>CAWUFW010004965.1:0-1430671 GCA_963921515.1 Calotriton arnoldi | reverse complement strand
CGCTGCATCAGTACCTACATATGTGTATTGCTTTGTATAAACATGTATAATAATTATGTTTAAATATGTATAGATATTCGTTAGTTCTGCTTAGCAAATGTACATATTACTTATGATTATATTATTCTATGTTTAACATGCACATAGGTGACTGCATAAATAAGTAAATCTTTTATCATAACTATTTATCTACAATTGCTTCACTATTGAATTACAAAAAAATCCAAATATATATATATATAAACACATAAATTAACTTAAATTACAGCAACACTTGAAAGTCTGAGTTTATTAAATACAACTAACATCTACATATAGTACCTTCCTTATACATACATACCTTCCATGTACTTATGTATCTTTATATTTATTTCTTTACTTCAAATTCAGCATCTCCAATGCACTACCCTATGTCTCACCCGATACCTCTCTTAATGTATCCTCTACCTCCACTCTCTGACTCATCCCAAACCCCATTACTACTATGATCCCCAAAATAACTCTTTCTAGACTCTTCCCTCATCTAACCCTCCTTGCATCATCTCATACCTCTTTTACGATTCAGATCTCCCAAACAAGCCTTTCTAAACCCTTCCCTCTGGCTCTTCTCCCTTTAGTCATCCCAAACCTCCTCCTACTGCTATGAGCTTCAAAAAGAACACTTTCTAGATCCTTCCCTCTTCTATCCCTCCACTATCCTTTTCAATCCAACTAACAGACTAACATGTCCACCGCTCAAATTAATTTAATATTTCCGTATATCAATTCACCCTTAATCATTTTTGGGTTCTGGATTAGCATACTACTTGCAGAAAAAGCGATTTGATGCCTCGTCAAGGGTATTAAGTGCTATATAAATGCAATTACAATTACAACTATTCTCTATATGCATCATTTACTCTCCTCCATACATGCATGAGTACTGGAACAGCCCTGATCTCATTCAAAGTTCCATTCCCCTAAGCCTCCATGCTGAGAAAAAACATGTCTATAAGATGGCCATCTCCAGCCTGCAGTGATGAGTTTCCATCATCAGTCAGCCGCAGGCTGTTGTAAAACAGTGGGCCGCAGCACATAAGAGCCAGTCACCTGCCCCAACCAGGTTGTGTATGTGCCCTTAGCAAACCAGCCCAAAATCTCAGGCAAGCACATACAAACCAGCCTAAAACAGACAGGAGGACACAACAAAGACCACAAACTCTCAAATAGTTTAGCTCGGAAATCCTGAAACCTCAGATACATTTCTGAAAAAGAACTTTACATTTTGAATTTGATGAAAAGATTTTTGCTTCTTTCAAGGTGGTGGCGGAAGTATGTGAAAATCCACCCGGTCCCGGTAGTAGAGGGTAGGTCAACTGACGACGTGCTACTTGCACACCATACATGAGGAACTCCTTGTGTTCAAACCTACCGGGTACTGTGATGCCTGGTTAGTCCACAACTTGGGGTAGTTCCAGTACTACCAGGTATCTGACTAGTGAGTCGTGTGGTTGATGTGAGTGTGCAGCCACAACAACCTTTGAGTTTTAAGTTGTAGATAGTAATTTTTAGTATAAACCTGTTTTTTGGTCCTGACGAATCGCCCGTAGATTATTCATTTGGCGAGAAACATGTTGACCTTTCACCTATAAGAGCGCCATAACTTGAGACATAACCCTCAGCCTAGCGCCTTATATTCTTTGTTTTTACTTAGGGTAGGAGACCCCTTGATTAAAGTTATCGTTGTTGGTACTCCCAACCCTATTTTAGATTCACTATTAATACACATTCATCTACACATACTAGACCCCTCACCCCCACATCACCTACACGGCTGTTGGAAAAAGATCTCCGTTAAAGTGCCCCTACTATAGGGAGCCCGTCGGGTATTGCACCGCCGACCCGACGAGGAGCAGCCCGATGATGAAGCATGACACCCTGTCGGGGGTGTGAGGGCAATATAATCCAATAAAATGGATTCCCAACTTTGAACTATTCTGGTCAGGTTGGCAAGTATTCCCTTCATTTAACTCTTTATTTAATTCCCTCATCAAAGGAACAGCATTAACTTGTTTTTTTAGACTTCTGTTAGGGCACTTATGCTGGACCTGTCCAAAAGCCCTTTGTCCCCACTTTGATCCCTGTCCCAAAATCCAATACACAGCATTACTCTCTAGGTCAGTTTTAGCTTTGAGCAAGCTGTTCTTGGAAAAACATGCGTGTGTTGTAACGTAAACACTTATCTAGGCCCTCCAAGACTTTGAATCTACAGGACTTACTCTGCGGATAATAAATTGATATCAGCAGCATGATACCATCACACTTGTAACCTCCGAGCTTGACTATGTCAACAAACTGTACCTTGGAGCCCCTATAGTACGCCACCTTTACCCAAGAGAATGCATGCCTCTAGTCCTGTAATCACTCCCCACTGGAAACCTATGCCTACAAGAGCAACGTTCAAGGTGCTCTGCGTTATTCACAGAGTCTCCTAAGGAACAGAACTACGATACCTACCTACTATACCTACTAGCTGCAAGCAATACAAACAAAACAGGATACTGCGCTCCAGGCTTGCACCATGAATTATCATAACACCTTACTATAAGAAATCTATAGGAGGGACTGTTTTCTCAGTGCAAGGCTCCAAGATCTTGAACTTGCTACCAGCCAACATGCAAAGCATTCAGGAGCACAATCATTTCCGAATAGTTGAAAACATGGTTATTTCCAAGATAACTATCATCAACCCTGTGATAGGATCTAAAAATATAATTGCATCTTTAAGTGCAATCTACGGTTTACAGTCCACAGATATGGAATAGCCCATACAGTACACTATGTTGTATATCCAGGTAAGTTAAGAAGGGCTGACCTATGGCTAGCCTGGGTATTATATTGTAATGCCAATTCATATATAACCTTTCTGTCCCCCACCAATTGTAATGCCATAACACTTAGTGGTCAGCAACCAGTTGTAGCTTATAGGACTGAACAATCACCCCTTATAATAGCTCATTTAAATTACTTAATCCTCTTGCCCTCACATAAGACATATTGATCTTGTCAATCACCCAGTACTGTACCAGCCTATAAAACAACCAACATCAAAGTATCAAGCATGGAATAACAGAAGACATCTGCAACATACTGCGGGCAATGCTGACTTACATATAGCTGTTGTAACCACTCCTTCATCTGCGAAGTCCAAAAATATCCCATCAGTAAAAGAAAATGTATTTCACTTTAGAGTCATACCCTCATTCATTGCCCAACTTCACAATGCCATTGAACACCTGCTTCATAAGCAAACATTTAAATGATTGTTAAGAATTCTGCTGCAGTTGACGTCTACACTGAACATGGCTAATGTATTTACGGAATGGCCACCGTGCATTCTGGTGACCATCTCACCAGAATACCCTAATTTAGTCGACCATTGCAGGTCCCAACTTGCTACATACTATGACCACTTTTTACATATCACAATGACATTCTGCTATGGGATGATAGTGACAAAGTCCATCTCCCCCACAACTTCTCTCTCCAGCCATGCCTGATCAGGATCATCAATTTTAAACAAAATATCAGGTTGGACAACCCAGTGCAGCAACCAGCTAAGTAGACTATGATCATAAGAAATACCATAAAAGGACCTGCAGAGCTGCTTAAAGTTACCAGCTTACTGAAAGCCATAAACTAAATGCCTATCTCCCACACTTTGTCATCCACCACATTGGTAATCGCTGCGTCCCAGAATACGATAACCAACCCTAGATGGACATTATACATGACATGGGATTACTTACCACTTAGGATCAAGAAATAAAGACACCAGCCACAGACACTATATGGCGTAGCTTGCTGTCCATGTGTGCAAGCGCTTCGGTGACCCACATTGAGGTAGTAAGTGCTTTGTAAATGTTGCAGTACAATATACTATTCTCAGGAGCATGTATCACCATCATGAGAGCCACCCTGTGAAATCAATTGTAGATGTAATTCTGACTCTACAAGAGTTGCACATATAAATTAACAAAGCAATAATGCAATACAAGCATGGTCAATTAATACAAATCTCAATGTGTTCATTATAAAACGCACACCAAAATTCAGCACGCTTCATCAGTTTTAGTGACTTTAAGTTGGTTTATCTTTGGAGAGTTATTCTACATTTTAAGATCATTTTCAAAAAACTAAAAAGATTGGGATGCTTGCCTCTTCCTTCAAATGTCTGGCATAACGTCTCCTACACTCATTCCAGGATATATATCGTCCTCATTAGAATATTACTCCCCCACAGTCACGCTTCTTTTCAGTCTTTTTTTGTGACCATCTTCTGCCAGCCTGGCCTTTATGCCATCTTGGAATCTCAATAACCCACCAGCCCTACTATCATCCTGGGTGATTTTAGCCTTTAGTTTAGCAATCAAACACACTCGGTCCTTGCCATCAAATTTTTCTCTGATCACACACTTCTCAAAACTCCTTTCCCAATCACTTACATCATCTCTAGCATTAATGTATCTTTCTCGGACCATGCTGACTTGTGTATTTATATATATTGTAATCACTCCTTCATCTGAGTTGACAAAATCATCCCATCACTAAAAGAAAATGTATTTAACTTAACTTTTAGAGTCCTATTCTCATTCATTGGCCAATTTCACAAAGACGTTGAACAGCTGCTTCACAAGCATACATTTAGTTGAATACTAACAATGGCTAATGTATTCATGGAATGGCCACCATATATTCTGGTGGCCACCTGACCAGAATAAGGAGTCAACATTGCAATTTAATACTCACAGAACCCCCTTCATCACCAAATGCGCTGGTTTCTAGGTAAGGTTAACCCATAGACATGCAAAATCTAAAGATGTGGAGAACGGTGGGAGGAGAAGGATGGGAAAAGGCAGAATGGAAAACTTCCAACAAAATCAAGTATTGAACTTTGTATCTCTGGAGATGTAAAGAGGACATTATTGGGACACATTGGTGGCAGATGAACACTTAGCACATCGCCAAAGTGAATAACTAGTGTATGTCCACCGCAGTGGGAAATTCAGATGTGGGAATGTTGAGGCCAATATAAGAACCACATTTGTGGTCTCAAATCCTTCCATCGCAAAGGCATATGGTTTGCGACCTCAAATCTCTTTTGGTATGTACAAATCTCTTTGGGAGTCGGAAAAGCCTTTCCACCTCACACAACATGTTCATCTCATTCCTTGTTACACATAGTAAGGGGCATACAAGGGGCACCTCTTCTTAACTGCAATTCACATTGACAGGTATCAGTGGTTTGAGATTGAAATTGTGGTTGCAGACTATTGATTAGATACTGACAACAAGGTGAGGTGTTATCTGAATCCCAAAGGGATCTCGGGGGAGAAGGAAACCCTATATGCTCCTCCTGATGTGTTCCTAAACTGCAAACGTTTTTTTAAAGCACAACCCATCCCTTTAATAAGGGCTGTCTGATTAAAGAAATGTTTCTAGTTTAGTAATGCTAATTCTGGGAGGCAGTCTTCTATCCATTGCAGGCCACAATCCTTGAATTTTCTACCAGTCATGGTAAGCAGGGCTCAATCTGAGACTTGCCTAATTGATATTCATTAGGCAATAATTTTGCTAACTTTTGCGAATAGACAGTTGGCCATGTGCCCTTTTTAGGTTGAAGCCTACCAGGCAGCACAGCTGTCTGGTTTGCTAACTACATCTTGGGGGCAATTGGAAAGCCCTGGGAATGCATTCCGCTTATTGCTTACCGTTGGCTTTGTGGTTTCTAACTCACATTTGCTTGCTTTCTATTTGTTGGCTGTATTTGTTTTAGGCTGTCCAGCTTGAGTTCGTCCCTTCCATTGCCCAAACCCTATTTACTGTACTTTTCCACCAGCACTTGATTTCTGCAAACAGGCCTTTAAATCTTGGTCTTATCTAGTCACATTTGCTGCTCATTCAAAGACAAAGGTCAAAGGTCAGGCTGTGTCTTCCAGGGAGTTTGGTGTTTATTTTTCTTTCTCAAACTTCAAAGTGAGAGGATTTATGTGACAATCATGCTGGCTACTGGGGGTGTGCTTGAAGAAGGCTGCATGATGTTATTTTTTTTTCTAGCACACAACAAAATGAAAATGTCCGTAAATGAACTATGCAGATATTTCAGAATATATCAGAATTAGAAAAGGATAAACTAAGGTCATTTTTTGGTGATTCTGTAGTGTGATGGTAACAAACATTTTAACACAATCAGAATAAATCAATAACTAGGTGATGAAATTTCCACACATTATTGTTTGTGCGCTTTAGACTTTTATCAGTAAAACTGTATGTCTGTGCAAATGTAATAGTAATTTCAATTGAAGATGTGTTTTCTGTAATAGCAGTGCGCTACCACACTATATATAATCAACTTCACCCCACTCCACTCTGCTCTGCACCACTCCACACTACGCCACTCCAATCCTCACTGTGTCACTGCGCTCTACTCTGCACCACTCTACTCTATGCCACTTCACTCTATGCTTCTCTACTCTACACCACTCTACGATATGCCAATGCCCTCTACTCCACACTACTATGCACCACTGCGCTCGTTGCCACTGCACTCTACACCACTCCACTCTGTGCCACTCCACTCTATGCCACTCTCATCTGCAACACTGGACTCTATGCCACTGCACTCTCTACCAATGCACTGTACTCTGTACCACTCAACTCTTTGCCAGTGCACTCTGTACCAATCCACTCTACACCACTCTAGTCTCCTCTGCGGCACTGCACTCTACTCTGCGCAACTACACTATACCCTGCTCCACTGCACTCTACTTTGCACCACTGCACTCTACTCTGCATCACTGCACTCTACACTAATGCACTCTATGCCAATCTACTCTGCACCAATTGCACTCTATGCCACTATACTCTACAACACTTTATAACACTGTACTCTGCGCCATTGTACTCTATGTCACTGCACTCTATGCCACTCTATTCTACTCTGATCCACAGTACTCTACAACAATGCTCTCTATGCCACTCTACTCTGCACCACTATAAGCCATCGCAATCCACGCCAATGCACTCAACGCTACTCTTCTATACACAACTGTACTTTACCACAGCCTACTCTACAACACTGCACTCTCTGCCACTGCACTCTATGCCACTGTAGTCTACACCACTCTACTCTATGCCACTCTACTCCAATGTGATCTTTGCCACTACACTCCATACCACTACACTCTGCATCACTACACTCTATGAAACTGGACTCTACCCTGCACCACTCCACTATATGCCCCTTCACTCTACACCATTCTACTCTGCAACACTGCACTCTCTGCCACTGAACTCTATGCCACTCTTCTCTGTACCACAGCACTCTATGCCACTGCATTCTAGTCTGCACCACTCTATTCTACGCCACCCTACTGCACCCTAAGTCAATGCACTGTACACCACTACACTCTATGCCACTCTAATCTGCATCGCTCCCCCAACTCTACACCACTGCACTCTATGCCAATCTACTCTAAGCCACTCTAATCTGCTCTGCACCACTGTATTCTATGCCACTGCACTTTAAGCCACTGCACTCTACTCTGAAACAATCTACTCTACACCACTGCACTCTACACCACTCTATGCCATTCCCCTCTACACGACTCAACTCCACACCACTGCAATCGATACTACGCCACTCCACTCCACTCTATTCTACACCACTGCACTCTGCGCCCCTGCACTCAATGCCATTGTACGTGATAACACTTTACTCAAAAATAATACACTCTACGTCACTGCAATCTATGGCACTCTACTCTGCACCACTGCACTGAACACCACTATACTCTACTCTTCAATACTCTACTCTGTGCCACTGCACTCTACACCACTCCACTCTACACCATTTCCCTCTACGTCACTTTACTCTGCAACACTCTACACCACTGCGCTCTACACCAATGCACTCTATGCCACTCTACTCTACACCACTGCATTTACGATGCTCTACTCTACAAAACTTCACTCTCAACCACTTAACTCTATGCCACTCTACTCTGCACTACTCTACGCCAATTCACTCTATGCCACAACACTCTTTGCAAGGATACTCTATGCCACTCTAATCTACTGTGCACCATTGCACTCTATGACACTGCACTCCACGCCACTTCACTTTACGCCTCTCTGCTCTACTCTGCACCTGTTCGAAATTGGGCTTCTGGTTGGCAGAGGTATGCACCCATCCAAGCAGGAAGCACAGTCCTAGTCAGGGTAAGTCACAAACACACCCTAAATTAACCTGTGCTCACCCCCTGGTAGTTTGGCACTGAACAGTTAAGCTTAACTTAAGAGGCAATGTGCAAACAGTGAAAACACCACACAAAAAGCTTCCACACCAAGTTAGAAAAATTGCTTAATTTATTAAATAAAACAAGACCAAAACAACAATAATCCAATAAGTAGAAGTCAAGATATGAATTTTGAAAGATTAAATGCAAAAATAGCGCTTAGAAGCAATAAGTGCTTAAAGAGTTAATTGCTCGCACTGGACTGGGACAAAGTCAAGAATTCAGGCCGACCGCGATGGAGCATGGGCCGGATACAGGACCCATGCAGGGCCTGCTGAGCAAAAGTACCTTGATCCTGGTCACAAACAACGAGATGCAACTGAGCAATGCGTCGGTGTCAATCCCGTAGTCATGGTGATGCATCGATTTTCTCTACGCAACGATGGTGATGCGTTGGTTCTGAAGATGAAACGCTGGTTCCGATGCTGATGCACCAGGTTTCTCCATGCAGTCAAGGTGATGCGTTGATCGTCTCTCGCTACTGTGGCGGCGCTGCAGCAGTTCCTATGGAGATGTGCTGGTTCCAAGTGCGATGCGCCAGTTCTGTTCCCGCAACAGCGTTGATGTGTCAATTCTGTTCTTGCAGAAGAGGATGCTTCGGTTCCACTGGAGCAAGCACCTGGGTTCACTTCCAATTAACCAGGTACAGGAGCTGGGTGAAAGACTTTGATGCCCCTGAGTCTTTGAAGAACAGGAGGCTAGTCAGTTAGTCCTTGGAGTCACTCTGGGTTCAAGTGATGAAGGTCCAGTCAGAGAGAGCAGCAGGCAGCAGGGCAGCACAGCAAGGCAGCAGTGTTTCAGAGCAGCAGTATAGCAGAGTGGCAGTCCTTAAGCACAGCAGTTCTTTTTCTTGGCAGATTGGTTTCAGGTCCAGAAGAGTGCTGAGTTAGTAGGGTCAGAAGTCCAGTACTTATACCCAGTCGTGTCTTTGAAGTGGGGGTGACTTCAAAGAAGGGTCTTTGAAGTGCACAGAGATCCTTGATTCTTGCCATGGCTCCAGACTCAATACACGGGGGTATGCAGCCCTTTGTGTGTGGACAGGACACAGCCTATTCAGATGTCAGTGTGGTGCTGTGCCCAGCTCCTCCCTCCCATCCTCCCAGGAAGATGCATGAAGTCACACCCGGCCTTTCCTTGTGTGTGGCTGTCTAGAGGGTATTCACAAAGTGGACTGTCACCCAGCCCAGCCTGTGATCAGAGACAGGCAGCAGACACCAAATGGCTAAGAGCAGGAAAATGCCTGACTTGTTAAAAGTGGCATTTTCAGAATAGTAACAACAAATCCACCTTTACCGTTAAATTTATCATTACTATACCATAGGCACTAAACATGACAACTCTACCTTCTCTCAATTAGGAATTACAGCATATTAAATTTAATAAGGAATACTCAATGTTAAGCTATGAGGGGGAGGCAGCTCAGTAGTGGAAAATTTATTTGGTAGTTTTTCGCTACCAGGACTTGTAAAACTTAAAAGTAGATGTCCTACCTTTTAGCTACATAGCTGTCCTATGGGCTACTTGGGCCTACCTTAGGGGTGACGTATATGTAATAAAAGAGGAGTTTAAAGCTTGGCAAGGGGTTTTAAATGCCTAGCCGACATGGCAGTGTAAACTGCACACACAGGGTCTGCAGTGGCAGGCCTGAGACATGTTTATGGGTTACATGAGTGGGTGGCACAAGCAGTGTTGCAGTCCCACTTGTAGCATTTAATTTACAGTCCCTGGGCACATCTAGTGCACTGTACTAGGGACTTATAAGTCACTTAAATGTACCAATTGGGTAGGAACCACTGTTACCATTTAGAGGAGAGAGTGATGCACTTTAGCATTGGTTAGCAGTGGTAAAGTGCTCGGGGTACTTAAGCCAACAAAAATGAGGTCAGAAATAGAGGAGGAGAAAGCAAAACATTTAGGATGACCCTTCAGAGAGGGCCATTTTCCAACAGCACCACTCTACTCTATGCCAGTGCACTCTACCCCACTCTACTATGCACCACTGCACTCTACACCACTCCAGTCTAGGAACTTTACTCTGCAACGCTGCACTCTATACCACTGCACTCAACGCCAATCTACACTTAGCCATTCTAATCTACTCTGCGTTTTATGACACTGCACTCTAAGCCACTGCCCTCTAATCTGAAACAATCTACTCTACACCACAGCACTCCAAGCCACTCTATTCCACTCTATACCACTCTACTTTATGCCACGGCAATCTACCCTGCGCCACTCCACACCATGCCACTCTATTCTACGCCGCTGCACTCAATGCCAATGCACTTGACACCACTTTATTCAAATCCAATACACTCTACTCCACTGCACTCTGTCACTCTTCTCTGCACCACTGCATGCCACTATACTCTACTCTTCAACACTCTACTCTATGCCACTGCACTCCACGCCACTCTATTCTACACTAGGCCTTAGTGGAGTTTGCGGAGTTCCGCTGCGGGGAACTCAGTGAAGTGCCCAAAAAACTCAGCTGCGCAGCACTATGCGGAGTTCCACAAACACTAGAGTATAATACGTCATGCTGCTTGCGCTGATTTTTAGTGCTGGGTGTTTGTCCCGTGCTGTAAAATCAGCATGAGCAGCACCACGTGCAGCACAAGAGGGTGATGCTTTTTTCTGATGCTCAAGTAGATCTTCTACTTGAGCTGCTGCTTCCTCAATGCGAGCGGAAGGTTTCTCAACGCGAGCAGTAGTGTCCTGCTGCCACCGCCCGTGTTGAGAAATCTCGCTGGGAAGTGGTCTGGAGTACGATTTTCTTCGCTCGCGCTCGCCAACTTAATTTTGAGTGGGAAAAACTCTGCTAACTCCATGAGCAGAGCAGTATTTCACGCCCAGGCATACTCTAAACCATTTCAATCTACGCCACTTTATTCTCTATTGCTGCACTCTATGCCAATGCACTCTACGCCACAACACTCTACACCACTATATTCTATGCCACTCTAATCTACTGTGCACCACTGCACTCTATGCCACTTCACTCTATGCCTCTCTACTCTACTCTGCACCACTCTACTCTATGCAAGTGCACTCTACCTCACTCTGCTATGCACCACTGCACTCTTCACCACTGCACTCTACACCACTCCAGTCTAGGCCACTGCACTCTACTCTGCACCAGTCCACTTTACACCACTCCACTCTATGCCGCTCTACAATGCACCACTGCACTCTTTGCCACTGCACTATATGCCAATGTACTTTACCCCACTACTCTATGCCACTGCACTGTACCCTGCACCACTCCACTTTACCCTGCACCAGTCCACTCTACGCCAATTCACTCTACTCTGAAACAATGCACTCTATGCTGTTCTTCTTCACTCTGCGCCACTGCACTCTACGCAACTGCACTCTTCGCCACTTTACTGTACTCTGCACCACTCTACTCTATGCCACTATGCTCTGCGCCGGTACTCTATACCACTGCACTCTACCCTGCACCACTCCACTCTACTCCACTTCACTCTGCCCCACTCTTCACTGCACCACTCTACTCAGCGCCACACTACTCTGTGTCACACTACTCTGTGCCACTCTACTCTATGCCACTGCACTCCACGACACTCTACAAGACTACACTCGCCGCCACTGAACTCAATGCCACTGAACTCAGCGCCACTCTACTCTGCACCACTGCACTCTACGCCACTGCGCACTATGTCACTATACACAATTGTGCTCTATGTCACTGCACCCTATGCCAATCTGGTCTACTCTGCACCTCTCTACTCTGCACTAATCTGCTCTGCCCCACTCTACTCTACACTATTGCACTCTAAACCATTGCACTCTATGGTACTCTGCAAGATTGCACTCTCCGCCACTGAACTCAATGGCACTCCATTCTGAACCACTGCACTCTATGTCACTGCACGCTACAACACTCTACATAATTGCTTGCTACGTCATTGCACTTTGCCACCCTATTCTACTCTGCACCACTGTACTCTACGTCACTGCTCTCTGCACCACTCTACTCTACTTTATGACACTACACTCCATGCCACCTTCCGACATGCCAAACGGCAGCCACGCTGGTGTACAACATGGCTAAAACATATTGGCAAAACCAATAGCTCTTGTATAGGCGAGATCTATTGTCTTTGCCAATGCTTGCTGAATATAGATCGCATCGAAAATTGCATTCATTTTTCCAAACCCGTCACTGCATAACTTGCATATCCTGGTTTGCATGATCAAGGGGAGTGCCTAACCCTTCTAAGTGACCGAAGAAGTCAAATCTACCCTGTATTTAACATAGCCACTCCGAATAACTTCCTGGGCCAAAAGTACTGAGAGTACCACGACATCACTATGCAACTTCCTGCCAGTTAGTTGAGAGCAACATGGTACAAGGTCACATACCTACAATGCCCTCATTACCATTATAAACAAATGTTATGTGCAAACAGGTCGGCTGCCTGAGGCGCCAGCTCGAGCACTTGTACCACTTCAAGGTCGCAGGTCACTGTCAACTCAGCCTTTCATGCCAAATACAAGACATACCGATCTGCTGGATAATACTAGGTTTATATAAGTCAGAATAAAACATTCGTTTTTAGAGAAAAACACATGCCACAAAGAGCAGTCTTTGCAACTTGATACGACAGAGAATGAGAACCTAAATTTAGCAAACCCTGTCTCAAAATGAAAACGTATTCTGGTAATAGATTTAAGTAAAACTAAGGGCCATATTAGCAACAAAACGCGAGAAATATTTTATCGCCAGCTATCGCTGGAATATATCGCCACGCTAACGCTGTATTAGCAACAATTAGCGCTATGGCGATGATTATTCCAGCAATAGCGGCAAAATGCGAGAATATCGCTGGAAAACCAGCGATATTCTCGCATTACGCTAAGGTGGATTCAGCATTAGAATCCACCTCCTATACTTCAAACAGGTAAGTCATCCTCACTAGCAGGTGTTAAAATCTAGCGATAAACGCGCTTAGCGCGAATTATTTTATCGCTTCGCCTGTCTTGCTAATAGGGGGTAGTGGTGTTAGCGACTGTTTTCAGTCGCTTTTAGTAGGGAACGCCTTCCTTGCATGTCATTAGCGATAATTATCGCTGACATGCAAGGCGATGGAAACGCGGACTCTAACGCCTGAAAGCTGTCGCTAACGCCTGTTAGCGACAGCTTGCTAATAGGGCGATAAAATTATCGCCGCTTTAGCGGCAAAAATGCCGCTAAAGCGGCGATAAAGCCCTTGATAATATGCCCCAAGGTTTTTACCTCTTTGTGCCTTTACCACACATTTTTTAGCACGCATTTTTTTACCGTGAATATGCATTTACAACGCATGCCAATTCCATGCATTTAAGGTAAGTTGGGGGCGTGGGGGGTCTTTCCCCACATATACATTGTTTTTAAATCTAAAAACAATGCGTGGTATTGGCATGCGTTGTAAATGCATATTCGCGGTAAAAACATGCACGCTAACAAATTCGTGGCAAAGGCATGCGAAGTAATTACCTGGGTTGTACCGTCATGCAACCAACTACAACGGAACATGTTTGATGGTTTGGGTGTATTTAATAATGAAAATCTTACATCTTCCTGCATGTTTTTGCTCATTCTGCATTTTTTACTTTTTCCACTACTCTTGCTGTTTCCAAGTCTGAATAACTGATACAATCGGCTTCAAAGAGGGACCTGTTTATGAGAATATGATTTAATGATGTTTAAATTAGTTCATGTTTCTTCAATAAAAGCACTGAACATCACAGTACATCCATGACCCAAATAAAGATCGAGGTTACAAATAAATTGTCAGTCGCTAGCTATGCTTGGGTACAAAAATGCGATATTTGGCATGTATGATCTAATGACAGAAACAGCGAGGCTTCAAAGGTTGTAGAAGTGCTTAAATTTGAGATACAGGACATCTGCCAAAAATGAGTGGATGTCCGGACAGGACATCTCCACCAAGCCCTAAATTGGCCCCTTAGTATGCCAAAGTGTTTTCCATTTTATTTCAATTTTTTATGTTGTGCTCCATCCTAAAATTAGGAGACCGCTCATGTATAATGTGATTGGAGAGACAGTGACAGTCAGGGAGTGATGAATACAGTGGCGTAGCTAGGGGGTGGGCAATTCGCCCCGGGCGGCACTCTTTTTGGAGGCGGTGGAGGTGAGCAAGTCGTGACTACCACCATCACCCCGCCCCCCGCCCCACCCCGAGAGAACAAGTCGTCCGTCGGACGCCACCCCAACACCCCCCCTCCTCCACCCTCCCCCAACAAGTCGTCCATCGGCCGCCGCCCCCCCCGCTCTTACCTGCACAGGGCGGCAACTTAGTGGCCGCCCCATGTGGCAGTAGGTTTAGCTACGCCACTGGATGAATAGTTATGTATTCCATTAGCAATGGGAAATTTGCCAGGGCCACTACATGACGGCTTCTTGTGCCTTGCAGTAATTAATTCAGAATAAAATGTGCCTTCAGAATTGCTGTGCTACGTAGAGCTAAAAAACGAAAACTTCATCAATATCAAATCCCAGTATTCTCACAAACTACAACAGTGAAGTGACCAACCTCACCACTAAAAAGTCTATTTTGGTACAGTGAGAGGTATGATCTCTCATCCACCTCCAAATGGTCTCTGGCTTCCCAAATAACATTACTGTTTTGCCTGGTTTGCTGCATCACTTAATGATTGTTTGCGTGTTGGGTCACTTTACATTGCCCATTTGCTTTTGTTCATATTTGGTGACATTTCTAGAATGTGCTCTTGTTACATTTAGCTATTGTTTTCTGTAGCCACCTTGCTTTGCATCAGTTGTATCATTCCGATTGCCTGGGAAAAAACTTAGAGCCTCATTTACAATATTTTGCCGTGCAGCGCTGCAAGCCTTCCTGCTGTGCTGCCCTACGGCAAAAGAAAAGGGCAGGAATGTGCCCTATCTATAAGATATGGCGCATTCCTCTCCTCTTTCCCTGCGCTGGTGCTCAATTGGCTGCCATGTTCGAACGCAGGCACCCTTACTGTGTCTGCATAGTAGGGACAATTGTTTTTGTGCACGCACCTTCCTGCACAAAAACGATCAATGGAGGCGTTTCCTGTTTCTATGTGTGCTGCACAATGCGGCACACATAGAAAGAGAAGAAAACTGGGGGACATAATGTTATTTCTCCTCGTTCCACCTCCCCTATGCCACCCCTGGGGAGGTGTAGGCTTTTGACGCATTCCCAGTTTTACCACTTGTTGTAAATCTGGGAATGTGTCAAATGCAATGGGTGTTACGTGGGAACACACACCATAATGCCCATGGCATGCCTCCCCATCGTAGTGTGAGGCAACACAGCAACTTGTGCTGCGTTGCCTCACTCCATATCTACAAGGCCATGAAAAGCCACACAGGGTGGGTTTACGTGGGCTTGTAGATATGGCTGAGCCCTGTGCACTGCCGAAACGTCACAAAAAGTGACATTCCGGCGGCGCACAGGGCTTGTAAATGAGCCCCTTACTGTGGCTGTAAAGGTTAGACAATAATCTTGTCCATGGATTGGATGGATGACCCTGCACCATTCAATCCTTGAGAAAAGTGTGGGCATGCAGTTTGCTGCTTCCATTAAACAAAAGCTACTAGGCCCATACAACTTGGACTGCAGAGGCTGCAATATTAAAATGCTCAACTACATTTATTGCATGTTGGATAGTGCTGCAGCATGATTACTTATCCTTCTTGATTTGTTGGCGTCCTTCAACACCTCTAGCATTTCTGGGTCCTGGAGAAACACATGGGCAAAAGAGCTGAGCTTCTAAGCTTGTTCTCATTATATGTCATTGCTTAGAATCCTCAGGGATAAGGCAGGTGTGGTTTAAAACGACTATAACACATCCCCTACAATGAGGGGCCACTACAACAAATTTATTATAATGCATTTATCACCTCAGCAATGTAAGTTACAAAAAGATAGGTTACAACACATAACATTTACAATGCATTTAAGGGTTTAATGGTGGGTGTGTGGTGGGTGGTGTCTTTGGGTTATAAGGTTCTTTTAGGGTTGAGGGATGGGCAGTGTATAGAGGTAGAAAGGGTTTTATAGGGTACAAGGACTGGTAATGCATATGGATAGTAGTGGGTTTTAGTGTTCAGGGTTCGGTAGTGGCAAGGGATAGTAACGTTTTTTAGGGTTCATCTGGAGAAATTAGAGGCAAACGCAGATGACCGCCCTCCATGGGAGTACTGTCAATCGCTACACTCAGATGAGGGGTGCAGGGACCACCCTTAGCTTACGCTGCTGTTTGCCGTGTGCAAAGGGCGAGGAGTCAGATGGACGTGGGTACCGGCTAGGCCTTTAGGGATACCTTTAGTGTTGCTGACCAGCAGACATCCTGGCAAGTGATTGGGTAACAAATCGGGTCCAATGGGGAGGCAGGGTGCGGGGGTGGAATGAGACTGATTACACACACGATTTGGGGAGGGGATGACATTTGTATTTTTTCTTTTTGTATTGTTCATTTTGAGACGTGAATGTAGTTGCTGCAGTTGCCTTTACTTCTGTGAAGTGATTCTCTCCCTACTTGCCATAGGTGAGTGCTTAATGTTATTCTGGCCGGGTCCCCGGCTCTACCAGGGCGGTGCAGTCTTGTTGGGGGAGTGGGCAAACCCCGCATGTTGTACTAGAAGGTGATATGTACAATACGATTGAAATGTAACTGACTTCCTTCCTCTGGTACGAAGTGTTGTTATTGTATGCCATATGTGGATCTGTTGACTATGTAAACAAGCATTGGCATAGCCAATAGGTCTCGCTTTTGGGACCTTATAAGTATTTAGTTATGCAGCACAATATCCTTGGTGCAACAACATCAACTGTTGCATGGCTAAACAGTTATAAGTTCCCAAAGGCGAGACCTATTGGCTATGCCAATGCTTGTTTTTAATGTAGTGGACCCCTACAGTACAATGCGTGCATCCGCTGGGCTGATGCCTTATTGTCCTTATGCCACGCTAAATTCCTTAAACATACTTCTCCATTTCATTTTTATTACTCACAGGAATCTGGAAACGAATGCAAACAGCATCCAGTTTAATAACTCTTCGTTCACATATTAAGCAGGTCTCAACACATATGCCACAGTGACAGCTCCTGACTGCTCCACGTGTTGCACCCCGAACCACTGCATTAAGAAGCTACAGGACTGATCCTCCGAACTAGCAACAATTCCCAAATAATGTGCCTGCCTGACACCTCGCATCCTCCTTGCATTATGAGTGTTGTTAAAACGACAGATGCTGTTGAGGGCCCAAGGACAAACGGCTGTTAAACTGCAATTTCTATTAAACCAGCCTTAAGAGGAAAGCAGGAACCTCCATACGCATAGATTTTCCAATTAAACTTTACAGAGTGTCTCCAAGAAAAGGCAGAAGGCACAGCTGGGGAGCGGAGCCGCGGCCTGCTTATCAAGGTGCCAGTGATTGTTGACAAGCTATGACACTGCTGTCATCAGCAGCGATCCCCGCTTATGACATCTCAGTCACATCCCTCTAGTGGGGGTCATCCGAGACTGGCCATCTCCTCCATGAGGACGGGCTGCCCAGTGGGCCTCCCTCATCCTGGCATTGAAACAGCCAGAACACATCGCTCCTGCATGGAGGACCGGCTTTGCTAAGAATGGAGTTAAAAACCCTCTGTCTGATATGACCGGCCCTGGACCTCACCTTCATCATCCCGCCACATTACCAAGGTTGAAGACAGCTGGCCGACTGGAAGCTAGAATGTGATACAAAGCTGGAGCATGACGCACTGCCATCCACCTTTTTCAGGGCTGCGACACACGAAACAGCGCAGCCCAGAACTGAGGATAAAGCAGGTTCCAGGTCGGAGTGACACAGCAGGAGCCACGACAAAGACTAATAGTCCTGTGACATGTACATGAATCACAGAGAGTTTACAAATACCTCCCCAAAAGCGCCCACCACGGTCACCACCTCAGTCAGCTTTTCCTTTACATGGATTGCCATAGAAAGTTCTGATATAAGGCACATTTGTACGCTAAGAAACTGCTTCACAAAAACGTTCTACTGACACGGATCAGATTTATGCAACGCGCAGTTATTATAACTAGCAAAAACAATGTACGCCATTGTGGGTGAGCTCTCGCCAACGCCCGCCGGCAGACCGCCCAAAGCAACGGCCGACCACTGAGCACAAACGGACCAGCGTATCACCTATGCCAACCCGGGGTCGTTTGAAATCAAAGCACACGTCACACAGGGTGTTGTACTGCCCGGCTGTGGAAGAGCACCTTCCCGCTCGTAAACACTGCTGTTGGCGAACTAAGTGATGCCACCGTAAGAGCCCATTCAATTCTTCACACAGTTGTCCCTGTCAGAGCCAATGGGGCATCTTATTGAAACCGCCCAGCATCCTCTTACGCACAATACACCTCCAAAAGCCATATCACTGTCAAAGGAAAGGCTCCTGGCTACACAAACTCTACCAGGCGGGCAGCAAACACCAGAACTTTAAAGCGATCTTTGCCACAGAGCAAGAGCGTCTCTGCTGTGTTCAGTCATCGAGCCCCGAGTGGTTCTTTAAAACTCACCAGGAATAAAAATTTAAAAAAGCATGGCCGCGAAAGTGAAAGCGTGATACAAAACAGATGGCACCCTAAAGGAGCCGGGGGAGGTGAAGAAAGCCTTTGTACACGCAGCACAGCGTGGCACTGATCCGTGCCGGATCAGAGAGGAGCGGGGGCGAGCGAGCGCGGCAGCGTGCTGAGCTGACCACACGCTCGTGCATCGTGCCTGAAACGTGCGGGTAACCGCAGGGAAAAGGCCATTGTGCATGAGCGTGTGGTCAGCTTTCAAAAGCCCACTACATAAAGTCTTCACCAGGGCAGCGCTTGCGCGCTACTCGAGGCTCGACCTAAAAAGCAATAAAGGTTTTTTTTTTTTTAAAGTGTTTTAGGGTTCAGGGATGGGTAGTGGTTAGGAGTTCTAAGGCTAGGAGTTCTAAGATGGGTAGTAGTAGTTATAAGGAGTGTTTAGATTTCAGGGATGGGTGTGTATATGGGTAGTAAGGATTTTTTAGGATTAAGGGATGGGGAGTGTGTAGGGGTAGTTAGGGATTTTTCAGGCTTAGGGATGGGTGGTGCTAAAGGATATTAATGAGTCTTTAGGGTTCAGGGGTGATTGTGTAAGGGGTAGTAAGAAGTTTTTTAAGGTTCAAGGAGGGGTAGTATTAGGGGTTGTAAGGGTTCTTTAGGCTTCAGGGATGGGTTGCACACAGGCGTAGTAAGGACATGGACATCGATTCACCAACGTGCCAGGGTAGCGAAAGTGATATCACATGCCATTTGCCCTCAATTACGTCACAGGAAGTGATATCATATGACCCTTGATCCTGGGAGTTTCCAGAAAGGCATGTCACAATACACTAACATCACACTTACACTCGCTTACACCCCTTCCACTCATTCATATTGACTCTCACTCACTCACTTGCATTCACCCTTATTCTCACTCCTACTCACTCATGCTTACTGACACTCAGGGATAGGTTTACTAATGCTTTGCACTGTGTTTGCATCACTTTTGTGATGCAAACCCAGCGCAAAGTGATAGGGTGGGATTTACTATCCAACACAAATCCTGATTTGCGTTGGATAGTATCCCAAAGTAACGTACAATTGAGCTGCGACCTGCTGTGCGTTATTTTGCATCAAGGGTGCATTACATGGGTGGTACATGGGGGTTCCCATGCGAGCAACCATATGTTGTGGCGCAAATCCCTATTTAGAAACACTGATAGACAGGAATTTGTGGCAAAATCTTATGATGTCTCGAAGCAGGTGTAACAAGGATAAATGTTTTCATTACTCCTCGTTTTCCAACTTTGCATGTTTGTTGCATTGTACGGCACATATACAAAGTAGTATAATCTTAAAGCATAGTTTTTGTACAGCAAGTGACCCCTTTCAGTACAATACCCATGCTCCAGAGAACACACTCCAATGCAACATGGTGCAAGGGTGTGTATGTTGATGCGTAGCTGACAAAAGTGCACCAGCACACAAGGAGAGAAAATACACCATATCACAGCCTCCCTTTGATGCAAGGCAGTGCAGCAACTTTGGTTCAGAGTTGCCTTGCATCAAAGAATAGTAAATCTGGGACTCAATCTCACACAATCTCACTCACGCCCTGTCACTTGACTCTAAATAACTTCCACTCATACACACATGCTTACACATAAAGGCACATGCTCACACATGCACATGCTCTCCCTCACATACAAAAACTCTCACCCACAAACACACACACAAAAGACATTTAAAACCATTTTTACTTATGGCAGTTGCTCTATTTTTTATTACACTAAAATTAATAATAAATTATTACTCACTATTAGTGTAATGAAAAACGGGCAGAAAATAAAGAATGCGGACCCGCCCCTATGTTCCTGGCATTGATTTTGCTACTTCTGAGACCAGGGGTCACAAAGGCAGTGGTAGGTGTTGCAGCTCCGACCCTTGGCGACCCTTAAAGGACGTCCATGAGTAAGGGTTTTTAGGGTTCAAGGAGGTCTAGGGGTAGGGCAATCAATCAATCAAACCAGACTTGTAAAGCGCAGCTAATCACCCGCGAAGATATCCAGGCGCTGTAGGTAGGATATTTAGAGCCAGATTTATTATGAAGTCGTGCAGCGCAACGCAACACAGCAAGATAACTTGCTGCTCTGTGTGACAGGTAGAGAGCAGGAATACGCCATATCTACTAAGATATGGACCATGGGTGCCTGCGTTACACCCAGGATTGTTTTTGTGCAGGAAGGAACATTTTCCTGCACAAAAACAATTTTTAGAGGCTTTTCCCTCTTTCTAAGTCTGCTGTAGAATGTGAAAGAGAACAAAATTGAGGAAAAATAACGATATTTAGCCTTGTTGCGCCTCAACAGGGAAGGTGTAGCGTTTTGATGGATTCCCAGGCTTACTAGGGTGAGTAAATCTGTGACTGCGCCAAAATACATGGATGGATGTGTGGAAAAACCCACTCTCAATCCATGTAACGCCTTCCCAGTGCAGGTAACGCAAGGCAGCAACTTGCGCTGCCCCGCGTTACTCCAGATTTCCTATGCCACGGCGAGCCACACAGAGCACAGTAAATCTCACTTAAGGGTGTGCGTTGCCCTTGCGTCACCTTGCTAGACGTAAGTGCAAAACAAGCCCCTGATAAATCTGGCCTTAGTATTTTGGGATTTATTGTGATCGGGGGTTCTTTGGATTTATGTGTGTGTGTGTGTGTCTGCAGCGGCGGCTGGCACAGGTAAGCGCCGTGGGGCGGGGCAGGTCGCGGCAGGGGGGATGCCGACAGATGACGGAATAGGTATTATTTATTTATTTAATTAAACCTATTCCATCGTCTGTCGACTTACCACCCCGACCCACCCCACAGCGTTTACTGGTGCAGGCTGCCGCTGTGTGTCTGTCTGATAATGCCTTGTATTGTAATGCATACTTATAGTTTGCATGGTCGTGTTTTGCATTGTAAAGGTATATGTCATTGTAAATAATGTGGATGCAGTGTAAGTATAGTCATTGTTGTGGGTACGTGGTATATTCAACACTGTTGGTGATTGGTGTTGCAACCAGTGGTGGCTCGCATAGGGCGTGCTGCGGGGCGGTGGGGCGGGGCGGGTGAGGGGCAGGGTGGGGGGTAGTAAACGGAACGGAGGAACGTAATAATTACTTTCCTCCGTTCCGTCGTATGTCCGAGTTTACTACCCCCCACCCAGATCAGTACTTCCATCTGTAGTGTGGTTTGTGGCCTCATTACCTACATTGCTAAGTTAGCTTAGGCCTGGCTGCCATGATGCCTTTTTGCACACGTTACTTTGTGACTTTGTTTTCCAGCCTCTGCTTGTGCCCGGCTATTTTAGAACTGTCTGCCTTTTTGCCTTTCACCTTTTCTCCTGTTCCCTGTGGGTTTCGTCTGCACAACATGTACAAGGTCGAAAAACAACGTCCCTTGTTCTTGCTGATCTGGTCAGCCCCTCGCACTTAGACATAACACAAAATACAGCTGCACTGGAGAAATTGGTGTGCTTTTAATATTGTGATCTCGCTGTTTGTGACACTTGGAGAAAAACCTTTCCAGGGAGAAGAGCTGTGCTTGTCTGATGATGTAAACCTTGCATCTAGATATTGAGGTATGAGGGTCTGCCCGACCAAGCCCAGAGGTCTTCTATTTTTTATAATAAACTAGTTATTAGCACGGGGAGGGTGGTAAGGCCTTTTAGCCCTATATCCACTGACTTTATAAATGCTGTCCCCGTTTGTATTCTATGGAATTGTAACCATGCTTATTATTTTATCATTATGCATTATGCTGATAGTACTGGCATGTGTACTGTATCTTAGAGCACGATAGTTGAAATAAACATTTTAAACTATACAGTGTCTCTTATTACGCACGTTGTGGACAAGTATGAGTGAGTTATGAAAGAGTGTTCTTGCTCCCGCGAGTCCTGAGAGAGACCGTGTTCTGGGTTGTCTAATCATTGGTAGCTGCGCTGCGAATGAGACGCTAAAGCTAGTCGGATTGGGATTGTGGGTACTAAGGGGCATGGTTGGCTCACCACTATGCTCTGAGGTCCTATTATCCTGTGCATAGCTCTGTGTATGTGCAGAATCCCTACAACATGGTGCCACCAACGTGGTGGGCTGCTTATCTGCGAGACGCTGGAGTAGTGCTTGTGCTTGTCCACAACACCCTTCGCATACGTTTCCGGAAGCATGTGTGAGGGTGGTACCTCCTATATTGATGTTTTTATAGGTTCTTTCAAGCTTGAAGTTCTTAAAAGGTGTTACTATAACCCTATATAGCGCTGCCTCGTATTAGGTTGTCGAACATTCTTAGCCTTAATGGCTGTCAACATCGCGGCACATAGTCGCGCAGCGCTCCGAGCTCATTTGACAGCGTATGGAGTGCCTGACGCGGGTGTCGATCTGATCTTTGTGGTACAAGCGGATCCTGCTTACCACTTTGAGGTGTTTTACTCTTGGATCACCTTTCCGGCGGTGGATGGGACTGATAATGTGTTCCATGAATATACAGCCACCGCACTTCCTATAGTTTATAGGCCTTATCGGAATCTTGAAGTACCGCTCACGGCATGGCAACACCGTGTTTGGTTTAATGGCGCCCTCCCACAACTGGTTACCCCGATTCGTTTAGGCCCCTTATCGATTGAAGGGGCCACTTGGCCAGTCTTGGCCGGGTATACCCCACATCGGCGTTATTTGACGCTTGGAGTTGCTGAACTGCGTGATTTACATACGTCTTTGATACGTGTGCACAGAGCTTTAGTACAGTATGTTACAGGCAACATCCAGGGAGCCCCTCCTGGAGTTGCAGTGCATCCAGCTGGACAGGGCGGTGTAACCATAAGTCCCGTCATGGTTAATTCGGTGATGGGCAAGCGCCCACAAAATAAGGATGATTTACCTTATTGGCTTGCAGAAAAATTTGACCAGCTGGAGGCAGTTTTTCCAAACACTTCTCATGTGGAAAAACACAGGATTTTGATGATTAGTTTGCCAAAAGACTTAATTCCCGAGTTGGCAGATTGTAACAACTGGGGCAAGGTATTCGCAGCAGTATATGCGAAGTGTTTCGGCACTCCTTCCATGACAGTTCTCCCCTCTGTAATTAAACGAGTACAGGATGAGCATGGCCCTGAAGTGGCTGTGGAATTGGGGATGAGACTGGTGGGAGTGTTCGATGTAGTGGCTGATTTGATCCTTGCGAATGTCAAGGGTGATGCAGTTAACTTTCAAGTAGCTAATGCTTTGGCTTTAGTCCCAGAACCGGACAGGCCACGCGAATTACTGAAAATTATTGCACAGGCTTATAAAACCATTGGCCGCAATAGTCTGGGAGTTAAGCCTTTTGCTAAAACGCAAACTCAATCACAACCACAACCAAAAACTCAATCTGAGAAAGATGAGAAACCGTTCTTTACTAAAAAGAGCTGGAGGTTGAAAAAACAGGGTAAGCAACAGAAGAAACCAGGGTCGCGTAGCGGATCCCCGGTTTCCATCTCTTCTGAACGCACTTATGATTTGCGCGACAGAGCGAGAATTAAATCTCCAGAGAGATTTCAGGTCCCTGATCCGCGTTCTCCTTGTTCTTCACAGGCACCATCGACCTCCCAGACTGGTGGAGGAGATCGCCAGGATAGAGGAAGGGGTCGTGAGGCTCCACAGGGACGAGACCAGCCTCGACCACAGGTCCGAGGGAAACCCGAAGAATTTCCACGTCCTCGCCCACAGTTTCAGAAGAAGAAAGTTGCAGCTGTAACAGCGAGGTATGCCACAGACAGTGAGAACGAGGCTCCTGAATTGGACGTGGGCCGTGACGCTCCTAGACAGCGCCGCGGAAGTTACCATAGTGCGGGAGGCACTACGTCCTCATGTGGAGGCGACAGCAACTGATACATTCATTACTGTCGAGACAGCTGACACCCAGTGGCACCCCTGACAGACTATATAATATTGTCATTCAAATTGAAGGTGACATTGAGCGTGTTATAAAAGGGATTTTTTGGGAGAATCTGACCTCTTCATATGACATTTTGTTAGCAGAGGCGGATTGGCCGCCCCATTCGTACTTGCTGCTCGCAGAGGGGAGGAGGTAATCCTTCTGAGCTTTTCTCGTCATGTCCCTAAGGACAAAGTGGAGGCTCTCGCAGCTGAGTGGGCTGGGGCCCTGGCTCTGGCGCTATACCGCAACCACGTGGGGTGGGATGAAGACTCTCCCCCCCATGATATTCCTTTGCAGTCACTGCCACAGCCACAACCCCAATATCCCATCAAGCGGGAAGCTAACGGTCCCGTTTCTGACATTCTGACACAGTTAGAATATCAAGGAGTAATTGAAACATGCGTATCACCAATGAATAATCCCCTTTTCGCGGTTTCTAAACCCGATGGATCGTACCGCCTGGTTTTGGATTACCGACATTTGAACTCTCATTGTCGGACCTTTGCGGTGCAAAATACCCACAGTTCTGCGCTTGTAGACAGTCTTGTTCGTAAAAAATATAAAACGACACTTGACCTATCCAATGGATTTTACACGCACAAGTTGTCCCCGGAGTGTAGCCAATGGAGCGCTTTCACTTCCGGTGGTAAACATTTCAAATTCCGGCGTTTACCCATGGGCTACAAACAGTCCGGGTGTCTTCGCCGCTCGTGTTGTCTCCCTGTTGGACAGCATAGACCCAGATGCGTGTTCGTACGTCGACGATATCTATCTGACAGACGACGAATTATGGCCGCATCTTTCCCGAGTGGACCGCATTATTCTTGAATTTGCGGTCTTAGGATACAAATTTAATTTTGCAAAATCTCACATTGCTGAATATACCGTTTTGTTTTTGGGCTATGAGCTCAACAATGAAGGTAAGGGCTTAGCCCCCCATTTCTTGGAGAAGTGCGCACTTTTGTGCCCTCCAACTACACTGAAGAAGCTTCAGTCTTTACTGGGTTTTCTTAACTTCAGGCGTACTTATATTCCCGAATATGCCCAGCGTATCAAGCCTCTTTATGCCTTGATACAACCTAACTTTTCGAAGTCATGCTGGCTTCCCGAGCATTCCTCTATACTGCAATTTTTGCAGTCAGATCTACTTGAATCTAAGTTATTATTGACTCATGATAACCACACAAACCTGGTGATTAGAATCGTTCCAGGGGCAGTGGGTTTCACGTACTTAACCTTTAACGAAGGTGACACAGTACCGATTGCATACAAGTCACATCTTTACACTTCCGCAGAAATGCGCTTTTCCTCTGTGGAGAAAGTTTTGACTGCAGTGCAAATGGCGATTCTAAAGGAACGCGCACTGGCACAGGGAAAACGCATTTTGGTGGTAACACCATATCCTGCCCTTGAGGCAGTGATGAAGGCAAGTGTACCAAACTCTAAGGCATTGCACCCCCGTTGGATACAATGGGCTACATCTCTGACGTCCCCGGATGTCACTTTTATCTTTGATTCCTCTCTTCAGACACAGGAGTTTTTACAGTATGAATTTGTTCATCCTCCTCCTCTGTCTTTGCTACCGCTTGAGGAGTACAAATGTATTATATATACCGATGGTTCAGCACAACCGGCCACGGGTTCCAAGCATGCTTATTCCGCAGCATGTGCTATTGCTGCAGGTACCATGGTGAACGGTGAGTTCAAATCGACTGTAGTGCACACAAAGGCACTAGGAGACAGTACTGCACAATTGGCCGAGCTGCGTGCTTTGGTGCTCGCGCTTGAGTTCGCTAATCCAGACGTGACGACCCTTATAGTATGCGATTCTTATTACTGTGTTCAATCCTTTAATGACAACCTATTCTTTTGGTCACAAAATGACTATAGAGATGCTAAAGGCAGCACAATTAAGCATAAAATGTTTTGGGTTCGAGTGGCAGATCTTAAACAACGTCTGCCTCTCACACAGGTGATTTACACCCTTGGCCACCAGCGTGTGGGCGCACACGCTGTCGGTAACGGTTTGGCAGATGAAGCTGCCAAATCAGCAGTAGCCACGTGCTCAGTAGCAGCAGTTACAAGATCCATGACTAAAATAGATAATGATATTTTGGCAGCTATTGCTGCGACAAAGGAAGGTGCTAATTACCCACGGGGTTTCCCTTCCAAGTACTCTTATCAATTGGGTCCCGAACAGGCTCCTTACGTAAGAATTCCAGACGTTGGTGATCGGCTGATTCCCAACGCGGACCGCAGACCTTCCTTGATAACGGCCGCACACGAAGGCTTGGCTTCGGCCCATGCTGGCGTCTCTGCAACTGTTTCCATATTGCAGCAGCGTTACTGGTGGCGTGGTTTATATAAACAGACCCGTACTTATGTGCTTTCTTGTGACGTTTGTCAGCAAATTAAGCCTTCAATGGTTACACGACCACCACAAACCCCACTCTGCATTTCTAACAGACCTTTTGGGTGTGTTTACCTGGATCACTGCGGTCCATTTTCTTCTGACACTGCGTATAAGTACATCTTAGTTGCAGTGGATTCGTGCACACGTTTCATCTGGGTTTGGCCACAACGGAGTGCTGACGCTCGAAATGTTATAAGGGATTTGCGTGTCTTTGTGGGAATTTTTGCATGTGGCACCTTCTATTCTGACCAAGGTCCAGCGTTCGCCTCTAGGGCGTACAAGGACGCGATGGGGTCACTGGGGGTGCAGGTGAAATCTTCGTCTCCATATCGGCCTGAGGGCAATTCGATTGTTGAACGAATGAACCGTGACTTAAAGCAATCCTTGACAGCTAGGGTCTTAGGTACTGGCAGGAACTGGCTGGCCCACTTGTATACCGTACAACGTGCACTTAATAATCTCCCTAGAAGTCCTCTGGGTGGGCGGACCCCCTACGAAATGCTCTTTGGCATACGAATGTTTGTGCCCGACCTTGATGGTCTAGACATGGCGGCGCAATCCGCAATCTTTGACGTAGATAATCATTCTACTATGTTACAGGACTTACAAGGAGCTCGTGACAAACTTGCTAACGAACACTTGCCTTCAGCCACTGACGCTGCGCTGCAGATTCCGGTTGCCGGCTGGCTTCCGAAGATTGGAGAACTGGTCCGAGAGAAGGTGGAGAATAAAAAAGATTTTGGCCCCTCTTATCGTGCACCTGTTCCAGTCCTTGGCTTGAAGGGTACCCGTACTGTCATCTTACCACCGCTTCCTGGTCGCAAAGACAACAGATACATCTCAGTGGACAATGTCAAGCTACAACATCTGGCCAATCCTGAATAGTGTAACACCTGCGGTCTCTTGTCCAGTCATTTCCCGGACAAATGTTTGTGGCCCTCCAGCCCACACGGTCACTGATGTTGCCATTGAGATGGTCAATTTGCCTGATCGCCTGCTCGACTTCCCGGATTCCCCCTGCAATGAGGAGACCGAGTATACCTACCCCGCCACCGAGTCGGTGGCTCATCTACCAACAATGCCATCGAGCCCAACCCATTATTCCTTTGATTCGACTTCCACCTCATCACTTATCCCGTCCAGATTCAGTATTTTTGTATCCTGGTTCAGAGACAATTTTTTGATCCCACCATGGACCTACATCTGGTTGGTACTAATCCTGATTTTTCTGTTCATGTCCTTTGGCTTTGTGACAGTTTTTTTCCTACTCATCAATGGTCACTATTTACCAGAACGCTCAACCGTGAACTGTGTCGCTGGAACTTTGGCTCCGCATTCTTCATCCCACATCATGAAGCGTGACCACACATTTGTGAACATTTCGGCTTTCCCAGTCGCTGATGGCATCGTATGGGATGCGGTAATTTTCCAAATTCATGGACCAACCGAGATTATTAATGTACCAAATGTCCTCCGTGTTTCGATGGGTGATGTCGTTAAAAGTAATATTCATTCTGACGATTGGGATGTGCATGCAGTTGAATCGTTATTTACTGATTTGAAATATTATGCTGCTTTTAATGCTGAAGATTTGTACATGAATTCGGCAAATTATGCCGATTTATATTGTTACCAGCATTGGGGCAACCACTTTCTCCATAAACCAAGTACCCTTCGGGGTCCTTTTAATTACACCCAATGGGAACATTGTCCGACCCCTTTGCCAGGTAGCTCCCAGACTCTTCGAAATAAGTTTACTTATTTTACAGACTTTGATAGATCGAACTCTGAGTCCTATTTTTTTAAATTGAATACTTCGTCCACACAGAAGATCATGTTGACCAACACCAAATTACTGTATTCGGGTTCCTTTTTGAACGCCTTAGCTGTGAGTGGGTATGAACATTGGCGGGACACCATTGACTTGAAGTCTATTTGGAGCACTAAATCATGGCAGGTTCGAGGTACGGAAGCCTTACACTGTACTTGCCTCATCCCGGCCCAAATTTTGTTTTTAAATCATACAATCTATCAAACGACCTGTCGGGGTTTGGCTACTTCTAAACAATTGAATGCACCTTCCATTCCCGCATTGTCTTCCACTCCCAACGACAGCTTGCGATTTAATATTTCCCTAGCCCATTTACAAGCTTTGTTTCAGAACAATTCGTTTAATACCTCTACGATTGTTCAGTCACCCTAGTTGGCTTGGCCCATAGCATCCAATGCCTGCCAACTGCGTTTTCATGACTCAGCTCCTGGTTACAAACAGGATAAGCCAGATCCAAGGTTTTCTGACTCTCGGACTGTTACAACATATTCCGTTGGTAAATTGTGTAAACAGTGGTTGCAGCACTCAACATTAGATTCTGTGAAAGAACATTTATCCCTCCTATCAGGCAACATTGATCTGTCCGATTTTGTTTTGGGGCCTCGTGGTCCTCGACCTAAGAGATTCATTTATGAAACTTACAATGAACTATGGAAGCTTTCGCAAATTGAAGCTGCATCCCGTCTCCGGGAGATAGATCAAGCAAATCTAGAGAAAGTGCTTGCTGTTGTTGATAATAGTATTAATACCCTGTCGTCCCGCATTTACACGTTAGAGAATATTGTTTCCTCTGTTGTTGATATTGTACAAGATGATGTTTCTGTGTTATATCATGGTCAGAATCAATTGCGATCAGTGATGCAGTTTGCATGGACTTGCAAACACTTAAAATGGGTAAAGTTCCTTGGCATTTTTTGAACACCTCGGCCTTATTCTTGCCGTTTAATTTAACTGAAAAACAGCAATTTATGTCCATGAAAGATGCAACATACACATTATTACATATTGAAAAAATAGAGCCCTTACCATTCTCTGTGGCAGAATTGGATTCTGCAGTGTGGCTAGTGCACGGGGTTATCGCTTTGCCTTTTTATTTATTTGAGTTCAGTTCCTGCATGAAACATTATCCTGTTGGCCGTTTTCAGCCTTTGGGCAGTGCCTTCCTGCATGAAATCTGGTCCCTTCCTTTCATGTACCGATGCCTTCGGGACGGAAAGGAAGTTTTTCTCACAGGGGAATCATGCGATTCTACTGTGGGTCATTCCCTAATTTGTAAGAACATTAAATTGCACGGGGCTTGTAACGTTTCGGCTCCGAATCTTGCTTGTGTTTTAAAGGGCATTCCTGCTCCTGCTATATCACCTACTTTCACTGTGCTTGCAAATGGTAGCTATATCCTTCTAAATAATCAGGACTGCTGTGGAATGCTAGCCGGCATCCCCTATATTGTAACAGTTTCCCACCACGTTGTGTGCTGCAAAAATGTGCTTTTTCCTCCCCCGCACAACATAATAGATAGTTCTATTTGACCTTCCGTTCCGACTTTGAAGGCAGATTTCAATAAATTGAGCAGAATAAAGGCGCTATTATTAAACCAGGAGGTTATGCTCACGTCCGCGCGGGAGACATTTATCCTCCAGGTGGCTAGTACCCACAGTGAGATACAGGCCTTTTTGAACACAAACCTCCCACAACATTTCGGTGAGCTGATTCACCGTGTTTTCAATGCATCTCGCACCGAAGGTCTTGTGCACTTTTTTAAAGTTGTGAGCTCTGGCCTTGTTACCTCCTTTCAAGCTATATTTGGTGTAATACCGGCTTTTATTCATTCTATTTTTTCCAGCGTCTTTGGCGGCTTTCCGTTGATCCTAGCGTTAGCTGCTGGAATACTACTGTTAATTTGTTTGCTGCGCAATGGCTGCACTTCCTAGGGGCCTACTCGACCACGGTCGGCTCCGGATGCTTCGTGATCGAATGCTCCTCAGCTTCGGCATCCTACCATTGGCGACACTCAGTGTGTCATATAAACTTTCTTTTCGCTTTGCGTATTTCACTTGCGTGCAACCTGTGATGTCTTGCTTAAGATGTCCTTTCTCTTGGTCCTTGGATCTTTTCCTCTCCAATGCGTCTCAGTCGGACCCGGATTTTGGCCAGTTGATGGGCCCCTTAGTGGCCCATGAACGGGAATGTTCCGGCACTGGATTGATGGCACATGCGGCTGCACTTGGAGTTTTGGCGCAATGGGATGTCTGGGCGGCTGCTCAGAATCTCCTACAATGAAGTTATATTGAGTATCACGCAAGTTGTCCCGCAATGCTGATCACTGCTCCCTATTATGAGGAACATGTATGCAGTTTTGATTTGTTGAACTGGATGGCGTCTCTTTTTTCAGACGATTCCAACGATGTCCTCTTGGAAGGTGTGGCGTTTTTCTGCACTTACACTCTATTGGATTAGGGAACGTCGCTTACCGCGTCCTGCCTCACTGAATTTGTTTTTTGGACTGAATTTTTTTCTTCACCGTCCGTCCTTTGGGACTGTTCACAAATAGCCGTTTACATTCTGCTCCATCTATTTGAACTCTGTTTTCGTCCTATGTCTTGGCCTATGGACTGACCAGGGGAGGGTGTAGTATGGTTTGTGGCCTCATTGTCTACATTGCTAAGTTAGCTTAGGCCTGGCTGCCATGATGCCTTTTTGCACACGTTACTTTGTGACTTTGTTTTCCAGCCTCTGCTTGTGCCCGGCTATTTTAGAACTGTCTGCCTTTTTGCCTTTCACCTTTTCTCCTGTTCCCTGTGGGTTTCGTCTGCACAACATGTACAAGGTCGAAAAACAACGTACCTTGTTCTTGCTGATCTGGTCAGCCCCTCGCACTTAGACATAACACAAATACAGCTGCACTGGAGAAATTCGTGTGCTTTTAATATTGTGATCTCGCTGTTTGTGACACTTGGAGAAAAACCTTTCCAGGGAGAAGAGCTGTGCTTGTCTGATGATGTAAACCTTGCATCTAGATATTGAGGTATGAGGGTCTGCCCGACCAAGCTCAGAGGTCTTCTATTTTTTATAATAAACTAGTTATTAGCACGGGGAGGGTGGTAAGGCCTTTTAGCCCTATATCCACTGACTTTATAAATGCTCTCCCCGTTTGTATTCTATGGAATTGTAACCATGCTTATTATTTTATCATTATGCATTATGTTGATAGTACTGGCACGTGTACTGTATCTTAGAGCACGATAGTTGAAATAAACATTTTAAACTATACAGTGTCTCTTATTACGCATGCTGTGGACAAGTATGAGTCAGTTATGAAAGAGTGTTCTTGCTCCCGCGAGTCCTGAGAGAGACCGTGTTCTGGGTTGTCTAATCATTGGTAGCTGCGCTGCGAATGAGACGCTAAAGCTAGTCGGATTGGGATTGTGGGTGCTAAGGGGCATGGTTGGCTCACCACTATGCTCTGAGGTCCTATTATCCTGTGCATAGCTCTGTGTATGTGCAGAATCCCTACAACACATCTTGTTTGTGTTCAGGTGCAGACAGTTGTTCTTCATCCAGTCGGCGACATTTGTCATGCATCTGTAGAAGTTGGTTCTGGTGGTGGTGGGGTCGTTGGTGAGTGAGAGGATGAGTTGGGTGTCGTCTGCAAAGGACATTATGTTGAGACAGTGGGATCTGACGATGTGGCTAGCAGGATCATATAAGCCTAATATGTACAATGGTGGAATTGTGCTCCCTGCTGTAAGGGCATACTACTAGGCGTCCCACCTGGTGGCTATCAACGATAGGTCATTTGCCAATCGGTCACACCTCCACTAATTGTATGATGATAAACGTGTCTACGATTGATCAAACAATGGGGGACTAGGGGCTTTTCAAAGGTCCAGCATACATGCCCAAATGAAGTCAATCCAAAAAAGGTATGCAGTTCCTAACTGGTAAAGGGGAGACAGCTCAACTAGGTGGTCATATGTCCTTACTTAATAGTAGGAGGAAAGGGGAATTCATCCTTTCGGAATTAGGGCCCTCACACATCCAGCTGGGTCTCATGCTTCATCATAGGGCATGCTCCTCGTCAGGTCGGCGCTGCAATACCTGACGCGCTCCCTTTGAGGGGCTCTTTGGCGGAGATCTTTTATTCCATGCCGTTGGGTGCCGTAGGTGTGAGGGGCCTAAAGGTGTAAATGTAAGGAGTGAGGGTCAGTGGACCTAGGGCGTTAAAACAGGAAATGGAAGTCCAAACAAGAAAAGGTTTAATTAATATGGCTTCCATCCTGGTTAAAAATAATGTGGCGCACTCCTGATATAATGTTTCAGGATACCGCGCTCAATCATGTGGTCAACATGTTTCTTGCCTGGTTGTCTTACGATCTAGCGGCAATTTGTTAGGACCAAGAAAAAAGCTATCTACACTTAGTGGTTGCCTGGTCTATTGTCCCTGATAAACCACATAAAACACCTCTGATGTGGTACCTGTAGTTGTGATGACCAGCCCAATTAGAGTCAGTGACTCACACCATCGACTCCCGGCAGGTAAGACACATAGAAGTCCCAGTGCTGTGTGCTAAACCGCAGAGCTGTCGGTAGACCTACCTACTCCCGTCTGGGGTGGGGCATGGCTGCGTGAATTGGGGAAACTCAGGGGGTTCTCTTCATAGAACTTGATGGGAATCTCCCAGGTGGCGAACCTCCTTAAGAAAGGTGGTCTGATGATTCAAAAAGAATATAGTATGAGTTCCACCCAATAGCTGAAATACGCTCAGTTGGGCCAACTGCTCCTTGAGGAGATGCCCTCGAAGGCCATCTCCCTTATATGCAAAACTCTCAGCAATAGTATGCTGGATACACTGGTTAAGCTGAGGGCTCGCTGGGAGGAGGACCAGGGGGAGGGATTTGAAGATGTAGACTGGGAGGCGGCCCTGATGCACCCAAGGGAGGTTGCCATAAGATTGCGGCTGCGCTTGATCCAACTCAAAGTGCTCCATCGGGTATATTATGAAAGGAACCGTCTGCACCTCATGGGGAATGCCTTGTCCCCTGACTGTCTGCATTGTGGGATGTCCCGGGCAGTGGTGGCTCCTCCGCTAAGGCGGAGGTGCGTCGCCCTACTGCCCAAAAGGAAAAATAAAATGATAATAATCTATCGTTATTATCATTTTATTTTTCCCATTGAGTCAGTGGCTCTCTTGTGGGGCGGGGCAGGGCTGACCAGATCAGGAAGAGGAATGGTTTACACTCCTCAAGTGTGCATGACTGCTTGGCCGGCCCTCTCGGGCCGACCAAACAGTCCTGCGCACTTTGCATCTTCCCCACCAGGCTGCATTACACAGCCTGGTGAGGAACATGCAAAGCCTCCCATTCTTAGCGCCGATCCACGGCGCTCAGACCAATCACAATGCTGCTTTCCCTCCAACCCTCTCACCACCCTCTACACCCTACTCCAGTGCGTGAAGACGTGATCTGTTCAATTAAAGATCATAATTCAAATAATGCAGTAAAAAGAGCCAGGAAAGTCTTCTGAACCAATCAATGAATCTGTCATTATTTCAGCTGCACCAAGAGCCTAGAAGCGAAAACGTCCTGGAATCCCGCCTCTCCCTGCTGCATGAACTTTAAATTGGGGCGAGTTATTTTCCCTCTCATATTGTGACCGGAGGGTGAAACGATGCTGAAAAGGCTAAATTAATCTCACGACGCTAGGGAAGGGAGCGTGCAGTAAAACAATAATGCAGTTTTATGGCTTTGGTGTTCTGATTCAGACCAAGAGCCTAGTAAACAAAGAATACTGCATGAACACCACAATGCATTTTTAGGGCCGGACTGAATTATAGTTGTACTGCTGAGGCCTGGAATTCAATAAAAAATGAATACAAGGTAGAGGAAACTGTACAGACGTCGTTTTAAGACCTGTTTGAGCACAATATATGAAAGTGACTGGACAATGGCGGTTTATAATTATTTATTGTTATTTTGTAGGAGGAACATTCATGCATACATTTTTTTTGCTTTTAGGTTTCTAAAGCTCTGATCTTGCTTGTACCTAATTGTGCTTGGGGCAGATTGCATGCCTGTGTGTAGGGCACGTCCGACCATCCCTGGAATCAGAGAGAACAAGCTGACTCTTCCACGCAGGGACTTCTGATTATTACCCAATGACTTATTTGCTTCCGGTTTCTACTAAGAGGTTCCGGCCTCTCTAACCTTTGTCTCGTGCTAATGGGAGTGCGCAATAATTTCCTGGAAAGTACATGAGCAGCAGAGGTTCCTCTTCAAGAGCAGAAGGGCGTTGGCCCACTGCTTTCATTCACAACCCACCTGGAAATAAAAATATAACAATCTCAACTGTGAATTCTAATTGTTGTTGCATTAAAAAAATCACGTTTATTGTGGCCTCATATTGACGCAGGGTTGGCTGCAATTACTTGCACGGAAATCTAGTCACGAGGGGAGGGTAGGCGTGGTTGTTGCCATGAAGAGTGTTCTACTTAAAGTGCGCATGACAAGCTGGACGGGCTCCGGAGTCGGCAAGCCTGACATGCGTAGTTCAGCCTTCTATGCTCTAAATCCACTCTGCCTAGAAGGCAGGGGCTGGGCCACCTAACGTAGCCCTCCATTTCTTTAGTGTGGCGCTGCCTTGTCCATCCAATCCGGGTGCAGCTCTCATGCTATTTCATGCAATAAATATCATAACAGCTACGTCGGCATTGGCACACAGGAACCTCCAAGCTCGGGCACAGAAGAGTCAGACAGCCAGGGCGGGAAGTGTGCACAACATGGCCAATTATGGTGCCACTTTACTTCAAAGAGCACAATGATTAGCCATGTTTTTTTTTATTATCCTCTTATGGGCTTCGTTTAGGCAGTATGTTGGAAGATATGGACTACAGTTGTCCGTGCTGACAGCAGAGCTGTGTGAATGCCGGCTGTCCCGAGAACGTGTGGAGGCTTTGCTTGCTTTTCTTCTATGCTTCTACAAGGTGACACGCTGTAAACAAGTAAGGCACCTGCGGTCGCTGTCCCAGAGAAGTACATAGTGGTGTTATTTTGTCAGATTGAATAGCCGAAATGTGAGATAAGTGTGCTTGCTGCAAATAGTTAAGCAAGAGCTAAGTTGGACTGCCCTTTAAAGTAAAAACAAACAGTGTGTGAAACTGGTCCCATGAGAAATTTCTTCGCAACATGTTCACATTTTTTCACCAATTGATTAATGCATGGAAAATGAAACTATCGTATGGCAATCTGAATTAGAATTGGACATTTTATGGAGTGAGTGACCGAAAGGAAGCAAAAATAATGTGCAACACCAATAACAAAAAGTTTATGGCTGGCCTAGTCTCAGGATTTCGTTCTTTACCTGAGATGTTTGGTGCCAAGAGAAAGATAAAAAAGTGACCAATGTTGAAGGAAATGAGATGAGATAAAGTGTTCATTTCAATTTAGAGACCAGGAAAGCCTTTCTGCATTTCAATCTAGGGTTGTATGCACTAGTAGCTGGGTAAATTATGACAAAATACTATCCATCATTTATTTAAGTTGTTTAACATAGTGATTACAATTTGCCTTATTACCCCTTCAGAATCATGTTGTGGGATTATATTAATGTAATGCCCATCTGCATACATGTGCCTGCCTGCTGAATGTGGAGACAGTGTCCTTTAGCCTGAAACCCTCTTGGGTCCGTTGGTGTCACTCGCTTTGCTCACTCGGTGACAGTCAAAGGTGACCTTTACGCCTCACCACTTTCAAAAGCCACCATCCGCCACTGGTCCAGGGGCACAATTGTTCATACGATGAGGAGCTGCCCGGCCATTCAGACATACTGGTCACAGGTGACTGGCAGGGCCGGCTTTAGCGCTGGTGGCGCTCTGTGCGACAATGTTTGTTGGCGCCTCCCACGGACTCCCTCACTACCACCCTTTAACAGTGCCCCCTTAAGTCTCCATAACCACTCTCTCTCAGATGTATTTAATTAGTTATATGGTGCCATCTATACCAGTGTAGGATGTCAGAGCACTTTACATCACACACACATTACACAGAGACAATCAATCATATGTGTGTAAATCAGTGTATAGGAAATGTTACAAAAGCCAGATGACTACAAGGTGAGTCATGTCATCCATACTGGTAGACAGCATAGTTTAAGAGAGATTGGTCTGGAGAAGCACAAACTCAGGATTTAAAAACATAACCCCATGGTTGGGGGTTACATTTATTAATAAGGATTTTATTTTACCGTAATGAACCCTTTTTGAAACATTAGAATATGAAAAACGGAGGAAAAAATCATAATGCTCTAATCTATACCTTGCAGTCTGCATGCTGCTCTTTGATGACAGTTATTAGCTCACTGTTCCATGTTAGAATGTTAACATCTACACTGCTAGCAACAAAAGAATCGCTCTGACAAACGCACTGACCTATTTAAACTATATGCACTTTGTGATCTGCATGGTACACATTCTTTGCAGCAGGGATATTAACCCTCTGTGCTACCATAAAAGATTTAAAACTTCCACTAGACAAAAGTCCTTCTCTCTCCAGGAAGAACATTAATCACCGGAGTTATCTTGGCATTTTTATTGTATGAAAATAGCCGGAGGCCAGCAATGCAGCAGCAAGTGCTTTTAAAACCATAAAATACTTCCAAACACAGCGCCCCACCTCGAAGAGTCAGCACCCGGTGCTGTGGCACCGGTCTCCTGGTGACTGGGGAGCTCAGTGGAGTGTTGGGGGAGTGCATACCCCTTGACCCCAAATATATTCTGCTGGGGCACCTGAGATACGTGTACGTTCCCAGTGGTAAAGCTACTCTCCTGCAATCTGGGGCTTGCAGTGGCCAAGCGCGATATAGCGAGGCAGTCAGGCGAGCCGAGCTTCAGACTGTGGGGAAATGGAGGTTGCGGGATGGACCTCTACATGGCGGCGGAAAAGGTGACATGTACGAGTAGACGCTGTCCACGCAAGTTCTTCAAAGTCTGGGGAAGCTGGTTGAAACACTATTACATACAGTACCCTGCCGAGGTGGCTGCTGTTACTACCTAAACTCTATGACCTGGGTGTCAATGTCTCCTATCCTACTGTATTCTACTTAAGTGGCCATGTACCAGTCCTGTATGCAGGGCGGCTTGTGACTGCTGTGGTGTGACTGATGGAGCCTCTTGGTTGTTTGTCCTATGACAGTTTCACTTATTTGCAGAAATGAAAAAACTGAAAATAAAGATATTCAAAAAAATAGCAATAGATGAGATAGGTCTGCATGTGGTGAGTGGCACGACCAACAGGTGTCGAAGAGGTCAGGGTATATGTGATGAAGAGTGGAAGGAGAAAAGAAAAGTCTGTTATAAATATAGAGTAGAGTTTGGGTTGTATCAGCAACACGTGAGGTTTGCAGTAATTTAGTCCAAATTTTCTTCCAAGTGGATACGGGCCAAGTTACATCCAGATCACATGTCAATCTGATGTCAGTTTCTGGTCAGTCTACAGATAGTTGATGTAAGAGGCGGTGGTAACTGACGCTTTAGGAAATGTACGTAGAAGAGTACACAAGTTAGATGGGGTTGTGGGAGATTGTGGGGCTAGAGACTGGAAGTGGCTAAGAGCGTCTGTAATGATAATTTGTAATAACTGGAATTTGGAGTGAAAGGAGGGTGGAAGATGAAAGAGGCTTTTGGCTTGGGAAAAACTCTTCATTGGTTAGCATGGTGAATTTGACACAAAATTTGAAAAACCACGTAGAAATGAGCACACGTGGCCCAGTTCAATGCAGATGAGCCAGGCAGTTGTAGGGAAGTGAAAATGGCCTAAGGATAGGAATGCAGAGGTAAGAAGGACACGCACATGAGGAGCAGTCAGGTCCGCATGGAAAAGTTAAGCAGGCTGTAGAGTAGAAAAGGACAGAAAAAGCCTATGAGAAGAGAAAGGGATAGGCCAAACACGGAAAGGTTGCCAAATAGAAAGACAACAGTCACTGGGAATAAGTTGGTTAGTGCATCCTCCTCAACACCCGCTCCGCCCGCAAACACGCCATCGAACTCTGGGACCTTCTCGACTCAACCTCCCCAGACGTCGCATTCCTGACGGAGACCTGGCTGAATCCCGCTTCAGCCCCCGACATCGCCATTGCCATCCCGGACGGATACAAGATCACCCGCAGGGACCGCACCAACGGAGTCGGAGGAGGCATCGCCATCGTCCACAGGAACACCCTCAGAGTCTCAACCAACACCGACGACACCCTCAGCACCGCCGAACACATGCACTTCCAGATCCACACCGATCCCAACACCACCCTCAGAGGAACCCTCATCTACAGACCCCCCGGACCCCGACCACAGTTCAGCGATTCCATCGCTGACTTCGTCAGCACACACGCCATCGCCTCCACGGACTACATCCTCCTCGGGGACCTGAACTTCCACCTCGAGAACAACAAGGACACCAACTCCACCACCCTGATCGACAACCTCGCCACCCTCGGACTCAGACAGCTCGTGACTACACCCACCCACGCCGCCGGCCACACGCTAGACTCCATCTTTTCCGCAAGCCCACACGTCTCCTTCAACCACACCTCCGAACCCCACTGGACTGACCACCACTGCATCCACTTCACCTACAGGAAGCCCACCACGCACCACCACACCGAACAAATGCCTCGCCGCTGCTGGAGCAGAGTCACGGAAGACCAGCTAACCACAACCCTCGCCCTGAGCCCACCCGCCGAACCCTCCGACCCCGACACCGCCGCCCGCAACCTCAGACAGTGGATCGACGACTGCGCCAACACCCTCGCCCCGCTCAAGAATCCGCCCAACAGCCACACCAGCAAGAAAGCCACCTGGTTCACCGAAGACCTCCAGGCCTCCAAACGAACATGCCGAAAACTGGAGAAGATCTGGCTCCACGAACGGACAGCGGACAGCTACGCCGCCCACAAGAGCGCCACCCGCAGTCACCATCACCTCATCAGATCCGCCAAAAGGGCCTCACTCAAAGACCGCCTAGACAACAACGCACACAACAGCAAAGAGCTCTTCAAAATCGTGAAGGAACTCTCCAACCCCAGCTCCAACACCAACGACATCCAGCCGTCGCGAGACCTGTGCGACTCACTGGCCACCTTCTTCCACCGCAAAATCGCCGACATCCACGACAGCTTCAACACCACGACCGCCCCGGCAACCACCGAGACCACTGCCCCCACAACCACCAACCGCCTGCTCTCCTGGACCAACATCAACGACGAGGACACCAGCGAGATCATGAACACCATCCACTCCGGTTCACCGCTAGACCCGTGCCCTCACCACATCTTCAACAAAGCCAGTACAGCCATCGCGCCCCATCTCCGGAAAATAATCAACATCTCCTTCGAGACAGCAACCTTCCCGGAAAGCTGGAAGCACGCCAAGATCACCGCCTTACTCAAGAAACCCAAGGCAGACCCCAAGGACCTCAAGAACTTCCGACCCATCTCTCTGCTCCCGTTCCCCACGAAGGTCACCGAGAAAATCGTCAACAAACAACTGACCCGCTACCTCGAGGAGAACAACATCCTGGACCCTTCCCAGTCCGGCTTCCGCAGCAACCACAGCACCGAAACCGCCCTCATCGCCGCCACCGATGACATCAGGACCCTGCTAGACAACGGAGAAACAGCAGCCCTCATCCTCCTGGACCTATCAGCCGCCTTCGACACGGTCTGCCACCACACACTACGAACACGCCTTCACGACGCCGGGATCCAAGAGAAGGCCCTGGACTGGACCACATCCTTCCTTTCCGGCAGAACACAAAGCGTCCGCCTCGCCCCCTTCCGATCCAAGGCCACCAAGATCATCTGCGGCGTACCCCAAGGCTCCTCCCTCAGCCCAACGCTGTTCAACATCTACATGGCACCCCTCGCCCACGTCGCCCGACAGCACAACCTCAACATCATCTCCTACGCCGACGACACCCAGCTGATCCTCTCCCTCACCAAAGACCCTCACACCGCCAAAGCCCACCTCCACGAAGGAATGAAGGCCGTCGCCGAATGGATGAGGACCAGCCGCCTGAAGCTGAACTCGGACAAGACGGAGGTCCTCATCCTTGGTTCCAACCCTTCAGCCTGGGACGACTCCTGGTGGCCAACATCACTGGGAACAGCCCCGCCACCCACCGACCACGTACGCAACTTAGGGGTCATCCTCGACCCCACCCACTCCATGACTAAGCAGGTCAACGCCGTTTCCTCTTCCTGCTTCAACATCCTCCGAATGCTCCGCAGGATCTTCAAGTGGATCCCCACCGAAACAAGAAAAACAGTCACCCAGGCACTCGTCACCAGCAGGCTGGACTACGGAAACGCCCTCTATGCAGGAACGACGGCTAAGCTCCTGATACGGCTGCAACGCATCCAGAACGCCTCTGCACGTCTTATCCTCGACATCCCCCGACGCAGCCACATCACACCCCACCTGAGAGACCTGCACTGGCTCCCTGTCAACAAGAGGATAACCTTCAAGCTCCTCACCCACGCACACAAAGCACTCCACAACTCCGGACCAGCCTACCTCAACAGACGACTCAGCTTCTACACCCCCACCCGCCAGCTCCGCTCGACCAGCCTCGCCCTCGCCACAGTCCCCCGCATCCGGAAAACGACCGCCGGCGGCAGATCCTTCTCCCACCTCGCCGCCAAGACCTGGAACACCCTCCCCACCAACCTTCGACAGACCCAAGACCTACTGGCCTTCAGAAGACTCATCAAGACCTGGCTCTTCGATCAGTAGCAGCACCACCCCCCTCTTCCCCCAGCGCCTTGAGACCCTCGCGGGTATGTAGTGCGCTTTATAAGTGACATGATTGATTGATTGATTGATTGAGTGCATAGGGGGTGGCGCTGGAAGGCGGGAAGGCGCTGATGTACTGTACATTTGAAGACGACTGCGGCCTGGATTGGCCTGGGACTTCTATTGCGCCCAGTGAAGCTCTGTGCTGGGAAATGTGGACAGCCTCATGAAATTGGTGAGCATATGTCCAATTATGTACTTCTCATACCGATGCAACCCTAAAACTGAATCAATATTCAGTGAGCTGGGTCCGGAGGCTCTATGAAGTTGAAGTTGAAGTTAAATTTATTGTACAGTTAATTAAAACCATTACAATCATGCAAATCATTTTTGACATTTTGTAACAAAGTAAAATAGATCGCCATTAAAACACAATAAAATTTAGATAAAATATAGCCCAAGGAAAAATTTGAACAGCAGGAATCAAAGTGCAATGGCGTATGAAGTAAAGTGCAATGTGCAAGGCCACCGTTTGACCTATACAGGGATTGTGGTGTATCATGCGTGTTCCACGGCATTCGTTGTGAGCAAGCAATCAGTTCCCTGTCGATGTAATCTAAACATAACGGCAAAGAGTGGCCAGCCTCGTTAATCAGGATCTTAGCAGCAATTTAGGGGAGACCCAGAAAGCAAGAGTGCTCTATGTGTTATTTTGGTGAAAACGCATTGATAAGTGCTTGAACCGGGAACTCTAATAATATCGTATCTTTGGAAACATGAGCAATTTCTGGCTATTTAATAACTAAATGGTTGATGTGGATGAAAATAATCGAATGCGGAACAGGTGCAGAAAACTGTACTACTCAGAATACTAGCAGTGGGCTACTTGAATGTATTTGTGCACCTCATTGTGATTTGAAAATAGATACAGCCGTTTATATATCAGACAAAGTGTCAACTAATGATGAAATTCCAGGATTTGTTTGAAGGATTAATAAGAACTGAACTACGAGTCCCAGAATGCCCCCTAGGGTATTTAAAGACACAAGCATGTATTGAAAAATATAGACTACCGTGAACAAGGCCGTAATGGCTGAAAAGCATTGGTGGCGTTCTGGCAATGATGTTTGCTCATTAAAGAATCTGAAAATATGAGCCCCCGGGAGTGCAGCGTCATTCTTTTGTTTATCGAATATTTTAAGGATAATGGTCATATCCTAACGGCTGCCCCAGCAGAAAGTGTGCGCTGCTTTGACCGTTTTGTTTTTGAATATATATATATGTGGTCGATGAAAGCTTATTCTTGGCATCCTATTTTGGCCGAGTGGTTGCTGCCCTTGTCTAAAACACTTCATCCTCTCTACATATACACAAACAGACAACCTCCAGCATGTAAATGTTTCTCATTTGTAACTTCAGTAATACTCAGATGTTTCAAAACTATCATGATTTCAGTGAACAGATGACATTTGCAGCATCCTCACTCTGGAAATTGCTCCAGCACAAATGGGTATCTGGGCGTCGGGCAGGGGGGAGGAAAGGGGGCTTCAGAGACTTCTTTCCCATTCCACTCACACCACAGCAGGAACGGTAACTGCAAAGTTTCAGTTTTGACACCTGAGCTGCAAACCTTTAAAAGAGCTGACTAATTGCTACGTAACTGACCTCATATACATCACTAAAGTATGAATCGCTATCTCATCACTGACTTCATAATATAGCCTTATAGCCCACTGCCGAGGGCTATACCGGCTGTTAAAGGCCCTGATCCCTGATCCCTATAACGAGGGAGAGGACCTTTAACAACCGGTATAGCCTGAGGCAGAAGGGCTATAAGGGCTATAAGGCTATTAGAACATTCCACCCACTAAGGGTAGAATGTTCTAAATTAAAAATGGAGAAACAAAAAGACAACCATTGGAATGTTGGAGCGCTGGGCTTATACCAGCCATTATAAGCCCAGAGCAACTCCATTGTCTTCAATGGAGCTCCCAACATTCCAATGTTCTAATCATCAATAAAGGTTCAGAACCATTTCGTCACTGGATTTATACATTTCTAAAAAGTCTGCATCTCATCACTGGTGTCACCAATTTCAGTTGTCACTGTTACTGAAATGGACCAATACAATCCAATGAAGTCAGAGTCACCATCTCATTAAAAGATGGCTGCCGGGCTGGACGCCCAAATGCCTTGTGTAACCTGGGCTCCCGTGTACCATGCCTCTCTGAACCTGTTCTGACCTTGCTTACTGCTGCTGAGGTTCTGACTCATCAGATCAATGATTTCCATGTCAGAGGGATGCCAGAGGCAGTGGAGAAGAGCAAGTGTAGATATGCAGCGATAGAAGAGGCTGGGGCTTGGAAAGCTGCTGCTGTGGAGTCGGGCCCCATTCCTGGAAGTCAAAAGACCCCTGAGTGATGGGTGGGTTAGCTTCATCATGCTACACCTCTTCCTGCCCTCCTCTTTTCCAGAGATGGCCAGCAGGCAGTAGCCAGTGCTGATGAGGAACTCCTGGAGTCGGACCCGGCAGTTCCCGAAGGAAGTTGCCCAGGATAAAAACCTGGACAGTTCCTGATGACAAGAGTGGAAAGTGAGTGGCTGAACAAAGCTCAACTCAACAGTGAGGAGGTTTAGGTCAAATGTTCTAGCACCTCTTTATTTGCAAATTTGCTCAAGTTAAGCTGCAGCATCAGATACGAACAAATGGCGCTGGCGTAACCTGAATTGACCAGTGGGACCAAATAGAGAGTCTGGTGAGTGAAGATTAACTGATGATAGCTCAGAAATGCCTGACCGCTGCATACTGCTTGACAGCTGCAGTACAGACCTTTAGTCACATGGACTCCTTGAGCTCTCCCTGCCAGACTAAAGGCATAATATGGTTTCCTAACCTTACCTACCAACAATTCAGCGCAAGGGAAAAACTGTACTGTAAAGACTGATTACATACTGTGCTTCAGAAGAGCGAGACGTGACAAAAGTGATTTGTCATTAGAGACTAAAAGGGCAAAGTGGGCTAATGAAACCATGTCCTTGCTCAAGCCTAATGCTTAGTATTGAAGAAGCATCCTAGAGAAATTGCCTGTTCTGAATGCCAGATAGCCCTCATCCCGCAATCGATGGTGCACTCTGAGAAAATGTCTAGCCCTCTGACAGTGAAACCCCTTCTCACATTCAAACATATAAAAAACATTGGCGGCGAGGGTCAGGCAGGGTACATGCTGGAAGGTGACCTCAGATACATCCATTCTGCTGGACGTGGTGTGTGCTCTGTGAGTGTGCTCTTCAGGTGAGTAGGTATATAAACAGGTCTCTCTGGGCTCTTCTCATCGTAATTACAGGTAACAGAATGTGCTTATTTGTTACACTGCTTGACAGTAACATGGTCTCAACAAGCACAGGACTTCCTTTTCACTGTTATCTGTGCCACCTCTTAACTGCCTCTAGAAAGATTGTGTAAGCTAAATTTCTTAGGAGCAGAATGTAAAAGTGTTTATTTTCAACAGGTTTACATCCACAAATGACATGCAAAAATTCTCAGCCGGCTATTTTCCTTCAATTCCTGCATTAAAAATTGACATTCTATCAAACTTTTGTTATTGTTACTTACTTCCATACCCTTTTTGTTTTAAGTGCACCACTGTTTCCCTTCTTCCACCTTACTGCCTCTTTTGTATACAAGTTTCTCAAAATCGCATGCCTATCCGTGTTGAGCTCTTCAGCAAGCAATTGCTTCTCACATAGCCCCCTCTACTGATCACACCTGTGTCAATAATGTACCACAAAGAAACTGGGATGAATGCATGGAATGAGCATGCAAATCTAACCCCAAAAATGAATGAACTAACCACTAACTTGGAGCTCATGGGTAGCGTGCTACTCGCCATAAAGCACTTGGACGCTTCTTCAGGGGTGGTAAGCGCAATATAAATGCAATTTAAACAAGACCAGAAGCAATGTTACGTGGTCTCTTCAAGTGGAACTAGAAACTTGAAGGGGGAATGCTCAGGGAAGAGCGCTACAGGATCATGAGCGTGATGCAGACTGTGGTTTAATTCAGAGACCCCAACAACAGTGGTAGAGTCTGGAAAGCTTTGAAAGTCTTGTGCTGGCTCTCCAGGCTGATGCTTTTTCAATAAACCTGAAGAGGCTGTGGAGACACATTTGCAGACAGGTCAGAGGAGGTAAAAAGAAAACTGGGGCAAAAGTAAAGTTAATAGCGGAACTCTACAATGCCCATTTCCTGGGGAACGGGTTGGAACTTGCTCTAGTGGAAAGTAGCAAGAGACTGCCCCATTTGAAGGTAAAGATTCAGTGGTACACATACAGGCAGAGCAGAAAGCTCAAATTCAGTGACAAGATGAGAAGTCTGAAACGGAAAATTAGATGACTCCTACTAAGCTTTAATTTACCACAGAAGTTGGCACAGACTTGCAATGTGGGCCTCACTCTTGTATCTACAAGGCTTGAAAACAGGAAGCCACAGCACAGAATGGCCAGGCAAGAAGAATCTGTGGAAGCCCAGGCAACTGGGAAACCATAAACAATGGTAGAAGGTATGAGGCGTTCCTCATTTATGAAACATAGCCGATGCAGCCTCCCCCACTCCAACATTAGAAAGTCCATTTATTAACCTTGAATTTGAGGATGCACATAGAGAAAATTGAGCCTCACTAGTCCAAAAAAGGCACTTTACTGGGCTAGCAAGTACAAACTGACTGAAATTGTCCTCAAGAAGAAAGCCCACAACATATCAGAATGCTTTCCTAATCTAGAATATGGGCCTGTTTACAGCTCGGTGAATGGAACACTCAATCACAAACATGACGGATAATCTGTGTGCCATATTATAAGTCTAACATAACCTATGCCACTTGTAAAAGGCGCACAGGACATCAATCACATTTGTGATGGAGTATCACATCTTCCAAACTCTAAATCAAGCCCAATGTCCCTTATGTTCTGAATCGGTACTCCCAATTCTGACGACTGAAACCCTCAACAATCAGCAAACGCACAAGCATTCTAAAAGAATATAGCTTGGATACACATGCCGACATGGCCAATTAGAAAGAGTTGACACTAAGCACAGAAGGGGCAATACTCAACGGTACATTCAAGGGTAGCCTCAATATTTACAGCATCAACAGCTTATCCTATATCTGGTAAAGACTTATTGAAATTCATTCATTGAGAAGCAATTTCAAATAAGTACTTACAGAGATTGTTGACTCCCTGTAGAAGAAAATGGGTATGTTGTGCAATTACTGTAGTGGCACAGAAGAATGTGTCACTGCCATGGAAGCTTCTTTCTAGGCACGTGGCTTCAAACAAGATACTAGATGTAAAACCCTTTAACACAGATTTGAAGATTTGGAGAATCACTCTCAAAGAATCAATCTCTTGCAATTTGAGGTTCCTGAGAGAGAAGAAGGAACTACGTGAGAGTCCAGACATGGGGAATCAATGAATAAATGGATGGTTGAACTACTGAGAGAAATTATATTCCCTACGGACAAGCACAAGAATTTCCTTCCAGATTTGGTTGCAATTGTCCCTGTTCACTGGGTTCCATTTTCCCTCCAAAGTGGGGCATGAACCATCATTATTTTCATCTTCCTACAAAACATTCTTCTGAAGGAAAGGTTCCTGGCTAAGGCAAGGGAGATGCAAAGCATTGAGTTAGTCGGTAGTTTAATATTTTCCATCTTTCCAGACCTACACATAGACCCTGCAAAAGCCACACAAGAGATCCTTGATCCCCGAATTGAAGGACTTGGCTTCTCTTTTATCAATAGTGTTTATATATTCCATATTAAAGTTAATTGATGAGAGTCTTAATATGTCCTTACTGAGGTGGATGAGGCAAAACATTTCTTAATAAAAAATTAAGCACGGGGAAGCACTTCCAGTATGTAAGAAGTTTGACAGAAAAGACCCAGTGACGGAGAAGTGACCATTTAAACCTGAGTCACCGTCAAATCACATCACTGGATGTATACACTTCTATAACGCCTGAGTCTTAATATCACCAGTGGCATCACCATCCTGAATGAAGTCTCAATCATCTTCTTTTCACTTGGCTCATACATTCCAAAAAAGGCAAAGGCATCACATCAGTGGCTCAGACTCTTCAATAAAGTCTCAGTCATTGTCTCATCACTGGCCTCATATTTTCCATTAAAGTCTCAGTCACCATATCATCTGTGGCCCCCTGTCATTAATAATGTCTCAATCACTATCTCATCACTGGACACATACACATCAAACAAAGTATCAGTCAAATCATTAGAATTGCACTTGATTAATAAAGTAATAATTTGAAATCCCATCTATGACCCTATGAAATTGCATCCATGAGAGTTGTAAAGTATACAGGTTAAGATAAATAAAGTTCATGCTACTTTGGTACTATGTTGCAATACGTGTTTTATTATCAATCAGTGTTCACAGCTGCTGTTTATGGTGGGTTGAACCTTAGCTCTGAATTGAATAAGAATGTGAAGTTCTACATAAGGCATATTTATTCAGGTCATGCTTCTTGCACGTCTTGTTTTCGGCAACCAATTTCAAAGAGCACATCTCCTTACATCTTCTCAACAATTTCATTGACCTTAGATGAGACAACTTTTCCATCCACCACCTCCTCCACAATGGTCTTTATCTTGCGTTGTTTATCTTGCTCTAAGATTGGAAAGTACACAGAGTGTTAGTATTGTATTGTGCTTCATGACATGACATAGATGCATGTGCTACTGTTTGACTCAGCATCATCGCTGCATCCTGAGAATGTAACATTCAGTGAAGGAACATGGGATGGATATGTCTAGATTTAAGTTCACTGATTAGGCCCAATAGATATAAATGTATGGGTTTTTTGCTTTCTGATTCAGAAGGGACATGGTCTATTGGGTCTTGACCTTAATGTATCTTTAATGGAGGTAGACTCTTTAAATAGAGTTAGTTCTCTCTCGTAAGGACAGTTGTCGATGTAAAATTCAATAGAATTGAATACCATCCCAGGGAATTTTCAAGGCTAAGAAGCATTGTTACAGCAATTCCATCCGTCTCTTTTTGATATCTCTTTAAATGTCTTGATCCAATAAAAATCCCTCTATTCTCCAAAGGCTCACTTGTTACAACTCTAGTTCTACCTGAGCGCTGCCTGAGCTCTGCTTGTCCATCAGAGACTGTGGTTTGTTGAAAACCTTTACTATAAGAATTTCAGTACTTAACTCATTTTCATAGCATAGTTCACATATATGGGTCGAGGAGCTTCATGACTTATATAAACAACCCTTTGCAAGGTGACTAAAATATTATTTGTCCAAAATAGAGTAACACGGGTGAATAGGTTACATTGCTACCCTCACACAGACATGTTTACATGTAAACTTTGTACACATCATTATAAAAAAACCTAGCTTCATATGCATGCATTCATCGGTTCATTTCTTCATAGAACTGACCTTCATTTTCTCTTTACAGTAACACATTCAATGGTTTGCAACAATTCAAAGGCGTTGGGCTCAGTTTAATGTAGTGATGTTTAAATCACATTACACTAATAAACGAGGTCCTAACATGGGCAGATTATTGTATGGAGAGAGCCCAAGAAGGCTGTGACAGCTATTAGGAACAGTCACCTATTTACGGCTTTTTTATCTCCTGCTTCCGCTATAGACTCCTCTTCACATCAGAGGGTGAGCTTACCTCTCGCTGCTTCTTCTATTCTCTGTTTCTCCAGTTCCCAGTTTCTGTAAAAATACCGACAGTGCAACAGATTAAACAACATGGAAACTCACATTTTAAGAATGTATGCACTTCAATAAATGGCCATGGAAGTGCTTTTAATTATATGATACATCATTGGTCTGTTTCTGGATTTTGAAGACCTGTGTCTTCCTTGTGATTGGTCTCAAAGCAGCGTTAGGCCTTTGTCACAAGTGACCATTTTATTCCTCTCAATTAAAGACTGCCTATTTGTGTTTTTGAAAGAGGAATGTCTCTATATACACAGAGCCTCTTTAGATTCACTCACCAATTATATATTTTTATTCAAAAGGGTCACAAAAGGCTAACATCTAATCCCTCCACCTCAGTTTCTACTATGCATATTTGTCAGCCATCTGAGAGCATAACATACCCAGAAATCCTCCTCTACCAATAAGCCAACAATTCACTGGCCTTTTAACTCAAGCAGAACACTTTACATAGGAAGGGACCATGCCCAGAAATACTATTCTGCTTACAAGCAGTACTGGTAGTCAGTTCTTATTGAATGTATGTATGTCATTTCTAAGAATAAACCTAGCTACAAAGCAACTGAGTGTTGTACAGAAGAGAAGTAAACAATATGGGTGGACTACTAGATGCAGGATGCTGTATGGAAGAGGAGGTTATTAGAGAAGGTAGTATAGGTAGGGAGAGGAGCTTCTTGGTTGACAATAGAAATAATAAGGTGTAGATGGTATCAAGAGACATAAGTACATGGCAGTATGGGGAGTGATGAAGCTAGGGGAAGTAGTGTGCTCTACAGAAATGTATCTTATGATGAGATGTTGCTAGAAAAGAAGAGTCTTCTGCTTTTTTGGAAGTGGAGAAGGGATGGGGCCTTCCGGATCTGAACATTTCTTAATAAACATACTTAACGTAGGTAGCAGGAGAAGGCTTGTCATCTTGTTTTTCCTTATTGCTTGGCCTCAACCATTCAGTGATATAACAATTCTTCTGTATAAAGTTCTTAAGAGCCCAGGACCTTGTCTGTGGCAAGGACTTCTGAAGCTTGAACAATCTTCCTTAGTCAACCTGAATCTTAAATGATCACAGTCCCCTACTGTATTCCTAGCGATGCCATTTCTGACAGGCTTTTCATAACTCTACACTTTTGCGTAGTGAGTTCATTCTTTTGTGCATCCCCAGAATACCCAGAAGTGCTGATATTGATGTATCTTAATTCAGGGCCTCCATCAGAGTGGAGGAGTAAAATACTCTGTCACCTTGACGGAGTACCTGTACTCTGAATATAGAGATGTCCATCCGCCCAGCAGACATCTCTTGCCTAATTGACAGGATCCGCCGTCTCAGCGGTTCCTGTCAACGTGTTAAAAGTTTGCTGGAGGGTACTGTCAAAATGACGGTACAGTCCGTCAAAATTTTTGCTTGTTTTGGTTTTTCCAAAAACAAAATCCCAAAGGTGGATTTTGTTTTTGAATAAACAAAAAGAAATGACCCCTACAACATGGGAATTTCTCCCATGGTGTGGTGGTCATTTAAACTTTTTTATTGTCCCTTACCGTAACGTTTTTCACAGCAGTAATAGAAACTAAACACTGGCCATTCGACTGCTCACACAAAATCAGGCGGGCGGTGGAAAGGCCAACCTTCTGACGGCCATTACTTTGTCCGATTGTTGGAGGAATAAGTCAGCGACAGAAACAGAGTTGTCTCTGTCGCTGAAATACTTTAGGTCCACCCGACTGTTGGGACAGAGTACCCTCTGCCGAATTTGAAATCATCCCCTAACTGTGGACGAGATTCCCAAAACTCGTCCTCAAGTCATTCAAGGAAAAAGAAAAGAAAAACGTATAAAAATTAAGCCTTGCAATAAGAAAAATAGAGAATTGTTGGTTGAAAAGTAATAAATTACTTTTCAAACTGTTTAACAGACAATTACAACTTTATCCTTGTAATTTTAAAATAAATAACTTTTTCAAGATATGTACTTGTAAAAGCCTAACTTTTAAGAACGTAATTTTGTACTTAACGAACATTATTACAGTTCTTTAAAAATATTAAATGACTATTATAAAAATTAAACTAACCATGCAAACATTTTAATAATCTAATCATTAAAAAAAAGTGAATGAAAAAATTGCATATTTTATTTTGTGTTCTTCGTTTGGCCATGAACCTAAATAAATAAAAGAACTAAATGTAATCCAGAAAAAGGCCAAAATGTGACACTTTTTTTGTTTTTGAGGGGATAAAATGCCCACTCCTGGGGGCATATGTCCAAAGAAGTGGCAGAGTGAGGCGTTAGACGTCAGGGCTTAACGCCTCACTCCGCCACTTCAGAAACGCAAGGCTGCACCATATTTACAAGGATATGGTGCAGCCTTGCGTTTCTCCCTGGGCTGGCGCTACACTTAGCAGTGTACCGCCATCGCAGGCACCGGCACCCTTGCACCATAGTACAAGGGTTGTGCGTGCAGGGGAGGATTGTTTATGTGTAGGAAGGTGTCCCTTCCTGCACATAAACAATCCTGAAATGCCATTTTGTCACTTCTATATGTGCTGTTTAATGCAGCACACATGGAAGTTACAAAATTTCATTTGTTTAAGGATTGTTTATGTGCAGGAAGGGTCACCTTCCTACACATAAACAATCCAAGGTGTTTTGCTTTTTCCATGTGTGCTGCACAAGGCAGCACACATGGAAAAAGCAAAAGCGAGGAGAAATAAAGCATTTCTCCTCGTTTCGCCAAATTAAGACCAGATTTTCCCTGGTCTTAATTTTGGCGCTGCCTCCTATTTACGCTGCACTTGTAAATAGGGGGCAGCGTCAAAATCGATGGGTGTTGCTGTGGAACGCCCACCGCAACACCCACTGCCCACCGCTTTCACGCTAAGCATAGCGTGAAAGGGGACCTTATTTACAAGGCAGCGTTAAGCCACGTTAAGTGACTTAACGCTGCCTTGTAAATAAGGCGAAGCTCCTATCGCCACGGAAACGTCATAAAAAATGTACATATGCCCCCTGGTCTTGAGTTTGCTTCTCATCATACAAGTAAAATGTTTGAATAGTGCATTTGCCACCATGTGAACGAAAGTTACCTAATTTCAAGCTATTTTCTCTAATCATTGGCATTTTCTGCATGCAAAATGGAATGCTTTTCTGAAGGCTTGCGCTTGACTACAATGAACAACGATTTGAGTTCACTGCTTAGCTTTCAATTTGAACATAATAGAATGTACAGTGTTATTTCTATCTTCCTTACAGCAATACATTTAGCATTATTATACATTGTAATTTGTGCAGACAACATTTGATGTGCTTTTTGCAAATCTTTCCTAGAAGTAAAATTATTCTCCAAGCATAGGGTCCCAACTAGGATCCCAATATCGTTAATTGAGGTTGAGGAGGCCATCCACCAGAGTGTGGGCAACAAAGCCCCTGGTCCGGATGGGCTACCCATTGACTTCATTAAATACAGACCTGATTTCTGGGCCACACTTCTGCTAAATGTTTTTAACAATTTAACCAATGCCCCGTTACCAAGCTCATGGTCAACAAGTATTATTGTTCCAATCTTTAAAAAGGGCGACCGCTCGCAACCCAGTTGTTACAGACCGGTTTCCCTAATAGATAACCCCTGAAAATTTTAGATCGAGTTTTATATAACAACATTTTAAATTGGGCCGAGGAAAATCGTATTTTAGAGTCATGTCAACTGGGGTTTAGGAGCAAAGTGGGCACAAATGAACAATGCCTAAACCTTAATTTAATTATTGGAAAATATACCATTGTATAGCAATCGCCAATATATCTGGTTTTATGGACCTGACCTCTGCTTTTGATTTTGTTAATAGGTCCCGATTATGGTCCATTCTTTTAGCATATGGTTTGGATGAGGCTTTTGTGCATTTCTTGGCTTACCTACACACGGACCTGAAGGCTCGGGTCAGGATTGGCGGTGGGGGTGAGGTGTCTAATGATATCAAAGTAAGCAGAGGGGTTAGGCAAGGGTGCGTCTTGGCCCCTCTTCTTTTTATTATTTATATTAATAATTTGCACAAATCACTGACTAAACTCACTAATGATGTACCCAGAGTAAAAGGTAAAATACTTCCTGTGTTACTATATGCCCATGATGCGGTTTTAATGGGTCGCACACCTAATGCACTACGCTCTTTAGAACAGGGATTTGTTGACTTCATGGCCAGTTTAGACCTACGCACCAATTTTAAGATATCTTTTATAATGTCCTGTGGGCCAGTAAAGCATTCCTTAAATTCCATATCTGTGGGTGACCAAAAATTAAATAGCACTAGCACTTTTCCATATCTTGGGTTGGTCTTTGCTGCGAACGCACCTGGTCCGAACACGTGGTGTTTTGCAAGAACAAGTTCTCAAAGGCCACCAACTCTATTCTTGGCCTCCCTTGCCCAAAAAGAACTGGGGGAATTATAGCGATTTTAAAGATTTTTAAATCCCAGTGTATACCCACAGCCACCTTTGGCGCAGAGGTCTGGGGCACCGCTAAAAGCCTTAGCATTCAACGAGAGGAAAACAGATTTTGCCGGAAATTACTGGGCGCACCGATCTCTACCTCTCAGTATGTCTGCCATAATGAATTGAAATTAAGTTATATTGAAGATTTCGTAAGGGCGATAATAGATGACTCCATCAGTTGCGAGAAAGGGATGGATATTCCATGGGTTGCCGGGATGAATCGGAGCTTAAAAAGTGTTAATTATGGCGGGCTTTTTTTAAACCCGAACACAACTGAGACTGTACATAAAAAAGCTCTTAGGACAGCATTGTATACACTTTACAGCACAGAAAGACTGGAGAGGGAATCTAAGAAATCAACTGTCGCAAACTTTATATCCATCGGGCATACTGCACATTGTTTGCCTAGTTACCAGGGGACTTCTCTTCCGCTTAAGGGACTGGCACTGTAAAATATCTGCTTTGTTTTCCCCTTGGGTATAATGCAAATCTTGACTCCCTGCCTTGCCCGTGCGACGGACAGAGCAGAGCGGACAAACACTCTTACACTTTTTATTTTTCTGAAATTTTTACACAAAATATGCTCAATGGCTGCTAATACCGTTTAAAAAAAAATGCTACCCATCCATTTAGAAGATGCGCTTAGAAGTATACTCAAATTGGAAAATGATGAGTTAGTTTTCCGTGTTGGCACTTTCCTGAGAACTGCTGTATGGGCTCGTAAAACGATGTGCAATACATGAAGAATGCCTGTATTGTGCTTTTTAAATATTATGCATTTCTGATCATGCCATTAAAATCGTTTCTATTGTGAATTTTAATTTATGTATGTGCTGTGCTTTTATGGATATGGTGCTATCCGAATAAAGTCTTTTTTGAACTTTGAACTCTCCAACCAACCAGTGTAAATTCAAAATTTCCACCAAATGAATTTATACAAAAAACAATAGGGTGGGACATGAATCGTGTTGTGTGTTAAAACGTATCAAGCCTGCTTAGCTCTGCTGACTGGTTCGACGAGATTTATTATTTAAAAGGGCGTGTTCTTTTAAATATTAAATACCATGTTTTCATTTAGGAGGGCTTGTGGCCTATTTAGAGAAGCTGTGTTTAATTGTGAGAAGGTGTTGTCTTTTGTTAGAAGGTGTGGTCTGTTTGGTTGGTGTGGCGTATTAAGGAATTGTCCATTGGGAGGAGTTGTGAATTATTGTGAGAAGGTGTGGTCTACTGAGAAAAAGAGCGCTCTTTTTGGAAGTAATCGTGTTCTACCAATCATAGATATGGTCTATAAGAAGCAGTCTCTGCTAGAAAGGGATGTGGTTTAAAGGTGTGTTGGATGGTTCTTGGAGAAGATGTGTCTTCTTTTAAGACGTGTCATCTTTATAGAGAAGCTGTGTTTTATTACGAGAAGGTGCGATCGTTGGGAAGAGATGTATTCTACTGGGAGTGTTGTGGTCTATTAAGAGAAAGCATAGTATATTAGGTGAATATGCCTTCTCTTGTGAAGGGATGGGGTCTATTGAGAGAAGCTGGGGTCTTGGATAAGATCGGTGTTCTACTGGGAAGAAATGTTTCCTACAAGGAAGGGATGGGGTGTACTGGGAGGACGGGTGGTCCCCTGGGACCTGTGGGCTATCAGCATGAGCTGTGCATCAGTGGGCTACATGTTTCTTGGTAAAAGGCTCTCCAAGAGCTGCTAGTAATATGGAATCATAACATTTCCCAAAACATTCAAGCGGTGCAGCCAATAGGATGCCTTACGCTTCCTCTCCTTCTAGCAGCCGGCGATACTCCGCGATCTCCATCTCCAGCCGGAGCTTGATGTTCAGCAGCAGGCTGTAGTCGGTGCGCTGCTGCTCCATGTCTGCCCGGATCTGGCTCAGCTGCGCCATGAAGTTATTGATTTTGGCTTGTATCTGGGCAACCTGGGCGCCATAGCGAGCTTCTGTGTCTGCCAGTGCGCCCTCCAAGGCGGCTTTCTAGCAGTCAAAGAAAAACAGCAGCAGAGATAACTCAATGTTTCTGATTGCAACAGAGATTTGTTTTAATTTTTGAGAGAATGTGCTATGAATTATGAGATATTTTCAATATAAAATGTGTCTATAAAATAAGACATATTTTAATATTTTGCAACCAGCTCCAGGCATCATCATAAGGCAGGAAGGACATTACAGTAATCAGAATGAAATAATAATAAAATAATATACACATTTTAGTGCACCTTAAGAACATAGGGGCAGATTTACAAGCCCCTTGCGCCTTCTTGCGCCTCCATTGCATCACTTTTTTTGACGCAACGGCGGCGCAAAAAAGGCGGCCTATTTACAAAGTGACACATCTAGGGAGATGCGTCACGTTGTAAAGCCCTGCGTCACATTATACCTGCGTCAGGTATAATGTATGCAGGGTGGGCGTTCCCACGCAGGAAGGCCTCGTAAAAGTGACGCAGTGAAATCTACAAGATTTCACTGCGCCACTTTTAGGATGCCACTGCGTCAAAACCTTACGCCTGCTTGAAGCAGGCGTAAGTAGTGACGCAGTGTAGTGGGAATAGGCCTCAACACGCATTGCTGGAGTTGCGTCGTGCTTGCGGCACGACTCCAGAAATGCGTGACTTTTCCGCCAACAGATGCGTCAGAATTTCTGACGCATCTGTCAATCCTTGCGCCATAGTGCGCCGTATTGTAAATACAGCGCATCTATGGTGGCGCAAGGGTTTCTAAGGGTGGCGCAGGGAAAGTGACGCATCTATACAGATGCGTCACTTTCTTGTAAATCTGCCCCTGAATTGTGTCTAGCCATTTAATTAACAGCTGGTATTATAAATGAACCTGACGGTGTTCGTTTAGTTGACTCCAGAAGATGAAAGGTTGAGTTGGCTACTTAGTGTTCTGATCTGAGATCAGTTCCTCTGCAAGTTGCAGCTTGCAGAGTAAAGACCTCCCAAAAGTGCTGAAGTGAGATGGCACCGCAAGCACTTTAAAATACAGAGACAAGCACAGTCTTACACACCCACGCAAGCAGCAAGTGTCTGGTTGCTGCACTAGTTTTCGGGGGCACAGAGCTTAATTCAGACTACCCAATCCACGTTGTGGGTTTAGGACTTTCACTACTGCAGACCTCAATAGAACGCATATAGCCCTCAACAGGCCCTTAAATATATCTTCATGGATTCCAGGAGGGGGGAGATAGTGGCTCCCAGTGCCACATCTTACTATGCATTGCAGTCTTGGGCTTGGACTTCATCGACTGGTGCGTGAACCGTCAGGCAGTGTGTAAAGCACCAACACATTCTACCTTCAGACATCTTGGGCAGGGTTTCCAAAGTTGGTCCTGGAGATCCGGATCCATGCCAGATTTTTAGCATATCTCCATTTAGAGAAATGTAATTGTCTTACAAATCTGGCATGGATCCGGCCCTCCTGGACCAACTTTGGAGAACTCTGATCTTGGGTCTCAGCTGCTTACAGAACCTCATAAAGGAACTTCTTGAATCCACACCACACAGGGAAGCGTAAGCTTCAACTGAAAGGAACTAGACTCTCCCACCCATGATAACTTCACTCATTTAATCTACACCCCAATTTTTCTCCTATTGACTCTGACCTCACAGACTATCTTTAACCTGGCCTTTGCTGCGTATATTTGCACTGTGTCTTAATTAATGACATAACGAACTTGAGGGGGCCTCCCTACAAAGTGCACGGATGGGGCCCCACCTCCCCGGCCCACCATTTACACTTTTGCCTAGGGGGCCCCCTGGAGCTTGAGGGCTCCCGCATCGCATAGGCTGTGGGGGCTTATACTACGCCACTAGTCTTAATCCACCTAAGTAGTTTAAGAGCTAGGCCTTCTAAGGAAACATCCCAGTATATACGTTCTTGTTTTATTTGCTGTTCTGCTGCTGAGCCGTGTATTTTGATCCACTAAGCCGCTTGCTATAGACTCTGGCTTTATCATCTAACTAACACCTCCACCATACAGGATGGCCCCATGGTTAACTATAATCACACCCCTTATATAGCTACTTCCCAGCCCTCTTACCCAAATGTGTATTTCAGAAATGTCTGCACTGCCTCTCTTCCCGCTTCCTCCTCCTAGCTTTCAATTCTGTGTTAAAATCTTCTATCACACTCTGTCTGGCTGTCTCTTTATCATGGCAGTGGGAAGGCATTCCGGCTACATAATAACTACCAAACTACTAAGGGGGATATTCACAAGGACTTATCACCGAGTTATCGCCACCTTAACGCATCAAAAGTGGAGATAGATTTAACGCCCCATTCACAAGCGTGTGCAAACTGCAGACATCGCCAGTATACCCGTGATAACTGCTGCAAATTTTACCCCCACGGGTGACACCACCAACTAACCCTAATGAGATGCAGAGTAGGAGTTCCCGTGCAAAAACACACGAAAACACCACTACACCACTTTCACAACGAACTGCCAGATCCACGATGCGAGTCAAAGCCACGCGATAAGCCGCCGTAGCAGCAGGTATTTAACACCTGCCTCTTGCTGGTGTTAAGCAGGACGACTACCTGCAGTAGGTAACGGAGCCCTGCACACAGCCACACCCAAAGAACAACTGACGCCATGGAGCTACTCATCATGCAGCTTGGAGCCCCAACAGGGCCACAACACCCACCGCCACCACCCCCAGGCAGCGCAGAGTAAGACAGCGGACATACCGAAAACGCACTAGTCTCACAGACCTAACGCCCGAGGAAGTCATTGCCCACTATAGGCTCAAAAGGACAACCATCCTCCGCATCATGACCCACATCGGCCACAGGCTGACAGTCCCAACACAGCGGACAACCAACATCCCTCTGCAGACAAAGCTGCTGGCTGTGCTGCACATGTTGGCCTCTGGTACCTTCCAACCAACAACGGCCAGAGTCGGGGGAGTCTCACAGCCAGCCCTATCAAAGGCCATCACACCTGTACTGGATGCCATCCTCAGCTTCATACCCCAGTACCTTCACTTCCCCCACACTGCGCAGGAACAGCTGGAGACCAAGCAAGGCTTCTACGCCATTGCTGGATTCCCACACGTGTTGGGGGCCATTGACTGCACACATGTCCTACTTGTACCCCATGCGGACACTGCACACATCTACCGCAACAGAAAGCACACGCATTCCATCATTGTGCAGGCAATAGTGGACCACTGGGGAATGTTCACCAAGGTCGTCGCAAACTACCCAGGCAGTGTGCACGATTCCTACATCTTCCGACAGTCCATCATCAACCAGCGCTTCCAGGATGGCACCTTTGCAAATGCACTGCTCGTTGGTAAGTACCCAATAAACACCACACACCTCAAAGCCACCATCACACAACGCACAACTGTGGGAATGCACATGTGACCAAACCACATACATGTCAATCAACATGCCCACCTACCAGACACGACAACACGACAACACAACTCCATTTGGATCCTGGGCTACCCATGTACACAAGCCAGTTACATCATGGCACCACAGCCACACAACAGCTGAACGTGTGGAGAGGCGGAAAGCAGGCATGTGCGAATGAGGCAAGTGACCCATGAATGGGTATGTACACAACGACAAGTGTGGCGTGAATGTGCTGGACAGACCTGGGTATGCAAACCACAGATATGTCCATGCAGACATTAACTGCTGGTGTCTGGAGAGTAGTGGACAGTGGACGCAACCATGTCACCCCAGGCTGTGGGGTAGATCGCGGAAATGTCGCTCGCTGCGTCCCCCCCTGTGTGCGTGAGCATAGTGGGTTGGCCCGGCTTACGCCAGTCCTGCGCAGGGGTGTGGATAAAAACACCGTGGCGCTGAGCGTGGTGCCCTCCCGGAATGGCCAGCGTCACTGCCAGGGCGGCGCTCTCAGCCCGCCAAGAGGCCGACGCTGTGAGCAGCGGGGCCTGCAAGCCTGTGCGCCTGCTGCACCCCAGGCCGCTGTTATCCAGACCCGGCTTGCCCGCCCCAGCGCACCAAGGCCGCACTGCTCACCTGCCGACACCGTCGTGTGTCAAAGAGGGCCCACCACGTGCCGGTGCTAGCTCCAAGACCCATGCCCGCGACCTTGGCAGCCTCCTCAGACCATCGCTGTCCTCCGTGACACAGGCCCCCAGGAGTCCTCATTCGTTGACATACTCCACCCCTGCAGCCGGCCTACACTGCAGTCCAGTATGTCCCACATCTAGAACTAAGTCCTGATTAATCAATGGCAGAGTTCATGCCAGTGAACGCAGGGAGAGGAGTGAGAGAAGGATGCGTTTCAGTTTGGTGGAAACACGGATCACCGTTACGGAGGAGGTCGACCACTAGCAAGGACTGACCTGGTGCCACTAACCCTGTGCGCCGTGAGTCACCATCAGCCTCCGGCAGAACATTGTTGGTGTCTGAGCCTGTGGCCTGGGGGTTGTCATCAGCAACTGGCAGGTACGGACTTGGTGTTTGGCATGAGTCTGTGGCATTCATATCCACCATGTTGCCGGACACAGCTGGCATGTGCCCTCTGCATCATGCCCTGGGGGTATACCTCCCACTCTCCCCCGAAACACTCCGCGAATACCACCTTTGATACATACAGGACCTTGCTTTGCCCTCATGACCCTACCCCAGTGTCACGCAAGTCAGCGTCCCGTGGCGGTAGGCCCATGTCGGCCACTGTGCATCCGGGGCCACTAACTCTGTGCAACTCAAGTCATGGTCCCTTGCTGGTCAAACATTGCATTTCTGAGTGCCTGATGACTGTTGTAGTTGTTGCCAGCACCAGCCACTCCCTGAGGGCTGGCTTACACTCACCCCACACACAGCCAGCACAGGCGTCACTGGACTAGTGGGCCTGCCAACACATCATGCCGAACCAAGTATTGACTCTTTTCTCTCTGCACTGTCACAGGTGATCAAGGTTATGCACTCTTCCCTTGGATGATGACACCCCTCCGAGACCCGAACACACCCACCCAGAGGCAGTACAATGCGGCCCACATACGCACCAGGGGCATCGTGGAATGCACATTTGGCGTCTTGAAGTCACGTTTCAGGTGCCTGGACGTCACAGGTGGAAGGCTCTTGTACAGGCCAGACATCGTGTGCAAGATGATCGTTGCATGTTGTGTGTTGCACAACATCTGTGTACGCACCAATGCCCCATGGATCCAAGTTCCAGAAGTACCGGACGATGATGAGGACGATGGGGCAGATGGCCCACATCCCACCGCAGCTGCGGCAGGAATAGCCCATAGGAACACCCTCATTGCCGATTTCTTCACATGAGCACGTCACATTGTGGCCATCCCTGGCAATCATGGGATAGTACAAAATGTCCACAAACACAGCATGTGTGAATTAAAAATATTTGCAGGTTACAGGTTGTACTTGTACATGGTCATGTCACAGTTTCCTGCTGTGCCAGATGTGATTGGCCATGTCGTGCACATATGCGGCACCTGTTGTGTCCTGTGTTCTGTTGTGGAGGTGTTGCTGTTTGTACCACGATGTTGTCAATGTCGAGGTGCACTTATTCTTATGTGCGTATGCTGCACGGTGTGTGAGTCGCTCCTGCGGCTCTGATTTGGCTGCCACTTATCCCTTTCATGCGATGTACCTTTCAGTTCTGTGCTTCCACAGTGCTGAGGCGTACCTCATGGTTCCTGTCCAAGTCCGACCTTATTTAATATATATATGGCCCCTCTGGCAAAAATCGTAGAGCAGCTCGGCTTTGAGATAGTTTCATATGCTGACGATACTCAGCTCATGTTTACTGTCGGCCCTAATTTAGAAACAGAGAAAATCCGTTTCACTGCCGGAATGCTTGCAATCTCCAGTTGGATGACGGAGAATTGCCTTCAATTAAACCCTGAAAAAACGGAGGTCATGTTAATGGGGAAAGCCTCAACTATTTGGTTGGATGAATGGTGGCCCCAACAGCTGGGAACAGCTCCCGTACCCAAACAATGTGTAAGAAACCTAGGGCTAAAACTTGACCGGACATTAACAATGAAAGATCATATTGCTGCCACGACCAGTTCTTGCTATTACAGTCTGCGTCTTCTGCGCAAGATCCTTCCCTATCTGCCCATTAACTGTCGTAGAACTTTGGTTCAGGCCGTGGTGATTAGCAGATTGGATTACAAGAACGCCTTGCTGGCCGAAGTAGGAGAGTCCCTGCTTGCTAAATTACAGGTGATTCAGAATACTGCGGCAAGAATGATTCTGAATTGCCCGGCAGGCTACCCCTCCAGCCCTCTGTTGAGAGAGTTGCACTGGCTACCAGTGAGGAAGCGATCATATTTTAAAATCTGTTGTCTTACTTACAATGCCTTGAAAGGCAAAGGTCCCTGCTATCTGCAAAAGAAACTTACAAAACACGTACCCTGTCGGAATCTCAGATCCAGTACACTAGCTCTCCTACAGGTGCCCCGAATACGTCTTAGTCGTACAGGGGGCAAAGCCTTTTCGTACCTTGTTCCAAGATACTGGAATAAATTACCTATTGCTCTGCGTGAAATTTCCACCTACAGTATATTTAGGAAACAACTAAAAGCTTACCTGTTTTAATTTTGTATGGTCTGATTTCCTAATCTTAGGTTTGTCTCTAAGCAGCGCCGAGATGCCCCCGGGTGAGTCGCGCGCTATAAAAGTAGAAATAACATAACATAATATAACAGACATGGGTAACTTGTGCTCTTTGTCGAGTTGTGACTCTTGGGCATGGTTTGTCCGCAGATGTGTCGTTGACGTCAGGGATTGTTTGTGCAGGTGGTTGTGTCCGAGTGTGACCTGCTCCTTTCCGGTTGTGGGCCGCACTCAGCCACCTCAGTGTCGTGCCGTGAACATTGTCATGATGATTGGACTGCAGCCATGCTACTCGTCATGTGGTGTCTCTTGCATTGTCAGTGTGGCTGACGTATGTGCATGTTTGCTGTGTTTCGCACATGTGCATGTGTTGGTTGTGTGATTGTTGATGTGTTGGGTGGGTGCCCCTTTGGGCACATGGTGTACGTGGGACTACTTGGTGTTTGTGTGTGTGCCAAAGTGTTTCCGTGGGATCAGGGACATGATCCAGAATCATTGTGGGTGTGCAGTGCTTAATTGTGCATGTGTGCCATTGTGCCCATCTCCCCCCGTTCCCCCCACTCCCTGGTCGGTACGCACCCTGTTGATGTAGTGTCGGGTCATGTTGGGCAGTGTCCGGATCCCCAACTCCTGTCACCGTCTCCCGACTGATGACTGTGGCCACCATCTTCTCCATGTCATTCAGCTCCTGGTGTTCTGCTGGCCCCCCTCCTCCGATGTGCGTTGCTGCTTTCATGTTGGCAGCGAGTTTCTGCTTGGTTTTGGCATTCACATCAATCCAGCGCCTCTTGTCCTCTTCCATTGTCCTCCTCGGCGCTGCGACAGCATTCACATGGTCCGAGATGGTGTGCCATCTTTGCCTCTTTGTTGCCAATGACACGTTGGAGGTGATGTACAGTTGGTGGTGGTGTTCTGTCTCATCCGTGGCGATACCGGGTTTTCCTGGGGACTGTACCCCGTCTTCCTCTTCCTCTTCTCATTGCCCTTCCACGGGCCCTGGATTCATGGGTGTTCCTCCGTGGGGATTGTGGGGTTCATGTTGTCCTCTGCAGTCGGTCGGGTGCATCCGTGGTACTCCGCAGTTCATTTCCTTTTTAGTGTCATTTTCCGTATGCTGTTCTTGTGCTTTTTCCCGCATTGCGCGTGGGTATTGCTGGCCTCTCACTGGTTATCACTGTTTTCTTATCGCGTTTGGGCCCATTGCGTCTTTTTACGCATTGGGGTTTGTTTTTTTTATCACCGTCGCAGTTGTTGTATTGCGGACATTGTCCACGTTTTCGGGAGACTATCGCATGGTACCGCAGTGTTGTGAATTCCACGTTAACACAGGGTTATTTTCGCGCGATAGACTGCGATGTGTGAAGTTGCGTTAACATTTTTTGGAGATGTTTAGCGCACGTTCTTGTGAATATCCCCCTAAGTCTGTTGTTGGCTGCCACCTCTCAGGACTTCAAGCCTTCTGACTACCAGGCCACAAGGGTTTTATCAAAGGAGACACCCTGACAACAGCTGAGTTGGGAGACATGTTGAGTAGAGGGCACTTTCATATATTCCAAATTTTGTTCAAAGGGAGAGCTTCATGAAGAAAAAATAGGATTCTGTCTGCCAATTAGCTTGCACTGGAATGATTGATATTTTAGTTTAGAGAAAGGTATACAAAGGAGAGAAAGATCTCACTGTCCTGGTCACTTTGAAGATGGAAAGGCAAAACAGTCAGTAGCCCTTTGCAGTTGATCTCATTTTCTGTGTTTCATATAATAAGGAAGCTGACATCTTCATGTCTGGTCTAGCAAACCTATTTCAGCCTTTAAACTTCCCATGAAATGAGTCTCCTCAAATCAGTAAATATACCCTCACCTACGTGGAAGCAGAAAATTAAGGTAGTGGTGCGCGTGTTTTGCAAATGGAAATTGCAGAGTTAAGACAAACTCAATGTTGCATATTGCCTGCTCTCTTTCCCCATGCCATATTTCCCTCAAACTTGTACCTCTTTCTTTCCTCCTCTCACTTCCTTTCAACACTACTCCACTCATTCTTCTCTCCCTCACTAATTCTCTCTTCACACTCTCTATCTCGTCTCTCTTCCCAACTTCCCTCCCTCACTGACATAATAGCATCTTGAAGGGAATTTTGGTTGGCGGAAAAACACTGTACAAAACCCCAAAATTTGGTTACAGGCCATTGGGCAGCAACTCTCCTCCATTTGAAGCTTGCATTTATCTTGCTTCTAAAATGGTAACTGTCCTGAACTTAAATAAGCTTCCATGTGAACCTCCATTTTTAGATGTCTCTCTTCTGCTGGTTTCTGTCTCTGTGGTTGCCAATATTATTTGATCATTTAAATCCATTCAGATCATTAAAATTATTAAAATCCAACTGTAGAAGGGAAGACCCCTCTGCTTTCAGAATATGTAAATCCGACACTACTATGAGGTTTGTGTTTGGGATTTCTAGGTAGGGAGAAAGACAAAGTCATAATTTTCTTTCCTGCCCCCATGTTCTTTCTCTGGCCACGCCTCCCACTTGAGGACATTCAGGGGCAGCCATCTCAGGTCTAAACTCGTTGAGGGGGCTTCAGTGTCCTCGCAATGTGAGCCCAGGTTCAGCCTGTGTAGCACTTACCATGCTGAGCTGGGACTGCAGCTCAATCTCCAGTCCCTGAACCCTCCGTCTCACGTCGGTGATCAAGCTCTTCTTGGTACTCAGCTCTTCGCTGCTCATGGTGACCTCCATAATCAGCTGCTGGCTCTGAAACAGGTTTACAGTACAAGAGGTAAGGCTGCTGCCTTAGGTTGTGCACCAACATAGCAAGCCTCATCCAACAGTGAATAAGAAACATGGTGAGCGTCATCCACCAGGAAGTACAGTAATATGGGCCTTGAGACTCTCATGAGTAGCCGCGATTAACAAGTTCTGATTAATTGATTGATTGAATATTGCAAGCCTCTTCCAATAGCCAATAGGAAGCTGGCAAAAAAGCAAGCCTCTTATATCAGCCAACAGGAAACAAAGCCACTCAGCATTGCTCTGCCAGTAACCAACAAGAAGCAAAGCAACATGGAAAGCCTCAGTAGGAAACATGGCAAATGTCATACAATAGGTAACATAACAACACAGCAGTATCCTTCCATTAGGAACGTACAATGACTAGAGCTCGTTAAACTAAAGAAGGTCAAAGATTTTCTCTTGAGCAATGAAAACTGTTGCAAAAACATTCATGGATTTTTAAAGGACTTAGTAGCAAATTTTCTCCATTCAACATCTTTATGTCATTTTCCTACTAACATCACTCCTCGAGATGGTTTAAAAAATAGGAGAACAATACATGAAAAGGGTGGATTATTAACAATTTGTGTGCAATGCCACATGATTTGTAGCAACTAAGCATCTACTTTACCATAGGGAATTGGGGTCCTTGGGTGAAACCAGAAGGAAGGATCAACAATAAACACAGATATCTGCAGCCGGGCAAATCAATTTATTTCCCTCTGATTTCCTTGTCTGTCATAAGTGTGTTTTTAGCAACATGGTAAGGAGCAATCCGAAAAAACTAGCTGTAAATATTTCTTTACATTCAAAATAAGGCTGTACCTCTTTTTCAAAGCGTTGTTTGGCCTCGTCTCGATTCTTTTCAGCAAGTTCATCATATTGTGCTCTCATGTCGGTCATCATCTTACCCAGGTCAACAGAGGGTGCAGCGTCAACCTCAACACTGACTGAGCCACCAAGCTGCTTACTGAATTCCTCTACTTCCTGTAAAGAAAAACAAGATCCACTGTTTACATTAGCTGGCAAATCGTAGCACTTCTTACTTTTCACAATGGCCCATACCAGATGTCCTTTAAGATCAGGAGAATCTTGGATATCTGTTATCACCCACTTAATTTATTTAGGTTCTAATCATTGTATTTTTGTTCCAAACTTTGTCTGTATGCTCTTGGACATTGCTTGGCTTGAATTGCTATTGTTGAATTGCTGTTGTTGAATTGCCTGACTTGAATTGCTATTGTTGAATTGTTTGGGTTGAATTGCTTGGGGTGAATTGCTATTGTTGAATTGCTTGGGTTGAATTGCTACTGTTGTATTGCTTGGTTAGATTTGCTTGGGTTTAATTGCTATTGTTGAATTGCTTGGGTTGAATTGCTATTGTTGGATTGCTTGGCTTGAATTGCTATTGTTGAATTGCTTGGTTAGAATTGCTTGGATTGAGTTGCTATTGTTGTATTGCCTGGTTAGATTTGCTTGGGTTTAATTGCTATTGTTGAATTGCTTGGGTTGAATTGCTATTGTTGGATTGCTTGGGTTGAATTGCTAGTGTTGAATTGCCTGGCCTGAACTGCATGGGTTGAGTAATCATAAATTAGTTGTTGAGATGCATGATGTGAGTGTGTTTTCAGTAGCCAAACAGCTGACCCATTAACAAATATGCATTGGTCTGGTCATCGCATGCCTGCTGCATGGTCACTGGTGGCTCTTCCAGCTAACTGGCAGAAAACTTAAACGGTACAGATCTCTATTGCCTCTTTTCCAGAGGGTAAATATGTTAGTGATACAAGAGAAAATATCGTCCAATCGCCATGATTCAATTTTATTTAACAATAAAAAAGTGAAACTTGTCTTACAGCGCTGTGGTTCTTCTTGAGGTAAGCCAGCTCCTCTTGCAGCTGTTCAATCTGTAGCTCCAGATCAGCTCTCTTCATGGTCAGGTCATCCAGGAGTCTACGCAGCCCGGCGATGTCTCCTTCCACATTCTGTCGGAGAGAGAGCTCGGTTTCAAACCTACAGGAAGAAAGAGATGTTTAATTAGAGTCACGTGTCAGATGAATGATAAGTGAGTAGGGCTTTCTACTTATCTGTTGAAATATTCCACTCATGAAATATTGCCTATTTACCCCCAAAATGATATAATACACAAACCCACGTTATTTTGTAAGGATACATCATATTTCTCAACATGGGGTCTTATGGGTGTGGAGACTTACATTGAGGTGCTATTGGTTTTGGGGCACACATGTTTTGGGATTTTGTTAAATATAGCGAATTATGCTTGTGGGTCATGTGTTGAACTTAGAGAAAGAAAATCTGATAAACATCAAGCTGTAAAATATGGACTTTTGAGATCAATCAAGGAGCCATCTCTTATAAAGGTACCATTTATTTGTATCTTTATATCATATGTTGAAAGCATCCGGAGATGCCATTGCCTGCTTTGGGAGGGATGGGGTTACATAGGAATACATCTGATGCAGATGTTATGTCTAATGTGAATCGGGATCTGACAATGAAAGGTGGTACTGCAGCTCTATTTGATGCCTCACTGGCAGGTTTGGGAGTTGATTAGTAGGGTAGATATGACCAGACAGACATGGATGCATTCCAGGTCTAATCTTCATGAGATTGCCAATTTGTAGAAAGGTAGTAACACTCTGTTGTAGACTAGTACACAAAAGAGATGGGCAAAGTTGCGATGTCGGCTGACTTAGAAATTCTCATAGTATAAAAAACTTTGCAAAGCTTCAGTGACTGCAATGTTTGCAGAATTTAAAATAAGAAGAGCCAGCTTAAGCTGCTCTTTGAGATTGCCCAAGATCATTTCAACTGCTGGGAAGCCTCACGAAAAGCTTCAAGAGAATGAAAATGTGAAGCAAGCCTTGACCCTTCTGGCCTCCCACATGAAACACTTTCAAAGTAGCCCCCATTCTCAAAAGCCTATGTACCTGAGGTTCAGCCTCACCAGGCATCGATTCCCTACTGCTAGAGGTTCAATCCTTCATGGATAGAACATACAGGGGCATATGTAGAAGCCCCTATCGCCACCACAACGCCACATATATTGACGTTGTGGTGGCGATAGGGGCTGCGCCTTATGTACAAGGCAGCGTTAAGCCCCTTAACGTGGCTCAACGCTGCCTTGTACATAAGGCCCCCTTTCACGCTATGGTTAGCGTGAAAGGGGTGGGCAGTGGGTGTTGCGGTGGGCGTTCCACCGCAACACCCATTCATTTTGACACTGCCCCCTATGTACAAGGGTGGTGTACATAGGAGGCAGCGCCAAAATTAAGACCAGGTAAAAACTGGTCTTAAGTTGGCGAGACGAGGAGAAATGCATTATTTCTCCTCGTTTTTGCTTTTTCCATGGTGCTGCCTTGTGCAGCACGCATGGAAAAAGCAAAATGCCATGGTTTGTGTATGTACAGGAAGGTGTCCCTTCCTGCACATAAACTTTAAAAAAAAATGCAATTTTGTCACTTTCATGTGTGCTGCATGAAGCAGCACGCATGAAAGGGACAGGGTGGCATTTCTAGGATTGTTTATGTGCAGGAAGGGACACCTTCCTACACATAAACAATCCTCCACTGCACGCATACACCCTTGCACTCTGGTGCAAGGGTGCCTGCGTTGGCGCTAAGTTGCTAAACGTAGCGCAATCACAGGGGGAAACGCAAGGTTGCAACACATTCTTGTAAATATGGTGCAGCCTTGCGTTTCAGAAGTGGAGGAGAGAGGCGTTAAGCCAGGAAGGCTAACGGCTCTCTCCTCCACTTCCTTGTACATATCCCCCTCAGTGTCAGGAAAATGGCACTACATTCGGACAGATCAAGGCAGACTTCACCTTGATTGAAATCAGCCAAAATCAGACATTTTCACCAGTTTTCATGAATAACAAAGTTTTGTGACTTTGCTAGACACTGTGGAGGAAAATGGAAATTCACCTTTTGCGGGTACATAGGTCCTCAGGTCATCAGGTTTGTGGATGAGACTGACCACCAGTCTTAGGCATTTCATTAGTCAACATTGTATAAAGATGTACGGGCTTGCTATATCTAGGAGCTAGGATGAGTGATGTACCAGCATGGCAAAGAGCCATATAACTAAAGGCTAATATAAGAAGATCTGTTACGGAATTTGTGGTTTTAAGTATTAGATATTAAGGGACTCATTCCAGAGCGGGCAGTCATGTACAAGAAGGGATCTGACTCCAAATCTTTGTGACTGGGTGATGAGTTTGTTTTATGTGGCTAATCTAAGATGTCTGGTTGGCAGATAGTATTGAAAGACCATAGATAGGGAAGGCCCGAAAATACTGTGTATGATGCAAACTTTTGATTAGCACATTATGATCAGTGTTGTCAATCCCTTCTAAGAGGTCGAACATAGTTTTACACCACTGTAGGCTTGCCCTTGATCTGGAGAGATGAAATTTCTTCTCACAGAGAAATGCTCTTATTTGATGGCAACGTGTGGTTTTACATCCATTTCACAGTTGAAATCCTGGCCAACAAACATTTGTTTTTTGGTTTCAAGAAGTCCAAGAGGTTCATGCATGGATTCCAAAACTTTTTCTTTGCATGGGAGACTCAAGAAAGGTCAGACTTTCAGTTTACCCACCAGTTATTTGAGAAGATCTTGTTATAGTTATTTGCAGGTTCTAAGTTAAAGGTAGTCACCTAGCTGATAGGGATTTTTTGATGATATAAGTGATAAAGGGGACAGATGTGGCCAGTCCTATATTGATTGCCTTTGTATTGCATATTTCTGTAGGTGAAAAGACGTTTTGGAAGAAAATAGTTTCTTGATATCAGTGTGCTGAGCCATGCAGAATTCTTGGAATGCTGACTATCATTGCTGTCTTTCCCTGTAGGAAGATCCACGGTGTGGAATAGGTGATGGCGTGATTGCTCTGTTGGTGCTGTGCTTGTCACAGAGGAAGTACATAAGGTTGAGTTGGTATGAGTTGTACTTTTTCAACTTATCAAAGGCCAGTGGTAGATCTTTGGAGGAGCTACCTGCATTTGTTACCCAGGTGTCAAAGTGTGCTTTGTTTGATGTGGTATGGAAGTACCTCTTTGTCTGCTTTTCTGACTCTTGGTTTCCTACATGAGTAATACATTTGCAAAGTATTTCAGGGAGCCATTGTTTGAGGGCTATTAGAAGTTCAGTATTCATATAGGCATGGTCTTAAAGGGCTGCATGAACTTGACCAAAAGAGTCTGGATTAATATTTTTTTAGTTCTTTGACTGTGAGTGCTGATGTGCAATTGTATGGGTTCCAAGCTTGGATTATCGTCAATTGTGATGGTGACTAGTGCATTGTTAGACCGACAGAAGGATTGCGTGTCAGAAATGTTGAGTCCTGTGATTACTGGGAAAGTGAGGCTGAGGCTATAGCCCTGGGTGTCTGTAAATTGCCTCACTATTTGGGTAACACACATGTTTATTCATGTTAACAGTGATTACTTTACAAAGACCATATTTCCAGATTTTAGTGTTGCTCATCATGAATGAACTCTTAAAGAGATGGGAGGTGTAGAAGAATAAGTCTAGGGTTTTCCCCAAAAAAGATGGTTGATTCTTTTAGGTAGATGGAGTGAGAAAATTCACATTTCGTGTCTCAGATTTTGTTGCCCTTATGGAACAAATGTATTGGCCTATTTTGATGCTAGGCACTAGAAAACTGCTAAACCGTCCCCAGAACATGTGCTCTAAACCATAAATATTGTGAAAGTTTGGCACATTTAACTTTTATGTTAGATCAAAGTAATAAGGCACATGCAGTGCACTAGTGGCATAAAAGTTACATGTGACGTGCGATACCATGTGGATTTACACCACCACATAAGTCACTCTATAATAATGACTTCAGGCCTCCCATTGTATCTAAGCTGGTGTGCTGTGAGGCACATGTCAAAGGAAAACATTTTCAGCAGAAACCTACTTTTAATAATCCTGGAACAACCTTCCTCACCCCATCAGGACCTCCCCATCCCTTCTCGAATTCAGCAAGAAACTGTAGACCTCGCTATTCAACCAGGAGCCTGATTGGCCTACTCACCTACCCAGTGCCTGGATACCCCTCGGGTGATAAGAGTGCTCTACAAGTCCATATAACATAACATCATTTTTGACATTAGCTAAGTCAAATATAAATAGTGCTTTGAAGCATGGAAGGCCTGGGTGAATAATGTCTAAAAGCCGAAAATGCCTAATATTTAGACTGCCATGTTCTTACATGAAAATACCCAACAAGGTTTTTTTCCACTGCCTAGTCATTTTCCTATGGTAAAAGCATAAATGTCATATTTTGCCACACATGAGAATAGGGTATAAATGCATTGTTGTAATATGATTTAGTGGTGAACATAGATTTTTGTGACATATGCTGCAAGGATGACTTTATTAAAAGTTGATTTTCTTTGATTGGAAGACTTGGCGTAACTAATTAAATTCTGACCAGGTTCTATCTTCTTCAGTGGCACTAATTAACTATTGAAGAGTTCTGAAATACATTTCCATGGGAGAAAAGAATAATCCTTGACCTGCTGCCATGCGGGAGTAATTACTGGTTAGGCAACTTGGAATGGGGAGAAGGGAGTTGCCAGGAAAAGGATACTGCATTCTCAAAGAACTGCCAGGAACCTTCTAGAGAAAGATGTTCTGTGGAAAAGACGGCTATATCTGTGTATGTCTTATGGTAAACAGTGCTATAGAGTCATGGTGCCTTAGAAGCTGATCCACTTCCAGCCAATCAGTCTCTTCGAAGAACAGAGGAACTGGACCTCACAACTAGCAAACATTGGTTTCCAGGGAAGTTCAGTAATGTCATTGGGCAGCCAGCGGGGGAAGATGCCGAGCTTCGCACACTAACATAGGAGTCTTGTCCTCTTGAAAGCAGAGCAACGTTTTCTGGAATTGCTTGCAGTAAACCAGACAGGAACTAATGCAAAAGAGGGCTGGCAGAGCAAAGGCTTCCCACCATAAGCTCCTCAGACTAAAACTGCACTTGGGCACAACAGAAGATGAAGCAGTGGCGGCTCTGCTGCTAAGGTGGAGGAGCTTCGCCCCACTGCTTTTAAGCATTGTACATAAAGGAAACATAAAATGATAATAACTTAATAAGTTATTATCATTTTATGTTTCGTGCTGCTTTGCGGGTGGGCAAGCGGGCTGCTCAGCTCTCAGAGCAGGGCAGGGGGGGGAGTGGTTTGCCCACTCCAAGTGCGCAATGACTCTTTGGCCAGCCCTCTGGGGCCGGCCAAACAGTCATGCGCACTTTGCATGTTCTCCATACAGGCTGCATTACAACCTGCGTGGAGAACATGTCCAGGCCCCCAGTCCCTGTCTGAGCGCCGAATCACAGCGCTCAGACCAATCACAATGCTGCATTGCAGCGTTGTGATTGGTCAGGGGAGCCTGGGTGCTGCCTGGTTCCTGTTTGGTGGAGTCCTGGCGCGGAGGAGAGACACGGCGTGGAAAAGGTACGTTATTATTATTTTTTTTTACATCTCCTTGCCCCTGTCCCCGCCCCACCATCCTCAATCGGTGCCACCACTGAGATGAAGAATCTGCTGCTGTATGTTCCTTGAAAGGGAGTTAGGCCTGGACCTGCTCTGCTTGAATCCAAGGACTGGAGGTGATTCTCAAGAGTCAGAGCATCTTGCCTTCTGTAGCCCCAGTGAGATGAAACACTGATGAAGGCCTTCCTTTTGGAAGAACCAGCTGACCAGTCGGAAGTGAACCGGACTGGAATTGGCCGAAGCCATTGCAGGGAATGAGTGGGTGAGCTTGCCTCCAACTGCTGCACTGTGGTCAGCTGAGGAAGGCAAGAGTGGAGCATTTTGTTGAAATGACATGCTAATTGATATGCTGGAAACAGTCAAAGACATTTGTAAGAGACAGCAAAGCTATCCAAGTATGGCACTGTACCAAAAGAGGACAACTGTCTTGTTGAGAAAGGAGGGCAGGAGAGCAAATTAATTATAATGGACTCCAGTTGGCTTGTCTCACAGTCAGTTTAACACCTCAAGCTGATGAACAAGATTTGCAGCAAATACACCAAAAGGTTAGTTACAATTCGAGATAGCATAGGAAACTTCATTAGAATAAGATCATAAATTATTTTTCCCAGAATCAAGAGCTATATGGTGATGTACATTATTAAGGCGATACTGTAGATAAACCAGAAAAATAGGTACAGACATAAATGATATCATCGTGGATGAATATATTGTCTAGAAATTAATTGATGCCTTTTAAAGGCTACTGCAACTCATTTCTAAATTGTATCTATGTAAACCAGAATTGATACCCAATAAGACGACTGGGAGTTATAAACAGGTGTGTTCAATAAAGACAAAGCAAGACGTTTGATGTGTTTTATTTCTAATAATTAAATGTGCATTTATGAGATGCAGTTGAAATCCTGGAGGGGAATGTCAAGGGAATATGTGGTGCAAATACAGTGAGATTTTAATGTGATTGTTCTAAAAATATTTAAATTTTTCCAGTAATATCTGAAGAAAAAATATTAATGAATTATTAAGACTGAAATCAGTTTACAGAGGATGGTGAATTTAAATCATGTATATCGGGTCTTTTCACGAACTGAATTTTGAATAACGTTTAGTTCTAGAACTAAATTCTACATGCAATTCTTCATTTTCACCTGGCTGGAAAACTCAGAATTGAAGGGGTTTACAGCCCCCAATAAATTATTTATCATACAGCATCAGTGTTTACCGTGCACAGTAAATACAGTCAGGATAAAAGTGGTTTAAATGGAAGTCATTCACATAGCAGACATGCGAAAAATCTAGTGTTCAATTCATCCTCGTGCACCTTTGTTCTTGACCATTGCTCCATACTTTTGAACATTCATGGCAGGCCCTAGAACATCAACTGTGGCTCCTACAGCAAAACTTACTTCATCCTAAAGTCATCGGCTGCCAGTCTTGAATTGTCCACCTGCAGCAAAAGCCGGCCATTGTCTCGCGTAGCATTCTGGATCTGTAGATCAAAATGGTAGAATCGTGGTGAATACATCAGAGTAAAAAACAATGAAAGATCGTAAAAAGGATTTGAGATCCTATTTCTCTGCACCTCTGATGTTAACATTTTTATTTATGGTTACTCCCGTCTAATGTGAAAGTGTCCTTTCTTTTACGTTATCCTAACCAGAAATAGTTCCCCAAAAAAACTCCATTTTGCTGTTTGCGACTGTAAAATTGATTTTTTAGATGCACAAATCTCATTTTAGGAGTCAGAAAGTTTATCTGAAACGGGCGTGCTGTTGGCGTCCCTTTCAAATACCAAATCAGTATGTTATGAGTCAATGTTTTGAGACCAAAATGTAGTCACAAGAAATTGAAAAGTAACTGAAACCTCAAAGACCTTCTCCTTTGTGAATTAAAAAAAAGTTGGTTTGGGAATAGGCAGTGGTCCAAGGGACCAGTGCAAACTCCCAAACAAATGTAAAAAAGCTTCCTTTTTAAACACAGCCCTGTTGCCTTTAAGGAAATGGACTTCATTTTGAAAAAAAAAGTTTGCTTTATTTAAAAGTGATCACAGACATGGTGGTCTGCTGACCCCAGCAGGCCACCACCCGTGTCATGGGCTCCAGTCATAGGGTGTCGCAATTTGCAACCTAAGTCATTAATCTTCATGATGTAGGTCATAATGCACAGACAAAAGTGGGGGTGTTAATTCTCACAGGATATTCAAAATGGCGCTTGTCAAATAGCGTGAAGTAAATAGAATGAAGTTAGTAGATGCGGTGCCATAGGCGAGGGAAAACCCCTACACCCTCCAATTTAGGTCCCTAGGGTCCGAATATGCACAACAACAGGTCCTATGCACACGCATACATGTTAGGTACAGTACAACATAAGTCTGTTGATCAAAGATGAAAAGAGATGGTGTCCTTATGGAGTGTTCGTCTTTAATAGTGTTTTGCACAACAGACCAGCCTGGTCTGTTGTGCAAAACACTATTAAAGACGAACACTCCATAAGGACACCATCTCTTTTCATCTTTGATCAACAGACTTATGTTGTACTGTACCTAACATGTATGCGTGTGCATAGGACCTGTTGTTGTAGGTCATAATGCAATCCACTACAATTTGGAATTTTAGGAACTGACCTACTAGTACCTAGGTTGTTTCATAAGAATCTTCATTGGTTGCAATTTGCAATTAGTATTTTGAGACTAATTATTCATATATCTAGCCCTTAATTCTCCATTTTTGTTCTTATTTTTTCTGTTTCTTTTTGTTTGCCCAGTTTTTTCTCTCATTTTCTTTTTCTCTTATCTCTTATCCCTTTTCACATTTTACTATTTTCACCTTTTTTATTAGGATGTTTCTGTTTGTATGGGATACACTTATTTACATTCATTGTCTATTTGTATTTTTCAGTCATATGATAAAGCTACATTCACTTTTTGGGGGTATTTCTGCCGTTGGTTTCTGCAAGTTCCTAGGGCTTCTGTTGCATCTGTATGCGAGAACAGTGCAAAACTGAATATTAGTGTACTAAAATGGACAAATCAGAGTCATATCCATCACCAGTGTGTGTTGTGTTCCTGCAGAGCTGTATCCTTCTCAGTGCAGCATCAACGCCATGTCTTGTCTCTTCCGATAACGGAGAGAGGGAGAAGTGTAGTAATTTGTAGTAGGGTTTAGTAGTAAAGCTTGGAGTCTAGTGGCATGGGGTGGTGTTAGGTCAAAGAGGTCTTCAAAAACCGATGTCGATACCCGGGAAGACGTGTGCTAGTGTTTAAATCACACCGTGCTTTTGGTCTAAATTTGTTGTGGTCCATGTTAATTTCCATCTGTTAGGTCCTAATTTTTCTTCTGTAGGAGCAATTAGAAGCCTTCATCTGATCAGATTAGCAGCTATACATATTTGTTTATTTAGCATACACTTACATGGAAATTAATAGATTGAGCTAAAATGCCCTTTTTGAATACCACTGCACATTTTTGGCTTCTAAGATATATAAGCAAATTATTTTTTTTTGCGGCAAAAATAACTTTTAAATGTTTTACCTTATTTTATGAGTAATTATATGAGGCATTTTTTGTACTTTCAATTGTCAGACAAGTAAATGGAGTAAAATGTAATATATGGATGAAAGAGAGATTTTGTTGAGGATGCAGGACAATGTAAGAAGGAAGAGTATACTCAAAACCACTGAGCTTACACAAACTCCAAGTCCCTTGCAGTACCCTGGACCTTAATGAACCATAACCGAGTCAGCAAAGCCCTACTCCACCTGCTCTCATCAAAAGCCACAGTACCTGTCCACTGGCTTCATTTTACTAATTCACGGCGGTAGTGGAAGTGACATCAAACTTTCTATGACTAGCCAATTACATCACATGGAGTGTCATTACATGCTCGCCAACCCAATTGATCAGGAGTAGACAGAAAATCAAAGGATGGAGAATTTAACCCTGAGACTCTGGGGCCATATTTGCATTCCTTGATGACCCTCAGATACACCCCTGCTTTGAGATACAGCGCTACATAATGCGTGGCCTTTGGTTCATTCCCGGATGCCATTGGAGGGAGTGAATCACTAAATGGCCTCAAATGCATGTGTCCCACCACTCAATAGACACAGCATTAAGCTCACCTCATAGCCGAGTGTCAATACTGGTAATGGTGTTGATGGAGAGTCCATAGGGACCAAGATTGTGACCCTTGGTGACCTCACAATGATACCTCTTGTAGTACCACTTGAACAATGGAACAGTTTCTATCATCACAGGTACGCCTTTTAGGAAACTCAAGAATACCCAGGAAGGCTAGCCCCTGAAGCTCTCCTTTCATGGCTTAAAGGGCAGATTCTAAGCAACCCTGAGACCCGCTCCATGGTGGTGGACCTTCAGCCCATGCACCGGGCTGCAGTGTGTCAACCAGCCGCGGTTCACACAAACAGCATGAAGCCAAGCTGATTCCTCTGCAGTGCATGCACGTGGCGGCACATGCTCTAGAGAGAAAATCTTGAAAAGCAGTAGAAGTGCTGAGTGATTGCGAATGGTTGTGAATGGCGTTCAGCATCATGGAGGTCTGGAGAGTCCACCTGAGACTCGGGCAACTCCCAGCATCCTCATGACCTACTTGTATCTGATTACTGCATCATGGCTCAACTAAGGGATAGGAATAGTGGCGCGGAAACGTTTATGGAGAGGGGTTGGCAATGAAGATAACTGCAGAACAGTTGTCCTTTCCAGGCTGGTAAACACACTGGCATGGTAATGGGGATTCACTTGGGTGTCAACGTGGATTACTACATGGCAACTGTATTTTACGTGTTGGGTGGGGGTGGCAGGATACTTCTTAGCAGCTCTGCTCTGCATACTGGAGGACGATCTGGTAACTGTACATCACTCCACTGCCCTTTTGGTTAGTTTAACCCTTTATAAAAACTACATACATACATACATACAGGGATGGCAGCTTGTGATATTTGTGAAGTCTTTGCGTTGTCCTTGCATCATGCAAGGGAACATAAGGACAGCGCTAGGCACGGCCGGACTGGGAACAGCAACCAGCCCTGGCAGATTGCTGCTCAACCTGGAGCAGGGGGAGGCTGGGGTGGGGGTGCTACTGAGAAGCCCCGCTTCCGTTTTTCTTACAGGGGTCTGATATTACAGCTCTGCTGCAAAACCGGCCCCTAGTAACAAAACCGGCCCCCACTGGTACAGACCCGGTCCCCACCCCTCCGGCCCACCGGGGAAACGCCCAGTAGCCGCTACGGCCAGTCCAACCCTGGCGCTAGGGCTTCAGTTATATTTACAAAGCCACACAAGGCCAGATTTGTGTGGCCTTGCCTGGCTTTGTAAAGTATTGTAACGCAAGGTAGCTGCTTGCGTTGAGGTGCGTTATATTATGTGATTTCCACTTGATATATCTCATGAATCATGCCCGAAGATATATCTCGATGCTATGTCAGCACATAAACACCGCAACAGCCTAAAACAGCCAAGTCTTTAGGAGTTTTTTAAATATGGCAAAGTTGGAGCAGCAATGGAGGTGATACGGAAGCACGTTCCAAGTAGGAGCAGTGATGGAAAAGGCTCCCCCTACGCATCTGGAGGTACGAATGCGGGGAACGGAAAGGATCGCCTTATCACTTGATCTAAGCATTCTTGCAGGACAGTAATACTGCAGTTTATCCTTTAGGTATGTGGGGGCTCCACCCATCAGAGCCCTCGGTGTGAGGCAGCATATCTTTAAAATGATGCGCTTCATGATTGGTTCTTAATGTTGGCGCCGATGGGGAGCCTGCTGAAAGATTACAGACTAGGCGTGCAGCCGTGCTTTGCACCACCTGGAGATTGGCCAGTAATGAATCATTCGCAACCATGAGCACGGCATTGCCATAGTCAAGGCGGCTTATGACCAGGGCCTAAACCAGAGTCCGCCTTGCAGAGGATGGAAACCAGGGAAGAATTTTCCTCAGCAGCCACATTGGTCACAAAGCAAGCCCCGCAGGTAGCAGGGATCTGGTCCTTCCTGGATAGGGCCTGATCTACTTTATCACCCACATATTTCACCCCAAACCTGGTGGAGGGAGCAGCCTCCATGTCCGAGGGCCACCAGTCAGGGGTCCAGAGATCCATGGCTTTACCAAACAGCACCACCTCTGGTTTTTCCCTATTAAGTTGAAGGCAGTTAGCTGTCATCCAGGCTGCGATAGTTCACATACAGTCCATGAACATTACATTTCAATTTAGGAGACATTCCAGGGGGGGGGGGGGAGCATCGGCATTGCCATGCATCTATTCATGGATTTTGGAGCATTCCCAGATTTACAAATATGTGTAAACTTGGGAATATGTCAAAATGCTACGCTTTCCCAAGTATTTCTCCTCGTTTTTTCCTCTTTCCATGTGTGCTGCATTCAGCAGCACACCTGGAAAAAGGAAAATGGCTCCAAGCATTGTTTTTGTGCAGGAAGGTGTCCCTTCATGCACAAAAACAATCCTGCCTGTAATGCAGGCACCATTGTACTATTGTGCAAGGATGCCTGAGTTGGCGCAAGGCAGCACACAGTGTGCCAGCACTACGAGAGAGCAGAAATCTTTCATAGCTTTGTAAATGTGGAGAATTTCTGCACTCTCCCTGTGTTGCATGAAAGTTTAGCAAATGTGCCCTCCAGAAAATGTGAGTGTATATAATGGCATTAGCTGTAGCAATGCAACTAACTCAATTATGTGAAGCTTGCGCCCATAGTTTCAGTAATCTGAAGTGGTAAGTAAGTGGTAACCAGACCATTAGCCCAAGCACAGTGAGAAGCCCCATGGCACAATAAGACCCTAAACAAGCATTAACAACCGCCTGCGGCGGGCTGGCATATTAAGGGAAACTGAGGCACATTTCAGCAGCAACACTGGCAGGTCACCTTGTTATTAAATCACACTAGAAAAACTGGATAACACTGCACGTAAAGGGCATAAGAAGGCATTAAAGTGGCATATGATACGACAGTGTTAGTTTACATTATGCTTTATTTTTGGCATTGGACTTGTAATGTGTTTTGTCTTGCATAGGATCAATCGTGGGTGGTTTGTTCTGTCTGAATTTCTAAAATAGTTCTCTTTCTCCTTGCATTGGATTTTCTATAGACATTTATTTTCAAGAACACTTTAATAGGAAGTACTTCCAAAGTTGCTCACATACTTTAATCCAGTGTTTTATTACTTCCGCATGCTTCTCATAGACATGTTCAGGGTCGGACTTTCATATTGGGCGATCAGGCAGGGCCCGAGGGACTGGTCTGACAGGTCACTGTGGGGGCCGTTTTTTTTGCTTTTTGTAGTCCTGTTTTATGGTCTACTGTTGATTTTCCAGACATTAAAACAAACACTGCCTTCAGCAGGCTCATATCCGTGCAGTCTTTGATACCTTACAAAAACACATAAAGCGTGTCTTCACAAGTTCAGAACTGGCCCAATTTGCAAACAAGAGACACCTCTTTAGCTATCAATTCAGTAATGGGAAGCACTTTTATTATGGCGCCTGGTGCTGCAAATGCGCCATTCATTTGCACTTTTGTTTTTAGTGTGAAGTGCATTCTAGCGTTGAAAATTGATGAAATAATGCATTCTGCGCTAAAATATAGGCTAAATTGCGGATTTGCATTTTGTGTAATTATGTGTAGTTTCTCATAATTTTGCAGAATTTTTGCTTAACTATGCAAAAGCAAATTTTTTAACTTTCGCACACCCCAACTTACATTTAAAAATTTGTGCTGATAAATGCACTATTTGGCCCATTTTTCCGACACTTTCTTAACAGAATAATTCCTCTTTACTTTGGACTTTATCCTCATCCTATTTCTTAGTTTATGAAGCAGACCGCCATCTGAGTGGCATGTGACTACTTTACTACCTCTCAAAAAATATTTTATTCTTTGCGCCTCTGCTACATACGGGCACTCTACCCCTTCCACATCCTACTGTGTCTATCTCTATTTGGAGATACGTTACTTCTTCCTGTGGCTGCCTTTTGACAGACGTGTGTCAATTTCTAAGGTGAGTGTTTTCTTACCTTCTGTTTGACCCTGCTGCAGCTAGCAGACGTGTCTATCTACGGGGGTCTTTAAAGCTCCATGGCTTGACTCTAGCCTGCGCTTGCTCTGTGTTGGCTTAGCTTGCCTCTAGCCTGCACTTGCTCAGTGTTGGCTTTGCTTGCCTCTAGCCTGCGCTTGCTCTGTGTTGGCTTAGCGTGGCTCTAGCCTGCGTTTGCTCTGTGTTGGCTTAGCTTGACTCTAGCTTGAGCTTGTTCTGTCCTTGCTTACCTTGGCTCTAGCCTGCGCTTGCTCTGTCTTTGCTTAGCTTGGCTCTAGCCTTCGCTTGCTCAGTGTTGGCTTTGCTTGCCTCTAGCCTGCACTTGCTCAGTGTTGGCTTTGCTTGCCTCTATCCTGCGCTTGCTCTGTGTTGGCTTACCTTGCCTCTAGCCTGCGCTTGCTCCTTGTTTACTTAGCTTGGCTCTAGCCTGTGTTTGCTCTGTGTTGGCTTAGCTTGGCTCTAGCCTGCACTTGCTCAGTGATGGCTTTGCTTGCCTCTTGCCTGCGCTTGCTCAGTGTTGGCTTTGCTTGCCTCTAGCCCGCTCTTGCTCTGTGTTGGCTTGCCTTGCCTCTAGCCTGCGCTTGCTCTGTGTTGTCTTAGCTTGGCTCTAGCCTGCGCTTGCTCTGTGTTGGCTTAGTGTGGCTCTAGTCTGCACTTGCTCTGTCTTGGCTTCGCTTGGCTCCAACCTGCACTTGGCTTAGCTTGGCTCTAGTCTGTGCTTGCTCTGTCTTGGCTTAGCTTGGCTCTAGTCTGCTCTTGCTCTGTGTTGGCTTAGCTTGGCTCTGGCCTGCGTTTGTTCTGTCTTGGCTTAGCTTGGATCTGGTCTGTGCTTGTTCTATCTTGGCTTAGTTTGGCTCTAGCTTGTGCTTGCGCTTGCTCTGTCTTGGCTTAGCTTGGCTCTAGTCTGTGCTTGATCTATCTTGGCTCAGGCTGAATCTAGCCTGTGCTTGCTCTGTCCTGGCTTAGCTTGGCGTTAGCCGGTGCTTGGTGTGGCTTGATTTGAAGAAGTCTCCTGCCCTTAAAGAGGCACCTGTTCCATCGGGCTCATGCTTTCCCCTTCTGTTTTGGGTTCTAAATGCAGGGCTGTCTTTGAGCATGCTTGGAGGGATGTTGGCATGCACCTTTCAGAGCTGTGTCCTGTCCTGCGCTGTTCTGGCTGATTGAAGGGGCAGTATTTAGCAAGCCCTGAGCCTGGACTGCAGAGATAGTGTTATTGGTTCACTCCTGTTACTACCATGTCTCTTGGCTGCTTGGATGGGCTGGTGGTTGAGGGTGGGTTTGGGCACCATCACCTCCATTCCTGCTGCAGCTTCTTTGGTGTTTTTCCCCATGTCGGGGGCCTTGGCCCCCATTTCATCCACTGCCTAATTCTTGGGGTGAGTCCCCCCCATTAAGAATGCCTCTTGCAATCTATGACTTTGGACATCTGATCCTATTTTTTGTATTTTAGCCACCTCTCTCCCCCTATCTGAGTCAGCTTTACACTGTGTGGTGCTTTCGGCGGGCTGGGTAGCTGCAGCTTGCCAAAGGCACCACACAGAGGCCGTTCAGCTCTGCCGTCCTTACAACCATCGATCTGCTTCGAGGTCGGGCCACCCGCCTCCCTAGATTTTATGGCACTTGTGTCAACCTGGTGCTTCTACTGGTCATTAATGTGGCTCCTTGGTTTTTTTTCTTCCTGGGGTCTCTTGTGATTCTTGGGCGGGGTAATTCGGTCACTTAGAAGTTCACCATTCAGCTGTGCCTTCATCTGCTGGTGCTGAGTTCGAGCACATTTCCTTTGGTTGGCTCAGACCTTGACCCCTGATTCTGGTTTTTATTGGCTCGCACCTCTGTTGGTGCCCTGGGTGTGTGCTTCAGTGGTCTGTTTGCTCATGGGGTGTTTTACATCCGATTCAGTGGTGTGCATACCTACAGCAAACATTTTCGTGTGAGTTCCTGAACTAGGTGATGGGAGCCTTCATTTTTCCTAAATCACCCTTTTATGTGTTGCTAAATGTTCGAGCGTTTGCAAAGGCTTTTTCTTGTGCCGATTTTGTTCTAGCATTTCTTTCCCTCTGTTCCACCTGCGGATAGTGGCTCTCCAGCTCTGATGACCATCTCTTTGTTTCCTCTAAGTGGTGGATTTACTGAGGTCTGTTGTTGGCTTTCCGCTGCTGGTTTGTGCTGGATCCTGCAGTAAAACACATCCATCCTGTTGGTTGTTCTTTCCCCTCTTTCACTCTCCGCTGTAAGTAGGGCCATTTATCTGACTTGGGTCCTCTTAGGCATTTAAGGTGACTCGTTTCTCGCTGTTGCTAGTGTTCTTGAACCACTGCATCTGGGCCATTATTCATCTTGTTGACCTGTTGCTCAGTTGGTGTTTCCATGTTCTAGTTCGACATGTTGCTGTTCTTCTTGACTTTTTAGGGGATCCGGTGTTTCTGGTTGGGCTGCATTGGCCTCTCATCCAACCTTGGAAGACGTTTGTGATACTTTGCTGGTCTGCAGGACTCCAGATTGTGTTCCAGCTCTTAGTCTGTTTTTTTGTGACTTAGGATCCCTTAGTGGTCTTGCCCTGTTTGCCTGTTCTCTCCATGCTACGTAGCTGTTCTACTTTCGGCATTTGCTCTGCACATTATTTTAAGGTATGTGTTCCTCTTATTCATGTCTTTCAAGGTACCTAAGTGGCCTTGTTCTTGGATGATGTCACGTTTGCCATCTTGCCTTTAAGAGTTTGTATTGTTTCTTCTGTGGGTGCATTTGGCCACTGTGGTTTGTGGAAGGGGATCAGACGGGTTCACAAGCTCCTCTGTTGTTTGCTCCTTCCCCTGCTGAGTTTGGAGGATGGTGGGAGATGGAAGGGGCAGGTTTGTTGAGACATTGAGTGTTGCAGTTCTGTGCCCATGGGGACCTGGTTACAAGTTCTTCCTTCGCTGCAGCTTGTGCCGTTCTATTCCTTGAGTCCTGGCCTGGTTCGACTCATGGTGGATCTGGTTCCTTTTGTGCTTCCTGTCTTTACCTCACACTGAGGATCACAACCACTTGGACCCTGAGTGCTGGTACCTTGGATTTGTTTCCTTGTTCACTGGGGGCTGTGGCTTGACCAGTTAGGCCTGTTGGGATATGGTTGTGGTTTTAGATTTTCTGCACACAAGTGGGTCTCTTTCACATTCTTTAGCTTGGGTCTGTGGGTTTCTGTTTCTGCCTCTAGACTATCCTGGTCTTTTTGCCCCTGTTATGATCAGTGTTGGCTCAATCCCTGCATCTTGACGATTTCTCTCACTTCTTTCTTTTTTGGAGGTTTCTGGCATGCATCATGAGGCAACAGTTCTCTGATCACCTAGCTTTGCAGTTTGTTCTGGGTGACAGTTTCATCTGTCCACGGTTGTTTTTCTGCTTCTACTGCTCTTCCATTCCTACCAGTCAGCTACGGGTGTATTCCCACTCAATTGGTCAGTTTTGAGTCTACTCAGCACTGGGTTGTGCAATGTTTGTTGAGGCACTCCTGTGATTTTACCTGGTGTGAATCGCTCCTGTGGGGTCTCCTTGACCTGTTTGAGGTTTGGTTGGTGTCCTCGGTTAATCCTCTTTGGGATCTGTCTCCCAGACATTAGCTTTACATGATTTGGGATGCCTGTGCTTTTTGCTTCATGCCTTCTGGTTTCTGGTGTCATTCTTAGAAAGTGGAGAGGAAAACTGAAGTGGATGGAATGGCCCAACTGTTTGATTATAAAGGTCATTAGAACATTGGAATGTTGAGCGCTCAATTGAAGACAATGGAGAGCTCTGGGCTTCTAATGGCTGGTAGAAGCCCGGAACATCAACATTCCAATGTTGTCCTTCACAGCTGTTGATGTGAACAAAGCCCTCACGGAGCCCGTGGGTATTTCTATCCCCTTGGGCTACGTGAGGCCTTTGTTTTATTTGTCAGAACATTCTACCCTCTAGTGGCGGAATGTTCAAATAGCCTTATAGCCCTCCGTAGCTGGACTATACTGGCATTAAAGTCCCACCCCCTTGTTAAAGACCCTCACCTTCAGCTCGAGCCTTTAACACTGGAGCGAGCCTCTAATGCCCGGTATAGCCCGATACGGCGGGCTATAAGACTATATTATTCCACATCCAGGTCTTCCTCATCTCATTCCTCCCCTCCTGCAATTGTTTTTGTCCTCCTTCAATGCACTGTGCTGCTTGTTTGCCTTTGGAGGTAAAATATTTTAGTTCTCGGTTAGCAAAGGAGTTGTCTGTCTCCAGGGTGAAGCTGGCCTTCACTGAGTAATGATGAGACAAGTAAGACCTGGACTCAGAGTAATGAAGATTACAGTAAGTAATCAGGCCATTCTCCCATGGCACTAAAGCCTGAATGAAGAAGTCTGATTCAATCATTAACCAGCCCATCCCCATAAGGTTTCTATCACGAGCCCGTGCCATCTCTCTTCAAAAGGTTATCTCTTTGTCCTTCAATTTGCATCTCACAACGTCACCCAGAGAACGTGTCAACAGCTCGTAAACACCTGGCCATCGTCTTACCTATCGCATAAGTACTGTGTGAGTCCAACATTTTACAACTGTATCCACTGTTTGCCTTTCAAAGTTCACTGTGATCGACAGGCACTAGTAAAAACATTTACAGCGCTCCCCGGGTAACCATTTACCTACAATGCTGAGAATTCATATGCATATCTGCAATGCACAAAGAGTCTCAGCGAGCCCACTGACAACACTTCATCAACGATTAAGGCCAGTGATAAAACATGCATTGACAAAGCCAATAAGTCTCGCCTTCGGAAGTGTGCCACGTTTAATTTATTTAGTTACATGGTCCAATCATATGAAATAGAAATCGAAAATATTAAGTAAAAATGCTGCTGTGGTAAGCCTACATTTGCAAAGAAAAATATCTCAAGAGTTTCATGCGGCTATGCACATGTGATGAGCCAAAATACGGTCGTGGATGAAGAGGGCAGAAACACTGCCATAGGCTGTAAACTGTAGTGGGAGGAAGCAAAATGTGAATGAAATCTAAACAGACCAATGGATGAAGAGGGCTGACCAAAACTCCCTCTAACTATGTATATAGGTATGTATTTATATTATGAATTCATTTGAAAACACAAGGATTGTCTCTAGGCCAGACCTAATATTAAAATTATTAAAAGAATCATGTGGAACAGCGTAGTATAAAAAATATGCCTCTTGAATAAATGAATGATTGAATAAATGATGGAAAAGATTGAAATAGTTCTTTTCTGTGTAATATTTTGCAAACAGCTTAATTACCGATAGCACCTTAACTGGTTAAAGTAAAGTTATGAGAATACGCCTATCAACTTTAGAGGCCCTATGCATCTAGTGGTCGAGGTGTATTAGCTGCTGTTATTTTGTAACTTGTGCAAAGACTTATGGAATATTTTACAAGTTACCAGGGGGCTTATTTACAAGACCCTTGTGCTGCCCGTGCGTCACTTTTAACATGGGAAAAAAATGTGACGTACCGGCAAGGCAAGAGGCTTCTCTGACGTACCGGCGGTGAAAGGGGCTTGTAAACAAGCCCCCTTGGGGCTTAATTACAAGCTCCTTGCGCCACCGGAACGCCACTTTTTCCCATGTTAAAAGTGACGCACCTGCAGCGCAAGGGGCTTGTAAATAAGCCGCCAGATTTTTACAAGCTTTTCCCTTTACAAATCTGTGTGAAAATTATTACTTTTCGATTAATATCTTCGTGGGACAGGAATTCATTTAACCATATTAAACTCAAGAATGCTGCTGAATAACTTACACTTTATAAAAACATACTGCTCTGCTGCAAATTGCCTTTTCAAATACAAAAGCGTTGTAAAGTATACTCTTAGAGAAAAATTATACATACATTTCCAACTTCTCTGCGTGGTTGGAATGAAAAGCATAGCATGAGTGATGGTGAAGATAAAATTAAAACTTTGCACAGTTTGCAAGGGTCAAAAAACATGACATTTTAAAACGAGTAGGGCAAAATAACCTTTGCACAGTCCTGTGGGGTGAGCTACTTTAAACTGCCGGACCTCGAACCCAGCATACGCGAAACGCATGCATCCGCTTTGGCTAGCAATGCTGTGGCATTTGGACCAGCTGAAGTTTTCACATTGGAATAACAAGAGGAGGTAAAGGACCAGATGTACAAAGAATTTGCGAAACAGGCCATTTGTGGTTGCAAAAATGCTTTTTCCAATGTACAAATACCAAATTGCGATTCGGTATCAAGTTACCGAATCACATTTTGGGTTGTAATTCGGTATTTGAAAGGGGCGTGCTTAGGGCGTCCCTTCCAAATACTGAATCGCAGTCTATGAATGAATGTTTTGCGACCGAATTCCAGTCACAAAACAGTAATAGTTTACCGACTGCAGAAGTGTAGTGCTAATGCATTCGGAAACAGGAAAGGGTCCCAAAGGGACCCCTTCCTCTTTGTGAATGTTAACAAAAATGTTGGTTTAAGTGGAGGTAGTGGACCGCGGCGTCTTCCTAAGCAAACAAAAACACAAAAGAAAGAAACTTTTCTTTTTAGAAGCAATCCCGTTTCCTTGATGGGAACCGAGCTGCGGGCCGCATTTTTTTTTTTTTTTTTTTTTAAAAGGCTACTTCACGAAGCATACATGATAGAAAAAGGTTTTCTTTAAATCCACGGGACACAACAGTTCTGCACATTGTCGGCCTCCGCCAGTGACAGGTCAGACTCCTTGTCAGAAATCTTCAGTGGTTTCCATTAGGAGACAACAACATGACACTTAATACGGTGGTAATCATACATTGGAAATTCATGAGCAGCAGCAAAGTTACCATCCTTGAAAAGATGTCCTATTCACCCAAGAGAAGTGGCTTATTACCATTCTGTGCATAGAACCAGAACAGTCCCACATAATGGAGTTGCAGTTCCATGCCAGTGGTGCCTTTAAGAGTGTACGCAAGCTTTGAATCGTCATCGTCCATTTCCCCAGGAGCCCAGTGACCTATGGGATTTGGGAAAAATGCATATTTGACTGCACCAGAGACCTGAGGGCCTGTACAAAGTCAGGAATTTGACATTTAAGCCCAGCATGTGTGTTGCTCTGTGCCTGCACGCCCATGCTTTTGGAAGCACTGTCTTCTTGGGAGACATCTTGGATGTTTTATAACTCTATCGTGCCTTGCAAAGAGAGCTGGAGACGGCATGGGTTGTGGAGTTGCCTAAGAGGTTATATAGACTAGTGGCTATAGTGTGGCGGGGGAATGCTGGGAGTCGTGTTTTGAAGAACAGGGAAACCCCTTCATGAGGGGATACTAGCCACGTATTTGTGCTCCGACGTGTTGAGCAGTCAATGATGCTATCCTTGAGTAAAAACTAGCAAGAAATTCCCAGCATCCATAAATTTCCAAGGATTTTCAAGTGGTGCATGCCCGGGCCCAGACTGGGAATCCGAAGCAGCCCTGGCAATTTTGTAGGACAGCCTCTTAGGGGAGAGGGAGGGTGGGTGGGGGGGCGAGCAAGTGTGAAGCACTGCTGCTTTTGTTACTGGGGACCGATATTGCAACACCGCTGCAAAACCGGCCCCCACCACTGCAAAAGCGGCCCTCACTCTTCCAGCCTCCCAGGGAAATGCCTGATACCCGCTACTGCCAGTGCGGCCCTGCGTAGTGCGAAGAAACTACGTGGAAGTGGTTTCAACTCTACTGAATTTCTCAATAAATGTTTACAATTTAATATCTTGAAGTAATATCTTCTATCTAAAAATGGGTGGAAAAACTGATCTTGATTGTCTAGTACATACTGTCCATAGTCCCTACAGGGGCGTAGCTTGGCCAGTAAAGACTAGGGGGAGGGGGGGTTGAGCTACAGATTTTCCGACAATCACGCTCACATATACTGTTAGAATACATTCTAAACAAGCAGGGCACAAGAGAAGGCCTAAAGTTGCAGTGGAAAGGGAGACGAATGAGGTTTGGTAGAGGTACTAAGTGGGGAAAAACACAATATTTTGTAAAATAACCAATATTTTTGAAGACTTTCAAAACAGAGAGGGAGAGAGTGTGTATGCGTTTTCTGTCTGTGTGTATGTAAAAATTCCTGTTGAAATCCAACAGACACCTCACCATACCTGACTGAAAGCACCTGTACCCAACTATTTACAGAAAAGACATTTATTGAGGGGATGGAACACCCCAAACACCCTCCCTGAAGCTACGCCCCTGAGTCCCTAGCAGGTGGTAGAAGGGTGAAGAACTGAGGAGTGTGGTACTATCCAGAGAATTCATATGAGGTTTGAGTATACCGGGCTGGAGGAAGGCCTGGGCTGTGAGGGGGAAAACAAGTTCTTTCCTGGAGGGAGGATCTTTACATGTGGACTGCAATAGAGAAGAGATATTAGAAGTAGAGTGGCAATGGGGTGGAGAAACCAATGTGAGCGGCCATTTTGAGTTGCAGTGCCAGGATGCTCTGATAGGAAACACCCACAGCAGGAAACACCCGCAGCAGGAATTGAGATGAAGGGAATTTTTTATACAGTATCCGGCAACACAAATACATCAAGTACTTTAGTAAAACTTTCTAGGAGACCAGTGAGTGAAGGAAAACAGAGATTTTGAAAACATCTACTGGCTTTCATATGAAGTAATTTGTGAGCTGGTCCACTGGAATTAAGCGGCAGGAGAGGTCCAAAATATGCACCAGAATTGACGAAATTATGCAGCAAGAACATGCTATTTATATAGCATAATGCACCACATTTTGTGATAGTATTATCTATTTTTTTCGTTTTTACACTTGTATACCACTATGTGGGCAAAGGTTTCACTTCATTTGAACCAGTTTGACATGCAAATACTGCAATAAGCAACAGAGACTGGCCAGCCAACCTTTGCAAAGAGCCTTCTACTGCGCAGCAGCACGTTACCACATTTGTAATAATTTTTTGACCTGTTTCAGCTAGAAAAAATATCTTTTGTTGTTATTTTTTTTTACAAGTAACACAAGTCGAAACTGCCCCCTTTGGAAATCAAGCATTTTCATAGCAGCTGCCAAATTGTGGAATGCTCTTGTGGCTTAATTTGTAAAAGAATAAGTGCCGGGAAATGAAGCTTTGTCCAATAGCGTGCAGGCTGGCAGTCTTAACTCCACCTCATGCCTTTTTAATCCACCACCAGACAATCCATTCCATGCCTTATTATCTCACTCTTGTAGGTTCTTTTTCATCCCTGCTTTATCACTTTGTCAGAGTTTTCCCATCTAACTCTTCCTCTTTCGTTTCCGCTTTTGTGTTTTTCTCTGTCTTGCACTGGATCAAAGTCTATTATGGAAAAATAACTCCCAATCCCCAAACATAAGTGCAGTTGGGCCCCACATTTGACTACCGGCTCAAATTAAGCACTGAATGCTCTCCTGAGCTCTGGAACAATCCTCTCTATCACTTTCTAGAAAATGTCTGACTCTAAATACACAACTTTTTAACCAAATAACTACTCTCCAACAGTTTAAGCTACGTAAACAGTTGCACAAGAAACCTCTGGACGGCACTGTGCTTAATAAGTGACAAACCATAACTGTAGCCCAAGTTGCACCAATGGCGTCGCCCATCTCAATTTAGGCGCAACAAGGCCTACCCGGATGCGATATGCTTGTGCGGAACTACGTGGAAATAGGAAAGTAAATGAATGATGGAACAATTTAGACAATGGCCAAAGGTTGAAGTTGATCATCGAGTGCTTGCTAATGCTCTGGTAAACATTGCATGCCTAGCCACAGCAGGAGAAGCACAACTCTGCGGTCCATTTGCTGCTGGGTTGTCATGGCACCAAACATGCTCTATCATTGAGCCTTCAGCGCTGACGCCTGGGCAGGACCCAGGAGTGTAGATTAGATAACTGCAGGTATCAGGAAGGGCAGCTCTGGGTCACTCCAAGGAATGTCAGATGAGATGTATTGTTCAGAGGACTGGATAATGCTCATGCAATATAAGAACAAGCTGAAAATGGCCTCCGTATATGGTCTGGTATTAAAAGTGGTAACTTGGCACTATATCGAAGGTGAAGGAGCGCATGATCTAAGATCACATCTTGTCTTATCCTAAAGAGTGGGCAAGCCACCTATTAGGACACATTATTCTACCCATGAATCGGAGATCCTGGCTATGATTACTATATCTTACTCTCCGCCAGGTGGGATGGCATCAAAATAAAGGCTTTATCTCAAACTACTGATTTGTTGATAATACACATGGTTGGAGGCTAAAATATGAGCTCAGTGGAAAATAGTTACCTTATTCAATTGGAAAATCAGGGTACAATTTGTACACGGGTACACGAGCGCTATATAAAACTAAATAACATAACATAACGTTATGATTGTTCTTCCTTACAATAGATAAAAGGAGGGCAGTTCTCTGACAGTTATTTGGAGGACACAATGTTAATAAACCCGAAACGAGGTAAGATCTTGAGTCGGGTCCCGCATCCTCCTAGAGGTCGGCTTATGGGCCTTATAATAAAGCAGAGTTAATTCATTAAGATGGGTGGACGTCTGTCACAAACATTTCTAGGATGGATCCTGCACAGAATCAGAAAAGAAGCACAATGCCCCGGCCATGGCTCTATAAAATGATGCCTAAATGTGGCTCCATAAAAGAGGAGAAAGAAATTGATTAATGACAAAGGCAGGAAAAATGTCTGAACATCAATAGTACTGATAGATATCCATTACTGCGTAAGATCTGTTGCATGCAAAGTCCCTTTGACTAACTTTTTGTAAGCCAAGAGAGCCTTAAATGAAAGGGCAAGAGACGTCTGGAGCTGCATCTACCCGAATATTAAGATCATTCAATTAACTCATGATAAGCTTCATCAATCCAATTTACTCAAAAACATCAGAACCTATTATGACTTGACAGTTGGGGCCCAATGTCCCCTGTGTTGTGTCTGACAATCTATTAAAGGGGTCATGCAGAGCAGAGAAGAAAGGCGCTCTCTCTAGCAATTCTGCATCACCAACAGTCAACAATTCTTAGCACTCTAGAATGTTACTGTGTTTGATGACGTCTACTTGAATTTTGGGATCTATTGTGACATCACTCACCAGATGTCCTCTTTAACCATAAGCTATAGTTTTATTTGATGTCTGATGTGGAATGTTTGCACATGTTTTGTGTACCAGATAATTCTCTTTTTACTCTTCTGTGTATTGGGGTGGCCACACGTACGTTTTATTTACCTATATCTTCTAGTTTTCAGGAGCATTTTACTCCACAACAAAGAATCTTGCAGGGGCTCTGAGACTGAGGAGGAAAATAGCATGTCTGTTTGTACATATGTGTCTAGAACTCATGGTCTTGGTTTCAAATTCAGTGTCCTGACCACTGGACCACACACCGCAGATATGTTGAATGTTGAATGTTGATATGTTGAAAATGGCAAATGTTCCTGAATGCATACATGTATGTATGAATGTACATACTTAAGCCACTTGGGCTATGGACTTAGAAAACTGTTGAACACCTTTGCCAATATATTCACATTTCGAAGCTCAGCTTTGTCGATGGATTACATATGTAATGGAGAACCGAAGACTGCACATGCTTCTTGTTTTTATCTGAATTTTGAAGTATTTAATTGAAAAGCCTGGATTATCAATGCTGCATGGTACTTTTGATTATAAAAAGCCACACAATTTGACCGCCATTGCTACAATACCACAGGTAAGTGGGAAGGCTACATTGTTTTATGAGTATTTTATATTCTCACCAATATATTAAACAGTCTAAAGCAATGGGCTGATAGTCTGTAAGAACATGGAACAACTGTAGGACAGATCAAGAGTAGTGACCAGATACTCGGGCACATTAACAGGTTATTTGTGCACCATTCTTGTGGAGATTATAGAACATTCTAGAATTGTGATCATTCTGCAATGTGTCTGGCACACAGGTGAGATATTCTGGCATAACTGTTGACAAAGGCACTGTATATTTAGCTCAAGCATAGAATTTCTTGTGTAATGCTGATATATTTTGCCACAGTTAAAGATATCCATGCATAATGATGGGGTTTGTTGGCACAACGACTCTCACTGTTTTTGTGTGATGATGGAAAATTCTCTGACAATGGACACTCACAGATTCCAGTCAATAACAAACTGACACCTTTTTCAGAATGGCAAAATAATTTAAAATGTCCCATTTTCTGAAATGGTGGAACACTTCTCTCTAACGCACCCCTACTGATAGACTCTTGCTCATGTAGTATACGAGTAGTATACGAGTATTTCTTATTGGCCCTGGTGAATTCTAGAAACCTACCTCCGTATGCATGGTTACACCCATTAACTATCTCCTGTGAATTGTAGAAAGGCAAAAACAATGTGGTCTGTTTCTGTGAAATTGACCAGTTGATGACCAGTGCCTAGACCCATATTGCCTGGCCCTTGAAGCAACCAGCCACTCTGATGGCCATGCGTCCTTACCTGACCCTGTAGGTCCTGGATTGTCTGGTAGTATTTGCTGAAGTCGCGTCCGGTGGCGGGGGAGACCTTGCCGTAGTGCTCCTTGATTTTGAGCTCGAGCTGGGAGTTGGCACTCTCCAGCGATCGCACCTTGTCAAGGTAGGTGGACAGGCGGTCGTTGAGGTTCTGCATGGTCATCTTCTCGTTGCCCGTCATCAAGAGGTTGTCACCTGAGCTGTACTGATTGACGCTGAACTTGAGCGGTGCATAGCCGATACTTGAAGAAACTTGAGTCCCGTAGCCCCCAGCGCCCCCATAAACACTGGGGGTCAGATTAAGGGGCCGGCCCGAGGTTGAAGAGATGCTTCTTTGGATGACTACCCTGTTGGCCATCGTGATGGTGTGCAGTGGACTCTAGATCAGCGATGGAGTGTACCGACTGGAGAAGGAAATGCACGGAAACAACTGCTAACTGTGGTTTTTATAGATCAGAAGCAGGGCTTGGTTACGGCCAGCCCCACCCAGTATGATTTCTACACTTTATTATCTTTTCCTGGTACAAGTGATAAGGGAGCATAGTGAAACTGACCTATGACTTGCAAGGCAGGGCACATACAGGTGCAATGGAGTGGAAGCTGTATGGATCCATTGAAATGAAGCAGGTGGATGGCTCACCTGCGAAACACAGTGCGGGAAATGTTTACCAGTAAACAGAACGGATCAATAGCGCTTCTGGTTAATGTTTATGAATGGCTCCATGGATTAATACATTTCCATGTCATGGTTTTGTAAAGAACAGACCTGGCCAGTTTTCATGACAGGGAACTTTGGGCCAGATCTACTAAGCATTTATCGGTTGCAAATGCTCCCATTCGGTGTTTGCGATCGTTCAAAAGCTTTCTTGAATGTACTAAAGCCACTTTAGAAGAAATTCTCAAACGGTTTTGTGAATGGATACTGATTCGTACTTAGGGCATGCAGAAAGCGTCCCTTCCAAACTGTGACTCATCAGTGTGAGGTGTAGCAATAAACTTTATACTATCTCCTGTTAAACAGGCATGTGCAAAATTGTGTTATTTGCATTTGTGTTATTAAGTGAAATATCAGAAAAAAGGTTCTAAAATAAATGTAATGTTCAAAAATGAAAAACTGGCATTTAGAGGTATATTTTAGTGCAAAATGGGTCCTCGTGTCCATTTTCAACACAAGGAGGCATTATGCACTAATGTTTTTTTTTTTAAAATAGAGCAAAAATCAGCAGCGTTGCAAACAGCAGCTGCTTGTGTTCTGGTCTTTCACGTTGTTCCAATGTGCCCGTGCTAAATTCTTGCTGCAAAGGACTCGTAATGACGTCATGTGGCACAATAATGTAATTTTTGCATGATAAGCGTTACATTAAATTATCAAAAAAATGCAAAATTATGCTTGTTTAACAGAAATTTCATCTGGGCCTAAATCTGTGAACACTTCCTAGCACTTAGAATATTACCGTACCTACTCTAGTTTTTATGTAGGTTGAGGGCATCTTTTTAAACCAGCCAACAACTGGTGAAAGTGCCAATAATACTTTGTTATTGTATAAAATTATAAGCCTCAGATTTTACCACTTAAGAGAAATAAAACAAGAGATTGACCTGCGGGAGTTGCAAAAGTCAAAAAGTCAAATTGATGTAAAATAACTAGCCCTTTTCTCTGACTTGGCAAGGAGATGTGAACAGCACAATTCCTGGTGCTATTCTGTTAAAACACTGTGGGGGATATTCTCAAGAACGTGCGATAAACATCGCCAAAATAGGCTAACGCAATTTTTCATATCGCCGTCTATCGCGGGAAAATAACTCTGTGTCAACGTCGTATTCTCAACACGGCGGTAACATGCGATAGTCTCCCGATAACGCCTCAAATGTCCATGATACAACCACCGCGACGGCGATAAAAAAGGAAACCCTAACGTGAAAAAAGTTGCGATGGGCCCAACCGCAATAGAAAAATCGGCGACAAGCAGCACCAGGCTTGCAATTCCCACGTCAGGCGGGAAAAATCACCATAAAAACTGTAAAAAAAAAAAAACATAACAACTGAGAAGCACACTTGCTCCGGAAGTACAGAGGACAACCCGAACCCCACAAGCCCCACGGAGGACCAGCCTGGGACCTCGGGGTCAGGGAAGGGCAAGGAGAAGAAGAAGAGGAAGACGCGGTTCAGTCCGCAGGAAAACAGGATCCTGATTACGGAGGTGACAGAACACCATCAACTACTGTTCGTCACCTCCACAGTGCCATTGGCAACAAAAAATGGAATATGGCAGTCCATCCTCGACAAGGTGAATGCAGTCGGAGTGCTAAGGAGGACAATGGAAGAGCTCAAGAGGCGCTGGAATGATGTGAAGCGCAAAACCAAGCTGAAACTCGCAAACAACCGCAAAGCAGCAATGCAGACTGGGGGTGGGAGTCCTGCGCCACAGGAGGAGCTGGATGAGATGGAGGAAATGGTGTCCACAGTCATCAGTGTGGAGACGGTGGCAGGAGTTGGGGGACCGGACACTGCTCAACATGACCTGACACAACAGCAACAGGGTGAGTAACCACCAGGGATTGGGGGTACGGGGGGAGATGGGCACAATGGCACACATGCACAATGAAGTATAGACACTGCACAACCACAATGACTCTGGATCATGTCCCTGATCTCCTTGCCATACTGCAGCACACATAGAAACAGCAAGTAGTCCCCCGTCCACAATGTGCCCAGAGGGGGCCCTCCCCACACATCACCAATCTCACAACAAACACATGCACATGTGCTCAACCCAGCAAAGCCGCGGATCCGTGAGCCCCACTGACAATGCAAGTGACACTGCATGACGATGAGCATGTCTGCAGGCCACTCATCATGACATGTTGCACGCCACGACATCGAGGTGGCTGAGAGTGGTCCACATCCGGAAAGGAGCAGGTCACACACTGACACATCCACGTGCACAAACAACCCCTGACGGCAACAAGACATCTGCGGACAAACCATGCCCAAGAGTCCCAACTCCCACCAAGAGCCCAATTTACCCAAGTATGCAACATCTCAGCACTGCATAAGCACAGAAGTCAAAGGCACACCGCCTGAAAGGGAGAAGGCCAAGCAAAGTCTGAGCTGCAGGGGGCACTCTCCCACAATGCAGCACACACACAAGAATCAGAGCACATCAACATTGACAACAATGTGGTACAAACTGCAACACATTCACAACAGAACAGAGGACACAACTGCTGCCGCTTGTGTGTAGAAACTGGCCAATCACATTTGGCATAGCAGGAAACTGTGACATGATAATGGACAAGTACAACCCCACATCCCTGATGGTGTAGAAATGTCCACTGTCCCGCATCAAATAGGCAGCTCCTCCTAAACAGTCACAATGTACATTGTCATGCAGTCTGTTTGGAAACTTGGCCAATGCGTGAACATACATGGAACACACTGTTAAACTGCATCTCCCCTTTACATTGCAGAGGAGAATCATCACCTCTTGCAGAGCAGACCGAACACCTCCTCACTGATGACGAGGAGGACCTCCCCACCTTCGACACCGACGCCCTCCAAGAGCTCATGGACAGCTTCTGCACCCCACCCCCACCCCCAGGAGCAGGACAGCCCAGCTGCATCGAGGAGACCCCACCCCCTGCACAGACAACACAGCAGGAAGCACCCACCACCCCGGCTGTCTCCCAGGATCCCCACGACCAATACATGGCATTTCAACGCCGTGTGTTGGAGGGCCAGAAGGAGATGGCTGAGCAGGCAGGTGTGGGTGGGGTTCGACCTCATGGCAGCCAAACTAGATGCCATTCATGGGTGTCTACGTCCCATCAGGGACCACTTACAGTCCCTAACGGACACCCACAGTCCGGTCCATGGTCTCAAACGAGCCATGGCTGACATCGCTGGAGTCATGACTCAGAGACAAGAACACCTGTCTAGTCAGAGTGGCTCCAGCGATCTCAGCCGGGAGTTGGGACACATGCGAAGACTCATGGAGGACATGGTGAGGATGGAGGCGGAAAGGATGGCTGCCACGGCTGCACATCAGCAAGATGTAGCAGGGATCTTCCATGCCCTGCAGATCCTCATCATGGCATTGCTGCCACAAGGCCTGGCGCAGATGAATGCTGCTGCTCCTACACCATCCACATCTCCGCCCCCTGATGTGTCAGTGCCCCACAGTGCGGCAGACATTCCACCTCCGGCACCTGATGTGTCACTGCCACACAGTGCTGCAGCCGAAACACCACACCCACAGGTGAGGCGCATCACACATCAGAGGACGATGATGTGGATGAGACTGCCGTTGTGGTAATGAGGAAGCGGTAGCATTCATCTCCGCCATATGGCCTGTTTCAGCTTGGTTCAGCCCTTTGCATCATCACTTTCCACTGTCTCCCGATACACTCTGCGGCACTCACCCTGGACCTCGACATGGACTGCCATATTCTGTTTTGTTACCAATGACACAGCAATCAGACTGCGGACTGAACTCTTCCTCTTCCGATGAATTTGTCCTTCCCTAATGGACTCTGGCTGGCCCTCCACGGGGCAACAATGTCAAGTGGGGTGTGCATGGCCCTGTACTGCTCCAGCTGCAACACTCCACTGAATGTGAATAGAACATTCAAATTCACACAGATGTGTCATGTCTATGATCCTTCAAGTATGACAGTATGGATGAATGTAGGGTCACTGATTCCCCCTCACGTCCATTTTGCACATGTTGTGGGGCTTGGGTCACAGGGTGCAACATTGCCGATTGCGGTCCGGGTGGCACAGACACTACAACGGAGACACACGCATTGGTTACTTCCTTGTCCAGACCAGAACTGAACCACGCCCAGAGCCCCGGGCTCATTGTTCACACCCCTATGCTGGACTGGCATATGCCAGCCCAGCCCACTCCGCTTACGCTCACAGGGGGTGACGACACAGCTACATGAACATGTCCCAGGTCTTCCCTGTAGTGATCTGCTGGTCACTGGTCTAGTTGTCAGCATGCCACAGCCACTCCCTGAGGGCTGGTTTACACCCACACCACACCCATCCAGTACAGGCGTCACGGGACATGTGACACTGCCAATAAAAGGGGCCCACCACAGCACATCCCCCACTGCCGGAGGTGACATGATGGCGTCCGCATCCACGGAACTCCATCATAAAGTGTCCGTGACTTGCGTTGCACAGAGTTAGTGGCACCCGATGGCCTGCGTCCGGCACGTGCCTACCGCCACGTGGCGATGACTTGCGTTGCACTGAGTTAGTGGCACCCGATGGCCTGCGTCCGGCACGGGCCTACCGCCACGTGGCGATGACTTGCGGTGCACAGAGTTAGGCCCACCTGAAGAGCTGAGCGGGTGTGCAGCCTGCGATGATGCGCTGGCCTCGATGCGGCGTCCAGCAAATCAGGACTCGATTTGATTTGTGAGCCCTGCTGGACTGCAGTGTATGCGCAGGCAGCAGTCAGCACACACATGACTCCGCGGTGCGGTGCCGCAGGGTGTGCTGGGGGCCTGTGGCGTGGAATCCAGCGATCGGCTGAGGAGGTTGCACCGGCACGTGGAGGGCCCTCTTGGAGACACGCCGGTGGCTGCAGGTGAGCATTGAGGCCTGGGTGCGCAGGGGCGGGCAGTCATCGCTGGGCGGCGGACCGGTCTGGGGACCAGGGCTGGGGTGCAGCATGCGCACAGGATCACGTAGGCACCACCGGTCATGGCGGCGGCCTCGTGGCTGGGTGGGGGGTGCCGCCCTGGCAGACACGACGCTGCATGCACTGACGAGATGTGCGCGGGTTGGCTTGGGACGTAGTCACCTCGTCTACAGTGTGAATACAGCCGTTGAATGTGGTCGGGCACGTGTGTGTAGGCCTATGGTCACGATATGGCGGACACAGAGACGCATGCAGTAGTTACTGTGGTGGCCATCCCAGAACTGGACCACGCCCAGGGCCCCGGGCTATTCATTCGCGTGATACGCCAGCCAAGGCCGCTCCGCTCAGGCTTACAGGGGGGACCACATGGCTACATGTCCAAGGTCTTCCACACTGCCTGGGGTAACCTGTTTGCGTCCACTGTCCACTACACTGCAAACACCAGCAGTAGATATCCACATGGACATGTCTGTGCTCTGCATACTGCAGTCTGTCCAGCACATCTCCGCCACACTTGGCATTGTGTCCTTTCTTATTGCTGGGTCACTTGCCTCCTTCGCACATTCTTGGTTCCCACCTCTCCCCACATTCTGCAATTGTGTGGCAGAGGGGCTCTGCCTTTGTGGATGGTTTGTCTACATGTCTGGCCCCTGTTACCATGGTTACTTGTGTTGTCGTGTCCGGTAGTTGGGCATGTTGGTTGGCATGTTGTATGTGATTATGTTACATGTGGTCTCCCACAGTTGTGAGTTGTGTGATTGTGGAGTTGAGGTGTGTGGTGTGTTCAGTTAGTACTTACCAATGAGCAGTGCATTGCCATAGGTGCCATCCTGGAAGTGCTGGTTGATGATGGACTGTCGGAAGATGTATGTATCATGCACACTGCCTGTGAAGTTGGTGACGACATTGGTGAACTGTCCCCGGTGTTCCACTATTGCCTGCACATTGATGGAATGCGTGTGCTTTCTGTAGCGGTAATTGTGTGCAGGGTCGGCAGGGGGCACAAGTGGTACATGTGAACAGTCAATTGCCCCCGACAAGTGCGGTAAGGCAGCTATGGCATAATTCCCTTGCATGGTCTCCAGCTGTTTATGCACAGCGTGGGGGAAGTGAAGGTGCAGGAGTATCAAGATGATACAAACCGTGATGTTTACAGGTATGATGAATCCTGCATAATGAGACCGTAACAGATGTTTGTGTGGTCGTAACCTTCCTTTTCTTTCCTGCGGAGGTTACGAGCACACGGACTTCTGTTACAGTATATTTGGACTAGATTCATCATACCTGTATGCATTCCGGTTTGTCCAAGTGCAATACACTGTACCAGATTACGTTTGTGACTATGAGGACGCTTGACCATTGTCACCATTTTTCAAACAGGTTTCTGACTACTGATTTCGGGATATGGAATGGTATTGGGGAGTTCCCGCAGCATTTGCAGTTTATTGGATCCACATGTTGCCCTGGTGAAGTTCCCCGTTGGGAATGGAATGCGTTGGCTGAGCTTTTCGTCTTGTTGTTTATGTATTTGTAATAAAGTTCTGTTTTTCCACCACCGTTGACTACTGGACTTCATGACCTGGGGGGGAGGGTCCAGGGGGTGGTTGCGGTGGGTGTTGTGGCCCTCTTGGGTCTCCAGGCTGCATGATCATTGTCTCCATGGCATCTGTTGGTCTTCAGATGTGGCTCTAGGCCTGGCTCCCTTTCATACTGCAGGTTGTCGTCCTGCTTAACACCAGTAAAAGGCAGGTGTTGAATCCCTGCTGCTAACGCGCCTTATCGCCTGTTTTCGGATCGCATCGCAGATCTGGCTGGTCGTTGAGAATATCGCGAAGTGGTGTTTTCGTGTGTTTCTGCATGGGAACGCCTACTCTGCATATCATTAGCGTTCGTTGTCGCTCTCATCTGTGGCGATGTGTTTTGCGGCAGCTATCGCAGGAAAACTGGCGATGTCGGCAGTTTGCACCAGATGGAGAATAGGGCGATAAATCTATCGCCACTTTTGCGGCGCTAAAGTGCCGATAAATCGGCGATAAGTCCTTGAGAATATGCCCCTGTGTGGTATGTCTCTGGGTGGTTTTATCAGGAAATTCCGAGTTCGACATATTGGATTTGGGGAGAACAAGTTTCAGGCGTAGTGACTTGAAAAAAAATACCGTTTTCTGACATGTTTACTCCACGAATAATCCACTAGGTGAAATTTTTCCAGAAAACACTAACATTTGAAATATTTAGATGCCAAAATCTTTGGTCAATGCCCAAATTGTGGTCACTTCAGAATCTGAAATCGGGTGCAAACACTATTAGCTCCCAATTTCGGATTTCTCATGGCACTCATCACGAGGGCGTCAGTAGCATTTCGTTTTATTTTTGTTTTTTTGTTTTTTCTTAGTAGGACTTTGTTCCAGATAAAAGAGTGTTTATTTTGGTATTAAATGTATTACTTTTATTAATAGGGTGTTTATAATGCAATGTCTGAGATCAATATTCTTAGGATGAAAAACCATAAGTAAGGTTCAAATACAATATGTTGCCTATGAATGGCACATGGTGAAAAGGACAAATACAGCCTCATTCCCTGTGCTGCAGCTTTCACAATCAGTACGTTCAGGAGGGCAGAAGGAGCCACAAAAAGGTCTGGAAAGTCTAACAATGTCAGGAACCTCTGGGTGGCCGCCATGTGTGCTATCACGCTCATGCATTAAGGAGGACTCTGTCTCATGAAGAGGGGGGACGTGAGACAGATGGACATTGCGCATAACAAGGTAGCTTTGCAGTTGCTTCATACCAACTTTTTGTTGTAGCAATTTGGTGATCACAGGTAGTCTTGTAATTAGAGCATTTGTTGCTTACTTCTTCCAGGTTCAACTTTGGTTTCTGTAGAAGAAGGGTAAAGGTGGCAGTTTTTACTAAGAGGTAGTTTTGTCTTTGACATAACAAGGTGTTGATTACTGTTTGTATGCTTGTGGCAAACAGCTCTGAAAAAGACAATAGAAGACAACCTGGGGCTGTGTCAATAGGACTGGTCTTCGCTTTAATTTTATTAAGCAATACTAGAACATTGGTATATTGTCATCTGAAGAAAATGAAGTGACTCAGGGACAATAAAGGCTGGTACAGTCCTTCTGCTCCGCATTTCATTGCTTGTTTTTCTGTTTCTCCCTTCTTAATTTAGAATCTGCCCTCAGTGGATGGAATGTTCTAATAGCATTATAGCCCTTCCGACTCAAGATTGCTAAAAGCGATTCTCCCTCCCTTGTTATAGACCCTTGTGTTCATGACCTCTAACAACTATTATAGCCCTGAGCAGCGGGCTATAATATTATAATGATGTTACTTCCAAAGGTATAGACTGATAGTATAGTCTTAGAGAACCGGAGGAGTCCGCATATTGTGTGCATGGATTACTGTAGCTGCTAAATGTGTCACATTAGGGCCAGTTTTGGGCCTATCATCCTGATACTCCCATTTACGAATGATTTTTTAATAGTCTAAGTCGTAATACGGTGCATTTGAAGTTTTCTTGAGAGTAATGTGTCTGCCTTGCTGTGAAAGGGAAGTGGAAATTTGGGCTGTTCTAATCATTTCCCTTGTGCCACTTCTGGCAGCGCCTCGAGACACTCATGGGTGAAGCAGCAGCGCTTTACAAATCCTGATTGATTGATTGAATCCTTTTTGATCAGTAATAAGCTTTAGACTCTCATATTTACAACCACATTCTACCTTCAGCCTCTGCGTCTTCTGTTCAAGAGTCGTTAGATCTTGATGGAGCCAAGGGCTTGACTCCTGTATTTCATTCTTGTGGCTACTAAGTCAAGCACCTGGTAGCCAGGTACGTCCCAGCTGAGGTCCCTAATTAGCGGTTCTAAGGGCAGGAGGGAGAGTTTAAACAGCACACCTGCAAGATCAAACCAGACTAAAGGGCTAATACAGTGCTTAATTTGAGCCGGTGGTTGCCGGTAGGGGGCACCGGCACTTATTTTTTGGGGGCGGCACTTACTTTTCTGCATCAGGTATTTACTACGAGCAAAAGAGACATATGGGAAAGACGGAGGAAGAGAAAGATTGAAAAGTGTCACAAAGGGAGAAAGCAGAAAGCTACAAGAGTCAGCTGAAGGGGCAGGGAGTGGCTGTCAATGCATTTAAGAGGCCTGAGATGGCTTCAGGATTACGCTGCCTAAGTATTCTGTGCATTTAATTGCAGCAGCCGCATGTTTCAGAGGAGAGTTTTGGGCACCGACACATTTTTATTTACAAATTAGGCACTGGGCTAATATCTAAATTATCATTGTTCACAGATACTGCTAGTGGACATATGCAAATAAGTATTTCCCTGCTTTGCATACTGTATAGTGCATTGTGTTGCTTTGTGCCACTTGCCTGTGTTCTACTCACATTTGTTTTGCATCTCACAAAAGACCCTTCTGAACATTTGGCAGCTGTGTGCTCTGCAGACATAAACCATCGCCTCGCCCCAGGCACTGAATATTTACTGTACATTGAGACTTTGTCACATGCATCATCTATGTAGCTAGATTAAAATAACTCGACTGAAGCACAGGGGTTATACAGGGATTAAGGCCGATTTATGTTGAATAAGTGGCTTTAGGCGACAACCAATTCGCTTGTTCCCAGCAACAAAAGCTTTCTTTGTGTGTGAGACGCGGTAGACAGCAGGTGTTCATATGCTGCTGAGGAAACATGGCTGGGATGTTGACATAGCTAAAGGGAGGCCTCGTGACAGCAATTACTGTATTAAACTCTCCTTACCTTTTGTTAAACATGGTGTCACTTGGCATTTTATAAAAATTAATCTTATTCTCTTGTGAAGACTTTTTCTGCTACCTGATCAAACCATTGCGAACTGTCAGGTGTCCCTCCACTGAGCTTGAATGAGTTAATGAGTATAGATATATCTCCTTCTGCCATTCCGACCAACACCAGTTTGTTCATGTGGGCACCACCAGGTCACAAAAGATCCCTATCACATGTGGAGTCCATCAGGGTTCCATATTGTCTCCTGTCATCTTCCCGCTCTACGGCATTCACTTGATGTTCTACTCACAGATAACAGTATCAAGATTCACCAGTATGCCGATGATACTCAACTCTAATTGAAAGTCTCCCCTACTTTAGGAGTCCTGTGCCTCAAGCACTGTTTGCTCATTTCCAGACCTGGATGTCCAGCGCCTACATGAAACTGAACACAACCAAGGCAGAATTCCTATTATTTGATCAGACTAACAAACAAGATACAGTACAAACCTGCCTCAATGACATGAACCTTGGTGGCTTCGAACTCTGCTTCTCACCTGATGCCTAATCACTTGGATTCACCCTGGACACCAACCGCTTGCTCAAGGAACATGTTGCCAAAAAAGAAAAAAGGCCTGGTACCAGCTCTCTCTTCTAAAGAAAGTCAAACAATTTCTTCAATAAAGTAAATAACTGCTGTTAAAGACCTTTTACTCTTGCATCTGAATGGTGATAATGGCCTACTTCATGGCCTCCCAGGTACCACTCTGGTACCCCTTAGGGGCATCCAACATGCCTCAGCACTTCTCATCCAAGGCATGAAGAAATATGATCTCATTACCCCCACACTGACAGAATGCCATCCATCAACCCAGTGGCAGCCTGCACCATCTCCAAAACCAGCTGCATGGTTTGAAAAGCCATTACAACCAGCACCCACACTTATCTTGCAGAAAAGCTCACCATCTCTAATTCCAGCACAGCCCTATTAGAATGCAGACTAAAAAGCGTAAGAAAGAAAAAAAAAGACAACAGACCTTTTCAATCTATGCTCCCAGGATCTGGAACAACATCCCTGTATCCATCAGGAGGACCTCAGCGGTGCTCCAATTTAGGAAAGAGTTGAAGACTTATCTCTTTAAAGAACACCATATCACAATGGTAAACCGTTCACAACTCAACTTCACCTCCTGTTACACACTGACTTTAAGCTTCTCTTTGACCATGTACAGTGCTCTGCTGCCTTTTGGTTAAGTTTGCACTACAGAAATGACCTGTACATACATAAATACATACACAGCACCTGGATACCCTCACGGGTGATAAGCCGCACTATACAAGTACCGCATGATTGACATACATACATATTGGATTAATGTAGTGTGACAGCAACCTGGGAAGTTATACTGGCATTAGGCAGCAAATAAGGGAAAAGAACAGAATAGTCCACGACAGAAAATGTCAAACTCCAGCCTTTAATTATATGTAATAGAATCAGGGTTAGGCTTGGCTGCAGAATGAAAGCAAGCGGTGTTTATTCTCTTTGTTGTGAGAAATAAAAAAGCTTGCTCTAACTTGAAACCACCTGATAGGGGGTACCTTAAGCAGATGTGCGGAAGTGAGGTAAAGAAAATGGAAAGGTTTGTGAAGGGTGCAAACGAGGCAAGAGAAATACAGAACTGGTCCTAACAATGACCCAGGCACATATACTTAAACATTTAAAGAGGATTTGTTTCACTGCAGGGAATCATTGTAGTTCGGGGAGTCCCTGTGAGAGAGACTAAGAATGAGCCTAGTAGTCAGACTAGGAATCTCAATCAGTTCCTGGCCCGAATACACTAAAGCGAGTCGGCTAGGAATATCAACCCAGGCAGCATGGCTGGCGCTGTCCGCAATCCAAACACAGACGGGTGCACCGGCGGCACACACACTGCGTGTGTCCACTGCGCATCCGCAGTGCTCCGTATATAAGGAGGCAACCTCAGCCTAAAGCTGGGTGACTAGACTGCAGCCTGACCAAAGATGGCACCTCTAGTCGGCCACTGTAGGTAAAATAGCTGCCAAATAGGGAATCACTCAAGTGACCCCCGTCAACACAACAGTTAAAAAACCCCGACCACCCAAGAGGATCAGATTCAATAAAAAAGACACCCTTGATAAAGAAAATAGCACCAGACAAAGGGCCTGATTTAGATCTTGGCAGATGGGTTACTCCGTCACAATGGTGACAAATATCCCATCTGCTAAAATACAGATCCCATAGGATGTAACAAGCATTGGCATAGCCAATCGGTCTCTCCTTTGGAACCTTATAAGTGTTTAGCCATGCAGCACATTATCCTGGGTGATGTGCCATCTGGAATTGAAGAGCTATACAATTGCTTCATACTGTGTACCCTTTATGAACAGTAGCCATCTGCATCTGGTCTGAATTACCAATGAATTTCGAGACAGGTAGTACTTGTAGCATCATCAGACAATCAACGTAGGAAATGGCAATGATATAATCCCAAGACCACCACTATCAGGAATTAGCAAACAAAACAGCGACTATAATGTGTTACTGGGCCAATTATGTTGAACTGGAAAGCAAGCTTTGTAAAAAGTGAAGGCACGTGCTCAGGCAGTGTATGTCACCCACTGACAATAAGGACCAATAATATAGCATCAAGATACTATATTAAGCGCCAAGTGACTCCATAAAACAGTGATTGTTAGAGAGAAAACAAGAGTAAAGCTGGAGACCATAAAAGACAACTCTGTGGGTTTCCATTTTCGTCTGGCAATATTTGTGTAGCCTCATACCTTTGTATCTTTTCTGCATAGTGACGTGTCTGTTAGTGGCTTTGAGTGTGACATGTAAAGCCAGCACGTCCTCGTGTGCTCTCAGCCCTGGGGAAGCCCTAGGCGTGGGTAAGACAGCATGAGTTTCCTGCAGTGGAATGTTCCTGGTACTTGATTCGAGAAGGAAAGCTGTGCCTCCCCAGCCTCCCAGGGTCTCCTGGGAATGCACCTGTAGGCAGAGCTTTAGGTGTGCCGGGTCTTGCCAGTGCTCAGCATCGGCTGTTCTTAAAAGCAGGTGCCGAGACGGGTCCCTGTCGGGCTCTCTATTTTTACCCCCAGAGTGGGGGGAAAAAACGTAACCCTGCAATAGTAGCACCGGTCACTGCTTTTGATGTAACTTCAAAGAGACTCGTTTTTCATTTTATACAGCACAAACTTGGAGCACTTTACACAAACCCAGTTACATTACACAAGCACATATTTATTTTTTGAATCATAGGATGTTGAGCTGACATCAGGCTCGAACCTGCTTTCTTAGCTCGAAAGTCGGCAGCTCTAGCCTTACACCACATCCTCGCTCATAAAAACTGCAGCATTTTAAGTATTATATACAACGAAAACATAGTTGGTTCTTATTTATCTTATGCAACTTACAACCATTGACAAAGCCAATAGTCCTGGCTTGTTGTAGGTGTAATGTCACTTATATTATATATCTGGAGGCAATGACAGGAAAAGCACAATACCAGTGGGGCAGCACACTATGCTAAGTACAGATTTTTAGCTTAAGTGTTTTAAGCCGCGCCCATAATTACATCGCCACGCTCCTACGAGAGACCCCCCAGTTTTTTCATCCCACTTAAAGCCCTGGCTGTAGGGTCTCTATGTTTGGATCGTGGTTGGTGCAGGAGCGCCTGCTTACCGGGCAGTCTTACATCTGCTGCTCTCTTCTCCAGAGGGCTTCCCGGACCTCTTCGGGGGGCCGGCAAGGCTGCAGCCTAAGTGCTTCCCAGAGCAAGTAACGTGGGTGCAAAGGAGGTTCGCCCTTCAGAAAATGTAAGGTCGGACTGTCCCTCCCTCCCTCACATCTACCCACTTCGAAGCTCGCCTCTGCTTGCTGAATAATCAACTCTGCAACTCAGACTCTGCCGTTTACAAACAAAACACTGTTAATCTGCCTGCAGTTTGAGGCGAAAGCAGCTGGAGAGTCAGTGAGGTTTTATTTGTTGGGTTAGATTGGAGGGAGCTGCAAGGGGTGGGTGGTGTTGTGGGGGTGGGAGGCACGGGGAGAATCAGTGAACTGTAAGCAGCGCCATGCGCCGGAAAGCTGAGGGCTAAAGAAAAGAGGGTGCAAGGGGTGGGAGGTGTTTTGAGGGGGTGGGAGGCACGGGGAGATTAAGTGAAGTGAAATCAGCACCGTGTGCTGGCGAGCAGAGGGCTAAGAAAAGAAGCTGCGAAGGGTGGGAGGTGTTGTGGGGGTGGAGGCACTAGGGGATTAAGTGAACTGAAAGCAGAGTTGTGCGCCAGTGAGCTGCGAGAAGAGGGCTAAAGAAAAAGTAGTGCTCTCAAGCAAAACATATAGCTACTAATGGAAGGATCATGTAGCAGGGCCAGTAGCCAGGGCGGGACCAAAAAAACACAAGGCGGGACAAATGTACACTATTCACAAATAAGAGCAATACAATTTGTAAAGGCAGACGAAGCAACCAATAAAAAGCGTTAGGCGTGTGTGGGCATTGTTCAATCTCCACAGAAGGAATACAGCAAGTCTCGCAGAGCCGGGCATGCACACTGACTCCAGGCTTGACCTAAAAACGGATTTATATTTCGGTGGATGTTGGAAATGGCCCTTTTTGCCAGGTTATCCCCAAACTTTTTGCATCTTCCTCCTATTTTTTCCTGACCTGTTGTTGTTGGCTATAGGACTCTGGGCACTTTACCACTGCGGATCAGTGCTAAAGTGCATATGCTCTCTGTGTAAATTGTGATTGGTTCTACCTGATTGTTATATTTGTTTTACCAGTAGGCCCCTAGTAAAGTGCACTGGGTGTGCCAGGGCTGGTAAATCAAATGCTACTAGTGGGCCAGCAGCACTGATTGTGCCACCCACATGAGTAGCCCTGAAAAGATGTCTCAGGGTTGCCACCGCGGTGCCTGTGCGCAGTTTGTTAACTGCCATGTCATCTTGGCAAGTGCACCCACTTGCCAGGACCTAACCTTCCCTTTTTTTACATATAGGGCACCCCATTGTAGACCCAAGGTACCCCCCTGGGCAGGGTGCAGTGTATGTGAAAAGTAGGACATGTACTGGTGTGTGTAACATGTCCTGATAGTGAAATACTGCCAATTTCGTTTTTCACTATTGAAAGGCTATCTTGCCCCATAGGACAGAATGGGGAATGCTTTGTAACATTTTACAAGCATATCTTCCCATAGGGATAAGATGGAAAAATGGAGTTTGGTATCCCTGAACTCAGGATTTAATAACAAATCTTTTAGTAAAGATGGTTTTTAAATTGTGTGTTTAAAAATACTACTTTTAGAAAGTGGCTATTTTCTTATTCAACCATCCTGTGTGCCTCTGCCTGTTTGTGGATTAACTGTCTGGCTTTGGAGTGACAGGGGCTGGGGAGGTGCAGTGGCTCCAGGAGTCTGAATGAGTCAGCACTAGGCTGAATAGTCCTGACCTGCATTTGGAGTGGTGGGAGGAGTAGCACCTGTACCTGAATAGGGCTGTACCTGCCTTCCACAATGCTGGCTCCGCCCCCCTGTGGTGTTTCTGGAGCCAAGGCTCACACTGACAATGGATGTTGTTGTGCACTTGCAGAGTGCGCCCCAGAACTGGTTTGAACTGGGCTCAGAGCCCCTTGCACAAAGAGAACAAAGACATTTTGGGGTATAAGTATTAGACCTAAAACCCCTGAACTTTAGCTCATTCCTGGAATTCAAGAGGAACCTTTTCCAAGGAGAAGAGCTGAAGAGACTGTGGAGAAGTACTGCCCTTGCTGTGTGTCTGGGGTTGGCCTGTAGTTGCTGTTTCTGCCAAGGAAAGGAGAAGGACTTTGCTGTGTGCTATGTCCCCTGCTTGAAGGAGATCTCTAAGGGCCTGAAGTGAGCTGGCCTCTTGTTCTCAAGTCTCAGGGACACAAAGACTTCACCCCCAGCTCCCCTGAACTCTGCTGCTGTTTTGACCTGCCAAGAGGTGCCTGTGCCAGTTTTGGGCCTCTGGAGGTTGTTGGGAGCTGGAAGCAAGAAGAAACTCAAAGAACTACAGAAATCGGTGCATCGCTCTTCTTGTGGCCGTTTTCCCGACGCATCTCCACGGCGCGAGAACAATTTCCACGCATCGCCACGCCGCTGCAGAAACTGCCACAGCGCCTGTTGCCGCTGCAAGAATCGATGCATAGAGGGATCGCGGCTGAAGAGGACCGACGCAGCGCCGCTCAGCGCCGCATCGATCTCTGACGCATCCCGGATTTCCACGCCTCATACCTGTGCAGCAAGTTCTAGCGACACATCACCCGAGGACTGGAACCGTCACAAAGAATCGACGCATTACTCCCCGTACAGACCGGATTCGACGCAATCCTTCCTCTGCGTGCAGCGGGACTGTCGCATCGCCTCCCCAAGGTCTCAGGAGTGTCGCATCTCTTTGTTTTCCAACGCTGCAGCTGTTTGGCTTGTGAACTTTGACGCATATTCAGGTACTTTGGTGAAAAGTCACGCATCCATAGTTTTCTATGGTACAAGTTCTTGAAACCTTTTTGAAAGTCATATATTCACTGTGTATGTTGGATTTTTGTCGTTTTGGTCTTGTTCAGTTTAGATAAAGATATTTTATTTTTTTTAACTGGTGTGGTGTCCATTTGTGGTGTTTTCACTGTGTTACTGAGAGTGTTGCTACAAATACTTTACACATTGCCTTTGGGATAAGCCTGTCTGCTCGTGCCAAGCTACCAAGGGGGTGAGCAGGGGTTATCTAAAGTGTGTATCCCCCTTACCCTGACTAGAAGCAAGGGTCCCTATTTGGACAAAGGTACCTACCTCTGCCAACTAGAGACCCCCCATTTCTAACAGCGGACGAGATATCCATCACCGTTGTGACGGAGTAACCCATCCGCCATGATCTAAATCAGGCCAAAGTAACTTAAACATGCAAAGTGCAGAGAGCGTGTACCATCATCAATGTAACAAACATTTATGAAGGAAAATGAAGGTTGCCAAAGGGAACATGCAAAGGGTGAAGAGGATGGCACTTAACAGGAGCACTGCAAGATCCTGCAATGAAAGAGCCTGAAGCATAGCAATAGGGTGGAGTAGGGATGGCTGTGGAATAGCCCATGAAAAAAGTGGCAAGCAGGCCTGGGCACTGTCTCTGCTAAATGCTGCAATAGCATGGGTTGGAGGCAGTGTAGAAGGTGGTGGAAAAGTCATATAGAACCATATAGTTAGGGTTATGAAAAATCACCCAACACTGTAACTAGCACAGATTCTGGGCCACGGCCAGGTCGCAATCCGATTTGTGAGGAATTAAGTGCTAGTTTTGGTGCTGAGAGAGCTTTGTGATAACTCTGCTTTCAATTATTTAGGGAGGAGGGAAAGCAGAGAGTCTGATTGAGGTTTCACCAAGGATGGAAGGATTTGCATGTGGACTCGAAGGGTAATGGCTAGTTCCATGCTATTTTAGTTTTCCAATGTAACTTAGTAACTAAAAATAACTGCAGAGAGTGAGTGGGCTCTGGGACTGTCCTTTCAGTCACAGGCTCTCATGGTTTGCCATTGCTTAGATGGACTGTTGTGGTGCAAGGAAACTGGTGAATATGGGAGTAAGAAGAGGGTTTACAAAGTAGTACCCTTAGTGTAGAAATTGTCCTTAATGTTGCATATGAGACATCTTTGAAATTAGGAGAAACATAGCATAACATGTTGGCTCAATTTAGAGAGAATTGCAGAGAACATGGTGAACTCAGATCAAATCAAAAAGGAAGAAGCCCTTTACTGAGTTTTACATCTCTAACCTCCTACGGTGATGATTGTTCGTTTCTCAAGAAATTTTCAACTCCAGTAAGACAGCTGTAGTCTGTGGACATCTTTGAATGGGCAATCCAACAAAAGCTGAGTTAGCGAAAGGAGCAATGCTTGCCATAACGTTTATCCTCTAGAACCATTACCAAGGATTTACTACACTAAGGACTGCTTTTGTTCATGTCTTCAGGATCTGTGTTTATCATTGTCTGCAAAGCCTTTTGATTTAATATTGATAGGAATAATTATTTAAGTAAACATATATCCTTACCTCATAATTTAGGTTGTTAATTCCAGCTCAAAAAGCGATTGAGAAAGCAGCGTTTTTGGTTGTTTGGGACTTTGGAAATTGTAGTTCTGTGTATGTTGATATTCATACACAAAGGGAGAAAAAGAAGGATAAAGAGACTCAAAGTTAAAATTTCCGACAAAAACGATGTCATGGAATGGACGGAGCACTGAAACTTTTCAGACACTCACCCCCAGTCACAGATCTGGGTTGCATCCATCATCGTTCTTTAGTTCACTTTGCCACCCCAGTTCAGACCCAGCCATATTTAAATGAGTCTTGACCCGGTTCCTCATGAGAACAGCCCAGCCCAAACTGTCAAGCCAGGTCTTCCCTGGACCAGAAACAAGCATCTTGGGACCGGTTTTGGGGTAACACCCCTCATCAGCCAGGCTAGCTTGAATCCAATGGCAAAGTGAGCAAGGGACCCACATCTGGGCATACCCCGCCAAATTAGGGTGAACAAAGCAAACACAAGGAGATGATGGGCGGAGCACTGAACCGTTTCAGACACTCACCCCCAGTCACTATTAGATCTGGATTGAATCCATCATCGTTCTTTAGGTCACTTCACCACCCCAGTTCAGACCCAGCCATATGCAAATGAGTCTTGACCCTGTTCCTCATGAGAACAGCCCAGCCCCGACTGCCAAGCCAGGTCTTCCTGGACTGGAAACAAGCATCCTGGGAACGGTTTCGGGGTAGCACTCCTCATCAGCCAGGCTTGCTTGAATCCAGTGGCAAAGTGAGCAAGGGACCCCGTCTGGGCATACCCTGTCAACTTAGGGTGAACAAAGCAAACTCAAGGAGATGATGGACGGAGCGCTGAAACTTTTCAGACACTCACCCCCAGCCACTATTAGATCTGGATTGAATCCATCATCGTTCTTAAGCTCTCTTCACCACCCCAGTTCAGACCCATCCACATGCAAATCAGTTTTGACCCTGTTCCTCTTGGGAATTAAGATAACCTAATGCTTAGCAGCTGGCTCTCAGGGACAGAGTCAAGGTGAGAGACAAGGTAGTTGAGTAGGAAGTTTTATTTATGCTAGTATTAGATTAATGAGTTAGGGCCTGATTTAGATGTTGGTGAAGAGGGAACTCTCGCAAAGGCAACAGACTTCCCTCCTCGCCAACTCAAAAATGTATTATTATGATGCAATCAGCAGACAAACATCAAAGGAGCTGCTGTTGTTGGTGGATTTATGAGTTTTGACAGAGGCAATAAAGCAGGGGTGACAAACATAGGTCTTGGAGTGTCGAATCTGTGCCAACTTTTCTGGATACCCCAAGGAGATGATTTTCCGTACCATTAATGTCAAGTAAGTTTTTCACATAATGGGGTGAAATTAGTAGCGTAGCTAGTCCTTTTGCCGCCCGTGGCAGTCCTTACGTTTTCTGCCCCCCAAAACCGCATGTTAGTGCCTGGGGGAGGCCACTGTCACCCCCAAAACTTGTGCCGCCCGGGGCAGACCCACCACCCCCCATGGCTATGCCACTGAGTGTAATATAATGAATAAATACCCAGAAATTCATCTAACAGCAGTGTGCACAGCATGTGAGCTATTACTACCAAAATGAACGACATGGTGCATGGTACACAGTGCACTGACGTACAAGAGGCGGTGCCACGGTGGCAGCATGTGCTGCAGGCTCTCCATGAGCTGAAGCATGCCGCCGCCATCGCACCATCGCTGCAACACCGCCACCCATGCGTTTTTCTTGTAATGCGGCGATCGGGATGCCACCAGCTTGCTGGCATACTTCCGACTGCCACAATGGTGGTCTGGCGGTCGGACCGCCAAACTCAGAATCAGGGCCTAAATGTGAGACTTATAAAACAGCAAATATATAGAACAAAAATATAAACTGACCAAAAAACACTACTCTCCATAATTGGGGTGCTGTGAGCCAATCACTCTCCTGAGCCTCAATGCAATTGCACCTACTCCACTAAAGCTGCAGCCCTGAGTAGGATCCTGTAGAATCTGCCTCTTTCACCCCTTCCCCACCATACCTAGCCATGACTCCAGTCTTGAAACAGGCTTTCTGTCCTGTTCAAGAAAAGAAGCTCTGAAGTGTTGCTAACTCTTTTTAGCAAGGGTTCCTCTGGCCTGATGCTAGCATTGATAATGAGCCCCTTTCGTAGAGTAAGACAGTCATAATTGTGATGCAAGGGGCCTCTCACACTCCAGAGCACTAGTGCCACTGTACTTATTTCTTTACTGAAACCTATTGCTGTGCAAAGCAGGCAGGCTCCTTATCCATTTGTTAAAAACAAGAACCCCCATCTTGCTTCATCCCCCTCTCTTCCGTCTCTGAGGCCCAGCTAAGGTGTCTCCCCAGTTTAAATTTTTCCCTCCTTAGGGCTATTGGTTCAAGACCCAAAGCAAGCGAGGGGTGGTTTAGGAAGGGACGGAGGGGACAAATAAAAAAAAATTAAAAAGACACTTACCTGCTCGCCGCATCGCGCCTCTCTCTTCTCCAGGCTCCCAGAGTGCACTGCGGCCAATCCTAACGCTGCTTTCATGCTGCTGAAAGCAGCGTCAGGATTGGCCTGAGCACCAATGATTTGTGCTCCCAGTAGACTGGGAGCCTGTGACTGCTCTCTCCAATCCAGCAACGTCGCTGGGTTCGGCCGGCCTGAGACGGCCGGTCAGACCGCCATGCGCACTGATTAGGAGTGCCCAACACTCCCCCTCCAACCTGTCATCACCCTGGCCCCGCCCCCAAGCCTCAACTCCAAAAGAAGAATAAAACGGTAATAAACAAGGGTTTATTATCGTTTTATTTTTTATTTTTTCGGCTGCTGGCAGGTGAGGCGACGCTGCTCTGCCATAGCGGAGGAGCCGTCCCTGTGTGCTGGGCCATAATGCAAGCAAGGAATGATAGTAGTCATAATTGGGGTTTAATTGGCCCCTTACACCCCTGGGCCCATGTATCACTTCACATACGGAACCAATGATATCTAAATACTTGCAAAGCAGGCTGTCTCCTCTGCCCACTGGGCCATCACTCCTAGGCCTGGGGCCCAAGGCAGGCTAGCTGCCCCTATGTGTAAAAAAAAGAAAAAGCTTCAGATTTCACCCCCTTTTGCTTGGGCCTTGTTCCCTGAGCAGCAACTGTGACCTGGGCTCTAATGGAAACAAGAAAATTAGACCCTCATCCCTTTTGGCTAATCATACAGCCATAATTTGCGTGCAGTGACCCCTCAAACCACTGACTTCAATGCCCCTGCTGAACTAATGGCAGTGATTGCCCTTTAAAAAATGCGAGTCAAAATCCCATACGTACCTCAGGGCATCCGTCTGAAGAAGCGGTCTCTGTCCATTTGTAATCCAAAAATTAGCCCTCAAATAGTGTCCCCTACTCTAGGCCATTTCTTTGATGCATGCATAGATATTGCTCTTTTCTGCTTTCTCCTGGGATATTACTGTGAGGCGCCAGGGGTCTGGACTAACATGGCTCTGTGTCTGAATGCGACCTTACTTGTTTCCTCCCTGCCATAGTCGTCCTCGACTCACCTGAAAGAACATCTGGACAGAGCTCGAAGTGGGCAGGATCTATGGGGAGCGACATGCCCATGCTTCTTCAATTTTCAAAAACTGTTCCCATATTTTTTGTTAAAAAAAAACAGCTGTCCCTCAATGGTTAAGGTGGGCCATGAGATGCCTCTGGGTGAAGGTGTAGGGCGAGTGGGTGGTGGAGGGTTTGGGAGTCTCCTGTGCTGTGAAGAGGAAGAAGGGACAGAGAGCTAAAGAAGGAACAGGACTTCCCACCGGGGTGCCTGCTACCTGAAACAAAATGTAAATGTAAGCATTTCGCTAATCACCAAGGCTGCTTAGAAGCCAATCTAGCCTTTAACCAATGGAGTCACTGAATTGTTATGGTGACAAAGGTTTATTCTTTTTGAGAATTAATGTAAGGGTGTTATCAGCTGAGTTCTGGAAAGCATCCTTTTAATGGACACAAAAACATGTTTGCACTATGTATAGTTTATTTTTGTCTAAAATATACACTTTGAAAGCATTTATTTTACCATAAACATTGAACATTAAATCATATTGTGGCAGTCTATCTTATACTGTGTGCAATACAATAAAAAAAAGACTTACATATTCATAGTGCTTTTTTTACAAGATGGGACCTTGCAGCACTATACATAGGCTAGTCACTGTTCCCCATTGTGCCAGTCAGTATTCAGTGCTTAAGGTCTCTGATCACACATACAGACATCTGCAGTGATCATTAACCTACTGAGGTTTCATAATGTAAAAGACCTCTCTTCCCACTGACTAATTTAACTTTATTTTAACTTGCATTTAAGGTTTGTGCATTACCTTTTGCGTGCAGTTACCTGAAAGCAAAAAAACAAGAAGACACAGAAGATTTGGTTACTTTTAGTTAAGTGTTTGACCCACACCACCAAGGTATGAATTACAGTTCCCACTTTTAGGTCGAGCCTGGGCAGCGCATGCGCTGCTGCGAGGCATGGAGTAGTGGAGTAGAGCTTTGAAGCCCCGTCCACTCTCCGCCCATATTTTAAATTGGCTGGTGTCATTGTCCTTCGTAAACGCAGGCTTACGAGTCATTATTCGGCTTGTTAGTCCCTCCTTGGTAACGCCTTGTCTGCATTTGTAACCTCCCATGGCGACTGGCCCTTTTACTTCGGATGCGACACGGTATGTCTTATTTAGTCTGTAAGCACTATTTCCTTTAATGAGTTTCTCCCACTGCAGGCACAACATGCTTTACTCGCCATGCCCGCTTTCACTTTCAAGCAGCCCCGGGCAATGGCAGCCGCTTCTTTGATGTGAATAAATAGGTCTCGCATTTACAAGAGTTTGAGCTATTGCCATTGTAAATGACAAAAGCTTAAACTCTTGAAAATGCGAGACCAATTGCATTGCAAATGCTTGTTTAAGCATTTCAACCCAGCATGTACATGAAGGCAGTCTGGAAACACGCCAAGTAAACAAAGTCGTGCTACCAGGCCATCTTCATTTACAAGTACTTACTGAGGCATTTGCGCCCCCCTGGGAATGCAGCCAAAGACGGGGGGCGGGTGGGGGTGGTTGAAGGGTGGGGGGGTGTCCTACAGTTAGGGAGTGCCCCACAGTTTAAAGTCCTCTGCTCTAAGGTAATGCTCTTGTCTTAAGCACCTAAAAGGCAGCACTTGGAAAGGGTTGCTACGTCACAATGCATTTCATTCTTTGATTTTTTGTCATGCTCGCTACCCCTTGATTTTCATTTTTATCCTTGATTTTTGAAGCAGGTTTAGATCATGTCTTGTGAATTTTCCTTTGTGTGTGTTCTATTGTAGGATTTGCTATTTTTGCTGCTATTTTTCCTCAAGCAGCTTTTGGCTAAACTTCTTTATGGATCATCTGACTCTGGACCTATTATCCTGCTTGGCTCTAGTCTCCCGCCTGCTGCCAAGAGATTTTTGGTGCCTTGCTGATTATCACCAGTGCAATCTTCATCATTAATCAAAATCCACCCAGCTGGCCAAAGGAAGTTTTTCACCCTTGTAAGTTTTGCCTCCTAGCTGTGACCCTTTAAAGGAGACACCTCTCACCTTCACATATATTATTCTGTGCAGCTTGGCACCAGGGCTTCTATGAAGAGATGCTCTTTCCTCTGGCACTCTCGAAGGACACTCGACAGAGCTACGTCACATTGTGTCCTTGACATTGGTGTTTGAATCTTCCTGCGTTTCTTCAGTGATGGTTATTATACACAGTGCTTCCGAACTAACGGGTTTCTGTTTACCCGGATATTTGGTTCCATGTTTGCTTTCTCTCCCCGTTTCTTTTATAGTGCACGTTTGTGTTGTGTGTTATTGATGGCGCCTGAATAATAGCGACATGGAATTTTGAGACATACAGTTTATTGCAGAACGAAACACTGATTCGGACAGGTCACAAATGACCACGTCATGGTGCACTGATTACAGAAATGTATAGTTGGAACTGTTATTGAGTGACTTGAATATCTATATGGTGACAGGCATGAGCCAATATTTGGGTACCAATTAAAAAATATATATGTCAGAAGGTACTTTTCCAACAAATGTATTAACATCTCATGGTCATGTATGAAGGAGTTCTTCAATTGCACTACATTATACCCGATGACAGAGCTCAGTGGATTCTTCAAGGCCATTTTCACGGGTATTTAGATGTAGCGTGAGCTTTGCTTCTTTTTCAGATAGTACGGACTCCATATTCCAGCAAGCAAACTCTGGAACTCCCTACCCCTTGCTCTCAGATCTATCCCTCTACTGCTCCCGTTTAGAAAAGCCCTTAAAACCTGGTTGTTCACAGTCTAGCGGTGAGCTGGAGTTCTCTCTCTTTTTTCTACTCTCCATGGTATGTACGGCTGGTCTCTAGCGCCTTGATGCCTTCGGGTGAATGCTGCGCTTTATAAGAATCAAAATCAAAATCAAATATCTGCTCCTTGGTGGTCGAGTTTTACTACATCCAGTACTGTGGTTTCATAGAGCTCAGTCATCCAGTTTGTAGCAATATAATCTATTGAATTTGATCTTCCTACAGCCAGACATAAAATCAGTGTGGCCATCAAAGTAAATAATGGGTCCTTTAGATTTCATTGATATGGTCAGAGTTGTAAAGCACCCCATGAAAGTGGGACGTAAATAAGGAGAACATGTACTCCAGCCTTCCATGCATTGACAGATGTAGTGTCATGTCAAACACACAAACTTCACTTCCAGGTCATGGCAGGTGCAGGTATTTGGCGTCCAATGTAGGGTCCTTGCAGGGAGGCAAGTCACAACTGGACAGTCTGACCTACATACCACAACCTTGATCTGCAGCATCGTTCAGTTCACTACAAAACCTTTGTCCATAAAAAACACAGATGCCATGTTCAAGAGACGATCACAGATTGTGTGGCAATTACTTTCTGAGTGCCTGGGCATCATTGTGATCACAATCAGAACATGGGTCTATAGAATGTCGTGTATGTAGATTGAGGGAATTTCATCATCAGGTAGTTACAGTCTGCCCGCTAAACTCTAGAGGAATAGCACATTTGATGCTAGACCAGGAATTAGAATAAACATACATATGTGTGATCACACAGTGAATGCATAAGTCCACCACAACACACACAGAAACATAGCAGGACAACACCACTCCAATGTAATAACAAAAGTAAGACATTGTGATGCATCTGTGTACAGGAAAGCACAGAGGATATCAGCACAGATAACACACATGTCCACAGACACAGCCACCCAGTACTGCGTTCAGTGCCTCTAACAACAACAACATAGAAGTGGTTGTGTCACTGTTGTCATGGGAATATCTATAGTCATAAACAATATTGTTTATGAAAGAAGCATGGGCCAACATAAATGTAGGATACTGTCCCCATGTGCGGAGTGGTCATGCAAACTCAAATAACAATTTGCATGTGTCTATGGAACGCTCTTGTGAATGTCATTTGCAGACAATATCCATCTAACAACTCAATCCCTAGTATATGCCTGAAATTGATAATCATATTTTGAATGTGCAGATTGTGTCCTGTATAGTAGTATGAGTATGCATGAGTCACATGACATACTAACCACAAACAGTGTTGATGTGGCCAGTGCACAGCTCATTGAGTAAGATAAGCTGCCAGCGTGGGTGAGGATGCTGGGGTGGTGACTAAATCTGTGGATCAAAAACACAAGTGACTTAGTCATCATGAATCCAGGACATATGTGTACATATTGTGAGGATGAAAGACATGTGCAGAATTAAGTCTGATTTGTCCACATTTGGCACTGAAACAAATCAACAAACACATATTTCCATCAACACATCCTCACATGTGTGGCAACTAAGAGCATGGTGGAGACTCAAGATCCGGGAGCATCTGCACAGCAAACAGACACACATCCTTTCTGTGCACTCACTGTACACATGCCTCATCACATGTACCACATTCCAAGTCAACTGACATCACAGCACTCATAATACAGCTTGGTGTGAAATGGAACAGCATCAATGTAGCTCATATCAACACCCTTGTCAGTCATTCTCAAAATACATGTGACTCACAATTCATATGCTCAACTACGACTTGTATGTGGACGCTAAATGCAATCCAAGCTGGGATGATGCATACACAATATATTTGCAATTTCACATACCAAAATCAGGATGGCATGAACAACTGCTTAATGAGTGAGCAATAGACTAAAAAGAAAAAAAAATCCTTGCCTAACAAAAACTACATGCAATTATTTGAATCACTGACAGAATATCGACGTCAAAAATATCGACATCAAAAATATCGGAGCCGAAATATCGATGTCAAGAATATCGAAGTCCTATCTACACTTGGTAAGTACAAAAATATCGAACAAAAAATATCGTTGTCAAAAACATAGTTGTTAAAAATATCGTTTTTTTTTATGTTAAAAAATAATGTAAAATAAAGTAAATGATACATATATTTAAAATAAGCATAGTTAAAAATATGTTGAAAATTATAAGCAATACATATAATGTAAAAAAAAAATTAAACATATACATATAAAATATAATATATATACTTACTTAATAATATTTACAATTAATTATTGTAATAACTTATAAATTGTTAAAAAACATTTTATAGAGGGGCGTGGCTTAGACTCCGATGGGGTAAGACGCACGCGGCTGGTGCTCCGTCCTCCAGGGCCTAACTAGGGCATTTGGGGAGCGATCCAAGGCACGGGGGCACGTGAGGTGTCCCCCCATACAAGCACATGCCCGGGGCTGTCCCGGACCCAAGGTGGGGGCTCCTTGGCTCGTACGAGCCGGCTGGCGGAGGTGCTACGGAGAGACCAGCCGCCATCTTAGGGACATTTTGGAGTGGCGATCCGGAGGCAGAGCCGACACCGGAGGCTAAGACTGGGGAGCGATCCAAGGCACGGGGGCACGAGAGGTGACCCCCATACGAGCACACGCCCGGGGCTGTCCCGGACCCAAGGTGGGGGCTCCTTGGCTCGTACAAGCAGGCTGGTGGAGGTGGTGCGGAGAGACCAGCCGCCATCTTGGGGAAGTTTTGGAGTGGTGATCCGGAGGCTGGGCCGGCACCGGAGGCTAGGACTGCGGGGAGAGCGAGGTCGCATAGCCCGCAACGAGCAGAAGACACACCTGGGAGACCCGCGGCTGAGAGGTGAGAGACCCGGGAAGCTACTGGCGGCCGGGAGAGCGGGCGGTAAGGAGGCCGGACCCGCCATCTTGGGAAGCAGCGCAGCTGTGCCCGAGAGGCCGAGGGACGCCGATGAACGAGACAAGCGCCCGCACTTGGCAATCCACAAGTCCCGCATAGAGGAGACACTACACCGGCTGGGTGAGGACTGAGTTCCCCGGTACGCCGGAGCCCGACGACGGCGCACATCGCTGGGGGCCGTGTGTCTGGAGACGGAGACACGAGAGCTGAGGAGGGCCCTGCGGTGAGAGGCGACGGCCTGCGACACCTGGTGAGTCAGGCGGAGGCGGCCTGCTGGTGGACGGCCGGAGCGGCTGCAGCCCGGGAGAGGCATCAGACTCCCAGAAGGTGAGGCGCAGGGGTGTAGATCCCGGGGGGAGAACGTGATAACGCTGGGAGGAGTGAAAAGCCCCCGGGATCGTAGAAAACCCCAGAGAAGTAAAGGTTGGCCTGCTCGCCCGACCACAAACGAGGAGGTGCAGTTGTCATAGGAAGTGAGCCATAGCGCACAAGGGGGCACTCGAGGCCTTAAGGAACGGGAAGCACCTGCCTGATAGACCGGGACTTGAATCAAGCTGGGAGCGGGGGAGAAGGCTCTGCTTCTGGGAGTGACCTCCCACCCCACATAATCGCCCTGGTGAGCCAGCGCCCCACAGCCTACGATAACGCCCTACTGAAGCAGGGGTGAGAGACGAGTCCAGGAGGGAGAGGGCACCAGCAGAGAGAGCGGGTTATTGTGAGCCTGGGAGTCCTGGTCCAAACTAACCAGTAAATCTGAAAAGGAGCCTGGATGGGGATGTGGATCCGGTGGCGCCCTGTTGAAGAGACCGGGCCGGAGTGAATGCTAATCAACAGCATACCGCTCCTGAGGGAACCCTGCGGCCTACCCACGGGCTGGAAAGGGGACTAGTACTGGGCTACATGGCGATACAGGCGACGACCGCACTGAGCCAGATATCAACAGCATGACCAGGCCTCGTACGGGAAGTCTGTAGCGACCCCTGCCACCAAGGACACATCGGTCAAGGATTTGTGGTACAAACGCGCCCCGTCGCCTTTACCAGAGGCCTCTGACATGGCGTCCACCCTGAAAGACCCCGACCACGATACTATCACACAGGCAGTGCTGGCCACTTTTCTGCAAGAGATAAAATCGGAGATTTCCTCCCTTAAGACGGAGGTCAAAACGTACTTGACGGATGTACGACGAGATATTACCGAAATTGGCAATCGGGTGGATGATATGGAGCGCACCATAGACTCTCGTACAGAGGACCTGGAAGATCTCCGTCGCAGAGTTCAGGCAATAGAAGAACAGAACGTAGAGCTCCAGATAAAACAGGAAGATTTAGAAAATCGGAGCCGCCGGAACAACGTCCGCATCCGGGGGGTGCCACGGGGGCGGAAGGAGCAGACATACTCACATACGTGGCGGACCTGCTCCAGGCCATCCGAGGTGATGAGGATATCTCCCCCCCGACGCTAGACCGGGCTCATCGAGTGGCTCCCCCACGAGGCAACCCCAACCTGGTCCCTGACATCCTGACCAGAGTCCACTTCTATGCGGAAAAAGAGGCAATCCTCCGGGCCTCCAGGGCGCACGAGAAGCTGGAATACGGGGGCCATAATATCCAGATCTTTCAGGACCTCTCGCCCATCACTCTGCGCCGCCGTCGGGACTTCCGGCCAGTGACGGCCAAACTGAAAGCATCCAATATTAAATATCAATGGGGATACCCTTTCGCTATAATTTTCCAATGGGAGGGACGGCGTCGATCCATACGCTCATTGCGAGAGGCACTCCGGCTGCTACACCTGTCACGGGACTCACAGCCATCCTCGCCCTCCCTGCTGACTCGGCCTCCCAGATATCGCTGCGCCCGGAGTGGTCCAAGGTACAACGCCACGGCTCGGGATCATCGGTAGCCCACTCGGCTTCTAGCCAAGCTAAGCAAGACATTATACGCCACCTGAAAGCTCTAGAAGAACCCCAGCTGATGTCAGAGAAGAGGTCTGGCCAAGCGCTCCCATCGACCGAGGGCCCAGGAAGTGGAGAATGATTTGTGCTCACCACCTGTACATCTCGCCATGCCGCGTGGGCCTCTTGATCACGCACGCACCCCTACTCTGGAGGACAAAACATGCCCCCGAGCTGTGACAACCCAGTTCTACTTACAGCAGGGGCAATGGAGGAAACATCTATGCACTGTGCACAGGAATTTCTTTGAAGATGGCCCCTGGCGGCCATGTGACCCAAGGGGAACACACAGCCTGAACTGGCCTCTCTAGGCAGGACAGACCCCCAAATGATGCTACAGTCAAAGACGAAAAGTGGTCACGTTCACTGCGGTATAAATGACCGGCTCTCCTGGACCAGCAAACTGGAGGCGGCGAGACATCTCCCACCAGTAGGCCACAATGTTATGTGTTACCATGTTATAAGTTTGTTATTGCAGGACCTTATCCATTGAGGGATGCTCAGTATAGAAATTAGGTTGACTGAAACCCACTCTGTTGGGGCTTGACTTCACTGAATGTCCCGCCCCATAGTTCAACACTGTGTAAACACTTGTGCCTGCCCCCCTTGACAGCCTTTCAAGGACATTGACAGCAACAATGACGTACTGTTGGTAGATGTATTACATCTGTAATTTCTCTCACTGCTGGGAGGGCCTGCGGGCGATCGATCTGCTAGCTGGGGACTGAGATATAACAAAAGTAACACTGTATAGATCTCATCCTAAAACCGGCTGCTCGTGTGACCACTGGCCCCCGCACTACTTGGCAGTGGAAGGTCGCACACACCTATTGGGAAGGGGGTGGCACTCAGTTGTCCAGGGCGTAGAAGGGGTGGGTGGAGCTCTAGATCACCTTCCAGGTCAACCTATAGCCTAGGTGAAGGGGGCCTTCATGAGTCAACCCTCCTGACGCAGACCTACCACCAACTAGCTTTTGCACTACTAGATAACACGCCTAGGTCAGGCCAGTACTTGGCTTTAAGAACACCTATCAGCGTTCGTTACATCGGGACAGGCCTACCGGGCTCTACTGAGGCCTGCTCCTATACGCCCCATACATTAGATATCCCAAGCTACAACCTTGCCTTACTACATTGATACCCACATACAATTGGACCCGGGACAAAAGAGCCCCCAGCGTTCCAAGGTAGGGGCTCGCTCCCCTGATATAATATGAGTGAGCACCTTGATAGGCTCCCCAACCCCACGACCACAGTTGAAAGAACAGATGGCTCCCCGGGGGACGGTAGCCGCCCCGGCTGTCAGGTACCACGATCCCCCCCACCATGTCCTTAGTCCAAATGAGGAGTGACTTCCTCAGAGCCGCCCTGGTTCACACCAATGGGCCGCTCCAGGACCGGACTGGTTCTTTATGGCCCAGTTGGCCATTATGTTGCTGGCTATTCTTTATTATTTGGTTTTCCTGTCTTCTTTCCTCTCAATTCTTACTTTTTCTGCTCGCACAGGCCTGGGAGGATCTGGGCATACATGCGGGATTCCACCCTGATTTGCTGGCCGGACTATTGGGGACAGGCTTGGGCGCCGGGTGTCTATCTAAGAGGAAGGGATTATGGATGTGTGCTACGCTCCCTGCCGAAAGGTGTCCACTTAGCGGGGGAGGGCCCCGGGATGGGGGCGGGAGGCAAAGGGGAGGCATTGACGGATCGTGCTCCATCCTACTGGACCAATGGCACAACTTAAATGCATGACCCTAAATGTTAGGGGCCTGAATTCCCCGAACAAGCGAAGACAAATCTGGAGGTATCTCCTCCTACGCGACCCTGATATTATCTTCCTACAGGAGACCCACCTCCTCTCGGCGGATGTTTCGCATATGTCCCACCCTAGATATCCGGTACAGGTATGGGCCCATGCACCAACTAAGACTGCGGGGGTAGCAATCCTTTTCAAAGCTGGCACCCCAATAACAATCAGCCGTACTACACGCGATAGAGAAGGTCGGTATCTTAAGACGGCAATATTAGCTCGGGGCAACCCCCTGTTGCTATTTAATATATACGCTCCTAATCAAGCGCAAGATAGCTTTCTCAGAGATCTCCTCCGCTCACAACTATCCCAGGAGGATGGACCCGCCATCATTGGAGGCGACTTTAATTTAGTATGGGATCCGGGCTTAGATCGCACCCCTTCCTCGTATCAAGGGACCGGAGCTATGTCCGCAACACTTAAGCACGACATACAGGCTCTTGGTCTTGTAGATGCATGGCGATACAGGGAACCTGACACGTGAGACTACTCCTTTTATTCCCATGTACATCGATCTTACTCCCGCATCGACTACTTTTTTATTTCCCAGACACTTACTAGAGCCTTGGAATCGGCGGACATCTCAGACATATCGGTTTCTGATCATACCCACGTGGAAATCACCCTGGCGGGAATGGGCAGACCCTCGGGCTCCATTCCACGATGGCGTCTTCCTCCTCGGGTCCTGCGGGATCCAGTGGACGTAGACGAAATAAAACAAGCCATACTATCCTATTTCATTCATAATGACCTACCGGACACCCCGATTTCTCTCTTATGGGACGCCTTCAAAGCTACAATTAGGGGCACTATCACCTCTATTTCTATAGCTCGACGAAGGGAGGCTAGACTGGTAGAGGACAACCTCGGTCGAGACATTAAAGCGCTAGAGCGGCAAACTCACATAACGCCCTCTTTACTTGCGAAGAAAAAACTTGCATCACTTCGGGGACAACTAAAGGCCCTAAGGGTAAATAAGGCGGAACACTCCCTTCTTGCCCTAAAGCAGAAATTCTATGGAGGAGGCAACAAAGTGGGCTCCATGCTGGCACGTCGCCTCCGCCTCCAGATATCCCGTAACCACATTGCCAAAATCACTTTGCCGGGCGGGGGGTGGGCTATCGCGGAAAGTGCTAAACAAAAGGAATTCCTCGAGTTCTTTTCTGATCTCTACGGGGCTGCGGACACCTGTGTGGACCAGATAGAACCCTTCCTGGACGAGTGCCCCTGGCCACCTCTGGACACCCACCACCAGCAACAGCTAGAGGAGCGCATTACGGTGGAAGAGCTACTACACGCTCTAAAGAGTATGCCGACGGGGAAGTCACCCGGCCCTGATGGCCTGACGCTGGCCTTTTACCGCCTCTTTCTCCCAGAACTTCAAGCACCTCTGTTACGCCTTTTTAACTCGTTTACTGACACCGGAGCTGTGACACCGTCAATGGCTGAGGCGGAGATTGTTCTCATTCCAAAGCCCTGGAAAGATCATACTGCATGCGCATCGTTCCGCCCGATCTCGCTCCTAAATGTCGACGCCAAGCTCTATACTAAAATCCTATCTCGTCGTCTGGCTCCTCTCCTCCCGAGCTTAATTGAACCTGATCAAGTAGGCTTCATACAAGAACGACAGGGAGCGGATAACCTACGGAGAATAGCCCATCTAATACAAAAGGTTCAACACCAAGACATGCCTGCCTTCTTACTCTCCCTCGACGCCGAGAAGGCCTTTGACCGGGTCGATTGGTCATTCCTTCGGGTGGTCCTCCGCCGCATAGGACTAGGACCTCTCATGATAAACCGCATCATGGCACTGTATGCGGACCCTAAAGCGCGGATCCGGGTAAATGGAATTTTGACCTCTTCTTTTTCCATCCGAAGGGGCACTCATCAGGGCTGCCCACTATCACCCCTGCTCTTCGCGCTCGCTGTGGAGCCCCTGGCGATTGCTATCCGACGATCGGAGGATGTTAAAGGAGTCCGCATGGGCGGGGTGGACCATAAGATCACCCTCTTCGCGGATGACCTACTGTTGACACTCACGGAGCCTGCGACCTCCCTCCCGGCGCTCATAGACACCCTTTCCCACTTTGAGTTAGTATCGGGGCTCAAGGTCAATCTTACCAAATCGCGTGCACTTAATCTCACTCTTCCCCCCAGCAGTTAGACGAATTCCAGGCAGTCAACCCTTTCCAATGGGCCTCAAAATCCATCCGTTATCTGGGGATCAATATCACAGCTAATCTTGACACTTGGACGCAGGCTAACTGGCCTGCCTGTAGAACCACTGTGCGAGAGGATCTCCGCCGATGGAAAGCGTTACCTCTCTCTTGGCTAGGACGCCTTAACGCAGTGAACATGTCCATACTCTCAAAGGTCCTATACATATTTCAAGCGCTCCCGACGCCAATCCCCCATAGAGACATCCTGGGTCTTCAGAGAGAAGTGGTCAACTTCATATGGGGAGGAGGAAGACCGCGGCTGTCTACAAAGGTTCTGATGCTACCGCGAGAACGTGGAGGCCTAGCGTGCCCGGATCTCCTGGCATACTACTGGGCGTCGCACCTGAGGTATATAGCGGAGTGGTCGGTGCGGGCAAGTGAAAAACACTGGTTTCACATGGACCGAGCAGTGGCCTGTCGCCCGCTGTGGGACCTAGCTTGGCTAAAAAAGAGCGCTCGACATCCCAGTGCTTATATTGCCACGCCCACACGCACGGTATAAGAAATATGGGATAGAATCGCAGTACACCAGGGACTTGCTTCGTTACCCTCTCCCCTCACTCCGGTGGCACTCACCGCAGACTTTACCCCAGCCTCCAGCATAAACTCGTTTCGAGCATGGGAAACAGGGGAGTGTCGCATCATTGAACAACTCTTCGAGAACGGGATGTTCAAGTCGTTTGAACAGTGTCGGGCGGACTTCAATCTCCCAGTGAATGCTCGGCTAGAATACTTCCAGATCCGCCATTGGCTTCGGGCCCCATCCAGTAGGGAGGGAGCCACGCGACAGCTGACACCATTTGAACTTCTGGTTCAGGCGTTTGATGGGTCTAAAGGGCTAATCTCTCGGACCTATAAGGTCCTTCAACAATTTCAGGAGGTCACGCCCCACACCTACCAGCGCCAGTGGCAGAGGGACATTGGGAACGAGATTCTCCCTGACCGGTGGGCTCAGCTCTGGAGAGATATCCGGCGCATACTGCAAAGTACGCCATAACAAGAATCGGCATACAAACTTATGACACGCTGGTACTATCCTCCTCTTAGGCTGCAGAGAATGTTCCCTGGAGTTACCCCTAACTGTTGGCGTTGCTTGGCGGCTCAGGGATCCTTCATCCACATCTGGTGGGAGTGCCCACTTATTATTTTGTATTGGTCGGAGGTGCAACAGCACATTAGGGCAGTGGTAGGGTTTCCCCTCCCCAACGATCCGGAGGTTTTCATTTTGGGCCTCCGCCCGACCACATTCAAAGCCATGACACATATGGCCTGGCGCTTGATATTTCAGATGTTTACGGCAGCGAAACAAGTTATCGCATCCCACTGGAAACAGGCCCACACGCCCTCCACAACTTTGTGGTTTACGAGACTCTGGCAGGTCATGGCGATGGAACTCCTTACCCACCGACTGACACACACAGATGCCAAATTTCAGCGCACTTGGCAGCCCTTGATCCAGTACCTGACCCGGTTGGAGCACACTAGAACTGTGCCTCCGCGGCTTCGCGCCCTTCAACTCTTTGACGACCCAGTTCTCCCCAGAGGGGATACCGACGAATTGGATACAGCCTAAGCACACAACAGCCCTATATGTCCTCCAGGTGCTTGGCGCCCATGGGCCGGTCCCCAGCCGACCGCGAACTGACCCAGCATGCCTCCGGGTTCCTCTTCCTTGCGGGTCCTTCGACCGGAGAGATGTTAGCCCTCTGAATACCTCCTTAGGCCTCTTTCTCTTTCATCTATTTCTTTCTCTTTTCTAAGTATATTTGTTTTTTCTCCTGGTCAATCTTTATTGCAAAGCCGACGAACCAGCATGTCCAGCTGCCCACATACCATCTTCTTGCGCAAGGCGCGATCATTTAACCATAGTGGTGGGCCCGAAAGAACTACAAGGGCAATACAAACACTCTCTTCGGCGTAACAACCGAGGCGACACTCTCTCCCTTCGCTTATGGGTTGCAATGACACGCAGACCGCAAAAAGGCAGCAAACCCAGGGGTCTATGCACTGTGGTAATGGTAAAATGGTGAATTCGACATTACGACACTTGAGATATAGTAGAGATAGCGTAGGATGATAGGAAAGCTAATAACCAATAACTGTCGAGAATTAAGTTATATTCGCATACGTTTCTTACCTTACTATCTATAGCTCTCCTGAACGCGGCCGGCCCAATGTGGTTGTAGGCGGCTTGCTGTGATTTTCCCTTACCCAGTCGTAAGAGTTACTGCCTCGATAACTTGCACTGCCGGCCCTGCTGGGGATGTAGGCGGAATGCAGTGGAGATGAACTTTATTTTATTAATAAAGTTGTTTTTAAAATCAAAAAAAAAAAAAACCATTTTATAAATTATAAATACATACATACACATACAACAATAACATAAATAAAAATATAAAAAATATATATAACAAATTAAAAAATAAATTTGTTAAATAAATTATACACTACATTAACTAAAACAGTAAATATTGGATAGCGTAGGGGTAAAAATTACTATTCCCACTCCAGAGAGTGCAAAAATAGGGAAAGAGTTGGATAGCGTAGGGGTAAAAATTACTATTCCAACTCCAGAGAGTGCAACAGTAGGGAAAGTGTTGGATAGCGTAGGGGTAAAAATTACTATTCCAACTCCAGAGAGTGCAACAGTAGGGAAAGTGTTGGATAGCGTAGAGGTTAAAATTACTATTCCAATTCCAGAGAGTGCAACAGTAGGGAAAGTGTTGGATAGCATAGAGGTTAAAATTACTATTCCAACTCCAGAGAGTGCAACAGTAGGGAAAGTGTTGGATAGCGTAGAGGTTAAAATTACTATTCAAACTCCAGAGAGTGCAACAGTAGGGAAAGTGTTGGATAGCGTAGGGGTAAAAATTACTATTCCAACTCCAGAGAGTGCAACAGTAGGGAAAGTGTTGGATAGCGTAGGGGTAAAAATTACTATTCCAACTCCAGAGAGTGCAACAGTAGGGAAAGTGTTGGATAGCGTAGGGGTTAAAATTACTATTCCAACTCCAGAGAGTGCAACAGTAGGGAAAGTGTTGGATAGTGTAGAGGTTAAAATTACTATTCCAACTCCAGAGAGTGCAACAGTAGGGAAAGTGTTGGATAGCGTAGGGGTAAAAATAACTGACTAATAATTAAAATAATTTTTTTTAAATAAATAATAATTTAATTATTAAATAACAATAAATTAATTAACAATACCAAAAAATAAGTACTTAAAAATAATTATCAATTAATAATTAATTAACAATTAAATAGATGATAAATACAATTAAATAATAATTATTAACAATTAATTACCAAATAATAATAAAATAAAAAAGAATTAATTTTCAGTACCAAAAAACAGTAATTATTAAAAAAGTTTTAGCAATTAATAATTAATTAACAATAAATTATTGATAAATACCAATAAATAATAATTAATGACAATTAATTACCAATTATTAATTAATGAACAAATTAATTTCCAAAACATAAAAATATCTATTAAAAAGTTATTACCAATTAATAATTAATTAACAATAAATTAATTATCAATACTCAACAATAAAATAAATAATCACTTAATTACAATTAAATTACTTCCCACCCTATTGCCCTATAAACTCACAACACACTTCAATAATAAATTAATACACATAATATAATTACCAAATAATAAATTAATAAACATTATTTACCAATTTATAAAAATTAATTACCAATTAATAAATATTTAACATAAAATTATCAATACCAATAAATAAAAATAAATAATTACTTAATTACAATTAAATTACTTCCCACACTATTGCCCTATAAACTCACAACACACTTCAATAATAAATTAATACACTTAATATAATTACCAATTAATCAATTAATAAAAATTAATTACCAATTAATAATTAATTAACATAAAAATGTTTATCAATATCAATAAATAAAAATAAATAATTACTTAATTACAATTAAATACTTCTCGCCCTATTGCCCTATAAACTCACAACACACTTCAATAATAAATTAATACACTTAATATAATTACCAATTAATAATTAATTAACATAAAATTATTTATCAATACCAATAAATAAAAATAAATAATTACTTAATTACAATTAAATTACTTCCCACCCTATTCCCCTAAAAACCCACAACCCGCTACAGAACTAAAACGCAAAATTTACTTAAAAATAATTACTAATTCCTAAAATTTTTAAATTAATATAATATAATTAAATTACTTCCCACCCTATTCCCCTATAAACCCACAACCCGCTATGGTAGTAAAATGCATAATTTACTTTAAAAAAAATTACTAACTTCTAAAAATTTTATACATATATTCTAAAACTAGTACAATAATTAACAAAAAATATAAACACAAACATATAAAATACATAATAAAATATATAACACTAATATAAATATCGATATTAGTAACATCGATATTTTTGCTATCGATATTACTAACTTCGATATTAACAAAAACGATATTTCTTACCTTCAGGGCGATATTCTGGTCGTCGATATTCTTGACTTCGATATTGTGTCCCTACGATATTTCAAACTCGATATTATTGTTGGTCGAAATTAGAAACTCGATATTTAGACTGTTTACCCAATTATTTGAGTCAAGTAATAGCAGATGGTTGGAAGTCTAGGAAAATACTGCTCAGCTTACACTCACCATGTGCTCAGTAAATGCACAAGATGTGATCACAGACATGAATGTTTTTTAACACAGTGGCATCACACATTAAGCAAGGTTGACCTTGCCACTATTCTACAAGATCTGCAGAAGACACAGACATTGATTCACCGCCTGAAAGTCACATACAATTCTATTGAAATCATTTTGTGTACATGAGTGTGTGCTAAGTCACAGCCATGCAGTCAACAGCCATATGTATCTAGAAGAATAGATGAGACAGGGGCCTATATGCACATCACAAACATATTCAGCATGCTTCGCCTACACTGTTGCACATTGAGACACTTGCAATATGTAGACAACTGAAAGCATCACCTAAGTGTAAGTGTGCTCCAAAAATGCAAAGGTGTGTAACTTCATTTCACACTCGGATCCAAAACTTAAGTTGCCAAAGACAACCATGAAATGCTGACCCCACATTTTAAAATACATTCTGTCAAAGTGCTCAAACTTCATGTAACATATGCAATCCATGCCACACTAACATCATTGTACATATAAACAACCAATTCCACTTGTCATACAGTTCACTCTGAAACAAGTGGTTGGACACCAATGTTTTTAATCATAAATAAAAATTGCTTTATTCAGCATTAAAAAAAATATAATTTATTAATATCCATAGGCCATTGGCCAGTCCATCACTGTTCAGTGTCCATGTGACCTTTGAACATCAGGCCCATATATTCTTGCCAGCACAATTCCTGCAAGGGGACACCTCTCCTGAGAGGGGCATCTTGGGGGCATGCCAGGTACCAGAGGGGACAAACTATTGAGGACTGGGTTGTGTTTTGGGAGGGATGGGAGCAAGAGGGGTGTCAGGGCCCACTGCAGTGGTAGGGTCTGATGGCGGGGTGTGGGACTCCACTGCAGTGGTTGGCTCTGATTGTGAGGGGGGTGCAGCTGTAGCGGGATTGGCAGTTGGAGCTGGGAATGGGGTGGCCTTAACTAATTTAGGGATCTTAAATTTTTTGAGGGGTGAGTCTGAAATGGGGAGGGGAGGTGTCTTTTTGGTGGGTGTTATAGCCAATTTTGATGTACTGGACTTATCTGGGGATCTATGGGGTGTAGAAGTGGATGCTTTGGATTGGGACCGGAGGGATTTTCTACGGGGAGTTGATGCCTTCTGCTCCTTGAGGGGGTGGGGCTAGCAGATGCTACAGGTGTGACATCCTTTAGGTACTTCCTCTTCTTAGGAGGGGGGGTGCAAGTTTGTGGAGGGAAGAATTCAATGGGAACAAGGTGGGGAGCCTGGGCTGAGGGAGGTACAGGAGAGGAAAGGGTAGGGGTTGTGGAGGCAGAGGGTTGTGAGGTATGCAGAGTGTCACTGGATGCATGTGTGTCGGGTGCTGTCACTTCCTTTGGTGTGAGTGTGCTGTCAGTGCATGAGTGTGCGCGGGTGTGGCTTGTGACTTTGGTCTGTGTGTTTGTGTGCTGCGTGTGGATGTTGCAGTGTGTGACTGTGTGTGTTTGCATGTGCTTGGGTCTGGGAGGGTAGTTGGGACGGTGGATGAGGAAGAGGTGGGAGTGGGGAGGTACTGCTTGAGGAGAGATAGTGCTGCCGTCAGTGTTGAGGCCATAGCCTGATTTGATCTCTGTAGGGCAGACATGTTTGAGTGAATGCCCTCCATGTATGATGACATGTCTGTCAAAAGAGTTGTAGGTGCATAGAGGACACTCAGCATTGATGTCTGCCCCACAGAGATCTGCCTCAGGAGGTCGTTGGTCTCTACACTGAGGTCAGCAGGGGAGACAGGTGCAGGGGGTGAGGTGCCTGGCCCACAAGAGAGTTTGCCCCTAACACGGGAGCGGCCATGGACAGTGGAACTCGGAGCAGCAGAGAGGGTGGAGATGGTAGTGGTGGTGAGGGTGGACTCCGATGTTGTAGATTCAGTCTCTGTGTCCCCCTTCACCACATGGGAGTCCTCACCGGAGCTGTGATCTGATTCGGAAGCTGCAGATGGTGTTACAGATCCGCTGCCAGTGAGACTCCACTCACCCGCTCCGTCACTGGGTCACCCCTCCGATGACTGTTCACTGGACCCAGTTTGACGTTCTTCTCCCACAACATTCGTGGCACTCTCTCCTCCTGTGTCCACTGAGAATGCTGTGACCAAGTGAGAAAAAGATTACATGAGTCATCCATACCTAGTTGACACATAGTTAACATCACAGATGTTAATAGATATCATACATAACATTGAGTTGTGCTATTAGCGCATGCTGCATTAACAGAAATGGTACTTGTTACCCTGCCACTTTCACATTGCTCAATCACACATGATGTGATCACCAATATTGCGTGTATCAACATCAAAGTACAGAACAAGAAGGTTGACTAATGGAGTTTGTGGCAGGGAATGTTTTGTCTTGTGCTCATGATGGACTTGTGTACTGACATAACTGTCTCCTCTTCTGCATGTGAGTAGAGCCATCAAAATGGGAATATGAATCTCAGATTTCATTGAGACATGGTACACATCCTGAAATCATTAGTCATCTAATGTTGAACCATTGGCTCATATGTCACGGCTCACATGTCTACCTTGTCAAACATGCACAATGCATATTCATTGCATGAGTCATGTTACACAGTTCACAGTGATTGATAACGTGCTCAGTAGCTTTGCATATCCAATGTCAGTATACACATATGAGTGTCATCCTGGAGACACCAAGGCAGTACGCGTAGCTGGTCCGACAGGCATGTAGCACACTGTCCCGTGTCATCTATGCACGGTGTCATGTAGCAGAATCATATAGATTTGAAGACTAAAAACAAATACATTTTTATAGATGTAATTAATGGTCTACAAACGGCCACGTGTTAAAACTTCAGCTTCACAATGCCTCAGGCGGAACACCATTCCACTGGCACATCTGGGTGCAATGACTGCATGAATTCTTGTGACTGAACCCATTTCCAGCATGAGTACAGTCTACACTGTTGAACAATCTTGGCTACACTGAACAAGTCCACCTTTATATGGACAAAGTCTGACTGTCCCTCCCTTTGATTAAAAAGCATGCACACTTTCTATTGCTGAGATTGCTCATGTCTTACGTACCATGTGGTGAACAAAATTTCAATTGGTGCACATTTTACATCTCAGAATCAGACAGTGATGCCAAAAAAAACTCATTTACCAAACCATCATGTTTGAGTATTCAAGACCATAAACACACATGTCAACAGTTGTGACTGTGTACTTCACATCATACCTCAAAAATCCTGACATGTTGCGATCAGTGACAACCTGTGTTTGACAATGAAGGGCTTGTGATTTCACCATCACATACTCCTACACATGGACTCACTTTTCCGAATGTTGTCTGTATTTTTTGACACAACATCATGGGAAGGACATTGTGACATGTGACCCGAGTTACCCTAGCTGTGACTGTCCCATGGGATTCATGTGATCACAATTAGCAGCACGTCAATGAAAAAGACATTTGCACACGGTCTAAAACAAACCAATCTATGTCTCTACATAGACAAATCATTTTTACAATATGTTTTGCATGTGATTTGCACAATTGGAATCTCCTATCACAACATACTTCAATGATTTGTTCAGACCACTCTGAGAACAGGATCATACATCAGTGAATGTGCAGACACTTGTAAAGCTATGGGATTCATGCTGAAACTCATACACACGTCTTGTGAAAATTAGAAAGCACACATGTGCATGTCAACACTGTTACAATCCCTGAACATAACTCACTCACATGTCCCTGATGAATGGGTCATTACCTGTCATCTATTGCTCCATACTGCTTTTTTCATCTAGTGAGAATGCTTGCACTGTTGGCAGACTTACAACCGTAAAAGTGCCACCAAGCTCAGATCTCAAAACATGCCGGAATAAAGATAGAAGTGCAACATGTAAGTGACTCACCCCATCCTTGCTGCTGTTGGGCCTTCAATTGCCCATCCAGGTCAGGGAAGACCACCGCTATGATGCGTCGCATCTGTGGGGTCAATCTTCGCCGGCCGCCAAGCTTGCCTGGTTGTGACAGGCCCAGCTGGACCTCAGCCATCTTCTTGGCCCAGCCACGAAGGTCCTGCCACCTCTTGCGGCAATGACGAACACGACGATATGCGGCCCCCACGTCACGCACCTTTTTGGCGATGGTCAGCCACATTCTGTCCTTCTCATGGGAGTTGACCTGTAAGGATGACATGGTGATAGTCCCTTAGTTCACATGCGTCATGTGTCTCTATCATACACTAATATACATAGCTCATGTTCATGTTTTAACAAATAACTAAGGGTAATGCATGTGGCATCATGTGCATCAGTCATGTGTACAATCAAATCTATGTTCCATTTGGGACAGTGATGACATGTTTGCCCCAGTACACACACTTCTACAGCAGTGTGCCTGTCAAAATCAGTTCCCTACACCCAGTTATAGTTGAAAAAAACATAAAGGAATATCTGTGATAGAGATTCCTACTGCCAGTAATGCACAGTTATCACACATGCCCAAGGGCAATGCACTGTTAATCTTACTCACCTGCTCCTCTGGTTTGCCATACATCTGGCTGTGTAGTGGCAGGAGTGTGTCCAGCAGGGCCTGTTTCTCCTCCTCAGTGAAAGTTGGGGCCCTGGGGTGTGTCCTTGCCATTGTGGCTACCAAAGGATGTTGTCACAGAAGCAGAGAGATGTGGAGGTGCAGGAATGAAGCAGGTAGTGCAGGCAAGTGAAGTCTCTAGGGAACAGACAGACTTATATCTAAACAGCAGAGGCGGTCTCAGATCCATGCATCAAAAGTGATAGGTTCGCGTCGGTCGCATTGTACGAATCGGTCCAATGCATTACTTTGTTAGCAAACGACACACCTACCGCGATGTTCAAACTCTCTCCATGTTATATCTGTTGAAATGGATACATTGGTGATGGAAGGTAACAGAGTCGTTTTCCATGTGCTGAAGACATGAGTCACCGGGACTGTTTGTCTTCCTGCCTCCTGCCTCCACGGACCACAGCATCTAGGAATCTTAGCGCGCGGATGCACTACAAAAGGCAAGGCGTGCCCCGCGGCGCTTGTAGCCACCAGGACTGTTTGTCTTCCTGCCTCCTGCCTCCACGGACCACAGCATCCAGGAATCTTAGCGCGCGGACGCGCTACAAAAGGCAAGGTGCGCCCGCGGCGCTTGTAGCCACCGGGACTGTTTGTCTTCCTGCCTCCTGCCTCCATGGACCACAGCATCCAGGAATCTTAGCGCGCGGACGCGCTACAAAAGGCAAGGCGCGCCCCGCGGCGCTTGTAGCCACCGGGACTGTTTGTCTTCCTGCCTCCTGCCTCCACGGACCACAGCATCCAGGAATCTTAGCGCGCGGACGCGCTACAAAAGGCAAGGCGCGCCCCGCAGAGCGGGACGCGCCCTGGCCGCGCCGGGGCAAAGCCCGGGCCAAGGTCGGGCCCGTCCATGCCCGTTGGAGCCCGGAGAAGGCTGGGCCCACCCTCTTTACATCTGCAGCCGCTTGAGGTATGGACGATCTTATCTATTGTTTTACACCACAGATGGCGAAAGTAAAGGGAACGAGAGTGAAGTTGGGAGGGGGAGTCGGAACCACTTTGGACTCTTTCCTAGTAAGAGCAGCCAGTGTCTTCTCGCATGAGATTGAGCTGATGGAAAGGTGTCTCTCTATGGAGCCGCTCCCTTTAACACAGGGTGCGTCCTCAGGCCTTGTAAATGATATCCTCCCAGATACGCAACCAATACAAACGCCGTTGCCCCAAAATACTTTAGTCCTTACACAAGACCAACATGGGCCTTTGCTCTCCAATTCGTATACAGGGAGCTTACCAAGTACAGGTAAAGAGCACTCCCCCTTGAATGGCTCATAACTGGATTCTTCACCTATTCCTCCAGCTAAGCGAACCAGAGCAGGAGGGGCCGATAGTGGAATAAAATGTAAACAACCTAAAACTACTCGTGTGCCCAAAACTAAAACTGTCCAAACAAAAGTGCAGATTACGAATTTCAAAAAACAGGTAGCTTCAGTGTCCCTTAACACACCATCGCTTCAGGCACTGCAACCGGACTCTTTCTGGACAGAAGTTTCTACAAGGCTAAAAGATATAATGGCTCCCATTCTGACAAAATTGTCTCTAATTGAAACACGGCTGGGGGAATTAGAAACGCAGAATTGTTTACTACTTGCCCGTATGCCCCCGCAGAATGTTGCTTCTATGATAGCACCTAGGAATACAGAATTAGCACCATCGATGGAGGCACGAGGGCCACCTCCATCTTCAATAATGACATTGACATCGTCTATACCCCCTGGAGGCTCTCCCAACGCTGTATTACAGCCCTTAAACCCCCTCCCTAATATGAATGTAACAAGGGTTACTCAGCCCGGGCAAGGGCTAAATGAAGGGGACCTAGCTCGCCAGCCACTACTACCAAGGATGGAAGATAGAAGAGTTATGCACCAGGCAGGGTTACCTGAGAACTTCACTGGAATACTTAAGCACCAGCCACAACAAACTCTTCATCTCCCCCCTGCCGCTGCACCACTGGTCCTGGTTTTGGCAAATGTCCCACCCCATCGAGAAGATCAAAGTGAAACTACAAGACAATTAATGGACAAATGTCTTCATTGGTTAACAAGTAATGTCCATATGACCGAGGGGGGGAGAAGGCAATTGGCCAATGAAGTTATTATGGCCAGGAGAGTGGGATGGGTGGGGGGTTTAAGAAAAGCGTTTGGTGGCGACTGTGTGGTAATTAATTTTTAACAATGTGCACACAAGTGCTTCTCTTTTAGCCAACTCCGATGGCTTTTCTCAAAGGAACTCCCAGATAATACCTTTACCCCTGGAATTCTTCTACAATGGCCAGGGTGTGACCATGAGAGGGAATACAGGGGTACACAATTGAAAATGCCTTATGGTATGAACGAGGGACCCCTTTTAAATTCTGGAATTAGTTTATATAATAGATTTGCACCCCTGTCGAACCTGGAGGAATGCGATTGACTACCTGTTTCACCCCCCAAACTACTAAGTAGGGCAACTATTGTGGCCCTTGTAGAGGTTAGCCCGTTGGGGATTCCACTGCGTACACGATCCTCCGAGGAGGCCAATATAGTTGCAAATTTAGCACCCAGGGTACAGGAACATGAGTACCCCTTGCCAACCTGTATGACTGATATTGAGGGAACTAGGCCCAATATGTTAACGTGGAACGTGGCAGGTCTAGCTTCTAAAATAGCCAATCCCGAATGGATAAATAAGTGGCAATGTATGGAGGTAGTATTCTTTCAAGAGACCTGGGCCATAGATCCAATTTTCTTTTCAGGCTTTCGCACCTTCCATTCCCCAGCTGTTCCATCACTCTCTGGAAGGGCGAAGGGGGGTTTACTTACTCTATTCTCAAATACTATACCCCTTCAAATCAAAGAAGTTGGTCCTAGACATACTCACTTTCAGATTTTTGAGATGGGTAGTAGGAAACAGGGCATTTGGACAATCGTTAATTTTTACAATAATGAATTTGGGAGGAACTCGAGGCAAGTGGTAGATGCACTAGCATTAGAGATTGAGAAATTGTATAATGGGAAAAATGGGGGTAGTGTAAATCTTGTATGGGTGGGGGATTTTAATGTTCATCTCTGTAAGTTCAATGGCACTAGGGTATGTGGAGTAGAGGACTCCTACAATAACCTCTTTTCACACTTCACACACAATGAGTACGGTGATGTTTTGAACAGTCTGTTATATAAGTGGAACTTGTCCTTAATAAATGTACCAGAAGAGGGAGGGCAAGAGTCCACTTTTAGAAGAGGTATCCAAGAGTCTACTATAGACCATATTTTAGCCTCGGCACATTTACATGGGAAAGTGGTCCATACGAGTACTCGATTTTCTTCTTATAGTGATCACGCCATGTTATCTATTTTCCTAAGTATTTTATCTGATCCTAAAGACCACAATAAGGTTGTAGAAGGTGTGATTTTTGTCCAGAAAAAACGGTTACCAGTTGAAGTGGTCACAAGTACAAAGATTAAATTTAGGCCCTGAAATTATAGCTCAAATAAAGGAGGAAATATTAGCCTGACTGGAAGAGAATTCATCACCTCTATTCTTGGTTACCTAGTTTATTGCTCTTCTGGAAAAAGTAAAAATAGCACTCACACGGGTTAAGTCAGCTAATGCTACCATCAAAGTGGGGTGGTTTGATACAGCCTGTACAACAGCAAAAAAAGCCCTTGTGAAAGCACTAAATACGCATCCCAGAGACTGTTCTGTAGTGTGTGCGTTACGCAAAGATTATAAACTAGTGAGGAGGACAAGGGAGAAAGATCTTAGGGCACAGGCATGGGTAGATCTCGAAGAAGCAGCTATGTCAGGCAGTAGTAAAGATTTCTGGAAAATCGTGAATGCCCCACATTTTAAAGACATCCATGATCCTACATTAGATGTGCATGTAGAGGAAGAGGCATGGGTGAGGCACTTTGAAGGAATATTTGGCTTAGCAATACCCCCAACTCCTCTACTATCCTCCCCAGAGATTTTACCACAGGGAGGGTTAACTTTCTCTGTATTAGAGATAAGAAAGGCGCTGGAAGCCTGCACCCCAGGTAAGGCGCCTGGGCCAGATGGAGTTCCAATTGATCTCTTTCAGCAGGATTATAATATGTGGCTGCCTTTACTTACAAACATTTTTAATAGTATTCAGATAGTAGGCCCGCCTCTTTCTTGGAACCAGAGTTTAATTGTGCCCATTTTTAAAAAGGTGACAGGGGATCCCCAAAGAATTATCGCCCCATATCCCTCCTCGACACTACTGCCAAACTTATGGGACGGGTCCTCTTGGCCAGATTGGAGGACTGGGCTGAATCGCATAACATTTTTATGAAGGCACAATATGGGTTTCGTAGAGGAATGGGGACGGTCGATCAGTGCTTAAACCTCTCCCTAACTATAGGGAAATACACTAAGGCAAAGGCTGGCAAATTGTACATGGCTTTCATGGACCTAACCTCGGCCTTTGACTGTGTGTCACACCCGAGGTTGTGGTCCATGATGGAGAGCATGGGTATCGATCCACCAATAATTGGTTTCATACGTTAGTTTTACGCCAATGCTACTGCCTGTGTGAGGTATGGCAGGAAGGGGGAGTGCACTCGCCTCTTTAAAATCGAAAAGGGAGTAAGACAGGGTTGTTTTCTCGCCCCGTTTCTTTTTTCAATCTACACTAACGGGGTAGAGTCCTCCCTGTCTGCTCTACCGGTAGATGTGCCTAAATTTGGTCGTATCCCCCTTCCGATTCTGGCGTACGCTGACGACGCAGTATTGATGGCCAGATCGGGCTTAGCCCTACAAACGCTAATAACAGCCTACTCCGCCTTTATGGCCTCCCTTGACCTAAAGGTCAATGAATCGAAATCATTTATAATTGTGTCTGGAGCCGCAAGAGGTGAGAGACATCCCCACTTCCAGTTGTCAGGCAAGAAAATTGAGATAGTTGACTCCTTTTCATACCTTGGAGTGCTTTTTGATAAAGACCACTCATGGTCTAATTTAGTGGCAGCAAGAGCTCAGGGTATGCAAAGGAGTGTTAACGCTGTTAAAAGATTTGCTAAGAAGTTGGGAGGCAGCCCACTGGATGCAATTAAGAACATAAATTCAGCTAAAACAAAGTCCGCCGCAATATATGGGGCAGGAGTGTGGGGTATGGCTAACGTTGCACCGCTACAACAAATAGAAGATTCCTTTTTTTAAAAATCGTGTGTCCTTACCGCAATCAGCCCCAAATTATATTTTACACTGTGAATTGGGGCTTCCTTATTTGAGCGACAACATAAGACTGGCTCCAGTCTTGTTGTGGCTATCAGTATGGCGGAGGTCTACAGTGGATTTGACTCAAACCATTATTAAGGACTGTTGTAAATTAGATTATTATAAAAAAATTGGATGGTTAAATTACGTAGAGATCCATCTGAAAGCGTTAGGGATGGGAGAATTATTTCAGGACCCTGAGTCCTGTAAAAGGGCTTCAAAGGAAAGAATAACTGATCTATTCATTAACAGGTCAAAGTATGCCAGAAGAGAAAAGAAACGCACTTACCATTCCTCCATTCTTTATGATTTGGTACCACCAAGATTGGGGGAAGGTTTTCAGTATTTATCACGAATAAATAATGCGCAGCACAGATTTATTCTTTTGCGTTTCCACATGAACATGATCCCGCTACTCCTGGGATACCCCCAAAATAAATATAAATTAGTAGATCTCTCACCCTGTCCTTGTAACAATCAAGCAGTACAGTCAGATCTACACATTGTATTATTTTGTAAGACCTACACAGAGGAAAGGAAAACATTTATACTCCCTATCCTGAGGTACCACAATTTTAGGCAGTGCTATCTGTGTGCCCCAGACTGCAGTGCATGGTATTGTTACATATTTCAAAATCCACTACATTGAAAATAGTCTGTGTATGTGAATTTATGTGTAATGTAGACATAAATGAATGACAGTGTCCAACCTGGGACAGTGTTGGGCATGACAGAGTATGTGAAATGATGTGTATATCAGGTGTTACACATCTTCTGCATTACATGTTCCTATTCTGTCTAACTATTGCACATGTAATGGTTTTTTTCAAACTTGAAGTGACACATTTTAACTGTGGATCCTTGGAATATGTGCTGTTTGCAAACATTCATGATGTCAGACACTAGTGACTTTTACATTACACCTCTATCATTGTTGTGTCACCATACCCTAATGACATGTCTGTGTATGGTACTGATGCTAAGATATGTATCTAAGGTCGTTTGTCCAAAATTAACTCATGTTTTTGAAGGATCTCTAGGTTCAGTTATGTTCACATTTCATGTTCTATTTGTCTCTAAGCATGTTGCTTAGTACATTGTGACTTGACACCAACTGTGTTCATACTCTACACATAGGTATCGCAGACGACCTGCAGTCCACAGGCCCTTTCCAGACCTGGCAACCATGGAAGAACGTGACACCATCAGGAAGTACCGCTTCACAAGGCCAATCATTGAAGACTTGACTGCGCAGTTGTCATCTCATCTACAGCCTGGTCGGCCATATCCAACTGCACTGACGGCCAAAGTGAAGGTTATGGCAGCTTTACATTTCTTTGCCACCGGTACATTTCAATACACAGTGGCAACATCTGGTGGGATGTCACAAACCATGTTCAGCCGTGTTCTGCGAGATGTTTTGGGGGCACTGCTGCGTTATCTGTGCCAATACATAAAGTTTCCAACACCTGGAGAATTTGGAGACATCAAGGGTGCATTTTATGCATTGGGACAGTTACCCCATGTAATTGGCTCCATTGATGGCACCCAAGTTGCATTGGTGCCACCACAGGCTCATGAGGTAGTACATCGCAACCCCAAACATTACCACTCAATTAATGTCCAGGTGGTTGGTTTGGCAGACATGTCCATCTCCCACGTCTGAGCACGTTTCCCTGGATCTACACATGATGGGTACATCATGAGGAACAGTGCCATCCCACGTTTGATGTCACAGGCACAACATGACCGTGCCAGGCTTGTTGGTAGGTGATGTGACATGTGTGTTGTGTGTAGATTGTACGTCTGATAATGCTCTGTCAACCAACTACTGAATCTATTTTACTTTTTTCAAATGTAGGAGACTCTGGGTACCTCAACCAACCTTGGTTACTGACGCCACTATGCAACCCAGTCACCACTGCCGAAATGCGGTATAATGAGGCACATGGTAGAAGCCGGTGAGTCATTTAGCGTACTTGTGGCCTCCTGAAGACAAGATTCTGCTGTCTTGATCAGACGGGAGGAGCCCTACAATATGCACCATTGAAGGTGTGCAACATTATCACTGCTTGCTGCATGCTCCACAACCTGGCTATAAGGAAGTCCATACCTTTGATACAAGATGACGGAGACCAGCAGCCGCCAGCAAGGGAGGATCCAGGACTGGGACATGACGACAGTGGGGATGATGATGGTGGCGTGGATTTGAGGCAGCAGCTTAGCAACAACTTTTTCACATGAGTGTAGGTATGCAATGAAAGTAGGGGAGTACCCCCAAATGTTTGTTGTTGTGTTGCTGGTGCACAATGTGTATGTATGTTTGTGAGTGTATGAAAATTGCCATGATTTTAGTTGTATGATAAGTGTTTGTGAGATGGAAAAGTTGATATGTACAGTGTTACTGAGAATCATAGGTAGTGTACACGCTGACAATATTGTGCTTCAGATGACATTGTTGTCAAAATTGAAGAGGCTTAGTCCTGTGTGCCTAACTCTGTTCAATGTTTCTCCTTACCAGGGTACTTGGCTGTGTCAAACATGCAATTTGTGGCCTCACAAAACACCTGATGATGTGACCTACTCCAACATTGGACTTGTTTGTAAATCCATGGCACGCTCTTCCTTTTGGACTGATGGACATTTTTCTTCACTTTACCCCTTTTTCTCACTGTGTGATGTCCATTGAAATTGGGTTAATGTGCCAGGTTGTGTCAGGGAAATAAACCTATGATATACAATGATTCGGGCCTTGTGCATTTTCACACATCCAAAGTTTTTTTTTAAATAAACATGCTCCATGATGCACTATTATGCTAAAGAAAGTTTGTTTATTGTGTTTGAACATGGTGCTAGCATTTTAAGCAATATACTTGCATTGCATCTGTAACATGTCCTACGGGTTGTGCCATGACCTGGTTGTGTCCATCTATCATGTTGTGACAATATATATACTCACAAGACAGTAATGTACTCCTTCAAAGTGATGTGTTACCAATGTTGTGCACACTTGCTTCTTTGATTTTTTCAAAATCATTACAGTTATTACATTAATTATTCAAAGTAACGACATTACCACTTTTTTGGGTGCAGAGTGATTTATTTGAGTGCATAATGTGAAGATATCAGCGCACATCATGGTGGTATAATCAACAAACCAAACAAACTTATATAAGTGCAGATAGGAGTTGGTAGTGTTTGTGGATGAGGTATTCCAAAGTAGATGCACAGTTATGTGAGTCCATAGTCCAACTTATACCCTCCAGCCAATGTGGGAGAGTTCTGTGATAGTCAACAAAGTAAATGGTTGGCACACAATGGAGGATATCAGGAGCAGGTAGTCACTTCCTGGGTGTGATGTGCAGACATCTGTCTCTCACCGTTTCTTCTTTGGATGACCAACTCCACGTTTTTCAGGGGGACCCTCAGGTGCAGGCAGCTGCAGTGCAGGTGTCTCTCCGCCAGAGTCCACATCCCTCCCTGTGGCTGTTGCAGATGTTGTTGCAGTGGATGTGGTAGGCACACAGGGAGGTGTGGAGATGTTGGTGGTAATCTTGCGGAGGGAGGTGGCAATGTCTCTGTACACCGCAGTCTGTTCATCCATTTTTGACATAAACCTGTCCAGTTTTTCATTTTGGGCTGCCTGCTGCTGTTGCATAGTTCTGAGGATCCCTCTGACCTGGCCCATCTCTCCTTGTGAATCCTCATATGCATTGAGGATTCTGGAGAGGTTTTGGATCTCCACATCATCGGCACCAGCTGCATGATGTTGCCGATCCCCACGATACCTCCCACCACCCCTACCCACCCGAACAGGACCAGTTGGTGCTGGCACAGTCGACACGGAGCCTCCTTCATCGTTGTCATTGGTGTTGTTGGGTAACTCAAGAGTGCACCCTGTTGCTGTGCTGTTGGTGGTCTCCTGGGATGCTGTGTCCGTGTGGGTAGGGGTCAGCTGGGTGTTGGCAGCTGAGGCAGGAGTGGTTCAGAGGATGGGTGTGTTTGCGCCACTGGTGCTGTGGGGAGACCCATGCCAGAAGGGCCAGGACTGTCGTCGTCATCAGAAGAACGATGGGGCATATTATCAACGGCCAGCGATAATTATCGCTGGCCGTTCTCAGCGTGAGAATTGTTATCGCCGGCTACCGCAGATAATTATCGCCATGCTTGCGCTGTATTAACAACGCATAGCGCAATGGCGATAATTATTCCCGCGATAGCTTGTTTTCCATGGAACATCGCTGGTTTTCCAGCGATGTTCCATGGAAAACGGCGATAACCTTGCTGATACGACCCTGTGGTCGTATCAGCATAATCCACCTCCAATATAAAGTATAGGTAAGTCAGCATTTTTGCAGACGTTAGTTTTTAGCGAAAACCGCGGTTTTCGCCAAAACTAACGTCTGCAAAAATGCCTGAGCCTCCTTGTAAATATCGCGATGTGCACATCAGCGATATTTACAAGGTTGTTCTGCCCAGTGACGCCCACTTTGCATCTCATTAGAGATGCAGAGGAGCGTCGGGTAAGGAGTGCTAACATGCGCTGATGCATGTTATCACCCTCTTGTTAATAGGGCGAAAACATTATCTCTGCTTTTTTCGCTTTTAAAGCCAAAAAAGCGGAGATAAGGCCCTTGATAATATGCCCCGATGAGAGTTATCAACGCCGGAGGGCTCTTGGTCGATCGGAGTCTGGGCCTGGCTGTCCTGGATGGTTCCAGTGGTGTCCTCAGCTGGCCCTGTAGGTACAGACATGACACAATGACTGATGTGAATGTCCACTGCCCCTCCAATCAGACACATTACATAGGCTGACAAAGCTCATGATAAGTAACTGTAAATAGATTTTACTCCTTCATCCATGATGCAGACCTATTTTTTGTGATGACTATATTTTTTAGACAAGAGGGGGATTGATGGACATATGCAGGTATGTGCATTAATAGGCCTGTTGTGTTTAATTCACATTACATGTTGGAAGACATTGACTGGTTATTGACACCCTATGAATGACACAAGTGTGTTTAGGTTGTCCACATATTTAGTTTCACAATGAGATACATATACTTTATCTCCCTATGTGTGTACTCTTTTTGGGCCTGTGTACTGGTCTTAGTACATGTGTTTAGCAGTCACATTGGTGTGTCTGCCTACACACTCACATTCTGTTAACTTAGCATGATAGGTGTGGGAATGGAGTGATTGAGGTGTTTCTTGTTTTCATCTCATTCTACACATGTGAATGGCTGTGAGTATGAAAATTGTGTGACAGTTTAACTTTGTGTCTACACAGATCATGTACTTTGTTTATTGACTCCATGGTCAAATGATTTCACAAGCTCACCTTTCTGCCATTTTGTGGCACAGAACTGTGACAAAATGATGTTTGAGTGCTTGTTCTACATTTGTGAGACTTACACCCCTCCTCCCACCCAGCCCCACCATGCCACTCGGAAGAGTGTTGTCCAGCCAATGTTTGTGAGGATATGTGAAAGATATTTGTCTATGTTTGCTGGTCTTTGTGGCACATTGGCAAATGTGGCAGTTTGATAGGTTCAGACAACATTCCCCAGTCTCACTGAGAGATAGACATAGCCCACAATGAAGTGGTTGTGCTGTGGGTGTAGAAGTGTTTGCTGTTGTTCCAAGTCCCATCAGTGCCACTCCTATAGACACCTTCATGCCCAGTGCTAACAGGCAAACAGGACATGAGCTTAGCTCACAGTGTGTCCGAATGTCATGGCCGGCTATCTGACATTGGGAACTGGTTTCTGACTTGGAGATAACTTCTCTGCCACAGTCTCTGCCATTTCATATTTGTATGTCCACTCACTGTCAGGTAATCACGATTTTTAGTGGTCTTATATGGCTGTTTCTGCAGATGAGTGTTTACAATGGACAAACACCCCATCAGGCCATGTACTACGCACACTCTTTCTTGCATGCAAATGCAGCACCCCTGGAAATATGCTTTCCTGCAAGTGTGTGGATGTGTACTGACAAAGCTGGCTGACACTGGTGCCTGGTGTTTTGAGCACAAGTCAATGTTGGTATTTGTTGTATAATCAGACACCAGTGCCCCTTGTCATGCATCCTGCTAGTAAAATCTAAATCACTGTGTGTAACGCTTAGTTCATGTCAGTCTGTTAGTGATGTTGATGAAGGTGTATGTTGTCCACTGTCTGATGTGATTAGTAGGATTTTAAAATGCTCCTCCTCCCAGAAGCTCAGCTAAGTCCTCTGAGACTTTGGCTAACTGGCAGTGATGGTAAGTGTTCTGACAAGGCTGCAGTCACTGGTGCATGGTGGTAAATGTGAATCTAAATCACAGAAAAGGAGTTGTGCACAAAACCCCATGCAGCAGTGTCAGATATCTTGGCAGCACATTGCCACTCACTGTCAGGTAAGCAGAGTCCCATATATGCTCTTTAGGCTATGTAGGAAGGTGTGTTGAGGCCAGAGCATGATGGTAGATGTAGTCATGGCAGACACTCCTCCTCCCAACCAGCACAACCAGCTCATCTGTGGCAATGGCTACCTGACAGTGAATGTAAGTGTACTAACAGGATGGCTGACACAGTTGCATGATGTTTTGTACACAGGGCCTTGATGGAAGTTGGTTTCAAGATCAACACTATGCGGCAGTGTCAGCCACCTTGCCAGTACACTTCTCCTCACTGTGAAGTAAGCATATGCCCAGGGGAGCTTGCATGGCTGGGTGTGTGGATGAGTATTTTCAATGGCTACAAGTCACATCAGGCCTTGTCCCACACACACCTTCACACCCAATAGCAAAAGGCTACCTGTAACTCAGCTTCCCTGACAGTGAGTGTGAATGTACTTGCAAGTTGTCTGACACTGATGACTGGTGTCTATTTGTCCACAAGCAGGGCGTAGTTGTACAGACAGATATCCCCAGTGTCAGCCATTTTGTCAGTAGATTTCCTCTCACCATCAGGTATGCATGGTTCTTGGTGGTCTGTTTGTGCTGTTTGTTAGGAGCAGTGTTTGCCCTGACTCCATCTCCCATCAGGCTCCGTACTCCACACACCTTCCTACACATCCTAAATATCTTAACTGTGAGTCTACTTTCCTGGCAGTGAGTGGCAATGTGATTCCGAGATGTCTGACACTGGTGACTGGTGTCTGATTTGTCCACTAGTCACCAACAGTGCCTTGAGCTCCAAACATCAGTCCACAGGGCCAGACATCTTGCCAGTACATTCTCATTGACTGTAGTGGAAGCTCATTTGTATGTTGTCTTGTTGGTCTGTATGTGTGGTGAGTGTTTGCACTGACTTCAACACCCATCATGCCCTGTCCTACAGACACCTTCCCAGCCAGCACAGACAGCAGACCAGGATCTATGCTATCCCTGATGCTGAATGGAGACTGTACTATCAAGATGGCTGACACTGGGGAATGGTGTGAGGAGCACAAGGCCATGATGTGAGCTGTGGACAACTCTAACACCATGCACAAATGTCAGACATCCTGCAAGTACACTTGCACTCATTGTCAGGACACCATTCTTCCTGGTGGCCTTGTTGGGCTGTGTGTGAAGGTGTGTGTGTGGGATAGAGCCTGATAGGTGGGGTTGTCAGTGCAAACACTCCTCCTCCCACACTACCCACCCAGGTCATCTGGGTCTATGTCTACCTGACAGTGAATGGAAGTGTACTATTGGGTTGTGTGAGAGTGGTGCATGTAGCCTGACTTGACTACAACTCCCCTCAGGCCTTGTGCTCCAGACAGCATGCAGCAGTGTCAGACATCTTGCTGGTACTTTTCCACTGACTGAGAGGCTCGCATACTCCCAGTATGTCTGTGTGGTTTGTGTGTGGGGAGGAGCGTTTGCAGTGACTACAAGTCCCTTGGTGCCTGTGGCCAGACCCACCTTCCCAGCCATCCCAACCAACCTACCTGTGAGTGTGCTTTCCTGTGAGTGAGTGGAAAAGTACTGGGCCAAGATGTCTGAGAGTGGTGCATGTAGTTTGACTTGACTACAACTCCCCTCAGGCCTTGTGCTCCAGACAGCATGCAGCAGTGTCAGACATCTTGCTGGTACTTTTCCACTGACTGAGAGGCTCGCATAGTCCCAGTATGTCTGTGTGATTTGTGTTTTGGGAGGAGTGTTTGCAGGGACTATAAGTCCAATGGTGCATGTGGCCAGACCCACCTTCCCAGCCATCCCAACCAGCCTACCTGTGACTGTGCTTTCCTGTGAGTGAGTGGAAAAGTACTGGGCCAATATGTCTGAAGCTTGTGCTAGTTGTTTGGAGCACATGGCCTATCTGTGAGTTTTTGAGAAGTATGTACATGGTTGTAGTTTGTTGCATTTTCAATGTAATTTGATTTATTTTTGTTGACAATCTGGCATACACATCACATGCTCTTAGAATCTAGTACATTTCATATATTTTTACTGGCCTTTGTTTAACTGTATACTTTACTGTGCTGTCTCTAGGGGTGTGATTGAACTTTATTTGAATGTGGATTGTGTACTCACCAGACTCTTGTGATCCTGCAATTCCATAGACGCCCTCCGGCGGAAGGATGTCACGCTTTTTCTCCTCCCAGGAGGTGAAGTGGACAGGTTGTGCAGGAGGGCCACCGCCAGTCTGCTGGCTTCGAAAATGTTCCCTGGCCATCAGCCTCTTGACCCTCCTTCGCACATCATAGTACCTGGTCCTGATATCTTCCATTGTGCGCAGTCAAGGTGCTTGAGCATTCACCTTGTTAACTATCCCCTCCCACATCCTATTTCTCTGGGCAAGGGGGGTCTGTTGGACTAGGTTTCCAAACAACTGTGGCTCTACTCTGACAATCTCATCTACAAGCACTTCCAACTCCTTGTCTGTAAAATGTGGATGCTTCCTTTTGGACATGATGAGGGTGAGTGTGAAGGTGAGGGTGAGTGTGGATGTAGTATGAATCAGTAAAAAGGTGTGTGATTATGTGTTTTTTATGAAATGGAATCTGTGCAGGGTGTGTGGTGTGTGAATGTGTGAGGCAGAGAGCAAGGAATGTGTGGTGGAAGCTCCTTGGGAGTATTGTCAGTTGTGGCAAAGGATCATGGTCATGGTGTTGGTCCTTTATATAGGTGGATCTGTGGGTGTTTTTTTTGGGGGGGGGAGTTGCCAATGCTTTTTTTTAGTGACATTTGATACACGGACCGACACGGTTCCGTAACAGATTCTCCTGCAACATCATCTCACCGAGTGTTGATATGAGTCCCAATCGTGACCGGCATGCGAATGTTGAACGTTTACAAACGTGGCGGTCGCATCGATGCGGTTTACGGAGATATCTTTCGGAATGATAGCGTTACGAACAATTCGGTTGTGTTTCTCATGGAATGCATCATACTCCGTCGAGCGGAGAGCTCACGGTCGAGCCGTACGGAATGCATTCCCAATCTGATTCGGTCTGGATGCTTTCCTAGCGAGATCAGAATTGGCCCCTAAAAGGGAAAGGCCACTAAGCATTGAATTGAATTCTTCCTAGTGTTTTCTTAACATTGGAGAAAACCTTACAAACAAGAATTTGCACCTTCAAGATATTTGAATTGCTCCGTACCAGTTTCTATCACCGATGGTGCTGGGATTTTGCTGCACTAGAGGAAGATACAGTTTGCTCGCCCCCGCCCCTCACAGTCCCATGTCCAGCATAGACCCAAAGTGATATTACAAGAAGGGACATCACAGGAAGCAATATTACTAATTATCTAAACTTGTTTGCTCCACCTAGCTACTATTGTCCACATCAGTTCTCTGTACAACTCTGAAAGTCCTGCAGGACCCAATTCTTTCTCTCCCAACGTTTGCGGCCATCTCATCACAGCAAACCCCTGTAAGTGGATACTCAGAAGGTGGAAGCATTTTCAACACTTCCCCTGAGCAGCAGTGCACTGACGTTTCTCTGGGAGGAAGACTTTCATTGCTTTACTGTTTCCACACTCAAACCAGAGATGCCCTCCTACATAGGTGTAGGAGGGCAGTACCAGTTCATTGTAGGGGGGTGTATCTTCCATTGCTTTTACGCTACTCTGCACCCCCATTCTTACTTTTGCAACATATTAGTCCCAAAATTGTATACTTCCTTCTCTCAACATCTTTCCTTCCACCAACATCTTGTTAATTTCTACCATTCTCTGCATCTCCCTTCCACCAATATTGCATTCCCGATCTCTCCCTCCCTCTTTCCCCACATTTCCGTCCTGCTCACACCGTCCTTCCTTTCTCAAACATCTCATCTTCCATATCATCATCTGTATCTTTGACAAGCATCAATGTCCACCACCTCTTTCTTTCCTACGTTCCTCTTCTCTCCTCCATCTACCTTTGTTTCCTGCTGTTTCCTCCTTTCGTTCTGTCACCTTCCACCTCTTTCACGACTTTCCATTCTACCTCTTACATGACTCTATTCCCTTTATAAAATACAAAAAATGCACTGGGAAGCATAAACTTCACAAGAAAGAATGCAATCAGTTAGTTCACAATGCCACAGCTCTGCTTGTTATGAAAGTGACAAAAAAGAAGTCTGTAGTGAATTTGGAAGGCAAATTCAAATGAATATAAGATTTATTCATTGCAGGAGGTACTGCGCAGCAGACACAGCAGTTCACGACTCCAGCATCACTTAAAACACATTCCACATTCTAAAACAGAATATAGAAGGCAGCATAACAAAGATTCCAGCTACAGATGCTGGAGAAGCCTGAGGCAACTATAGAAACCACTACATTATCTTCTCCCTCCAGAAGCTAGTCAGAAAACTAAAATATAAATAAAATAAAACAAAACAATAAAAAACAATGCAAAAACAACTTTGAACCATGCAACTTTTAGCAACAGTAAATAAGCGAAAAACACAAGAAAACAATATACAATAAATCCCTTCATCGGAATCTCAAAGGGACATTGCAATGACGCTTGCTCCTGCGGAGAGAAGAAGAGAGATTCTCACTCCATCCATTGGAAGCAGAAGATGAGTGCCCATTCTTGACAGTGGTTTTTTTTACACCGGAACTACAGTCAAAAGTCTGTTGATTCTTCATCTTGACCACTCTGGCAATGTTCCACCAGTTCTTGTGGTTAACCCTAATGGCATTGCCACACACCTTGTCGACCATAAAAGGATCTGAAAATTTGAATCGTCCCTTGGTCGTGTGAATGGGACTCTTGATGAGCACCACATCACCCACACTGATTTTAAGGGAGACACTTTTTTTCCTCTCATCAAAATAGGTTTTCTGTTGTTCCTGAGCCTTTTTAACATTTGATCTAACAAACTCATCCACATCATCCATGACATTCATCTTGACTCATTTGGACATCCAACCAGGGCAAATTTTGGATGATGGCTTCCTTCCCCTCAAAAGTTCAAAAGGCGAAATACCAGTTGAAAAATGAGGAGTAGTACGGTAAAACCATAACATCGAGCGAACAGCATTTTGAACCACACATTTACTGGCAATGGCCCATTGGACGCAATTATTCAACACTCTATTCATGCGCTCAACCAACCCGTTGGCTTGGGGATGGTAGAGCGCACTCTTGTGGTGCATGATTCCCCCTTGCAATAGAAAACTTTCAAACTCAGAACTGACGAACTGTACGCCATTATCTGACACAATAGATGAAGGAAAACCTTCTCTTAAAAAGACGTCTTTTAGAAAATGAATTATATTCTTGAAGTTGACTCACTCATGAACCGAATTTCGGGCCATTTGGAGTAATAATCAATGGCGACCACAGCAAACCTCGATGACACAGGGAGTAAGTTGAATGGACCAACCAGATCAATACCAATTTTTCCCATGGCCGACTCGGAAACTCAACAGGCTGCATGGGGGAGACCTCACTACTGAAACCTTTTTCCGCACATCCGCAGACCACACATTTATCAACTATCTCATCAACACTCTTGTCCATTTGTGGCCACCAGAACACCTCTCTCAATCTGCGTTTAGTAAGAGTTTTTCCTAAATGCCCTTCGTGCGCACCATTCATCAAACGTGTTCTTAAATTTTCCGGAGGTATCAACCTCTCCCCACGCAAAAGGATACCATCCTCTACAGTGAGCTCATGAGAAACCTTTACAAAAGTTTGGAACTGATGAGAAACGTTTTCTCTCTTGGCCATCCTTTCTTGACAAAGTTCATGACTTCCACAAGGATATCATCTCGAGCCAACTCTCTCCTCCACTCAGACTCACTCACAGCACACATATCTTCAACATCAACAGCAGCAACAAAACAATCATCCTGATTGTCATCCTTTTCCATATCAGAATCGGACTCTGTCACCGGAAAACGGGAGAGAAAATCAGCTCTGACATTTCTTGATCCGGGTAAGTATACAATATCAAAATTGTACTGTAACAGTTTGGTAGAAAATCTTGCAATTCTAGGTGTGTGCTCTTTTATTTTTTCACCTGATAGAATAGAAACCAAAGGACTATGGTCCGGTCTCAAAACAAAATGGTTTCCCCACACAAAAGGACTAAATTTCCTGATGGCCCACCAACAAGCTAGCAACTCTTTCTCAATCACTGAGAAATTAATTTCTGCTCCCCTCAGTACTCTGGAGGCATAACCCAACGTGTTTTCAGTGTCACCATTGTTTTGAGTGAGGATGGCACCCAAACCGAAACCACTTGCGTCAACAGTGATAGTACATTTTTTGTTGGGATCAAATGGCTTAAGGATCCTATCACCCACCAACTGAGATTTGATCCAATCAAAAATGCCTTGACACTTATAGTCCCAAATAAAAGGAACATTTTTTTTTAACATGTTGGTTAAAGGTTGGACTTTGGATGCGTAATCTTTGAGGAACCTAGAATAAAATTCACAAAGTCCAATGAAAGACTTCAAACCAGTCTTATCAGTGGGAGGACAGGCATCCACAATGGCCTTAACCAAACCTGGTCTAGGTTCATCTCCATTTTGCGATACTACATGACCTAGATATTCCACCTTCTCTTTGAGGAACAGACACTTTTCGCTCTTGAGAACAACACCTTTGTCCTGCATGATTCTTAAGACCTGCCTAAGAGACTTGTCGTGACCGGCTCTGGATTCACCAAAGGTCAATACATCATCCTTGAATACAGCAACACCAGGAACACCTTTCAACATTTGACTCATCAACCTCTGGAAGACAGCTGCCACTGACGCTAAGCCGAAAGGCATTCTGCGGTACTGGTAAGTACCACAAGGAGAAACAAAAGCTGTCAAATGTCTCGAAGAGGGATCTAGAACGACCTGGTGGTATGCGGAAGCAAGATCCAACTTCGTGAACCATTTAGCACCTTTGGTCAACGCCAGTAACTCAGTTATTTTTGGTAAGGGATGTGAGTCAATCCAAATGTTCTTGTTTAAACTGCTCAAATCCACACACACACGCAAGTCACCATTTTATTTTTCTAGCCACAACCAAAGGTGAAAGCCACAATGAAGATTCTATAGGTTCTATAATCCCTTTAGAACACAACTCATTGAGCTCTTTCTCCAACCCATCCCTCACACTAAATGGTACACTTCTCAACTTGTGCTTCACAGGGATGGCACCGTCTTTGACCCTTATTTCATGAGTAAACCCCTTGATTTCACCCAAACCCCCTCCAAACACAGAAGGGAAATCAAGCGACAATTTCTGATTGTAATCCAAAGAGTCCACAACGCTGACTTGTTCTTTGGTACCAGGCCTGAGAACCATTTAAATAGGCCCTGGTGGAACCACCCTAAAATAGACAACCCTTTGATAGCCACGTAAACCTTGCCTTGGATTTTCCTGCCTTTGAATTCAAGAATGTCTTCAAAGTAACCAGCCAGCTCGATCTTTCGCCCTTCATAGGAGACTGGCGCTCTGTTGAGGGGCTCTAAAGGTCGACCATACCATGTTGCAGTGAATAACTCTTGAGTAATCATGGTTATTCTAGCACCAGAATCAACCAACAACTGTAATTTCTTATCACCCACACCAATTTCAACATAGGGATCCACACACTCGGACGCATCTCCAATGACAACCTGTTCATCATTTACGACCATAACCATGTCCCTCAAGTCCTCTTGAATGTTTTGAATACTTTCACATTCATTGACCGTGTCTTAAACATTTGCCACACCTACAGAACTGCCTGTACTTTTGTTCTGTTGACCATTACTAGCATTCCTTGTACTTTGACAAATTTTCGCAAAATGGCCATATTTCCCACAGTTTTTGCACAAAGCATTCTTAGCAGGACAAAACTTGTTCCCTTTATAGTGGGAAGAATTCCCACATCTATAGCATAGGTCAGATTGTTTGAAAAACGGTCTTTTATCAGAACGTGACACTAGAGTGTTACTGGAGTCTTTGACTCTGATAGCCGCAACAGTTTCCTCAGTCTTTTTCTCCAATTCTTTGACTGAAACTTTCGAGAGTTCGATGCTTTTCGCCGTGCGGACCGTTTCCTCTAAAGAGGGATTTCCCATAGAAAGGAGCTTTTGTTGGATGGACTTGTCAGCACACTTGCAGATGTATTGATCTCTAATCAATTGTTCGGTAAAATTCTCGAATTGACAATTCGCACTCAATTGCCTGAGCGCAGATACGAAAGCGTCAACATCTTCACCATGCAACTGTTCTCTTTTAAAGAATTTGTGACGAATAACAACTAAACTTGGCTGTACGTCAAATCGCAACTCAAGCTTCCTAACAGTTTCCATATATTCGTCAATGTCTTCTTCATCCTGACCTCTTACCAAAGGTGGCAAATGCTTGAAAATCGACCTCCCTTCGAAGCCTAAACAGTGCAGGAGCAAGTATTTCTTCCTTTCAGGACGGTATCTGGAAGCACCAATGGCCCCCAGGTAAGTAACGAATGCGTCATACCATTTTTTCCACACAATAGGTGGGTTGCCAGGTGTCTCAAGAAAAGACGGAGGTGCAGATACAGTTTGCATGCCGACGATTATACACTAAAAAGCAAGATGTTGTGAACTAGATTGACTTTTAAAGTGTCACTTTTCTTTTTCTTTTTTTTTTTAAATCCGGAAGCGTAGTAAATGTTTTTATTTTATTTTTTAATTCTTTTTTTTTTTTTTTACACACAAGGATAGTGCGTCACTGTAGCAGAGTGAAAAACAATAAAAAAACCTCACAATAAGCTTATGGCTGGTTAAAACGTAACTAGATGTGCATGTCTCTGCAGAAGGCGTGTGTGACAGTAGGGAGTCACAACAAGGAATAAAGTCACTAAATCAAAAGAATAAAAATGACACAGGGTTAACCATGTGCAGCATCCGGACTTATTAAAGAAAAAAACGAGGGAAACAAAAGTAGTCCACGGTGGAATAGCGCTGACAAAATGGCTTGCCAAAGGTAAAGGTGATTCACCCTGACGTGATAAAAATAAGCTTGACAGCATTAAAAGTGATTAACGCTGAGGCAGTGTTGATCAGAGTCCCGTGGTTGATATACGCTTGCCAACCACGTTTGCCAACCACGTTAAAATGGCCGACACGCAAGGCACGTAGCACTTGCCAACCACTGCCAACCACTCCAAAATGGCCGACACGCACGGCACGTAGCAGACGCCAACCACTGCCAACCAATGCTTCGCTTGATCAGATCAGCCAACCACCCTTTGCCAACCACGGCCGCCGTTGGCTCCGGGAACAGTCAAGAATGTGCTTCTTCCTTGTTACTCGCTACGAGCATGCGCCACTTATCTTTCGTTTAGGCAGTAACCGATGCCTCAGTATTCCTTCGCTTCCTCCCTCCGTGATTGCTGCAGCCTTGAGAGCAGGTAAGATCTCGATAAATAGATGCGCTCTGCTCACAAAGTCCTTTGTGGGTTCGGCAGTACCTCCCTCAGCTCGTCGCCAACATAATTGTAGTGAATTTGGAAGGCAAATTCAAATGAATATAAGATTTATTCATTGCAGGCGGTACTGCGCAGCAGACACAGCAGTTCACGACTCCAGCATCACTTAAAACACATTCCACATTCTAAAACATAATATAGAAGGCATCATAACAAAGATTCCAGCTACAGATGTTGGAGAAGCCAGAGGCAACTACAGAAACCACTACAGAGTCATATCCAGCAGCATCTGAAAGAACTGCATGAGCTCCCCATCAAGGAGAGAGTCCTGTTTAAAAGGCTCACACTGACTTACAGAGCCTTTCACATTAAAGAGACATGCCATTTGAGGAATATGATCAGACCGTATATTCCGACTCGATCCCTATGCTCCTCGGACACTCTGTTGGCAGTTGTCCCCAGAACTAAAAGGAAACAAGCATTTGCAGTGCAATAGGTCTCGCATTTTTTTACGTTAGAGCTATAGGCGCTGTAATGTAAATGTTTTTTACTTATTGGTTTTGGAGTGAAATGGATGTATGTGATGGCAATTGTGTGTTTTACAATGCATGTAAAAGGAAGGAATCTGGGAAATTGCATGTGGCGAGATGTGCCAGGCTCAGATTGCAGCTCTCACAGACATTGTTGATAAACACCTTTTGTCTTTCACAATACCATTCATGGGAAAAAAAAACGAATTCCAAAAGAGAGGCGTGAAACCAGAACAGGTCTGCGCAAACCACAAGTACAAGCATCAACTGTAACAGACTGGTTTACCATGCCACTTTAGTGCCACTATTTAAGATGACAGAGCTATGGGTTTTAAGGTGCAGTAACAAAGTAAGTTGATCACAGCTAAAGATGTAACAGACATAGCTTTTGAAATGTAGTAGCATCCCTACAACAGGACCAAAATACAACACAGTTCAATACGGCCTATTCGGTTTTGAACAGAACCTGTGCATTTGTTGATGGTACCCATTTTACTGAAAGATGACCGGACACGCCATGATTCAAACCCGTGCCCTCAGGGTAAAACACTGATGACGGATGGCGGTGCATTCATTCGATTCAGCGGCCAGTTCCAGCGAAAGTGCAATCCCGTGAAGAAGAAAAAACAAGTAGAAGGAAACATATCTAGATATGCACTCATAGACTCCATCATGTATGTAAAACTAGGAAGTTAGAAACACACAAAGCTCCATTTCCCCTTTCTTCGAAAAGCATTTTGGGAAAAACATGAGGGAGGAGGGTGGTACAGCCATCGGAGGGTGGTGGGGGTGAGAGTTAAATTACGGGTGTTTTGAGGAGGACGTTGTAGTATCAATAATGAGGCCCCGGCAGGAATGACAGGAGCCGCTGGTAGTTGCACGTAAAGGTTTATTACATTTACAGAGGGAGAGCTCTGTGTGTGCTCTCAGCCGTGTCCCGTTCTCGCGCTCTCTGCCTGCGCGCGCCTCCGATGTCCCGTGAGGCACCGCGCTCATCACGTGTCTCACAGACACTAGACTGCGACACCACACATCTCCCCCTTTTAACAACAATACAAATGCATGTCTGAACAGTTGCCTAAGCTTACTTGAACAATGATTGTACAAGGGTTTGTCTGCACAAAATCTTTGCGTGGTGACTCCTCAACGGAGGAGCTCTGGAGTAACGTTGCTGCTAACTGCAGGGAACTGTGTTGTTACTGGAGGGGTGCAGGGTGGGGAGGGGGGGGAGGGACAGGAAGGGAGGCGTGTGTGCCCTGGCTGGGGCTTCAGGGGAGAGAGAGGTGGGAAGGCCCCTAGCGTGTCTATGTGGTAAATTCGTTGTATCTTCTTGGTCGCACCACTAATCTACCTGTGCGGGTGCGTGTGCCGGAGGTCTGTTCCTCGTGTGTTTCTCCCTCCTGGCTGTTACTGTGTGGGGTGGATGCTCTTTGCCTTATCCCTGAGGTGTCTGTGTGAACGGGCCTCTGGGGTGGTGTGTGTTGTGCGAAGGCGTGGTTGTCTTGTACTCCTGTGGACTCAACACTGCCCCCTGTCCCCCCATTCGGGCCACCAGTCCTGGAGCCATCGGTGGGGACGTCGTCGTCCAGATCCACAGTCTCTCCTTGGGGTCCAGCTGTGGAGGGTGATCCATTGGTCTGCCACTGCAGGACCTTGTTGCACTTTGCATCCAGCTGTGGGACCCTACTTTTCCGTCGCTCAGTAAGGCAGATCGAGAATATAGGTCTCTGATTTGGAAGGGCTGGCTAAATTTACTGACGCCTTTCTTTCCGTAGTGGCCCAATCTCACTCGTACCCAGTCTCCTTGGGCCAAGGAGACTTCACGCACTCCATGCGTCTTGTCGTAATTGTCTTTGTAGATCTTTTGAGCTTTCAGAATGTTGCTTCGGACCACTGCAGGCGACCATTTGCTTTGCAGTTTCAAGTCCATCCACACCAGGTTGTCTCTCGTGAACGGTTCCCTTCCTCGCAATATCCGGAAAGGGCTGTACCCTGTGATTGTGGGAGTGATGCGATAGGCCCACACAGTGTTTTTAACTTCCGTCTCCCAGTTCTTGCCCGCCCTGATGGCAGCCTGGACTGACCCCATGACCACTCGGTTGAATCGCTCTGCTTGGCCGTTGCCTGCGGGGTGGTACACTGGCGTGTGTTTGTTCCTGATGCCGTTTCTCCTAAGGAAAGCAACCCACTTTTCCGAAGTGAATTGGGGACCGTTGTCGCTTGTGATGACTCTCGGAATTCCTTCTCTTAAGAATGCGTTTGTCAAGAATGTGATGACGGCATCGGCGTCCACCGTGTCGCAGATGTCTACTTCTTGCCATTTCGAGTACCTGTCGATAAGGACTATCACGTATTTGGGTACTCCCCATGTGTCCAGGATGGGGCCTAAGATGTCCACCGACAGCTCTCCCCATGGGTTTGTGGGCGTAGTGAATTCTCCCATTGGGGGTCTCAACAGCGTGTGCGCTTTGTCTGCATTGGCTTTGTCTGCATTGGCGCAATGCTGGCATGCCCGCACAAATCTTTCCACTGCATTGTCTACTGCAGGCCACCAGTACGACTGCTTCACCCTAAGTTTGGATTTGACGATGCCCAGATGGCCTTCATGCAGTATGCTGAGGAGGCGGTCCAGCAAAGCCATGGGGGGAACAACCTTGTCCCCCCTGAGGAGGAACGTGGCATCGTCGCTGAGGGATAACTCATCGCGCACTTCCCAATACTTCCTGAGATCGTCCTTCAAGTGCTTCTTCTCTGGCCAGCCCTGAGTGATGAAAGTCTTTACTTTGGAGAGATCCGTGTCATGTTCGTAGGCTGTTTGCCACTCTTGCGCGCTGATGATGGACTCTTGATCCGCTGTGAGTGCCACTTGATATTCTTCCCAGCCATCGGCATGTGGGGCAACTTCCATCGCGGCAGAACGGCTGAGAAAGTCAGCTACTTTGTTCTTATAGGTATTCCACTTCGTAGACGAAGTCAAGGAGCCGTAGCGTCATTTTGGCGATGCGTGGGGTGGCCTTGGCATGCCCACTGGAAGTGAGGACTTTAATCAGCGGTTTGTGGTCTGTGCGGAGCGTGAACTTGGAGCCCCAGAGATATTGCCGAAATTTCTCCATGGCCCAGATGGAAGCCAGCATTTCCTTCTCAATGACGCTGAACTTTTCCTCATTGGGCGCAAGGGAGCAGGACGCGAACCCAATGGTAACTTCCGTGCCGTCCGTGGAGCGCTGTGATAGAACCGCCCCTAAACCCTTCTCACTGGCATCAGTCATCAAGATGCTGGGGGCTGAACTGTTGAACCCTTGCAGCGGGACGGCTTCGCAGATGTCGTTTTTGATGGTCTCAAATTCCGCTTCTGATTCTGTCGACCAGTGGAACGTGTTTTTCTCCTTCAGCAGTTGGCGCAAGTTGTGAGTCTTGGTCGCGAAGTTCCTGACGAACTTACTATTGAACTCTGCCAGTCCAAGAAACGAGCGTACTTCGTCTTTGGTTCGGGGTCTGGGCGCCGACTTGATGGCTTCGACGTTGGCTTTCTTCGGAGATATTCCATTTTTGCCAATCTCATGACCCAAATACGTGACAGAGCGTAGACCGAACCGGCACTTTTCCAGTTCAGCGGTGAGGCCATTAGTCGAGAGGGTTTGCAGGACTGTGCGGAGTGTCTCATCATGTTCTGTCTTGGTCTTACCCATCACAAGGATGTCGTCCTGGAAGTATAAGACGTCACAGCAGTCTTTGAACAGCTTGTGCATGAGCTTCTGGAATACCGACGCTGCGGACGCCAGTCCGAAAGGCAGGCGCCGAAATCGGTAGCAGCCAAACGGGGTAATGAAGGAGGTCAACTTCCTAGACGATGGGTGAAGCAAAATTTGATGATATGCGGCCGTTAAGTCGATGATGGAAAACCACTTGATTCCGGTGGTTTGGGCCAGCATGTCGTTGATCCGTGGTAGCGGGAACTTGTCAACCAGTATATTTTTATTACGCTCACGAAGGTCGATGCAAAGGCGTACTTTGCCGTTAGGCTTGCGTGCCACTACCAAGGGCGCCAGCAATCAATCAATCAATCAGGGGTTTGTTAAAGCACGACTACTCACCCGTAAGGGTCTCAAGGCACTAGGGGTGGGGGGGGGCAGGTTCCATTCCATCAAGGAGGGGGTCTGTCGAAGAGCCAGGTTTTGAGGTTTCTTGCGAAGATGGAGAGCGATTTTGTCTGTCTGAGGTGGGGCGGAAGGGCGTTCCATGCTTGCCAGCCACTCTGCGCTCTCAATGGGTTCTATTACACCGTTGTCTTCCAGGCGCTGCAATTCTAGTTGCACGGCTTCCCTGCAGTTGAACGGGATGTTCCGCACTTTGTGACTGACCGGTACTGCGTCGTCCTTCAGCTAGATTTTGTGTGTAAACTTCGATAGTTGCCCGATGGTCCCACCAAAGACATCAGGGAATTCTTTGCGCAGTCTGGCTACGTCCTGTCTGGGAGGGTCGTCCGTCATAAGAACTTGCGTTTCTCCGCCGGGGTTGAGTTGGATGCCCAGTGCTCTTTGGTCGACCCATCCGAGGACCGAGGGACCTGTTTCGGCCACATATAATTTTCCAGTAGTCTCTCACCCCTTGAACTCGAAGTGTAGTGGCCGGAATCCTACCATGGGGATCTTTTCCCCTGTGAAGGTGACAGGATGTACGTCTGCAGGGTGTAGGTGGTGTCCTATGGTGTTGGCAAAATCCCTGTCCCATATGTCTTTCTGTATAATTGTGAATGGGGACCCTGAGTCTGCTATCATGGAAATCTGGACCCCCCCCGATGGTTAAGAGACAGGACGGTTTCCTCCTGGAGCTGCCCTCAATGCCTAACACCTTTTCGTCTATGCACAAGATGCAATCGTCATCTCCATCCCCTTCCCTCGCTTCAGGCTCCGAGTCATACATGACACATTTAACAGCACTGCTGTTGGGTCTCCGCCTGCAGACTTTGCCAAAGTGTCCCGTCACACCACAAAAGGAACACTTTACGTGGAAGGCAGGACATCGTTTGTCATTGGCCATGTGCGTCTGGCTGCCCCATCTGTAACAGGAGCTTTTCGAGTTAGTGGAAGGCCGGTGAGGCCCAGCGGAGGGTTTCATGGGTCGTCGGCTATATTTGTGTCCCGTGGCAGGACTTGGTTTGTCCCTGGGAGTGTTCTTGTCGCTTACTTTGCACACTGTCGGCTTGCTGTCGTTGTCTTTTTTGGCTGCTGCAGCGCATCTTTTGGACAGTTCAGCCTTTTTGACGATCGCTATGATCTCGTGGAGGGGCGCTTCTCCACTCACCCACAACTTTTCCTGCACGCTGGTGTTGACTGTGTGCATTATTATCTGATCTCTTACTAAGTCATCGTGTAGATGGCCGAACTTGCAATTTACGGCTAGTTTTTTGAGTGCTGCGACGTAGTCCTCCATTGTCTCTGTGTCGCTTTGTTTCCTTTGGAAGAAGTTGTATCTATCTATGGCCGTGCAAATGACCGGCTGGTAATGACCGTCTAGGTCATCCAATGCATGTTGAAACACGTCTTCATCCGTTGCTGCTCTCGGTTTCTTGACCATGTTCTCGTACACTCGTAACCCCTCCGGGTCGAGATTATGGAGCAGTATCTTCTTCCTACGTTTGCTGGAGAACTCTTCTTCCCCTTCATCTTCCAATGCTGATAGATAGTTGAGGAAGTACCCTTTCCAATCCGCCCATTTCATGGCCGGTTTGCCTGGCTTAGGAAGGAACGGTACCGGATTGGTCAATGAGAAGGTCTGGGCACACATTGTGGAGGACTTGTAGGTGTCTGCTGATGAGAACCTTCGATGGGGTGCCCGGCTGGTAGCGTAGGATTATGATGGAGTTGCTGGGGGACGCGCCCGTTGACCGCTCCCTCTGGTGTCTCAGGAGATCAGTTTGTGGTTCTGGGTCGCAGCGGTAGTGTGGAAGCGCCGCGACCGTCGGCTTGCCCAGTGCAGGAGATGGGCAGGCGGTCGTTGCCAGGGCAGACACCAGTTCTCTTGGGCTGTGCAGGTAAGTGCTGGACACGGTGGTTGCCGGGTGCCTTGAAGGCGGAGGATGGCCGTCTGGTGGAGGCGTAGCAGCAGCAGGAGCGTGGAGCACTCTTTTGGCCTGTGTGCTTGGAGAGAGTACCCTGTGCTTGCACCACCCTCGTGCGCACAGGAAGGCTGTAAGTGGCCTCAGAGGCAGTTCTCAGGGTGTGGAGCATGCGTAGGGGTGCGCGGTGCCTTTGCGCTGCTCTCCTACCTCCTTTCTCAGTAGACAGGGTGCCGGGATGTAGCCACTCCCCCGCGGCGGGTCGCAGGCGTGCGTGTCGCTCTCCCTCTGTGTGGTGGGGACCGGGTGCTGGGCCTTGCGCTGCAGGTGAGGCGGTCTTCAGAACGTAGTGCAGGCGGGGTCCGTACAGGCTCGTCGCCAGTCTGTAGTATCAATAATGAGGCCCCGGCATGAATGACAGGAGCCGCTGGTAGTTGCACGTAAAGGTTTATTACATTTACAGAGGGAGAGCTCTGTGTGTGCTCTCAGCCGTGTCCCGTTCTCGCCCTCTCTGCCTGCGCGCGCCTCCGATGTCCCGTGAGGCACCGCGCTCGTCACGTGTCTCACAGACACTAGACTGCGACACCACAGACGTGGGGGTGCTAAACACAAAACCACAAAATAAACCCGAACAGTGGCAGATTAGCGAGGCCAAGAGTGCAGCAGAGCCTGTGCACGTAAAAGCAGCAAATATTACATTTGACAATAGACTCAAGTTGCCGTGGACATTTTGCCTGGCTCCAGCATTGTCTGCCGTTTCCTGATTCGACGCAGTATGCAAGTGCAGTTTGGCGCATGTTGATGCTTTTGTTATGTGCGTGCTTCATAACTGAAGCAAAATAAAAGAGATTTTACGGTTCAAATCTTTTTATTCAAATTTGCATGCCATGTATAGCAACACAGGAGCGTTGCAGGGCTCATTATGAGTCATATATATTAGCATAAGGTTATAACACAACAGTCCCTTGCAAACAAAGACCCCCCTCCCATGCCCAAAAAAAAACTATAAAAAATGTAAACACACTGTCGTACTCAGTAAAAGACAAGACAAATGTTTAGAAAGAGGAAACTCTGGTATTGGATCTCTATGTTATATCTGTCATCGGGACTCGGGAGTAGGTTCAGTCAAGCAGAGTATGCGTAGATATTTGGGGCAAGTGAGCTCACGAAATTCCTTCAAGAGGAGAGTAAGGAATGGGCTCCAGAGCTCTTCAGACGAGGTGGTCTGATTCGTAAGTGAGAGCGTGACCTTTTCCATTCCCAATATGTGCCCTAGGCGGTGGAGCAAGCCCATGTGTGTGGGAATGAGGCTTGTTCCCCAGTGAGTAGGGATATTCTGGAGAGCAGCTCCCAGGGCTAATCCTATCTGTCTCCCGTGTCTGGATTTTAATGGGAAAGTGAGGGGATAGGGTTGCCCCAGGATCGTATTAGTGAGGAATCTGTGGAGTTGTGTGTTGAGATGCAAATCTATTTCATCCAGTATTTGAGTCCAGTACTCCGATATTTTGGGGCAGTCCCACAATATGTGCAATAGCGTGCCATGAGAGCCACACCCCCTCCAACAGTCTGGGCTGCACTTCAGATTACCTTTATGCAAGCGCAGTGCCGTAAGATGCCAATAGGTAACCACCTTGGTGGCTGCTTCAATGCTAGAGGTGTTGCGCGCTGTAAGTCGTGCTCTGTAGTAAATCTCACCCCATTCCTTTGAGACAATTGTCTGCCGAGCTCTGTCTCCCAGCTTTTCTGGCTCCCGCTCAGTAATGGCTTGTAGGACTGACCCAAAATGGAATAATGTTGAGAGATAGGTCGCTTATCAGATGTTTTGGTTACAATCTACTTCTCGTAGGGTGTAAGGTTTCTCTGCATTCCAGAGTAGTTTGCTAGGTGTAGGAGCCAATGACGTAATTGCATATAGTGCATTCTCTCTGTCTCTGGAAGTGCGTAGTCGGAACGTATCTGGGCAAATGAGAACACACCTTCCTCATCAAACATGTGGCCCACTGAGCGGCATATTGTCTGCCGCCATGCGGTAAATGTTCCAGGACCCAGACCCAGGGAGAAGTCAGGGTTATCGAACAGTGGTGTGAAAGGAGAGGGGAAACATGTGGGGGCCCATCTCACTCTGACCTGGTCCCAGACCTCCATGGTTCCTCTAGTGATGGGGGACGCGTAGAGGCTTTTGGGTCGATGTGTTCTCTTCAAGAAAGGAATCTTCCTTAAATGTGATCTTGCTATCGCTCTATCCTGGAACAGCCAGCGTCTTTCTGACTCATCTCTATTCCACTCTACAAGATAGCGCAGTTGTGCTGCTTGAAAGTATCATTGATGATTTGGGAGGCCAAGGCCACCTGCATTTGGGGGTAGATAGCTCAGGTCTTTTCTCATTCGCAGTCTTTTGCCCAATCAGACAAATTAGTTCATTTTGTTTTATAGGGTCTGTATCAACCCTGTAGGGGGTGTCACAGGGAGGATCTGGAAAAGGTACATGATTTTAGGCAAAGCAGTCATCTTGAGTGCAGCCACATGGCCAATCTAAGGGGCATATTAACAACGGCCAGCGATAATTATCGCTGGCCGTGCTGAGCGACAAATTCCCTAACGCAGGCTATCTCTGGTATTTATCGCCCTGGTAGCGCGTTATTAACAACGCGTTTCCCCAGGGCGATAAAAATTCCAGAGATAGCGAGGTTATCGCCGTTTGCAGGGAACATCGCTGGTTTTCCAGCAATGTTCCCTGCAAAGCAGCGATAACCTTGCTGATACGAACCTGTGGTCGTATCAGCATAATCCACCCCCTATGTCTAACATAGGTAAGTCAGGATTTCAGCAGACGTTAGATTTTGGTGGAAACGGCCGTTTTCGCCAAAATCTAACGTCTGCTGAAATCCTATGGGCTGCCTTGTAAATATCGCGATGTGAACATCGGCGATATTTGCAAGGCAGTCCATCCGAGGTACGCCTAGTGACGCCCACTTTGCATCTCATTAGAGATGCAAAGGGAGGCGTCGGAAAAGGAGTGCTAACATGCGATTATGCATGTTAGCACCCTCTTGTTGATAGGGCGATAGCTTTATCTCCGTTTTCTGGCTTTTAAAGCCAGAAAAACGGAGATAAAGCCCTTTTAGATATGCCCCTAAGATAGCTGGTGGTGCTTCCAGCAGAAGAGGTCACTCCTAAGCTGCCGAAGTATAGAACCATCGTTTAGGGGTGAAGTTGTCTGATTTGGGGAGGCCAGCTGGATTCCCAGATACAAAATGGCCGTGTTTGCCCATTGCATCGGGTAGAGTACTTTAAGTTGGGTCACCGGTGTCGAGGACATTGATAAGCTAAGAGCTTGAGAATTGTTAACATTAACCCGAAAACCTGAGGCATGGCCAAAATCTGTCAATTCCATCAAAAAGGCTGGGAGAGCTGAGGCAGGGTTGTCTAGTGATACTAAGACATCATTGGCGCATAGGCTGATGGTATGCTGTTACCCACTAAAGGTGACGCCGGTGATGAGGGGGTTGTCTCGATCCCGCTGGGCCAGAGGTTCCATGTAGAGAGCAAACAACAGAGGCGACAATCGGGACCCCTGCAGCGTACCTCTGCTAATGAAAAATGGAGTTGAGATTTGGCCTTTCACTTTGACTTTCGCACTAGGGCTACTATAGCAGCTTAGTGTCCAGTCTCTGAATCTCTCTCCGAACCCAAAGTGGGCTACATTTGCTTCGAGATATGGCCAGCGCACTCGATCAAAGGTCTTCTGGGCATCGATCGTCTGCAACATAATCTACCTGGTCAAGCGTTTAGCTTTGTCAATGATATGCAATATGCGTTTAGTGTTGTCGCTGCATTGTCTTTGGGGAATTAACCCTGCTTGATCTGGGTTGATGATGCGTGACATATGAGGGCTCAATCTGGTGGTGAATATGCTAGTAAAGAGTTTTATATCTTCATTTAAGAGGGATATGGGAGGGTATGAGCTGCAATGCTGTTGATCTTTTCCTGGCTTAGGGATAACCACTATAGATGCTGCCAGCATCGAGGCAGATACTGATCCGGGCCTGGCAAATGAGTTAAATAGTCTAGTTAGAATCGGAGCTAGAACCTAGCAAAAGGTCTTGTAGAAGAGAGCTGGGAACCCAAAGCTTTCTGGTGGGCGATAGCTGAGATTGCTTCTTCTGGACGGATAGGACTATCCAGAAAGGTCGCTTGTGCCAGAGAGATTTGTGTCGTGTTTGCCTCTTGAAGATATGTAACGCGGTGTAGAAGAAATGTCTAAAACTAGAAGCTATGTATTTGTCATCGAGTATTTTGCTACCATACACTGATCGCAGGGAGTGGACCCCATTTACTTATCTTTGTACTTGGAGCTTATTAGCCAGGAGGCGCCCGCATCTCCCCCCCCCCCCTAAATAATAGGAGTGTTTTAGTCGGAGTGCAGCACATTCTGCCCCATCCAAGTCTATACTCGCTAACTGTGAGCAGGCAGTCGTTAATTGGTGGCAAACTCTCGGGGCCCCGGTACGTTAATGGATCCTTTCTAACTCTTTAACCTGGCGAGATAGGTGATCTCTCTTCTTGCAAATTTTGTTATCCACAACTGAAATGGCTTTCATCTCTCCCCTTATGACTGTTTTCAAGGCCTCCCATAGTGTGCTGATAAAGTTGTCTAGAGTGTCATTAAATTTTAGGTATGTGTTTATGGCTTGGTGAATCTGCTTCACTACTGCTGGGCCGTATAAGAGGTTCTCTCGTAATCGCCACAATCGGGTGGGACGTTCCATTGGAGGGTGCTCTAAAGTAGGAGAGACCATTGCATGGTCTGAAAGAGCAGGGGGCTCTATTTCGAATGCAGCCATCAGTGTACATATATCTTTCGTCCCTAGGAAGTAATCTAGCCGAGCATATTTCTTATGGGCGTGAGATAAAAATAAATATATTCTAGTGCGTGTGGGTGTAGAACCCTCCATATATCCCGCAGTCCAATGTACCGTAACCACTGATGATCCCCCGGGACAGCACCCATGCTTGGCCATGTCTGTGTGCAGTTCTATACATGTCATTATTGAATACTAAGTTGAGGTCACCTGCCAGAAGAACCCCTTGCTCTGGTGTAGACATGACCTCTCACAGCTCTTCGCAGGAATGTTTCCTGTCCCTCATTGTGGGTGTAAAGAGCACCAACTATGAAGGAGCAGTCCCCAATGTTCATATTGTGAGCTAGGAGCCTGCCTTTTATTTCTGCTACTAGACCCTATTCTACCTTTGAAGGAGTGGGCTACTAGTATGGCCACAACTGCTGATTTAGAAGAGGCTGAGGAAAAGAATTGATGGGGAAAGTTTGTGATCGGAGCCGATGATAGTCGGTCGTTAAGAGGTGTGTGTCCTGGAGCATGCAGATCCAAGTTCTAGATAGGATAGTACTGTTCTGCGCTTAACCGGGTTGTTAAGGCCCTTTACATTCCATGTGAGAATTCGGATAGTTGTCTGGGCTATATTGGTGGACGATATAAGAGAAGTATAATAATGGGCACTGTCCTGGTTGTGAAAGTTCTGACATTCTCCCAGGACCCTCCCAGCCCCTATGAAAACATGCCTGATCCAAGATGTACCAGTGTTGCTAGTGAGTACTTTCCCCTAGTAGAAACAGAAAAAACTACAATTAACAGCAATAGTGATGAGAGCATCAAGTCCAATACCAATAGTTTAACTTACAGGTCCTTTGATGCTTGAAGAGAGTGGGTCTGTTCTGTGGCTTCATATCCCCCCCGCCCCCTCCGGTCCCCCGCCCGCCCCGCCATCGCAAAGCGGATGTTCATTGTGGTGTGCCCAGCAGTCTGAGGGGATCTCTGTTTTGGCCAGTTCTCCGGGCAGCGATTCCAGCACCGCTCGTCTTTCAAGCGCAATTATCGCTGGATCAGGTTATGTGTTACCAGAAGACCTTTTGCGCCTTTGCCAGTGGGGTTGTCGATTGGTTGAGCGAGTTTGGGAGTTCATAGGTTGGTCTTGAGTGGTGGAGACATCGATGCCCAGGATCAGATTAATATAAAGACAACATTGAAATTAGGTCATGTATCATATCAATGCATTTAAAGGCATCATGTCCAAAAGTGTGGGTGCCTAGGTATTGACCGATATTAAAGCACGAAATATATGATTCTGTTGTTTAATCTTGTTTCCATCTCCCTCTGGCTGGCTCGATGTCCAAGTATAGCGCAAGCAAGTCACCCTGGCACAGAACTTGGCAGGCCCAGAGCAGTGACTAAAAGAACATCTTGGGTGTGATCACTCAAAGTAACATTTTTGGCCCGGGAAAGGGGGGGCAGTGTAGAGATTTCATTATATGTGTCTGTTTCTAGTGCACATGCACAGCGGGGAAATGCGTGCACAGTTCCAGTATAGCAATATTCCAAAGCATAACCATCAAGTTTGAATGAAGTGCATATTCACCAGACTTTTTCTGTCATGTATGTGGATTATTTAGACAGAACTGGACTAATACATAGATTCAACTCGAACTATCCACACCCTCTGGACAAATCCACCCACCGTGTTTTGGCTCTAATCCGCTACCTACTTCCATTTTCCAAATGTTTTCTAATCACAGCCTTTTAACACTTCCACACCTACTGGTCCAGTACTAGGACTATCAACACCCTTTGCTCCCCTTTCTTTATTTTATTTATTTGTGAGTTTTCATACAGCACACATGACCCCATCAGAGGTGCAGTGTGCTTTAGAAGAGGCAAAAAAAGAAGCCAAATGATACAAGACAAGGTAAAAAGGGATTTAACTACACTAAACATACTCAGAAAGGACTCTAAGTTGATCATACATAATATGTGCTTTAGTTGATGGGGTAGCGCACAATCAACTGTTATTGGTGCAGGGTTAGAATGTGAACCTTTACCTCTCTCTTCTCTCAGTGTGTTAGCAAGACAGGCATAAAGTGGAAGACTTTCAAAGTGGTACCAGAGAAGGGGAGCTTCAGGGTGGAGTTTTTTTAAAACTTTGGGTGGATTTTGTTTGTGACGCTTAGCCTAGTGAACTTGTTTGAAGTGAATTAGAATCAGTAGTAGAAGACTGAACTGATGGAAATATTTCTGTACACAGGTGAGTAACTTTGCAGTAGACTGCAAATCCCCCACCATTTTTTAGTGGACGTGTCCTTCCGTAGAGGCTTGTATCTTTCGCTGAATAGTTACCCTTACCTATTGATCTCCCATCCAGCCTATTTACTCTTCTTCCAGGCTCTGCCCCATTCACTCTCTTTCATCTGCCCTTATTTAACGAAATTAGCAAGAGCCCCGTACTTCTAACAGATCATTTTTTATTTATCTTACTATTTCTATTTCCTTTGACTGGACCAAGTCATTCTGGGACCAGGTTGAAAATGGTCATACCATGCCCAACTCCGAAGAAGTGGACAAAAACTGAACCAAATGCATTCAAGTGGATGCCCATTGGCCACACCGGTGAACTTCCACTGCTTCTTAAAACAGACTGGATTGCCTTCCATATCACTGTTTGCATGTATGCTCTCCAACATATTTCCTGATGAGTGGCCACATATCCAGGCTTCTGCCTTCGCTTTCCGTTCTCTGCATGACATGAAGGCTGTCCATCTCATTCTTTCGAATCAGCTGCACATGGTCTTTCAGGGCACACGTAACCCTTGAATCTTCTCAAATCCCCTTAGCTTCTTGGTCCTCATGCCTAACCCTTGCCCCACTGTCATTGCCCCTGTTCTGAATAAATGCATCATAAGCATCCTCCGATCCCGTTCTTCAAGTGCTTCCAATATTCCTAACACCTAGCGCTAGTTGCTGCCATGTCAGTTTGTTATGTTATATTATGTTACTGTCCATTTATAAAGCGCATGTACACCAGACGGTCACTTGGCGCTAGGTAGCCAATCAAGCATCAACCTCACTTAGTGGTAAGCCTGTCTGAAAAGCAGTGTTTTCAGGAGTTTTCTAAATGTAGCAAGATCCAAAGAGGACCTAAGGTCCAAAGGCAGGCTATTCCGGGAAGGGATAGCTTCTTTCCACTGATGCTTTTCATCTGGGTGTGCACCTTTACTATCTTCATCAGACCTATTTGCTCCTGACCTGTTAATGTAGATTCACTATAGTGTGCTTTGCTCTTTTGTATGGCGATCCACACACCACTGCTCTCCATTGCCGTTTTAACCCTCATGAGGCCTGCTATGCCTTTCACCTCTGCCACTTTGGTGACTCTGAATACAACATAATTGGAAAGATTGACTGTAACAGCTTTATCTGATATATACTGCTACTTTTAACTCTGCTCCATCTTAATTTCCAGTATGTTCACTTCTTGTTGGAAATTTGCCCTTTCTGCACAGACATTTCAGCCACACATTTTTGTTGGCCTTAGCACTCTGTCCACTTTACCCCTGCTAATCAGTGGTAAAACATGTGTGCTCTCCCCACTAAACATGGTACAATTGGTATACATCTTATTGGTACATTTAATTTACTTATGAGTCCCTAGCAAATGGTACTACATGCACCCAAAACCTGTAGGTTAAATACTACTAGTGGGCAGCAGCACTCGTTGTGCCACCTTCTAATGTAGCACTGTAAGACATGTCTCGGGCCTGCCATTGTGATTTGTTGTTCAGTTTAAAACTGCCATTTCGACCTGACAAAGTAAACCTTTTGCAAGGCCTAAATATTCCTTTTTAATACTTATTCGTCACTCCTAAGTTAGGCCCTAAATGCCTATTGGGCACGGTGCATGGTATTTAAAATTAGGGCATGTGTACCTAAGTTTTACATGTCCTGACAGTGAAAATTCTCCAAAGTTGTTTTTCACTGCAGCAAGGCTGGCTCTCGCATAGAAAAGCAATAGGTTACATTATAACTCCCTATAATGCATAACTTCAGTTTGGGATTAGCTTGACAAATTATTCAAGGATTCGTTGTAATAGGAATTTAAAACCCAACCTAATGCTAAAGTCGGAGTTTAAATGGCTATTGTGCAAATGCCACTATTAGAAAGTTGGCATTTTGCTCCCTAAGCTAAATGTTGCTTTCTGCCAGTGTCCAGGGTAGGGGTGGGCGTAACTTGTGTAATTCAGTGCAGCGTAATCTCACGGAATTACGTAAAACTTCCCTGAGATTGTGCTTGAATTATAAAAGAAGAGTAATTTTGCGTTTAGCACTACTTTATAGCACAAAGATGTATTTTGGACTAAGAAATAGGACTAAATGCAACAGAACACAAATAACGAGTGTGAGCAGCCGCTCGTGTTCGCTAAATATGCTTTTGGGGTAGGATTTTCCCCCAGCGTACTACCAACATTGAGGAAAAGGTTATATAATATGAACATGAGTGCTGACATTTTTTTAAATCCACCTGACTTTGTACAACGATTGTTTGAGGAATTTTCCATGCACTTCTGACATTGTACATTCTTTTATTTTTTTCTCTCCATATCCTTGGAAAAGTACAGAGTGGCTGTTAGAATAATTACACTTTGTTAATCATTTGTGTTTCTCTGAGATGGAAAGTCACGCTGGTCTTTTTCCATTCAATTTGCAATTAAGCAATGGCTTGTGATCCCTTATCTTGAAAATGTAGTGTGGTTAGCTATTCTTTTTGTATGTATAACTGGAAGTAATTTTCCAATGGATTAGGGGGAGGGAAGTGAAGGGGTGTAGGCAGACTTGTTTAAAGTATAGTATAAATATGAAAGGAGAATTCTGTGTGGTCATTCATTACCTACACGGAATAGCTTTTTGCTTGTGGGTCTTGCATCTGTTCAAGCTTGAATAAACCAAATGTTTTACCTCTGACTCCCTGTACTCCTTTTGATTTAAAGTGGACAAGAGGTGCGTTTTTCTCAACATTTAGCGCTATTTTTTTAGCGCAAATGCACCCTCGCGTCCAAAATGGATGCAAGGATGCATTCTACGCTAAAAAACAGATCTAAGGGCCAGATGTACATAGATTTCTGTTTGCGATTTCCTAATAGCAAACTGTTGCGATTCTCTATTAGGAATTCGCAAACAGCTATGTACAACAGTGTGTTTTACACTGTTTGCAATTCCCAGTGGGTCCCAAGGGACCTGTCTCATTCATATTCATGAGACAGGTCGCAATTTATGACCCATTGGGAATCGCCGGCACTCACAGGGATGGTGGCCTGCTGGGGTCAGCAGACAACCATGTCTGCGACTGCTTTTAAAATAAAGCAGTTTTTTTTTTTGAAATGCAGCCCGTTTTCCTTAAAGGAAAATGGGTTGCATTTAAAAAGAAAAATTAAAAGTTTCCTTATCATTTTTAAGAGCAGGCAGTGGTCCCTGGGACCACTGCCTGCTCTTAAAAATGTTAGCGCTCACATTCACAAGGGGGAAGGGTCCCTTGGGGACCCTTTACCATTTGCGAATGTGGTTTTTTTTGGGCAGTTTTACATAGCGCAAACTCAACCCGAAGGTATCAGAGCGCCTTACATGAGCACCAGTTGCGTTACAGAAGGACACAATAATTTTGTTAGGCCCGGAGAGATGAAGTGATTTGCCCAGAATCACGGGATGTTGAGCATCCCTGCCGAGACTCGAACCCGGGGCCCTAGCTTCGAGGTCGACCGCTCTAGACGTTTAGCCACATCCTCACTCCAACTTGAAGTTGGTGGTAACTGTGAATGTTTTGCAACCGCATTACCGGTCGCAAAACATTCCCACATACCAGTGCGACTCGCAATTAGGAAGGGACGCCCTTGGCATGCCCCTTCCTAATAGCGACTCACGAACCCAATTTGCGATTCGGTAATAGCTTACCAAATCTCAAATAGAGCTTTGTACATTTAAAAATGCTTTTTTTAGGTCATAAACGGCCCATTCTGCGAATCGGGACATTAGCGAGCTGAAAAAAGCTTTGAACATCTGGCCTTTAATACAGAAGAAAACAAATAGCGAGCGTTAGCAGCCGCTCACTAAATATACTCTTGTGTTAGGAGTTTTTACCCAAATTACTCTTAAGTAAGCAAGGAGGAGTAAGTGTGTCATTATCTGTAAATCTGTGTCAAAGAGTAACTTAGAATTACCAAAATTACTCCATTTACTCTGGCATAATTGAAATTCCACCCAGGCCTAGTCCATGGTCTACTGACTGCTAATGGCTCTTATGTGGTATGATTTATATTGCTCCCAGACAGTAGACAAAGGGACTGGGAGTGGGGAGGTGATAATTATCGCTGGCCGCTGTTAGCGCGAGGAATCCTATCGCCGGCTATCGCTGGAAATTATCGCCATGCTAGCGCTGTATTAACAACGCTTAGCGCAAAGGCGATCATTTTCCAGTGATAGCGATGTTTTCCATGGAACATCGCTGGTTTTCCAGCGATGTCCCATGGAAAACGGCGATATCCTTGGTGATAGGGCCTGTGGTCTTAGCCACACAATCCACCCCCATGTTAGGTATGCCTTAGTCAGGAATTTAGCAGACGTTAAATTCCTGCGTTAAGGCATACTTAACGCGATTTAAAATATCGCTAACCCACGTTGCTAATATGGCGATACCTGGGTTAGCGATATTTTCCCATGTTGTTTTCACAGGCACGCCCCCTTTGCATCTCATTAGCGATGCGATGGGAGGCGTGCAGAAAACGGACGCTAATGCAGGAATCACGCGCTAGCGTGTCCTTGTTAATTAGGCGATAGAATTATCGCCGCTTTTCGTCCGAAAACGGACGCTAAAGCGGCGATAATTCATTAACGCCGCCTTGATAATATGCCCCAAGCTCTTTTACTACGTATTAATTCGCTATTGTTTTCATTGCTCTCAGTGTTTCTTTTTACGTGGTATATCTTTGGAAATACTATTCCAAAATAACAACTTCCATACCACCGTGCAGGAAGCCTAAAGTAAGCCTTATTCCCACACACATAATATATTCCAGGAAAAACTGAATCTGTTCCTCCTTTGAGTCCCCAACCTCCAAGAATTAAAAAATTGTGTTCACATTCACTGGTACCGATGAAAACATTGTTATAATCAGTCTTTAACCTATGAAGACAAATTTTCCCTGTCTTTACGAAATCCAGAGCCATAGCAGCTTGAGCCTTGCCAGGTGTGTAACTACCTTCTTTCTCAGCCCAAGGTGGTAAATGAGCCTTATGCTCAGAAGCTTTCTTTTGAAAATCTTGTCTTCTATCTTCTACTAAATTCAAAAATATCTTTTCTTCTTCAAGTAAAGAACATGTTAGATTGTGTCTATGTGCATGTGTTATGTCTATTGATTTCATTGTTAAGAAAAATTCTCCCATAAACTGTGCGTCTTGACTACTAAGCACTGGGTTCATACTCTTGCGAATTGGAACCTCAGAAAATATCACATCTAAGTTTGAATAATAATACTGAAGTTTCCCTGTTCTATAAAATAAACTAGACAAAACACTACATGATATGCCATATGTCAGTGGTAAGTGATGGTATGTTAATCCTTCTGCTACTGATTCGGGTAACTTCATACAGACGTAACAATTACTAACTTCCATGGTGTCTACATATCGAAACAATAACTTTGTGAAAACGTTTAAACTAGTGTTGTTGTCAGCTACTTCATGATGAATTTCTAGTTCACTTTCTGCCATTAGTTCTACTCTATTGCCCTTTATGTTTGCTGTCCTTCCTTTAGTTTCATTATTAATCTTTTTATCTACTATCATAAGGTAAGGAACTGCTACAATCAGGACTAACCATACTATAAGCACCATTACTAGACTACATATGCATATTGCACAGCATCTTCTACAACATTTCTGTTTTGGTCTCCCAGTAACTCTATCATCAGGCATTCTTCTTTTCTTTAGTTTATTCTTTTGCTTAGTCAGGGTGGTCTTGTTTCTTCTTCGTACGTCAATTCTGCACTTGTTCCTTCGCCACCACTGTCACTTGATTCTGAGCTTTCAAAATCTTCAAGGATGATGTAAGTCCAATCAGGATCCTTGAATTTGTTATTCACAAGTTTCAGTCTTTTGCTTCTTCTTTTCGCAGTTTTATTTTCTTGTTCGGTTTGACTTGTCACTTCATTCACTTGATCTGGATCTTCACTTCTGGTTGTTATGTGGTACTTCACTCTATTAATGACACTCGGCCAATGATCTCCTTTTCTTGTTTTCTTTGTTGGCACTGTTTCTTTGTTTTCGTCTTCAGCTATCTCGTTAATTTCACTTCTTAGTACTGCTTTGTTTTCTTTGATCACTTTTTCTTCTGTTTTGTCTTTTTCAGGTCTGATTGGTTTCTCTGTAACAGCTCCGCTGTGAGTTTCCAATAACTGACCTTGTTCTTTATTTATTTCTTCAAGTTCATGTTTTTCAAGGTTTTCTTCTTCTGTGTACTCCTCTTGATCTAACTTGTTCTGATCAGGGCTTATTGCACTGTGAACTTCTGCAGCCTGACCGGTTCTTCTAGACCAGTCTGTCCCTGATCAAAGTCTATTAGGTCTTCACTGTTTTGAGTCCAGTTTTCTTTCCCTATCTGACCTTGTTCAGGATTTCTTAATGTCTTTTCTTCTTGTTCCTGAACTGCTTCTTCTTCACCTATCTGATCTTCTTCAATTTCCTCCAATTTCGCTTGACTTCTTGTTCTGTGGTATACTTCAGGAACTTCTACCACTGGTATCCAATCCTGACTTGTGCTCGGTTGTTCTTCTTCAGCTTCTCTGGAATCTCGAACTTGAGATCCTACAGCTGGGCAACCTTCAGCCTCTTCAGTGATTGGCGTTGTCTGAGGATTCTCTTCCTCGGGATCTGGTACTCTCTTGGTGTGACTTACATGGATCCAATTAGGAAATCCGGCACACTTCACTGCTGTACTCGTTGTCAGTATGACTTGACACGGTCTGCCCCATCTAGGTGATAGACACGTTTCTCTGGTGTGATTCTTCACTACCACCCAGTCACCAGGATTCAGATCATGTTCTTGTTCAGGCTGCCTGGAAACTGCGTCTTCTCCAACCTGATGAGAGACAGAACGCACTAGGTCAGCCAATCCTTTGCAATAGTCCAAAACCATATCATCAGATATATTCACCAGGTTGTTTGTGGGAACATGCGTTTGTCTCATTGCTCTTCCCATCATTATTTCGTGGGGGCTCAATCCTGTGTTTCTGTCAGGTATACTTCTGAGTCCCATTAGAACAAGTGGCAATGCATCTGGCCACTCTAATGATGTTGATGCACACATTTTTCCCAGTCTTGACTTTATAGTGCCATTCAATTGTTCAACAACTCCAGAAGCTTCTGGACGATATGCACAGTGCAGTTTCTGTTTGATTTGAAATGCTTCACAGATTATTTGAATCACTTCACTGTTAAAATGTTTTCCTCTATCTGATTCCAAAGTTACTGGAAAACCAAATCTAGGAATGAGCTCTCGTAACAACAGTTTTGCAACTGTAATGCTGTCATTTCTCCTAGTAGGGTAAGCCTCCACCCACTTTGAAAACAGACACACTATGACTAGTACATATTTCAGCCCTCTACATGGTGGTAACTGTATGAAATCAAACTGAAGTCTCATAAATGGACCCTCTGCCTTTCCAATTTTCCCAAATCCAATTACTGTCTTCCTCCCCGGATTATGCATCTGGCAAGTTAGACATCTCTGGCAAAGACTCTCTGCAACAGCTCTGAATTTGGGATTGTACCAATTTTGTCTGAACAGCCTAATCATTGCATCTCTCCCTATGTGTGTGTCTCCATGATGCATTCTAGCCATTTGTGAGAGTAAACAGTCTGGCATGACTGGTCTGCCATCCGCACTGATCCACACTTCATCATCTCCTCTTTGCGAACAACCCACTTTGATCCACAAATTCTTCTCACTTTCATCAACCTCATCTTGCAATTTCTTCACCTCATTCCAAGTTTCAGGTGGCATATACAGCATGAGTTGGCAGCTGATTCCCATTCTTTCCACCCTCTTATTGACTGACATTCTGGTTTTGGCACAATGTTGAGCCACCAGATCTGCATACCTGTTGCCGACTACCACCCAGTCATCTCCTGACTGGTGTGCGGCACATTTCACCACAGCCAATTCTTTTGGTGATTGTATTGCTTCTAGCAATTCCCTTACAAATTGTCCATTTTTAACGGGGATCCTGAAGAAGTCATGAAATCCCTCTGCATCCATAGTTGGCCAAAATCATGCACAACCCCGTAACCATATTGGCTATCTGTAAATATGGTTACTTTCTGATTCCTCCCAATTTTGCATGCTTTTATCAACGCAATCAATTCAGCTACTTGTGCAGATTTGACTCCTGGTAAATAGGATGCTTCAACTATTCCAGTTAATTCACATACTGCATAGGCAGCAGTTAGTTTACCATCTTCATGTCTTTGACATGAACCATCAACAAATAGCTCCCTGTCTGGCTTTTTAAGAGGCTGTTCCTCTATATCTGAGCGTGGTTTTGTGCATAATTCTGTGATTTGTATACAATCATGTTCATCGTCTTCATCATCTTTAATTCTCTCATGACGTGGGTCTGGTAGTAAGGTTGCTGGATTTATTATAGTACACCTTACCATGTTCACATTTTCAGCACCCATTATTATTCTTTCATATTTAGTCAGCCGACTAGGAGTAAGATGCTGAGTTCGGGTTCTTGTCAACAGAATGACAACTGCATGTGGAACATACACTTTTACAGGGTGTCCCATCACAATTGACTCACTTTGTTCAATGCTCAAACAAGTAGCTGCCACTGCTTTTAGGCATCCTGGCAACGCGGCTGCTACTGGGTCCAATGTAGCAGAAAAATATGCTATAGGTCGTCTTTCTAGTCCATGTCTTTGAGTTAGGACAGAAAGTGCACAATTTTCTCTCTCATGACAGAACAATGCAAATTCTCTCTTATAATCAGGCATGCCTAAGGCAGGTGCTGAACATAGTGCATTTCTCAATTTTACAAAAGCTTCTACACTTTCATCCTCCCACTCCACAGGGTCCTTTGCTTTCTTCTTTGTCATGTTAATTAAGGGCTTAGCTAACATGGAAAATCCTGGTATCCATTGTCGACAGTAACCTACTATTCCTAGGAACATTCTCACTTGTCTTTGTGTTACAGGCATTTGCATTTTCTTTATCAAAGCTACTCTTTCAGCTGTTACTCTTCTTTTTCCTCTCTCAATTTGGTGTCCCAGATACTTAACAGCTGTTGTACAGAATTGCAATTTTTCAGGTGAGACCTTATGCCCTTCTTCTGCCAAAATATTTAATAATGCTATGGAATCAACAACACAGTCCTCTCTGGTGTTCAATGCCACCAATAAGTCGTCGATATATTGGACTAAAACTGAGCTTCCTGGCATCACTAGTTTTTCAAGGCACTTTTTCAGTATCTGGTTGAAAATAGAAGGACTTTCTGTGTACCCCTGAGGAACACGATTCCACACATAAACCTTGTTTTCAAATTTAAATGAGAAAAGATACTGGCTGTCTGGATGTAATGGTATTGAAAAGAATGCTTGACACAAATCAATTACTGTGAACCATCCTGCACTCCACGGAATCTGGTATAAAATTACTGCAGGATTTGGTACTATGGGACAACATGGTTCTACAATCTTATTTATTTTCCTCAGGTCCTGAACAATCCTATATTTTCCACTAGGTTTCTTTAATCCCATTATTGGTGAATTACATGGGCTACTCATTACTTCTTTTAGTATGTTTTATTCTACCATTCGATTTATTTCTTCGATGACTCCTGCTTTTACTTCTGCACTCATTTTGTACTGTCTGGTATTTGGGAAAATTGCACCTTCCTTTACAGTAATTTTAACTGGATCTATTTTACCCTTAAGTCCTACTTCCTTTCCGGTGAAATCCCATACTATGGGGTTTACTGTACCTTTTAATTCTTCTGGCAACTCATCTTTTGTTATTAACGAAAACATGTCATCCACTTCTGTACCTTGTTTTGCAATCATAATTTTATATACATGGTCTTCATCTGGTGTCTGAACTGCCACACCATCCGGTGTGCAGAAAATGGTACAATTCAACTTGCACAACAAATCCCTACCTAATAAGTTTACTGGACTAGAATCACACACTACAAATTGATGCATTTCTCTGAAGTTTCCAATTTTAACTTCCATGGGTTCGGTAAGAGGTGTTCTAATCCGCTGATTAGCTACCCCCACTACTTGGATATTTTCACCAGAGAGAGGAAGGTCTGGAATGTCTGCTGTTCTCACAGTAGACCGGGTAGCACCAGTGTCCAAAAGGAAAGTAATATTATTACCTTTCACATTCCCTTCAACATATGGACCTGACTGATCTACCTGTAAGGATGCGCCAAGTATGCACTCCTTCTTCCCTCTCCTAGGCACCGTCATGGACTGTATTGACAGAAATCGTCCTGCAAAAGAAATTGTGATGTCATATAATCATTCTTACCACTTCCTCCCGGATATCCGATGTCTGTACCATGCTTTGCTCTGCTTACATTACCCTGAATAGGTGCAGGTGGCAACTGACTCTGAGAATTTGCACCCTGCTGTGAGTCATTCTGCGTCTGTGGATTTAAATTTTGATTTGGGCTATTATTATTCCGGATCTTTTTACATTCATCCTTCCAATGCCCCAATTTTCCGCATCCATGACAAGGAAATTTCTTTTTAGCTTCTTCTCTACTCATTCGTCCTCTAAATTTTCCACCATTCCCAGTATCACCATTCGTTCCAGAATCTTTTCCTTGATTTTCACTCGGATTTTCCAAATTAATTCCCTGCTTTTCTGCAATTTTCACCTGAGCCCACATCACTTTTTCCTGCAATTTCTTGTGTCTATCCTCAATATCGTCTCCACAATATTTTGCATACTTCAGAATCTCATCTATGGGCTTTCCTTGCCAACACAGCATATGCTGTTTAATCATCTGACAAATTTCTGGCTTTAAACCATAAACAAATCGATACACAAACTGACTCATGTTTTTGTCTCCAATGTCCTCAAATCCACTATACTGTTTAAATACCTGCAATAGACGCTCATAGTAGGAATGTACTGATTCATTAGCTTCTTGGGTAGTTCGATCTATTTTTACCCAATCTGTTTCTTTCGGTGGTATTTTCCCTTTCAGGTAAGTTATCACCTGCTGATACTTTTTCATCACGTCATTTGACGGGGCACCTGTCTTCGGATCTCTAGGATATTCATCACTAGGCCAATCGACTGTAATTTTACAATCTGTCCACAAATCAGCAGGTACCACTATGTCAAACAAACCATCTAAGTCTTTTAACAATACCTTTGACACCTTCACAAACCTGTCAACCTGCTTGTACCATTCAACTGGTTTTTCTCTCAATTTTGGAAAATTATTCGTAAATGACAAAATATCCTGTCTGCTCCATGGAACATGTACATATCCTCCTCCCGCAACTTCTCGCATGGGATACATCTGGTCTGCCTTCCCTGTTTCTTTCATCACATATTCTGTTGCTGTTCTACTTGTTCGTGCTGCTTCCTTTTTCTTGGCCCACCTAGTTTTCCATTTATCTAGGTCTCCCCATTTTTGCAAAACTAACATTAATTCTCTTATTTGTAATCTTCTTCCAGAGGCATTCATATTTTCTAAATCTTTTTCTGAAAACTCTGCTCTATAGGGTTTCTGTAGTACCTTTGATCTCCCTATTTCTATTCCCATCTGTAGTGCTAAATTGGATAATTTTTCATGAAATAACCTTACATTTCTGGTGATACTCCTGCACAGAAACAATAATTCTTCTTCATCATAGGTATTTAAGCGTTCTAGTCCTACATTTCCTGCTATTATTTCTTCTAATTCGACTTTCAATTTATGAATGTCCATTATTTTCGGAGGTGTGCACTGTTTAACTGACCCTTGCACCCATCTTTCTAGATCTTCAGGTGTTACTATGGTAGCACTTTTTGCTCCCGATGAAGTTATTAAACTTACATCTTTTGAACATCCAGGTACATCTTTTCTGGGAGTGCTATTTACAGAACCTCGAATAGGCAAGTCCATAAGTGATATTGTGGATTCACAGTCACTAAATTGATCCTCAATTATAACTGGAGCTTCAGGTTTTGGATTATTCACAGCAGTAGGTGTAAGTATCGGTGGAGGACAGCTTCCCTGAGTACCATTTAATGGAACTACTGGACCAATTGTTACTGGTATGGTCAACGAATCAGGATGTACTTTTATCTGGGTTATTTTCTGTATTAATTCTGCTCTGGTCTTTTCTAGAGCTTCCTTTTCTTTGTCATGAAGTATTCTACTCGGGTGAATTCATGCATTACTTGTGGCACTAATGGAGTTTTTGGTGGTGCACTTGGGGTGCATCCACTTGTCCCTTCCTGATATGGTGGGGATTTCTTAACATTTCCTCCATAAATTCGTCTTCAGACTCCTCATTTCTCATTAAATGTTTTGTCTTTTCTGTGCACTTACTTCCTAATTTCTCCTCTGCTGAGAACAATGGATATAATCCTTCTGTAATCATTGCCCTTCTCCATTGTTTCATCTGACCGTCCCTAGACTCACGTAGATATCTGGGAAAAAATCCTGGATAACTCCTATTACTTCTAGATTGGTCCTGCTCAACTGCCTCGGTTTCCCATTCTTCTAGAGCTTCGTACTGAGTTAATCTAGGTCTGGGTTCTAAGTCATTCATCCTCAATCTCAAATTCTGAAGAATTCGCCCATTGAACGTGCCATTCTCGGGAAATGCTAGTATTCCATCATTTTTGGTATATTCTATCCAATTCTCCATCCATACACAAGTATGATAACCTCTCGCCATCATCATGAATGAAGCGGGCGTTTTAGCTGGTGGAATAATAATTCCTTCTCTAGTTTTGAGTGGTTTATCCTTTTTAAAATAGTTCTTAATCTTTTGCAGAAAGGACATTTTTCTCTTCTCTCCGTACATTCTATCTAATCTTCGGTGTACAAATTATATTCTGCAAAACCTAGGAATCTCTTATCCGGACGAGTTCCTGTTAAAGTCGGATCGCGTTTTAACATGCAATCCTTATCCACTAAGAATTTCGCTTCTATAATTTTGACCAATCAATTGTTTTCTATCTTTTATTTCCGAGCCAATCCTTGCGCGGCCTTTTGGTGACGTTTTATCTGTCAACCCCTCCTTTACAATCTGCTCTTTCCTGTCCTTGCTGGTTCAACCAATCCCAGCGCGGCACCTGTGACGTCAGTACTACTCCTGACTACTGACCCCTCCTTTACAAGGGTTTTTCCACACCCGCTGATTCAACCAATCTCAGCGCGGCGTTTTGTGACGTCAGCTCCCTCTCCGGCAACTGACCCTCCCTTTACAAAAATTTACGCAAACTTATTTTCTCTACAATTCTTAATTTCAGTAACAACATAAAACATTCGCTATCGTGCCAGTTTCTCTAAAATAGAAAAGATAGTTTTCTCTCACACTTAGTAAAACCTTTCCGTTTACTAAACATACACTACGAGTAAAACACTTCCGTCTACTCTTCACACAAGCTCCAGAAGTACCTGTTACTTCTCCAATGTTACCCTTTCTAGGTGATATAACATCAAATTTTCACCAGCGTACTCTTTTGCTATTACTCACACGCATAGAATCCCTAACGAGTACTGAAAGTCCTGCTTAACTTTTCAGTACTAATTCTGCCTGACAGATAACCTCACTGCAGTATGGCTTCCACTTACCATCCTCTATTCCTTTTACCCCGGGGTATTCTGGACAACATAAAACAAAACTCAAAATTTACAGCGGATGTTAGTTCATAAAAATACAAATAAAATTCTCATTACCCAATTAACAAAGAGTAACCATCCTCTGATTACCAGAAAACTGATCCAGCGCGATATTAGCAAACAGCATTCATACACTAGATACTCACTTGGGCCCATTCATTCATACTACGCTAATACTTACGCTGGGTTTTATCAGTTGTTACTCTCTATCAAAATCCCTGCTACCAATTACCTTCTGATTGAAGAGTAATGACTTACCAATGAATCCTTTGCTAATTGGGAAATTTAAAATGAGTGACATTCATTATAGTACATAATCCTGAAATAACCACTGAGTCAGGAAGTTTTAAAATGTTTATCTAAAGATTCAGCAGAGTAAAATACAGAACCACATGGTACTTAATCGCAATACCCAAGATTAAGCATAGAAATGATTATTGCTAATCAATGACGGTGTTTAAAGAAGAGAAGAAGATAGAGGAAGCAGCGCAACTAAAGGTTCCATTATAATTACCTAAGTGCGAGAACCAAACCCCTTATCCAAGGAGTTGAAAGGATAGGACCCAGGAAGGATGAAGAGCAAAGACTTCCTCCAGGATCAGGACAGGACCGGTGACCTCTCTACAACGACGCCTGCGTCGTTCCCCTCTCTGATACTCGGCTTCTCCTCGATTCTCCCGTGCCTTCCTTCTAATGAACTCTGCCGCCCCCTCCTCAGGACCTCTCTCTGGACAGCAATTCGGTCTGCAATCGATCAGCTTGGTAGTGTGGAGTTAAGAGCACTCTGGCAGCCTGGACGCCTGTTCTTCATGAACGCATGCTCTCATGGAATCTTGCTCTGACTAATTAACTAATGCTATATTCTATTATACCCTTCTACGCCCATGTACCTCCCCTTAATGTTACTAAAATATGGGACCACTACTTCTGATTGGACAGGGATAGGGGGTGGATTCTCGCACCATGCTGATTTGGCCTAAATTGTAAAGCCTATTGTCTTTACGTTCCCACCCCTTCAAATTAATACATTCGCTTTATTTCCCACCCGTCTCATGACAAATGTAAACCAATTTTCATAGACAATGTATCAATGTGTGACAGGAAAGCACTAGTACAACATCTTCGGCCATCAGGTTACGGCCTTGGACTTCGTCCAGGTTGACTTCATTTGGCAGGCACACAAGACACATGCGCAGAACCATTTGCCTCTCGAGTTTCAGGTCACCAACCCAGGCCCAAGTTTATGAACTAATAAAAGTGCAAGAAGAAAATATTAGAATCACAAATAAAATGTTTCACTGTATACCCACTATTTCTATTCTATTCCCAATTAAATATATATACTATCCCGCGTTAGTAGGGTTAGGAAACGACAATTTAATAATGACATGAGAGCAAGCAGAAGCATGTGAAAACATCAAGCAGCCATTTTAATGCACACTGCGCAGAAGCAGAAGTTTCCCACCAAGCAAAGAAAGACATCACACCATGTGATATGGTTGCGACATGCGCATTGAGCTTTCCCGCGCATAGCGGCCATTTTGGATTACAGACAAGCGTTATTCATTAGTAAAAACATTGGCAAGCATCTTTTTCTTTTGTGTCGTGAATGCAAAGGTTAGTATTAACAATACAAGTTTAATAAATTAATACTGTGAGGAGGATTGAATACAAGCAAGTTTCATTTATGAATCCTTGCTCCATCAGTAGGTTTAGGATATTTCTTGTGTTGTGTTTTCACTTTATTACTGTTTGAATGCTGCATAAATACTTTATGTTAGAAATGGGCAGTAGCTTGCACCCTGTCCAAGCAGGGACCCAACCTTCTAGTCAGGGTAAGGGAGTTAAACACCTAAGATAACCCCTGCTCACCCCCTTGGTAGCTTGGCACGAGCAGTACGGCTTATCTCAGAGGCAATGTGTTAAGTATTTGTACATAGCAAAGAATGGCCGAGTCCCTAAGGCGACTTGGACTCGAGCGTGCACAGCTATATTGACATTATGTCAACAATTTAAATACATTGTGTTTGACCAATTTGTGAGAGTTTTACTCAGGAGTATGTTTATTTTTACTCTGTGCTTTTTATGTGGGTTTGAAACATATTTACACATCAAATTTCAAATAAAACATAACATTTCAACAAATGCGTTATTCAATTAATTATGAGCATAATACAAATGCATTAAATTCAGTAGAAGGAAGCTATGATGAAGCCCGATGCATTTCGGGACGACTGTCCCTTCGTCAGGGGCAAAACCTGTTGAAAATAAACAGTTATTAAGTACAAAGTTGGTTCAACACTAAATATTAACAATGCTGTTTTTATCACGATTTAGTCAATTACCAAAGTAAACTGATGTCACCGCTAGCCAGTGTCATCTTAAAGAGTGCCAACATGCACTCCTGGCACAAAAATCAAGTGTCATTTTCTTAAAAAAATGTTTACACCACCTAGCCATTGTGGAAGGAACATCAAGTGTACATGCCACATGCAAAGCTTATAGTAGATCCTCTTACTTACAAACAGAATATTTTTGCAACTTCCAAAATGGATGGTGCTGACACCACCTTATACCTAGAAAGACATGAGACAACAACCGGAATGACTCTACTGTCCTGATTTTTTTACATCATGTCACCATCCGATATAGTAGTCAACTATCTACCTTGAAATACACCTCGTATGGTGTGTGCCCGTGCTCAATCTGAATCAGCCAGAAGACCATGAACAATCCTTCAACTTTCTGTATCAAAAACAACATCAAACCATCTTTAAGTAGGTTGCTTGGGTGGCTAGTTACAAAATTTGACAAAGGAACATGGCAACTAGGCTGAGATATACCTGAATCTTTAAAAGACGCAACTCGCGCTTGCCGTGCAGTCAAACTTCTGAATTCCCGTGACGTTGCGACCCCTCCCTGGCAGAGAAATAGACACGTCACACACTGTACTGTACAATGGTCTTAAAACTATTCAGCTCAATCGGGCGCTAAATACATACCTCAAGCTTTAACGTACACCGCGTCTAAGTGTGCCCGCTCGTTCAATGGTTCAACTGGACTCTCGAGCTGCCGGTTATCAAAACGCTGCGAGATCTCGCGATACCCAAAGAAACAACATAAACTAAGCGCCATCTTGAAATGGAGTAAGTCAATAACCCCGTCATGTTAGCACCAGAGTAATCTTAATTTATCCGTCCTTCAACCACGAATAGAAGCTTAGAAGTTGCCAAATAGATTGATATACCTATGACATCTTCTCTAATTACGCGTATGAATGCAACGCTCACCTCATGAGTCTTGCGATAACCAGAATTAATACATGGTTCAAGCGCCATCTTGGAAAAGATAACTAAAGAAGGCTTCAATGTGCATCATTGCAACTTTATAAATCAATCTAGTTGACAACTGAACAACCTATAAAGACCCGTCTATGAATGAAGCCATAAAGGTTGCCGAATCAATCGGTATTCCAAAAACCTTTTCTGTGACTTCACATGTCAAAGCTTCACTAGCCAAAAACAGCATTTCTGTATCACACTGACTAATCACGTCGCATTGAACACGCAACCTTCCTACTGTAAATGTGGCATATACAAAGGGTATGCTCATCAGGTTATTTCTCTTATGGTATACATTAAGGATGTTCCATTAACTATTGTGACAGTTCGGCCATTCTGTGAGTATTCATATTACACATACAATCATAGAGAACATACTCGAATATACATATTATCCATCACAATGACGGACATTTCTCATGGCAATTATACATGGTATATCAATCATAGTTGTTATGAATGCGTTATGCCCTTGTGTGTGGGTGTACTGATAACTTTTTATAAGTGTGAAGTTGCTCTAGTAGGGCCCTACATATTTCTAATCATCTCTGATGGTTTAATGACTAATTTATAGAAAACATGCCATTTCAAACTTGTCATTCAAATCAAATGGCATAAGGGTGTTTAATTTTTTAATGCAAAATGCTTCTCTTTAAAAGAGTTTTCTGAAATTATCAGCGCCTTCTATAATAGACACTTGTTCTATAATTTGGAACTTTAGTTGAGCTATTGTATGTCGACACTGCTCCCAATGAGTGGCCAACCTTGATGTAGTGTTTTTATTTCTAATTTAACTCTTATGTTCAGTAAGACGAATCTTCATTTTTCTTTCGGTCTTCCCTATATATAGTAGACCGCATGGACATTTGATGGAATATACAACATTATTAGTATTGCAATCTGCCAAGTGTCTGAGTTTAATTTGTTCTCCTGTTCTGGGGTGCATTAGTGTGTCACCTTCTATCACGTTATTACAGTGAATGCAGTTGTAGCATTTCTTCGTCCCTGTCTTTCCTGGGATAGTCTTCTTTTGATTCTGTGTTAGAATTTCTTTTAGGTTCCGTGATCTTGTGAGGACGAAGAGAGGTTTCTCTGTGTAAATTCCATGAAAATCCGGCTCTTCCTCAATAAGTTCCCACCGTTGGCATATCATTTTCTTTATCTCCTTTGACACTGTGGAAAATTGAGAGACGAATACCATTCTGTTTGTTGTTTTTTTAGTTTTTTTTTGTAGTAGGTCCTCTCTTTCATGAGACAATGCACGTTCTGCATGTGTGTCCAACAAGCCCTTGGGATATTCTCTTTCCATATACTTAGTTTTTTGTTGTTCTATGGTCTGGTCACAAGTGTTGATTTCTGAAGTTATCCTGTGGGTCCTCAGGAACTAATGCACCCCAGAACAGAAGAACGAATTAAACTCAGACACTTGGCAGATGGTAGCAGTGTCGACATACAATAGCTCAACTAAAGTTCCAAATTATAGAACGAGTGTCTATTATAGAAGGCGCTGATAATTCCAGAAAACTCTTGCAAAGAGAAGCATTTTGGATTAAAAATTAAACACCCTTACGCCATTTGGTTTTAATGACAAGTTTGAAATGGCATGTTTTCTATAAATTAGTCATTAAACCATCAGAGATGATTAGAAATATGTAGAGCCCTACTAGAGCAACTTCACACTTATAAAAAGTTATCAGTACACCCACACACAAGGGCATAACGCATTCATAACAACTATGATTGATATACCATGTATAATTGCCATGAGAAATGTCCGTCATTGTGATGGATAATATGTATATTTGAGTATATTCTGTATGATTGTATATGTAATAGGAATACTCACAGAATGGCCGAAATGTCGCAATAGTAAATGGAACATCCTTAATGTATACCATAAGAGAAATAACCTGATGAGCATACCCTTTGTATATGCCACATTTACAGTAGGAAGGTTGCGTGTTCAATGTGACATGTGATTAGTCAGTGTTATACAGAAATGTCGTTTTTGGCTAGTGAAGCTTTTACATGTGAAGTCACAGAAAATGTTGTTGGAATATCAATTGATTCGGCAACCTTTATGGTTTCATTCGTAGACGGGTCTTTATAGGTTGTTCAGTTGTCAACTAGATTGATTTATAAAGTTGCAATGATGCACATTGAAGCTTTCTTTGGTTATCTTTTCCAAGATGGAGCTTGAACCATGTATTAATTCTGGTTATCGCAAGACTCACAAGGTGAGCGCTGCATTCATACGCGTAATTAGAGAAGATGTAATAGGTATATCGGTCTATTTGGCGACTTCTTAGCTTCTATTCGTGGTTGAAGGACAGATAAATTAAGATTACTCTGGTGCTAACATGACGGGGTTATTGACTTACTCCATTTCAAGATGGCGCTTAGTTTATGTTGTTTCTTTGGGTATCGCGCAATCTCGCGGCGTTTTGATAACCGGCAGCTCGGGAGTCCAGTTAAACCATTGAACGAGCGGGGACACTTAGACGCGGTGTACGTTAAAGCTTGAGGTATGTACTTAGCCCCCGATAGAGCTGGATAGTTTTAAGACCATTGTACAGTACAGTGTGTGATGTGTCTATTTCTCTGCCAGGGAGGGGTCGCAACGTCACAGGAATTCGGAAGTTTGACTGCACGGCGAGCGCGAGTTGCGTCTTTTAAAGATTCAGGTAAATCTCAGCCTAGTTGCCACGTTCCTTTGTCAAATTTTGTAACTAGCCGCCCAAGCAACCTAAAGATGGTTTGATGTTGTTTTTGATACAGAAAGTTGAAGGATTGTTCATGGTCTTCTGGCTGATTCAGACTGAGCACGGGCACACACCATATGAGGTGTTTTTCAAGGTAGATAGTTGACTACTATATCGGATGGTGACATGATGAAAAAAATAAGGATAGCAGAGTCATTCCGGTTGTTGTCTCATGTCTTTCTAGGTATTAGGTGGTGTCAGCACCATCCATTTTGGAAGTTGCAAAAATATTCTGTTTGTAAGTAAGAGGAGCTACTATAAGCTTTGCATGTGGCATGTACACTTGATGTTCCATCCACGGTGGCTAGGTGATGTAAACAATTTTTTAACTAATTGACACTTGATTTTCGTGCCAGGAGTGCATGTTGGCACTCTTTAAGATGACACTGGCTAGCGGTGACATCAGTTTACTTTGGTAATTGACTAAATCGTGATAAAAACAGCGTTGTTGATTTTCGTGTTGAACCAACTTTGTACTTAATAATTGTTTATTTTCAACAGGTTTTACCCCTGACGAAGGGACAGTCGTCCCGAAATGCATCGGGCATCATCATACCTTCCTTCTATTGAATTTAATGCATTTGTATTATGCTGATAATTTATTGCATAATGCATTTGTTGAAATGTTATGTTTTATTTGAAATTTGACGTGTAATTATGTTTCAAACACACATAAAAAGCACAGAATAAAAATAAACATACTCTTGAGTAAAACTCTAACAAACTGGTCAAACACAATTTGTTTAAATTGTTGACATAATGTCAATATAGCTGTGCACGCTCGAGTCCAAGTCGCCTTAGGGACTCGGCCATTCTTTGTAAGTTATTCCACGTGCTAGGGAGGCATTCTACGAGCGTGGCATGCTGATCAACCTACTTTGTTGAACTTGAGTTATTGAAATTATAAGGGAGTGCGCAATTCATTCATTATTTTCAAAGTATTTATACATAACACACACAGTAACACAGTGAAAACGCTACAAATGGACACCACACCAGTTTAGAAAAATAAACAATCTTTATCTAAACCAAACAAGACCAAAACGACAAAAAGCCAACATACATAACTCAAAATATCACTTTTAAACGGATTAAGCAATTCTGTCCATAAAACTTTATGGATGCATTGATTTTTGCATAAAATACCTTTGAGGCATCAAAATCCATGACAAAAAATAGCACACAGGTGGAAAGCGTCAGAAAACACAGCGATACGTCGGTTCTTGAATCCCAGAGGAACGGAGACGTCAGTCCTGCTAGATGCAGGAGAAATGTTTGCGTCGATTCCTTACTGCGGGGAGAAGCGATGCGTCATTTTCCAGAGGCGACTCCTTTCGGCGGGGCGATGCATTGGAAACTTGATGCACAGGTGTGATGCGTGGAAATCTGTACGTCGGAGACACGGTGCTCTGGATTCAGGCTGCAGCGGTTCTTTGGGCCGCGAACAGTCGCTGTGTCGATTTTTCAGCAACCCCTCCGTGATGCGTTGGTTTTTTAACCGCATGGCAAGCTTGCAGCGGGGAAAACGGCGCTGGAAAGGCGATGCGTGGAGTTTCAAGTTTTGAAGCAGCAGAACCACCTCCAAGGGCCCAGAACTGGAATTGGCACCACTTGGCAGGTTAGAACTCCCAGCAGGAAGTTCATGGGGGCTGCAGATGAAGTCTTTTGATGGTCCTGAGACTTCCAAAAGGAGGCAAGCACACACAAGCCCTTGGAGAACCTTGGAAAAGCAGGATCCAAGAAAGCAAAGTCCAGTTCTTTCACTGCCCACAGACAGAAGCAGCTGCTGCAGGCTAATCCAGCAAAGCAACACACAGCAAAGGGGCAGTACTCCTCCTGACAGCTCTTCAGCTCTTCTTCCTCAGTCTAGAAGTGTTTTAAAAATGTGGGGTTACAGGTCCAATACTTATACCCCTTTTGGCCTGAAGTAGGCATGCTTTAAAGGAGAGTCTTTGTTGTCCACAAGATTCTGCCTTGCTGCGCCTTGGCTCCAGACACACTACAGGGGGATGGAGACAGCATTATGAGAGGGCAGGCACAGCCCTATTCAGGTGTCAGTGAAGGTCAGGGAGGCCCATCAGGGTGGGATGGGCCATCAGGATATGCAGGGCACACCTCCGCTTCCTTTGTGTTACTGTCTAGAGTGAAACAGCCCCCCTCAGTCTAAACCAGACATTGATTCCACAGGCAGAGACACAGAATGAAAGCAAGAAAATGCCCACTTTCTAGAAGTTATTACAAAAAGAGGGGGAACCTGGTTGTCGTCAATCCTCTAGCTACCTGTTTACAGCAAGACCAAAAATCAACTTTTTAATTTGATCTGGTTACTTATTTAGCATGTTTCTTAGACAAATTTATAAATGTATGTACATTCTTAAATGCATAGATAGAAATATACAACTTTTCATTCCAGAAACACATATTGTGATTAAACAGACATTGAAAAAAACATTCAAACAATTATAGATATATAACAATATACAAAACAAAACGTGAATGCATCAATACACCAATTTGTATTCAACAACTGACAAAACCCTTCTTATGTATCATTCAAAGTAAAGGGAATGTCACACACTGGGACCAAATTATGCAAAACAGTGGAAATGATCATTTCTAAACATTAACCAACTGTACATAAGCTCTACACAAGTTGCAAATCCTCAGTGTACAATGCTCAATGCCACAATGCTCAATGCCAACGCTTTTTGAGTCCCGGTGAAACTCCAGGGGCTCTCATCAGGGCTTCTGAGTTATGGGTACTGGTGTAATCTATGACAACAATAAACACGAAAGAAAATTTATGTCACTACTTTTTTTTTTAAAAAGGGAAGAACTCTCTGTCTCACCTAACTGGAAAATAAATGGGCATGAATTTACCTGATGGAACTGATTTCATCCATCAGAACCAGTTCTTATTGAATGGTTGTCGTGGGTCCTAGCTGTTCCTGTTCAAGAAAAATTCTATTGTCAATTTGCATATACGTGTACTGCAAATACACGATTAAGCATGAGGAGCATACCCAGCCTACCTTCACTGACGGACACAGCCCGCTTATCTTTCGTTCAATGACGTTGTTAAAAACAACCATGTATCAACCCGGTCCAGTAGAAAGAATCTAAACACGGGGGAAGAAGGGGGCAACAATGTATCACTCTATATTTTAACAGAAGCTCATACTCGCTATCGGTTTGCGCTTACTTCCAAAAAAGAATTTAAGCGTTAAACTGTTTCAAGGTAAAAGCGTACTGTTAGATTTGGGGGTCTCTAGTTGGCAATGGTTTGCACCTTTGTCCAAATAGGGACCCTTGCGTCTAGTCAGGGTAATGGGCTACACTCCTAAAATAACCCCTGCTCACCCCCTTGGTAGCTTGGCACGAGCAGGCAGGCTTATCTCAGAGGCAGTGTGTAAAGCATTTGTGAACACATACAGTAATACAGTGAATACACTACAAATGGACACTACACCAGTTTAGAAAAATAAGTAATCTTTACTAGACTTAACCCAAGGTCAAACGACAAAAATCCACAATACTGTAATCAAAAATGAGTCTTTAAAATGGTAGAAATAGCTTAGTTCAATGTAGATGGTAAATGCGACACTTTACTCTCAAAGTACCTTGGATGCGTAACGCAAAACAAACAAAAGGGTCGCAGGGAAGGTGATGCGCCGTTCCTTACACTCAGGGGAGTGGATGCGTCGGTTCCTTACTGCTGCGCAGGGGAGTTGAGGCTTGCTTCCTTACTGTGTGGGGAGTTGATGCGTCGTTTTCTTACTGTGATCCGGTGCGATGCGACAAGATGGCGCCTCGATGCTATGACGATCCGGTGCGATGCGACAAAATGGCGTCTTGGTTACGGTGCGACAACGTAGATGCAATGCGTGCACACCCGACGGCCGTGCGGCGACTCAGTGAACTTCTGAGCCGCGACAGGCCCTGCGACACGCTTTTCCGGTGATGCGACGGTGACCTCTGCGGCAGCGGCACACTTCTCCGGTGATGCGACGCACCTCGGTGATGTGATGCGAGCAGCTGTGTCGGCGGCACGCTTCCTCGGCGATGCGACGGCAACTGCTGCGGCGGCGACACGCTTCTCCTTCGTTGAGTCGCGCTTCCAGCTCCCAGCGACACGCAGTCTTCATACGGGCCCAACACAACAGCAGGCACCTCTTTGCAGGTAGAATTCCCAGCAAGGGAATTCAGGGGAGCTGGTTTGTGAAGTCTTGTATACCTGAGACTTCAGGCAGGAGGCAAGCTCAATCTTCAAGCCCTTGGAGATCTTCTTCAAGATGATGAAAGTACACACACAGTTCCTTTCTCCTTTCTTTGGCAATAAAGTAACCACTGCAGGCCTACCCCAACAGCACACAGCACAGGGACAGTCTCCTCCTTCAGTTTCCTGGTTCTTCTCCTCAGCAAAGGTTCGTCTTGATTCCCAGAAGTGATCTAAAGTCTTGGGGTCTGGGCTCCAATATTTATACTAGTAAATCCTTTGTCCTCTGAAGGCAGAGGGTGCCTGTACCTAGCCAAAACCAGTTCTGTGCAGCTTCCTGGCAGGAGGTGGAGACAGCATTGTTGAAAGCAGACCTGGAAAATACCTACTTTCTAAAAGTAGTATTTTAAAACACAGAATGTAAAAATCACCCACACTAAAAGATGTATTTTAACATTCTGAGTTCAGGCATACCAAACTCGAATTTCTACCTTGTTCCCTGGGTCAGTTAGGATTATAAGATGTTATAATCAAACTGCCCATTCTGGCCTATGGGAGCAGGTAGCCTTGCAATAGTGAACAACGAAATTGGCTGTAATTCACTATCAGGACATGCCACACACATCAGGGCATGTCCTACCTTTCACCTACAATGCACCCTGCCCTAGGGCCTACCTTAGGGGTGACTAATATGTAGAAAAGGGAAGGTTTGGGGACTGGCAAGTGGGTGCACTTGCCAAGTCGACATGGCAGTCCCAGACTGCACACAGGCTCTGCAATGGCAGGCCTGAGCCATAGTTTACAAGCTGCTTCTGTGGGTGGCACAACCAGTGCTGCAAGCCCACCAGCAGCATTTGATTTACAGGCCCTGGGCACACACGGTGCACCGTACTAGGGTCTGACAAGTAAATCAAATAATCCAATCATGGAATCACTAATCCATAACAACAATTTATAAAGAGAGCATATGCACTTTAGCACTGATCAGCAGTGGTAAAGTGCCCAGAGTCATAAAACCAACAAAAACAGGTCAAAACAATACAGGAGGAAGGCAAAACGTTTAGGGATGACCCTGCAAAAAGGGCCAAGTCCAACACGTACCTTCTCCGGTTTTTCTCAACTTTAAACTGTTGCTCCTTGAGATTCTGAACTCGAGGTTGTTTCCGCAATTCTAAAACGGGACACGGACGCATTAGTAATGTGGCGTCTCTAACTATCAACATCTATCAAATTGAACAGGAACCAAAAAGCTTACTTACATACAGCTAGACTTTCCGTCTTCAAACCATTCTGCCTCTTACTTTCTTTCGTGTTTATTGTTGTCATAGATTACACCAGTACCCATAACTCAGAAGCCCTGATGAGAGCCCCTGGAGTTTCACCGGGACTCGAAACGCGTTGGCATTGAGCATTGTTGCATTGAGCATTGTACACTGAGGATTTGCAACTTGTGTAGAGCTTATGTACAGTTGGTTAATGTTTAGAAATGATCATTTCCACTGTTTTGCATAATTTGGTCTCAGTGTGTGGAGAGATGTGGTGCAGCGGCCAGGGCAGCTGACTTCAGAGCACAGGGCTCACGGTTCGATCCCCAGCTCCGGCGGAAGCTTAGCTCAGCACCATGTGACTCTGGGCAATAGCTCACTTAATTTCCACGACGGCCCCCAGCGCCTTGAGACCCGTAAGGGTGAGTAGTTCGCGCTTTACAAATACGGATTTACATTTAGTGTGTGACATTCCCTTTACTTTGAATGATACATAAGAAGGGTTTTGTCTGTTGTTGAATACAAATTGGTGTATTGATGCATTCACGTTTTGTTTTGTATATTGTTATATATCTATAATTGTTTGAATGTTTTTTTCAATGTCTGTTTAATCACAGTATGTGTTTCTGGAATGAAAAGTTGTATATTTCTATCTATGCATTTAAGAATGTACATACATTTATAAATTTGTCTAAGAAACAGGTTAAATAAATAACCAGATCAAATTTAAAAAGTTGATTTTTTGGTCTTGCTGTAAACAGGTAGCTAAAGGATTGACGACAACCAGGTTCCCCCCTTTTTGTAATACGTTATACGGCCCTACCTGGTGTCGGTCTCTTGGGCCTAACCCCTTTTCGTTGCTACACTTTCTAGAAGTGGCATTTTCAAGCATACAATTTAAAAAATAACTTCACTATGTATTTTTAAATCCTGAGTTCAGGGTACCCAAACTCCAAATCTCTATCTTTTCTCAATTGGAAAGTTACACTTGTAAGATGTTACAAGGAATCTCCAAAGATAACCTATGGGAGAGATAGCCCTTGCAATACTAAAAAACGAAATTGGCAGTATTTCACTATCAGGACATGCAAAACACACCAGCACACGTCTTGCCTTTTACATAAACTGCTCCATGGGACTACCTTGGGCCTACCTTAGGGGTGCCTTACATGTGGAAAAAGGGAATGTTTGGGGCCTGGCAAGTGGGTGCACTTGCCAGGTCCACATGGCAGTTTAAAACTGCACTCAGACACTGCAATGTCAGGCCTGAGACATGTTTACAGGGCTACTCATGTGGGTGGCACAATCAGTGCTGCAGACCCTCTAGTAGCATTTGATTTACAGGCCCTGGGCACACACAATGCACTTCATCAGGGACTTACCAGTGAATCAAATATGCCAATCATGGATAAACCAATCACCATTACCATTTACACAGAGAGCATATGCACTTTAGCACTGATCAGCAGTGGTAAAGTGCCCAGAGTCCAAAAGTCAACAAAAACAGGTCAAGAAAAATAGGAGGAAGAGTCAAAAGGTTTGGGGATAACCCTGCATAATGGTCCTGGTCCAACACTTTAGCAATGCATAACTGCTGTTGTACTAAGCTACCAGAGTACAGGTTTATTCAGTGATTTTTGTGGTTCACCCTGACAAGGATTGTGATTATTATTTGTAGTGGCTTTTCGCCCCTTCAACCAATATTCTAATTTCTTACATTTCTTCACTGCTGTCTACTCACCATCCTCTGTCCCTCAACCAACAGACCAGTCGTCAGCATCCAAACTCAGGACAGCTAGGAGCCACAACATTGCAATCTGTTAAAATGCTGTCCCTGATAGCTTACACAATTTGGTGACTGGTGCATGTATTTTTTCCAATCTTGCCCAGCTCGACATTTTTACCATTGTGCTTTCTCCTCTCTATTCTTCCTGAAACTGTTGTCATCTTTCTCATCCAACTCTTAAAGAATTATTCAGTTTAAGCCTGTCTGTAAGTAACACATGTCGACCAATACTTTGTCCCTTCTCTGAGCCACAGCACCATCAGTCTCCTACCGTCAACACGAATGTGTGTACTGTATAGTGTGAACATAGCTGGGTATTATATAGGTATTGCATTTATAGCTCTTTATAGCACTGAGAGGTGCTTAAGCACTTTGCAGGCAGGTAGCATTCCGCTCTGGGGGAGCGCTATAGATCGAAGAGTGTGTCTATCATGTCTATGTGGATAATGTATTGACCACCCGGTCTTGCAGACATATACTTACAATTTCTGAGTAATACAGAATGCCATAAATATAAGGCAAGCATTTAAGGGCCCCCCTAGTGTAGAGAGAAAAACATAGTTGTCTTTGCTGGGTCCTGAATCCCTAACAATCACAAACAATATAGGTTTTAGAACGTTGCTATGTTCGATGACGTCTACGTGATCTTTGGGATGTATTGTGACATCATTCACTAGATTTCCCCTTTAATCAGACGTCATGATTTCGCAATAGTGGTGCAGTTGGTTACATTTTTTATGCCACTGGCTCTGCGTAACCCAGAACACGGGCAATGCCAACAAACATGGGCAGCTGAATTACATTTCAGTTCTAGTTCTGGGGGATCCTTAGCAGACTAGAGATAGTAACAGTACAGCGAATTACAGCTCTTCAGAGTGACCCGATTTGTGCAAAAACACACAGTGCAGAACCCCTTTCTATCACAATTGTCATCATTGCACCGAGACACATTTCGAGGGGAGTCTGGCTCTTTACAAAGAGTGGAATGGTATGTGTCTGGCAGCAATAGAGCTCTGCACATGTCTGCGTGCATTGGTGTGCACGCTTCACCCCAGTTGGAGAGCCTGCCCATAGAATCTCAACCACTGTGATGAAGAACGGATGACAGCAGTGCAAATGTCTAGACCAGGTACGTGCTTGACTCTAAAGTACACATTCCATTTCTAAAATGTCACAACCGGTTCTCTCAACAGTTTCCCAAATCCATTGTTCATTGGCAGTCATGTTGATAGTTATTTTAACCACTGCTTCATTGCCAATGCCAAATGTCACCTTATGGCGCTGAGAACCTAGCATGCATGCACTCTACAAATCCAGTAACATAATAAAGCATAGTACCTCCCCCAGCAATGTCATCTTTAGTAGCACTGGGAAACACTCAGCGGCCTGCACTCCATGTCAGTGGCCACTCCTTGCCACAGCGTTGGCCTGTTCAGCAGGGGCAAACACCACCTGCCCCTGCTGCCTCTGAGAACATCTCAATTTCTCCATCACTGGGTCCCCTGATGCGCTCATCGATACGCCATCGACCATAGTGAGAACATTCACCCCGCTCCGATGTCTGTCTCTACCTTCGCAGTCACACTGGCCCTGGGATGCATCTGTGCCTTCCCACCCACAGGCAGTGCACACTGCTTGCACAAGGTGACGTTCATATGCTTTAACACGTGTTGTCAGACTCAGGCCGCATCTCATCATCCCCAAATCTTGGATTATCCAAGCTAGAGCTCCACGTGTTTCTGTCACTGACTGTTTCAATTTCTGAGACGTGGGGTCTACTGGCCGGGGGGGGTGGGGGGGGCTAGGGGGGAGGGTGGTGAGCAGCAATGTTGACTACAAAATATTCCTATGTTATCTATAGCCTGTATAATGTGGCATAAGAGGAATGCTCCCCAATTGTTCACTTCTTCTATTGTAGCGCTTCTCAACACAACACACTGGTCGCCTACCTTTATAACATGTCCATCAGCAGCGATGGGGTCCTGCAGGGGTCTGAATTGTATACTTGTGCACATTCTTGAAGTAACTCTCACAAAAAGACTTCAACAGTTTCAACACAAGGAACTAGACATGCACCAACCACACCCAAGCACCACGTTTCCCAGTGGGGTAGGGAACTCCCCACTCTAGCAGCTTAAGCAGGGGTGCCCTCTTGGCTCGATGGACTGGTGAACCGCGTCCCACTAGAACATTCATTTAATATGTGTGGGAGCACGAAATCCCCATGAATGTCACTATTAGGGAAAACCACGACAGAAGCCTTTGAGCTGCTGCACAGTGAAGGAATTGAAACAGAAGTAAGATGAGAATAGGGAAAAACAAAAAGCGGGAGACAAACTGAGAAAGTAAGCATGAAAGAAAAAGATAAGAGGGGAAAAGGTATGGATGAAAAATAGATGGGTAGATAGAAGTTAAAAGAATAGGAAGAGAATGAAAGGGTGGAAGGAAAGGAAACTTGAAAGGAAAAAAGGAAGAAAAGAAGAAAGTTATAATTGAAGGGTGCAAGGATGGATAAGTGTCAGGGAGAAAAGATGGAAGGTTGAAATGGAGAATAGATGGAAGGGTGGAGAGAAGGACTGTAGAGGAAAAGGATCGCTTCTACATGAAAGGGTGCATGAATGGAAAGTTGGAAGATGAGTGAAATGATGGATGTAGGGAAAGTGTAAGGATGGGTGAGTGAAAGGATGGATGGATGGATTAATTAATATATTGATAAATGGAAGGTTGAAATGCAGGATGGATATATCAAAGGGTGACACGATGGCATAGCCCTCCTCAACACACGCTCACTATACAAGCATTCCACTGAATTAAGGCACTTAGGGGTCGATTCTGATGCAGGTTGGAAAAGCTTCCCGACCGAATCGGTTGGGAAATGGTTTCCGACCCACTCGGATCGGGAAAGTCCGACCGGCGGAGTAGGATGCATCCGGATGCTTCCAGATACGATTTGGTTGAACTCCCATTGACTTCAATGGGAACATTTGTTCCTAACCGCATCAGAATTGGGCCCTCGGTCGGGAAGACACGTTCCCGATCCGATTTGGAAGGAGCAAATGCCGTTAGGAGGCCTTCCTAACCGCATCAGAATCAGGCCCTCGGTCGGGAAGCTTTTCCAACCCGCATCAGAATCGGGCCCTTAATCGCCAACCTCGTACCCAACATCGTCTTCCTCACTGAGACCTCGCTCAACCCCACATCTTCCCCAGATATTGCCACAGCGATCCCTGACGGATATAAAATCACTCACCAGGACCGTACCAGAAGCCGGAAGAAAGAACAGCCATCATCCACAAAGAGACCTACAGTGTACCACCAACACGACAACACCACCACCCTTATAGAACATCTCAACTTCAGCCTCCACACAGATGACGAGACAAGCATCAGAGGCACCCTTGCATACCGATCCCCAGGCCTGCGATCCAGCTTCTGCAACACCATCACAGACTTCATTGCGACCCTAGCCTTAGACTCCAAGGACTGCATCTTCCTCAGCAACCTAAATTTCCACATAAATGACACCAACGACAAAAGAAACGCACACCTCCTCGACAATATGAGCAGCCTCGGATTGACCCAGATCGTCCACGACCCTAAACACAGCACAAGACACACACTGAACCCAATTTTCACCTCCAGCAACCGCGTCAAAAACAGCCATGTCACAGAACTTACATGGAGCGATCACGCCATTGGCCAGTTCTGCATCTCCAGCCCCAGCACCGCCATCCCTAAGATGACCAACACCTCCCACCAGAGGTGGATCAAAATCTCAGAGCACAGCTGGGCGAGCACCCTCAACACCCTGCTACTGCCACCAACCTCGAACAGGAAGTGAAAAACGCCTGGATCACCAATTGTGTAGAAAGCATAGTCCCCATCAAGAGCAAAATCCAGAGAAAATCCCCCAAAAAGGCCAGCTGGTGCACCGAGAACTCAGAACAGCGAAACGGGATAGCAAACAGTTGGAGAGGAGATGGCATGCCAGCAAGGACACCTCTGACAGGGCAGCCCTCTAGACCTCCCTCAATCTCTACCACCGCCTGCTGAGGGCAACAAAGAAGACAGACTTTGCAGCATGCATTGAAACCAGCACCAACAACACCAAGGAACTTTTCAACATCGTTAAGGAATTCTCCAACCCGACTGCCAGTGAAAACATCACACCCTCACAGGAGCTGTGCGACAACCTCGCCCACTTCTTACACAACAGGATTGCAACCATATACAGGAAGTTCGAACCCCAACCCACGCCTATGGACTTCCTCAACAGATATGCCACCACTATAACCGGTACAAACCACACACTGACCACCTGGAACATCCTCTCCACCCAGGAGACCACCTCGACCATAAAATCCATCCACTTGAGAGCTCCCACAGACCCATGCCCGCACCACATCTTCAACCTCAGAAACCAAAGGATTGGCCAGGAACTCGCCACACTACTCAACACATTTATCACCATCGCTACATTTCCTGACGCCTGAAATCACCCCAAAGGCAGACCAATACTCAGAAAAACCCTCCGCGATCCCCAGCGAACTCAAAAACTACAGGCCAATCTCCCTGCTCCCATTCCCAGCAAAGGTACTGGAACGGATCATCAACAATCAACTCATGACACACCTGGAGCAGAACCAGCTACTCTACGCCTCCCAATCTGGCTTCCGCAGCAATCACAGCACCGAAACCACCCTAATCGCAGCCACTGATGACATCCAACCCTCCTTAACTGAGGAGAAACAGCAGCTTTGATCATCCTTCACCTCTTGCCAGCCTTCAACACTGTATCCCACCACACACTGATCGAAAGACTCCACCACACCTCCTTCCTCACTGGAAAACCCCAGAGGATCAACCTTCCACCTTTCACCTCTGAAGACAAGGAGATCACCTGTGGTGTCCCCCAGGGCTCGCCCCTTAGCCCAATACTCTTCAACACATATATGTTGCCGCTGGCCAACATCGTCAGATCCCATGGTCTCAACATAATTTCCTACACTGATGACACCCAACTCATCCTGTCACTCACCGACGACCCCACCACCACCAGAACCAACTTCCACAGATGCATGACAAACATCGCCGATTGGATGAAGAAGAACTGCCTGCAGCTAAACACAGACAAAACGGAAGTACTGATTTTTGTCAACAGCAGCAGCACATGGTACGACTCATGGTGGCCATCAGACCTAGCACCCGCACCCACTCCCTCCGACCAGGCCAGAAACCTTTGATCATCATTTGACAACAAGCTCACCATGAAATCACAAATCGACATAGGCTCCTCCATTTGCTTTCTCACTCTGCGCATGCTGCATAAGATTTTCAAATGGCTACCCCGACACACCCTGACACAGGCCCGCATCACCAGCCGACCGGCCCTCTACGTAAGAATCGCTGCCCAACTCCTACAGAGCCTTCAGACTGTACAGAACGCCGCAGCCAGACTCATCCTCGGCATTACCCGATTAACCCACATCACACCCCAACTCAAGCAACTCCACTGGCTCCCCATTCAGAAGAGATGCCAATTCAAGCTGCTGTCCCACGCACACAATGCTCTACACAACAAAGGATCTGCATACATTATCCTCCGCCTGATCTTCCACCAACAGTCGAGAAGCCTACGTTCCACCTCCCTTTCACTTGCCCATACTCCCAGCATCTACCAAAGCAGAAGTGAATCCCCCCTCATCTCCCACATTGCAGCAAAGATCTGGATCAGCTTCCCCACGCACCTCCGGACCATCACCTCACTTCCGGAATTCCGAATGGCCCATGAAGACCTTGCTGTTTGAATAAGCTTCCTGGACCTGGAAGCGCCTGAGCCACGCCTTATAAATGCTGATTCATTGATTGTTTGAGGATGCGTGGATGGAGGAAAGTATGGTTGACTGGGTGGATGAAAAGTTGAAGGGAAGGACAGGTGGATGAATGAATAGATTGAAATTAGTAGATGGAGTGTCAAAGGATGCATGGATAGAAGTATGAAAGGAACTCTTCTAAGGAGGGTCAGATGTATCCACTTTAGTCTTCCAGTGATGAGGAGATGCGAAGATGAAGGGGGAGTTCGTTCCAGGACTTGGTGGCGAGGTAGGAGAAGGAGCGACCTCCGCAGCTGCTTCGACAGATTAGGGGGATGTGGGCCAGGGCGAGGGTGGAGGAGCAAAGCTCCCTGGCCAGTTGGTGGAATGTCAGGCAGCTGTTGATGTAGGCAAATCCGGTTTTGTGGAGTGCTTTGTAGGCATGTGTGAGGAATTTCCTGGACAGGGAGCCAGTGGAGAGTCCAAAGGTGAGGAGAGATGAATGGTTCTTCTGGGAAGGCTGCTGTGTTCTGGATGGTCTGGAGTCTGTTTAGGAGCTGTTTGGTGGTTCTGGCAAAGAGTGAGTTGCCGTAGTCAAGTCAGCTGGTGACGAGGGCCTGTGTGACTGTCTTCCTGGTTGTGACAGGGGTCTATCAGAAACTTTTGTGGAGCATGCGGAGGGTGTGAAAGCAGGCAGAGAAGACAGCGTTGATCTGTTGCTTCATGATCAGTTGGCTATCCAGGATGATTCCGAGGTTGCATGCGTGATTTGTGGGGGTGGGAGAGGGGCCGAGTGTGGTGGGCCACAATGAGTCGTCCAAAGGGGAGGGTTTGTTTCCAAAGATGAGGACCTCTGTTTTGTCGGAGATGAGTTTTAGGCAGTTAGCCTTCATCCAGGTGGTTTTGTTTTGACATGGCATTCCGTAAGTTGGCTCTGGTGGTGTCAGCGTCTTCTGTGAGAGACATGACAAGCTGAGTGTCATTGGTGTAAGAGATGATGTTGAGTCTTTGGGTGTGGGAAATGTCTGCCAGTGGCATCATGTAGGAGTTGAAGAGGATGAGGCAGAAGGAGGTGCCCTGGGGGATGCCACAGATGATGTCTTTGGGTGTGGAAGAGAAGGGTAGTAGAAGGATCCTCTGTGTTCTGCTGGAGAGGAAGGAGTAGATCCTGCTGAGTGTGTTGCCTTGGATGCCAATGTGGTGGAGCCTGGTGATGAGGGTGGGGTGGGAGATGGTATCGAAGGTCTGCCGAGAGGTAGAGGAGGATGAGGGCAGCTGTTCCACCTAGGTCAAGGAGGCGTCCTATGTCGTCTGTAGCTGTGATCAGGTTGGTCTGGATGCTGTGGTTGGGCCAGAAGCCTTATTGGGAGGGGTTGAGTAGGTTGTTCTCCTAGAGGTAGTCTGTAAGCTGGCAGTTTATGGTTTTTTCCAATACCTTAGCGGGGAAGAGGAGTAGCGAAATGGGGTGGTAGTTCTTGAGTTCGTTGGAGTAGGAGGAGGGTTTCTTCAGGAGGGGTTTGACCTCTGCATGCTTCTAGGCATCGGGAATGGTGGCTGTGATAATGGAGGTGTTGAATAGTTCTGTGAGGATGCTGCTGATTACTTCCCTTCCTAGGTTGTAGATATGGTGTGGGCAGTGGTCTATGGGGTCTCCGGAGTGGATGGTGTGGGAAGTAGTAATTCCTCAGGATTAATACTGATATCTCCACCTGTGTTTAATCTCTCTTCCACTGAAACCATGGCTTCTTCTTCCATCATAATAGCATCTGCCCTCAGAGTTTAGGCTCCAATTGGGTTAGGTCTGTCCCATGCTCTTTGCAGACATCTGCCCCAATACTTTGACTGAAATCGTGTCTCTCTTCTACTCTGTTGTGGCATTTGTCTCCATAATGGCACATTTTTGCGTTTAAGCTCATCGCTGTCTTAAAACATCTTATCTAACATATGAGGACATTATTTCAATTACTCTCTTCTGATGTCAGTAAATCATCTAAATATGAGGACTTGTTTTCCCATAGTTTCAATCAGTTCTCCATTCACGTTAAATCTCCTTCCGGTTCATTTACCACACTTTTCTTCTTAATTTAAATCCTCTTCTAATGATGTCTCTACATCCCTGTGGTCTGATGACTTCTTTCCCCATGGTTAGACCCTTCCTATATTGAAATCAGTAAATCTTCAAGGTCTAGCATGACAAAACGCCATAGATCAATGACATCTGTCCCCATCATTTAAAGTCTTCTGAGTAAAGTCAGAGCTTACTCTGGCTCTGCGATAATATATTTCATAAATATTATAGCTTAAAATTCATTTACAAATATATCACTCCATTGGGTGTAGAATTACTATTATAAACTCCAATAGGTGATAGCTCTGTAAATAATATTTAGAACATAATATTTAATTTGTTTTTAAAACTGTTTTTATTGACTCGCAGCACATGTTGTTACTACTATACAGATATTATAGACAACATTTCGGCAATTATCGGTGCTAAGATATGAACAGCCCTTTACATTGTTCATAGTTTGTTCCTGTCGGTCTTGATTGCGAGGTCGACCGGGTAAATTCTTCAAAACCCTGTTAGTGTTGGGCCCTAAGAGGGGGGGGTGCATAACCCTCCCCTATAGGTATTCCATCCTCCCCACACCTGTTCCCATTTCTTGGGGCATCCCCTGCTTATATAGACTGCCTTCTCGGCTACCATGACCCAATCCATACCATTGCACCATTCTGTGTGGGTTGGTGCAGGCTGCGCTTCCCAGTGTTTCGGGACATTACGCTTTGCGATCATCATACCTAGCATCGCCCAGTCCTGATTTTTGCGATTTAGCGTCTCCCAGACCTGATTTTTGCGATTTGTCAGATGTTGAGAAGGCACCTTTTGGGTCTGGATGGTACAGAGGTTCCGCATATCTGTGTGATTGTGTGCATAACTGTCGTCCAGTAATTCCTGATCTCGGGACAGTCCCATATGATATGGTAGAATGTGCCTACCTCCCTACACTGATGCAAACAGAGCGAGGAATCAGTTCTTCCCATTCTAGCCAGTATTTCTCTGGGTAGGTAGGTTCTGTGGGGCACCTTGAGTTGTATTAATCGCAGTCTAGAGGGTATTGCCACCTCCCGCGGGGATTCCAGTGCTTCCTTCCAGTCAGTGTCGTCTAGTTCCCCTATGTCTTTTTGCCATCTCTCTCGTAGGCCTTGCATTGGGTCTGGAAAATTATTGATTCATTTTTGGTAAGTTGGGGAGATTGCCTTGCGGTCCATCCTTTCTGTGAGCAGCCTATCCTCTAACGGTGAAAAAAAAATGTTTAATTGCTCTTCAGGACCTTAGTAATTATAAGTATGGGTTTACTAATTTTGTCTCCATCAATCTACGTCAATCTAATTTATTATCTAAAATTGGACTCAGCATTAGACCTCTGACCTGGGTGAGAATTGGCACATCAGGCTTGTATTTTAACTCCTCAGTTGTTTGATATTTTATTTGCTTCTGGTTAGGTGTCTGAGCCACCAAGAGTGGTGTCCAGCACATGGAAGAGCGGTGGGGTGGGGGGAAGTCGACAGACGATGGAGTAGGTAAAATTAAATAAAAAAATTAATAAAACCACTTACTTTGCGCTCGCCGCATCACTGAGTCGGTGAAGCGGCGAGCTCAAGGTAAGTGGTATTATTATTTTTTTTATTAAATTTTACCTACCCCGTCGTCTGCTGACTGTCCCCCCTTGCCCCCGCCCACCACACTTACCTGTGCCGGCCGCCACTGCCCACTAAAGAGAACAGTGTTTACCTCTCTTCTTAACAAACCTCTCACGGTCCTCAGCTATTGACTGATTTTCTTGCTTCTGGCACTATTTAAAATCGTGGGGCCTTTGGTGGCAGCTCAGTTGTGGCCATACATGAAATCAAATACACAAAATGTTATGGGAGGAATGCTTGCAAATAGTCTAAATCACTGGCATTGCTGTTGGTAGCATTTCAACCCATCGCTTATCGCCCACCGTCCCACTCTAGACAGAGGCCCATCCTACACAAATCTCTAATGTCCCTGCTCCTCCTGGGAACACTCCAAGCCGTACTGCCAGTGAGTGTGAAATCTAACCCTGCAGATGATAGAGCCTTGCGGCAAGAAGGCTTGAGATGGCATGTAGGCACTGAAAGCAGTGCTTTCTCCTTACTGTGAAGGTGATGGATGGAGAGGTGTAGGTGTATCCTAACCCAAGGGACCATAGGGCAAGTTCATTGTGGCCAGAACAGCTTTATGGGTGAAAAGTTAGAGTTGCAGCCTAATCCTAAGTGCAGTGGGATGAGTTCATTAAGGCAAGGATGTCCTATGTTGTATCAGTTCACTTTATAAATGTATATTGATTGATTGATAAAACAGGTAGTTTTGAAGCAGGTACGGTCCACCATCGGACAATGGAGTGATCTACAGACGGCTGATTCATGGTTCCTCTGCTTATGACTGGTGATTGCTCTTAAAGCTGCATTTTGAGCTCTTTGGAGCTGAGACAAAAGGAACCGAGGAATCCTATTGTCTAGAGCATTATAGTTGCCTAATCAGGAATTAATAAAAGCTCTGATTACCATTCTGCAATGATTTTTCATCAAAGTGACAGGATGGGTTTCAAATGAAAACAGCAGTTCCTAATTATGGGGCAAACCTGTTGCACTAGGAAGGCATGCGCATGAATGGCCAGAATAAATCCAAGATATACTGTCATACGCCAGCTGACGCTCAATGGTAAATGTTTTAAGAAATGTTACAATAGATCATAGTGGTCTACTTTTCAAGGCTAAAACAACTGTGGGGCATTTTAATATAGATCTTTTTATTGAAAAGTGTCAGCACCTGTGATAAAAATACATGCAGATGTGGCCAACAAGTCTTGTAGTATAGCTAATTTCAGGATTCAACAGGACGAACTAATCCTGTCAGCAATGGAACAGGCACATGTCACTGCAAGAAAGCATTGTGTATGCTGTACAGAATTACATAAAACAAACTCTAAGAAAAACCCATGAACCCCCCTACCCCTCCCCCCCCAGTGTTCCAAGTCCACCGCCAAGTCTGTCTGGGCCGCGCAAGCATTCTAGTTTTAAGATGGCTGGCCCGTATCCGAGAGACGTAGTAAACGGAGGTATCGAGGGCAAGTGACTTCCCGGAATTCAGAGGCCAACAAGGACAAAAAGGGTTGCCACAACTCTATGTACTTAGACCCCTCCCCCGCCATGGTCAACGTAAGCTTTTCCATACCCAGTACCTGCCACAAACGGTGGAGCCAGCCGTTGAAGGTCGGAACCTGGGCTGTCCGCCAGTGTGTAAGTATATTTTGCATAGCTGAGCCCAGTGCTATTGATATCAGTCGGCCTCTGCGAGAATGCAATGGATAGGTCAGGGTGTTTGGAAGGCCCAGGAGAACATATGTGGGGAACCGTGGAATCTCTGTGTCGAAGTGTATATCCACTTCATCTAATATCTGTTTCCAATAGGCTTGAAGGTGAACGCAGTCCCAGAGGAGATGTACCAAGGTGCCCACCTGTCCACAGCCCCTCCAGCATGTTGTGTCTCTAGTGTGGTCCATGGCATGAATACGTTCAGGAGTATAGTACCAGTAGGTCACAATCTTAGTGAGAGTGTCCGTGAGGCCCATGTGATATGCGGAGTGTCGTGCTCTGTGGTATATGCCTTCCCATTCCTCATGACTGAGTGACCTACCCAGTTCCCTCTCCCAACGCGCCCTTCCTGCACTGTAGGTGTGAGCGAATCTGACCTGTAGCATCTTGTATAAGTCGGATATCAGCTTTTTGTCCGTCTTGCGTGTAATAAGCCAGTGCTCATATGAAAGGAGGTGTCTGTCCGCCACTGGACGGACCAGATCACTTAGCGCCCAATGTCGCACTTGTAAATATCTTAGCCGCTCCGACTCTGGCATGCCATATGCTTGCTTAAATTGGTAGAAGGGGAGAACCCCTGCAGCTGCATACATATGATAAAGGTATCTACACCCAGAGGGTCTCCACCTCGCGAACGCCATCGTATCCATACCCGGAGTGAATTCTGGGTTGTCCATCAGTGGGGTAAGTGGAGACAGAAAGGTTGTAAATTCGTGTTTAATATTGATTTGATCCCATATCTCCATGGGAACCCTTGTGATATGTGAGGCGTATAAGTTAGGGGGTCTATGCTGCTTGCGAAGAAACGGGACTTCCTGCAGAGGTCTGCCGGCCACCGCCTGATCTTGGAATAGCCAATGTTTCTCTGACTCCCATCGGCTCCACTCCACCAGAAGACGCAGCTGAGCAGCCTGGAAGTAGAGCAGTAAATCTGGGAGTCCGAGTCCTCCCCACTCTGGGGGAAGCGTCGCCAGTCTCAGTTTCAGCCGCGGTTTCCACCCGTTCCATATGAACTGAGCCAGTTCAGATTGTGTTTGCCGAATCCAGCCAGCAGGAGGTCTAAGAGGAATAGTACGGAATAGATACAGAATCTGTGGTAGGATTGTCATCTTGACTGTGGCGATTTTGCCTAACCACGACAAAGGGTAATGTTTCCAGTGTCCCAATTCCCGCCGGATCTTTTGTCGCAGTATGGTATAGTTAATGATAGCCGTATCCGTGAGGGAGGGCGCTAGCTGGATCCCTAAATACGGAATCGCGTTCGTCGCCCACTGAATGGGGAGCAAACTCTGCAAATGTTCCTGGGTGGATTTCTCCAGAGACAAGTCTAGGGCCACTGACTTGTCCATATTCACTTTGAACCCGGCAGATTGTGCGAAAAGATCTAGGTCTTCCAGGCATGCAGGCAGCGCCTCTCTTGGGTTAGATAACGAGATCAAAACGTCATCTGCGTAGAGGCTAATCGTATGAACGTCACCGCCGAATTTGATCCCTGTAACCAATGGATTGAGTCTCAACCTCTGCGCCAATGGCTCCATATAGAGAGCAAAAAGAAGGGGCGATAAAGGGCACCCCTGCCTGGTGCCTCTCTCAATGGTAAATCGGGGAGATGTAACTCCGTTGACGCAAACCACGGCCCTCGGGAATTTGTAGCAGTTCAACACGTATGTGCGAAATACCCTGCCCATCCCCAGTCTCTCCAGTGTCAGTTCCAGGTAGGGCCAATGGACCCTATCGAACGCCTTTTCGGCGTCGATAGCCAGCATCATATATTCGCCCTGAGTGCGTGTGGCTTTTTCAATAAGATATAGCGCGCGTTTAGTGTTATCTGAGGTTTGGCGTCCCGGGATGAAGCCTGCCTGATCCGGGTCAACTAGTCCAGTCATATGAGGTGCGAGGCGGGAAGCCAAAATCCCAGTAAATAATTTAAGATCCACATTAAGAAGGGAGATAGGGCGGTACGCCCCACACTGAGATTTGTCTTTTCCTGGTTTAGGAATCACTGCGATAGAGGCCTCCAAAAGATCCTCTGGAATTGCACCGGGCTCCGAGAATGAATTAAAAAGGCGGGTGAGGAGAGGAACGAGTTGTGCGCAGAATGTCTTGTAAAAGACAGCGGGAAAGCCATCTGGCCCAGGCGTTTTCGCTAGCTTAAGACGCGATATTTCCGAAATAATTTCTTCCGGCCGAATGTCTCTATCGAGACCAGCAGCCTGATCTTTAGTTAGCGCCGGTAGCCGGACAGAGTCAAGGAAAGCCACCCCAGTTGAGTGCTCTAGTGAAGGGCTAGCATACAGGTCAGCATAAAAAGTACGAAATGCGTCAGCAATATCTGCATCTTCCGTGACTCGCCTACCGTCCCTTCGGAGGATCTCCTGTATTTTGTGCTGCTGTCTAGCCTCGCGCAGCTTATGGGCTAGCAGGCGCCCGCATCTATCCCCCCCAGTATAATAAGCATGTCTTAGCCGCAAGGCTGCGAATTCTGCCCTGTCCTGATCAATGGCCGCGAGTTGCTGGCGTACCACCTTAAGTTGTTTCCACACTCGAGGGGCACCTGTTCGTTGGTGCATCTGCTCTAATTCCCTAATCTGTTGGGTGAGTTCTTCTCGCTTGCATCTGCGCTCTGCATTGTCTGCAGCGGAGATCGCAATTAACTCTCCCCTCACAACCGCCTTCAGTGCTGCCCACTGCGTAGCGAGAGTGGTGTCATTGTTGCTGTTGTGAGAGATGTAGTCAGTGATGACCTGCTGTAGCCGTGTGACCACGTCCTTGCGATGTAATAATGTCTCTCTAAGGCGCCACGTCCTACTAGGAGGATGAAGTGGTGGAAGGGAAACAACCACGGTCACCGGGGCATGGTCGGAAAGAGAGGCAACTCCTATTTCCACCTCCGTCGTCATGGCCTGTACAGGTGTAGACGCTAGTAAGTAATCTAACCGCGCATATGTCTTGTGTGCATTGGAATAGAAAGAGTATCCGCGTTCCTGGGGGTGGAAGCTGCGCCATAAGTCCCTAAATCCCAAGTCATGTAGGTGGGTCAGTCCCTCAGTGGAGAGAGCGCCTGTTTGGTGCGTGCGCTGACATGATCTGTCTAAGGTGTTATCAAGGACCAGGTTCAGATCTCCCCCCAAAAGGATGTGTCGGTCTGGTGTGGCAGAGGTCTCCGTAAAGGCCGAGTGGAAGAATTTCTCTTGGCCATCATTGGGGGCATATACAGAACCAATAGTAAACCTCAAGTCACCCATGGCAAATCTAACGGTCAGCAGCCTACCTTTAATCTCTGCTTCTTTGTGTAAAACCTTACCCTTAAACCGCTGAGCCACCAGAATAGCCACCCCCGCCGTTTTGGTATTGCCAGAAGAGAAGAACTGGAGTGGGAACTTCCGGGACCGGAGTCGATGACAATCTTTCGGCAAAAGATGTGTCTCCTGTAGGAGACAGATATCCGCTTGGGATTGATCGAAGTGCAAGAGGATCGCTTTGCGCTTCACTGGGTTGTTAAGACCCCTCACATTCAAGGTGAGTACTTTAAGCGTGGTGGTTGGCATTTATTCAGGTAAGTGTGTAAAAAGCAATAGCGGAGCAGCGCATCTAATACTATCAAGGCACAAGGACATAGCAGTACCAGAAAAACCATAGAACCCGGGCCCACGCCCGCCCTAAGGGTAAGGTGGACAAGGAACACTGCTACCCTCCCCCCAACAACCCCCCCCGAAAAACTCCAAAAACCCCCAAGTTGAAGAAAAAGGAATCAAAATGTATTGTCCACCATCCATAGATGGTCAGAAAAATAGTGGATTGGGGCAGGTCGTCAAGGTTTGAAACCCCCCTTCCCGCCCACGGCCCAAGAAAAAGAGTCAATAGGCCTTATGCTATCGTGAGTTCAGCCCAGTTGGGATGTGGACAGTTCCGCTGACACTGCTTCCAACGCAGCTTGCTGCCCCTTCCTGATTTCTGCTGCAGGGGGCTTCCGAGCACGACGCCGCCGTCCTTGCTGGCGCCACCGGGGTTTGGAGTCGTCCATTGCCGTTGAGGGGCTCGCCATGTCATTCTCGTCGGCAGGAGGATCTATGCCCAACAGTCGACAGGCCTCGGTCAGAGAACGGAGTTGATAAACTTCCGTCCCCGCCACCTCCGGGCGAGCGGGGGACAGAGACTCCGCGGTCACTGGCTCCGTCTATCCCGCCTGCCGATCCGCGGCGGAACTGCACGGCCGCGTCAGCTCGGGGCACCAGCCGCTCAGCTCCGGCTCTATGCCTCCGGAGACGCTGCCTCGGATTCAAAGTGTCCCCCAACTGTTCCGGGACCTTTCTTGCCCTTTAGGATGGGCCGACCGTAGCTAAAACGGCTCCAGGGCCGGTGCTATGTTGGGCCGTCGGCGGGAGCTCGGGAGCAGTACGTCTGCTCACACCGCCCTCTTGGCCACGCCTCCTGTGGGGCATTTTAGAAATGAAATGGCGCAGAGCAGGGCCGCAAGCAATTTTGCTGGACCAACTGCATCATTTAAAAACACACTGGGATGGGCCGTATTTACAAGAATACGATGCACCCCTGTGCTCTCCCCGCTGCCGGCACACAAACTGCAGCTGTGCGCCAATGTAGGCACACTTGCACCATGGTGCAAGGGTGCCTGCATTGCAGGGATGATTGTGTTTGTGCGGGAAGGGACACCTTCCTGCACAAAAACAATCATTAAAGGCGTTTTGCTCCTTCTATGTATGCTACAGAATGCAGCACACATAGAAAGAGCAAAAATTATTGTAAATCTGGGGCAGTGTGAAAAAGCCAGAAGTGTTGCGTGGGAACACCCACAGCAACACCCACAACACGCCTCTTTGATGCAAAAAACTGCCTGAAAGGGGGCCATATTTACAAGGCTGTGTAAAATAACTCAATGCGGCTTTGTGTGGCCTTGACAAATATGAGCCAGCACACAGCGTCACCGGTGCATCAAAGAAACAATGCTCCTGTGGTGCCAGGGGCTTGTACATATGCCCCTAAATTCTTCATTCTTGAGGTGCATAATGGGTGGACATTATCTGAGATTCAGACCTGAATCTCTGAAAATATTTTTTTTTTAGAATAAGTGCTCTATATGTGGCACTTGCATCTCATTACTTTGCAATACATGACTTTTGCAAGCTCGATAATGGCATCTATCCTCAGATCAGATCCCAATTTTAGGGTTTTTTCATGCTACATGACTGTACCTGCCCTGGGAGCTCAGATTCCCCTCTCTAAAAATCCCACAGTTTGTATGACAGCCCCAGATACCTGACATTCAGTTGTGAACCGGAATGCTGGTTTCATAGAAGGGCACTGGTGCGGCAGAACTTTCCCTGTACTACTTGTGGTTACAGGTAAGGCACCTGGGAGTTCCTTGGCAGCACATAAGGCCAACAGGAACAGCTACAATTATGGACTTACTGAGTGATCCATATCTATTTGTAGCTGATTACACTGTCACTTGGTGTGTTGACTTAGCCTCTTACATGTGAACAAATATAATAGTAATCGCTCAAAGTTCACTGGTCGTAACACCACACCTAGCGCCAGAAAAATATGTTCGTTTTACTCAACAGAAAGAGAGAGGAAAGCTGACATGACAAAGAGGGCGAGGGAGCATAAAGAAAGCAGAATGGCTGCGTACAGTCAGTGTGTGTGTTTGTGTGTGTGGGCATGTATAACCCACACTGTGTGGACCGGATTGATCCTCATAGCGTGGGTAAACACTGACAGAAACAGAAAAACACTATCTTTGTGAGGACCAGTGCATTAGGAGGGCCGGTCCCAATAGCGAGTTTAGGTACTTTCGAGTGAGTGTATCAAAAAAGTAAAAGTGCAGTTATATTTGCCTCGGTCCACTTTATAACCTACCCTACTATTAAAGCACGGGTGGAGGTAGAATAGTAAATACACTAAGGGCCCGATTCCGATCTCGTTGGGAAAGCATTGCAAACGACTTGGATCGGGAATGCTTTCCAAACGACTTGTACGCGTGCAGTCCGACTGAGCGAGTACGATGCAACGGCATTGTTACCTACTCGGCTCGCTCGGACTCCCATAGCACTCTATGGGAGTTTGTGTACCGACACGCACACAGGCTCCCATATCAAAAAAGGTGGGGACGGGGAAAAGCGTACACCCTGTGGTGGGCACCCCATGTTGCCCGCCACACTGTGCATGCTTGGATCGTGGGGACCCATGCGCACCCCCCGTGACCGATTCAGAGGGCTCCGGGTGAAGGGGGGCCTGCTATCGCCCCCTGAAGTCCAAATCCGACAGCCGTTTCCTCTTGATGAGACCGAGTCAATACAGCTGTCCGATTCGTGCATCATACTCGCTTGGTCGGAAAACGGCTCCATTGCGCGGCACGATTGGGCTACGATCATGTCGTACGGACAGGTTCGGGTTCGTAATCGATTCACACAGTGCGTACGGGATACTCGCATCGTACTTGGTCGTTCGGAATGGGGGACGATTCGGACGGAAAGATAGGCTCCGAATCGGATTTGCTCTTTACAAATCCCGTTTGGAGGCCTTCCTTAAGAGATCTGAATCGAGCCCTATGCTGTGTGTGTGTGTGTGTGTGTGTGTGTGTGAGAGAGAAAGAGATAGAGAGAATGAAGAAGGAAAGGACACAAGGAGAGGTAGAACGTATCTAAACTTTTAGAAAGATAGCGAGGGAAAGAGATGTAGAGAAGCAGAGGAAATATGAGAGAGACAGAAAGAGAGCAATTAAACGAGCCTGTTAGACGACATAAATGTGGAACATACATATTGTATATGTTATTTGAAAGTTCTATGCATTGTGATGCTATTTCATGTTAAATTTGTTGATATAGCGCTCTTGCACTAAGGCGTCATGGCATTGAGAAGAGATACATTTCATTCAATTTGTCAAAGAGCTATGTTATGATATCTTTCTCGAACTGGAAGTAGGTGAATGAAACTGGAATGAAACTAGATTTATACTGTGTTTCTGCTACCTACAAGGCATCCTGGCATTGTAAGACTGATTGCCAGACATGGAGATTGAGCAAGTTGAAACAGACAGATTTTTGGTTTATTTCCTGAACAGACTATGGTTGTGGGTGCACATGATTTGTAAAGGAAGAGTGGTCCACTGTTTAGCACAGAGATTTGATAATGACCTTCCTTCCTATCTACAGAGCCTGATTGTTGGGACGATGATTTGGTAAAGAGAGGCTGACTGAGGAGACGGGAAGGACGATAGTGAGAAAATGTCTTCCTTGGAATAGAGGTCCTTTGTTTTCCATAGCTTAGTGTGAAGATTAAACTGTTACAATGATGAACAGCAGCAGAGAGCAAAAGCCTACAAATCAATTTGCAAATACTTTATAAAGAAAAGCACCCTTTTCCACATGGTTTAAAATTCAAAGACCCTAGGAGAAAGGATAAAAGCTGAAAATGTGCATTTCTAAAATGACAGAATTTTTTTCCTCAAAATCAACTTGCTCAACTTCATCCTGTGATCTTAGACCTCGGTGAAAACCAAAATGCCTATGCTCAATGCTCCTCACCACAAATGCTAGGGAAATGGAAAAGGTCCATTGATGTTTTGGAGGTCTTCCCTATGGTTTAGGGGTATCCAGAGATACTTGGACAGGTCACCTCACCCACTTGTATTGTGGCATGCTTCATCATGACCTGCCACACAGTGGTAGGAATGATACCACCATGGTAGACTCAACCGAATTCCGGGATTTCTTATATAAATGGTACTCGATAGAGACAAGGATTCAGATCTAAAAATACCTCGGGGCATCCCTCGGAGGTTTTACTTTATTAGGTGGGTGACCCTGTGTATGATTAAATGTATAGATAGTAATTGATATCTTATGTATCATCTAACCTAACTCTGCAATATTTACATTATATATGTCTAGCCACCATTCTTTGGCCTAGTAACTGCCCTTAGGGGTCATGTGGCCTTCGTCAGAGCTCACAATAATATACCTGTCTACCACACTCAGACCATGCTACTAATTAAGACAGCAGCTCTCCTACCTAAGTCCCTTGACTAGGTTCATAACCTGTAAAATAGAATAGTCATGATTATCAAAAGGTATATGTATACAATGGCAGCCACCCACAAACTTGCAGACCTACATCAGACATATGGTAGCAGAGTGTCAGACGTGCTGAAGGTGGACTGGATTTGCAAAGTATATATATTTCAAGACAACCGGCGGCCTCCGGTTGGGGACTGAGGGGGCACCTATGGAGCCCCCTGTTGATACCTGCACCGTGTGGCAGGCACCCTGAGGTGCCTGCCACACAGTGCAGGTATTTACACAGGCTCCCATTTGTCTATGGGAGCTTGTGCTACATATATATCCACCAAACTATTCCCTTGATCAAGAGATTACCAGGACACTCCAAGATGCTTCTTATATTTATTATCGCGATGTTGTCTTGTACCAACGCGTTTCGGCTTATGCCTTGATCACGGTATGGTGTGCGGACCGCTATGCTCGTTTACATAGACATTCTTAGTGAAATAAACAAAGGACTACATTAAGTGAGCAATGCAAGACGGCGCCATCTTAGCCTGTGCAATTTTACGGCAATTCCACATTAAGATAGATCAATATATCTCATAATAATGTATATACATCGAGGACAAGGACAAAGTTCATATTCAAATAACATTTTAACAATACACAATTCATTTTGGATATTCATTCGAATTTTTCTCCGACATGTATGTCACATTTACGCATTTTGGTACTGAAATGGACTATGTACTGCCATTTGTTAGACTAGTACCTAATCTTCTACGTGTCATTTGTTTATAAATAAAAATAAATGCTAGAACTTCAATTTCCATGTGGGCTCTATATATATATTTAGTTAAACATATAAAAGTAATTAATAAATATAAGAAATAAACTGCAACCAAATGTAAAATATTTCTAATTTAATTATACATACAACTGCAAACAACATATACAAATATATTTTACTAAACATATGTTAATAATTACATAAATGTATATGTTTAAAAATATAAAATTATATACATAATTACATAATAACAATAATAAATGTGTAAACAATACTAAAAAATAAATTAAACTCCAAGAATAATAAATATACTATTCCCACTGCAGTATGTGCAACTGTAGGTAAAGCGTTGGACACCAAAGGTATACAATTTACTATTCCCACCCCAGTGTGTGCAGCAGCAGGGAAGGCGCAGGGCTCAGAATGGGTAAAATGTACTATTTCCACCCCAGTGTTTGCAGCAGTTGAAAAAGCGTTGGACTCATGAGGGGTTACAATTACTATTCCCATTCCAGTTGGTGCAACAGTAGGGAAAGCATTCGACTCAGGAAAGGTTAAATTAACTATTCCCACACCAGTCGGTGCAACATTAGGGAAAGCATTCGACTCAGGGTGGGGGTTTACATTTACTATTCAACTCCAGTCTGTGCAACAGTAGGGAAAGCGATGGACGCAGGAAGGGTGAAATGCACTATTACCACTCCAGTCAGTGTAACAGTAGGGAAAGCGTTGGTCTCAGGAAGGGTAAAATTTACCATTCCCACTCCAGTCAGTACACTAGTAGGGGAATGGTTGGACCCAGGAGGGGTAAAATGTACTATTCCTACTCCAGTGGGTGCAACAGTAGGGAAAGTGTTGGTCTCAGGAGGGGTAAAATTTACTATTCCCACTCCAGTGTGTGCAGGAGGGGTTACATTCAGTGTTCCCACTACAGTAGGTGTAACAATAGGGAAAGGGTTGGACTCAGAAGGGGTAAAATGTACTATTCCCAATCCATTCACTGGTGCAGTACAGAGTACTTCACTTCAATCAAATAACATATTTTAACAACTCTGTTTAATACTCAAAAATATAAAATTCTAAATATAAAAATTAAATTTCTTAATTTTAACAAAAATTTAAAAAATATCATAAATATAACATTTAATAATTATGATCAATTAAAACAAATATTATTCATTTAATGAAATACCACACTATGGGGGTCATTGCGATGGCAGACGGACTTCAGTCCGTCCGCCAATGTCCCGGGGATGGGGCCCGCCCGCCTATAAGGCGGTGGTCCCGCAAATGAAATTAGGATGCGACCGCCACCACGGCGGCCACAAACGGCATGTTTAACATTGCGGCGGGTGCTGCTGGAGGTGCCTGCCACATGGTGCATAGTGATGTTCCCCCCAAGTGCACACACCAACTGCCCCTGCACAAGGGGGGCCCGCAACGGGCCCCCAAAGTACATCCCTGCCAGCTTTTCCATGGCGGTTGAACCACCATGGAAAGGCTGGCGGGGATCCAGCATCCTGATCTGGCGGACGGTGCCTGCTAGGCACCGCCACCATTCTGTGGATGCGGCGCGGTCCGACAGGCAATCGTAACGATTGCCTCTGTCGGACCCGTGGTGGATGGGCTTTCCACCCGCCAGGCACACCGCCCGCCATCCTAATCTGGCGAGCGGTAATTGGCCTTACGATGGCGGTGAACCCGCCACCGGCAGCCTGCCGGTGGCGGGTTCACCACCATCATTATCAGCCCCTATATTCCCACAAACATAACAGCCAACAACTAAAATGTAATAGAAATTAACAAAGTATCACACAATTAACATATGAAATAATTAAATAAATTAATACATTCTTTTTATTTATGATTGGTTGAATAACTTCCCTCAAATATGATAAGTTCACAATTAACATATTTATCAATTAAATAATAAATAATAAAGTAATAATTAATTATCCTTAAATTATTTCTTAATTAACTTCCCACCCTGTACCCCTACAACCCAACAACCCGCACCTAACATATAATTAAAAAAGAAAAAAATATCTTATTTACATAATTAATTATCAATTAAGTAATTAATAATAATTTAAATTAGTTATTCATTAATCATAATTCATTTACTACCTATAAACTCCACAACCCACACCTAAAACATAACTTCAAAAATAAAAAAATTATGTAATTTACATAATTAATTCTATATTAAATGATAATAATTAAAAATAAATTATGAATTAATCAACATTAATTTACTTCCCACCCTGTGCCCGTACAAACCCGACAACTCGCACCTAAAACATAACTCCCAAAAAAAATGTAATTACACAATTTAGATAATTATTTAACAATAATTAAAAACATAAATATTAATTATAATTAATTTACTTCCCACCCTATACCACTAAAAAAAAACACAACCTGCACCTAAAACTTAACTTAAAAAATTAAGGGGCCCATTACGATACCCGGCGTAAATAAATCCGCCAGGCATGGAAGCGGCAAAAATCCGCCCGCACACACCGTCTGAACACCGACCACGCCATTACGATTACACAAACCGAAAACCGCCATCGGCGGAAAAAACACACAAAATACCGCCCGCCATCGCCCGAGTCGGAGTCAAACCGCCCGCCACGGACGGAAACACGCACGACAACACAAAACCGCCTGCCCTCACGGCCGACACACCGCACGTGAAATTACGATCGCACCGCCATGAGCGCGGGAAAACTACAAATATACCGCCCGCCAGCGCAAACTACGCCGATGAGAATCGACACGGCAGAAGCCATGGCGCCCACGTCCCTGCACAGAAACCATCCGCTCACAAAACCAATAGCACACAACATGGCCAACAAGTCCACACAGCAAGGCACGCACAAATACACAAGCACAGTACACATCCCGAAAACACCCCCGGACAAACAAAAACTACAAAGGCCAGAACCCCAGACACAACACACCTGAAAACAACAGACCATGAGGACACACCCACATAGGTAAGTACAAAAGCAGCACTCCCACAGACCACAACCCCTTGCAACATTGCAAACCAGAGAGGAGAGGAGAGGACACAGTGACACAGCAAGGACAGCAGCACACCACAGAAACGCACACATCACAACCACCACCACCACCACCACCAAACACCGGCACCACAAACCCCCTGCACATTACACAACACACACCGCACCAGCACCACAAACACCATGGCACCACAAAGAATGCCCAAGTTCACGCCCATTGAGCTGACGGTCATGGTCGACGAGATCATCAAGGTGCACCCACAAATCTATGGGAACATGGTCCAGCACACACCACTAGCCACCAGAAACAGAATGTGGAACCGGATCGTAGACCAGGTCAATGCAGTCGGGACCCTGCCCAGGAACAGAGTCGAAATTAACAAACGGTGGAATGACGTCAAGAGCCTGGTCAAGAAGAAGGAGGGCAAAAACAGAGAGCTGGCTGCCGTCACTGGCGGAGGGAATCCCGCGCTCTTCAAGACCTTCAAAGCGTGGGAGGAGAAGGTGCGAGTCATCATACATCCCGAGATCCTCGCCGGATTAGCAGGGGGAGTGGAGGCTGGTAAGTACAAACTAATGTATACCAGCACACCGCTATGTACTCACATGCACTACCACCATGCCACAGCTCCCAGGGACAAACACCCCCATGTCCAGCACACAATACACAACACATCACACACACATGCAACAGACACCACCACACACAGCCCAAACCGAACAACTGTAACATACGTGGGGACATGTGTACACTCAGCCAGCCACGTAACCACCAACAGGTCCCCAAGTATGGCAGAAGCGCCACAACGAGCACCCACCACACCCATGTGTCCGCCATAGCTGCACTAACCGACAAGTAACAGGTAAGTGGCAGGAACACAAAGTGCAGTGGGTGGGACGGTGGACAGCCCAAGTACAACACACACCAGGCCCCTAGTCCCACAGCACAGCAAGGAGGAGCATCCCCCACACCCCACAGCCACGTGTCAGCCACCGCAGTGCACAGCGACAGCCGAAAGGCAGACATCACGGTCCACAGCAATCGGTGTCAGTGGGTGTCCAGCCACCCCCACGACCCACAACACCCCCCACCCCCACAGACCTGCAACATGGAGCACCCCCGCTTAGAGCCTTGTGGCATCCAGTACAGTGCACGCACGAACAACCTGCAGGTGGGAAACTGGACAGGGCTGGATTACTGGAGGCATGAGGACCATAACACGACCAACACATGGGACATGTCACGTAGCAGACGAAAACGCAGCACCGCCCACCGTCACGAACAAGTGAACAATGTGCACACGGACATGAACAACAGACTCACACCCCACATGACCCATCACAGACATAGCAACACCCAAGGAGCCACGTCTGCATACACAAGCCACACTGAAAATAGTACCACACGGCAGCCACTGTGCAACTCATCACACACAACCGAAACACCATTGAAGTGCTGTCCATGTAGCCCCTACTGCCTGTCAACCACACACCCCACAACTACGCCTATGTAAGACAAACAACACTAGACGCAACAGAGCGGAACAACAGAAATGCACACGAACACCACTGAACCCATCAAACACACAGACACACCATGCACATACAACATACCATCCATCCCATCCGTCAGCCCCAGTCTCATGAAAGGCATGTCATCCGCACAGCTGCCACACATACAGCAGTCACGCTAAGATACATGCCCATGACCAACCATGTGCCAGAAGTCAATGAAGCGCACGACACACTGTGAGCAACAACACACAACATGGGCCACCCCCCCCACGAGCACTGCAGTGATGCACATGGCACAGGGCAGCACGCACACCAAGGAGATGGGACAACTGCAATACGTTGGCTTTCACACACAACCATCACTCACTCATAACGATGCGTCCAATGCCATGTCCAGTAATCACAACAGACAGCAAATATGCAGGCCATGTCAAGCATGCACACACCTCAAACCATGCACTGTCATGCTGCCACAACACATGTCACGTTCGGCACCCATGGCTCACAGCATGTACCCCAAAAGCATATTCCCTCCCAAATGCGAATCTGGGGCATGGCCCCCATGTTGCCATATGCGTTCCTAAGCGTTCCATTTGAACCCCAAAAGCATATTCCCTCCCAAATGCGAATCTGGGGCATGGCCCCCATGTTGCCATATGCGTTCCTAAGCGTTCCATTTGAACCCCAAAAGCATATTCCCTCCCAAATGCGAAACTGGGGCATGGCCCCCATGTTGCCATATGCGTTCCTAAAGCGTTCCATTTGAACCCCAAAAGCATATTCCCACCCAAATGCGAATCTGGGGCATGGCCCCCATGTTGCCATATGCGTTCCTAAGCGTTCCATTTGAACCCCAAAGCATATTCCCTCCCAAATGCGAATCTGGGGCATGGCCCCCATGTTGCCATATGCGTTCCTAAGCGTTCCATTTGAACCCCAAAAGCAAAGTACAAACCAGACCCAGGATGGGCCAGGAGCCCGCATACACCAGAGTCACAATGAGTAGGGGCACAGCAACACACCCATCGGCATGGCCAATCCGTCCCATGCCACATGTGCACAGCACACAGTCCCATTGCCAAGCACACACAACTACAAATGCCACAGCCACACACACGCCTCCGGAAAACCCATGTACGAGATTGCACGAACTGCCAATGTCAGACGACAAATACATACTTCGCCAGGTGCAACACAATAACAGATCTCATTCTCTCCACAGGTGACGAACTGCCGGATGCTGGGGATGGAGACAGCAGCCAGCACAGCCAGCCCACAAGCCCCCAACGAGGACACACGGATGTGGAGGATCTCACCTCCTCTTCGGACACGGACCACCAAGCAGGCCCATCTGGTGTGGCAGGGCCCAGCCGCTCCCCAGGACCCCTCCTACCCACCAACCCATCATCCAGGGCTGCTGAACAGTCCCAGCCCCCTGCTGCCACTGTCGTTGCGGCCACACCCACGGTCATTGCGGCCACACCCACGGTCATTGCGGCCACTACCACTGCCGCAACCGCCACCATCGCCGCACCGACCACCACCGCCGCCACCACCACCACGTCTTCGCTGGCACCAGCCCCAGCGCAGGTGGTGGCCCGGCCGACTGGATCCACCCTGGGAGCCACAGCGAGGACCGTGGTGAGCAATGTGGCTAGTGGGCCGGCCGGTGGCAGCAGGACTGGTAGGAGGAGCAGGGTCAGGGAAACGCCAGCCTCCCTGGGAGCCATGCCCTGCCTCAAATGGCCAGAGTCCTTGGGGCCTATGAGGAGGCCCAAGAACAATGGGTCAGGTCTGCTTCAGACACGCGGGAGGTGCTGGGGGTGCTGAGGTCCATGGACGCCCGTATAGGTCAACTCGTGGACCTCATGGGCCAGCTGGTGGTGGCGGTGAGGACACGGCCAGGGATAGCAGCTCCCCCTCCGCCACCACCTGCCGGGGCGCAGGGTCGAGCAGCAGTGTCCAGTTCCCCTGCGTCCACAGCCAGTGAGCACACCTCAACCACCAGCATGTCGCAAGCAGGCACCCCCCTCGCAAACGTGGAAGGGGCCGTCCGAAGAGGAAACAGATCTCCCGGGAGGACTTCGCACGCTCCAGTCGCAAGTGAGGCAGCCAGCCAGCCTTCCGCCAGCCTTCCTTGACCAGCCACTGCATTGACTTGGACTACGATCCCACTCCACACAGCCATCTGGATGGCATGTGTGTGTTGGACTATGGACATAGAACCAGTGGGTACACCCTGAGCATCACGCAGCCATGACCGACAGCTCATTGTCACTGCACGCACCACTTTTGTCATCACCTTACACACAATCACATGTCACAGTTTGTAATAAATGCACCTTTTTCACTAACTGCTGTTTGTGCCCTGTGTTTTATTTGTACGGAATACAACGGCCACCTTGGGCGGAAAGGCACCTGATGCGTGGCATGGCAATGGAATCCGGAGGGCCTGTAGGGACCTAGGGGTGGGAGACAGAACAGGAGCACATTCAATGAGTGTGTCACACACCCATCACACAGTACATGTCAACAACTACAAGCAATGTACACACATCGCACAGAGCAATAGGGCACAATGCCACAGTCACCAACAGTGGCATACTACCCTGGCCATGGAGCGTTGACACACAGCACGTAGTGAACAAACGGCCACCCTGACACAGCACACACACACCTGCACAGATACAGCCACATCAGCCGTCGTACATGGACACTCACCGTCAAGTGAAGTAGCGGGCGATGAGCTGCTGCCGCACATTCCCAGCTTCCTCCTCTCCGCTGTCCTCCTCACTCGAGCTGTCCTGGTCTGCGGGCTGGGGCCCTGGTTGATCTCCGTCATCCACAATGAGGGGGATCTGCTTCCGAATGGCCAGATTGTGCAGCATGCAGCACGCCACCACTATCTGGCACACCTTCTGTGGGGAGTACGCCAGCGCACCCCCGGTGCGGTCCAGGCACCTGAACCTGGACTTGAGGAGGCCAAAGGTACGCTCGACCACACGTCTGGTCCTCCCATGTGCCTCATTGTATCGATCGTCTGCTGGGGTGCGAGGATTCCTCAATGGACTGAGCAGCCATGCCCCATTCGGGTACGCAGAGTCACCTGGGTGTGAGGGACACAGAGAACCGTTGCTATTCCAACTGGACAGGGGACAGCATCGCACAACCAGCACGCTACACCACTCCACATACTCACCGACAATACAGCCACGATCCTGTTGCAGATTGGCCATCAGTCGTGGCAAGATGCTGTTGCGCATTATGTGTGCGTCATGGGCCGAGCCTGGGAACTTTGCACACACGTGGGTGATCACCATGTCCGCAAGGCACACCACTTGCACATTCAGGGAGTGCGTGTGCTTCCTGTTGCGGTACAGGTGCTCAGTGGCCTGTGGTGGAACAAGGCCAACATGTGTGCAGTCAATGGCTCCAACGACGTGTGGGATTCTGCCAAGGGCATAGAATGCACCCTTCACTGCCGCCAATTCACGAGCCCTGGGGAAGCGGATGTACCTGTTTCGGTACAGCATCATGGCTGCCAGTACATCCCTCAGCACCTTGCTGAACATGGGCTGGGACATCCCTCCTCCACTGCCCACTGTGTGCTGGAATGACCCAGTGGCGAAGAAATGCATGGCGGCCATCACCTTAGCCGTGGGGGTGACAGCAGTCGGATACACCCTGCGGGGACGGAGATGGGGTTCTAACATGGCACACAGTCGATGCAGGGTTGGCCTGTCCAGCCGAAACTTCCTAATAACCTCTGTATCGTCCATGTCCACCAGCAATTGGTATGGGCGGTCAATGTTCGGTCTCCGCCTAGGGAAATTGCAGAGGACACATGTCAAAGCAACACAACACATAGCAATTTCTCATACACATCACTGACATGACTGAGCAAGCACATGAGCCACAGCCCAGCTGTCAAGCTGGGACGGCACGGCCACAATACACTTACACAGGTCTCCCAACAATGGCAATGGCTAGTGAGACATACCACTGCCATGTGCATGCACATGGGGATCTAGGCCCCAATGACTTGCGGGCGTGCTGATGGGGACTGACTGCATATTCGTCAAGCGGCAACGCCACGGCAACATGAGTGTCTGCTGAGCATGGAACTGCTTCCGAGGCTGGATGAGTATGGCACACGACGACGACGATGTGGGCACAGGCTGAGCGGCCAAAACAAGTGGGACCTGTGGCACGAGGGGATATGAGACAGTAGTAGGTGTCAGCACTGCACCCTATGTACAGCACTGTACGGATCACACCTCCCGAAACATTGACAGGTGTCCACATTGACAGCCCCATGCCAAGACGGCTGTGTGCTTGCAGTCACACGTCACAGGTGAGAGGTTACATTGCACGTGCCAGGTGGCAGTCGTACATAGTGGGAGCTGGCATGTGTGTGCATGTGTCTCCTGTTCAGGATCCACCAGATGGGCGCTGACTCTGTACTGACCATTGGACACAGCATGTTCCGTGGAAGGCTTGTGTGTGTGGGATGGTGGCACTGGATGTGCCTCCGTTGGGTGGGGGGCCATGCACAGGGCGGGTACGTCGATGATTGCGCATTGTTGGTCACGGTGGGTGCACCAACTAAGATGTGTTGCCCTGTGTTCAATTCCTATGTCCGCATGATGATGGACTGTGGATGTGGGCAGACTACACATTGGTCGATGTGCTGTCTATATGCATGTGCCTTCACACCAGGCACAGCTGCCCCTGCACATGTGACCCCTGCTGGACTCGCTGCTGGGTCTGTGGAGCTGATGCACCTTCTGTGCGTGGGGCGGACAGCTCTCCTCACTTCCCTCATTGCGCATGTCATGTCTTTGCCGCAGGTGACATGGATCATGGAGGGCCCACATGTACGAGTGGGTAGGCTACACAGGATTGTTCACTGGTCGCCACCCCCAGTCAGTGTTTCGAATGGGAAGGTTGTCGTGCTGGTGGTATGTTCGATGTGGCGGATGGGCGGGCCTAGGTGCGGGCTTACATTCCGGACATGGGGGGGTAGTTGGATTGGCGACTAGTTGCAGTACACACGGGACACGTCTCTTCCTTTCCACATCTGGGTCATCCCTTGTACTAACTGACAGTGATACAGTCATCTTCGCCCCAGCCCTCATGTCCTCCCCTCGCCCCCCAATATGCATGCTCACCTGCGAGGCTAGCGCTTGCACAGGCAGCCCCAAGCTCGCACCAGAGAGGGCAAGGAGTGTATGTGTGGGTCCAGTTGCACGAGTGGGCTGTCTCAGGGTATGATGTGTGGCGGGACGCCGTCCACCTGCGTGGTGCCCCAAATGGAGACCCGGCCTGCATGGACTATGCATCACAGTCTTCGCCTTCCGGATCCGCCACCTGCGACACCCAGTGGCTGTGGCTGCCCTTGCGGCCAGGCCGCGTCCGTCTGTGGCTGATGGCCCACACATTCACTCTTTGGCCTCTCTGGGGAGGGCTCGGGGGTGGTGGCGCACGCGCTTGCACTTAGTCGCAATGGCATGTGGCGTGGTTGGTATGATGGGCAATGGATGGGATGGTGCGAGCCACCTCCCGTGACGTCAGTGCTGCTCGTGCTGTGGTGCGTCCCCCTACACTTCCATCTGACTTGTGCCATGCTAGACGTTGAGGTTCTATTGCCTGCGTGATATGACCAGGAGGAGCGCGAGGAGACCTCTCACACACCATGCTCCACTGCCATCCCGTGCCCTGTATCGCCTGTGCGGATTGACTATGTTGGGGTTACACCTGGTCGACTGGGGCTGTGTGTGCCTTGTCAAGGGGCATGGCGGGCGCACAACAGGATCCAGCTTGTCCACAGAGGGTGGGCTGAGGTGCGCCTGGTACCGCTTTGTACGTGTGCCCGGCTGCTGTGCACACACGTGTTCACTCCCCCCGACAGGTGTCCTCTCACAATGCCCAGGGAAGCGGTGGTGTACTGTTCATGACCCCTCCCAACACGGCGTGCTCCAACTTGGCATGTGCGCATCTACCCGTCACACCCACCCACCTGAGCACTGCGTCCATACGACTTCACACGACACATGTGTGTCTTCCACAGTTGTGCTACTCATTTGCGTTGACATCCAATACCAGTGGACTACATGGTCATGTCACGACTGCCGTGTACTTCACATACTCTCATCCTCTCTCATTCGTACTTGTGAAATGAGTCAGCGGAGACAGTTTTGGTTTCAAACGTTATATTGAGTCTTCTGTCCTCTGTGATGCAGTATAGTGGACACTACTGGCAGCGGAATACATGTTGAGGAAATACTGAGCATGATTGCAAATGGGATAGGGTGTGGGGTTACATGTGATTGGCTGTTGCATGTGGGATGTGGGCTTCAGAGTGACATCTGCTTGGCCAAGGCTGTGCTAATGTACATTTACGTATAGCTGCGGAGCTGCGGACTTTGACACAGACGGTATACATGTAGCCTACCAGACCGCTTGGCATCATGGGCACAGTCCATCTCAGTTCCATGTGACAGGTTTGCTGCGGTTGTTCCTCATGCACGCGTGCATGTGAGATGACATCAGGGCATGTGCTTGAGTGCATGCAGCGGCGTGCCACTTGTTGTTGCACTGTGGTGGTTACTGGACATGTCACAGTCACTGGGGTCGTGTTGTTGTTGTATGCACTTGTCGTCCATGCAAAGGTCCTGGTATGGGATTCCCGGGGCGGGGGTGGGAGGGGTGCAGCACCCACAGACTCCAGGCGAACTATTCATGTCCACTGAGCGGTGTGTGTGTCCATGGGCGCTGGATCCATGTCATGTCCTGGTTGTTCGTGCAGTTCCGTCCATGTGGGTGCGATACACAGAGCCCATGCCACTGCCTCCCACGATGCATGCGGTGTTCCTGGATGTGATGGAGAACAGTGTGCATGTCCCGGTCATATCCGATGTCATGGCGATGTCGTTGATGGTGTGGTTTAACCCTGGGCATTATACTTTGCTACGCTCACGAAGCATGCAAAGTTTGTGCTACTACGCAAATTGCACGTAGCAGAGTGAATAACTGTGCTAATAAACGTAGCGTAGCAGGAGTATAATAATAAACTCCTTCAAATGCTTTGATAAAGCAATTTTTTATGCTAAAAAGCATATAACCAATTCACAAAAATGAATTTTGACAATAAAATATCAAGCAATGAGAGAGGTGATGATTTTGGAGTCCCCCCTAACCTAGGGGGAGGACCAAGCAGATGCCTTGAACACAAAAAGCATATCATGTGAACGATTCAATGGTGGTCCCTTCCTCCTAGGACCACCCCAAGCACAGTTATGGGCAAAAATACAAGCCCAACCAAAGGCCCTGCAAAGCATTATGGGACGAGATTAGCAGTGGGCAGTGAATATTATAGTGTCCAATATCAAAATAATTCTACAAAGAGCTGCAGTTCAACTAGTCGTCACTGGGTGTCGTCCCTCACGAGTCAAATGCAAAAGCTTCATGAAAGGTTTTCAATACTTTTGCATTTCACTCTTGAGGGACGACACCTAGTAACGACTAGTTGAACTGCAGCTCTTTGTAGAATTATTTTGATATTGGACACTATAATATTCACTGCCCACTGCTAATCTCGTCCCATAATGCTTTGCAGGGCCTTTGGTTGGGATTGTATTTTTGCCCATAACTGTGCTTGGAGTGGTCCTAGGAGGAATCGTTCAATAAGATGTGCTTTTTGTTTTCAAGACATCTGCTTGGTTGTTGGTTCTCTCCCTAAGTTAGTGAGGATACCAAAATCATCACCTCTCTCACTGCTGTTTAACTTTTTGTTTTCACTTTAATGAAATGACTATATGCATTTTTAGCATATAAAGACAGAGATATTTATTTTATCTTAACTTGCACTGTACAAGTTTGCTTTTGGTAATTATTGTACAGTGCAGTCAAGCACACAGCTATGCACTACGCAATTTGCATAGCTACGTGTAGTTCACGTAGCTACGTGAAGTGCTACTACGCAAACTACGCCCGGGCTTAGTGTGGTTACAGTTGCCGGTCGTTTGGTATGGCTGTTGTGGTGGTGACTGGCCAGTCCGTGCGGAAGCTAAGCATGGGTGCGGGGTTGGACATCATAGGTCACTCGGGGAACCTGCGTTGTGGTCCGACGTATTTACAGGTTGTCAGGTATGCGATGCCGTCCAGCAGGGCTTCCATGTCATTGGTGGTGTACATGTTTGCCAGCCAATGAAGCGGATGGTGGCTGTCAAGGTGTTGTTCGTAAGTTGTCCCTTGGAGGACCATGATGGGGCATGCTGGGTGACATTCGATGTAGCTGTTATCGATGATCCGTCGTGTGGAGGCACAGTGGTCCCATTTCAGTGCGGGTGCGATGTTGGCCACATACGCCATGCCCCCATAGGCAGAGCAGGCCCTGTCGTGTGCGTCCAGAGGGAGGAGTAGTGGTAGCAGGTCCGCCTTCAGACATGCCGGGTTGGAGAGGCATATCTCGACGGGATGCTGGTAGGGACACCTCCGACAGTAGAAGACGGGCATGACGCAGCTGAACAATGTGATGCGGTAAGTCAGTCGGTAACTTACGTTCAGCAGGGACAGGAGATCGCATCCCAATGTATGGCACAGGTTGGTTTTGTACAGCTTGAGCTGTTCGGCGTAGTTGGGTAGGTGTGTTGCGGTTGCCATTTCGCAGCGGTTCGTTGAGGTGGCGTGCTCCGGCTGTGTGTGCAGTCTGCAATGTGCACGCTCCGGGGTTGCTGTGAGCTCTGTGTAGTCGTAGGGAGACAGGACTTGTGTTCTGTTGGCTTGTTTGGAGGACACGGGCCCTCTTCCCACATGCTTCTCAGACAGTTCAAGGTCAGTGCTGTGTGACTCCTTCCAATTAACTTGCATGTGGCCGACATGGGGGAGTGTTTCCTTCTTTCTTCCCCGTCCGTTGTGTGCTTCTGTGATATGCGCTATCTGCCCTGTGGTCGGTCTCCTCGGCATGCCTGTGTTGGTCTATTCTTGGACAATGGCTGTATTCACCGGCTTCTGTCGTAGGGCTGTCGTTTCGGTGTTGGAATGGAAGGTCATTCAGTGCTGTCTGCTCTCCCTTGTGTGGGCGGCAGGCTGCCTTTCCGCTCTGCGTTGGGCCTTGTGTGTGAATGTTATTCTTGGGCCACCTGTTGTCGGTCCCCGGGCTCTTTGGTGTTCCGTTTTATATGTCTTGTTCATATGTGCAGGGTGGTATGGGTTTTTCAGTGTGGTACTGGCGTTCCTCTTCCCGAAGGGGCCCTGCTTCTCCTAGTTGGTGTTGCCGCCGCTGTGTGCTACGCCATGTTTGTTACACTGGGGTGTGTCCTGCTGTTGCGTGACTTCACTGACATGTGTGCGTCGGTTGTGTGGCGTTGGGTGTTGTCCGTGAATTGGGCGTTGGGGACATGTCTGTAGCAGGCCTGTCACGTGTCATGTGCGTTCGGGGTGGGGCTGATGTGTGTGCTGCTTGGTTGTGTCCCTGTGTCTGTGTGCGACGCATGCATGGCGCTGCGGTTGGCCTCTGCGTTGTGCGCATGTGTGGCGGCGTCATCGGCGCTTTGGGGCCGTGACGGGGTGGTTGGTTCCTAGTCCCAGGTGGTGTGTACACATGTGTTCCGCGATGTTACGATTTGGCCTGTGTGTCATATGTGGATGCAATGGTGGATGTGTAGTGTACACGCGCTGGTGGGGGTTGTCCGCTTTTTCCGCCCTTGCACTGTGTGCGCTGTTTGCGTGCACTTGTTGTGTGTGTGCCTACCTGCGTCTCCGCGGTTCGTTGCGTCCTTGGTGGTGCATCAGCAGAAGCATGGGAAGGGCCTGCAGTGCTGGATTCATGCTCGGGGTGCCGCTTCTTCGTTGTCCGTGCTCTGCGTCCGTGTTACCGCCTCTCTTTCACGTGCGGTGTCTCTTAGCCGTGGGAGCCGTTTGTTTGCGGCATCGTAATTTATACGCCGGGCGGGACGTGTTTCGTCGGACGGTGTGTGTCAGTTGGGCTGCGCCGCTATGTGTACGGGCGCACTTTGATGGCGGACGGTGTTGCTGGCTTGCCGGCGGTGTTTGGCCTACTTTTCGCATCGTAATTGGACGGGCGTGTGGACTGCTGCGTGCCGGCGGTAACTGGTGCTTTTTGCATCCGCCAGCACGGCGGTGGTGCTTCCGCCCGCCATCGTAATGAGCCCCTAAATAATTAAATAATTTACATAATTAAATAAATAATTAGCAATGATTACAAATTAATTATTAATTGTTTATAATTAAATTATTTCCCAACCTATACCCCTGCAAAACCCATAACCCACTACGACACAAAAAATTACAATAAACAATTAAATTCAGTTAAAAACAACTAAAATTTACAAACTATATTAAAAAACATTACCAATAATTATAAAAACAGTTTATAACATATACAATTAAAACATGTACTAAAATACATACAAATAATTTAAAAAAGGATATTATTAACAACAATATTTTTGTAAACAATATTAACAACTTAAAGGCCCATTACGATACCGGGCGTGGAAAAATCCGCCAGGCATGAAAGCGGCAAAAATCCGCCCGCACACACCGTCTGAACACCGACCACGCCATTACGAATACACAAACCGAAAACCGCCATCGGCGGAAAACCACACAAGATACCGCCCGCCCTCGTCCGAGTCGGAGTCAAACCGCCCGCCACGGACGGAAACACGCACGACAACACAAAACCGCCCGCCCTCACGGCCGACACACCGCACGTGAAATTACGATCGCACCGCCATGAGCGCGGGTAAACCACAAATATACCGCCCGCCAGCGCAAACAACGCCGATGAGAATTGACACGGCAGAAGCCATGGCGCCCACGTCCCTGCACAGAAACCATCCGCTGACAAAAACAATCGCACACAACATGGCCAACAAGTCCACACAGCAAGGCACGCACAAATACACAAGCACAGTACACATCCCGAAAACACCCCCCTGGACAAACAAAAAATACAAAGGCCAGAACACCAGACACAACACACCTGAAAACAACAGACCATGAGGACACACCCACATAGGTAAGTACAAAAGCAGCACTCCCACAGACCACAACCCCTTGCAACATTGCAAACTAGAGAGGAGAGGACACAGTGACACAGCAAGGACAGCAGCACACCACAGAAACGCACACATCACAACCACCACCACCACCACCACCACCACCACCACCAAACACCGGCACCACAAACCCCCTGCACATTACACAACACACACCGCACCAGCACCACAAACACCATGGCACCACAAAGAATGCCCAAGTTCACGCCCATTGAGCTGACGGTCATGGTCGACGAGATCATCAAGGTGCACCCACAAATCTATGGGAACCTGGTCCAGCACACACCACTAGCCACCAGAAACAGAATGTGGAACCGGATCGTAGACCAGGTCAATGCAGTCGGGACCCTGCCCAGGAACAGAGTTGAAATAAACAAACGGTGGAATGACGTCAAGAGCCTGGTCAAGAAGAAGGAGAGCAAGAACAGAGAGCTGGCTGCCGTCACTGGCGGAGGGAATCCCGCGCTCTTCAAGACCTTCAAAGCGTGGGAGGAGAAGGTGCGAGTCATTATACATCCGGAGATCCTCGCCGGATTACCAGGGGAGTGGAGGCTGGTAAGTACAAACTAATGTATACCAGCACACCGCTATGTACTCACATGCACTACCACCATGCCACAGCTCCCAGGGACAAACACCCCCATGCCCAGCACACAATACACAACACATCACACACACATGCAACAGACACCACCACACACAGCCCAAACCTAACAACTGTAAGATACGTGGGGGCATGTGTACACTCAGCCAGCCACGTAACCACCAACAGGTCCCCAAGTATGCCAGAAGCGCCACAACGAGCACCCACCACACCCATGTGTCCGCCATAGCTGCACTAACCGACAAGTAACAGGTAAGTGGCAGGAACACAAAGTGCAGTGGGTGGGAGGGTGGACAGCTCAAGTACAACACACACCAGGCCCCTTGTCCCACAGCACAGCAAGGAGGAGCATCCCCACACCCCACACCCACGTGTCAGCCACCGCAGTGCACACCGACAGCCGAAAGGTAGACATCACGGTCCACAACAATTGGTGTCAGTGGGTGTCCAGCCATCACCACGACCCACAACACCGCCCCCACCCCCACAGACCTGCAACATGGAGCACCCCCGCTTAGAACCATGTGGCATCCAGTACAGTGCACGCACGAACAACCTGCAGGTGGGAAACTGGACAGGGCTGGATTACTGGAGGCATGAGGACCGTAACACGACCAACACATGGGACATGTTACTTAGCAGACGAACACGCAGCACCGCCCACTGTCACGAACAAGTGAACAATGTGCACACGGACATGAACCACAGACTCACACCCCACATGACCCATCACAGACACAGCAACACCCAAGGAGCCACGTCTGCATGCACAAGCCACACTGAATATAGTACCACACGGCAGCCACTGTGCAACCCATCACACACAACCGAAACACCATTGAAGTCCTGTCCATGTAGCCCCTACTGCCTGTCAACCACACACCCCACAACTACGCCTATGTAAGACAAATAACACTAGACGCAACAGAGCGGAACAACATAAATGCACACGAACACCACTGAACCCATCAAACACACAGACACACCATGCACATACAACATACCATCCATCCCATCCGTCAGCCCCAGTCTCATGAAAGGCATGTCATCCGCACAGCTGCCACACATACAGCAGTCACGCTAAGATACATGCCCATGACCAACCATGTGCCAGAAGTCAATGAAGCGCACGCCACACTGTGAGCAACAACACACAACATGGGCCACCCCCCGAGCACTGCAGTGATGCACATGGCACAGGGCAGCACGCACACCAAGGAGATGGGACAACTGCAATACGTCGGGTGGCACACAACCATCACACACTCATAACGATGCGTCCAATGCCATGTCCAGTAATCACAACAGACAGCAAATATGCAGGGTATGTCAGGCATGCACACACCTCAGACCATGCACTGTCATGCTGCCACAACACATGTCACGTTCGGCACCCATGGCTCACAGCATGTAGCCCAAAAGCATATTCCATCCCAAATGCGTTTCTGGGGCATGACCCCCATGTTGCCATATGCGTTCCTAAGCGTTCCATTTGCACCCCAAAAGCATATTCCATCCCAAATGCGTTCCTGGGGCATGACCCCCATGTTGCCAAATGCGTTCCTAAGCGTTCCATATGCACCCCAAAAGCAAAGTACAAACCAGACCCAGGATGGGCCTGGAGCCCGCATACACCAGAGTCACAATAAGTAGGAGCACAGCAACACACCCATCGGCATAGCCAATCCGTCCCATGCCACATGTGCACAGCACACAGTCCCATTGCCAAGCACACACAACAACAGATTGTACAGCCACACACCCGCCTCCGGGACACACGTGCACGAGAGTGCACGAACGGAGAATGTCAGACAACCAATACAGACTTCGCCAGGTGCAACACAATAACAAATCTCATTCTCTCCACAGGTGACGAACTGCTGGATGCTGGGGATGGAGACAGCAGCCAGCACAGCCAGCCTACAAGCCCCCAACGAGGACACACGGATGTGGAGGATCTGTCCTCCTCTTCGGACACGGACCACCAAGCAGGCCCATCTAGTGTGGCAGGGCCCAGCCGCTCCCCAGGACCCCTCCTACCCACCAACCCATCATCCAGGGCTGCTGAACATTCCCAGCCCCCTGCTGCCACTGTCGTTGCGGCCACACCCACGGTCATTGCGGCCACACCCACGGGCATTGCGGCCACACCCACGGTCATTGCGGCCACACCCACGGTCATTGCGGCCACTACCACTGCCGCAACCGCCACCACGTCTTCGCTGGCCCCAGCCCCAGCGCAGGTGGTGGCCCGGACGACTGGATCCACCCTGGGAGCCAGGGTGAGGACCGTGGTGAGCAATGTGGCTAGTGGGCAGGCCGGTGGCAGCAGGACTGGTAGGAGGAGCAGGGTCAGGGAAACGCCAGCCTCCCCTGGGAGCCATGCCCTGCCTCAAATGGCCAGAGTCCTTGGGGCCTATGAAGAGGCCCAAGGACAATGGGCCAGGTCAGCTACAGACACGCGTGAGGTGCTGGGGGTGCTGAGGTCCATGGACGCCCGTATGGGCCAACTCGTGGACCTCATGGGCCAGCTGGTGGTGGCGGTGAGGTCACAGCCAGGGACAGCAGCTCCCCCTCCGCCACCACCTGCCGGGGCGCAGGGTCGAGCAGCAGTGTCCAGTTCCCCTGCGTCCACAGCCAGTGAGCACACCTCAACCACCAGCAGGTCGCAAGCAGGCACCCCCCCACGCAAACGTGGAAGGGGCCGTCCGAAGTGGAAACAGATCTCCCAGGAGGACTTCGCACGCTCCAGACGCAAGTGAGGCAGCCAGCCAGCCTTCCTTGACCACCCACTGCATTGACTTGGACTACGATCCCACTCCACACAGCCATCTGGATGGCATGTGTGTGTTGGACTATGGACATAGAACCAGTGGGTCCACCCTGAGCATCACGCAGCCATGACCGACAGCTCATTGTCACTGCACGCACCACTTTTGTCATCACCTTACACACAATCACATGTCACAGTTTGAAATAAATGCACCTCTTCCACTAACTGCTGTCTGTGCCCTGTGTTTTAATTGTACGGAATACAACGGCCACCTTGAGCGGAACGGCACCTGATGCGTGGCATGGCAATGGAACCGGAGGGCCTGTAGGGACCTATGGGTGGGAGACAGAACAGGAGCACATTCAATGAGTGTGTCACACACCCATCACACAGTACATGTCAACAACTACAAGCAATGTACACACATCGCACAGAGCAATAGGGCACAATGCCACAGCCACCATCAGTGGCATACTAACCTGGGCATGGAGCGTTGACACACAGCACGCAGTGAACAAAAGGCCACCCTGACACAGCACACACACACCTGCACAAATACAGACACATCAGCCGTCGTACATGGACACTCACCGTTAAGTGAAGTAGCGGGCGATGAGCTGCTGGCGCACATTCCCAGCTTCCTCCTCTCCGCTGTCCTCCTCACTCGAGCTGTCCTGGTCTGCGGGCTGGGGCCCTGGTTGATCTCCGTCATCCACAATGAGGGGGATCTGCTTCCGAATGGCCAGATTGTGCAGCATGCAGCACGCCACCACTATCTGGCACACCTTCTGTGGGGAGTACGCCAGCGCACCCTCGGTGCGGTCCAGGCACCTGAACCTGGACTTGAGGAGGCCAAAGGTACGCTCGACCACACGTCTGGTCCTCCCATGTGCCTCATTGTAGCGATCGTCTGCTGGGGTGCGAGGATTCCTCAATGGACTGAGCAGCCATGCCCCATTCGGGTACGCAGAGTCACCTGGGTGTGAGGGACACAGAGAACCGTTGCTATTCCAACTGGACAGGGGACAGCATCGCACAACCAGCACGCTACACCACTCCACATACTCACCGACAATACAGCCACGATCCTGTTGCAGATTGGACATCAGTCGTGGCAAGATGCTGTTGCGCATTACGTGTGCGTCATGGGCCGAGCCTGGGAACTTTGCACACACGTGGGTTATCACCATGTCCGCAGGGCACACCACTTGCACATTCAGGGAGTGCGTGTGCTTCCTGTTGCGGTACAGGTGCTCAGTGGCCTGTGGTGGAACAAGGCCAACATGTGTGCAATCAATGGCACCAACGACGTGTGGGATCGTGCCAAGGGCATAGAATGCACCCTTCACTGCCGCCAATTCACGAGCCCTGGGGAATCTGATGTACCTGTTTCGGTACAGCATCATGGCTGCCAGTACATCCCTCAGCACCTTGCTGAACATGGGCTGGGACATCCCTCCTCCACTGCCCACTGTGTGCTGGAATGACCCAGTGGCGAAGAAATGCATGGCGGCCATCACCTTAGCCGTGGGGGTGAATGCTGTCGGATACACCCTGCGGGGACGGAGATGGGGTTCCAACATGGCACACAGTCGATGCAGGGTTGGCCTGTCCAGCCGAAACTTCCTTATGACCTCAGTATCCTCCATGTCCGCCAGCAATTGGTATGGGCGGTCAATGTTCGGTCTCCGCCTAGGGAAGATGGCAGTGGACACATGTCAGAGCAACACAACACATAGCAATTTCGCATTCACATCACTGACATGTCTGAGCAAGCACATGAGTCACAGCCCAGTTGTCAAGCAGGGACGGCACGGCCACAATACACTTACACAGGTCTCCCACCAATGGCAATGGCTAGTGATGCAAACCACTGCCATGGTCATGCACATGGGGATCTAGGCCCCAATGACTTGCGGGGCGTGCTGATGGGGACTGACTGCATATTCGTCAAGCGGCAACGCCACGGCAACATGAATGTCTGCTGAGCATGGCACTGCTTCCGAGGCTGGATGAGTTTGGCACACGACGACGACGATGTGGGCACAGGCTGAGCGGCCAAAACAAGTGGGACCTGTGGCACGAGGGGATATGAGACAGTAGTAGGTGTCAGCACTGCACCCTATGTACAGCACTGTACGGATCACACCTCCCGAAACATTGACAGGTGTCCACATTGACAGCCCCATGCCAAGACGGCTGTGTGCTTGCAGTCACACGTCACAGGTGAGAGGTTACATTGCACGTGCCAGGTGGCAGACGTACATAGTGGGAGCTATCATGTGTGTGCATGTGTCTCCTGTTCAGGATCCACCAGATGGGCGCTGACTCTGTACTGACCATTGGACACAGCATGTTCCGTGGAAGGCTTGTGTGTGTGGGATGGTGGCACTGGATGTGCCTCCGTTGGGTGGGGGGCCATGCACAGGGCGGGTACGTCGATGATTGCGCATTGTTGGTCACGGTGGGTGCACCCACTAAGATGTGTTGCCCTGTGTACAATTCCTATGTCAGCATGATGATGGACTGTAGATGTGGGCAGACTACACATTGGTCGATGTGCTGTCCATGTGCATGTGCCTTCACACCGGGCACAGCTGCCCCTGCACATGTGACCCCTGCTGGACTCGCTGCTGGGTCTGTGGAGCTGATGCACCTTCTGTGCGTGGGGCGGACAGCTCACCTCACTTCCCTCATTGCGCATGTCATGACTTTGCCGCAGGTGACATGGATCATGGAGGGCCCACATGTACGCGTGGGTAGGCTACACATGTTTGTTCACTGGTCGCCACCCCCAGTCAGTGTTTCGAATGGGAAGGTTGTTGTGCTGGTGGTATATTCGATGTGGCGGATGGGCGGGCCTAGGTGCGGGTTTACATTCCGGACATGGGGGTAGTTGGATTGGCGACTAGTTGCAGTACACACGGGACACGTCTCTTCCTTTCCACATCTGGGTCATCCCTTGTACTCACTGACAGTGATACAGTCATCTTCGCCCCAGCCCTCATGTCCTCCCCTCGCTCCCCCAATATGCATGTGCACCTGCGAGGCTAGCGCTTGCACAGGCAGCCCCAAGCTCGCACCAGAGAGGGCAAGGAGTGTATGTGTGGGTCCAGTTGCACGAGTGGGCTGTCTCAGGGTATGATGTGTGGCGGGACGCCGTCCACCTGCGTGGTGCCCCAAATGGAGACCCGGCCTGCATGGACTATGCATCACAGTCTTCGCCTTCCGGATCCGCCACCTGCGACACCCAGTGGCAGTGGCTGCCCTTGCGGCCAGGCCGCGTCCGTCTGTGACTGATGGCCCACACATTCACTCTTTGGCCTCTCTGGGGAGGGCTCGGGGGTGGTGGCGCACGCGCTTGCACTTAGTCGCAATGGCATGTGGCGTGGTTGGTATAATGGGCAATGGATGGGATGGTGCGAGCCACCTCCCGTGACGTCAGTGCTGCTCGTGCTGAGGTGCGTCCCCCTACACTTCCATTTGACTTGTGCCATGCTACACGTTGAGGTTCTATTGCCTGCGTGATATGACCAGGAGGAGCGCGAGGAGACCTCTCACACACCATGCTCCACTGCCATCCCGTGCCCTGTATCGCCTGTGCGGATTGACTATGTTGGGGTTACACCTGGTCGACTGGGGCTGTGTGTGCCTTGTCAAGGGGCATGGCGGGCGCACAACAGGATCAAGCTAGTCCACGGAGGGTGGGCTGACGTGTGCGCCTGGTTCCGCATTGTTCGTGTGCCCGGCTGCTGTGCACACACGTGTTCACTTCCCCCGACAGGTGTCCTCTCACAATGCCCAGGGAAGCGGTGGTGTACTGTTCATGACCCCTCCCAACACGGCGTGCTCCAACTTGGCATGTGCGCATCTACCCGTCGCACCCACCCACCTGAGCACTGCGTCCATACGACTTCACACGACACATGTGTGTCTTCCACAGTAGTGCTACTCATTTGCGTTGACATCCAATACCAGTGGACTACATGGTCATGTCACGACTGCCGTGTACTTCACATACTCTCATCCTCTCTCATTCGTACTTGTGAAATGAGTCAGCGGAGACAGTTTTGGTTTCAAACATTATATTGAGTCTTCTGTCCTCTGTGATGCAGTATAGTGGACACTACTGGCAGCGGAATACATGTTGAGGATATACTGAGCATGATTACAAATGGGATAGGGTGTGGGGTTACATGTGATTGGCTGTTGCATGTGGGATGTGGGCTTCAGAGTTACATCTGCTTGGCCAAGGCTGTGCTAATGTACATTTATGTATAGCTGCGGAGCTGCGGACTTTGACACAGATGGTATACAAGTAGCCTACCAGACCGCTTGGCATCATGGGCACAGTCCATCTCAGTTCCATGTGACAGGTTTGCTGCGGTTGTTCCTCATGCACGCGTGCATGTGAGATGACATCAGGGCATGTGCTTGCGTGCATGCAGCGGCGTGCCACTTGTTGTTGCAATGTGGTGGTTACTGGTCATGTCACAGTCACTGGGGTCGTGTTGTTGTTGTTTGCACTTGTCGTCCGTGCAAAGGTCCTGGTATGGGATTCCCGGGGCGGGGGTGGGAGGGGTGCAGCACCCACAGACTCCAGGCGACCTATTCATGTCCACTGAGCGGTGTGTGTGTCCATGGGCGCTGGATCCATGTCGTGTCCTGGTTGTTCGTGCAGTTCCGTCCATGTGGGTGCGATACACAGACCCCATGCCACTGCCTCCCACGATGCATGCGGTGTTCCTGGATGTGATGGGGAACAGTGTGCATGTCCCGGTCATATCCGATGTCATGGCGATGTCGTTGATGGTGTGGTAATTGTTGCCGGTCGTTTGGTATGGCTGTTGTGGTGTTGACTGGCCAGTCCGTGCGGAAGCTAAGCATGGGTGCGGGGTTGGACATCATAGGTCAATCGGGGAACCTGCGTTGGGGTCTGACGAATTTACAGGTTGTCAGGTATGCGATGCCGTCCAGCAGGGCTTCCATGTCATTGGTGGTGTTTATGTTTGCCAGCCAATGTAGCGGATGGTGGCTGTCAAGGTGTTGTTCGTAAGTTGTCCCTTGGAGGACCATGATGGGGCATGCTGGGTGACATTCGATGTAGCTGTGCTCGATGATCCGTCGTGTGGAGGCACAGTGGTCCCATTTCAGTGCGGGTGCGATGTTGGCCACATACGCCATGCCCCCATAGGCAGAGCAGGCCCTGTCGTGTGCGTCCAGAGGGAGGAATAGTGCTAGCAGGTCCGCCTTTAGACATGCCGGGTTGGAGAGACACATCTCCACGGGATGCTGGTAGGGACACCTCCGACAGTAGAAGACGGGTATGACGCAGCTGAACAATGTGATGCGGTAAGTCAGTCGGTAACTGACGTTCAGCAGGGACAGGAGTTCGCATCCCAATATATGTATCAGGTTGGTTTTGTACAGCTTGACCTGTCCGGCGTAGTTGGGTAGGTGTGTTGCGGTTGCCATTTTGCAGCGGTGCGTTGTGGTGGCGTGCTCCGGCTGTGTGTGCAGTCTGCAATGTGCACGCTCCGAGGTTGCTGTGAGCTCTGTGTAGTCGTAGGGAGACAGGACTTGTGTTCTGTTGGCTTGTGCGGAGGACACGGGCCCTCATCCCACATGCTTCTCAGACAGTTCAAGGTCAGTGATGTGTGACTCCTTCCAATTAACTTGCATGGGGCCGACATGGGGGAGTGTTTTCTTTATTCTTTCCCGTCCGTTGTGTTCTTCTGTGATATGCGCTATCTGCCCTGTGGTCGGTCTCCTCTGCATGCCTGTGTTGGTCTTTTATTGGACAATGGCTGTATTCACCGGCTTCTTTCGTAGGGCTGTGGTTTCGGAGTTGGAATGGAAGGTCATTCAGTGCTGTCTGCTCTCCCTTGTGTGGGCGGCAGGCTGCCTTTCCGCTCTGCGTTGGGCCTTGTGTGTGAGTGTTATTCTTGGGCCACCTGTTGTCGGTCCCCGGGCTCTTTGGTGTTCCGTTTTGTATCTCTTGTTCATATGTGCAGGGTGGTATGGGTGTTTCAGTGTGGTACTGGCGTTCCTCTTTCCGAAGGGGCCCTGCTTCTCCTAGTTGGTGTTGCCGCCGCTGTGTGCTTCGCCATGTTTGTTGCACTGGGGTGTGTCCTGCTGTTGCGTGACTTCACTGACATGTGTGCGTCGGTTGTGTGACGTTGGGTGTTGTCCGTGAATTGGGCGTTGGGGACATGTCTGTGGCAGGCCTGTCACGTGTCATGTGCGTTCGGGGTGGGGCTGGTGTGTGTGCTGCTTGGTTGTGTCCCTGTGTCTGTGTGCGACGCATGCATGGCGCTGCGGTTGGCCTCTGCGTTGTGCGCATGTGTGGCAGCGTCATCGCCGCTTTGGGGCCGTGACGGGGTGGTTGGTTCCTAGTCCCAGGTGGTGTGTACACATGTGTTACGAGATGTTACAATTTGGCCTGTGTGTCATATGTGGGTGCTATGGTAGATGTGTCGTGTACACGCGGGGGTGGGGGTTGTCCGCTTTTCCGCCCTTGCACTGTGTGCGCTGTTTGCGTGCACTTGTTGTATGTGTGCCTACCTGCGTCTTCGCGGTACGTTGCGTCCTTGGTGGTGCATCAGATAGAGCATAGGGAGGGCCTGCAGTGCTGGATTCATGCTCGGGGGTGCCGCTTCTTCGGTGTCCGTGCTCGGCGTTCGTGTTACCGCTTCGGTTTGACGTACGGTGTCTCTTAGCCGTGGGTTCAGTTTGTGTGCGGCATCGTAATTTGTACGCCGGGCGGTACGTGTTTCGTCGGACGGTGTGTGTCAATTGTGCTGCGCCGCTACGTGCACGGGCGCACTTTGATGGCGGACGGTGTCGCTGGCTTGCCGGCGGTGTTTGGCTGACTTTTCGCATCGTAATCGGGCGGGCGTGTGGACTGCTGCGTGCAGGCGGTGACTGGTGGTTTTTGCATCCGCCAGCACGGCGGTAGTGCTTCCGCCCGACATCCTAATGGGCCCCTTAGATATTTTTAACATTGATATTAACCGCTTAACCGTGCGGCGGTTTAGCGGAGTGGGCGGGGCCGCGTCGGCCAACGGACGTTCGCAGCACTACAGAGGTAGTGCTCGCGACGGCCGTTGGCCGACAGACGCACGAAACGGGTTAACAACATAGATATTTTTGTAAACAATATTAACAACATACTTTCATAAATGATATTAACAACATAGATATTTTTTACATCGATGTTACTTTCCTTAGAAAATAAATATTGTTGTCAACGATATTCCTGCATCACGATATTTGTGAATCACAACATAAACACCTCGATATTTCTGCATCTCGATATTTTTTACTAAATATTTTGTCCGAACACCAAAGACAGTGCTAGATGCTGTATGTATTTAAGGGCATCATTACAATGTCGGGCGGACACCATAGCGGACTGAAACCGCCCAGCCATAGGTTGGCGGTTCCGACCGCACAATTTGGATGCGACCGCAGCACAATCTGCCATTATAAAATGGATGTTTTTAAACATCCCTGCACTGTGTGGCAGGCACTATGAGGTGCCTGCCATACAGTGCAGGGATGGTTAGAGGGGCACCAAAGGTGCCCCCCAGGCCTCATAGCGGAGGCTGCAGAGGGATGGGGCCCTGCTAGGAGCCCCTAAAGTCACTTTCGGACAGCCTTTCCATGTCGGAAAGGCAGACATGGAAAGACTGTGGAAAAGTGCCATCATAATCCCGAGGATGGAGCAGAGACTGGCAACGCCATCATTATGGGAATATGATGGCTCCCAATGCTCTGACAGGTCCTTGAGCCTGTCGGAAGTGCAGCAGAATCGCCCCCGCTGGTTTCTCTCTGACCACCGGCATTGTGATTCAGCGGTCGGAGGGAAACCATTGATGTTGGGCAGAACTTTTTGACAAGCTGTCAGATGGCTTTCCGCCGACATCGAAATTGGGCCCTATGTATATATGTTTGCAGTGTTTTTACTGTGCAAACCTAGCCAAAAGACTGCTGAGTGGTGTACAGGGTCAAAGACATACAGAAAGTCAACCTGTAATATGAGACGTACCTAGCTTGTGGACTGTTATAGATTGTGACGCTGTGTTCTCAGAGTTGGACAAAAAAAAGGGCCCAGGCACCATAATAAAAGTGACTTCCATTAGAGTATTAGAAAGCTAAAAAAGTGTCGCATGTTTGCAAATTTGGGCTAATTTTGAACTTGTAAAGACATGCATTATAAATGTTTTTCAAGGTATAGAGGACTTCATGGATTTGAGCATGCTGCAAGCAATATTTGTTTTAATATCAGGTAAATCAACAGTAAAAAACGCCAGGCAGATCATTAACTAGGGCCACAAACAGCCAAAAAACCAGCCCACACACTGACCTCTCTGACCAGCCCTTCAGGCACTGCCAGATTGCCCTATAGGTCAGTCTGATCCTGAGTATTTGTGGAAGAGGTGTGTCTTGAACTCTTTCCTAAATTGGAGCAGCATTGGTGGAGTTAGGATGGAACGGGGATGTTGTTCCACATGCTAGATGCATAGATGGAAAAGGCCTGGTGCCTTGTTTTTTTTCATTTTTTACATTTCTTAGTCTGCAGTCTGATGACCTGGTTGTAGAAGTGCTGAGAACAATCAGAGATGGGGAGCTTATGCGCAATATAGGCAGGGTTGCTGGTTGTGATGGCTTTGTAAATTATGTAATTTTGAAGATCGTGCGGGCCAGAAAGGGAAGCTAATGGACTTCCACTAGGATGGGGGTGATTTGATCATTTTTCTTTAGTCCCTGGATGAGGCATGCTGCGGTGTGGTAGATGTCCTTAATGGGTGCTGGTGTGGAGTCTGAGAGGCCACGGAACTGGGTGTTTCCACCAACCAGGTACAAGGATATTAGGAATTGCACGGCATTTCTGAAGTCACTTTCTGGAGGAAACAGTTTCACTTTCTTTAGAAGTGAGAGCTGGTATCAGACTGTCTTTGTTTATTTTTGGCAATGCTGTCAGCCTGACTTATCATGTTGGCTTAACCTCTTAGATGACATTTTTGTTTGTCTTCCCAAGCTTAAACTCCAGACATAGGGGGTTTGTTTTTGAAACCAAAATCCCCTGACACGGAGGGAGTTGTCTCCCAGTGCGCGAAAAATATTGCTTTTCTTTTCCCGCCAGATACTGCCAAAAAATGCTCCAGAAAGGCGTTCTCAAATAAGGGGGCTAATGACACTACTATCACTAGCATTTGGATGGTAGTTATGATTTTCTTAGTTGGGCGCCTCATTGAAGGGGGAGCTTGCATGGGAATATGGTGCATCATTTATTTTCATAGGCACTGAGGTTTCTGAGCGGACAGGAGTACCAGGGTTTATGAAGGACGCTGCACAGGATGCTGGAGGTAAGGCAATAGCACACGCTTACCCAGTGTGGCGTGGCTGTACTTTCAGGCCTGCCTCCTGTATACTGGCATCTTTCCATCATATATCTTATGAGGTCAATGTGTGCGAGGGCCAAGTCCAGCAAGGACTCGGCAGGTATATTTTAAATAAAGCTCATCAGGCTCAAACCTTTCAAAGGAAAGAAGTGTTTGCACCAGAACTGAGTAAGTTTAAAAAGCAGGTGTGGTGCCAAGTTAAACACACATATATACCTGGAGGCCTGGGCTGTGTCACCATGTCCAATGCTTCCCTGGGCTCCAGCGAACTTTGACATGAACACATTTTCACACCCACAAAACTAATGTGTAGGTGTTTGTCAAATCTCAAGTCCCTAAAATTGAAACCTCTATGTTAAACCTGTCAGCCTTAGGGTGGTCTTCCCCCAAACATTTTGCCATCCTCCTCCTTTTCTTTGCTGATCTCATTGTTGCTGGGCTTTGGACTCTGCACACTTTACCACTGCTAACCAGTGCTAAAGTGGATGTGCTCCTTCCTTTAGAGATGGTAACATTGGCTCATCCCCAATTGGCATATTCAATGTACTTATAAGTCCCTAATAAAGTGGTACCACCTGTGCCCATGGCCTGTAAATTAAATTCTGCTAGTGGGCCTGCAGCACTGATTGTGCCACCCACTTAATTAGCCCTTTAAACATGTCTCAGGCCTGATATTGCATCCTGTGTGGGCAATTTAAAATGCCATTTCGAAGTGTCAAGATAAACCTTTTGCCAGGCCCAAACCTTCCTTTATAATACATGTAAATCACACCTAGCATAGGCCCAGGACAGCCAAGAGGGAAGGGTTCAATGTATGTAAAAACTGGACATGTGCTTTTAAGGTTTATATGTCCTGGTACAAAAAACTCTTAAATCAGTTTTTCACTACTGCAAAGCCTATCTCTCCCATAGAATAATATTGTAGTTACCGTATTACATTTTATAGATAACCAGTTCATGTTTAGTGTCTCTGGAATCGGAATTTACAATCCTAAATTCTGTCAAAGTCAGATTTTAAATTACAGTTTTGAAAATGACACTCTTAGAAAGTTGGTATTTTCTTGCCTTAGCCATTTAGTGCCTGAAGCCTGTCTCTGGTCACATGACTGGGTGTAGAGGGCAGTCGGGCTTTGTGTATTCCTCGTATACAGCCACACACAATAGGGAAGTTAGGTGTGCCTGGTTGGGCCATCACTGGCAGGATGGGAGGGAAGAGCTGGGCACAGTCCCACTTACACCTGAACAGGATGTGTCCTACCTCCACATAAAGGGCTGCACACTCCATGGAGTTATGCTGGAGCCAGGACAGGGAAGGCAGGATGCCTGGGGACTTCAAAGAGAAGCCTCTAGTAGCTTCTTCACCAACACTTCAAAGGCACAATTGGGTATAAATACTGGCCCTCAGACACCACCACTTAATTACACTACTGGGCCTGAAGAAGGACTGCTGTGCTTCTAGAAGGACTGCCATTCTGCTGGACTGCTGCTCTGTAGGAACTGCTGACCTGCTTTCCTCTTGCCTGGGTGAGAAGTACAGGACCTGCATCTCTTGAACCCAGAACCCAGAGTGACTCCATGAGCTAGTTGGCTGGCCTCCTGATATAAAGCCTCAGGGACCAACAACCTTACACCTGCACCTGGAATCTACCATCTGTGAGTCTACCCTGCCAAGTGGTGCCACCCTGTCCTAGACCCTTGGAAGTCAGCTTACAGTGCCTACCAGCCTCTGTGGATCCAGCAGAAGTGACGCATCACCTCTGCTGCATGGCGCAAACCCAAGCAGTACCGACACATCGCCGCAGCTGCGTGTACTGAACCCGTCGCAAAGACCTGCATCACAGCTCTTCAGAACCGCTACATTGCCCTGACTGCACAATGTATCCTCGGTGCAGGCCCTCACAATCCTCATCGATGGAAGCTTCGACTCCGCATTGGAGCCTCACACCTCTTCTGAACCAACTCTTTGCCCACACTGCGTGATGCATCCTCAACACTGGCCCTCGCACCACAGCCTCGCTCTATTTTGGAAACAGCGCATCAATTTGGCTGTTCGACACGGATCCTTGCAATGTTCCGCAAAACAGGACTTAAGGAGTGTTTAGGGCATCCCTTCCAAATACCGAATCGGTATGGTATTTTATGTTATGTTAAAAAATTTGTAGAGCGCAGCGTATACCCGAGGGTGTCTGGGCACTATTCTGGGTGCTGACCAGGTGTGAGAAAGGTGGGAATTACTGGTTAAAGAGCCAGGATTTAAGGAGCTTTCTAAACTTTTGAAGAGAGGAAGCCGATCTAATGTGTATAGGTAGGAGATTCCACTTTTTGGTTGCTCCAGCTAGAAAACTGCTTTGACCCCACTTGATTCTTTGTATCTGAAGGTGTTTATTTTGTAGGTTCCCATCGATCTAAGATTTCTACTGGGAACATACCAAGAAATAGCTTGTTTCAGAAAAACTGGTCCCGAATCGTGCAGGGCCTTGAAAGTAATGCAGAGTACTTTGAATTTGATCCTATTTTTAACAGTAAGCCAGTGAAGATCTTTAATGGCTTGGGAAACGGACTGATATTTGGGATGGCCAAGAAGTAGCATGTATGTATGTATGTATTACTGTTTTGCAACTGAATTCCGGCCGCAAAACACTAATACCTTACCAGTAGTTTAAAACTAGTGGTAACCCATTCACAAAGGGGAAGGGGTCCCCAAGAGAATGTAAATAAAAATATTTTTTAAGAGCAGGCAGTGGCGGATCTTAAAAAATGAAACTTCGAGGCTTAATTTTTTACTTTTTTAACGCATCCCATTTTCTTTTAACAAAAACAGGAAAAAAAAATATTTATTAAAAAGCAATCACAAACATGGTGGAATGCTGACCTCAGCAGGCCACTATTCCTGTGATGGCTGTGATTCCAAATAGTTCGCATACTATGACCTACCACATTAATATTCATGAGGTAGGTCGATTTGTAACCCACAAAGAATCCCTAAAGGAAAACTCAATGAGTTTCAAACATTAGGAATACCAATTTTTCAATTGCGATTCAGAGAGAATTGCAATTAGGAAATCAGTGTTCCTAATGTTTGTACATCTGGCTCAAAGCCTCAGTACTATTTGCCATTTTTTGCAAGAAAAGGTATTCTTAAAAGGAATATTCTTAACTTCAACTTCCGATGCTGAACACTTCTAGGGATGGATGAGCACACTCGCTTTGCTTACTGAGTGCCTTAGAAGTATGGTTCGAGGAGTTGGCAGAATGCTTTGTCCAGCCTAAGGAATAAGCTGAATTTTGGTCACTCCGTGTTACTCTTTAGCGCAGACTTCCGGCCAAAGCTTCAGAAAATGTGAGCTGGTGAGTGTTAACAAGATTTGGAGTCCCGTAGCGCAATTTTCGAGCACAGACAGTTGCAGACGGTCACGAGCAGTTGCGGTCAAAGGTGGTTTATTTACAGCGCAGCTCGCACTACTGGCACTAAATTGCAGTGTGAGCTGTATATTTTCTACCTGTTGGCAGGAGTCAACGGAATCTCCCAGAGTTTTTATGCAACACTGTGGAATTCCGCAAAGTGAAACTCCACGATTTCTTCCCACCTATGGTGTTTCACAGAGTTTCATGGTAATCCATTGAGTTACATAAAATTCGGAGTTCCGCCAATGGGTGGAAAATATGCAGATTGTGCTGCAACTTAGCCCCGGTAGTGCGAGCTGCATTGAAAATCAGCGTGAACGGCACCATGCGTTGCGCAAGAGCGTGCGACCATTCGAGTTGATGATCCTTGAATAGAAAATGTACTTGAGCGGCAGCAAATCTACTCGAACAGTAGCCCTCTGACTGTGACCGCTCGCAACCACCCACGACCACCCATGTTAGAAAATTGCTCTAGGTGACGTAAAATCTCACTGATGCTCGCATTTTCTGGAGCCTCATGAGAGAAAAAAATCCGCCATGTGTCAGTTGGAGGAATTTGGCCAGAACTCTGTGTTAAATTACAAAAATGCCACCGATTCCGCCGGTGGAACGAAACATTCTCCACCCCTAGTTCAATGTTGGTGGCATTGGAATTTTCTGGCTACTCCTATCTGACCAGTTTCTGTGCCACAAACAACTATACTTCAAATGTAATCTATCTACCCAATCTTCTAGGAGTGGTGCCCAATATAAAGGGGCAGGACCCGATGTCTTGTGAGTCACAGAATTGGAGTTTTCTTCTTTTAACTGGAAAGTCATACAGACAAATTGCTATAATACTCCAATTACTTTTGTTAGATAAGGTTTTTGGCGAGCCCAGGCCATAATTAAAATGAAGTGCACAATCACATAATTGTTCCGTAAAAGATATGTGGTTTTCTCTCTCAGTCCTACTCACACCTGAAACAAAGAAGACATTTGCCAAGGGAAGCCACTTAGTTTCCTTGAAAGGTCTCTGGGGTGCGGATGCAGGAGTAAATTTGCATTTACATTATTGGATTACATAGATTGCACTAGTGCTTGTACAACTTTTCTCCAACATTTGCACCTACTTTTGGGAGTGCCTAACTGGTGGAATCTGTTGTTTGTGCACTGAATAGTTATATATTAGTGAAAATGTTCACGAGTACCTGTGCTATTTAATTGAAAAAATGTTGTGCAAAATTGCAGCAGTGCAATAGAGAAGCTGTGTGTGTGTGTGTGCGTGTGTGCAAGCACACACTTGTGCGGCTGTAATTCAATTGTGAATTATACCCTATTAGACTTAAATAACGGCTTCCTCTAGATATCAGCTCTGCAGCTGTACAAAAACACATCAGATAGAAGCTAAACGATAATATTGACTGGCTCTGCCCCAGCCCTCTCTGACTTTATGTCTGACCGCCTATTGTGCCTATCCAGGGCCACTGGAATTCTGCAATTGTGTGGCCGCAGCAATTTTCACATAGTTATATATTTGCTGCATCTGCCACATAGTTCTTAATTTACCGCATAATCTGCAGATTTTAGAAACGAAAAATTGTTTGTAGCGCAAACGGTTCAAAAGTTACTAAAAATGCAGCATCACGTGTTACTACGCATGTGGAAGGCTTTTTGCAAAGGTTGGCTGGTCAACTTTCTGTTGCTTATTGCTATATTTGGGTGTTAACCTGGTCCTAATGAGGTGGCACCAATTCCCATACAGTATTAACAAGTGTTAAAGGAACTAAATAATGAAGTAATATCATAAAATGTTCTGAATAATGCCACATAATGTGCCTTTTCTTGCTGAATAATTTACTCAACCCTGCCTCATAATTTGCCCTTCCCCTGCCACATAATTCCAGCCTCCATGTGTACATCTCTTCCTTTTCCAGTAAGTCTTTCCACATAACAAACTCTACACTGGCTCAGGGCGGAGCCACCGAGACCCTTGGACTTCTCCTCAGCTAGCCATGGGGCAGGTATGGGAATGCTCCAGTGTTATCTTCTAGGATTAGTAGAACTAGGCCCTTTTTGTTTCACCGTGTGTATTTAAGGTTGGGCCGGAAACCACAATGGGTTGTGGTTCAGAATTCCAACGTCAAACTATGAGATCCTAGATAGGATGTTTTCAAGAGAAATATTTTAGAACATGTTTTCAGAGACATGTTCCCTAATCTACTAGTTTAAACAGTAATCTCCGGCAGGCTGCTCCTGGCTGTGAGTATGTCACTGTATCCGAGTGCCGCCCATGCAGCCTCCACTGTGTGAATAGGCCTGGGCGGAAAACTACGCTACGCTCGTGGAGTGTGCGTAGTTTGCGCAACTACGTGCTACGCGAATCGCACGTAGCACAGTGCAAAAACGCGTAGAGTAGCGGGCATTTTTTGCTCGCTCGCGGTCCTCAACGTCAAGTTGGCGACCGCGAGCGAGCAAAATCAACATCCCGGCAAGACTTTTTCCTCGTTCGGCAACATCAAGTTGCCGATCGCGAGCGTGGAAAATAAACCTCCCGGCGAGATTCTCAATGCGGGGAGGTCTGGTTTCTCATTGCGAGTGGTCGCGTATGCTCGCGACCGCTCGCGATGAGAAACTACCAGTCCGCGTTGCGAAAGCTGCCGCTCGAGTACAAATCTACTTGAGCGGCAGAAAACGACCGCTTGCACTGTGCATGATGCCGTTCTCAATGATTGCACAGTGCGGACAAGCATTCGGCACTGTGCAATCATTGCGAACTGCATTTCCCTACCGCACTACGCAGTTCGCGTAGCTACGCGTAGCGCGCGTAGTGCAAAGTACACTTTGCGTAGCTATGCGTAGCGCGACTACGCGAACTACGCCCAGGGTTATGTGTGAACTGGACCTGCGTCCGACCCACGTGGCGGGAGACAAGGTAGCAACAGCACACTCGGGCCTTTCTCTACACATTCGTAAAGATTCTCAAAGGCCTGCTCGTTTTGCACATTGTGCAAGGGTTGCGAAGTGTAGCCAAATGTGAGAATTTTTAACACAAAAAAACCCAGTAACCAAATCGGTTTGCAGGAGTCTTGCAAAGAAAATGCGAGTTGTGCGCCCACCTAGTTGTTGGCTGCAGTAGTGTAGCGAGGATGTGATGGGCCCTGGAGCAAGCGAGGAAAATGTCCCCTTTGAACTCGGTTGAGGTAATAAAATACAGAAGTTGTCATGGTTTAGTGGGCATTTCAGGTCCCGCCCACGGTGCCACTGCACCTGCTGCACAAATGGTAGCTAGGCCCCTGATTGGCCGCCATCTCCACCTCTCGAGTTGCGAGACTCTGCAGCAGTTTGCTACCTCCATTATCCATCACCATTCCACTGGGCTGTGAGAGGCTGATATCAGTGGCCATGTACCCAACAGATTACATTTACATGTATGTTATTTACATGTCTGTTGATTTCATTGTATCTACTTTGTGGCCTATACATCCCAAGCCAGTTCAAGTAGTCTCGTATTGCAGCACAAAACATTTGATACTATTTTGAAATGGAGGAACAGAAAGAAGCAAGGATTTGAAATCGACAAGTGGAAGAAACTACGCAAAAAAACGAGATATGAAAAAATAAATAACACTTTATCCTCAAGACCCATAAAAGTAATGACACCTTTCCAAAGTAGCAGGATACTTCTGAGCTGTAAAACGCATTTGTTTTCAGACTGGGCAGACTAGTGAAGTCCGCCCCCCATGCATCAAACAAGAGACTTCTCTTCACTTTGTATTTTGTCCTTCAGATAAGTTAGGCAACGAACTTGAGAGAATTGCCCTGCATATTACAACACTGTCATTGTACGTTGAGCGAGTCAGGCTGTTGGAATTATGCCGAAAAAAGGAGCGCCCTCTCCTGAGAGTTCCTCAGTCACGTCATGGCGCTAAATTGAGTGGCACCGGGGCAGCTATCTAAAAATCGGTTCATGATATCAACGATCAATTGATGGTGGACGTTGGTGCAACAAAATTCAAGGGATAGTCCAAGTGAGATCAGATATCCTTTGACCTTCAATAACACCATAGGGTTCACCCATTAGCCCATCATTAACCCCTTGTAGCCTCCTATTGGCTACAGAAGGGCTAGAGGAAGGGACAGGAGAGAAGAGAAGATGTATATGTCCACTTCCTGCCATGCCTTTTGTGTTTCTTGAGATCGGGGTAGCAAGCACAGTGTCAAGGGTAAAATGGGCAAGTCCCAGGCAATCCATACTCGGCCTCCATGTACTACAGTTGCGGAAAGAAGGAGCAGACAGCTAAGCTGGGTCTCATTGTTAAGCATCCCTGCCGACTGTCCTTCTGGGGGTTGGTCAATACCTGCTCTCTATTGTTATTAAATATTGAGGGGCAGATTTACAAGCCCCTTGCGCCACTTTTGCGCCGCCGTTGCGTCACTTTTGTGACGCAGCGGCGACGCAAACCATGCGCCACATTGCGCATTATTTATAACGTGACGCATCTAGGGAGATGCGTCACGTTGTAAAGCCCTGCGCCACATGAAACCTGCGTCAGGTTTCATGTGGGCGTTCCCTCGCAGGGTGGGCGTTCCATCGCAGGAAAGCCTCGTAAAAGTGACGCAGTGAAATCTACAAGATTTCACTGCGTCACTTTTCTGACGCCGCTGCGACAAATCCTTACGCCTGCTTCAAGCAGGCGTAAGGAGTGACGCACCACGTTAGGTATGGGCGGCCCCTGTGCATTGCAGGAACAGGGTCGCGTTTGCGACACGACTCCAGCAATGCGCCGCCCCTACGCCACAGGATGCGACACGCATCAGCCTTTCCTTGCGCCACGGTGCGCCGCATTGTAAATGCGGCGCATCTGTGGTGGCGCAAGGAGAGAATTGCGTGTCGCATCTATTCTGGCGCATCCCTGCTGATTTGCAGGGATGCGCCAGAAGTTGTAAATCTGCCCCTGAGTGATTAACCTTCACGATGTCACTCCCAAGCAACCTCTTCGTTATGCATGTCCCAGCAACTTCCGATGAATGGGACATCGTCTTATGCCGTCTGAAGAGATCACGCCATTGTGCACAGGACTCTTGGCGGCGGCTTACATAAAGCCTGCACAAAAGCTTACGGGCAACGAAAGCCTTGCTAAGCTACCTTGCACACGTGCCCAGCTTACCTAATTATCTACCTGTTTCAACCTGATTTTCTTGCAAATCCTGCGCATTTGCCATTTTTGTTGTGGATAAAGCTTGACAGATGTTTACCTCCAGATACTTAGCCAACACTGTCGGAGCATACACCGCTACCTTTATCAATACTCTCATCATCACCTCAGGTTTCATGTCAGATCAGCTGTTCATCTTTGGGGTCTGATTGCTGGCATGGTTGTCCTGAATTGGCAACATGCCATTAGCTTGTTTTCTTGCTGTTGACTTTGCTATTGGCTCATCATTTTATTTTATCTTAGCCATTTGTTTTCTTTCTGAGTTTTGAATTTAGTATTTGCTCAGGCCTCAGTAATGAGGCTTTACTAGCTGCTTATTTTCTTATTTTGACTTTGCTATTTGCTTGTTCAGGCCTTTCTGCTGGTTCATCACTTTATTCTGACTTTGCTACTTGCTTGATTTCTGAGCATTCGAACTTTGCTTTGACTGAGGCCTCAGAATTGAGATTTCGCTATTTGTTTATTTTCGGAATTTTTAATTTGCTCTATGCTGTTTCTAACTTTTTTGACGGTGTTATTTGCTCGTTTTCTGGATTTCTATTTTGCTGCTTACTACCAATATGCATTCTGATTTTTCTATTGCCTCTTTTCTTCACTTTCCTCATAAACACGTTGACAGATCAAGCCCACAGTGGGCATGGATATTATGTAATGCCATGTACTTCATGCATCCTGCAATCGGTCATATAAATAAAACAAACAAATGCCTTTTAATGTCCATAAATTTAATTAGTACGTTTTCTGCCCACATTAAGTCTAGAGTGTACAAACCCTGGATATGTCACATATGAACTTATGCAAATTTTTAAACAAAATATTGAACAAACAATGGTTTGGTTAAAAACAAGACCGGAAAATGAACAGGGATCCATTGATATATTAATGAAAGAAATGAATGAGAGATTAGAGAAATTAGAGGAGGAGATAAAATTACATAAGCAGAGAAGATTTCTGAGAGATATTCAAGATTATAAAAAGGACTGCATTTTAACATTTAACAGGAAATATAACCCTCTTTATCGGGAAGAAGGACAGGCCATGAATCAGGCACAGACTAGGACCGCGACAGGAGAAAAGGAACCACAACTCACAGAAGAAATTACATTTCGGGAATTGGGGAAAGCAGTTTCTCCAAGGGAGAGGCAACTACAAAGCCAACTTTTTAGACGAAATTCACTTTCTCAGGAAGGGAAGCATAAAAATACCCCGCCCCCCACAAAGAGGACGAAGACAAGGAAGCAAAGTAGGCGGAAACAAAGGAAAACAAAGAGTAACCAGCGGAGAACAATTGGAAAGAAAAAGGCTTATTAGAACAAGAAGAGTATGAGTATCTCAAATGTGACTATCCCTGTATCCCAGTTCTTTATCTTTTACCCAAAATACACAACAATGTAAACAATCCACCTGGCAGACCTATTGTTTCATCTATTAGGAGCCTTCTTGAAAACAGTTCTAAATTTGTAGACCATTTTATTAGACCCTATGTGTCAGCTTTATCTTCATATGTTAGAGATACGAAAGATTTCCTATCTAAAATGACACTTGATGTAACATCTTTATATAAAAGTATTAGACATGAGGATGACTAAGTTGGCAGGGTATGCACAGACGTGGGTCCCTTGCTCACTTTGCCACTGGATTCAAGATAGCCTGGCTGATGACGGCTGTAAGCCAGAAACCGGTCCCGGGATGCTTGTTTCCGGTCCAGGGAAGACATGGCTTGGCATTTCGAGCTGGACTGTTCTCATGAGGCACAGGGTCAGACTGAATTGCATATGGCCATGTCTGAACTGGGGTGGCGGAGTGAGCTAAAGAATGATGATGGATTAAACCCAGATCAGTTGACTGGGGGTGAGTGCTTGCAATGTTCAACACTCCGTCCATCATCCCCTTTGGTTTTGCTATGTTCGCCCTAAGTTGGCAGGGTATGCCCAGACGTGGGTCCCTTGCTCACTTTGCCACTGGATTCAAGATAGCCTGGCTGATGACGGCTGTAAGCCAGAAACCGGTCCCGGGATGCTTGTTTCCGGTCCAGGGAAGACATGGCTTGGCATTTCGGGCTGGACTGTTCTCATGAGGCACAGGGTCAGACTGAATTGCATATGGCCATGTCTGAACTGGGGTGGCGGAGTGAGCTAAAGAATGATGATGGATTAAACCCAGATCAGTTGACTGGGGGTGAGTGCTTGCAATGTTCAACACTCCGTCCATCATCCCCTTTGGTTTTGCTATGTTCGCCCTAAGTTGGCAGGGTATGCCCAGACGTGGGTCCCTTGCTCACTTTGCCACTGGATTCAAGATAGCCTGGCTGATGACGGCTGCAAGCCAGAAACCGGTCCCAGGATGCTTGTTTCCGGTCCAGGGAAGACATGGCATGGCAGTTCGGGCTGGACTGTTCCCATGAGGCACAGGGTCAGACTGATTTGAATATGGCCATGTCTGAACTGGGGTGGCGGAGTGAGCTAAAGAATTATGATGGATTAAACCCAGATCAGTTGACTGGGGGTGAGTGCTTGCAATGTTCAACACTCCGTCCATTATCCCCTTTGGTTTTGCTATGTTCGCTCTAAGTTGGCAGGGTATGCCCAGACGTGGGTCCCTTGCTCACTTTGCCACTGGATTCAAGATAGCCTGGCTGATGACGGCTGTAAGCCAGAAACCGGTCCCAGGATGCTTGTTTCCGGTCCAGGGAAGACATGGCTTGGCAGTTCGGGCTGGACTGTTCCCATGAGGCACAGGGTCAGACTGATTTGCATATGGCCATGTCTGAACTGGGGTGGCGGAGTGAGCTAAAGAATGATGATGGATTAAACCCAGATCAGTTGACTGGGGGTGAGTGCTTGCAATGTTCAACACTCCGTCCATCATCCCCTTTGGTTTTGCTATGTTCGCCCTAAGTTGGCTGGGTATGCCCAGACGTGGGTCCCTTGCTCACTTTGCCACTGGATTCAAGATAGCCTGGCTGATGACAGCTGTAAGCCAGAAACCGGTCCCAGGATGCTTGTTTCCGGTCCAGGTAAGACATGGCTTGGCAGTTCGGGCTGGACTGTTCCCATGAGGCACAGGGTCAGACTGATTTGCATACGGCCATGTCTGAACTGGGGTGGCGGAGTGAGCTAAAGAATGATGATGGATTAAACCCAGATCAGTTGACTGGGGGTGAGTGCTTGCAATGTTCAGCACTCCGTCCATCATCCCCTTTGGTTTTGCTATGTTCGCTCTAAGTTGGCAGGGTATGCCCAGACGTGGGTCCCTTGCTCACTTTGCCACTGGATTCAAGATAGCCTGGCTGATGACGGCTGTAAGCCAGAAACCGGTCCCAGGATGCTTGTTTCCGGTCCAGGGAAGACATGGCTTGGCAGTTCGGGCTGGACTGTTCCCAAGAGGCACAGGGTCAGCCTGATTTGCATATGGCCATGTCTGAACTGGGAGTGGCGGAGTGAGCTAAAGAATGATGATGGATTAAACCCAGATCAGTTGACTGGGGGTGAGTGCTTGCAATGTTCAACACTCCGTCCATCATCCCCTTTGGTTTTGCTATGTTTGCCCTAAGTTGGCAGGGTATGCCCAGACGTGGGTCCCTTGCTCACTTTGCCACTGGATTCAAGATAGCCTGGCTGATGACGGCTGTAAGCCAGAAACCGGTCCCAGGATGCTTGTTTCCGGTCCAGGGAAGACATGGCTTGGCAGTTCGGGCTGGACTATTCCCATGAGGCACAGGGTCAGACTGATTTGCATATGGCCATGTCTGGACTGGGGTGGCGGAGTGAGCTAAAGAATGATGATGGATTAAACCCAGATCAGTTGACTGGGGGTGAGTGCTTGCAATGTTCAACACTCCGTCCATCATCCCCTTTGGTTTTACTGTAGAAAATATACCTATGGCATAGAAAGTTAAAAATCACCTTAGGACTGCAGCACTTATTGTTCCATCCACTTGCATGATAAGTAAATCATGGCTTCAGGTCTACCAATGTAGCCAGACTGCTGAATTTGAAACCTGCAGACTGACCTGTCAAAGTCGATTTGCGGACATTTCAGTGCAGACAAACACCAACACACTCTTGATGCCGGTGACTGCCCTGCAGTGATTACTTTTTTAAGGGGTTTGCCCCAGCTCCTCTCACCACTATGCCCATGGTCATTTTGCCACCTCCAACTGCAGCACTGTTTAATTAGGAGGTGAAATGTCCGCTGGGAAAAAGAAACATGGCACAAAGTCCACATACTGTCAAAATAACCCCTTTGACAAGAGAAGAACCTTCCTTTTAAATAATAATAAGTCACCCCAATTTAGGCCTTGTTGTAGCCCACAAGGAAGGGTGCATAGTATTTAAAAATATGATCGCTCTGCAGTGACAAGCCCCCCAAGGCTAGTTTTACTGTGGAAGGCCCTGGCTGTCCTGTGAGAAAACTAGAGTACAGATTAAAATATACATTCTGGTATCTCGATTTTGGGAGCAGCTAGAACATTAATTATACCACTCTTTTTATTACTAAGTAAAAACCCAGTTCAATTGTGAAGTCAGATTTTTTATCAACTTTTAGGAAAAGTAACTTTTAGAAAGGTACCTTTCACCCATCTGAAGCTCCTGAGGCTAATTTACATTATCTGTCCAGCACCTATCCAGCAAGTGCTTGACATTGATTTGATGTGAAAACTGCTCCAAGAGCAGGGAAAATGGCCTAGGAAAATGTGTTTTTTTTCCCCTATCAGGAAGGTCAGTTGGGGTGGGCTGAGCAACTTACTTAACTTTAGAGGGACCTGCTCTCTTACCTGGAGAGGACAATCCTTTACTCTCTAGTCAGGCTGACAGCAAACCCAGTGGGAGGAGATGTACCCCAGAAACAGTTTTGAGTGACCACAGAGGCTCAGACTGTTCAGTACCCTGGCCACACCCCTTGGTCAGCACACAGGCTCCGCACACTTGGAAGAAGGGCTTACCCAGCTTGGAATTTGGGAATAAGATGCACTGTGGGATTATTTTCAGTAGGGCAGACAGGAACTGCTGCAAAAAATGTATAGGGTTACCCCTGGGAACTTTTACCTTATCGGATAAGGAGGAGCCAGCCACACCCAATAGCTAGTACCAAGCATAAATGTGGCAACCGAAGGACACTCTCTGGACCAGTTGAAGAAGGACCCTTCCTGCTGTTTGAGACCTGTGAGGAGACCTGCAGAGCTGCTCCCACTTGTACCCAAGTACAAGTGAACCCCAAGGGTCATTTGTGTTCCTACTGGTAAACAACAAGCTGCAAGCCAAGAGATATTTTTTTCTGAAGTGCCCAGCTGACCAGTTGTAACAGGGCCTGGACTGGACCCTGCTGCTGACCTTTGCCGGAGTGAGTCTTGACCCCCTCCACCCACCAAAGGGCTGTTCTAAGCTCCTGTGACCCTTGGCTGTGTATAACTGTACTTCTCCTAACAACTCTTAAAATTGTTTGAACTTCCACCATCTCCAGAGGACCGGGACTTACCGTCCAGCCCAATCCAATCTTGCTGGGCTAAAGAAACACTATTCTTCTGCTTGGAGTTTTTCTGCAGCAGCCTATCCTTTCCAGTGTACCCTCTGTGAGACGGTATACAGCACAGTGGAACTCATCATTAGATACAGCCTGCAATCTGGATTCTGAACTCCAAAAAAGAGATTAAATCTAAACGTAGAAATATTGACCAGACGAGGATGCCAAAAGTATCCGACCGACAAGAGGAATTCTCTGGGTGAAATTTGAAGTTTCCAACTCTAAACTTTTCCCACCCAAACCTGTGGCTTCATCTGGACCTCAATCAAAGGCTATCTGGCCTCAGAACTCTTCTCAGATACAGCCTGAAGCCTTGCCCTCCTGGAGGAATTTGGCTTTTATTTCTGAGACTAAGTCCCTAGGTAAAATCTCTGACCAGGACGAATCTACTTGGTGTATTGTGCCTGTGCTCCATCACTGTTGGCCTGAAATCATGCCTAGGTCCCACTCAACTGCGACCATAAACTATCATTGGCACTTTACTTTTTCTCGGTGCTTTTTTACTTAAATCCTTAAAAATTCATATCTCTGGTTCCCTTAGTTGGATTTCTGTCCTCTTGGTGTCATTTTGCTTATTTAATTTTTCTGTTTTTATTTATATTGGAGTGGTATTTTTATTGTGTTGTGTCTTTGCCTTTTTAACTGTTTTGGTACTTTTAAATGCTTTAGACATATTCTTGAATGTCTTCTCTGTGCTATAGCTTCCAGGAGTTAACCTCGGGTTTAAATTACTGAAACCTTTGACTGGATCTAACAGCTTAGTGACTTTATTACTTGTAGTGGGCTACCATCCACCCCAATTAATAACTCACTTTCTTACAGTTTTACAGTTTAGCAGTTGAATAACACAATCAGCAATATACATCAGACATGCCATGTAAGACCGGTCATCCTTAGGGTGGTCTTTTCCCCAACATTTTGCCATTTGCCTCTCATTTTTGCTGATTCTTTTTGTTGGCCTTAGGACTTTGATCACTTTACCACTGCTAACCAGTGCTAAAGTGCATGTGCTTCTCCCCTAAACATGAGGATATTGGTGTATACCTGATTGGCATATTTGTTGTACTGGTAAGCCCCTTGTAAAATGGTATATCATATACCCAGGGCCCGTAATTCAAATGCTACTAATGGGCTGCATCATTGATTGTGCTACCCACAGAAGTAGCCTTTCAAACCTGTCTCAGGTCTGCCACTGCAGTGCCTGTGTGCAGGTTAGTGCCACTTCGACTTCACATTTAAAACTATTCACCCAGCCTTAAACTCCCAATTTATTACATAAAAACCACCCCTAAGGTAGGCCGCAAGGAACCCTAAGAGCAGGGTGCTATGTAAGTAAAAGGTAGGACATGTAACATTATGTTTTGCATGTCCTGGCAGTGACAAACAGTCTATTTCATTTCTCACTACTGTGAGGCCTACCCCTCTCATAGACCAGCATTGGGAATTCCTTAATACACTTTTAAGCTGTTATTACTGAACAGTGAGGCGTAGCTTTTTCATGTTTGATATGTATGGAATGGTAATGATGAATCTTCCTTACTAGTTAAGTTGGATTTAACATTATTTTTTAGAAATGCCACTTTTAGAAAGTGGACATTTCTCTGTAATTACTGCTCTTTGTGCCTAACAACCTGTCTCCAATACACGTCTGAATTGGGTGATTGCTACACTTTGTGCATTCCCTCTAGACAGCCACAAAAAAAGGTGAGGCTCATCTGCATCCTGAGCACTCTTCCGCATTCATATGTATTTTGATGGGTCTTCCTGGGCAGGCAGGAATGGGAGGGTCTGCCCCACTTCAATAGGTAGTGTCCTGTCCATACACAAAGCATTGATTTACCCCCTAGGGTGAGCCTGGCAGACAGGACTGGATTGAAAGGAATCTTTGTGCACTTCATAGAGTTCCTTTGATGTCACCCCCTATATCAAAGGCACTTTTGGGTATAAGTGCTGGGTCTCGGACACCCTAAATTCAGACACTTCTGGATCTTTAACTGACCCCTGTCAGAAGGACTGCTGTGCTGCTTAAAAGACTCAACTGGACTGATTTCTGGAAGGACTGCTTTTCTGCTTGTTGCCTTGCTGTCTGCTGCTCCCTAACTCTGCTGGAAGGAGAGTTGGACTCTGCCTTCCCTCCAAGTGATCTCCAAGGGATTATTGGCTTGTGTTCTGTTCTCGAAGTCTTAGGGCCATCAAAGACTTTGTTTTCGTTTTTACTACACTGCGATAAGAGCCCGTTCTGTGAGAACCAGTGCGTTGCCCGGCATGAAATAAAAAAGTCCTGTGCTGTGCAAACCAGCACTCAGCTCTGCACAAGAAAAGAACTCTGTGTTGTGAAAATCAGCACTTCAATTGCTAACAGATAAGTGCTTTGTGTGGCATTCCATCAAAGGACCTGTGCTTCTTTGCGAAACTGCGGCGGACTCCTGAGTAGTGGCAGCGCGTCAGCCCAGATCACTATCTTCCTGTTGCGAATCTTTGCAGGGGCAACGTAGTGCCCCAGCTACAACTTCAACTGCGGGAGGCAGCTGCGCCTGCTCACTTTAACCAGCGCCGCATGAAGACGGCTCAGCGTGGTTTGCCGCGGCCCCGGGGAGGAGACCGCAACATCGGGAGCCTCGTCCATGAGGCCATCAAGGCCGGGAGCTCGTTTGCAGCTCGCTGCCTCACACAAGAAAAGGTACTGTGAAACCCGAGGCCCGTGAGGTTTCTGCCCGATATCGCAGGCGACTGGGTTTAATGAAGGCATACCAATCTTGAGGGGCCAACCGAAAACTTACCATTTAAAGACTTTTGGAGCACTGCTTTCCCGCTCCAACACTCAGAAAGTCCCTTTTCCGATTTCCGGCTGGAATCATTGTGATTGCACTAAGATTACTATAAGCAACATAATAGAAGTGACTGTGTTTTACCTGCACAGTAAAAAGCTCAATAACTTGAAAAGTACTCATTGGATTTTTGTCATTTTGGTCTTATTTTGCTCAGATAAATATTCTCTATTTTTCTAAACCTCTGTGGAATTTGTTTGTGGTGTATTCATTCTGTTACTGTGTGTGTGTGTTGCACACATACTTTACACATTGCCTCTTTAGATAAGCCTGGCTTTTCTGTGCCAAGCTACCAGAGGTTGAGCACAGGTTATCTTTTATTGTGTATCTAGCTTACCCTGCCTGGAGTGATGGTTCCTGCCTGGCCTGGGAGCATACCTCAGCCAACCAGGAATCCCATTTCCGACATGCCAAATATAGACAATACTAGTAAATTCAAAAGAAATTATGATGTGCTTTGCAAGAGCTGTGTGTGGTGTATTTGTACTAAAAGAGAAGTGTGAGCTGAAGGTCAGAATTGTGGGTCACTGACAGCCCATTGTTGTGGTTATTCATACTAAAATAGCAGGGGTGTGTCTTGTCAGGATTTAGGTGCATTGACAGAGCTGCATGTGGTGGATCACTGCTAGAATAGAAGGGAGTGCTGCAGGTCATAATTGGTGTTCAACAGTAGTACTGTGTGTTTAGTACCACTATTTAACCCTCTGCTAGCTAGTTCAAAGGAGGTATTGAGCCAACTACAAGAATACTTTGAAGAAAACCACATCCTCCATGACCATCAGTCTCGATTGATACCAAATCAGCCTTAGCTAATACAAGACAGGGGAGGTTCCTCCTGGCAATGGATAAAGATATAAAAACAGCCCTGATACTCCTCAACCTATACTTGGTCAAGGGCACTGTTAGCAACAGAATACTGCAGACTAGGCTGAACAAGGATTGAGTTAGTTCAGTGGCGTAACATTAGCCCCCGCAGTGAGGCCTCCGAGCTCCAGGGGACCTTCTCCGGCACTATGCACGGGCGGCGGACCCCTGGCCTGAGAGCTCCTGACTGAGTCTGAATCATGTGCTTTGCAGGGTGGCCCCCTCAAGTTTTGTTACACCACTGGGTTAGTTAAGCAAGTGCCTTGTTGTATTTCCCAATGATGCTCTCTCTCTTGCCTTTTATGCACTGTCTATGTATGCCTCTCGTGTCGGTACTTGATAAGAATCTGGTGACTTTCCATATGTATGTGGATGACGCAGACCCAAATTCAGCAAGAGGATCTAATGAAAAGCCCCACCATCATGTCCTCTTATTTAGATCATGGACTTCTTTGGATGAATGAGAGCTGGGAAATGGCCTTTACAACGCGGGCTGAGCCACGTGTGCCATTTCCCTGCAAGCATAACAATGCTTGCCTGAACCACGCATCTGCCTTAACCACGCGTATGCTTGGTTAAGGCAGATAGCTGTCTAGTGTTCGGATGGGCGGGGTGAGGAAGAGGAAGCATCTGAACAGGAAGCTCCGGATGCGGACAGGTAAGTGAGGCTGGGCTGGATTTGGGGGGGTGGGTAGTTTTTAGGGGTGGGGGTCAGTTTTAGGGCTCAGGGCGAAGGGATGGTCATGGTAGTTTTTGGAAGGGGGCAGTGTTTTAGGGCTCAGAGCGGGGGGATTGTCGGGGTAGTTTTAAGGGCTGGGTTTGGAGGGAGTTTTAAGGACTGGGTCTGGGTTTGGGGGAATTTTTAGGAGTGGGGTCGGTTTTAGGGCTCAGGGCATGGGGGTCGGGAACATTTTTTTAAAGGGGGGCAGGGTTTTAGGCCTCAGGTCAGGGGTAGGGATAGTTTTAAGGGTAGTGCGGGGGCAAGTTTTAGGGCTTAAGGCCGGGGGGCTGGTGTCAGGGTAGCTTTTGGTAGGTGGCAGGGTTTTAGAACTCAGTGCCCGGGGAGGGGAAGGGAAGGGGTAGTTTTAAGGGCAGGGCGGGTCGGTTTTAGGGCGAACGGCAAGGTAGGGGGAATAGGATTTTAGGGCTTAGGGTGGGGATTGGGCTTCGGGGTAGTGATAATTTACCACTCTTATCCCTTTAGCAAATATGCCTTTGCAACAAAATTCATTGTACAGGAATGGGTGGTAAAGGCATGAATTGTAAATGAATGTGTGGTTAAGACGCATTCATTGTTGGGATCGCGTTGTAGAGGCACGCGTAGCTCAGCCATGCATTCTTCTGTCATACAACCATGAGAGCTGTCTGCTAGAATAGAGCAAAACAGAGATCCCTGCTATGGAGAGACCAAACTCATCACACCACCCTTCAACTGGCTCTAAGGCCTGGGAATCCTGCTTGATATTGTTCTAAAAGTCAGCAGTCGGGAGATAATCTTCAGCTCAAACATCCATTTGCTCCTCAAGTGTATTCAGTGGTCAGAGTTACAATACCAATCTCCATCTGTCACAAATTCTGAAAATCCCACCACTACTACAAGCTGACCATCAGGTACAGCTTACAAGAGCCTCAGTTGTAACAGGGTTGGATTACTGCAGCACCATTTACACTGGTCTAACCAAGAAACCTGTCCCTGGGATTTAAAGGCTACGAACCAGGTTGCCAGATCGTGCTAAAACAAACAATTTATACTTACTTTTAAATGGTCTTCTCACAGTCAGGATCAGTAAATTAAGCACCATTAATTTGGGTAATAGAATAGTACCAGCTGTTACTGAGAGCAGCAGGAGACAGCAAACTAATGGTATGAAATACCATAAAACAGTTCTTATTATTGCTCCTATTCTCATCTTTACTTCCATTTCTCCACAGTCCTATTTTTTCCCTGCACCCACACAACACACTGGACATTGGACACCACTTTCTGTAGGATGGATGGACACAAAGTGGATTGGAAATGGCATTCCAGGTTACAGCAGCAAAGGGACAATCTGGAAGAAAAGATTCCCTTCGGCAGATGAACTAATTTGATAAAGATTTTAAAATCACTTTAAATGTATCAGTGTGGAGTTTAATGTAAAACCTCTAGCATTTGGCTCTGTGCCATCTTAAGGATTTGGGGGACCCTGGGCAAGACATATTTTGAAATCCCTCTTCAGAACTTTAAATTGTATCACCCTTTTCTATTCTATTCTTGAGGTCTTATATAGCGCATGGCTACTCGAAGGCCTCCCAGCACTGCCACAGACACTGTAGAGAGCAAGATAGAACTGATGAGGAATATCAGTTGCAGAAAAGCCAGGTCTTTTAGGCCTTGCGGAACAGGAGTTCACCCTCCAGTAGACGTGGTTCCAGTGGTAGAGTGTTCCAAAGTCTGGGGGCCAGAAAGGAAGTGGATCTGCCAGCCCAGTGGGATCTGCGGATCCTGGGGACCTTCAGTAGGTGGGCTGATGAGGATCTGAGGGCTCTCCCAGGGAAATAAGGAGAGGTTAATGATTTTACCAAGGAAGGGCCCTTTCTGTGGATTGCCCTGTGCATAATGCAGAGAGGCTTGAACTGCACTCGACGTTCCACTATCTCCCCATTTCCCTCTAACTCAAGTCACCAAGGTGCCAAAAAGTACTGAAGTATATGGTAAACTTTGAAAACTTTCAAAACCAGTTAAAATATGTTGTGCGTGGGGATCCAAAAATCCTTTTGAGAGAGATTCAGAGGTAAAGGATAGCAGAGGCAGGGAGACAGGCTTACACAGAGAAATAGAATAGACAGAGGTCAAATAGAGAGAAAGTTCATCTTCTCAAGGGGCCATTTAGAAGATGGAGCTCTGGCAAATTTCCCACTTTGCCCACACCTCAAAACATCTCTGATGTGGCAAAAGATAAAACAAATATTGTCTCTCAGTCCCCATCTCCTCTTCTTTTCTTCCTTCCTCCTCTATTCCTCTGGGTTTTTCTTTTTACAGTGGCATGACTTCCCAGAGATATGCTACTTGCAAAACACTGAAACCAAAACAAATTAAAATATTTGACATGTTCTACTCAATTTAGGCGGGTAATCAGCGCTGTTGACCCTGCTTGACAGTGCCTTGCCTGTTCCAAGTAAGGAAAACTCGCCATGGCCCCCGTGCACAGGAAGAAAAACTCCCTGTGCGTCGGGTCCATTATTGCTTTTTTTTGTTTTTGTTTTCTGAAAATAAACTCCTGCTTTGAGAGTTTGTTTTCAGAAAACTTTGCTGAGTGGGCCCATCAAACATGGCGCCTCTTGGGAAAACTTACTTGCAAGCAACTTGCGCCGCTGGTGCGTCACTTTTAATATGGGAAAAAGTGATCTACGGCTTGTAAATAAGCCCCTCGGTGCATTCAATGGAGCCTCGTCATTAGAGATCAAACTTTTCAGTCGATCATTGGTTGTCGACAGTGCCACGTCATCTTCAGTTCTAAGGAGAATGAGGGCATCAGAGGACACAAGAAGCACAAGCGATTATAAGGTTCTCACAGTCCCTATAAGGCAACACTCTGCTCTCACCTGTCATTTCCCCTATGAGGCCACGCAGACAGGAACGCCCCCAGGGGGCTTTTAGATTTAATGATTTAAAAACGCGCCCCTCTCCTTTATCTTTAGTGGTGATGGGTATATTCACCCTGACAGTTTAACAAGGCGCATGTCTCACCTTCCAGTCACAGCACCGGGGCCTTTGGTGTGCCCCAGTCTGAGCCACACCTGCCAGGGAGGGGCCTGCACCTTGCACCGGCATTTCTTCGGGCATTGAGCAACACAAGTACAGGATGACTTTGATTCTCTTTGGAAACTACAAGGGAGTAGCTATTAATACTACAACAACAACAGTGGCATGGGGCCCCAAAGGCGCGAGGGCTCACTCACTGCACCCCATTAATGGCTGTCTTTTACAATTCAACGGAGGGGCCGATATCGATGTAGAGGTGAGCGAGGCCAGGAATTCAAGACCCGAGCCGAGCGAGAGCACAGCCAGGAATCTGGCTTGGCTCTACAGCCCATGTACGAGCCGAGCCCAGAAAAAAATCAACATAGGAACCATGTAAATGTAACTTACAGATTCCTATCCTGCAAAAGCTGAAGAATGAGTAGGGCAGACTGATTATAAGTAAACAAAATAGTCTTCCCCCCTGGAGCACTGGGCAGGGGGACTGTGAGGTGAGGCCAGTAAATTGCTTGCCATGTTATTGTGCTAAACGGTAGTGCGGGCAGGCTGATTGTAATGTGACTAACACAGCTTCCCTCCTCACCCCCGGCATTGGGCTGGGGATCCGTGATGATGTACTAAAAGGCAGTGCCTTCCTTCATCTGGTGGTTATTTTTTAGTTTTAGTACAATGCTGCTTTTCACAGCCTGTGATAACCAACATTCTGATACAACTTTTTAAAACAAAACAACACAGGTGGGCACATTGTCTTTCAGGCAGATATGTTAAAGGAAGTGCCTTCGTGTTGATGTATTTAAAGTTTTTGCCCATCGCTAATTTTCACAGTCTGTGAATACCAACATTTATTTTTTGCAGTTTTATATAGCTCGAACTCGATCCGAAGGTATTGGAGTGCTTTACATGAGCATCAGTAACATTACACTAAGTCCCATTCATTTTTAGGCACATAGGGGCCGATTTACAGAAGTAATCTGAGATAAAATCCTAAACTTACCACTTTTGGTATTCACAGAAGGCATTTAGTAGTAGTAAAGTTAGGAGTCCTAACTTTACTACTACTAAATGCCTTCTGTGAATACCAAAAGTGGTACGTTTAGGATTTTATCTCAGATTAGTTCTGTGAATCGGCCCCGGAGAGATTAAATGATATGCACAGAATCAAAGGATGTTGAGTGACACCGAGACTCGAAACTGGTTCCCTGGGTCCAAAGTCGGCAGTCCTGGTCATAACACCACATCCTACTGCCGAATTCTGTTACAACTTTAAAAACACCAACACGGAAATTGGTAAAAGATGGCAATAGCTATTGAGTCAGTGTATGCGTTTCTTGACGCAGGGATGGGCTGGGCTCGGATCGTGTTGAGCTCCAGGATCGAGCCGAGCCAGAGCCAGGCAACTAGCTCTAGCTTTTATCCTATATCCATGCTTGCAAAGGGCTCATTGCACCCTTCCTAGCCACTGAAAGCAGTGATAGAAAGCACCTCCTAGAAGGGCCCCCAAGATTAGAAACCACCCCTCAACTTTGGATCCACCCTAAGGATTTATAACCTATAATGTCAAACGAGGAACATATGATGCTGTGTACATTTTGCAAATCTAGAACATCTTTGTATCGCGCAGCTCTTTTGAATTTTACCCACTGACAGAAAGAAAAGTGGATGAAATTATGACCAAAATGGTGACTACCATGCATGAGCTATGAGCTGGCACATAAACATAGATTCCGGCAGGAAAATCCCCATTCCAGCAGTAGAACTCTGAATAGTCCGGTACGGTGGCAGGAATACATTGCATTGGCAATAATATTAAATGTGAAAACTTTCAGTAAAGATTATTTGGTCTTCAAAGTCACCGAAGCAAAAGTGCCTATTGGAAGTGACTGGCCAGGAGTGGTGGGAAATAAGAATTTTCCTTAAGCTTTGATTTCTTGACAGGCCAGTGTCTCTGGAAAGCTAGGAGCATTGGAGCAATGTTAATGGCTGATGCGCGGGAACGTATGACAGGGTTGGGGATTAGTCAGCTGGATATGAAGTTTGGTTCATTCTATTAACAATTCCGGAGCTTCTGACCTCTGACGTTTTCCAGATTCTCTCAGTGCATACATTGATCAAGAACGGATATGATTTGATAGGAAAGCGCTATTGCAGTGAACATAGAAAAGGGACTCATCTCTGATGGAAAATGGTAAATAGTGAGATTAGGAACTCAGCATTTCACATGTCAGGGTGCCTGGACACACCTCATAGACTGCCTAGGTAAAATGTACTTGAGGTACATCACCCCTATATTAATGCTGGTTGCCACATTTTATATCATCATTTCTTATTAGTACTGCTATTCTGGGACTTGACAGTTCCAGGAATCCATATTCTAGTTTGTGACCTTTCAGTGGAACGACAGCAGCACATCTTTACAGGGATGCTATATATGAAGTGGACAGTACCAGAACCATTAGGATACAGTACCAGAAATGTACAGTCTTGCACCAAAACGTTTACGACCTCAGCAGAAGATTCACATTGTCTTTCCCAGTATCACCTCCACCTCAAGATTACTGATAATGAGGTATCAGCGCCTCCAGTGAGGGCAGTGTTACAGGGGAGTACACGCTGAATCTTTGGGCTAATTTAGGAATGAGGAATTACCAGGAAACCAGTTATTCACACCGCAGTTCCCCAGATAATGTCGTAATATCCCCCAATATCTCACCTGCCCAGTCCCTTGAGGTGTTCGGGTGGGACACAACAGATCCTGGGAGTTACCGCAGATCTTGAAATCATTATGTGTCGTATTGGGATTGAACCAGGTCCTTTGAATGAGGGCCTCTCTGGGACAGTCCACACCTCTAGGCAGTGCTTTCATACTATATGTGGAATCCGTTCTATGCAAAAATGGCATAGTGCAGCAGCTACATGCAGCAGGCCGATGTTTAGTCACTACCTATTTGCATCTCTCTCTCTCCCATGTCTAGTACATGCAGTGATCAAACTGAGTGCCACAAACCTTTAAACAAGTCAAAGTTTAAATGTAGAAGGCATGCATTGCACACAGCACATGTTTTAAAAATCAATTTACATTAGTTCATACTTGATATTCCTTCAAAGAAACACAAAAGCACAAAAATCATACATATTCTCTTGAATTAACCAGAGCACAGCTTTGGGGGTGGTTGGGGTATAACAACCCCCAAATAAATACATTCTTGGGTTTGTAGATGGATCTGGGGGTCCGAGTCGGGTCTGCTATGCTTGTGTTGGTTTTTCTTGCAATCCTGTTTTCACTAAGGGCCCTATTGCAAGTACGGCGGTCCATATGTACGCCGCACTTCGGTGGCGGTCCGACCACCGCCGCACTCTGGGCCCGCTCGCAGTATTCCAAGTGTGGCGGTGAGACCGCCACAGGACCGCTGTGACCGTCGGGCATCCAGGATCCTGCGGCGGTTGCGCAACCATCAGAGGCAGGAATATGCTGGAGGTGCTGCAGCGGCACCGCCGAGCATAGTCAGAGTTGCCTCTCCACGGCCCTTTTCATGGCCGGGAGCCCGCCATATAAAGGGTGGTGGAGATGCAACGAAGGGGCCCTAACAGGGCCCCCTACTGCATCTGGGCCTGGAGGTGCATGCGGGGGGCACATGCTCTGCCCCCTGGAATTGCACCCCCTTTCCTGCACAGAGTGGCATGCACGACATGGTGCATGCCATGCCATGTAGGAATGTGCAGTCAGTGCTCTGACGGCGGCGGTCTGCATGTTAGGCCCTCCTTTGAGCCTAACAGACCGCCGCCATTAGACCACCGCAGCACTGCCGCCAGACCAGGATTTCACTCCTAATCTGACGGGAGGGTGAACCACAGCTTTGGAGGTCCTCCAGCGGACGGCACGGTGGCAGCGCTGCTGGAGGGCCGCCAAAGTCGTAATGAAGCCCTTAGTGTTTTTTTTGATCAAGAAGCCAAATATATTTAGGCCCATATTAGCAAAGATTTTTAGTTTAGGGATGCATCACTTTTTTTGACAGAGCCCCAATGCAAAATCGTTTTTGGTATTTACAAAGTCATGCAAATGTCAATTTGAGTGGCATTGTAAGAACAAATATTGCTTTGCTTTTCTATGCATCAGGTCGGCTTTCAATGGGTGGTGCATGGGTGTTCCCATGCACCACCCAAGGATTTTGATGCAAACTCATATTGATTCGTGGGGTATTGCGAGTGCATCAGCTCCAACCTTCCCATTAAAAATAACATTGTGTTTTTTTATATGTTTGTGAATTAAATAAAATAGTTCATCAATTATGTATTGTTTTTGTGGCTCAAATCATTGAAATTGCTTAGGGCAGGGTCACCGGCATCCAATAATGACTCAGTGTGGGTCCCAGATTCCAATAATCATTCAGCGCGGGACTCCAGAGTGTAGTAAAGATTAAACAAGGTCCAAAAAGTCAATGGGTTAAGAACCACTGTTCTAGGTGAAGGGCTCACCATACGCTTAAAAACATTTCTCAAACTTTTAGAAGTAGCTTGATGCCATCAGTAGGTGATTCTTCAATGCTTCTGCATAAGCTCACTTTATGGCAGCACCAGTCCTGGAGAAATGTAATTTACATATAATTTTATTATTATTATTATTATTATTATTATTATTATTATTATCATCATCATCTCTGCAACCTTGCAGAAAGTCCCCAGCCCTTCAGAGGTCCCACATTCAGCCCATGGCTAATGAATATCTGTGAGATATGGGAGACTCAGGGGGCCATCATCATATTCTGCAGGGGGCCCATCATTTGGCATTAGGCCACAAGTTCAGTTGTGTAAGATGGCACAGTGCAAGCCTTGCTGCAGTGTAAAAGGCCACTCTTTCCTTACCATTGTTTGGCCTTATTGTCACTCATTTGCTTGCTTCTTATTGGTCAGCTGCTGTAAATATCCTTCCTTTTTGTGTCTTTGTCCCTCTCCTGGAGCATGGACCCATTACTTGTATCCTTCTGCTGCTCTATTGTTTAGGCTCTACTTTTTTAATTTTGTTTAAGCACTCTGCCATAGTGTCTGTTTCAGCTGTCTTCCTTGTGTACGTCTCTGCCCTCCATGCTCCTCCCTCCCTCATTTGTGCTGGTTGCCCCACCCTACCTGCCTCTCTTGTCCATTTTGCTTACCCCCACTCAACCTCCCTCCCTTCAATGTTGTCTGTGTTGTTACTCGCTCCAAAATTGCTGTCCATGTTGTTGTTTGCCCCCACTGGTCCACCCTCCTTCTGCTGTCTGTGTTGTTGCTTGCTCCATCCGCCATCCATCCTTCCATTGTTTTCCATGTTGTTGCTAGCTCCCAGCACCTCCCACCCTCAGTTGTCCATCAGCTTGCCCCCTTCCAACCATCTGTTGTCCATGTGCTTACTCCCAGCCTGCCCTACCCTCTTGTATGTGTTGCTCCTCCTGACTCGCCCCACTCTCTCTGTGTTTCCTCTCGCCCCCTCCTCCATGATGCTGCCCGCCGCCCACCCCGCAATAAACAAAAATGTACTATGACATGGCCAGAGCTGGCCAAGTATTAGTGCTTTTTTCCCACACAGTCCGTTGTCTGTGTTGTTTGCCCACACGCCCTATCTTACTCTGTGTTGCTTCCCGTCCCATCAGAAATTTTTAAAAAAAGTGTACTAACGTGGCTAGTGCTGGCTGGGCCATACGGCTTCATGCTGCACAGCAGCAACGGTGCTGTACAACAGAGCTAAAAGACATAGATAGACAAAGCCAATAGCTCTCTCATAGGCGAGGCTTATTGGCTTTGCCAATGGTTGTTTTGCTTTGTTTCGGAGTTTCCCAAAAAACATAAGTTTTTGAGCTGTTGGCCACCAACTTATTAAGTTTGTTAAACTTGAGAAGTACATTTAATGATCTTTATTGGCCCACCAGAGTTTAATTTAATATTACCAGATCATTTTCATTTTGGAGAATTTGGATCGTTTGTGAACGGATCTCGGCGGGAAAGATTTGGCTCTAGAGAGTGCGTCACTGATGTCGGCTGTGTATTGGATTAATATTATGGGAGCCAAGATGCATCCTTGTTAGAGTCTCTTGTTGATGTATATGTAATCTGATACCTTGATAATGTTTTCTACCTGAAGTCTAACCCAGGTGTCAGAATACAGTAACATATTGGATTCAACAGGGGTTGTTGGAGGCCTCATTTCATGAGCTGGGCCCATTGGATTTGTTGACTGACCCCCGGCAAATATGACAGTATAATCAATGTAGCAAATAAACAAGCGGGATCTTTGCAGAAGGGTGGACCAATGGGCCAGGTAGATGAGGGCTAGAATGTTATCTGAGGTGCTACAATTGGGTCTAAACCCTTGGCCTAAAAGCGTGGAATTAACTTTTTTGTTCTGTCCAGCTTTCTAACTTGCTCACAGCTTTCTAACTCACTCAAGAGGATCCAAGAACAAGCCTTAGCCCTCACATATAATAGAGCACTTAGGCGATAATTAGCAGGATCAGTCTGTCTCCTTTCTTGGGTGAAAAATGGTCCCTCACAATGAATCTGGTACCTGTGCCTGTTGAAACGAGGCATAGTAAAGAGCGAATAACCAGTGGGTCCAGTAGTCAATTAAATCAAGAGCTTGGGGTGCCGTTTGGGCCTGAAGCACCATGTGATCTGTTTGACTGAAGAGACATCTCTGCTCTGTTACCAGTGATTGGTTCGGAGAGGTGGGCTCTTTCTAGTCAATGAGATTGTAAGATGTGTAACCAGATATGAGGCATTCATCAATATCAGCTGTATGGTAAAGGTGGGTTTTATGTTTTACCCAATATAGTAGGCCCTGTTTCTGTGGGTCCTGCTGGTGTTGCTGTCCACATTTTTTTATGAATTGCCAGAACTTGGCTTGATGTCTCTGCCTTGATAGTTTATATAATAGAAGCCACTGTTGAACAAGATAGTTCCTTGTCTCTTCCAGTGCTTAATTTGAGCCGGTGCTTTCCGGTGCCCAGCACCGGCACTTAATTGGTTTCCGGTGCTCGGCATCGGCACCTAACTGCTCTAAGTATGGTGTTGACAGTCTACCACATGGTGGCACTGCTCATCTAATTTAGAGATGAGCAGAACAAGGGTTGCTTAGGAATACAATATACATTAAAATACTGTTAATACCTGCCTCCCCAGCCATTCCTTTAGCTTTGGGGACCTGGAATAATCTGAACTGTCGCATTTACATGCGAAAGAGGTGGTTAGTAGTTGTTTTGGCAGCGATGACAAGGGCGATGGGTGGTGCAAGCTGCAATGGCCTCCTCGTCAGAGCCCTGGCACTTAATATTTTACAAATTAAGCACTGGTCTCTTCCCACAATACTTTGCAGTAGTTTCTGCTTCGGTTCCAGAGGTCAAAAAAGGTTTCAGTATTTTTGCCATTACTTTCAAATAGTTTTTGGGCAGTCTTATTCTTGGATCTGAGTGCTGTAAAGGTGGACGTGAAGCAAAACGTCTTTGTAGGGCCCACAGGCTTTGTTGAAAGCTTTTGCTTGCTGTTAATACTCAATGTGTCAATGAATTAATTTTTTACTTGTGTCCAAAATAATTTTTCAAATCTGAAAAACTGGCGAGTATCTCAGCAATTATGGTAGATTTTTCTACACTTCTAGTTTTTCAATACAGACAGGGCTCAACTTCAGCCTCTTCACTTCACCCAATGATTCCATGCACCCTTCCTCTTTGAAGAGTTCAGCTCAGTTTAGATGAAAGTCCTAAATTGAGACTAGAGGAAGATGATACTTTTCATTCTTCTGAGGAATGTGTTACATCGCATGTTTATTCCTTCTCTTTTTCCCTTGCCCCTTCCCCTTTAAACCTCTTGTATATGTTCAATTGTGGCACTTGCCATGTTGTTGGATTTGATTCCACTTAGAATTGGAATCCTGTCATTGTTGTTCCTGCCTCTGCTCAGGACGGTACTGTGCCTGTTGGATTAAACCTACTTCTTACATTATCTGGATTCTGCATCTTTTTTATTGGATTTTACACTGGCGACGAGTTTTACCAAGAGTACCTGCTACATTTCCAGGCACAGGAGCGGTAACACTACTTTGGGATTATTTTTACTATATTGGACTGGATGGTCGACTTACTATATTGGACTATTTGCTATTTGTTTATATATGTGGATTCGTTTTCTCATACAATCCACCACCGAAGTTTTACGGTTTTCCTGCCTTTTTCTGCGGTGAAAATATTCTATTTTCAACATTTCCTGCATATTTTTGCTCACCGCCTTTTTCAAACCAGCAACTGCTGCACACGCGACAGACAAGGAGGAAGAATTCCATTTCCTACGCGTAATCGAGGAGAAGAATGTCCTGTCGACAAGCAGAGAAGAACGTCCATCCCTCAAGGTTCGCCCCACACGTAAAGATCTCAGACGCCGTCACCTCATCAAGCTGCGCGACGTACCGTTGCATCATTACGTTGCGTGCGGCCATTTTGCCTGACTTTGGCCATTCATGCCTGCGTCGATGCGCACGACTGCGCACAGAAATTCCTGTCAAGTGAACGCTTCTTCACTCGTCGATACACACGACTGTCTATCAATAAAGAATATTTGAAGTGTTTGCATATCACGCCGATATGCACGGCTATGAGCAGTTTTAAAGTTATGTAAGTTAAGAATATTTGCTTATCGCTCCGATGTGCACGGCATGGGAAATTGTTACTTGACTAATATTTCTTTATCTCCATAACTCTGTTTTGCTAGCTAGATTATTTATAAACGGTGCACTAACTGACAAGTTTAAAATAAAAAGAGGGACTTGCCAGGGATGCCCAAGCTCACCCCTCCTGTTCGCACTGTATATAGACCCTTTTTACGTTTACTGGAAAGCGATCAGAAAATTAGTCCTATTGTTTCACACGGGTGGGAGACGAAAGTCCTGGCCTATGCCGACGACATCGCCTTGGTGACTGCTAATCCCGAAGAATCTATGGCTGAGGTTGAATTAGAGGCGGCTAGGTTTGGAAGTCTGTCGGGGTATTCCCTTAATAGATCCAAAACTCAGATAATCTGTAAAAATGTGGATATGAGTCAAGATATAAGACAGGTAGAAAAAGCTACGTATCTCAGAGTGGAAGTCATGGCAACCGTTGAGAAGATAGTCGAGTGCAATATTGATCCCTTGATTGATAAAATTAAACCAGATTTATTTCGACTACACAAATTGCATCTTTCAATAATAGGGAGATGTAACTTAATTAAAATGCTTTTTTTCCCCAAACTTTTATATTTTATGAGAGCTATTCCGTTAGAATTTAGTAATATGTGTTTAAAAAAGATTGAAGATTTGTTCTCAAGATTTATATGGGCATATGCAAAACCGAGAAGAGCCTACAAATTTCTGTCTCTACCAAAGGATAAGGGAGGGTTGGCTCTCCCAAATATAAGGCTTTACTACTGGGCAACTACTCTTCTGCATAATCTTACTCTTTTATCAGAAAATGTTACAGATAGTCCTTTGAGAGACATACCTACGCCTATAGAACTTATAATGGGTAAAGATGCATGGGGCTGGACCTGGCGGTTTTTAAACGATTCCCACTACAAGAAGGTACGCTTTAAAACATTGGTGCCCGGGTTTAAATGTATGAAGTCAGTTCGCAAAATGCTTGGACTGGGCCGCCTGAATTATTATACACCAATATACAACAATCCAAATCTGCCTGATATTTTTAAAGATGTATTACTTCAAAAGTGGCAAAAGAAGGGTCTGTTGACACTGGGGGATTTATATTCTCTCTCTGACATAGCCTCTTTTGAGAGTCTCAAAGAAAGATTTAAACTGGATTGGAAAGATTTTTATAAATACCTGCAAGTACGTGACTTTTTAAGGAAAAAGTGTGGCGGGCCAGCAGGATTTATTAACAATCCTATTATTGATAATGTAAGGATGAATCATCCATCTATTGGAATGGTGTATAATTCTTTCAATATATTAATGCCGGATGATTTAACATTACGAGCTAGGAAGTGGAAAGAGGAGATTGATATATCACAAGACTTATTTCTTCACTCAGTAGAGTTAGCACAAAATGTGCTAATTCCAGCGCGACTTCAAGCCCAGTATTATAAATCTTGCTTTTCACTGTATTTTACTCCAAAAAAGATTGCAAAATGGGGGACGGGAAGAGGGACCTTTTGCCCACGATGTATGTTTTTTCAGGCTGATCTTAATCATATGTTTGCCTCTTGTGATGTATTAAGTAAATTAAAATTTGAGATTACGACTTTTTTAAAGAAATGTTAGGGAGGGATATTTTCCTCTCTCCCTCCCTGATCTGTTTAGGGGTGGATCAGGAAATGCAAGGCAAACCAGGAGAGTATTTGATTTTCATAGCCATGGCAATCTATCGGCTTTGCCTTGCTTCAGCCTGGCTGGATCCATCTCCACCCGTGTACCATCAATGGTTAACGAGACTGGTGGCAAATTATAACTTTGAAAGAGCCATCTATGGGAAAAGAGGAATACGGTCTTGTAAGAAGGGATTAAAGATATGGGAACCTCTGACTAAATGGCTTGAGAGATGATGTAGATAATACAATTGTGTTTTTTCTTTTTTCTCTTAATTATATAAAGTTGTGCCAACCCCGGGGGTGGGAGGGGCGGGAGTGGGGGGTTAAATGTCTATAAAATGTGTGCATGATGGACAAATGCTGATTTATATTAATTCTTATTTATGTTATTTACGCTAAGTAACTTATCTAATATATATGCAATTTACTTATGGAGCTATAATATATGCATGTTTTGTATTTATAAACTATCCGCAAAGTGAAAAAAAAAATAAAAAAATGAAGTGTAACCGGCTTAATTTAATCATGCACCAATAAAAAAAATATTTTAAAAAAAAATAACTCTGTTTTGCTGGGTTTGTGATATTTTGTTTATTGATTTACCAATTTTATACAACTGTGCCTGTGCATTTATAAGCATCTAGGAGTGTAAGCATGCAGTTTGAACCTCCAGCGTAATTTTTACAAGTGAAGGGTGATCCTCCAATTCCTTGGTCTAGGTGGAAGGAGGAGTTTTTAACCTACATGAAGGCCATTGATGGAGATAGAATGGGTAATGAAAGAAAAAAAAATATTCTGCTCCATTGTTTGGGGTCAGAAGGTCAAGCAGTATTGAGAACCTTACCTGTTGTCCAGGGTGATTTAAGTACTTTTGAGGAGGCGCTAGCACGTATGGAAACTAGATTTAAACCCACGACCAGTATTGCCCTCAATAGATATAAATTCTACATGCGTTCGCAAAAGGAGTCAGAATCCTTTGATGATTTCTTAACCGCTCTTAGAACACTTGTCGTTTCATGTCATTTTGGAATTATATCTGATGAGATGATCAGAGATCAAATTATAGTTAATGTGAGGAGCAAAAAAACACAAGAACAACTGTGGGTTTTAGGAAATCCTAACTTGCATGACACAATTGCTACAGCTAAAGCTTTTGAGCAATCTGAGAGATGGATGAAGACGATTGATGAAGTAAGTTCCAAGAGCGACAAAACTATAGATGAAGTTTGTGCTGTAAGTACTTCTCGCAAATTTCCTCAGCCGGGGAAGAAGAATGACAAAAATGTAGCGTGTTATAGGTGTGGAAGCTTCACCCACGTGGCATCTTTTCAATTTGGTAAGGAATGTATTAAATGTGGCAGAGTAGGTCATTTTGCCAGGGCCTGTAAGGATGATAAGAAGAGAGTAATTAACAAAGGGAAGATGTTTCCGGCGAGGAGTAATGAAGTCTCGTGTGTGAAATGTGTGTGTGTTACTGATGATGATTCCACTAAAGAAAATGGGATCGTTGTATCCATTACCGATGTTTGTGCTGTTGAAGGTGAAACTTTGAAATCTCCAAGGTGTATTGTTCGATTCTTAAATGAAGAATTAGAACTTATGGCAGACTCAAGTTCTCCATGGTCAATTGTTACAGAAAACTATTTTAATGAAAAATTTAGTAATTCTTTGTCTGTTGCTGATCTGTGTCCTTCTGATGTCATCGCTCAGAGTTTTGATGGTTCTGCCATCGATCTCATAGGATATGTTGCCTCTGATATTTCGTTCAAAGAGAGGACTGCTTTCAGCAAAAAGGGGTAAACATTTTAGACTGGAGGGACCAGTGGAGACTAGGGATAATACTTAATCCTCGCAGCAAGGAACCTGTTGTAGTTATTGAAGACAATACTGATGTTAAACTAATTGAAGATGATTTTCCTGAAGTTTTCTCCGGGAAATTAGGAAAACTCAAGGGTTTTACTCATCTTATTAAACTCAAACAGGGAGCATCTCCGGTCAAACAAAAACTTAGAATTGTTCCTATTAATGTAAGGGAAGAGTTGGGAGATGCTTTGAATGAAATGTTGGAAGGGGGTGTGATCGAGGAAGTGGAATCGTCGGATTGGGTTTCTCCGATTGTTTTAGCGCGCAAACCTGACAAATCGTTGAGATTATGCATTGATCTCAGAGCTTTGAATACAAACATTTTAGTTGACTGTCATCCCTTGCCTAATATTAATGAAGTTGTAAGCATGCTTGGAGGTGCCACCATTTTCTCTACTCTCGAACTTCGATCTGCGTACCACCAAATAGAACTTGCAGAGGAATCATGCCACATGACTGCTTTTATCACTCCCCAGGGCCTATTCCAATTCAAAAGGATGCCTTTTGGACGAGCTTCTGCAGCCTCCATCTTCCAAAGATCGATGTGTCATCTTTTTAAAGGGATGGAATCATTTGTAAAATGCTTTCAAGATGACATTCTTATATTTTCATGTGATAGAAATGTACATACTGATCATCTTAGAAAAGTGTGCGGTGTCCTAAAAGAGTATGGTTTGACTCTCAAAAAGAATAAGTGTAAATTGTACCAAGATTCGGTAGAATATTTAGGACACACATTGTCAAAAGAAGGTGTAGTACCCATAAGATCTCTTATTGACGCCATTTTGAATGCACCTGCTTCCGACTCTAAAGATAAACTCCTTTCCTTTTCAGGTCTCTGTGAGTACTATAGCAAATTCATCAAGAACTTTGCCTCCAAAATGGAACCTTTAAGAGAACTTACTAGGAAAAATATTGAATTTGTCTGGGAAGAAAAGCAACAAAGGGCTTTCGAGAGTATCAAAGCAGAAATGGTAGCTGCGCCCACCTTAAAACCGTTTTGTATAAATAAGATGTGCATACTCACTGTGGATGCGAGTCTATATGGTTTAGGGGGTGTTTTATCTCAGCGTGCTGGTAAAGAAGAGTAGAACGTAGCGTTTGCCTCACGTACTCTTAATCTCACGGAGAGGCGCTATGCTGTTATCGAAAGAGAATTGTTGGCCTGCGTGTGGGCAGTGGAGCACTTTCGTAATTACATTTGGGGTGCACGTTTCGTTTTGAGAACGGATCATAAGCCCTTAGTATCTATTTTGTCCCCCGGGGGAGGTCTCAGTGCCACTGCTCGCATAGCTAGATTAATGTCTCGCTTACAAGAGTACAGCTTTGAAGTAGAGTATGTACCTGGGAAAATCAACATTACAGCTGATTGTCTGTCAAGACTCCCTTGTGGTTCGAATGAAATGAGTGATGATGAGGAGGTTGTAGCCAATATTTGTGAAGTTGTGTCCGGGAAATTTAGTACTATTTCTGAAACCATGTGGAGAAGTACTATGGAAGGAGATAATGTACTTCTTAAGGTCATTGATTATACCAGGAAATGTTGGCCTCCCAAGAGTGAAATTTCAGCAGAATTATTTCCCTTTTTAAAGATATCGAGTGAACTTGTCATTGAGGGTGATCTCGTGTTCAGACAAGGAAAATGCATTCCACCTTTGTCTCTTCGTGATCACATATTATCTCTGGCTCACGAAAGTCACCTTGGAATGTCTTCCATGAAAAGATTAATTAGATCTGTGTTTTGGTGGCCTGGTTTAGACAGGTTTGTAGACAAAGGGGTCGATTCCGATTCGGGCCGGAAATTTCCCCGACCGAGCCGGACCCGGAGAGATTTCCGACCGAATCGGACCCGTGCAGTCCGACCGAACGAGTCCGATGCGTCCGTATGTTATCGGACACGAGTCGGTCGGACTCCCATTGAACTCAATGGGAGCCGGTCGTACAACGCGTACGCGGGCTCCCATTGCCTCAATGGGTGCGAGGCGGACAAGGGCGCCTCTACAGCGAGTACGCCGCGGGCGCTTCGCGGCGTACACGCACAGGTAGGGGGGACCCTTGGGTCCCCCCTGTGTGCGCCTCGCACGGGTACGCAGTACAGGGGGTCCGACACGGACCCCCAAAGTACGGCTCCGACAGCGAGTTCGAGTCGGACGGCGCGAGTCGGTCGGAGCGGTCGAGGTGCGCATCGTACTTACCCGGCCGGAAAACGTCTCCATTGCGCGGTGCGACCGGGTCCGACCGAGTCGGTCGGAGCGGTACGGTCCGGGTACGAGTCGGTCGGAGCGGTCGGGTCGCCCGGACGAGTCGGTCGGGCGACCCGCATCGTACTCGCTCGGCCGGACTCGCGTACGGTTCGGTCGGGTAACAGGCTTTCGCATGGCTTTTTTCCCGACCGAATGGTATTGGGTGCGCCTCCGACCGAGATCGGAATCGGCCCCAGAGTTGTGAGGGAATGCTCCGAGTGTGTAAACAGTGAAAGGGTGTTGAGGTGTGATCCTGCTCCCCTTATTCCTGTGGAATGGCCTGAGTTTCCGTGGGAAAAAATTGGTTTTGACATTGCCGGTCCTTTTAATTTCCTGCCTCATTATTGTAGATTTACCTTATTGATGGTTGACTATCACTCCAAATGGCCTGAAATTAAACTGGTACCACATGCCAACTCTGGGAATGTTATTGCATTTCTCAAAGAAGTTTTTGCCCGCGAAGGTTACCCCGAAGTTCTTATTACAGACAATGGAGTACAGATGAAATCTCGCGAAATGGAAAATTTCCTTAAGTTCTTCAATATTCGTCATGTAACCACAGCCTTGTACAATCCTCAGGGAAATGGCCAAGTGGAGAGGTATAATAGAGTTTTGAAACAAGACATTACGTGGGCACGAAACTTTGGGTCTGAGCGGAAAGACAAATTAAGAGAGAAGTTGTGGCTGTCCCGCATAACACCTCATTCCACCACCAAAGTTTATCCGTTCAGATTGTTAAAAGGGAGGGAGCCTGTCTCCAAGTTGTGTCCCTGGTGGTTTAAGAAAAAGAATGTTGGAACTGTCAGTAATTCTGTGGTGAACAGAGAGAATGTGGCTCTTATAGTGAAAGAAAAGCAAGAGAGATGTAAACACTATTATGATGTTCGTATGAAAGTGAAACAACCTCAATTTGTCGTTGGAGACTGTGTCAGAATACGTAGACCAGGTATCTTACTTAAAGGAGAAACAAAATTTGGAAGACCCATCAAAGTTGTTAAGATCAATCGCAACAGTATTGTCACTCAAGTTGGCAAAGTATGGAATATCAGGAGGGTAGCCAAATGTGTAAATGTTTCTTCTTAAATTTATCTAAGGGGGGAAATGTGTTACATCGCATGTTTATTCCTTCTCTTTTTCCCTTGCCCCTTCCCCTTTAAACCTCTTGTATATGTTCAATTGTGGCACTTGCCATGTTGTTGGATTTGATTCCACTTAGAATTGGAATCCTGTCATTGTTGTTCCTGCCTCTGCTTAGGACGTTACTGTGCCTGTTGGATTAAACCTACTTCTTACATTATCTGGATTCTGTATCTTTTTTATTGGATTTTACAGAATGTCAAAGTCCATGCAAGTGGATAATAACCATAGAGACACGAAGGTGTGATCTAATGTGGATGAGCGAATGTGTGAGCGGTGTGTATATGAATGGGCTATTTTAAATAAAAAATTGCTTGATAAAGGATAAGGATTGATAGAATGAGGAAGTCTGAGGAAAGGTGTAGTATCATGAGATGTGCTGAATGAAGGGAAATTAACTTTCTGCCATAGATTTATATTGAAATTACCAGATATTATGACTTTGTTTCCATGGTTCTGGTAAACAAGGTCCTCCAATGTTTTGCAGAAGTTCATGATTTACCCTCTTTGACCGCCCTTATGGAGGTTCGAACAAACATTAATTAAAAGAATGGAAAAATGTTGTTATGAAAATGTCAATGATCTGGAATAGCTGCCTGTAATGATGCATAAGGCTGATCTACCAAAATTATATATTTTTCTATTGCTGTGGATACACATATCGAGAGGCCTCCTAATGATCTGCCAGATCTGTTTGATTCAACTGCTTGGATAAATGCTTCCTGCTACCCCTTGATTGGTGCGGCCATGGTGCTCCATGTTTCCTGTAGCCGCAGGATGTACCACTTTGAGTAGATGGAAAGAGTGTGTTCATTATAGAGCAATTTTTTAAGTCCTGCAACATTCCATGAGATTGAGGAACAGCGGATGATCAATGGTTGCTTCCCTATGAATCGAAGTAAGGCCGGACTAGGAATACTGCTTCAGATTGGTCCCTAGAGTAGATGGCAGCCAACTCCAGTCGTCCAGTCCTCTTTGTTCTCGGTGACCTTGGACGCAAGTGCTGCAAAATCTACTGTTGTCTGTGCGAAGTTGAATGCGAAGAGGAGGCTAGGGTGTGAGGAAACTTCGGGCTCATTAAATTTGCAAATCAAATTTGCCCTTCGGGATAGTTTTAATGCCTGAGACTGGAGTTCTATCTGGCGGCAATGAAACCTTCATTATTAGGTACCTAATGGGTAGGCAGTCTTGAATATTCATTTTGTATGGATGGGATTTTTGTTGCCATGGCTCAGTGTTAGAAGTTACATGACTCTGGATTTTACGGATATCAAAGGAATCCCTGTCTCTAATACTGTGAACTATTTAGTTTGAAAATAAATACTATAGCCCTTATTACACGTGTAATCCATGTTATGCCCGGCTATCCGGGAATTCCTGTGGGAGTGGGGAGTGATGGATAGTATGAGATTTTGGGAAATAGCATCCAGGAGTCACATGTAGTGTGGTCATTTTCAGTTTTTCCTGGTGAACTTGATACAATGAGTGGTGTTACCACTTACCACATAATTCCAGTGAAGTCAATAAAAGGGACACTCTTAGGACTTAAGTGCCTTCACTATCCAAATGATCTTTTCGCAATTCCCCTTTTTTAGGCCTGTCTTGACAGTGCAGCTGTCTGCAAGAATTATTGTTATCATTTCTTTAAAATATGCCAAGAGTCGAATTTTTCAGAGGACTATTTCTCTGTCAGCTCACCTCATGTTATTAGCTGATCCATGTAACTTTCCACTCTCTGTGAAGTGCTTGCAAGAGGGGCTAGTTTACATCCAAGATGTATGCTAAATGAACACACATGCTTTATCTCATGCCAGCATTGTAAACAGAACGCAATCATTTTTTGATATGGCGTTAACCATGACCTCTAGATTTAACTAAAATTATATGTATAATGTTCATACCTCATCAATTAGTCGGTTATTGCATCATTCACATTTCCTCCCATTATTGCACACAGCATGGGTCAGATGGTCAGTGCACTTCATCCATTAGGTAACTTCACTGTGATTGTCAGCATTCTACCCTTTTTTAAGGATACCATCCACATATAAAGTAGTTCCCTGTAGTGACCGGTATACTACTATGAGAATGTGTTCTTTTTGAGACCAAAAATTATTTTTGCTTTTAGCCAATGTTTAGGCATTTTTTTTCATATTTATCAGGGGCAGGCAGCTCCCCCGACATTAACGTTTTCCAAAAACCATGAAAAACTAAACAAGCATTGACAAAACCAAAAGGCTTTCTGTCAACGGCTGACCTATTTGCATTGCCAATACGTGTTTGTTTAGTTTATCACTGCAGCAGGCTTTTCTTAATGTTTTAGTAAGGAACCATGTGCAATTTGCACCCGTACACACCCATGAACCCAAAAACACATGCACACACGTAATGGTGCGCAATCGATCTGCTTAAAACAAAACAAGCATTAGCAAGGCCAATAACTCCTGCTTTAATGGGTAACACATTAAAACACAGGTGTGCACCTATGCAGTGTGCATAGATTAGCACATCAAAGCCAGAACAAGTGGCTTTGCCAATGCTTTTTGTTGAGACAAGTAGTCCTGTAGTACTATTCACTAGTCATTCCTTCCCTGGACACACAACCTAAATTGTCCCCCCTGTCCAGTACCACTGAGTATGGTTCCTCCTTATCCGCCGGCAATGAACAGCACATATACTTAGGCTTTGGCCGAAGTCCATCCACAGAGATCAGTTTGCGATAAGGCCGGTAATGTGTGGAGTTAATTGAGCCCTCAGCCCATAGCCTGTCGTTGTTGTGCCTGTCGCTGTGTAGATCCACTCCTCTCATAAACACGACCTTCGAACTGTGAGATAACCGGAGGTTTCCATGATTTTCCACCCTGAAGCTAAAGCACAACTACACACAGTGATGCATTACTGAGGCCTCAAACTGTTAACCTGGAAGCCTCTTACCAGCTGGATCCCTTCAGAATGCGGTACATTGAGCAAACTCACAGTGTTGTGTGAGAACTGTGCCCAGCATTGTTACAGTGCAGTTTCTCTTCTTTAATGGTGTGCACAGTGCTCCATTTCGAATCACCCATCAATGAACTTATCACACACAGTGTTGTATGTTATATTAGGAGCCACTTCATTAACCTTGGTATCTGAATTTATCATCTCTTAATTGGTGTTGTGTACAAGAGGCTCCAGTTGTAATCACATCTCATGCAATGTTGTATATTAGAGGCTGTTCTGTTTGTTCATAATACACACCGCTGCAACTAAAAGGCACCCCCCAGAAACCTCTACGCTAGAAGCAATTCACAGCAAGTGGTACAAAAGAAGCTTCCTCTCTGTCCATGTATCAAATCAATCAATCAGCATTTGTAAAGTGCAGTACTGTCACCTAGGGGTATCTGGGTGCTGTAAAAAAGCCAGGTCTTGAGTCTCTTCCTGAAGTCTGCCAGGGATGGTGCTGTTCGGAGGTGGAGGGGCAGGTCGTTACTGGTTTTGAGGGTGATGTAGGAGAAGGAGTGGCCCCCTCTGCGGATGCGACGGATGCAGTGGGTGTGGGCGAGGGAGGAGGAATGCAGGTGTCCGCAGGGTTGATGGAAGTTCAGACGCTGGTTGCTGTGGGAAGGTCCTTGATCGTGGAGGGCTCTGTAGCCATGCGTGAGGATCTTGAACTGGCATCTATTCTGGATGGGGAGCCAGTGGAGGTTTCTGAGGTGAGGTGTGATGTGTGAACGTTTGGGAAGGTCCAGGATGAGTCTGGCTTCAGCGTTCTTTTTGGTCTAGAGTCTTCTGAAGAAGTGGGCGGGGATGCCAGCATAGAGAGTGCTGCCGTAGTTGAGGCAGCTGCTGATGAGGGCCTGAGTGACGGTCTTTCTGGTGTTGATCAAACTATGCTATATTTAAGAATCTGCAAATATATCAAGTGTGCCACAGTACGGCCAAATGACACTGGTATAGTTTAGGATACTACATTTCAGTATTAAGCAATTTCACTGGGAATATCAAACACAAATGCCTCAGGGGCTGCAATCAATCTGGAGATTTGTTCCACATCCTACAGAACTCCCCAAATTGAGAGAGTTCTGGAATGGGGTTGGTGTGTACGCGAACTCAATACTAGAAACTACGTATATTTAAGGGGACATTAAGTTTCCAACATTAACGAATTGGTGTTCCAATACAGATTGGTGCATTCTACCTAAAAATATTTTAACAAAGTGCAGCAGCTGCTTTAGGAAACATGAAAAATTTGGGCTCTATGGTCAAGAAATAGAGATCGTCTAAGCGAGTGAACATCACATTGTCAATGGAAACTACGGCGCACAAGGGGAGGAAATATGCAGTTGGCAAATGGTTGGCTGATGTACCTATTCACTAACGTATTCTGTGAGAAAGAATAGTTGGTCTTTATGTAATATCTCATATCCAAAAAGATGTAATTTGCACATTCAAGTGCTGATGTTAGTAAAAACCACACACAAAGATTTCATTGTGAATAATTGCTTACTGTTCATGTAAAGGTTCATAAAAACAATAACATTTTGTTTAGGGAACATAATTCCCACAAACTATCGCAAGGGTACCACATTTATAGGAAGGATAACCAAAATTTTGTCATTTTGCCCACAGTATGCATGCATAACCACTATCACACCACGTAGATGACTACCTTTGATATGAATGCACTCAACCTGGCGAGAATTGGCCACTATCATGACAGAAATAGCAAAATGTTGCCATGAATACCCACAATGTTTCAAGAATGGGCCACTGTATGCTGCAGCAAGGATAGCCAAAATCTTGTAAGAATGGCACAATTTGTTTAGGAGTGGAAATTACTATTCCAAGTAACCAAAATGTTGCCAATAATGTCCACAATATATCAAAAATAGGCTTCTAATGTGCTATTTATATCTAAAAAAGTTCTCAAGAATGCCCCAATGAATACATAATTCACTTATATTAAACCAGGGATAGCCAAATGGAATCAATATGCCAAGGCACATAACATCCAATGGACACCATTAAGCCCCTATCACCAGCTTTGCCAAGGTAACCATACACAAAGACACTCACACACAAACATACACACAAACTCACTGAGGCATGTAGACATGCACAGGCTCCTACATGGACATTCTCACTTAAACGCATTCCCATGCATGCACACACAGACATATGCAGCACTTAGCTTCTTCTTCCCTCACCATCCTCGCTTACCTACCAGATGCAACAGTGATCCTGGCTGTCAGCGGGGCAGTTTTGCAATGGGCACTACATCCCTGTGTCTCCTCATTGTTCTACAAGTGATATCACTTACATTTTTTGGCTTTGCCTTTGCATATGTTTTGTACTGTTTAGAGGGTTTGATTACGTAAAAGCTTTAATTTCTTTCTGCATCTTGTGACCAAATTGATTTTGACTCATGATTTTAGCCAGGACACAAGTGTACTGAAAGTAATTGATGGTCATTCTTTTAGGAGTAAGTAGTTGGTAGGGGGAGTGTACAAGAGAATCCAGTACTCAGCCCTCCTGTAGGCCAAACATCTGCTCAGCACAAACTGAATGTAGGTGGGTACCAATGAACAGTTTATATCTTGCATGTCCATGGATCACCATGCAATGGATGCCCCCAACATGCCACAAATACCACCAAGATGCCAGGAACTTCATTATAGAAGGAGGGGGCATCATCAAGCCAAAGATGTGCCACAAATTGTGTCTATCTATGTGGTATTTGTATGGTATAATCCTAGCCAAAGAATTACACCAATCTGCCAAGACCAGTCATACTTTGCCTGCAGTGACCTACAGCCATATTACTTTTTGAGACTTTTGATACTCATGATGTCACTCAAACTGCTTAAGATCCATCTGTCTTGGCTTACTGTTTTACTATGTACTGCACAACGCTCTTAAATTTGGTTCGGTTTGCCCTATGCAAAACAAGGCTTTAATAAAACAAGTAAAACACCCTTGTGGAAACAGAAGACGGGTCTGGAAGAGAATCTACTGTGAAAAGAAATTGAAAGTAAAGATGCATTCACAATTTCCGGGCAGAGGCAAGTCAGTCCCTCATCATCACGCCTTTTGTCCCAAGAGCTCTATGAACTGCTTGCATTGGCCAAGCTCACAGTGACCAAGCTAGTGGCAGAGCCATTAGCATGGGATAATTAGAAGCTCTCTATCTCCTCAGAAATAGTTTTTTCAGAGTAATCCCCTGGATTGGGCCAATATGGAGACTTCCATTTCTCCTAACTCCTTACGTAAAAGAGATTCTTAAAATCTGATTTCAGACAGATCTGCACACGCAAAGCAAAAATCACACCAGTCACTAAAATGATGCCTGAGACACTAATAGACTTAAATTTGGTGCTTAAGAGAAATGAAGGTGTAGATTAAACACTGTGACATGTGACACTTTAATCACATTGACGTAATTTAGGATTAACATATTCTGCATCATGTCCCTATAAATCTGTATTTCCTCAACCGTGCTGGGCTTCTGCCATAGCATAGGAAGCTTTCAAGATGCTAATTATAAATAAAACACAACTTTCAGTGTCAGTCTGGTTTCCTGAATCAGCTTAGGCACATCTCATACCAGAAGAGCTACCCTAAAAATGCAGGAAATGTATCAGTTTAGGCAGAGCATGAACAATCTGAGCCTTGCAAAACACTCATAGCTTTTCATGTCAGGATCAGTGAAGGTGTCATTGTGGGATAATTGAAGGGGGAGCATGTTGCAATGAGAACCCAGATGGTTGTTGGTACCATTAGTGAGAGTTTACACAGATGGAATGGTAGTCAGGATGTTCAAAATTACAGGGCTGGTGCACAATGGACTGTTGTGCGCCAACGCAGACACCCTTGTACCATGGTGGAAGGTTGCCTGCGTTGCGGGGTGGATTGATTTTGTGCAGCAAGGGACACCTTTCTGCACAAAATCAATCAATTGAGGAAATTTCCTCTTTCTATGTGTGCTGCAAAATACAGCACACATAGAAAGAGGAAAAAACAAGACGAAATAAGGATATTTCTCCACGTTGAGCCTCCCTAACGCCACCCATGCGGTGCTGTTAGAATCTGACACATTCCCAGGTTTACAATTCCTCGTAAATCTGGGAATGCTTCAGATTCCATGGGTGTAGCGTGGGAACACCCACAGCAACACCCATGGAACGCCTCTTTCACGCAGTGTTCTGCGTGAAAGGGGCACATATTTGCAAGGGCATAAAAAGCCACGTGAAGTGGCTTTGCGTAGCCTTGTAAATACGCTGCAGCACATTGCGCCTCCGGTGCATCAGAAAAGTGACGCTCCAGCGGTGCAAAAGTGCCGCAAGGGGACTCATAAATGAAGCCCTTAGCTTTTAGTTTTAGCGATTATTGAAAGCCCAAGTTGATCGGAATCTTTAACCTGGAGTGAGGCTTCTTTGAGGATGGATGCGCATGTGAGGTTTTGAGGGAATATTGAAGACTCATTGTGATTGATCGTATTTGGAACAAAGGCTGTTAGGCGATACTTGTTGATTTTTTCTTTAAAGACAACAGGATTTTGTTGTTTTCTGAACACGACCAGCTGAAAACTCATTGGAAGGGACACAGAGTGAGGCAATATTTTCACGATGCAGTTAGAAGTCAGCGTCAAGATTCTGAAGATGATGAAATGTTGGATCTGAAGATGACACAATGTTCTGGCCAACTCTAGACTTGGAAATGTTCTTTAGGTTAATTCTCTGCATACTTTGTCAGAAAATTCGATTTCTTTGATCTGATCCAAGAAAGCATATGTTTCTACTTATTGGGTCTGGCAGATAGCGCTGCGGTCTCCATGGCCTATTATATTCGAGTTCTTTAAAATACACATACAGGGCTTTGTCTCTACCCAGAGGAGTTTTTCTCTCTCACCCTATGCTATTTATTGCCTTTATGGTGTATCTTTCGGCCTCCTAATGAGTGCCTGCATTGCAAGTCATGAAGGAGTATTTTGCATATCAGAAGTACCCTGAATCACCACACATTAATATCATAGGTATATTATATACATATCCATTGTTTTTGTTGCTTTTTCAATACTGCAGAATTAACATTTTAATCAAGACTTAGAATGTACGTCCGACCATTTAGCTTAGGCAATACTGTTATAGAGTGTACTTGTATAATCTTCGGGAGCTCTGCACAGCTCTTCCCCTGGCTTATAGACTGCTTGCTAGCAGCGGTGACTCCTCCATTATGGCTTAAGAGTGCCGCCCCCCCTGCCAGCAGATGCAAAACTTGAAAAATACAATTATAATAAAACAGGTTTATTATCATTTTATTTTTCTTCACAGGGCAGAGTCTTGGGGGCAGGGCTATCGCGACGACAGGCATGGAGGAGGAGTGGGCACTGCTGCAAGTGCGCATGAGGGTTTGGCTGGCTGTCTTTGGATGTCCAAATCGACATGCACACTGAGATGTCTCCAACCCGAGTTGCATTGCTGAGTTGGAGACAGCAGGCACAGGCTCCCAGTCTCTCTGGGAGCGCAAATCCAGCCCGCTCAGGCCAATCCCGGCGCTTCTCTCATGCTGCCAGCAGCATGAGAGCAGCGTATGGATTGGCTGTTGGGGAGTCTGGGAGCCTTTGCTGCAGTGGAGCCAGAGGAGTAGAAGAGCGGTGATGCGGCGGTGGCAGGTATGTTCCTTTTTTAATTTTTTTTTATTGTCGCCCACCTCCCTTTCCCACATCACCAGTTTTCCCTGACACCAGCCGCTACTGTTTGGCAGGTGGAGTTCTTATGACATCATGGGGTTCTGGGCGGTTTGAATTATCCCAAGGCAGTTGTTGGCTGTGCTTGGCTTGGGACGGTGTAGAGGGTTTTTTCTCCTGATGGAATAAAATAACTTGTTGATAACCCTACTGTGTCTAGCAAGCTTACTACAAATACCTGTCTGATCTGCTACTGGGAGTTGTGATTTAGTCCATCGTCTACCCAGGTCTATTCATTTCTATTTAATTATTCAGAGTTTTTAGTTGCCACTTGTTCGTTTTGAATCTGCTTCTTTTGTGTTTGTGGCCCTTGAGGGGCACGAGTTGTCTCAGGACACGAGTGGTTATTGATTTCCTAACGAATAGGGATATTAGTTGCAGACTTTGCTGATGGACTATCCTGACTTTGGAGACATTGTTTAAGACCAGAACAAAATTCCTAATGCAACACAAGTCCTTTGTTGACCTCTCATACTACCAATGATACAAAGACAAGAACCCTTCCTCCATTCGAATATAAAACTCTTGCAATCCGTCTGTGCAAAATTTGTGAAGGTGGTATTCGACAACTGTGGAAAGTTATTTAAAAAATGTTTTTAAGAAAAGGCAAAATTTGAAAAAAAGAGTTCTGGTAAAAAATCTAGAAGAAGGTAGTTTTGCAGGTGGAAAGATCAGCAAACCACAGTGAGTGTTTTTGCAGGGAGAACATTCTCCGGGACCTTTTTGGAAATTTCACCTGCAGTTCTTTTTTACCTGCAGTCATAGTTTTATGAAGGTGCTAGAAAGGGGTATTGATCTGAAGTACAGACGTTTGTATGAACTCTTATTACAGTTCCACACCATCCTAATATCATGCCCAGCAATGTGATGACCGACCCCGCCCCCAGATCGCATGCGTAATTCTAAAAATTGGCTAATAGCTGTAAACATCACGTTCTATTCATCATAGTGGTTTGTGAACAACACTGCATAGACAGGAACACATAAGTTAGTTAGTTTGCGAGTGCATGTGCGTGCGTGCGCGCGCGCCCCCGCCCAATCCTCTATTCCACTGGCCACTCAAGCATCTCAGTACGATCACAGACCTGTTTTTCCCGCCTACCTCTCCCCTCTTTAAACACAAGGAATTTTCATTACCTCAGCTAACGAGACCGTCACGCGAGCATCTGTTATGTTTTCAAGCCTTTTGTTGTTCAAAAACAAGAAAAATAACGATTTACTACCTGCGAACAGCTGGTTCGTCGAAGCTATTCATTCACGAGAACCAGTTCGGCTGAATACTTCGAGAAGGTAAGGCAGGGGATGGACGAACAACAAAGGCCGCGTCGTTTGGGACATAATTACTGCTGAAATGTGGCGTGGCACGTACAAAAAATAATTAAGGAGGAATCCGGCGGAGAATGAGCGCTTGAAGAATGAATGCTTGGGCAGTGGTTCGGCCCCAGGTCATGGGTTGAGTGCTGAAATATTCTCGAAGGTTCTTCGGTGCAAAACAATTACAGTGGAACTTCCAGTGAAAGCTAGGACAGGTAATGCCACATAGGGACCAGGCCACAAAGGTATTTTGGCTAATGTAAAGGGGTACTCCTGTAGTATTCACTATGCACCTGTGCATGCCTTTGGCCCCAGGCACCTAAAATGGGAAGAGAATTAGAACATAATGGGGATACTCGTAAACAATTAGTACAAATAGAATAGACTGTGCCCTCTTTGTATTTTTACAATTAAAAAGTTGGACATTTTGGGTCGGATCCAAATGGGCATGTAAGACTGTGTAAAAAACACAGGGTCGGAATGGGACGGGAAATAGACTTCAGCACCGAAAATAAATTGCCTCACATCATCGAATTAGATTGCTAAAAATGTGGCTCATGTTTGCAAATTGGGACAGTCTTAAACTTGAAAAGACATGCACTGTGTAAGTATTTTAGAAGGTATTGGAGACTGCATGCATTCGTGCTTGCTACAGGCCATGTTTGTGGTAATATCAGGGACTCAACAGCAAACAACAGCCCACCAGACCATAAAACAGGTCCACAAACATCAAAAATTACGACCCACACACTGACCTATCAGGCCAGCTCCTGGGGCACTGCCAGATTGCCCTATAGGCCAGTCCGACCCTGTAAAAATGTACTCCCTTAGTACTACTTCATGTACTCAATTGTTTTTGTGAATCATCCTATAGTGTCCTTCTGACCTCCATAGTATCCACTGATGGTAAGTGTTGGCACTCCACACTTTTCAGCAGCTTTAGCAGACCTCCCTTCCTGGACCACATCTTTTTATTGGTTTGTGAAACCCTTCTAATCTCTCAACAAGAGATTCATCAAACTCTTACATTTTTTGTGCTTTGAATTCTAGGTGATCTTGTTATATGGTTCCCCAAGATTGGACTGCATATTTGGACAACAAGATGTCAGAAATGTAGGGGCTGAATCCTCCACACCATCAGAGACTTTGGCCTAATTCCTAGCTAGCTCACAGTGCCTCACCCACACCCCTAAACTACCTAGGTGATTTGGTAACCTCGAACGTGACCCTCTGATCCCCAAGGGAATCATCAAAGCAGATCTCACCCCTTTCGTTGGTTACTTATGCATGCCAAGATAACACAGGGAAGATACGCATGAAAGATTCCAATACATTTATTGAAACAATCGAAGTCTTGCATAGAGAGAATGAGCTGCAATTATTAGCAGATGAAACAAAGCAATGTAACCAGCATCACAAACATGATGAACAGAATGAATAATCCAACCATGGCAGTGCAATTTTATATCAATGTATGTCTATGTATTCCTACCTAGCCCTGCCTCTAATCTGACAGCATAGTAGAGGTACCCACTGCCCGATCTCTAAGGATAGCCTGGGAGCCCAAACTTAAGCAACTTGGTCTGGTGTCAGATTGGAAATCCCTCTCTAATCAGGATCAGGATGGAAGATCAGCAGTAGCAGAGTCGCATGCTGAAAAACAGCATTCGTTCCAGGACTGTCGTGGCTGGAATGCCCCTCTGACCTCTAAGAGGACAGTGTAGTGTTTATATAATAAAAGCCTACTGTGTTAGATGCACAGCATTGTTGTCATGGTGTATCTACATGTTAGAAGCTGTCTCTGAGTGGACAATTGTATGCACTAGGATATCTTGTACTGTTCCTAGCCTTGAACGAGAGTACAGAAAATGTAGCAGAAAAGGCTTCCTAGAAACAGGCAGCATGTACAGCATACAGCGTCTTCGCAGAAGATTATCATGCAACCAAATATATAAACAATCTAGCTAAAATGAAGTCTGCTAAGATGTGTAAAATATGAAACTAAAGGGAGAACCAAAGTGGGCCCAAGAGTGCATCACTATAGTCTGACCTCTAAATCTGCCTTCCCAAGATTTTATATAACAAAAAACAGTCTGTGCTGAAAACTTATGTTACGGATCAGACCCATCCATATTTAATTTCATAGGCTTGATATGGAGATGGGCAGGCACACCAAACTGAAAATTGATTGACACATCGGAGGCCTAATGTCCCTAAACCAACTCCTACTCCCATGGTGCGGGCCACTTCGAGGTTATGATATGCCTTTCTGGTATGACAGACCTGTTGCCAAAGCCAGACCTTGCAAAGTAGGGGTCTGTCTTCAGAGAAAAAAAACTTTGTGCATGGGGCACATTAGTGAACTCTTCTTGTCGGGAACCAGCAAGGGCCTAAGGGGTGAGGCAAACTTGAAAACCACAGGTGGGCTAAGCATTAGAGGGGCTTTCTTATGTAGGGCAGCCCTGCCAATGCCATTTGTGAACCATTGGGTTAGCCAAGAGATGCTTTTCCTGGCAACAGAGCCTGTGGCAGCTAAGTTGTTGGGGAAACTCTACTCCCCCACACTCAAAATAAGATGGATTGAAAAAGGTAAGCAGGCAGAACAACCCCTGTGCCATCTTCACCCATCTCTAAATAGGGCCCAGTAAAATAAAACTTGAGGTGGTCCCTGAATCTACTTTCCCAACAGTGTATGAACAAAAACATGTTATGGGGTCGAACCACCTTGAACTCGAAGCACAAAAAGGTCTGAGAGTTTGTTGAACCTTGACTCTCCAATAAATTTGAGAGATTCCAGTTTCACCATCCACCAAGTTCTACTGCCCACACATGGCGTGCTGAAGAGAGTGCAAAAAGAACAATTGATGGACAGAATGCTGAACAATGTCAAACATTCACTCCAATACAGAGATTTGGGCCTAAATCCATTGTTTTTTTTGCTGCCCATGCCATTCCAGTTTAAACCCAGCAATATGCAAATCAGTATTGACCCTGCTCCCCATAGGAACAGTCCAGACCAAACTACCAGGCCAGATCTTCCCTGGTTTGGAAACAAGCATCCTGGGACCGTTTTCGGGGTGTCACCCCTCAGCAGCCAGGCTAGCTTGACTGCAGTGGCATGGAGAGCACAGGACCCACGTCTGGGCATACCCGTCCCACTCGGGGTGACAAATGCAAAAAGAACGTTTGATGGACAGAATGCTGAACAATGTCAAACATTCACCCAAGTACAGAGATCTGGGCCCCAAAAATGGTCCCAGAATCCTTATTTCTGGTCCAGGGAGGACCTGGCTTGGCAGTTCGGGCTGGACTGTTCCCATGAGGAGCAAAGTCATGACTGATTTGCATATGGCTGGGTCTAAACTGGAGTGGCATGGTGAGCAAAAGAACAATGGATCTAACCCAGATGTCTTGACTGGGGTGAATGTTTGATTTATTCCGCATTCCATCCATCGTTTGTGTGTCTTTTGCTTTCTCGCCCTAAATGCGCTGGGTATGCAGACGTGGGTCCCGGGCTTACTGTGCCACTGGATTTAAGCCCGCCTGGCTGATGAGGAGTGATACCCCGAACCCAGTCCCAGGAGGCTTGTTTGTAGTCCAGGAAGGACCTGGTTTGGTTCCAATGTGGCACTTGCCAAGCTCTCTGGTTATCGTGGAAGCAGCAGCCAAGACAGGTCAAGTAAAGTTGACTTTCATAAGCTACCCAAAAGATATCTGGTTCAGCACCACAGACATCCTGAATTGGAAGTGACTATGCACAGGGTACGATTCACTAACGGTCATGAAGAATGTAGAAGCACTAATCTGCACTTGCACATCTCACACCAAATGCCTAATTCTGCTCTATTACCGTACCCATTGTTACTGTGCCATTTGACGTAAATGAGAAATGTTGAATGCGAATCAATTAACAGAACAGTATAGTGTTTGGTAACTGGCCAAGACCAGTTTACAAACAAAATGGTTACGTTATGATTTGTTTTTTAAAAACATTTTATTGTCATTTTATATTTACAATACGTAGACCCTATTGGTAGCATGTTTGTCAGCAACACAGATATTAGTGCAGTGACTTATAAAGCAGTCAATAATGACAATAGTGCAAGTGTATGTCACTTAGTGCACATGATGTACCATCAATAACGATTTCTCAGCAACAGCGACACTGTGTATGCACCACTACCTCACCACTATTCTCGGGGTGGAACCCAGTGTCTCTTGCTGTTATGAGGCTTGTTCTTTGCTCTCCATGCAGGATTGCCTTTCTCCTATATTATCTATTTTTGGACCTGGCCCTTTCTGTAGGGTCAGTCCAGATTTTTGCCTTCAGAATCCTATTTTTGCTGAAGCCATTTTGTTGGCATTAGGACTTTAATCACTTTAGTCTTGATAACCAGTAGTAAAGCAAATTGGTATTCAACTGACTGGTACATTTGATTTACTTATAAGGCCCTAGTATATGGTACTAAATGTACACAGGGCCTGTAACTTAAATTCTACAAGTGGGCTGCAGTACTCATTGTACAACCCATGAATGTAGACTGTACACCATGTCTCAGGCCTGCCACTGAAGGCTGTAGTGCAGTTTTAGCTTGCCAATTCAACTTGGCAAAATACATCTTTTGCCAGGCCTAAACCTTTCTTTTTAATACTTATAAGTCGCCGCTAAAAGCTCAGAGGGTAGGGTGCATGGTTTCTAAAAAGTGGGACATGTGTATTTAAGTTTAACATGTCCTGGTATTAAATCCAAGATATCCAGTTAGGTGAGTAACAAGTATTTTATTACTCAAGTACAGAGATGCGTCCTCCAACTCCCCCGTCCAGCAGCAACTGCCAATCTCCACTCATCTTCCAACATTCCACATTACATCCCCACAATTCTACAGGCTACCTTAGGAGATGATAATGCAACATATCTCATCTCTTTAATAAAACCTATAAATAAAATTAGTTTGATTTAACATATACTTACATAAATTTGGAACCATCTCCATTAACAAAGTGGAATAAATAGAACAATTACAACTGCTTTAGAAAACATTGTAATTCAAACAATAATTATAATACATTAGAATGACACATTAAAAAACATGACTTAGGTATTAAGAAAAGTTCACACCCCATCTTTTACCTCAACAGAATGACACTTTGTTAATTTACTAGCATTCCAAATATTACCATCATTCGACACCACAGTATTTCCTTGGCCCTTGAATACTCTGCATGCAACTTACCACACTGTTTCAGCTTTTTTCCCAACATTCGTTTCCAATACCAAACCCAAACACTTACCTTAATTGAGCAAGCTTTGCAGTTTGATATTCTTTCATGCCTCAGTTGATATCCTTGTAGATATTTCACCACTTTATCTTTAACCTTGGCCTTTGTACTATTCATGTATCCAACAGACTTCTCATTCTTACACATCCACCCAGGATACACCAAAGAATGTGGATTCCTCCCTTTTAGTAAATAAAAGGGCTTGACACCCGTAGCTGAATGGGGAGTTGTCCTGTAGTTCCACATCATCTTTTGCATTTCTCTCTTCCAGCATAAATCATTACACGCAATCAATTGTATGCTTTCCACTAGTACACGGTTAAACCTTTCCATTAAACCATTTTTCCTGGGATGACATAATGTTGTTCAATGCTGCATAACTCAATTTATTTTTAAAAATTCCTCCAGCTCATCAGACATAAATTGCGGGCCGTTATCCATGACTTTCTCTTTTGGCCATCCTTCACGCATAAATACCTTACTCAAGAATTCCATCACTGCATCAGTATTCACACAGTCCACAAACTTAACCTCTGGTCATTTGGAAAAATAGTCCATTAATACTAGGGCATATTTTCAAAACACTCTTTCACCGAAAATAGACCACAGATGTCCAAACCTAGTTTTTTTCCTTGGCTCATTGGGAAACTTCACAGGAGTAATTGGCGTTTCCTGTGACTTATGAGTCTTATCACTCCTTGAACATGGTAAACAATCTCTCACCCACCTCTTAATCATACGGTCCATGCCTGGCCATCAAAAGTGTACCCTTGCCTATCTTTTCAACCCTGACATACCTCCATGTCCATCATGCAGCAAATCTACTAATCGGTTCCTCAACTCCTCAGGAACAACCAATTTGTCTTGTCGCCTCGGTACAATTTGTCTTCAACTCACGCCAACTCATCCCATACACCATTATATACATCCAACAATGCAATTTTTGACTTCTCCTTAGGCCAACCTTCTTACAAACATCCTTTAATCGCATTCTTCGCGTCTTCAGTTGCAATTTTCGATATCGTATTCACTTTCCAAAATAGACCCCTTGCCGCACCCAGATAACGAAGCAACAACAATATCATTATCATCATCCATCCGATGTTGCATTTCCTGTTCATCAATTTTTAAAGGTTATCATGATAGACAGTCAGCATTAACATTAATATGTTCAGGGACATACTTTATAACAAAAGGAAACTCTTGCAAATAATGCAACCATTTAGCTAGTCTAGGAGTGGCTTTTCCGGCACCCTTAGTAGAAAACAACTCCACCAGCAGTTTGTGATCCGTTCCTAATTCAAAAGACTGTCCCCATATATAGTTCTTAAACTGCTTATCTGCCCACCAGCATGCTAAAGCTTCCTTCTCAATAACACTACATTTTCCTTCAGCACCCCTGAGAGTACAAGAAGCGATAGCAACAACCCTCTCTTCCCCATTTTTCCTCTGCATTAGACCACACTCAACCCATACAGACCGGCTTCGGTCACTAAAATAGATTGATCATTTATATCAAATGGTTTCAAATTAACAGCATTAATTATATAATCCTTTGTGTTCACAAAAGCATCTTCACAAGATTGTGTCCACACAAATTTTTTATTTTTTTTCACTAGATCCCTTAATTCCTTGGCAATATCTGAAAAATACTCAATAAACTTAGCATAATATTCAGACATTACCAGGAAGGATCTAAGTTGGTCTTTATTTACATGTGACGGAGCATCCTTTATTGCCTCTACCAGTTTCAACTTGGGGCTTATGCCATTCTCTAAAATGGTATGCCAAAGATAGTCTACCTGTTTTACAGCAAATTTAACACTTGCTCAAACTTACTGTTAATCCAGCCTCACTCAATTTTCTCATCACATTTTCCAGAAGACCATCATGCTCATTTCCATCCTTTCCCCATACCAAGATGTCATCCTGATAGAATTTTACATTGGGTTCACCCTCAAACAGCTTCTACAGAACTCTTTGAAACAACGCAGAGGCTGAACCGAATGGCATACGCACAGATGTAAACAATCCCTCTGGAGTGATAAATGCTGTTAAGTGCCTTGAGGATTGATGTAACTTAATCTGATGTTAGATAGGCTTGTGACAAATTTAAAGTTGAAAACACTCTCACTTGGCCAATGGTCACCAACAACTCGTTAATGTTAGGAAATGGATACAAATCCACCCATATCGATTTATTTAAATAGCAGTGATCAACACACATGCGGACCCCCCATCAGGTTTTTTTACCAAAACAATGGGGCTTACCCAATCAGCGGACTCCATCTGCTCGATAATACTCTCTGCTTCCAACCGACACAGTTCTTCTTTTAAGGCAGCTCTCATAGTTATAGGTACTCTTGTCAGCTTATGTATAACTGGCCTGGCATCCTCCTTCAGAACGATCTTATGGCAAAATCCCCTTAAGCAGCCCAATTTTGATCAAAAAGCACTTGGGATCGCATCTTTCCATTTACAGCTTTCATTCTGTTCCCCAGTCCTCTCAGTACCTGTGAATAAAACTTGCTCTGGATGATTTGGATCCAAAATAATACCTAATATCAGCTGATCAGACCAACCCAAGAGATTTTTACCCACACTAACAACATACACCTTAGATCGTACACACTGTCCCTTAAAGACAATATCTGTAGAGAAACATCCCAACAATGGCAACCTTTTCCCACAGTATCCCACAGGATTAATTTCAGCCGCAACCAACTTTACACAACCTATGCTTTTAAAGGTCAATTCATCAGTGATAGTATACGGGAGCATTAATCTGCCCATACATCAATACATTTTCCATGAATGCTCACTTTACACTTAGGTGGATGGTAAGATTCCCTCACAGTGTCTACTTTCACCTCCTCAACCACCAATACCTCATCATTGTCACTATCCAACTCATTACACTCACACACAACACTCACTCTACCACTCCAATCTCGTTCCTTACACACACAAGCAAAATTACCTATTTGTGTGCACTTAAAAAACACCTAACGGTAGTAGCCGGGCAATTTGCAAACGACGCAACATGTTTCTCACTATCACACCGATAACATTTACTTGTTATTTTTTTTCCATCTTTAAGTCCCTGCTTTGTCTGAACCCTACTCTCATCATCTCGTGAGTTCGTAGACTTAACTCCCAGTTTTTAAAACTTCTGTACCACATTCACAACTTTCGACGTATCTCCATGGTTATTAGATTCCTGCTGCTTTAGTTCCTTCACATATTGCATATTATGTTCTACTATTTTTGCCACTATGATAGCCTTTTCTAGGAATGGTTCCTTCATATTAAGTAACTTATCTTGAATCTTAGTGTCGTTAGTTTTATTTACCAACATTATAATTTTATCACATAACTCTCTGAATCTGCAAGTGGATGCCAATGTTCTCAATACAGCAATATATTGGTCTACTGATTCTCTTACCATTTGTTCCCTTGAAAAGAATCTGTGGCGTTCTACCACAATATTTACTTTCGCTTTATAATTGCCCTCTAATGCTCTTATGGCTTGTGCAAATTCATCATCCTTCTCTTCCTCCTCCTCATCTCCTTGCATCTCTCAAGGTGGAATCGGTAAAGACCTTTCTTCTGTCAGTGCCTAAATTATGCTTTCAAATTGATAACTTCCGCTTAGGCACAAACACATCAACCCCAAAGGACTCTAAATAAGTTTGAAATGCCTTTTGCCAATCCTCCCACAACATCGGTGAATTACCTGGAGCAGCTAAAAACGCCGGTGGGGGCATTATAGAATCCAAATTTGCCATAGTACAGCACAACAGTAGGTTCTGTTGCTGCTTTACTTTTAAAACCCTTTCTTCCTTTGTTTTTTTCTTTTTTTTTTCCCAACAATTCCAGTCAAAATTGTAGTGCTATTCCAAGATACATAAATCTCTTACCTAAAATCCAGTAAGAAATCAATACAACATCTCTCTCCCTACCGCTGGTAGTTTAGGCAAAATGTCAAGAGCTGGGCCGGCAGAGATGGAAAGCAGGCAATGAGCAAGCGTCTTGACTAACCTCACAGGGACGGAAGTCAGGCAACATGTTGAAGAACACAGTGAAACGGAAGTCAGGCAATCAACTGGCTATGTGTTGATGCCCACAACGGAGACGGAAGTCAGGCAAATTACCTCAAACATCTCCCGCAGTGCATTTTGTGAGAAGCTCATGGAAACAGACATCTTCGCGTGCAGCACTCATGGACTCCGTCGCGCGCTGCCATTACTTCAGATCCCAAAGGACGTTCCTACTTTTAAAACTGCAGCTCAGGACCAGATACCGATCGCCGCAAGCCACAGCCTTGCTGTTCAGCGAGCCACAGGACAGAACCTGGTGATATCCCCATCTTTGCAGTGAGGCCACCAGCAATCAGGCACATCACAATTAATAGCCACTTGACCAGGAATGACAAGATAGCTGGAGGACCGCTCGTCGCCACTATTAAATCCAACACATCCGGTTAGGTGAGTAACAAGTATTTAATTACTCAAGACACAGATGCATCCCCCAACTCACCTGTCCAGCAGCAAATGCCAATCCTGGAACATTCCCCCACACATCTTCCAACATTCCACATTACATCCCCACAATTCTAAAGGCTACCTTAGGAGATGATAAAGCAGCACCTGGCAGTGAAAAGCTCCCAAAGTCGTTTTTCACTGCACCAAGGCTAGCCTCCCATATGCTAACACTGGATCACCTTATTACACTTAATAAGTGGTTTAAATACTTTTATTCGATTTCTTTGAAATCATAAAAGGGTGGGACGAACCGAACCACATGAATACATGAATATCAAACAATTGTGCTGGGTTAAAATTACAATAAACTCATTTGAATAAATAATAAAATAATGTTAAGACTCTTTCTATTCCAGCATACACTGTCTAGCTCTGCAAGAAAAGCAGACTTCTTACTGATATGGTTTGAACTGTACACAAGCATGCATTGTTTCCCGGGGTGTAATAAAGTGCTAGTGCTATGGGCGTATGAGATGCAGGATTTAAATTAAGTAAACAAGGCGATTCTGCAAAGTTGAGTGCAGTTCATCTATCTCTCTTTTCTAGTTCAATTGCTGCTAGGTTCAAGAATTTGACTGCTTTACATTCCAATTGGACAGTCGAGCCTCATAGGCATTTCATAACGGCCGCTCTGCAAGTCGTTTTTAAGTGATAACTTCAGTTTGGGAGCAGATAGAGTAATACTTCTTCCACTCATTTGAATTGTAATTGTAAATCCTCTTTAATGTTAAAGTCGGATTCTAAATTACTATTCTGAAAATGGCACTTTTATAAAGTTTTCAAAAAACAGAGCTCTACACTTGTGCTCCTTTACTGTCGCACTGCTGAAAGAAGGGAACAACTCCCTCAATTGTTTAAAGTTCATCCAGGTAAACCACAGTACTCATAGTTATCGTAATATATAATCCTCCATTATTCCTGGCTTATGTCATCGTATTCTTCACCACAACGGAGACAGTGAGATCCAATCCATAATCTTTATTAAACATTTCCAATACATGCTGTATGCCATTCTAGGCTTTGTACAACAGTACGTACAAATTGGTCTCCATATGAAATATGCACAACATGTCCCAATGCATTTCGAGCCGTGTGGGCTCTTCGTCAAGGGAATCTAGAACATATAAAATGAACAGTGTGACTCATCCAATTCATTGTAACACATATGAAATGTCGAAAAAGCTGCAGTGATTCTTTTCATTCAAACCAAAAGTGTATTAAAACACCTTCCCATTATCCACTTCAGTGATACTCATTAATTCAACCCATCTCTACTCCCCCGCCCGAACATACAATTGCCCTATTAAACTACACAACCATACCGTAAAAACCTTTGTACCCCTAACCTCAAAGGCTCAACTCTGCGTATTCAAAGAAACCCCATTCCTCTCTGTCTAACTGCCCTCTCATCCATTAACTCCCTCCTTCCTTCGTAACACACACACTCTTCCAAATAATCTCTCAATATTAATCCACGCACAACACACACACCCTTCCACCTAATCTCTCAAAATTAATCCACGCGCTCACAATCACGAATTACAAACTGGCAACCAATCAATCCAAAACCCCGTACTCCCCATTACTCCATACATCCACCACCCAATTCCTCTCCCTTCTCTCCAAGCTCCTCTGTAGTTACCCTCCTTCGTGGTAAACACTCCTACTCCTACACCTGATCCCTCACTGTTAAACAACACGCTAATCCCCATATTTACACACGTTCCAAACCGCATTCATACCACCCTCACGGCTTCATACTGCCCCTCATTATTTAACCGCCCGCACCAATCTCACCTAATTTGACTTCACTCCACGAAATAACGTCCTCATGCATGCATAATGATACAATCGTATGCTCTTCCCTCACATTCATTTAAATACCAAACAGGCGTACTCATTAGCTCCCCACGTGGCGTTTTGCCCAACCCACTTATCCAGCATAATCAAAACCTACTCATGAACAACGTTCCCTCCGAACTCTAATTCCCATAATATATTTCCTACCCGCCGTACTAACAAAACGGCACTGTTAACTAATGCGTACCCCATGAACAAATGAATTAAATACCAAATGCATCTTCGTTCACCCCAAACATAACACTAAACAAGGTAACATGCGATACTACATCACAATAATGAAATTAAATGACTATGCTCTTAAAACGCACAACTAATATACCATGCTTAGATTGAAACAGTACATAAAAGAATACATCAAAAACATAAGAAAACTAAAATATAAAACATTCCAAATTGCCCAATGAAACCTATCCAAATTCTGTGTCCAGATGATTTTCAGCCGTCTTCATCTTTGCGCTGTCTTTGTAGTGATGAACTCTATCTTATAATGTTATCCACTTTTTTTCTGTAAATACTCAATCAATAGGGTGCAAAACTCCTTGAGGTGAAGATTCTAAGTAGAAACAAATGATGAGGATGCACTCCCTCCCTTAATACGAGGTAACTTGCAAACTTGACTAGAAAGTGCGTGCGAACAGTAATAGCGGCTCGCCCCCAAACCACAAATACTACACAGTATTAAAAAAACAGAGCTCTACACTTGAGCTCCTTTACTGTCGCACTGCTGAAAGAAGGGAACAACTCCCTCAATTGTATAAAGTTCATCCAGGTAAACCACAGTACTCATAGTTATCGTAATATATAATCCTCCATTATTCCTGGCTTATGTCATCGTATTCTTCACCACAACGGAGACAGTGAGATCCAATCCATAATCTTTATTAAACATTTCCAATACATGCTGTATGCCATTCTAGGCTTTCTACAACAGTACGTACAAATTGGTCTCCATATGAAATATGCACAACATGTCCCAATGCATTTCGAGCCGTGTGGGCTCTTCGTCAAGGGAATCTAGAACATATAAAATGAACAGTGTGACTCATCCAATTCATTGTAACACATATGAAATGTCAAAAAAGCTGCAGGGATTCTTTTCATTCAAACCAAAAGTGTATTAAAACACCCTCCCATTATCCACTTCAGTGATACTCATTAATTCAACCCATCTCTACTCCCCCGCCCGAACATACAATTGCCCTATTAAACTACACAACCATACCGTAAAAACCTTCGTACCGCTAACCTCAAAGGCTCAACTCTGCGTACTCAAAGAAACCCCATTCCTCTCTGTCTAACTGCCCTCTCATCCATTAACTCCCTCCTTCCTTCGTAACACACACACTCTTCCAAATAATCTCTCAATATTAATCCACGCACAACACACACACTCTTCCACCTAATCTCTCAAAATTAATCCACGCGCTCACAATCACGAATTACAAACTGGCAACCAATCAATCCAAAACCCCGTACTCCCCATTACTCCATACATCCACCACCCAATTCCTCTCCCTTCTCTCCAAGCTCCTCTGTAGTTACCCTCCTTCATGGTAAACACTCCTACTCCTACACCTGATCCCTCACTGTTAAACAACACGCTAATCCCCATATTTACACACGTTCCAAACCGCATTCATACCACCCTCACGGCTTCATACTGCCCCTCATTATTTAACCGCCCGCACCAATCTCACCTAATTTGACTTCACTCCACGAAATAACGTCCTCATGCATGCATAATGATACAATCGTATGCTCTTCCCTCACATTCATTTAAATACCAAACAAGCGTACTCATTAGCTCCCCACGTGGCGTTTTGCCCAACCCACTTATCCAGCAGAATCAAAGCCTACTCATGAACAACGTTCCCTCCGAACTCTAAATCCCATAATACACTTCCTACCCGCCATACTAACAAAACGGCACTGTTAACTAATGCGTACCCCATGAACAAATGAATTAAATACCAAATGCATCTACGTTCACCCCAAACATAACTCTAAACAAGGTAACATGCGATACTACATCACAATAATGAAATTAAATGACTATGCTCTTAAAACGCACAACTAATATACCGTGCTTAGATTGAAACAGTACATAAAAGAATACATCAAAAACATAAGAAAACTAAAATATAAAACATTCCAAATTGCCCAATGAATCAATGAAACCTATCCAAATTCTATCTCCAGATGATTTTCAGCCGTCTTCATATTTGCGCTGTCTCCGTAGTGATGAACTCTATCTTATAATGTTATCCACTTTTTCCTGTAAATACTCAATCAATAGGGTGCAAAACTCCTTGAGGCGAAGATTCTAAGTAGAAAAAAATGATGAGGATGCACTCCTTCCCTTAATACGAGGTAACTTGCAAACTTGACTAGAAAGTGCGTGCGAACAGTAATAGCGGCTCGCCCCCAAACCACAAATACTACAAAGTATTCAAAAAACAGAGCTCTACACTTGCGCTCCTTTACTGTCGCACTGCTGAAAGAAGGGAACAACTCCCTCAATTGTATAAAGTTCATCCAGGTAAACCACAGTACTCATAGTTATCGTAATATATAATCCTCCATTATTCCTGGCTTATGTCATCGTATTCTTCACCACAATGGAGACAGTGAGATCCAATCCATAATCTTTATTAAACATTTCCAATACATGCTGTATGCCATTCTAGGCTTTGTACAACAGTACGTACAAATTGGTCTCCATATGAAATATGCACAACATGTCCCAATGCATTTCGAGCCGTGTGGGGTCTTCGTCAAGGGAATCTAGAACATATAAAATGAACATTGTGACTCATCCAATTCATTGTAACACATATGAAATGTCGAAAAAGGTGCAGTGATTCTTTTCATTCAAACCAAAAGTGTATTAAAACACCCTTCCATTATCCACTTCAGTGATACTCATTAATTCAACCCATCTCTACTCCCCCGCCCGAACATACAATTGCCCTATTAAACTACACAACCATACCGTAAAAACCGTCGTACTCCCGGATTCTAAATTACTATTCTGAAAATGTCACTTTTATAAAGTTAGCATCTTTCTTCCTAAACCAAATGTGGCTTTCTGCCAGTGTCTAGGGTCACATGACTGTGAATGGCTCTTCTGTGGTGTGATGTGTATTCCTTCCTGAAATGAGGACAAAGGGGCCTTGATTGTGGGTCAGAGTGTTCCTCTTCTGAGCAGGATGGTCTAGTGGTTGTACTCAGCCCTTTCTGAGCTTCAAAGGGTAGCCTGAGGGCTGTGCCCGCCTTCTTCCTGACTACTAAGGCTACCTGCCCAGCCACTGATAAACACAGCTCACACATAATCCTGCCTATCTTTGTGCCTCCCTAACCGATTGGAGCCAAACTAAGGAAAGGGGGAAGGATAGAGAAAAGGGGTATCCCCCACCCAGAGGCTGGCATTGGGTATAACAATGGCACCCGCAGAACCTATCATCAGAACACTCCTGAACCTGTGGAAGATTCAGAAGGACTGTACTGCTATCTGAAGAATGTAGACTGGACCTGTGTACCTTGAACCCAGGATCCCCAGAAGTGACTCCAAGGGTCAGTTGGCTCACCTCCTTTCTGAGCTCTAAGGACACAACAAACTTCCAGAGGCCTTCCCAGCAATGCCAAGCTGACTAGCACCAATTGTATCTGTCTGAGTCCTCCTGCAGGCTGCTACTGGAGTGAGTCGTGATCCCCAAGTGGTGTCCCACCAGGCCCTGGACCGTTGGCTGGCATCAGAGAGTACTCCTTCTTCCTCTAAACTACAAAGACTGAGCTACAACTGAAAATCCAGACGTTTTGGGCTCTTCGTGATTGCGAACAGACTCTTCGTGTCAACATCTACTGCCCATGTCTCCTGCCAATGAAAAGTGAACGGCAGCCTGCTCTTTACATCAACAGCGACCGCCCTCGTCTCCTGCCAATGCGAAGCTCCACTGTCGATCTGCTCTTCACAGTGCAAATGGCCTCCTTGCTGCTGTTGCTCAAATGTGGCTTGAATGTGAATTTACCTTCAAAAAATGAAAGACAAGAGGCGTTTGGCAAAACAGAAAGAGTATGTTTAATTAAACGCAGTGGCCTGGTGATCAGGCAACAGAGTCGGGGTCTGAAGACTGTCTCAAAGCACATTGGTTTCAGCCATCATTTTATACATTACATGAAGAATCATAAAATGATTTGTACATTCCTTTGGAGACAGAAATCTGGGCCTAGTCATGGGGCCATAAATCTGGTCATTTGATAAGAAGCCCAGGTGGGCCTCAACCTTGTGTGGACCAATGCAGGGCCAGTGGGTACTTGTCCAGATATCTAGCATGGGGACCGAGCGATCACTGCATGAAGCATGCATGCTGTGTTCTGATTGGCTGTGTTTTCCTAACTTAGCGTGATATCTGACTTTATGGTGTTTTTGGGAACATGCGCTCCTCCGGCCAAACGTGTTTTGTTGGAGCCAATCTCCTGAGACCATTGTGGTGTCGCTGCCTATCTGTGGGATCGATCTGGGTTTTCCTGTTCGCACACTTGTCTAATAGATTTGTGCCACCTCACCTTTGATCTGTCAATCAGTTGCTTCAGGCCTAGGTCGCACGGCCTGCCTGACTCGGGGTTGTGGGGGAGGTCATACTGGGTGAATTCAACAAAGGAGATGCGAGTTCATTATTATACGTACCCGTATTATGGTGTACATGGACATCGTATTTATCAATGTTAACACTGCTATTGCCAACACAATGCTCCGGCTGAGTCTCATTGCATGGGCTTGGACTGTGCGAGAAGGCAACATCTTCACTGGGACGAACCTGGTCCCTATATCCGCCCTCTGCATTGCAATTGGCCTCAACTTATGACTTTGACCTTTCGAGCGTGACCAGATAGCCAGGAGTGGTGCTTTGTGTTTTTTTTGGCACTATTTTCACCTGAAACTTTACAAATTCATAACTTTGATTCTACTTTTTGGATTTTTGTCTTTTTTGTGTCTTTTGATTTATTAAAATTGACACTATTTTACTAAATTGTTTTAGGATTTTACTTCTGTTGTTTTTTCACTCTATTACTACTTGAGTGCTGCATAAATACTTTTCACATTGCCTTTAGGTTAAGCCTGACTGCCTTTGTGGAAAGCTGCAGAGAGTTAAGCACAGGTTTATTTAGTGAATTGTGTGGTTCACCCTGACAAGGAATGTGTATTACTTGAGTGGGGCTCTCACTCCTCTCAACAAATAACCACATTTCTTACATTGGTGTTTATTAGTGGGATCCAGTACATGTGTTTGTACAGTGCCACTCAATGATTTGTGTAAAACCTAAAAATGCCTTAATAATCTGACGCAATTATTTTTTTTAAATTCCCCTTGATTTTTAATTGGCCAATTTCTCCCTTTTCCTAAATTTAATTTCCTTAGCGCCTGTGATATGTTTTGCAAAAAATGGAAGGAGACCTCAGCGACATTGAAGGCTATACTGTGACAGAGCTGAAAAAGTTGTGCAGGGAGCAGGCTGCAGCTAGCCAAAGGGTTTGGGAGACATGCATACCAGATAGATGTCAGAGCCTGGGAGTATGCCCCCTCGCTGCAAGCTACATCACAGGAACAGGAAGAGTATGATGATGATGATGTAGAAGGGGAGGATGGAATGGAGAAGGAGAGAGAGAACCTCCTGAGCATGGCGTCAGAACTAGAGGAGAGAAGAGAGGCCATAGTAGGAAAGTCCGCTGCTGGATCCTTAGCAGGAAGTAGTGTGTCCTCCTGAAACCTATCCCCTGCGGAATTGGAAGACAGGAAGGCTGAAAGGGAGCAGAGGATGCAACTGGTCACTCTGGCAATGGAGGGAAGGAAAACAGAGAGATGTTTGGCAGTGAAAAAGTCTGAGGCTGAAAGGGCCTTGGAGGAATGGAAATTATCTCTGGAGGAGAAGAAAATATTGCTGGCTCATGAGATGAGTCAAAAGGGCCTGGACTTGAAGGCAAAGAAGCTAGCAGAGTCCAGTGAAGATGGTGGTAGTGACCAGTGGTGGCTGGTGCATAGGGGCGAAAGGGGCGTTGCCCCACTAGACTGCACAAGAGAGAGAGACACGACCACACGCAATGCAGCAGCCTCAAATTAAGTGCTCACTGCTGCCCCGTGTCGGACTCGAAGTTACTTCGAACACAAACCAAATTGCTGCTATTTTCGTGTGTTTTGTTTTGTTTTTAACTAGGAAGGGACGAGGATGAGGTCACAGGGTCAGAGAGACACTCCTGCCCATGTGCTGGCCGGGGCGAGGACTATTGCTCGCCCTCGAAGCACATGCGAGAGGAGTGATGTCATCCTGAAGGGCGTGGCCAGAGAAAGCGGAAAATGGCTGGTTTCACATGGGGCGCCTATGCTGCGGCCCACGCGACTTCAGCAGCGCGCCACTGAAATGAATGGCAAGGGGCAGGGCAGTGGGTGGCAACAACCTGAGCACTCCCTTGCCAATCGCGCTTGTCCCAGACCTCCTGATTGGACAATGGAAGGTGTGGGAGTGGGCCTCGGATTGCGGAAGAGCCCGCCGACCGCCGTGCAGCTCTGACTCAGGCGCCTCTCTTAAGGTCTGTGGAAAGGTGGCAGCTGGTGTCCCTAAGCAGCTAAGTGCACATGCTTTTAACATCGGAGGGTCTGACTCTGTTCAAGCAAACCGGGAGCGCACAGCGGCTCATTCAGAGCACTCACCCTCGGCCCTCACCCTACATGACTCGCTGCCCCGCTGGAATGCAGTCTACTCCCAGGCCGAACCACTTGGAAGTTGAACTCCGGGGAGCGGCGGACTACCACTCTCAGCAGTCACAGCACAGCACAGCAGACTGCACTGCAGAAGACTACCGACAGGCTGGGGTGCGAGTCGTACGACAACAGGTAAGTGGCAGTGCAATTATTAAAACATTTTCAGGGAGAGAACCCTCCCAAGCCCCCTCCCACCACCGGGCAACCCGGACCTCCACGCCTCACCACCTTCAAATGTCACCAGCCGCCGCTGAGGTCCCCAGGAGAGGCGAAAGTGTCCACAATCCCAAAGACTTTGTGCCTAGGTATGTGGTTGGATGATGTTGACAAGTGGTTTGAAGCATATGAGGTGGCCCTTTGTATGCATAGAATCCCAGAGGAGGGCTTGGGAGCTGGTCTATGGACGCATATGCCAGTTTTTGGGAGAGTTACACTGTTGATCTTAGAGGTAGCTGACCAGATGACATATGTCCGACTGAAGCAGACTTTATCACCATTTTTGGTCTCACTCCAGAGAAATACTGCTTGAGGTTCAGGGACAGCCATAAGTAGTCTAAGCAGTCTTGGGTAGATTTTTTGGATTACTCCAATAAGGCGCTGAATGGTTAGGTGAAGGGAAGCAAAGTGTATGATTTTGATTGGCTGTATTTGCTTTACAGAATAGCCTGATAAACTCCAAGCTCAGTGTAACCATGGAAGTTATAAAGGAGGCTAACTTCTGGATTAGTAGCAGAGTGTCAAAGGAGGTACCTAGCAGGGATCGCCAGAACAGCCACGGCTCCTGCATTAAGGCAGAGGAGCTTAGCCCGCTAAATAAAAATGCAGCAGAGATGAAAAATGAAATGGTAATAAAGTTAATTTATTGCCATTTAATTTTTCACTATTCCGTCCCGAGCTAAGTGTCAGGGCGGGGCGGGCCCAGCCAGCCGCTGCTGCTGAGTGGCAGCAGCAGAGAGGAGTGGTGGGAATTTAAGTTTAAACAGCACATGTCACTTTGGACGGCTGTCTTGCGACGGCCAGCCAGACATGCGCACTTTAAACCTCTCCACCTAGCTTGAGCAAGAACAGCCCCCCAGGTGCCTGCTGGGGTGTTAAGGCAGCCCTCTCCAGACAATCATGGCACTGCTCTCATGCTGGTTAACAGCATGAGAGCAGCATCTGGACTGGTAAAGGGAGTTGACTGGGGCCTGCGCTGAATGCCTGGAAGGTAAGTGCATATTTTCTTTTTCATTCTTGTATTATCATTTTCCTGCTAATTCAGTCCTCTGAGTCCCTCCGGCTCATCAGCAGGTCCTCCTCCATGCTGACTGACTTATTTTCAAGTGAGTCCATGCCCTTCTCCTGCCCACCATGATGCCTCTTCCTGGCAGGTGTCCCTGTGCCATCTCATAGGCTCCGCCTGCGCAGTCAGGGAGCCTGAGCCGCCAGATCCTACCCGGAGTAGAACGGGAGATGAAATCTTCGAGGTCTTGTGCCATCGAGGAATAGTCAAAGTCAGTCTCCATTCTGTTCCCTGTGTGATCCTGGGCAAATCACAGGAACACCTGGGGCTTCTGGTGCTTGGGAGTACTTATAAGATGATTTTACAGCCCACCCCCTTAAAGACGGATTGCAGGAACTGAATTAATCGCCTGCAATGACTACCCCCCCTGGAAGCGGGAGATTTAACTTGCACTGAAAAGGCTTGCATCCACGAAGGCTGGGTAGTGCTGCAGTGCCCAAGGGGCGGTTGGAGTATTCTGCGTCAATGGATATTGATTGGGACACTATCTTCAATGCCAGTTGGCTACCAGATTCCGGGGGGGGGGGGGGACATCCGTTCTTTCATTGAAGGGTGTCAGATTCCATTTGGTTTATTGCACACTTCGTTTCACCTCACTTCGCAACTGAACAATAACTTTGCAGTTCCAATACAAAGCCCAAAAGCTGTATTTTTCCAGCTGTGGGCTCAGCGGAACCAGACCTATTGTTGAAGCAATTATAGGTCATACATTGTACCCTCTGGATGCAACTTATCTTTATGGGCAGTGCGGGTATTATTACCTCATTCCTCATTAATGATCTCAGGCTCTGAAGTCTCCTCCATCATTGGCCATAGACCTTATGTCTTCATTTTCTCAATGAGGGGCACGCAGGCCATCATTTATGAGAAGCAGCTAATGCTTTGAAAAGTCAGCAGAACGTCACAGATTTCCAAGCACAGGCGTTCCTTCGAGATTATTATTGCAGCACTTTACAAAAGAACAGTGTGGCAGTAAAGACGAAAGTCTGGATGTGCAGTCCGTCGCGTGCAGCTCTCAAGTTCACCGCAGTGCCCTACGGGATTCCTGCGCTTTTCAGCTAGTGGTGTAATAAGGGTGCCATGAGCAGTTTAGTGGTAAAATTCTGCCACAATTCACATTGAGTGCCCCCACCCTCCGGTTCTTGGACCCCTGGGCCACTATACCTGCTGAACTATTGATAGCTAGCCCTCGTTTCACCACTCCTTTGCTACATAGGCGCTTACAAATACCTGCAGGTGCGTACACTTATTTCAATTCATTTGAATGTACTCTAAATAGCCGACATGCATTTCATTATCGTTTTAAAGTTAAACATTTTAACTTTAAAACGATAATACAATGCACGTCTGCAATTTAGTTAGTGTTTATTGCATGCATGCCAATTTTTCTTGAGACGGCATGGTAGCTTTTTCACCCATCTGCCACCACTTTCAGTCGTTGGCAGCCGCCACTGCACCAGAAGGGTGGACATGGTCCCCTCAAGAGGAAAGTATTGGTTTAGGCTGAAAAATGCCAATTTTCTAAAAGTAGCATTTTCAGAATAATAACTTATAATCTGACTTTATTATTAAAGAGGATTTTAAATTGCAATTCAAGTGAATAGAAGTATTATTTCTCTATCTGCTTCCAAACCAAACTTATCACCTATTAATTGTAATAAGGTAACGCAGTCTATGGAAGAGGTAGCCTTGCTGCAGTGGAAAACGGCTTTGGGAGTTTTTCACTGCTAGGAAATGCTAAATTTAACTACACATTGTCCTACTTTTTTTTAATACCAAGCACCCTACCCTATGAACCTTCAGGGTCTACCTAAGGGGTGACTTATAAGTATAAAAAAAGAAGGTTTAGGCCTGTCAAAGGTTTATTTTGCCAGTTCGAAATGGCAGTGGCAGGCCTGAGACATGTTTCACAGTGCTACTTTAGTGGGTGGCACAATGTGTGCTCCTCCCACTAGTAATATTGTATTTACATGCCCTCGGTAAATATAGTACCATTTACTAGGGACTTGTAAGTAAATTAAATGTGCCAATTGTCTGTATATCAATTTTACCACACTTGAAGGGGAGAGCGTAAGCACTTTCACCACAAGTTAGCATGGTTAAAATGCACAGAGTCTTAAGGCCACCAAATTCAAGTTCAGCAAAAACAGGAGAATGAAAGAAAAAATTTGGAGGAATACCACCTCAAGGATGTCAGATCTAACACCAACGCAGAATAAACTCATATTCTGCTTGTGATAATGTGTTATGGGTGCTGTGGTCACATTTTCAGAGATGTGACCACAGCACCCATGACTTATACGTTAAAAAAAACTTTCTTTCGTTCAATCATAGCCATAAAGGTTCACACAAAAACATCAGAAAAGTTATTAAGTAGTAACAATTCATAACAGTAGTGTAGAAAAGTGCCTCTTTCGGACATGGTTAGCCCCCATGTTTTGCCTGGAAAATGATGTAATTTTGACTGGAAGTGCACAGGGTCCCAGCCAATCAGGTCCCCTGTGTCAGATTTCCTTCCCTAAAACTGTACCTATTGTTTCCACACTTGGGACCACTTTAGCACACATATAAGTCCCTTGTAAAAGGTGCCCCTGATACCAAGGGCCTTGTGGTTATAGAGGGTCCCTAAGGGCTGCAGCACGAATTGTGCCACCCTAAGGGACCCCTCACTAAGCACATGCACACTGCCACTGCAGCCTGTGTGTCTTGGTGCAGACAAAACTGAAGAGTGAACATGGCACAGATCTTTGTGCACCATGCCCACAGCCACTGAATGGGATATTCGAAAGACATACCTCTAGCAGGCCTGAGCCCTAAGGCAGGGTGCACTATATCTCCTGTGAGGGCATATCTGCATGAGCAGATATGTCCCTGCAATATCGTTATTGATACCTGGATATTGTAAGTGACCAGGGAAGCCATAGCAAGTGCATGGGCTGGACACTCGTCATTACGAGTTCCCCAGCTCTATGATGGCTTCACTGAAGTATGGTATGTTTGGTACCAAACATCTCAGCATAATAAACCTGCACTGATTCCATTGTCAGATTTACTAACAATTGCACACAGAGGACCCCTTAAAGGGGTCCCCTGAAACCTACCAACCCTTAGTGTGGTTACCGACAGGCCTAAGCCAGCCTACTATCACCAAACTGTGTTTTGACCTCATTGGGTGAGTGCCTTTGTGCTCAGAGGTCGGGAGCAATGCATTTCCTGGGTGGATGTGTTTTCAACTCCCCCTGGTCAGGAAGGGCCATCTGTGGCAGGGAGCTTCAAAGACCTTGCCACCTTTGTAATGCAACCCCAGCCTCTCCTGTTAGAGGGAGCAGGCCCCCTTCCTGTCCTCACCCCCGTTTTGGAGGGAGGACAGGCGGGAATATTTAGATAATAGGAGGTGTGCCCCCCTTTGCCAAATCCACCCCTCAGGTGCTGGAGGACAGGTGTAGTACACTTTTCAGTGCCTACCATCTTGAAGATGGTGGGACTCATCCAATCAGGGCTAGGTCAATGTCCCCCTCCTACAGTAGGTGGACATAATAGAGGGTGTAGACACCCCAGGTGAGGGGCCCATTGGCCAAAACCTGTAACTCCCCTAAATCTAGTATTTAGGTGGTATCCCCAGACACTGAACTTCAGTTCCTGATGAAATCGCACCAGCAGAGAAGACTGCAGAGAGCTACTGACTTGGCGCCAGCCCTACCGGCCTATCTGCAGCCCTCAACAAGCTTGCACCAAAAGATGACTCGTCCTGCAGCCCAACGGCCTCCAAAACCATGGAAGGACTGCCTGCCTTCGCTTACCTTCAACCAAGATCTCCCGAGAACAGCGGACCTGTTCACCAGAGAAAAACTTAAAGTAAAGGACTTTGTGACCTGAAGTACAGCGAAACCCTGCTTCCAGTTGCACCTCTGCACCCGATGCCTCCAGCCCGAGTCCAAGTGGCCCACCGGTCCCAGTGAGGTTCCCCAGCGCACCAGAGTAGGTTGACCCCTCTCAGACTCCTCGACATCGCCTGCAGCCTCTGCATGGAGACGCCCCTTAACCACGACCTGCTCCGGTAAGCCGTTTCCGACATCAAAAGACACCCCTGTATCCGCCAGCCCTGGTCCTTGGTGAAGTGGACCAAAGGTGTCCCTATGTCCCCGAGCATTACAACTTGTCTCTACAGCTGTTGGTTTCCTCCGACTGGCCTCCTGGCCTGAGCCTGCAGCCCTTTTCTGATTTTGTCTTTTTCCATTGCTTTACATTGGGCACCAGATGCTGTGTTGGCACCCTGCACCCGGCCGCACCTGTGCCAATGGTGGTGTTGTGTTGGTGCTGCTTTGGGCCCTGCCCAGTGCTTGCTTCACCCCCCCAGAGACTGGCTCTCCAAGCTGCTGTTACTTACCTGTAAGCAGCCCCTGTCCGATTGCCCCATTCTTCATTGAGTTGCATTGGGCGCCCAACACTGTATTTACACCCTGCACCCGGCCGCCCCTGTGCCACTGGTGGTGTACTGTTGATGCTGAACTGAACTTGCCAATACTGATCTTAACTCCTGAAGACTGGTATTGTAAGTCGATGTTACCTATCTGTATGCTGGATGTTTTCTTCCTCCCATAGGTTAACATTGCAAAGTCTGAAAATTGCACTGTGTCCACTTTTGATATTGAACCGTATTTCTACTGCAAAACGTATTTACCTAAAATGAAGTTTTGTGGGTCAACAAAATAAATATAACCAAGTATTATTTTCATAAATTTGTCTCAGATTTATTCATTGAGTGTGTGTCTCATTTATTGCCACTATGTGTACAGCAAATGCTTAACACCACCCTCTGATGAGCCTAACTGCTCTCCCAAACTACCACAAAACAGAGCGTTAGTATTATCTACTTTAGCCTCTCTAAAGTCTCTTGGGATCCACTGGCCTCCCTGCACATTATACCTCTCTTTGGTATAGTATATAGTGAGCCAGCTTCCTACAAGTACAAAATATGATATCACCATTGCGTGAATCCAAGGACTATCTAGGTGCAAGCAGACAAACTAAATAAAAGTCATACCAGTCAACAAAAACCTTATAAACCTTATAAAAGGATCCGATATGCTCACCTGGAGTAGTTGGAAAAACGTCAATGCAACTGCTATAAAGTGCTATTAAGTGATTAAACAAGGGCATTAGTCCGGCCAATACCATATGATAATAAAGTATAATAACAAATTCATTAAAATATTGCTATCCAAAGTGCATTATGCTTTTGTATTTAATCTACAAATCGCATTCTAGCAACCTAGTCCTTTGGATTTGCTCTAATACACCAAACTGATTGCAAAAATTTAGAAACAGAAAATACAATACAACTTCTGTTTTTTGTCTTGCATACTCTGAGTGCATGGAGTAATCCAACAAGTATGTTGTTTCGTATACACTTTACAAAATGTTAAGTGCTCTTCATTTTCTTCAACCTGGCACCCCATAGGGCATATCTTAGTTGAGGTGTTATCTTTAGCTGCTTCGATGCGGCGCACATTCCCCCGCTGTGCGGGCGAATTCTACGCGTGTGGAAATCAGACGGCCCCCGGCCGTCCGACGCACACGCCCACCGTGACGTCAGACGGCCGGGGGCCGTCCGACGCACGGAAGAGGCTACACCACGTGCAACTAAAAGTAGCAAGCGGGAGAATCACTATTATAAATTTTATGAGCAAAGGTCTAGTGTACTGGGAAGTAATAAAGCCCATAAATTCTCCGAATTGGAAATCACACTTAACTGATAAATATGTATCTGAAAGACTTCCAGTTGGAATGGTAGTGAGCCAGGTACTTAATAAAATATTTCAGTCCCTCGATGTCACAATTTAAATGGACTTACTGGAATGGAGGAGGCGTGTAACCAGTACTCACTCAGCCCAAGCCTGCTCAGGCATGTCTTTAAATTGCCCAGCCAGGGGATCGTATAAGTCAGGGAGTTGCCTAATATGTTACGAAGGTATTCTCTATAGAGCTATAAATCCCTGGTTGTCCATATATGAATCTAATATACAATTGGCTTTAGTTTGGCAATATTAGTGACTGATTTTAAATTCAGGTTAAATCTTAGTGGAGTCAATGCTGTACTTGTTGGAAGTTTCAGCAATGTTTTAATGAAAGTATTCTCTCCTTTCTCAAGTATGTACAACTTGCCATTGGCCCACAGTTCCCCTCCATAGAGAGCTGCACCAAGGGCTTGCACCTTATGTGCCTCCGCGGCTGGTGATGTAAGGTAAGATTAAGCTCAGTTAGCAAATCTAATAGTCGCTGAAACTCGATGTTTCAAAGTTAGGGAACTTTTCTCGATTTGTTTTTTCCTATTGTGAGAATCAGTAAGTCTCACCCCAAAGTAGTTAAATTTGGCTACCCTCTCCAAAACGTTTCCTTCCAGGGCTACACTACTCCTTGGTTTTTTGGGGGAAGTTAATACCATAGATTTGGTTTTGGCTCCATTTATTTCCAGCCATGCCTATTACAAAAAAGGTTGAATCTCTCCAAGAGGGAACATAAGACCTTTGGTGTTATTGAGAGGAGAAGAGATTCATCAGCAAATAGTAATCCTTATTCAATTAGCTGACAATGCATGAGTTTGCAGTTTATGGTGTTGTATTCCTCTTTGGGTGTCCGTATATAGGTTTTCCTGAATCATGTCCTTATATAGGCACAATTCATCATGCCCTTATATAGGCATAGAATCCCAGTCCTTATTTAGGCATTAAACCATGCGCTCCAAATACTGGCATGGTCTCCGACATCCGTCCACCCTAACGTCACAACGAGTCCTTGCAGAACAGACCCTTAGGCTTCGGGAGTTTCCCTAGCACAGGACTATTGATTTCTTCAAGGACTCATCTATTATGCATGAACCAGTACACCTTGAGGGTTCATTCATGACGTCTTCCGCTGTCCGATTCACGTCAATGCTAACATTCTGAGGTACCCCTCAGGTATAAATATACCTTCCCTCGCCCTTGTAAATCAGAGGAGACCTCAACTTCAGAGGAGCCCATATCCCGGCCTGACGCACTGAGAAGACGCTGTCATCCCTGCACGCAGAGAGTCCAGCTTCCAGTGATCTAACTTCCCTCGCGGGGTGTTGGAGTCCGAGTCTGGCAAGAGATTCCCACCTCTCTCATTCTTAAGGTATGGAGCTGACTAGAACCTAGAGGGACTCTTGGCATACTAGATACTTGGCATACTAGGCATACATACTCTTAGTATAGCATACTAGAGAATACTTCACCTACTTCATACCTCTCCCTACACCTAGGTTAGGTTAGGTACACTGGGGTAGAACTAGCTTAGAGACGCATCGTATGAGTACTCGCATTTTTAGCTCATGTTATTTATGTATGTGAATATACGCTAAAAGATAATGCTAACGCAGTATTATTTATTTCTACTGCTTACTCTGTACATTATTTATCTTGCATACTGTCTTGTGATCGTAACAGCACATATCACCTACACGAGAAACAAGACTGTTCAATAAATCCTTTTATTGAAACGCCCGTCTATTCTTTCTGTGTAACTTTGAGGAAAACTAAGCATGCACGATTGAGCTGAGTGAAACGGTTATCTATTGTTTCCACGACTCTGGGACACGTTCTGATTCTAAAGGGAAACAAAGTTGTCATGTTTTGCGGCTGCCAGAAACTACTCCCTTCTTGTTATCCAAGGAGTTTCTAGTGGCCTCTGAGCTAGCTGGCACAAGTAATTAAGTTTAATATACTCGATAGGGACATACTGACCTTAGTCCTATGTCAAGCCTATAGGGTATATTATTCCAATGCGCAGAGCTTATTAGGGAAATAGGAGCTAACACTACATGGCGCCCAACGGTTTGGTAAGGCGGTAATTTAACGCTAGATACTGAGTAACTCAGCTGTGCTTTTTCTCTCAGAGACCCCTACCCATATACTCCAAAAGACGTCTGGAGTGGGCAGGGTTAAGTATCCGCCACAGCAAAATAGGGAAGCACCCTATATATTAGCTGTTTGGTTTGCTCAACGTTGAAGGATACAGTGTTCCAAAATATTGTGCACCTTATCTTTTTGTTTCCATGAAACTTGTTCTACATTTTTCAAAAAACAAAAATGTCCACACGCGGGGACAATGACACCGAGAACGGTGGAGCTGCAGCTGACCCAGTCGTAACAGCTTTTAACTTTACAGGTTTAAATGAAACCGAGGAGGGTGTTATAGACATCCATCCAAACTTAAGAAGAGCCATCACTCTAAAAACGTATAAAACACGGCCTACCACCGAGAGGCGGTAGAGCAGTTTTCGTGATAGAGGCACACGAATCCTTTCAGACAGAGGTATTCTATTCATGGATAGTATTCCCAGAATCAAATCCAGTAACAAAACTGTTTCACTTCTACAAGGAAGATGATCCACCAGAGGAATATATTCCTTTCGAGGATATTGAAATTCCATTAACATACCAGGAGCATCAGCTCTGGTTTAAAGGCGCCCTAAAACATCACAGAAACATTACCAGGCTCGGTCCCCTAGGGAGACCAGGAGCAACATGGCCGATTCTAGCCGGCTACACACCTCATCCTGAACTGGATATAATGTCAGATGAGGAACTACTTACTCAACTACAAGAGTTAATAAAAATCTACAGACAATTGGTCCAATATGTCATGCGGACTTTCACAGTCCAACCACCATTAACAATTCCAAATCAGACCCCTCATCCGAGGACTACACTAAAAATTACACCACAGACTCTCTACTCAGTCATGGGTAAAATGCCCACAAAACGTGAGCAAATTCCATTCTGGATAGCTCAAAAATTACTCAAATAGAAGCAGTATTTCCAAATACTAGCCCTTATGAGAAACACAGAATCCTAACAATCAGTTTACCAATGGGGATCACACCACAACTGGAAGACTGCACCACTTGGGGCTCAGTCTTTGCTGCCATCTATACTAAAACACATGGTATTCCATCAATTGCGGTAATACCTGATGTCCTGAAACAAATTCAAAACGAATACGGGGCAGAGCCTGCTCTGAATTTAGGTATGAAATTACTGAAAAATTTCGACCAGGTCTCAACAATAATATTATCCAATATTAAAGGGGAGGCAGCAGCAGTGGCGATCCGCCAACGATTAAGAGAATTCGATGTTACAGGACATCAAACTGAACTACCCAGAATAATTGAACAATCCTATGCAGAATTAGGCAGAGATAGTTTGGGTGGAAGACCATTAAAACCAAAACTATCTGAGAATCCTGAAAAGGACTCTAGTAAACAAACTCCTACATCTTCTAAAAAGAAGTGGGAAACTAATAAACAAAATTCAAACGAGAAACGTTCTCAATCCCGAGGTAGGTCTCCTCAAAAGGAGCCCTCCGAAAGGAGGTATAACGTCAGGAATAGGGATAATTTGAGAAAATCTGACAGGTATCAAGATACTGATACACGTTCCTCTCGTACCTTTCAGATCTCGTCACAGACATCGGGAAGAAGAGGACGGTCAGAACATAGAGAAGAACGCGTGAAATCCAAGGAAGATAAACACGCTCCAAAAAATAAAACAAAACCTCAATTCTCCAAAAGAAAGTAGCAGGTCTGAAGATCAGACATGCCGAGGATACTGAGAACACAACTCAAGAACGGAGAATGGGCTCAGACAATGCTGGACAGTGCAGCAGAAGTCACAATAGCTCGCCAGAACCTGAAGGAACTTCTGGAGATAGTGGACTTGAATGAGTACATCACAGTAGAGACTGTAGACACCAGGGTTAGTACTCCACAAAGGTTATATGAAATAACACTCCGAATGGAGGGAGACATACCAAGACAGGTGAAAACACTCTTTTGGGAAAAACTTTCAAAGGGCTATGACATACTTCTAGCAGAAAAAGACTGGCCACCACAATTTGTCAGGGAGTGCCCACATGGCGAGGACATTATTATGCCTACCTTCTCCAACCATATTCCAATTCACCAAAAATACACATATGCCAGGAAATGGGCAGTAGCCCAGGCCCCAGCATTATATAAAAATCATGTAGGATGGGATGAGGACTCACCTCACCATAAAATACATCTGAAACATGAACCAACTGCACAAAGGCAGTACCCAATAAAGCAAGAAGCTAAAAAACAGGTCAGGGAGATCTTAGATCAACTTGAATACCAAGGAGTGATTGAAACATGCACCTCTTCAATGAACAATCCTTTGTTTCCTGTCTCCAAACCAGACAACACCTATCGTCTAGTTTTGGATTACAGACATTTAAACACTTGTTCTAAAACATTTGCAGTTCAAAATGCACATGGTACAGCATTAATGAATAACATTGTGCGTAAAAAATATAAAACCACATTAGATATCTCAAATGGTTTCTTTTGTCAAAACATAGCACCTGAAAGCAGGTACTTAACAGCTTTCTCCATAATGGGGACCCAGCGTCAATTTTGTCGACTCCCCCAAGGGTTAAAGAACAGCCCGGGGTTATTCTCAGCGAGGGTAACAGAGTTACTACAAATTTATGATAATGAGGCATTGTCATATGTCGATGACATCTATCTGACAGACGATGACCTGTAAAAACACTTGAACAGGGTGAATACCATTATATTGGGCTTCGCCTCTGAGGGCTACAAGTTCAACTTTAAAAATCCAGAATTGCCCATCTCAATGTCCTCTTTTTAGGATATGAGCTTTCAAGTGAAGGCAAAAGCTTGGCAGCTAACTTTTTAGAAAAGTGTGCGCTGCTCCAACCTCCAAAAACGCTGAAAAACTTACAATCCATCCTGGGTTTCCTAAATTTTGGAAGAACATACATTCTAAATTATGCGGAAAGGGTTAAACCTCTCTACGCACTAATCAAACCTGATTTTTCAATCAAAAATTGGACACAAGAACACACAGAAATCTTGCGTTCACTCCATGCTAACATGTTAGCAACAAATCACTTACAAACACGCATAAGTCAACGCAATTTAGTGATCCGAATAATTTCAGGTCAATGCGGATTCACCTACTTAACATTTAATGAGGGTGAAAAAATACCAATTGCATACAAATCCCATTTGTATACACAAGCAGAAATGCGCTTCACTTCAACTGAAAAAATTCTGACAGCAGTTCAAACCGCTGTAGCAAAAGAAAGAGCCCTAGCACAAGGGAAACGCATTATTGTCGTTACCCCAGTACCTGCATTAGAAGCGGTCACAAAAGCGAGCATTCCAAATGCTAAAGCATTACATCCAAGATGGATACAATGGGTTAATTCTCTTGCTGCAACAGATGTTGAATATGTTTTTGATCCTGATCTAAAAACACAAGCGTTCCTGCAATATGAACATGAATGTCCTCTGCCCACTGAAATTCTACCTCTCGATCAGTACGAATTCATAATTTACACTGACGGATCCGCACAACCCGCAACAGGGGGTAAGCAAGCTTACAGTGCAGCGTGTGCAATCGGTAAAGGTCGCATGCGAGATGGCATCTTCAGACCTATGGTCACAAACACACAATCTCTAGGAGATTGCACAGCTCAGCGAGCTGAACTACAAGCTTTCAAACTGGCACTTGAAAATACAGATCGCGAATTCCCCACACTAATAGTGTGCGATTCTTTTACTGTGTTCAGTCGTATAATGAATATATACAAAATTGGCTGGAAAACGGGTTCAAAGATGCAAAAGGTGGCACAATAAAGCACAAAACGCTTTCGGAACAAGTAGTTCAGTTGAAAAACGAACTACCAAAGGCTCACGTGATCCACACACTGAGTCATCAACGTGATGGCGTTCACGTTGCAGGGAATTCATTGGCTGACGAAGCCGCAAAGGGGGCTGTTTAAACGGCTTCCATAGCTGCGATCACTCATTCAAAAACGAGAATAGACAGTGAGATAATGTTGGCTGTCAATGCTACAAGCAAAGGCAGTGGTGCAGCGTTACCCAAAAAGTTTCCACTCAAGTACTCTTATGTAATTGATGCGAACAACGTTCCTTTTGCTCGAATCCCTGGAGTGGGGGATAGGGTAATTCCAAACATGGAACGTAGAGCAGCTTTGATTTATGAAACACATCTGGGGGAGGGTCATCAGGGATCTCTAAAACAATATTGACATTAAAAGAAATGTACTGGTGGCCTGGGATGAATACAGAAATACACATATTCATCAACAACTGCATAGACTGCAAATTACAGCGAGAAAGCCACCAGACACCATGCTACGAATGTAGCTGCCCTGAATAGACACCATTATTAGACAGCATTAGACTATCTATGCACATGCGTCCTCATGGACAAGTGCAATCCCCAAAATACTAAATCAAGGTTCCTATGGATATGGCCTCAGCGCTCGGCTGACGCTCGAACTGTTATAAAAGATTTGCGAGTCTTTATTAGCACATACGCAATAGGCACACTACATTCTGACCAGGGCCCTGCGTTTAGCTCTCGGGCTTACAAAGAAGCCATGGCCAGTCTGGGCGTTGCATTGCGGTACTCCTCTCCATTCCATCCTGAGGGAAATTCGATTGTGGAAAGGAAAAACCGGGACATAAAGCAGTCTATAACAGCTAGGGTATTAGGTTCGGGTGATGGGTGGGTCAAACATCTATATGGGGTCCAACGCTCATTAAACAATTTGCCAAGAAGTTCTCTAGGGGGGGTCACTCCATATGAGGTCCTATTTGGGACAAGAATGTGGGTACCAGACCTCGAACACGTAGGCACAGTGGTGGAAAATAAACCCTTTGATATCAAAGATCGTTTGGCTGTTTTACAGGACTTAAACAAATTAAGAACGAAACAAAGCAACGTGTTCCTGCAGCCAACCACCACTGGGGATCAACCGGCTGTCCCAGCAATGTCTGTCTGGATTCCAAAAGTTGGGGATCTGGTCAGAGAAAAGATTGCGGTCAAGAAGGAATTTGGACCTTCTTACAGACAACCAGTACCTGTCCTAGCTGTTCAAGGAACAAGAACAGTACTACTACCGCCCCTTGCTGGAAAAAAGGAGGAAAGATTTGTGTCCATCGACCTCATCAAACCACAGTATGTGGCCAATACTAAATAGTATGCCTCGTGGACTCCGACCTAGTAGCAGACGCACTCCTCTCGCTACTATCCAAGAGGTTCAGACTGAAAGACTGATAACCATCGAGAATTCAGCAGTAACAGATGAAGGACTGAGCAACAATGCTATGGAACTCATCCCTCTTGAAACTCAAGTAACAGTTCGTCCAAATACACCTGTCTACACCAACGTAGCAAGTGATCAACTGGTTCCAGCGATTTCAACGAATCCTGATGCAATTTCAACAATTGACAGAACAGCTTCTGGCTATTTCATTAACTTTGATACGTTCTCAGAAGATCCCAGTGAACCTGAAACGACGCCAGCATCATTAACTTTCAAACAGCAAGTACAAGACTTTCTTCACTTTCTGAAAAAGACTTATCTGGTTTCACCATGGATTGAACTCTGGATTATTTCTGGAATATTTGTTTTCCTGCTTTGGCTAGCTTTGGTTATGACTATGAGCGTGCTTATAAATGTCAGATACATCCGTGTGAACACTGAAAGAAAAGATGTGAACTTACTTTTGAAACCACATAAATCTTCCCATCGTGAAGCAAGAGACTTGTCAACAGTGAACATCACAGCCGTTCCTATACAGGATGGTATAGTGTGGGACAAAACTGATTTCGATATCTTAGGCCCAACGGAACAATTGAACATTCCACATTTGTTTAAAATTTCACTAAGTGATCTTATTTCGTCCAATACCTATTCTGATGATTGGGACTTTGAGACTGTTAATGACATAATGTTTGACCTAGAAAAATCTGCTGCATTTTCTAAAAATGAATATTTAGAGGGTTCATCAGACTATGAACAGCTGTATTGCTATAACCACTATGGTCATCATTTTTTGCATAAATCGGCAAACCCTAGAAATGTGTTTATGTTTAACCAATGGGAGCATTGTCCTACACCACCAAAAGGCAGTTCAAAAACATTTGCTAGCAAGTTTCCATATTTTTCAGGATACAATACATCTGATCCAGGAACGTTTTACTATAAAAATATAAACAAAACAGGCATGAAAATTATGTTAACAAATACAAAACAGATTTACTCTGCAGCATTTATTATCCAACTGTCTATACATGGTTTCAACCTTTGGAAAGACACAATAGACACAAAATCGGTCTGGGGTACTAAAAATTGGCAAGTGCAGGGGATAGAAGCTTTATTTAGAGCATGCATCATCCCTCAGCAAATAATGTTTTTGAATGAAACTGTCCAACAAACGTCTTGTCTTGGACTAGCCAAGATCAAAGAGATGAAAAATCCTTCTGTACCAACACCTGCAAGTGATAACAATACACAGGCAGCGGTTACAGTTGACACAATACTACAACTCAACAGAACTAATCCTGATTGGAAAAAATGGTTGAACTGGCCCACAGACACGAACAACTGTCAGGAAAGATTCCTGAATAAAACTCAGGGCTTTACTATTCACAGGCCAGACCCAAGATACGTCCAAAGACAACATCCGGGGTTAGTAACAACATACAGTGTAGGAAAATTATGCATCGATTGGCTACAAAAATCTACACTTAAGGATGTGAAACAACACTTATCCTTACTTAAAGAAGACGCAGACTTTAGGGAATTCTTGCTTAGACCAAGAAAACCGCTTCAAAAACGATTCATATATGCCGTCATCTATGCTGCTTATAATGAATCATGGAAGGTGTCCAGATAGAAGCCGCAGAACGAATACGTGAACTTGATCGTATTAATTCAGAGAAAACACTCACTGTGGTCGACAATGGGTTAACAACTTTGTCCTCCAGAATTTATTCATTGGACAGTATTGTATCCTCTGCTATCGACATACTAGAACAAGATTTGGCGATGTTACAACAAGGCCAATCTCAATTACGTTCTATTGTGTTATTAAGCTGGACGCTGCAATCTTTGCGAGCGGGCTATGTGCCTTGGCGTTTTATCAACACGACGGCTCTGTTTGCAGAATACAATCTCACTGATAAACAGATCGAACTGGCACAAAGAGGAGCATATACAGTGTATATATCAGTATACAGTGCTGAGCATTGAAAAACTGGAAAAATTACCATTCACAGTGGCAGAAAAACCAGCTACAGAATGGCTTATTCATGGCAAAATCACGCTACCTGTGACTACTTTTCAGTTTCAGTATTGCCTCAAACAGATGCAAGCAGGCAAATATGAAAGGTTGGGTAAGGAATACATTAAGACATCTTGGAAATTACCTTACACATATAGATGTTGGAGTGGGGATCGTGAAGTGTTTCTGAGCGGTACACACTGTAAAAGTGCACTGAGCGGTTCACTAATATGTCAGGACATTTCTTTACACGGGGCTTGTAATGGTTCCATGGCAAATTTGTCTTGCCATCAGCAGGGTACACCAGCTGCTGTGATTAATCCAACGTTTGGACAACTTTCTAATGGGAGTTACCTCATGTTGAATGATCAGAGTTGCTGCGGCATGTTGCCAGGCATCCCATATCTAGTAACGGTGAACTCCAGGGTCACTTGATGTATGCAAGTATTGTTTGCCCCAATAGGCACAGTCAGGGAGTCGCCTTTGTGGCCTTCGCTGATACTTTAAGCAGAATGAAAGCCATGCTTTTACAACAAACAGTGCCTTTGACCTCGGCCAAAGAAACCTATGATCTACAAATTGCAAGGACTTCGGCTGCGATACAAACTTTAATACGTACAAACTGCCCTATACATTTCGTAGAAATGATAGGACGTATCTTTAACATGTCAGATGCAAGCGGAATTGTACATGTATTTAAGACCATCTGTTCCGGACTGTTAGCACCTTTCCAGGCAGTCCTCGGAATCATCCCAAACTTTGCACATTCGGTGTTTGGTGGCATACCATTAATTCTAGTACTTGTTGCCGGAATTCTATTTCTCTTCCTGCTATTACGCTATGGCCAGCCTATTCGCAGACATCACTCCGAGCGAAGTGGAGAAAGCTCTCCTTGAACGAAAGTGCTGTGAGCGAATAGTACAGCTTTTGGACATGACTCGTCTACGGGAACTTAATACCACGTGGTTCCTGTCATTCAGACCGGTTAGGTACACTGGGGTAGAACTAGCTTAGAGACGCATCGTATGAGTACTCGCATTTTTAGCTCATGTTATTTATGTATGTGAATATACGCTAAAAGATAATGCTAACGCAGTATTATTTATTTCTACTGCTTACTCTGTACATTATTTATCTTGCATACTGTCTTGTGATCGTAACAGCACATATCACCTACACGAGAAACAATGCTGTTCAATAAATCCTTTTATTGAAACGCCCGTCTATTCTTTCTGTGTAACTTTGAGGAAAACTAAGCATGCACGATTGAGCTGAGTGAAACGGTTATCTATTGTTTCCACGACTCTGGGACACGTTCTGATTCTAAAGGGAAACAAAGTTGTCATGTTTTGCGGCTGCCAGAAACTACTCCCTTCTTGTTATCCAAGGAGTTTCTAGTGGCCTCTGAGCTAGCTGGCACAAGTAATTAAGTTTAATATACTCGATAGGGACATACCGACCTTAGTCCTATGTCAAGCCTATAGGGTATATTATTCCAATGCGCAGAGCCTATTAGGGAAATAGGAGCTACACTACAATGGGTTACGGCTGGGGTGCTTTGCCACTCGCTTAGGCATTTTCTAGGTCAACAGGCCTGGCAGATGGAGATGTTCTTGTTGTCACATGTGCAATTGCATTTGTTACTAACTGAAGGCTGTGTGGCAGTGTGTGTGTTCACACAGTGAGACCAGAAGCCCAGGTAGTAGAAACTTTGCAGCCCTTTAAACCCTTGTGCCGTAGAGTTATGTTATGTTATTTTGATTTGTAACTCGCACAGATACTCAGGAGTGTCCCGGCGCGAGGCAATGAGGGGCAAAGTCTGGTATTAAACAAAAAGATGTGTTTTCAGGTTCTTCTTGAAAATCAACGGGTCCTGAATGTTCCGAAGAGTGATAGGAAGAGCGTTCCATGCAACGGCAGCTTTCCGGGCAAGAGAGCTGCCTCCAAGCCTCTGACATTTAAAGCGAGGGACCTGGGCGAGGCACTGGGACATGGAACGCAAGTGTCTCGCTGGAGCATAAAAAGAAAAACGTTTTTGCAGGTAGATAGGGCCATGACCATGAAGAGCGCGATGGGCCATAACTAAAGATTTAAGTTTGACCCGTTCGGCTACGGGAAGCCAGTGCAGAGAGCGTAAGTGAGATCTCACGCTAATCCTGGAGGGAATCTCAAGAAGAAGTCTGGCTGCCGCATTTTGGACCACCTGGAGCTTTTTTAGCAGATAGCCCGGGATGCCAACGTAAAGGGCGTTGGCGTAGTCCAACCGAGACAGAATAAGGGGGCAGATGACAGTTTCTTTCGCCGCCCTAGGCAGGAGAGGGAGAAACTTCCTTAAGGTTTTCAAAAGACCAAAGCAGTTCCCAGCAAGTTTCCTGATCTGAGTAGAAAAGGAAAGGTTCTCCTCAAACCACACCCCCAGGTTCTTGGCGGACTTCCCTGTTGAAATGGGAAGGGGGAACTCAGGCAGCCAAAGAGTTTCCTTAAAATTGGAAGGAAATTTTCCAAAAAGGAGAATCTCCGACTTCTCTTCATTGCACTTGAGTTGCGCAGTGGCTAGCCAATTAAAAATAGAAGACAAGCAGTGTTGAGCAGAGGAGACAGAGTCCACATTCTTATCCCAAGTAAAGAGAAGCTGGGTGTCATCAGCATAAGCCATAATCTTAGCCCCTAGGTCCTCTGCCAGATACACCAGAGGTGTAACATAAATGTTAAAAAGAAGGGGGCTAAAGGAGGACCCCTGGGGAACTCCAGTGGTCACTAACTGGGGAGAAGAAGAGGACGGTGGAAGCCAGATCTGCTGAGCCCGTCCTTCCAAGAAGGACCTGAGCCAGCCCCAAACAGTGCCCGACACACTGATCTCGGTTAGATGCGAGAGGAGGAGAGTGGGGGACCGTGTCGAACGCTGCCGACAGGTCGAGCAAAATGAATGCTGCCCTCCCGCCGGCGTCCAGGCACTCCCTAATTGCCTCCGAGACCTCCACCAGGGCAGACTCGGTACTGTGGGAGGCCCTAAACCCTGACTGGGCTGGGTGCAGCAGGCCCTCCCTCTCAACAAACTCAGAGAGTGAAATAACAATTATAACAACATCAAAGCAGATGGCATGTGAACGTATGCATTTTTAAAGTTTTTTCCAGATTCATTCTTTTTTGTGGTCAAGTGCCTTAGAACCCAGGTTTCTACATTTAACGTCAGCAACTTAACCACTATGGACTGACTGCATCTAAACAGCAGTAGTTTTGCGCCCAAACTGGACAAACATCACACTCTTGCACTGTCTAGGGACTTTGCAAGCTACTGGAGTCTGGGCATGATGCATGGAGAAGCCTGTTGGAGCCGGCAGGTCTCTCTTGTAAGATACCTCTCATTGGCCCCCTCAGTTAAGGCAATCTGCCAGTACCCTGATGTCAGATCGGATATACTCAGGAACCTGGGAGCTTACCAACCAGCCAGTGAACTAATCAGCTTGGGTAATAGGGTGTCAAGACTTTTGTGAAGCTCTAATGTACAGCATCATGGCTAGGCCTGGGCGGAAATCTACGCTACGCTCGCGTAGTTTGCGCAACTACGCGCTACGCGAATTGCACATAGCACAGTGCAAAAACGCGTAGCGTAGCGGGCATTTTTTGCTTGCTCGCGGTCCTCAACGTCAAGTTGGCGACCGCGAGCGAGCAAAATGACATCCCGGCGAGACTTTTTCTTTGTTCGCGATCAGCAACATCAAGTTGCCGATCGCGAGCGTGGAAAATAAACCTCCCGGCGAGATTCTCAACGCGGGGAGGTCAGGTTTCTCATTGCGAGTGGTCGCGTATGCTCGCGACCGCTCGCGATGAGAAACTACCAGTCCGCGTTGAGAAAACTGCCGCTCGAGTACAAATCTACTCGAGCGGCAGAAAACAACCGCTTGCACTGTGCAAGATGCCGTTTGCAATGATTGCACATTGCGGACAAGCATCTGGCACTGTGCAATCATTGCGAACAGCATTTCCGCACTACGCAGTTCGCGTAGTGCTATGCGTAGCTCGCGTAGTGCGAAGTGCACTTCGCGTAGCTACGCGTAGCGCTACTACGCGAACTACGCCCAGGGTTAATCATGGCAGCCTCTTGAGAAGGATGAGTGGTAAACAAGAATGAGAATCAACCGCTTAAATACAGGCGTAATTGACAGTAGCCAGAGCAACCAAAATTGAGTACAGGGTATGTTAGGCGGCGGAAACATCACATTCATTTGTGAACTGGGAAGCTGCGCACTAGTGAGCAGACCAAAAGCCACATTCTTTCCCCTCTGCTCACATGCACAAAGTGTGCAAGGGCATACTTAAAATTGCACTTATGCTAGACCACAAATAATGGGCCCGATTCACACAGGTAAACTTAGACGTTTGGTCTAAACTTAGTCCAAACGTTTACGTTTACGACATTGGGAAATCACAAAGGGCATTTGCGAGTAGTATCTTTACGCTCGCACTTGGGGCGGATCTCCAATTTGTGAATTGGACCTAACATCTGTAAATGTAAGGACATCTGAACAATGCACAATTGAGTGTGAGAAGGCTAGACCTGCAGACACTCATCGCTTTGTGAGCCCCACTCCCTGTGCTTTGGTGGCATCTGTTCCTTATTGACTGATCCAAGCTGAGCTCACTACACCAGTACAGCACACCTTCCAGAGGGCTGTAACACGGCATGTGTGAAATGAATGAAGGTAATGAGAGGAATGAACCCCATTCCTTTCACTAGACTGTGTTCACTGTAGTTTCCAACCCTGAGGCGTCTGTGGCACTGCACTCTCTCTTCTGCATGGCATGCATGGTACGACTGGAATCAACCACGTTCCAGTGCACGTGCCTCTCCCAGCACTCATAGTGTCACATACTGTGCACAGGTATTCATGGAATGTATTTTAATACACCCTATTGCACCGAAAACAGTTACACAGAGCGGTTTTAGTCCACATACTTATGATATCTGATTGCAAACACTGCTATTTCCTCATATTTAGTCCCTGTTAGAGGAGGGAGAGCCACTGAACACTGGAGCCAGATGCCTGGCTCTGGCTCAGCCCGAAGTCCTCTTGGACCCTGGAGCTCAGAACGAGCACAGCTTAAAGGTGGCTTCTGCCTGCAACCAGACCGTAGCCTCATGTGCCAAGAATCAAAGACACATCATTACCTTGATAGAATCAGGGAGAGAAACAAATCTCTATCTAGTGTCTGGATTTCATGAGATGAAACCAGAAAACCTGGGATCAATCCCAGCTTCCCACTTAACCAAATTGTGCACCCTAGGCAAATATTGTGTTTCTGCAAGCTTAGTTTTTCTTCCGTGTTACAAGTGAGAGCACTTTCAAATACGTGATATCAGGATGTGTGCTGTACAAAAACTTCTTGTGTTTGATTTAATTGACTATAATGTTGCTCCATGCGTAAGAACAATCTAGGCCACATATAAGGCGCACATGATTATTAATTCTCGAACGGCAATGTCATGGGGAGGGGGGACGAGAGGCAGGAAGTTTGTAAGTTCAAGTATGAAAAGTATCGCTTTTAATAAAATACCTCATAGTGCAGTCATATAAACTGATGTAGTAAGGTGAAATGTTTCCACATGTTAAAGAAGAACACTTTTGGAGTTTTGAAGGGACGTATTTTTATATTGTTTGTTGCACGATTCACATGCCAAACTTTTTCATGACTGAGTAGTATGGAAACAGTACTGGGCAGTATGACAGGACTGGCCTGGAGCAGAGGATGGAGGCACCTCTTACAGGTGCAGACTGATAGAGCGTGACTGTGCTCTTTCATTTGAAGGGGTGCATTATAATCATGATTAGCTCGCACCTACATTTATTCTTTTGTCGTATTAACATCTGACAGTAGAATGTGTACTGTAATAATGCGAAAAGTGATGTGTTAAGCATATTTTTCATATAAACGGGAAGAAATTAAAGTTGCAATACATGTTGCGTTTAGCTGAAAACATTAACGTGCAGAATTTGTGTATAATGATCACAATTATTCATATATTAGATGTGCTCATATAACGTGTTGACTTAAAAAATGCTCAGTAAAAGAGTTCAATTATATGTAATTTCATGAGGCCTATGTGCTATTCTCTTAAGTTGGCCGGTTTCTGTAGGCCTGGAATGCATTCTCCCTGAGGCTCTCGTATTATAGATTTAATAGTTGAATTTCATGTGGATTTTGGATTTGTTCTTTTCTCATGTTTCTGTTGCAAGTGGAGAGTTTTGTCTTTGTTAGTTAGAATAACGCTTTTGTTTTAGTAGTTAGGCTCAGGGAGGAGAGGATACATTTGTACAAAGAGTGCTGATAATGTGTGAAGGTGTTCTCTCACTGGAGAAGGCCTGGGAATCAAGGTCATCGAGCCAGGAGCTGGAAGCATCGAAACCAACTGGAAAATCACCTATGAGGAGTTGCCCAGCGGAATGAGGTGATCGGAAGATGAGCAATGGGCGTGTTCTATGATTTTGGTGTTGGAGTTAGGGACAGTGCCCCGGAGGTTGAGTCAGGGGAAGAGAGGAGATCGATGGTGAGGAAAGGAGCATCTTAGAACGAGCTCTGTAGCCTTTGGCTACTTGACCCATGCAACGTGAGTGTACTTCTCAGGAAGGCTTCACGCGCTGACACCTTTTCCTGACTTGTCTGGGAAATGCTAAGTAGGGATGTCAAAGTGGTAGAGTAAGAACAGACTAATGCTTTTTACTTACGAACCCCCAATGAAGTCTGATCTCGACGTGGGGGCACTTATTGCCTATGTTCTTGTTTTGGAATTCGTTATTCTTTTCATGTTCTGAAGATTCAACTTCCCTCGTAGGTTTGGCTTTGTATTAGTTCCGATGTATTTCTGCAACCTCATCTTGAGGTGCTTGTATATCCAGTTATTTTTGGCTTTGTAACAAACCCACTAACCTAGAACCTGAAGTATGTGATTTTCGGAGTCATGACTCATTGTGTCTCTGACACTAATGTGAAAAGTTATTTCTCCCTTCTACATTTCTAAGCAGGCACCAATGGTCCATTGACCGAAGGTTCCAGAGTAAACTAGAGAAAGGGAACCCGGCCCCATCAGTTGGTAGCACTGTCGTTTGGTTGCCTCTTGGGGTGAGGGGAAAATCTAGAAAATAAGGGAAAGTTTAGCCATAGAGCCCCAGATAGCCCGAAGGATGAGAGCCCAAAAGATCGAGAGCGGACAGCGACGGGACCTAGCGGAGACCGACGGAGAGTGGCGGTGCTGCGGGAACAGCGGTTCATGGAGGAGTTTGTATGAATAGGGATAGTGTGTTAGATTGCAGTGATGATTTGCTTGTGCAATGTCTGGCGGAGTTGGGATGAAAGTCGAGTGAATGTGGTTTCGGGCCGTACACACATGGTCCATGTGATGTGATTTTGATTTTGATGTCAGGCTGAAGGAGTAGCCTAAGATCCCAGGATAGATTTGAGGTGTAGAAGACACCGAGTGATGTAATTGTCTGACCAGTGATTGTGGGAGTCGTGAAGCGCTATCGACGACCTGTTTGGAGATAGGGAACGTGTGTGAGTGAGCTTGTTAGAATTGTGTGGAAAGCTAGTGCACAAGGGCGGACCACAGCGATTCGAGTGGCCAACGCAGGTCGTGGGTCATGGTGTGAATGGTCTTGAGAGATTGGATCCTATCGATTTTATTTATATGACTGTCCAGTCGTTCGCGAACAGACAGTCTGATGTGTAGTTGCCCGGTTGTTTCGCGGACAGGCAGTTACTAGAGGAGAGGCAGACAATTACTCGAGACAGTCCGGTCGTTTCGTGGACAGACAGTCGGATTTGTAACTGTCCGGTCGTTTGGTGGACAGACAGTTACTAGATTCTATGAGTGAAGTGCGTGAATGTGTAAAGAGAGGTTGTAAAGGTGGGTGAACCGTTGTGTGAGGAGGAAGAGTGACATCGGAGTGTGCCGCGCTGCAAGAGGTTGGTTGGTTTAAAGCTGCGCTAGGATTGGTGGATTGTCATCAGGAAGTTGAAATGAAAACATCTTGTGGGTAAAAGAATTTGATTCATTCATGCGATGCTTTAGGGTGTTACGAGATCTTTGCAGGAGAGATAGAGGAGTAGTGACTTGAGTGGGTGAGGAAGCTCTGTCCGAGGACACACCAGCACACTATATGGCCACAAATGTAGGACTCCATACCATTATTTGGCTTCAAAATTGGCATAAGATTACCGACAAAGAGGGAGATCTGGCTTTTCCATGTTATGGTTCATTTGGACTAGAGGTGCTGTATCAGGTGAGGGGAGTGATGGCTTCAATGCGACCTCCACCCAGACCAACACAGTTCGAAGCATTAGATGCCTGGATGAGAGCAGCACAGGCAAAGTGTAGAGAGCGAAGTCAGGGAAGGATGAAAAGGGCGATGAAGGCGTATCAGGACGCGCAATGGGACACGCAGTTAAAGAAGTGGAGAGTAGACACCATCGAGGGAGAGAGGTTATTTCTACTATTAGGGAAAACAGGAGATGCTCGAAAGAGGAAGGAAGAGGACGATAGTGACACTGATGACAGCTTGCTAGATAGGTTGCTAGCAGAATGTCCTCCTCCATCCAATCCAGATTCAGATGAGGGAAAGCGAGCACTCATGGAAAAAAACAGGAGAACCACAGATGAGCCCTAGCACAAGAGTAGTGGGAAAGATATCAACAGGAATGGAAGGAACAGGGATGCCAGCACCGAGAGGTACAGAGATGCATGGAGTTTACGCTGCTATGCGGTTGCCGGCAGCCCTTACGGTACCGGTCACCATTGGACCCATAGTGTCAGTGTATGACCCAAGGAAGGGGGAAAACAGTAGCAAGTCACAGTCAATAATAGGAGGAAGAATCGATTCCAGAGGGAATGGTACTGTGAACGGGAATGGCCCATTTTTGGTGCCTATAGAAGCTAGTACTCCGTTGCCAGCTACTGCAGACTCTTCTAGAGGGCATGTTGGGTCGAGGGCAGTAAGATCAGTGTCATTGGCGGACTCGCGTTCTGATTTGAGGATGTGGGAACCTCCGGTTAGAGGACCCATGGGAAGGATATCAGGAATGGGAAATGATCAGGAAACTTTTGGGAATCAGAATGCTCCACGGAACCCTGCGGAAGGAAATCCTCATAGGAATCAGAGCAGTGAAAGTGAAGAACTGAGTAGTGCATCGAGTCAGGGAACAATCAAGGCTGCAGTGAAAGCTAAGGTGTTAGACGTGGTAAGGTTGAAGGTAGAAGTGGATGAGGTAATAAGCAGAAATTTGCCTCTGGAAAGGATAGAGGTTTATGAGCAGGATGAGCTGTTGTTGTGGCGAAGGTAGTCACTCGTAAGGCAAGGAGGGCACATGAGCAACTGACAGAATTGGCACAAAGGTATAATGTGGTTTTGTCCAAGACCAAAATGTTACAGGGAGGTCATAGGTTAAATTACAGTGATCAAGAATTGGAGGAGAAAAGAGTCATAGGATTGAAAACCCACATTCGAGAACTGATTGTAGGGATACGTGCTTGGAGCATGCTTGATAAGTGGGAGTAAAAGTGGTCCAAGAAAATGAACATCAAGAAGGGGATAGGAGATACGCCGCCTCCAGGAGGGGGGACGGCAGGAGTAGAGGCTTACCCATTGTGAGAGGTATCGAGCGGAGGGTATGTGCCTTGGAGCAGGGGTGATTTGGCAGCGTTTACAAATGATTTTCCTCGGCTGAGGGAAAAACCTGTTGAATGGTACAAGGAGGTTGATCGCAGTGTCAAGATTTTAAAAGTACTGTGTATTGATCTGAATAATTTGTTTGACATTGCGCTACCGAGTGATTTGTGGTCTGCTCGTAAAATTGCGGTTGAATGGCCATCTTGCTGAACCCGACCGAGACCCCATAACACATGGTCCTTCACCTTTGGTTATGAAAAAGTTTGAGCAGGTAATCACATGGCTGCAGTCTAAGATTTCACTACAAGACATTGATTGGGTTAAAATAGATCGGACTACCCAAGAGCCTAAGAAATCAGTACATGCTTACGATGAGCAGCTCTTACAGGCCTTTAAGTAGTACAGTGAGTTGGCCACGCTAGATTCGAAGGACATGGGACAGTTTGTTTCCAAATCTGTGTTAGTATTGAGACAAGAAATTAGCTTTATGATTCAGCAGCATCTGATCTGTTGCAAAATAAATCTGTGGACCAGATTCTATGGTATACCAGATATTGTAGCGATGAAGTAGACTCGAAGCATAGTCCAGAAGAGAAATGCAGACAGGGTAGACCAAGTGCAGTCGAGTGGAGGAACATTGGGACAGAAGCAGGGAAGCAGCCATAGAGGAGCCCAGAATGCGTCTGTTCATGTGGGTCAGGGAAGAGGGAAACCCATAGATCCCAAGACGGTGATAAGTGTTGGTACACTAAAGAAAACTACTGCATGTCATTTTTGTCACAAGGTGGGACATTGGAAGCTCGAGTGTCAATTAAACCCAGCAAATCGGATCCAGGATGAGGAGATAGTGCAGGTACCCGAGGTTGTAAATTCTGTGACGAGACCTAGGTCTGTGCAAGGAGGGGGTTTCGTTTGAGTCCACAAGTGCAAGTTCCCCAGCCTCCGAGAATCCCACAAGGGAATCAAATGTATCAGCAGATGCCCTTATTTGAACCTCCAAATGAGTTCGATCTAGACCCGTTGCAATTACGGTGCCTGAGGGGGGAAGAAGACTGTACCTTTGGAGCAGTCTTAGAGGTAGACCAGAGAGGACCGTATGTGGAGGAAGATGTAGACGGTCATCCCATCACATTCTTGATTGATACTGGTGCTACCCGTTCTACTGTGAGGTCCGCACTAGCCCCAAACCTACCCCACTCGGGACAATCAATCCAAGTTGTAGGAGATGCTAACAAGAGAGTGACTAATTCATTGACAGATGAAGTACCTGTGAGAATAGAAACCTTTCAGGATCGTCACCAGTTTGTGGTGTGCGATTCGAGCCCAGTCTGTTTGTTGAGTCGTGACCTTTTATGCAAATTGAATTGTACCATCTATTGCACACCCAAGGGAGTGGAGTTGCAGACTAACGATGATGACATTGCATTCAAATTGGCGAATCAGAATCTCTGCATAGAGATGCTTCCCGTGTTGACAACTGAAGATTTGCCATACGACTTGAGGGACTCAGTCTCTCTGGTGGTATGGGATTTCACGGGAGAAGAGATAGGACTGATTCGAGAGGTTGAGTCAGTTAAGATACAAATCAAGCCGAATGCTGAATTCCCAAGAATACCCCAATACAATCTGACCCCGGAAACGGTGGCGGGAATCAAGCCAGTGATTGAGTCCATGATCGAACAGGGTATTCTGAAAGAAATAATGGGGAGCCCATGCAATTCCCCTATCATGGGATTGCAGAAGCCGAGCGGGAAGTTCAGGATTGTGCAAGACCTTCGAAAGGTCAACACGATTGTAGTTCCAGGTTGTCCTGTGGTACCGAATCCATCAGTCATCCTATTCCAAATTCTTTGTGAGGCCGAATGGTTTACTGTGATTGATCCATGTCAGGCGTTCTTTTCGATACCCTTACACGAGGAAAGCCAATTTTTATTTGCTTTCGATCTGGAAAATCGTGTGTTAATGTGGTGTCGTATCCCACAAGGGTATACTGAGAGTCCATCGATTTTTAATCAGATCTTCAAAAAGAATCTTGAGAGTCTGGTATTGCCCCACAGTTCAGATCTCGTACAGTACATTGATGACCTCCTGATTGCATCGGATACAGGGGATGCTTGCAGGATTGATACTGTTGCACTGTTAAATCATCTGGCAGAGAATGGACACAAGGTGTCCCCAAGCAAACTACAGTACTGTTTGCCTGAAGTTCAGTATTTGGGTCATCGCATTGAGAAAGGCAAGAGGAAGGTGTCACCAGACCGCATTGAGGCGATCATGAAAATGAATGCACCTACCACACAAAAGGAAGTCAGGATGTTTTTGGGAATGGTTGGGTACTGTCGTCAGTGGATCCCCAACTTCTCGTTGAAGGCGAAACCTCTGCAGAGGCTGACACACAAGGATGTGAGTGATCCAGTACCATGGGATAACAACTGTTTGGTTGCCTTTCCGAAGCTGAGAGAAAGCCTTTGTCACGCTCCGGCTCTAGGAATGCCTGATTACAACAAAGCATTCTCGCTATTTTGTTGCGACAGAGATGGTTGCGCACTGTCAGTGCTCACACAGACTCATGGAGGTGTCCGTGAACCAGTTGCCAACTTTTCAGCGACCTTAGATCCGGTAGCTTCAGCGTTCCTCGGATGTCTCAAATCCGTTGTTGCAACAGGTGTCAGCATTGAAAGGTGTGGGAGTATTGTGATGGGTCATCCTCTTACTGTATATGTTCCACGCTCAGTTGAGCTTGTGATGAGGAGAACCAAGACACAGCATTTGACTAATAACAGACTCACACGCTATGAGCAAGTCATTCTTGCCTCAGAGAATGTGACTCTGAAAAGATGTTCTGTACTGAATCCTGCTACTTTGATGCCTATTCCAAATGTTGATGATAAAGATTGTGAAGACCATGACTGTCTTGGTGTGACTGAACTTTGCACCAAACCGAGACCCGACATTGTTGATGAACCTCTGCCCGAATCAGATGAAATCCTTTTTGTAGATAGTTGATGCTTAAGAGACAATGAGGGTTATTTGAGAGCAGCGTTTGCTGTCTGTACTATTTCTGGAGTTGTGGAAGTTGCTTGTTTACAGGGAGTACACTCCGCACAGGTAGCTGAAATCATTGCCTTGACACGTGCATGCCTGGTCTCTGATCAGATCTGAGTCACCATCTACACCGATAGCCAATATGGGTTCGGTGTGGTTCATGACTTCGGACAGCTATGGTCACAAAGGGGGTTCTTAACGTCATCAGGATCTCCCATCAGAAACGGGGAATATGTGAGACAATTGTTGGAAGCTTTGCAACGACCAAAAGAAATAGCTGTGGTGAAGTGCATTGCTTATGGAAGACTTTGTGACACTCTGCAATAGGTATGCCAATGGAGTTGCACGTTTCTATGCTGAACAAGGGTGTATTTTTGCTGGGGAATATACTGGCGAGAGCACAGAGAGAACCGAGCTCAGCATGATGCTAGCCATAGCGGACACTTGGGATGAGGTCAAGCGTCTGCAGGGAGAAGTGTCAGAACAGGAAGAAGCTGTATGGATTAAAGCAGGTTGTGAGAAGAGAGATGATGGCATTTGGGTTTCGACTGATGGTCAAGCAGTGTTGCCAGATGATTTATTGAGCCCTATGGCAAGGCAGATTCATGGAGCAGTTCACATTGGAAGGGATGCCATGGTGTGAGTGTTCAGACAGACGTGGTTCAATCCGCGGTTTTGTGCTATTGCTGAAGCAGTGTGTCACAGATGTGTTACGTGTCAACAAATGAATGCTGGAAAGAAGACTGTGGTTGCATTGAGTGACATTGGGAGATCAGGGGTCCCTTAAACAGGATCCAACTTGACTTTATCGAGATTAACCCCAGGCGCAGCTTGCGGAGTGAAGCTACGTGGAGTTCCACGGAGTTGGGGGGAAACTCAGTGGAAATCCGCGTAGCTCCGCTCCCCCACCCGCCTCCACCCCGCATAAATTAAAATAACGTATGAACATAATTTAAAAGGAATAAAAGTAACTTACCTTATTGCGGCGTCCCCGGGTTGCCCTCATCCTCCTCGCGTACATCTTGCACGAACTGCGCATGCGCAGTTCGTGCAAGATGTATGTGAGGAGGATGAGGGCAGCCCGGGGACGCCGCAATAAGGTAAGTTACTTTTATTCCTTTTAAATTATGTTCATACGTTATTTTAATTTATGCAGGGTGGAGGCGGGGGCCCAATTTAGCGGGGGTGGGCTGGCTAACTCCGCTCCGCTGCGGAGCCAGAGTTTTTTCCCTACTCCGCGTTCTCAGCGGAGTGCGGAGTAGGGAAATCTCCGCAGACTCTGCTGGCGGAGCGGAGTTCTCTGCCCGCGCCTAATCGAGATGCCTAGATGCAATGGATTGAGGTACATTCTTGTGGTGGTGTGTGTTTTCTCACGGTGGGTAGAAGCATTTCCAACGAGAAGGTGTGATAGTCTCACAGTGGCGAAGCTGTTACTTAGAGAGTTGATTCTACGTTTCAGATTTCCAACCTCATTGAAGTCGGATAGAGGAACTCACTTTCATAGTGTGATTATGAAGCTGCTTTGTACTGCCTTACAATTTGATCAGAGATTGCATCGTAGCTAAAGATCTGAGGCATCAGGCCTCGTGGAACAGATCAATGGAACTCTCAAGATGCGAATGGCAAAGGTTAGTTCATCCACGTCCCTGAAATGGCCCGATGCATTGCCTTTAGTGCTGATGAGTGTGCGTACACACATCCCCGATAGAAGGAAAGGACTCTTGCCACACGAGATCCTGATGGGGAGGGCGATGCGTTTGCCAGCAGTGCCATCTACAGCGTTGATAAACATCACCGATGATTTGATCCTTGATTATTGCAAAGGACTGGCTGATGTGGTCTGTTCTGTGTCTCACCAGGTTGAAGCCGCGACTGCCCCAACCTCGAAGGACCTCTGCCATGACCTGTGTCCAGGCGACTGGATACTTGTTCGGAAGCACATGAGGAAGAGCTGTCTTGATGCTCGCTGGATGGGTCCATACCAAGTGATTCTGGTGACGAATACAGCTGTAAAGTGTGGAGGCTTGCTGAACTGGATCCACGCCTCACACACCCGCAGAGTTTCAGGACCCCTGGAAGAAACAGCTCCCCACCCAGAAGGAAATTCAGCCGTGGTTGCGAGGCCACTGGAGGGGACAAGCCAAGCTGTGGGGGTTGCTGACGAGGCTGGTCGCCCACCAGAGCGAGCTGAGGGGGGTCACGCTACACAAGGCCCAGGTACTGAGGGAGACAGAAACGTTGCGAGTGGTACAGAGTCAGACTCAACTAGAGGAACTGGTGTGGAAGGTGATCGGGTGCAGAGAAGGAGAGCAGAGTTTGCAAGGTAATCGTGGCCTGTGAGGCAGAAGAGACAAAACTTGAGACTGGCATCTGAAAGAGACCGTGCCCCTCTGTCTGAAACGTCTGAATCAGAGCTAAGTGTCACAGAACAAGCCCAAGAGGGCCTGAGGAGATCGAGAAGAGCAAGGGTGCCTTGTCAGAGGTACGCAACCCCAGAGTGGACCTATCTGGTTACAGATGCCGGGAGCAGTGGGGACCAGGAAACTGAGGTCTTCACGAGTGGTCAGCAGATTTCCGGAGCTGATCATTGAAATTGAACTACTAGTTCCTGGAATAGAAGCTAATAGAGTGTTGACTGTGACTGTACCTAGGCCTCTAATATTGAGTGGTGTGAGAGCTTTGGTTTTGCGAGATTTGTCCTTTCCTACCTTTCGATATCAGCCACAAGCTCAAGAGATCGCAGAAGTCTGTCTTGGAATTCTACAGCGTGTCATTGCTGAAATTGGCTCGGAGCTAATAAGAGATTGTTGATTGAACTGTGAACTGTAAATAACCCTTTTGCTTTGAGGAAGATAACCGAGGCCCAAGTGGAAGAAGAGTAAAAGTAGGGACTTTTCCGTAGAAGAAGAAAGAGGGCTAAGGAAGTCTTTTTGAACTGTGTGAATAAATGTGCAACGAATTGTAAATTGGTTTCAAGGACTCCTATAAACTGTGCATGAACTTTGTTGAAAAGCAATCAGAGGCAGAGAAAGAGACTTTGCGTTGAATCCTCTTGCTGTGCTGAACCGAACTCAGTTAAAAAAAATGGAGTCTGGAAATTCGAATCGTAGAGCTAAGTGTGTGATAGGCACATTCATAGTAGGAGTGATAGTAACACAAAATTTCTTTATTTCGGTTTGACAAACCATAAAAGAAGCAACCATACAAGTCACGAGTGTGTCATTTTAGGTTAAAAGAGCATTTCAGAAAGCCAATGTGCAAATGGGGATTAAAAGCGCTCAAATTGACACAATAAGATGACATTAACATCATATGAGTAAAACAATTCCACACGGTTCATGACTTTGGTCTCTCTAACATGATTATGGAAATAAAGTGCAAGTGCATCATCGAGATTTGTGCAAATCAGTTTCCCGGTTGGTAGCCCGCACATTTAACAGAAAAAAGGGGGGGGATTACCCCTAGTTTAAGAACAAAGCTCTAGCACTAGTCGCAAGACAGAAATACATAAAATACAACCATAAAAACAATTATTTAGAATGATAAAATAGCAGCATTAACTGGTCAGTGCAATCTTGATTGATCAGCAATCTATTTTAACTATTTATACCAATCGGCCCTGATAGCTGTGCCCTCCTTCTAATCGGCCAAAAATGGTCCAGGAATTTTGCAGTGGCACAGGCGAAGAGGGGTCTAGCGTCTGATTTTAGTATCCGTAGGGCATCTTTAGAGCTTTGAGTCCCTAATTGTCTGCACACAGGAGATAACCATTTACTTCTTGGCTTGGAGTATGCTTTACAGGCAAAAAGTACATGCCCGATAGTTTCATGTGGGCATGGGCAAGAAGGACAGCCCTTGGGTTGAAGTTTGTTGTTCTGCCAGGAATTAGTAAAAGCATTAATTGGTAAGCTGCCATGTCTAAACTGTGTATACCGCTTCCTGTCAGCTGGCACCTTAATGATGTCGAAGTAGCTTTCTAAATAACAATTCGATTTCAGATCAGTGAAAGCATCTGTTAAGCTGCCAGGTTGACTTTTCTGAAGGTTGTTCTCTTCGACCCAAGCCCAATACAGATGTTTTACTTGACTTCTTGAGTATGAAGGTGGATGGCCGATGGCCTGGGTTGGCAAACCAATACTAGACCGTAGAGCGTTTACTTGTTTAATCCAGCCAATTTTATTGGCGGTGTCCAAGTAGGACACCTCGCAAAAAGCAGCTACATAGTGTGCCAAATCAGGAGTGGAAGCCAATCTATGCCAAAACAACAGTGGGCAGAGCCTCGGTAGATCGTTGATGGACTTAACACCCAGATCAAGCTTAAGAGGGAGAAGGGGTGTACTTAGGGGGAGGGATATCAAGCTCCTAAGGAACTTGTTTTCCACAGCTACGAGCTCATTGGAGGGTGCTATGCCCCACAGCTCCGCCCCATAAAGGGCGCTAGTCACGGCCTTACAGTTGTACAGTTTAAGGGCAGGGGCTACGGGCTTGGTGTACGACAAGCAATGCTCCCTCCTCAAGGCCCCAGTAAGCTGATTAAATTTCAAGGAGACCTTCTCTAAATGTCTCTTCCAAGCCATTCCCTCCGATAATTTAATACCCAAGTAATCGAAGGAGCTAACCCTCTCAAGTGGGACATTGTCCAGGAGTATGTTTCCCTTGAAAAATTGGTGCGGGTTGAACATCATTAGCTTGGTTTTAGTGGTGTTAATGACCAAGCCCCTCTCATCACAAAATGCCTTAAAATGGTTTAAGAGCTTTTGGAGACCCATGGGAGTTTTGGAAATTAGTAGGGTGTCGTCGGCAAATAACAGTGTAGCAATCTTTTGGTTCGCCAGCGATGGTGCGTCGGCAGGTTGGGAGCACAAAAAGTCTGCTACCTGATTAACGTACAGGGAGAAAAGGGTTGGAGCCAATACACATCCCTGGCGGACCCCCCGTTGGATCGTGATTGGCTCAGTAAGTTGTCCCTGGTTTCCCCACCTCACCCGGGCATAGTTTCCTTCATGCAACCTAACTAAAATTTCCAGGATCTCCAAAGGCATTCCCATATCCCTAAGTACCCGCCATAGTAAATCCCTGGGCACAAGGTCGAATGCAGTTTTTAAATCAATGAAGGCGAGGGTATAGGCTTCCCTTGCCCAAGACAACAACCTTCCAGTATAACATGACTAAACGAAATACTTGATCCATTGTGCCGGTCTTATGCCGGAATCCTGCTTGGAGTGGAGAGAGGATGTCATTCTCATCCATCCAGTTCTGGATTTTGGCCAGGACGGAACGGCAAAAGACCTTTTGGGCACAATCAATCAAGCTGATCAGACGATAGTTGGAGGGCATCAACCTGCCCCCTTTCTTAAAGATGGGTAGTACTTCAGCCCCTTTCCACGAATCGGGGGATCCTCCCCCCACCAGCTATGTCGTTGGCCAACATCGTAAAATAAATAGCCCAATTTTCCCTGTCTCCGCGAAAAAGGTCACCTGGGATGCCATCCGGGCCAGGGGCCTTCACAGGTACAATTGCGTCCAGTGAGGACAAGATTTCCTCTCTAGAAAATGAAAGGGTATGCGCTGGGTAGCCTATCTCCTATAACAACTGATTTATATCATATGTTCCAATGAGAGAATAGAGATCGCTATAATGTTTATGCCACTCTACAGCTGGAATATTGTTGGCCAAAGGGGGCAATCTTTCGAAGTTGCCCTTGGTCAAGAGGGTCCAAAACTTCCTACTATCTGGGTGACGGGTGGCCTCCCCAAGATCTTCCCACCTCCTTTCTTCCCATTCTCTCTTCGCTTTGACCTGTGCTTGTTTGTATTCCTTCCTGGCTTCGCGAATACTTAATGCATCCCTGTTTCTAATGGCTATGGACAGTCTCCCTCTTGACACTCTACATTCCCTATTAAACCATAAATTGGTGCCTAATGGTCTACCCTGCTTTGGTCCGATCTTATGGCCATGGACAAGAAAGAAACTGGTCATGTGGTCGAAAAAGTCTTTATGTGAGCTGCTGCAAGCAAATATTTTGGGAGAGTCGTCGGGCTCAGCACCCAAGGTCTCTAGGTGCTTTTCTAGGTCGTTTGTAATCTGCCTAGTCTTAGTTTCATCTGCCATACCAACAGGCCATTTGAGCCGACGTTTGTTATTGGAGGGGATTACCTCCTTAGTACTCAATGGAGTCAATCCGACCTTCACCCTCTCGCCCCATGGATGTTTAACAGTCAAGCTAAGGGAATTATGGTCACTGTCACAGGACGGGATGATGACCATGTCCTGTACCAGGGGCCATAATGCAAGGTCTACCAGGAGATAATCAATCCTACTCGCCCCTTTTGGTCCGCTAAAAGTCATCCCTCTTCCTCTGTCGGAACTTGTTCTCCCATTTGCGGCTCTTAGCCTATGTTCTAAAGTAATGGCACTCAGCTGTAGTGCTGCTTTCGACCATTTTTTGATAGGGGTAAGCTCCAGAGGTGGCACCATCCATACTTTATCCTCCTCACTCACATCATAGGACTCTGCCCAGTCTAATGGTTCAAATGTCACATTAAAATCACCACCGACTATTAGGGAGTGACCATCCTGTCTAACTTCCAATAATTGGTCCAGGGCATGCAAGGTTGGAAATAGGCACACTCATAGTAGGAGTGATAGTAATAATAGCGGTAGTTATTATAGTGTCTGTAAAAATTTGACATGATGCGGAAGTTGAGGGGGTGGGAATACAAGGAACATCCAAACCTACTACTTCTAGCACAAAAGAGGGTACATTTGGAGCGGATAAGGCTATGCTAGAACAAACTAGTCGCATGTTACACGTAGATTTGTCCAAGGGTGATTATACATTGTGATCCAGCGGGTTACTAGCAACAAGCATTCATACACAAAATACTCACTTGGGCCCATACATTCATACTACGCTAGCAATTTCCGCTGGTGGGTCAGTTGGTACTCTTTATCAAAATCCCTGCTACCAATTACCTTCTGATTGAAGAGTAATGACTTACCGATGAATCCTTTGCTAATTGGGAAGTTTAAAATGAGTGACGTTCCATACAATTAATCATTTTCTAAATAATCACTGAGTCAAGAAGTTTTAAAATGTTTATCTAAAGATTTAGCAGAGTAAATACAAAGTCACATAGTACTTAAGTCAAATCTCAAGGAGGAAGCACAACAATGAATTATTGATTAATGACGGTCCCTTAGAAAAGAGAAGATAGAGACAGCAGCGCAAGTAAGGTTTGCATTTATATTTACCTAAGTGCGAGAACCAAACCCCTTGGCCAAGGAGTTGGAAAGATAGGACCCTGGAAGGATGAAGAGCAAAGACTCCTCCCGGATCAGGACAGGACCGGTGACCTCTCTCTCTACCCACGACGCCTGCGCCGTTTCCCCTCTCTGGTACTTCGCTTCTCCTCGATTCTCCCGTTTCTTCCTTCTAATGGATTCCGCCGCCCCCACCTCAGGACCTCTCTGGACAACGGTTCAGCCTGCAATCGATCAGCTTGAATGTCTGGAGTCTATTCTTCTTCTCTCTCGTGCGTCAGAATCTGATCTCTTCTGCGCTTGTGCTGCATCTGCCTGAAATGGTCTCGAATCTGATCTGAACTAATTAGCTAATTCTATATCTATTATACCCTTCTACGCCCATGTACCTCCCCTTAATGTTGCAAACTTATGGGACCACTACTTCTGATTGGACGGGGACAGGGGTTGATTCTCACACCATATTGTTTTTACTTTATTTCTAAAAGCCCTTTGTTTTAGAATACCGCCCTCAAATTCAATACATTTGCTTTATTTCCCACCCGTCTCATGACAAAGTTTGTGCCTTTTTCATGTACAATGTTACAATTTTTAAGAACATTCATGGATGTGACAATATAGGCCATCAGGTCACGGCCTTGGACGACGTCCAGGTTGACTTCATCCCTTTCCGCTCCGGGCAGTCTGTCAAGGAGCATGCGCAGAACCCACGTCATTCGAGTTTTCAGTTCACCAACCCCAGGCCCAAAGTTTACGAACTAATAAAGTCAAAGAAGAAAATATTAAAATCACAAATAAAATGTTTCACTGTATACCCACTCTTTCTACTCTATTCCCAATTACTTATAAACTTAACCCGCATTAGTAGCGTTAGAATACTAAAATTTAAAGAAAGCATAAGAGCAAGCTGTAGCATGTGAAAACATAAAGCAGCCATTTTAATTCACACTGCGCAGAAGCAAAGTTTTCCCACCAAGCAAAGAAAGACGTCACACCACGTGATATGTTTGAGACATGCGCAAAAGAGTTCCCGCGCTTTAGCGGCCATTTTAGAATAGACAAGCGTTACTTGTTAGTAAAAACACATAAGCAAGCTTCCTTGCTATTTGTATTCGTGTATGCAATGTTTAGTAGAAACAATACAATTTTAATACATTAATACTTTTAAGAGGATTGCATCCGAGCAAGTCTCATTTGTGAGTCCTTGCTCCATCAGTCCCCTCTCTGATGGCGTTTCTGAGCCATCAATAAAACTACCCACAACCAGATGCCAACTTTTAACATAATATGGTTTCCCTTTCATTTGTACACTTTCCACCTTTCACATCTCCTTTCAGTTTCTTGTATAATTCGCTTCTCAAATCCTCAAGTTCAAGTTCATCAATTTTTCTCTTCTTTCCTTTTCCTGTCACATTATACAATTCTTTCTTTTTGCAACATTTGCACCATATTATTATTGAAAACACTATTATTGCTATCCCTGCTAAGGGTACTAATATTTGACCTATGAGTCCATTCCCTATATTAGCAAACCAGGTACCAATTGACCTAATACTAGTGGTCAATCTTTCCCATACACTATCAACTTCCAGTGGTTTCAGTTCCTTTTCAAGTTTTGTTATATTCTGTATATACGTTCCAATTTCTGCACTTTTATCAGGTATATAAGTGCAACAATGTTTCGTCTTTAATAATTTACAGACTCCGCCCTCTTTTGCCAATGTAATGTCAAGATCAAGTCGATTTTGCATAACCATAGATCTAATCGCAACCATTTCCGCATTAATCATTAGAAATCCTCCCGCAGTGTCAGTTGATAAACGATCAACCACTGTAGATAATTTGCATATTTTCCTTGAATTCAGAATTATTCCCACTGAAGGTATCAATGCACCAAATATATCACCTAAAATTTCAGAAAAACTAGCTCTTTTTCTACGTGTTAATTCACTACTGTTTTCATTGCTGCCAGTGTTTCTTTTTACGTGGTATATTTTTGGAAATACTATTCCAAAATAGCAACTTCCATACCACCTTGCAGGAAGCCTAAAATAAGCCTTATTCCCACATACGTAATAGATTCCAGGAAAAACTGAATCTGTTCCTCCTTTGAGTCCCCAACCTCCAATAATTAAGAAATTGTGTTCACATTCACTGGTACCGATGAAAACATTGTTATACTCAGTTTTTAACCTATGTAGACACATTTTCCCTTTCTTTTCAAAATCTAGAGCCATAGCAGCTTGAGCCTTGCCAGGTGTGTAACTACCCTCTTTCTCAGCCCAAGGTGGTAAATGAGCCTTATGCTCAGAGGCTTTCCTTTGGAAATCTTGTCTTCTACTCTCTACTAAATTCAAAAATACCTTTTCTTCTTCATGTAAAGAACATGTTAGATTGCTTCTATGTGCGTGTGTTATGTCTATTGACTTCATTGTTAAGAAATATTCTCCCATAAACTGTGCATCTTTGCTACTAAGCACTGGATTCATATTCTTTCGAATCGGAACCTCAGAAAATATCACATCTATATTTGAATAATAATACTGAAGTCGCCCTGTTCTATAGAATAAACTAGTTAATAAACTACATGATATGCCATAGGTTAATGGCAAATGATGATACGTTAACCCTTCTGCTACTGATTCAGGTAATTTCATACAAACATAACAATTACTAACTTCCATGGTATCTACATATTGAAATAATAATTTTGTGAAAACATTTAAACTAGTGTCGTTATCTGTTACTTCGTGATGTAATTCTGGTTCATCTTCTGCCTTTAGTTCTACTCTACTACCTTTCAAGTTATCTATTCTCTCCTTAGTTTCGTTGTTAATCTTGTTATCTATTATCATAAGATAAGGAATTGCTACGATCACAACTAACCATACTATAAGCATCACTACCAAATTGCATATGCATATAGCACAACATCTTTTACAACCTTTCTGCTTTGGTCTCCCAGTAACTCTATCGTCAGACATTTTGACAAGGAAGATTGCTCTTCTTATCGTTTTCTTCAAGTCTTTTTATTTTCTCAAGGTGGTTTTATTTCTTTTTCATAAATCAGCTCTGCACTTGTTCCTTCGTCACCACTTTCACTTGAGTCTGAGTTTTCGAAATCTTCGAGAATGATATAAGTCCAATCAGGACCTTTAAATTTGTTATTCACAAGTTTCAGTCTTTTACTTCTCTGTTTTTCGCTTTTATTTCTTTGCTCTGTTTGGCTTGTTACTTCATTCACTTGATCTGGATCTTCACTTCTGGTTGTTATGTGGTATTTTACTCTTTTGATGACACTAGGCCAATGATCACCTTTTCTCGTTTTCTCTGTTTGCACTGTTTCTTTATTTTCTTCTTCAGAAATTCTTTTGCTTTCTAGTTGTGGCACACTCTCTTGTTCTTTTATTTCAGTTTCTTCTTCTTGCTCTTCTCCAGATCTTATTGTTATTTCTTCCTCTGCTTCACTGTGGATTTCTTGTAATTGATCTTGTTCTTTATTTATGATTTCATTCTCAAATTTCTCAAGATCTTTTTCTTCTGTGTATTTTTCTTGATCTAACTGGTTCTGATCAGGGCTTATTGCACTTTGAACTTCTGCAGCCTGACCGGATTCTTCTAAACCTGTCTGTCCCTGCTAAAAGTCTGATTGTTCTTCATTAATTTGACCCCAGTTTCCTCTCCCTATCTGTTCCTGCTCAGGTTCTAGTGTTTGTTCTTCTTCTTCTTCCTGAGCCGCTTCTTCTTCACCTATCTGATTTTCTTCGATTTCTTCTAGATTTACTTGACTTCTTGTTCTGTAGTAGATTTCAGGTATTTCCACCACTGGTACCCAGTCCTGACTTGTGCTCGGTTGTTCTTCGTCAGCTTCCCTTGAATCTCGAGCCTGAGATTCTTCAGCTGGGCAACCTTCAGCTTCCTCAGTAATAGTTATTATCCGAGTATTTTCTTCTTCAGGATCTGGTACTCTTTTGGTGTGGCTTACATGAATCCAATTAGGAAATCCTGCACACTTCACTGCTGTGTTCGTGATCAGTATGACCTGACAAGGTTTGCCCCACCTAGGTAATAGACACGTTTCTCTGGTGTGATTCTTCACTACCACCCAGTCTCCGGGACTCAGATCATGTTCTTGTTCAGGCTGCCTGGAAACTGCGTCTTCTCCAACCTGGTGAGAGACAGAACGCACTAGGTCGGCCAATCCTTTGCAATAATCCAGAACCATATCATCAGATATACTCAGCAGTTTATTTGTTGGAACATGTGCTTGTCTCATTGCTCTTCCCATTATTATCTCATGCAGACTCAATCCGGTGTTTCTATCAGGAATGCTTCTGAGTCCCATTAAAACAAGAGGCAATGCATCTGGCCAATCTAATGATGTTGATGCACACATTTTTCCCAGTCTGGATTTTATTGTGCCATTTAATTGTTCCACCACTCCAGAAGCCTCTGGACGATATGCACAGTGCAACTTTTGTTCAATTTGGAATGCTTCGCAGAGTATTTTAACCACTTCACTGTTAAAGTGTTTTCCTCTATCTGATTCCAAAGTTACTGGAAAACCAAATCTAGGTACTAGTTCTCGTAGTAACAACTTTGCGACTGTAAGACTGTCATTCCTTCTGGTAGGGTATGCCTCCACCCACTTGGAAAATAGACACACTATCACTAATGCATATTTCAGCCCTCTACATGGTGGTAACTGAATGAAATCAAGTTGCAGTCTCATGAATGGACCCTCTGCCTTTCCAATTTTCCCAAACCCGATTACTGTCTTTCTTCCTGGGTTATGCATTTGGCAAGTTAAACATCTCTGGCAAAGACTCTCTGCTACTGACCTAAACCTTGGATTGAACCAATTTTGTCTGAACAATCTAATCATTGCATCTCTCCCTACATGTGTGTCTCCATGATACATTCTAGCCATTTGTGAAAGCAGACAATCAGGCATGACTGGTCTGCCATCAGCACAAATCCATACATCGTCCTCTGCTTTTTGGGTACATCCTGTTTTAATCCATATACTCTTTTCATTCTCATCAGCATCATCTTGCAATCTTTTTACATCATTCCATGTTTCAGGAGGTGCAAACAGCATAAGTTGGCAGCTGATTCCCATTCTTTCCACCCTTTTGTTTGCTGCTAATCTGTTTCTGGCACAATGTTGAGCCACAAGATCCGCATATCTATTGCCGACTACCACCCAGTCATCTCCTGACTGGTGTGCGGCACATTTCACCACAGCCAATTCTTTTGGTGATTGTATTGCTTCCAGTAGTTCTTTTACGAACTGTCCATTTTTAATGGGGGATCCTGAAGAAGTCATGAAATCCCTCTGCATCCATAATTGGCCAAAATCATGCACAACCCCGTAACCATATTGGCTATCAGTGAATATAGTTATTTTTTGGTTCCTCCCAAATTTGCAAGCCTTTATCAAAGCAATCAATTCAGCTATTTGTGCAGATTTTACCCCTGGTAAATAGGATGCTTCGACTATTCCAGTTAGTTCACATACTGCATATGCTGCAGTTAGTTTTCCATCTTCATGCCTTTGGCATGAGCCATCAACAAACAGCTCCCTGTCTGGCTCCCTGAGAGGTAGTTCCTGAATATCAGGACGTGGTTTTGTGCACAATTCTGTGACTTGTAAACAATCATGTTCTTCTTCGTCATCTTTAACTTCTTCATGATATGGGTCTGGTAATAAAGTAGCTGGATTTACTATTGTGCACCTTACAATGGTCACATTTTCAGCACCCAGTATTATTCTTTCATACTTAGTCAGCCGACTAGGAGTAAGATGCTGAGTTCGGGTTCTTGTCAGCAAAATCAGAACCGCATGTGGGACGAACACTTTTACAGGGTGTCCCATTACAATTGACTCACTTTGTTCAATGCTCAAACAAGTAGCAGCTATTGCTTTTAAGCAACCAGGCAACGCAGCTGCCACTGGGTCCAATGTAGCAGAAAAATATGCTATAGGACGTCTGGTTAAGCCATGTCTTTGGGTTAGGACTGAAAGTGCACAATTTTCTCTTTCAAGGCAAAATAATGCAAATTTTCTCTTATAATCAGGCATGCCTAGGGCAGGTGCTGCACACAAGGCATTTCTTAATTTTACAAATGCACCTACACTTTCATCGTCCCATTCAACTGGGTCCTTTGCTTTCTTTTTCGTCATCTGTATCAGTGGTTTTGCTAGTAGAGAAAATCCTAATATCCATTGTCTACAGTACCCTACTATTCCAAGGAACATTCTTACCTCTTGCTGAGAGACAGGCATCTGCATTTTCTTTATTAGTTTTATTCTTTCATCTGTTATTCTCCTTCTGCCCCTCTCAATTTGGTGTCCTAGGTACTTAACTGCTGTTGTACAGAACTGTAATTTTTCAGGTGACACCTTATGACCTTCTTCTGCTAAATGATTTAATAATGCAATGCTGTCAACAACACAATCCTCTCTGGTGTTGGATGCCACTAGTAAGTCGTCTATGTATTGCACTAAGACTGAACTTCCTGGCATTACCAGTTTTTCTAGACACTTTTTCAATATTTGGTTAAAGATGGAAGGACTTTCTGTGTACCCCTGAGGAACACGATTCCATACATAAACCTTGTTCTCGAATTTAAATGAAAATAGATACTGACTATCTGGATGCAAGGGTATCGAAAAGAATGCTTGGCATAAATCGATCACAGTAAACCATCCTGCACTCCAAGGAATCTGGTATAGGATTACTGCAGGATTTGGTACTATAGGACAACAAGGTTCCACAATCTTATTTACCTTGCGCAGGTCTTGAACGATCCTATATTTTCCACTAGGTTTCTTTAGACCCATGATTGGTGAGTTACAAGGGCTACTCATTACTTCTTTTAATATATCTTGTTTTACCATTCTGTCAATTTCTTCAATGACTCCTGCTTTTACTTCTGCACTCATTTTATACTGTCTGGTGTTTGGGTAAATCGCACCTTCCTTGACAGTAATTTTTACTGGGTCAATTTTGGCCATAAGTCCTACTTCCTTTCCCGTGAAATCCCATACCATGGAATTCACCGTAGTTTTCAGTTCTTCTGGTAACTCATCTTTTGTTATCAGGGAAAACATCTCATCTACTTCCGTACCTTGTTTTGCAATCATAAATTTATATACATGGTCTTCATCTGGGGTCTGAATTGCCACACCATCCGGCGTGCAGAAAATTGTACAATTCATTTTGAAAAGTAAATCCCTGCCCAATAAATTTACTGGACTGGAATCACATACTACAAATTGATGCATTTCTCTAAAGTTTCCGATTTTTACTTCCATTGGTTCGGTAAGAGGTGTTCTAATCTTCTGATTAGCCACTCCCACAACTTGGATAGCTTCTCCAGAGAGAGGAAGGTCTGGAATGTCTGCTGTTCCTACAGTAGACCTAGTAGCACCAGTGTCCAAAAGAAAAGTAATATCATTACCTTTCACATTTCCTTCAACATATGGACCTGACTGATCTACCGGTAAGGATGCACCAAGTACACACTCCTTCTTCCCCTCTCCTAGGCACCGTCAACTATTATAGGTACACAAATCGTCCTGTAAAAGAAATTGTGATGTTACATAATCATTCTTACCACTTCCTCCTTGATATCCAACGTCTGTACCGTGCCTTGTTCTGCTTACATTACCCTGTATAGGTGCAGGTGGCAACTGACTCTGAGGATTTACACCCTGCTGTGTCTGTGGATTTAAATTTTGATTTAGGCCATTATTATTCCGAATCTTTTTACACTCATCCTTCCAATGCCCTAATTTTCCGCACCCATGACAAGGGAACTTCTTTTTAGCCTCTTCTCTGCTCATTCGTCCTCTCACTTTCCCTCCGTTCCCAGTGTCACCATTCGTTCCAGAATCTTTTCCTTGGGTATCATTTGGATTATCCAAATTAATTCCCTGTCGCTCAGCCATTTTCACCTGAGCCCACATCACCTTCTCTTGCAATTTCCTGTGTCTATCCTCAATGTCGTCTCCACAATATTTCGCGTATTTCAAAATTTCATCTATCGGTTTCCCTTGCCAGCACAACATGTGCTGCTTAATCATTTGACAAATTTCTGGTTTCAGACCGTAAACAAATCGATAAACAAACTGACTCATGTTTTTATCTCCAATGTCCTCAAATCCACTATACTGCTTACATACCTGCAATAATCGTTCATAATATGCATGTACCGTTTCACTGGCTTCTTGGGTAGTTCTATCTATTTTCACGCCAATCTGTTTCTTTTGGAGGTATTTTTCCCTTCAAATAAGTTATCACCTGCTGATACTTTTTCATTACATCATTAGATGGAGCACCTGTCTTTGGATCTCTAGGATACTCCTCACTAGGCCAATCAATTGTGATTTTGCAATCTGTCCACAAATCTGCAGGTACCACTATGTCGAACAAACCATCCAAGTCTTTCAACAACACCTTTGACACCTTCACGAACCTCTCAACCTGCTTGTACCATTCAATTGGCTTTTCTCTCAACTTCGGGAAATCATTCGTAAATGATAAAATATCCTGTCTGCTCCATGGGACATGTACATATCCCCCTCCTGGAACTTCTCGCATCGGGTACATTTGATCTCCCTTCCCTGCTTCCTTCATTAAATATTCTGAAGTGGTTTTACTATATCGTGCCTCTTCCTTTTTCTTTGTCCATCTAGCTTTCCATTTATCTAGCTCTCCCCATTTCTGCAAAACTGTCATTAATTCTTTTACTTGTAATTTCCTTCCTGATGCATTCATATTTTCCAAATCCTTGTCTGAAAAATCTGCTCTATAGGGTTTTTGTAACACCTTTGACTTCCCTATTTCAATTCCCATTTGTTGATCTAAATCCGATAATTTTTAATGAAATATTTTTGCATTCCTTGTGATGCTTCTGCAGATGAACAATAATTCTTCTTCATCGTAGGTATTTAGGCGATCTACTCCTACATTTCCTGCTATCATTTCTTCTAATTCAACCTTCAATTTATAGATGTCCATGATCTTTGGGGGTGAATTCTGTTTGTCTGATCCTTGTGCCCACCTTTCTAAGTCTTCAGGTGTAACTACTGTAGCACTTTTAGTTCCTGATGATGTTACTATGTTTACATCTTTGGAGCAACTAGGTGTTTCTCTTCTTGGAGTATTATTTACAGAATTTCGAATGGGCAAGTCCATTAACGAAATTATAGACTCACAATCACTAAAATGATCCTCAACCATTACTACTGCTTCCGGTTTAGGAATATTTACAGGTGTAGGTACAACTAGAGGTTTGGGATAAATTGCCTTGTCACCATATAAGGGAACCACTGGACCAATCGTTACAGGTATGGTCAATGAATCTGGATGAACGTTCAATTGCGTTATCTTTTGTATCAATTCTGCTCTGTTTTTATCTATAGCTTCCTTTTCTTTATCGTGAAGTACTATACTAACTGGTGAATCATGTAATACTTCAGGTACCAAGGGTGTTCTTAACAATGGTGCACTTGGGGTGCATCCACTTGTCCCTTCCTGATATGGGGGTGGATTCTTTAATAGATCTTCCATAAATTCGTCTTTGGAATCTCCAAATCTAGTCAAATGTTTGGTCTTTTCTGTGCATTTACTTCCTGACGATTCTCCTGCCATTAATATGGGATACAGACCCTCTGTAAGCATTGCCCTTCTTCATTGTTTCATCTGACCGTCCCTTGACTCGTTTTGGTATCTGGGAAAAAATCCCCGATAACCCCTACTACTTCTGGATCGGTCACGTTCAAATGCCTCAGTCTCCCATTCTTCTAGGGCTTCATATTGAGTCAATCTAGGTCTGGGTTCTAAATCATTCATTCTCAATCTCAAATTTTGAAGAATCCTCCCATTGAAAGTACCATTTTCGGGAAACGCTAATATTCCATCATTTTTAGTATATTCTATCCAATTTTCTATCCATACGCAAGTATGATAACCTCTCTCCATCATCATAAATGAAGCGGGCGTTTTTGCTGGTGGAATAATAATTCCTTCCCTAGTTTTGATTACCTTGTCCTTTTTTAAATTATTCTTAATCATTTGTAGAAATGACATTTTTTTCTTTTCTCCGTACATTCTGGGTAAATATCTGTTTATTGAATTATATTCTGCAAAACCTAGGAATCTCCTGTCTGGACGAGTTCCTATTAAAGTCCGATCGCGTTTAAACATACAATGTCCACTGTCCACTAAAATTTCGACTTCTATTCTGACAACCAATTAAATTCCAGCTAACTTTTACTTCTGGACAATCCTAGCGCAGCTTTTCAGTGACGTCTTTTCTGACGACCCCTCCTTTACAATCTGCGCCTTTCTGTCCTCCGCTGTTTCAACCAATCCCAGCGCGACACCTATGACGTCAGTGCTACTCCTGGCTACTGACCCCTCCTTTACAAGAGTCTTTTCACACCCGCGGTTTCAACCAATCCCAGCGCGGCGTTAGTGACGTCAGCTTCCTCTCCGGCAGCTGACCCTTCCTTTACAAAAACTTACGCAAAGTTTTATTTTCCTTATTTCCAATTATTTTCAGCAACAACATAAAACATTCGCTATCGTGCCAGTTTCGCTAACTTTGAAAAGATAGATTCTCTCACTTCTTAGTAAAACTATTCCGTTTACTAATCATACACTACAAGTAAAACACTTCCGCCTACTCTTCACACAAGCTTCAGAAATACCTGTTACTTCTTCAATGTTACCCTTTCTAGGTGATATAACATCAAATTTTCACTAGCATATTCCCTTGCTATTACTCACACACATAGATGTCCCTAACAAGTACTGATAGCCCTGCTTAACTATTCAGTACTATTCTGCCTGACAGATAACCTCACTGCAGTATGGCTTCCACTTACCAACCGCTTCTCAATTTTCCCCGGGGATTCTGGACAACATAAAACAAACTTTAAACGAAAAGTGGATGTTAGTTCATAAAAATAAAATTCTCATTACCCAATTAACAAAGTACAACCATAACCGTCCTCTGCTTACCAGAAAACTGATCCAGCGGGTTACTAGCAACAAGCATTCATACACAAAATACTCACTTGGGCCCATACATTCATACTACGCTAGCAATTTCCGCTGGTGGGTCAGTTGGTACTCTTTATCAAAAACCCTGCTACCAATTACCTTCTGATTGAAGAGTAATGACTTACCGATGAATCCTTTGCTAATTGGGAAGTTTAAAATGAGTGACGTTCCATACAATTCATAATTTTCTAAATAATCACTGAGTCAAGAAGTTTTAAAATGTTTATCTAAAGATTTAGCAGAGTAAATACAAAGCCACATAGTACTTAAGTCAAATCTCAAGGAGGAAGCACAACAATGAATTATTGATTAATGACGGTCCCTTAGAAAAGAGAAGATAGAGACAGCAGCGCAGCTAAGGTTTGCATTTATATTTACCTAAGTGCGAGAACCAAACCCCTTGGCCAAGGAGTTGGAAAGTTAGGACCCTGGAAGGATGAAGAGCAAAGACTCCTCCCGGATCAGGACAGGACCGGTGACCTCTCTCTCTACCCACGACGCCTGCGCTGTTTCCCCTCTCTGGTACTTCGCTTCTCCTCGATTCTCCCGTTTCTTCCTTCTAATGGATTCCGCCGCCCCCACCTCAGGACCTCTCTGGACAACGGTTCAGCCTGCAATCGATCAGCTTGAATGTCTGGAGTCTATTCTTCTTCTCTCTCGTGCGTCAGAATCTGATCTCTTCTGCGCTTGTGCTGCATCTGCCTGAAATGGTCTCGAATCTGATCTGAACTAATTAGCTAATTCTATATCTATTATACCCTTCTACGCCCATGTACCTCCCCTTAATGTTGCAAACTTATGGGACCACTACTTCTGATTGGACGGGGACAGGGGGTTGATTCTCACACCATATTGTTTTTACTTTATTTCTAAAAGCCCTTTGTTTTAGAATACCGCCCCTCAAATTCAATACATTTGCTTTATTTCCCACCCGTCTCATGACAAAGTTTGTGCCTTTTTCATGTACAATGTTACAATTTTTAAGAACATTCATGGATGTGACAATATAGGCCATCAGGTCACGGCCTTGGACGACGTCCAGGTTGACTTCATCCCTTTCCGCTCCGGGCAGTCTGTCAAGGAACATGCGCAGAACCCACGTCATTCGAGTTTTCAGTTCACCAACCCCAGGCCCAAAGTTTACGAACTAATAAAGTCAAAGAAGAAAATATTAAAATCACAAATAAAATGTTTCACTGTATACCCACTCTTTCTACTCTATTCCCAATTACTTATAAACTTAACCCGCATTAGTAGCGTTAGAATACTAAAATTTAAAGAAAGCATAAGAGCAAGCTGTAGCATGTGAAAACATAAAGCAGCCATTTTAATTCACACTGCGCAGAAGCAAAGTTTTCCCACCAAGCAAAGAAAGACGTCACACCACGTGATATGTTTGAGACATGCGCAATAGAGTTCCCGCGCTTTAGCGGACATTTTAGAATAGACAAGCGTTACTTGTTAGTAGAAACACATAAGCAAGCTTCCTTGCTATTTGTATTCGTGTATGCAATGTTTAGTAGAAACAATACAATTTTAATACATTAATACTTTTAAGAGGATTGCATCCGAGCAAGTCTCATTTGTGAGTCCTTGCTCCATCAATTGAATGCCTATGCGAAGCTGCTATACGAATATGTGAATACGATGGATGTGAGAGATTGTTATGTGTGTATGCAGTTGCCTGCGTCATTGGAGGAGGGGATTCGTTATCACCACCTGCCCCTGACGTATGGAATTACATGTAATTTATTGCTTCTTATGTTTTACGGTAAGGGTCACTATGAATATTATTTCTCCAATTATGATGCAGTGCTTTCTGAAGTTCCAACTTACAAGCACCTGAATGAGTATGCCTATTTCAAGCAGGAAGAGAGAATAGGGAAATATTTCATACCTACGGTTACTTTAGATACAGCCTATGCTCATCGTCATAATTTGACGTGCCTATTAACGGACATAGAAAAGAAGTTTATAGATCAAGTAGAAGACATAGACAATTAGCTGTAAGGCTTAATAGTAGGGAAAAGAAATTTGAGCGGACCAAGGAGGAGTTAGCACACAAGGCGAAGGGGAGCTATGGTCTAATAGCTTTAGATTTTGAACAGCGGGGAAAACTTTGTATTAGACAGGTGCAAACTTATTATGATAACATTTTTGTTGGACGGAGTGTGTTTGATCACATTTTCACGATTGAAGCCACTGCAAAGAAGTTCTTGCAGAAAGCAGTGCAGGTGGTACCAAATGTGTATTTTGTGTGAGGGAAAAATGCATATGTACAGTTGCCACTGAATTGGTATGGCACATGTTATGTGGCTGTCGTGTTTCCCAAGATTTATCACGTTGAGGATTTGGGACCGCTGCAAGGTGGATTACGTCATAGGGAGAAACGAGGTGCAAGTGCCGGAGAGATTGTTGGAGATGTTTTTGGAGCAATGATACCAAGATTGGGAGTGGTTCTGAACGAGATAAAGATTAGAAGGTTTTCAAATATTGTGGATAAGTTGTCAGCGAATACAGCTCAGTCTTTGTTGCTTGTAGACGGAGAGATGGTGTCGATAAGAGCCATGGTGATGCAGAACCGCCTTGCTCTAGATGTGCTGTTAGCAAAAGAGGGCGGAGTCTGTAAATTGCTGAGGGTCCAACAGTGCGGCACTTATATCCCAGACCATAGTTAGGATCTGAGGAAGTATATAAGTAACATCACTGAGATTCACCATGAAGTACATGAATTGGCAACAAAAGGAGTTTGGGACAAGGTTGGGAAGTGACTTGGAAAAGTTGGGAGTTGGTTTGCCAACCTTGGTAAGGGAATCCTTGGTTACATTCTGAAGCCTGGTGGTGGTTTGTGTAGTTCTTTTGGTTGGAATGGTAAGGGCCTATACATGGCACAAGGCAGGACAGGCTGAGAGATGTCTTAGAGAGCGGGAGAGGAGGATGGAGAGACTGCATGACAGTCACTATGAGAATCTCAAAAGTTTAGAGAATTTCCGACAGGGAAAGCTGGCTACGACTTCTGTTTAGGCTGGTTCTCTCTACAGGGAGTCATAATTGGGTGTGATGACACTTGTCATCAGAGGGGGGGACTGATAGAGCGTGACTGTGCTCTTTCATTTGTAGGGGTGCATTATAATCATGAGTAGTTCGCACCTACATTTATTCTTTTGTCGTATTAACATGTGACAGTAGAATGTGTACTGTAATAATGCAAAAAGTGATGTGTTAGGCATATTATCCATATAAACGTGAAGAAATTAAAGTTGCAATACATACGTGTTTAGCTGAAAACATTAACGTGCAGAATTTGTATATAATGCTCACAATTATTCATTTATTAGATGTGCTCATGTAACGTGTTGACTTAGAAACGCTCAGTAAAAGAGTTCAATTATATGCAATTTCATGAGGCCTATGTGCTATTCTCTTAAGTTGGCCGGTTTCTGTAGCCCTGAAATGCATTCTTCCTGAGGCTCTCGTACTATAAATGTAATAGTTGAATTTCATGTGCATGTTGGATTTGTTCTTTTCTCATGTTTCTGTTGCGGGTGGAGAATTTCGTCTTTGTTAGCTAGAATAACGCTTTTGATTTAGTAGTTTGGCTCGGGGAGGAGAGGATACATTTGTACAAGGAGTGCTGATAATGTGAGACGGTGTACTTTCTCATTGGAGAAGGCATGGGATCAAGGTGATCGAGCCAGAGGCTGGGAGTATCGAAGCCAAGTGGAAAATCACCTATGAGGAGTTCCCCAGGGGGATGAGATAATCGGAAGATGAGCAATAGGCGTGTGCTATGATTTTGGTGTTGGAATTAGGGGCAGTGCCCCGGAGGTTGAGTCAGGAGAAGAGAGGAGATCGATGGTGAGGAAAGGAGCATCTTAGAACGAGCTCTGTAGCCTTTGGCTACTTGACTCATGCAACGTGAGTGCACTTCTTAGGAAGGCTTCACGTGCTGACACCTTTTCCTGACATGCCTGGGAAAAGCTAAGTAGGGATGTCACTTTAGTGGTAGAGTAGGGACAGACTAATGCTTTTTACTTATGAACCCCCAATGAAGTCTGATCTCGACGTGGGGGCACTTGTTGCCTTTGTTCTTGTTTTGGAATTCGTTATTCTTTACATGTTCCAAAGATTCGATTTCGCTCGTAGGTTTGGCTTTGTATTAGTTCTGATGTATTTTTACAACCTCATCTTGAGGTGCTTGTATTCCCAGTTATTTTTGGCTTTGTAATAAAGCCACTAACCTAGAACCTGGAGTCTATGATTCTTCGTAGTCATGAATCATTGTGTCTCTGAACCTAATGTGAAAAGTTATTTCTCTCCTCTACATTTCTAAGCAGGCACCAACGGTCCATTGACCGAGGGTTCCAGAGTAAATTAGAGAAAGGGAACCCGGCCCCATCAAAACAATTGGACTAATAATTACTGTGACGGGTCACATGATCAGCTGAATATGATTTGTTACAACGCGAGTCATTACATCGCGTGCCATTACAACGCGGTCGTTACAATGACCGCGTTGTTACCACGCAGAGCCATTACTACGCAAGTCATTACATCGACTTGCAGTAAATGGCGCGCTGACATTAGAAATGTATAATTTACTATTCCAACTCCAGCCTACGTAACAGTAGGGAAGGTGTTGGAATAGTAAACTATACTATACCTAATGTTAGCACGCCATCTCCTGCAAGTCGATGTAATGACTTGCGTAGTAATGGCATTTCGTGGTAACAACGCGGTCGTTGTAACGACCGCGTTGTAATGGCATCGCGATGTGATGCCCGCGTTGTAAAGGTCGTTTCCCGATGAGCTATGTCTCAAAGCATTTCCAAATGGATAGCACAGTAAATCGAGGTCTCTATACAGAATTTCAAAGTGCAAACTAGTCATGTAATGTGTTAAATAGTATGTATCAAAATGTAAAGGTCGTCAAATAGTCTCAAGAGAATAAGCCAAGATGGGAGTGCGCAAAGCATGGGGCAAGGTGCAAAGCATGGGGCAAATTTATCAAACCTTTGCGCTGCACCAAAGTCATGCAAGCCAGTCCAAAGTGTGGATAACGTTTTTACTTTCCGGCGTAAAACGTTTTCTGTTGTGGAAAGTATCCTTAACGTAACGCAAATAATGATTTGCACTGCTTTGCGTCAAGTGGGCATCTTATGGATGGTACATGGGCTTTCCCAAGCTACCTACTCACAGTTTTCGACAAAATGTGCTGACTATTTAAATTGGTTGAAAGGGCTTTGCACCAAAAAATCTCTCCTTAAGGCCTATCAAGGAGAAATTATTTTATTTCTTCTAACCTCTCACACATTGCCTGTGTGCTGCTCTGAACATTACACACCAACAAATATGTGAAAAGTTTTAAAGTTAGTCGAAACATAGTATTTTGTATTGGAAGGGTATCATTATAGTACAAAATATATGCTTGACCTTAAACATACACGTTTCATGCAATATGATGTAAAGGTGTGTATCTGGCACTAGGCAGCCTGTTTGTGTACCAGTGCTTTGGAAGAGAGATGCAGCTTTGTATCTTAGTAGATAAGGCTCTGCATTGCTCTCTTCTTATAGTGCAAGCAGTAACTTTAGTTGTTGCGATGAATTGTGCTATTTTATACTAAGTCTGAACCATGTACTGAAGACAAGATTCAAGGCCTGATTATAAGGTAGGCGGTCTTACTGCCATACCACGGCAGCGCTGGACTCCCTCCCACCGTATTACGATGTCACCGCCGGACCAGCGGCGGTGTTTCTGATGGTGGGGAATATTTTTCATATGTGTCGATGCATGTGTGTATATTTTGACCGCACAAGTGTTAAACGTACACATATCCATGACACGTTAAAAAATAACTACAACGAGAACTTCACATTGCTGGAGTCCGCCCCATTTGTGCCAAGTCCAGTGAATGGGTAAATAGTGCATAACAGACTTACCTAGATTTCGGCACCAACAGGTTTGTTTTCTTTGGGGTCAAGATGCTGCAATGAAGGGGGTCCTGGAGGAAGGGATCCACGTGGGAGACTGATTGGAAGGAAAGGAAATGGGTGAGTATGCACCCCAATTCCTTCGATTTCGCCAACTCGAAGCAGGCGGTCTTCCTGCCACGGTCGGCTCGACGGAAAGCCAACTTGTAATTCCGATGGCGGTGAACTTGTCTGTACTGCCCTCTGACAGCTGCTTTCCCCTACTGCTGTTGCGGTGGTCTGCGAATGGCTGACGGCGTCGGCGGTACTCCGGCGGTCTTTCCTTCAACAGACCACCAACATCGCAATTCGGCAGGTGGCCCTCCAACTGTGCAGCGGGGAACCCGAGGCCGCTTCGACGACGGTTCCCTTAAAAACTGAACTCGTAATCAGGCCCTCAATCTGGAAATCATAGTTTATCAAAACGAAGGAAGATAATGATCCGAGGATAAAGAGCGGCGAAGCAGACCACGTTGCAGAGGAAATGCAACATGGACAGCCAGTGGTGTAACATTAGCCCCCACAGCCCCTTCGGTGCGGGAGGCCCCTGAGCTCCAGGGGGCCCCTTCCGGCACTGTGCACGGGCAGCGGGCCCCTGACCTCAGAGTTCCTGAGTCCGCAAGGGGAGGACCTCCATGTACTTTGAATGGGACCCCTCAAGTTTTGTTACGCCACCCTTCCAAAGCTGAAGCGTAGTTCCCAGCCATGCGAAAGTCCTCCTGGCATCTGGCTCATTTCACCCGCTGTAGGCATGGATAGGGGAAACAACTAGGATTTCCTATCCTTGTGAATCAAGGTCTTTCAAAGTGCAAAGTTAAGCAACTTAAAAATGCATATAATTTCCAAAGAAACAGGCAGAACAGCTAAGAGTGAAGCCGGTTGCCCACAGATGTCACTGGTGCAGTGGATGAAGCCCTCACTTTGTTAACCCCACCTTCTCACAACACCAGAGTGAAATCCTTCACAATTCACTGAACACCATAGTGGTGCGTGACGCAAAAAATAACAGCACCAATGTAGTGTCAAAGTACTCACTGAGTGCAGCAACCTCTGTGCAAAGATGGCACAGGGAAATATGAAAATATGTCACTGGTGTCATTGGCCAACAAGGTAAGTGTTGTAGCATGCCTCAAGAGCGGATGTAAGAAGACACATTTGGAATGTGAAGTTTGGAATGATCAAGTAATTTTTTTGACATCATATGTAACAGTACATACGTGTTACTAAACCAGATCATGACTTGACCCATGCGAAATTTAAATTAGGCTGCTTTAATTTGCGTACTTTCAGGAATTTTGCATTACGCTCGTCACACAAAAGTTCCAAAATTATGCCCCTAATAACAAATTGCATAATTATGCCGTCATTCGTGGCAAAATTTTAGCGTGGGAACACCTTAATCAGCCACAACGCGAGCAGTTATTGTTCTCTCCAGATATGTTTTTCTCGCCATTCTGTTAGCATGAAATGTGTTTTTGAATCAAAAAATGACCGAAGGGTGCATTTCGCGCAAAAATGTAGAGCTGAATGAGGGATTTGAATTTCACGTAATTATGTCTAAATTCACGTAATTGCCCAGAAATTTCACAAAAATATGCAAATTTCGCCCACCCCTAAGATGCAACTCCATACAGCTGACGCGGCCCGATGCATTACAATACAGCACATATTGGAATGCGGGAAGTGATTGAACATACCTTTGGGATCCTGAAGTGCAGATTTACATGCCTACATAATTAGGTGGCACAATATTTTATTGTGGTTTGTGCTGGGCTGCACACGACAATGACTGCCCAATTATGCTGATTTCAATTCAGACACAGGCATTTATGCTGTTGACACCAGTGTAATTGCCAAGGATACATAATATATCCATTCAGGTCGTCCCCACAGGGAAAACATTGTTGACACCTATTAGCTATGTCTTATCCATGTGAATCGTAAGGGAGGGAAGTGTTATCAAAACACTTTCAAAATGAGAGGCAACCTTGATTAACACAGGGTATAATGCATGCACACGTGGTGCCATGGCTAGAGGCCAAGGCCCTCTGCTATGTCTTTTGTGTTGTGTTGTGTTGTTTGTGCACTTTGTTTCCTCTGGAGATAGTGCGGACACTTGCAGATTGTTGAGATGTTGGCCCACAGACATGTTGTTACATGAGCTGCAAGAGGTCATTTCCTGAGCCCATGAGAGGAACCAACTGCCAGGCTCTTCCTAGCTGCACCATAATGTCCACATGGGCTGGCAGGTCATGCGTGTGCTCGTTCTGTGTAGAGCAGAAATGCTGAGTCACTGTATGTGTGTTCGTCTGCACACGCAGATGATTGGTCTGCACGCTCAAAGGTTCTTTCTCTACCTCAAAGTCAGCGTTTATAGCTGTGTGCCCTGCTGTGAGTTACCATAATAATGTCCTTCCTTTGGCTGGTCACTGGGGACAGGCCATGAGCTAGCAGAGCTCAGGCCGAGTGTCTACAATTCTTGCTCACACCTACTGTGGAGGGACTAAGAGCAACTTTCAATATCCGTATGTGATTTGTGGGTTGCAGTAGTGATAGGCGGCGCGCTTACCCTATGGGTCCTGGTCTGACGGTGCATGTTACCTGCAGTGACATTTGTTGGTGACACGTCTGAGCAGAGGCCAGTGGTGTGCAGTCTCACCTAGCTGCCTCTTCAGCAGCTAGGCCCATGTCTTCTGTCCGACTTATGCTGGCCCTTCTTCTCTGGCAGATACAGACAGATCTGCTGAGTTCCAATATCTCTACTGTATTTTATGTAAATGAATACACAGAGAAGAGCAGTAAGAACATTCCTGGCTATCTTTCCTTTTACTGTTCATGTTGTACTATATTTACATGGGTGCTTCATTTCCCTACCGGCTGCTTCCAGGTTATTCACCTCCCAGGGCCTGCTTTGCATCGACCCTCACACAGAAAGAGGAAGCTCCAGACATCCGGGTCTTCTCCTCTGACATGGCGTCAGTGACGACACACAGGTCTCCCTCAGAACTGGTGGCTCTCTGCCATGCTCTCACTGTGTGGGTTTGAGGCTGTCAGGTTTCTGGTGGCTGCTGAGGCAAATCCGAGGGAGATTAGGTGCAGCATTAGTGCTGTTGTAACATGCATTCTCTCTTGTACAATTGTTGGGTTTGGTTTGGAACAATAGTTTTTGCTTTTTTCGCTGCCAAACTTGCCATCCCAGGCCACAAAATGCTGAGGAGAATGTGTAGAGCAACCACAGGCTCCCAGATAAACCAGGTCAGTCATTGTCCAGCGGAGGAGCGTATGGTGCTTACCTATGGAATCCACTGTCTCAGACAGGCTACTTTAGTGCGTTAATTGCCGAAGGATTCTGCTACGAGGCTCTCAGACCCAGCAATGACGCAAAAATGAACCGCGTCTGAACAAATTCCCTAGTGCCTAAGCCGTCTCGTCCTGGTCCTGAATCTATGCTTGAGGTGTCAAGGAGTGCGACAGGTGCAGATCTCAGCATATCCCTCGTTCACAGAAGGATGTGTTGAGAGCTGTGCCTATCACACTTCAATCCTTCCCTTCCAGAAGCTCTGCCTCGTTCACAGAAGGATGTGTTGAGACCTGTGCCTAGCGCACTTCCATCCTTCCCTTCCAGAAGCTCTGCCTCGTTCACAGAAGGATGTGTTGAGACCTGTGCCTAGCGCACTTCCCTCTTTCCCCTCCAGAAGCTCTGCCTCGTTCACAGAAGGATTTGTTGAGACCTGTGCCTAGCGCACTTCCCTCTTTCCCCTCCAGAAGCTCTGCCTCGTTCACAGAAGGATGTGTGGAGACCTGTGCCTAGCGCACTTCCCTCTTTCCCCTCCAGAAGCTCTGCCTCGTTCACAGAAGGATGTGTTGAGACCTGTGCCTAGCGCACTTCCCTCTTTCCCCTCCAGAAGCTCTGCCTCGTTCACAGAAGGATGTGTTGAGACCTGTGCCTAGCGCACTTCCCTCTTTCCCTCCAGAAGGTCTGCCTCGTTCACAGAAGCATGTGTTGAGACCTGTGCCTAGCACACTTCCCTCCTTCCCTTCCAGAAGCTCTGCCTCGTTCACAGAACGGTGTGTTGAGACCTGTGCCTAGCGCACCTCCTTCCTCCCCCTCCAGAAGCTCTGCCTCATTCACAGAAGGACGTGTTGAGACCTGTGCCTAGCGCACTTCCCTCCTCCCCCTGCAGAAGCTCTGCCTCATTCACAGAGGGACGTGTTGAGACCTGTGCCTAGCGCACTTCCCTTCTTCCCTTCCAGAAGCTCTGCCTCGTTCACAGAACGGTGTGTTGAGACCTGTGCCTAGCGCACTTCCCTCCCCCCTCCAGAAGCCCTGCCTTGTTTACAGAAGGATGTGTTGAGACCTGTGCCTAGCGCACTTCCCTCTTTCCCCTCCAGAAGCTCTGCCTCGTTCACAGAAGGATGTGTTGAGAACTGTGCCTAGCACACTTCCCTTCTTCCCTTCCAGACAGAAGCTCTGCCTTGTTCACAGAATGGTGTGTTGAGACCTGTGCCTAGTGCACTTCCTTCCTCACCCTCCAGAAGCTCTGCCTCGTTCACAGAAGGACGCGTTGAGACCTGTGCCTAGCGCCCTTCCCTCCTCCCCCTGCAGAAGCTCTGCTTCATTCACAGAGGGATGTGTTGAGACCTGTGCCTAGTACACTTCTCTCCGTCCCCTTCAGACGTTCTGAACTAGCACAGAGCTGCTGCAGGTGAAGGCGCACATGTTCCCAGTCTCTTTACAGACCTCGTACACTTCTACTCATGATGACATGCATGAGTGTGAAGTAGAATAGAAATGCTATCCACTGATATGTACAGGTGGGAGTGTAATTCTATCTGTTAACATGTAGGGTTAGAAAGGTAACATTGCCCATTGACATGTGCAGGTAGACATGTATAGGCAGAAGTGTAACACTGTTCATTGACATGCATTGGTAGACATGTAACATGAACACGTAGGAGTGTAACACTGTTCATTGACGTGAACATTTAGACATTCAACATGTACACGTAGAAGTGTAACACTGTCCATTGACATGTTTTAGAAGACAGGTGACAGGTATAGGCGGACATGTAATGTATGAGTAAAAGTGTAACACTGTTCATTGACATGTGTGGGTAGACTGTGGAAAATTAATTTGTATCGATAAACATTGTCTGCGCCATCTTGCCCTTTTTCCCAATGCCACACTTTCGTCGTCCGCGGCGGCCATTTTAGCTACCTTGATCTGACCCACTCTCTGCACACCGCTAATCCCCAGCGCGGCTCCACATCCTCGCAAGCCCCCCCGCACTGGTCACCCTCTCTCTCTCTCTCTCATGCACGGGCCATTAACCCCTCCAACTGCGCTGCACTTCCCTGGGAATCTCACCCCGGGCCTGCCCGACACCTCCCTTTCCTCCTATACACTATCACACCCTCTGACACCCCTCTTCCTCCGTATCCGATTGTCCAGGCCGGTCCCAGGCTATCACCTAGCCCTGCGGATACAGTTTATGGCCCCGACTGTAAGGAATCGCCCCTCTTCAAAGGAGTTACAGTAGATCAAGGCCCCCACCCCATGAGATCCGTCACACCACATGCATTCCGGGAACCGGCGGAATGTCCTGCTGATCCTGCCGTCTGATGACGATTCTGCATGGTGAATGGGGAGGGGATTCTCACTGTAAGGGTGCGTGGGAACGGGTCTGAAGCAGAAGATCCCAGGGATGTCTTTCATACTTCAAAGTATCTTTACTGTAATAAAGAATGTCTTCCTGCCATAAATGCGTGTATAAGAGGCCAGGCCTCAGAGATGCAGTAGAGCACCTCGTGAAGATTCCCTGTTGGTCTGATCTGACGTGTTCCTCCTCCGGAGAGAATAAACCTTTGTTTCCTGCCTTCCAGTCTCCAGCGCCTGCCTCTTCATTGATTCATTTTTTGGGGAATAGAGGCGACATCGCCGGGCAATACTTAAGGTTATTCCATTCGCCGATTGCCTTCCTGTTTTACAATTGGCGTCCCAAGCGTGGGGCCCATCAGCGACACGTGGATCCAGTGGGAGAGGTCCTGACGACAGAGTGAACAACTGCAACGATCGGGAGAGCTCCTGTCCGATAGACCCTCGTCTGACAGCCGATCATCCGAACTTCACTGGTTCCGAACAGACCTCTCTCGAGTGATCTACGGTCCTGACTGGGAACCATCAGGAGTGCCGCGATAGAAGATAGAGGACGATCGGGCGCTGGATTCGGAGGACAGGAAACAGCCCATGCGGTCCGGGTAAGGTCGTACAAAACGACAAATTGTGAAACGATAACGGTTCTTTGAGACATTTGCTGCTTACAAACGAGGAAGAGTACAAATACTCTATCTTCCTTTGTGAACAGTGAAGGGTGGGTAACGCGGACTTTTGTCCCCCTTTGTAATCTGTCGTACCTATCTTTTCTCCCCACTGATTGTTTGTTTGATTGATTGTCAAGGGTAGCTCCCTTTTTCTTTGAGTATCAGAGTAGCTCCTTTTGAGGCATTCCCTGTCTACAAACGGCGAGGGATAGGAATATTCTCTCTCCTTTACAGATAGTGAAGGATGGGTAACGCGGACCTTTGTCCCCCTTTGTAATCTGTCGTGCCTATCTTCTCCCCACTGATTATTTATTTGGATCTAGTTCTCTTGAAACATTTATTGTCTGCAAACAACCTGGAATAGCAATATTCTGCCTAGTCTTTTGCAGGTAGTGAAGGGTAGGTAACGCGGACTTTTGTCCCCCTTTGTAATCTGTCATGCCTATCTTCTCCCCACTGAGTGGTAGCTGGTTCAGCTCGGACCGCTTGTTAGAGGTGGATCATCCAGTCCCACTGGAAGGCACCCCTAACAAAGACATGTTCACAAAGCATGGACTAGTCGCTATAGCATATTGCAAATTATGGCACAGGTATACGAAGAAGGAACCCCAGAGTCAGTGGCCACTGATAGGATCCTTTGAAGAAAGCAAACTAGATGCACTAGATGAAGCCCTAAAAACTCGTAGAACGACACCGACCATGCTAGACAGCGTTGGCCTGTGGCGCAAAGAAACTGTACAGCGAAAGAAGAAAGAGGAAGCTAGGTTAGACAAAGAGCTACGTAAAGCAGCCCACCTAGCTGCAAAGAAACTAGAGGAAGAAATAAAGAAGAGAGAGGAGGCTAAGCTGAAAACAAGAGATCAAAACACCGAGCCAGTGTCCTGTTAGAACACCCTCTGCGCTCTACCCTGAATTACCTTCAAAACAGCGAACCAACGATGATCTCTTATTAGGTCCTCCGATCATCTACATGCCCCTCCATATGCCCCTTCCCAACCTTCAGCGCAACACTCGCGACCCCCAAGCACAGACGAGAGTAGCGCCAGGGCCTCGGCCCCCAAGGCCTCCGCACCGGCGGAATCCCTCGCACCAGATACAAAACAAGCAGCAATATTAGATGACCATGAGGCCCGAAACACAGAACCCACAAGGACGAACAGGTTGGGCAAAAACGAGCAAGAGAGGATTGACAAGGTAGTCAGGACACTAGTAGAACGAAAGGAGAAGGAGGAACACGTTATGGATATATTCAACTCATATGCGGGAAGCCACAGACGACACTTTGTCGTACGATTATGTTATCATGTCCTAAACGCTTATGAGGACCGATATCGAGATAGAGGTCCCGAGAGCCTAACGACTCTGTATAGAAAAATTGATATCGGGGATGAGGGCGAGTGTGACGTGACGGACCTCCTTGCGCGTACACTTAGGGCTTTCTGCCACCTCACTGAATCAGAGGTGGAAGCTAAACCTACGACATCCGTAGCGGCCGAACCACGAATAGAGCAACCTAGCACCATGATGCCGATAAGAGAGGCCGCCCCCTATTGGGTCCCTCCACGAGGTCAGGGAACACACGATGATGTTAACCATACGGATGCAAAAGGGAGGATAGTGTACAACTGGGTCTACCAACCATGGGATCGACAGGATATTCTGACGTTCCGAAAATCTCTGCCCGATTTACGAAAAAACCCCACCGCCTTCTACACTGAACTAGGTACAGCCTTAGGTTCCACTATCATGACCCTAACGGACCTCGATTTGTTCTTCGGGTTATGTCTGCCAGCTGATGTGTGGAAGCAGATCCGCAAGGTCGACCACCTTGAGCTGTTCGGACATACCTGGAAACAACTCGATGAGTTCGACAAGCAACGAGGAGCCGGGCAGAAACCCGTAACGGCCATCCTTGAACTCCCGGACAAGATCGTCCAGAAACTCAAGACCCTGATTCCCGAGAAGAAAATAGACTGGTCAATAGTGACGGCCCGTAGACAGAAACCACAAGAAGACGCTTCGGAATACTTCTCTAGGTTCGAAACGGTGTTCTCCGACTACAGCGGCCAAGATATGGCCACTGCAACCGGACACCACTTGTTCGCTCAGAATTTCGTGAAAGGCCTGGTGCAAGAAGTTTCTCAAAAATTGCAGGCGAGCGAAAGCAGTTGGGCAGCCTCTAAACCCACGGCTATCCTCCAGATGGCCCAATACTATGAACATCAGAAGAATGAGAATGATAGGGCATCCGAACGTAAAAAGAAGGAGTTGAAAGAGCGGGTCATGATAGCTCAACTGCAGGGGGTGACGATAGGTAGGGAACCCTCCAAGGGGAACTACCAGCCGACAGCCCCTAAAAATACACCCTCCAGAGAACGAATGCCCGTACCCTATACAAGCCGAAGGGACTTAGATGAAAACCAATGCGCGTTTTGTAAAGGATACGGTCACTGGAAGTCGCAGTGCCCGGTCCTTCATGAAGCAAACAAGAACCGAGAGGCTAGGGATGGGACAAACGGACAAAAGAACAGGGACCAGGGACGGGGACACACCAATGATGCTAACTATGACAGACCAAGCCGACCTAACACATTTGACCGCCCACGACAGAATCAGTATCAGCAGTCCGATTGCGAGAACGTCCGCGATTTCGCATAGGACAGCCAGGGACAAGGGAGGGATCCAGTCGAGCTTTGTGTTGACCAGCAAGGTCCTTATGTCACTGCTAAGGTCCTGGGTACGAAGTCCCCATTTTTGGTGGACACTGGGGCAACACGTAGTGCATTATCCAAACGACTGATTCCAAGGGCACCCTTGTCTGGCTCACACGTGACATCAATAGGCTTTGATGGAACGCCCTCTACTAATCCCTTATCTACACCGATTCCCTTTGACTTAGAGAACAACATCACGGACACGACCTTCCTGCTATCTTCCAACACCCCGACGCCATTATGGGTCTTGACCTCCTGAAGCACTTTCGAGCCACCATTCGATGTTCCCCAGACGGAGTACGAGTCATACTGTACGATAACCAGAATCTGTTCAGACCTTGTCCCACCCGACGCATGTTTTCCATCACTGACGCTGACTTGTCCTTACTAGACACTTTACCCCCGTACCTCTGGGCCAAGACCGACTCAGACGTAGGACGCATGATGATAGACCCTGTGCACATCACTGTACGGTCAGACGCTATGCTCCCAAAGCTCCCACAGTATCGGATATCGCCCGAGGGCGAGAAGGCATTGGTAGGAATCATTCAGTCCTTAGTCGATGCAGGAGTGGTAGAGGAAGTAGTCAGTAATATCTGTAACAGCCCTATCCTACCCATTGTCAAGAAGCAAGGCGAGGGAGATGAGAAGGCTTATCGCTTCATCATTGACCTCCGCGAAGTAAACAAAGTAGTCGTACCTCAGTACCCAGTAGTCTCAGACATCACCACCATCTTGACCCTGATCCCCTCCACTGCCACTGTTTTCACCGTCATAGATCTCAAAAATGCTTTCTTTCTATCCCCATCCATCCAGACAGCCGATACCTCTTCGGCTTCACCCTAAAAGCCCGTTCATATAGATTCTGTAGAGCACCCCAGGGCTACACTGAGAGCCCCAGCATCTACAGCCAGGCTCTCAAGAGACAGCTGGACGCAGTCCAGCTCCCGGACGGAGTGGTGTTAATCCAGTATGTCGACGACATTCTCCTGGCTGCCGACACTACGCCACTTGCCACCACAGCCACCATCCAACTCCTGCACTTCCTCGCGGAGAATGGTCACAAGGTCTCCAAGAAGAAGCTGCAGTTCTGCCAACCACAGGTGACATACTTAGGCCACCTCCTGTCCAAGGACGGGAGAAAGCTCACACCCGATCAGATCCGGACCATCCTAGAGACCCCCGTTCCCAAGACTCAAAAGCAGGTTCGCTCCTTAGTAGGCCTCACGTCCTTCTGTCGGCAGTGGTTGCCAAACCTTAGTCTCATAGTCAGACCTCTACTCTCTCTGTTAGCGAAAGACGTTCCCTTCCCACTCCCTTGGACCCCTGAATGCCAATCCTCCTTTCAAGAACTACGAGATGCCCTCTGCTCAGCCCCTGTTCTAGGGACCCCTGACTACACCAAGCCCTTCTCCCTCTTCACCCACGAGAGGGAGGGGTGCGCTTTGTCTGTCCTAACGCAACCCATAGGTCCCAAACAACGCCCTTGTGCCTACTTCTCTGCCACTCTTGACCCTGTAGCCAGAGCTCTGCCCGCCTGCCTTCGAGCGGTAGCTGCCGCTGCCGTCTCTATCCGACAAAGTGAGGGATCGTACTTTCGAATTCCTCACTGTGCTGGTCCCCCATGCTGTCGACACACTCCTGAACCAGACCAAGACTCAGCACCTGACTAGCGCACGACTGACTGGTTACGAGTTAACTCTGCTTACACCCCACATCACGTTGAAACGATGTACCACTCTGAACCCTGCCACTCTGTTGCCCCTCCCCGATGACGACCCCAATGTGTCCCCTATGCATGACTGTGTGACCCTCACGGACGAGCAAACTAGAAGTAGAGCTGACCTCCGTGACACTGCCATCCCAGACCCTGATGGAGAGCTATGGGTAGACGGCTCGTGCATTAAACTCCCCGACGGCACGACCTCGGCTGCCTATGCAGTCACCACAGCCCGGACGGTAGTTGAGACGGCCCGCATCACCCAACGGTCCGCACAAGCGGCAGAACTAATTGCCCTCACACGTGCATGCGTCCTAGCAACAGGCAAAGTCGCAAACATCTACACCGACAGCCAGTATGCCTTCGGGGTGGTTCATCATTTTGGGCTCTTATGGAAGGAAAGGGGATTCCTGACTTCGCATGGTACACCCATCCTTCACGGAGATCTAGTCTCTACCTTGACCGAAGCAGTCCTCCTCCCCGAACGACTTGCAGTCATCAAATGCCAGGCACACAAGAAAGTGACAGACATCATTGGACAAGGAAATGCACTAGCCGACATCACTGCTCGAACCACAGCTGAGAATAGGACGACGACACGCATGTACGTGACTAGGTCACAGACGGAAAATGGAAGGACGCTAGAGAGCACATTAGAGACATACAAATGGCCTGCTCCCCCAAGAACTGACTGAATGGGCACGGGTGGGACTGAAAGATGATGAAGGCTGCTGGTTGACAAAAGACACGAACAAATGGCTGCTACCCAATTCCTACTTGATCCCCATACTGACTATGGCACACTCCCCAGCACACATAGGATCTGCCCCCATGATTGAACTCATCACCCGAGTCTGGCACAACGACAAGATTCCCGACTCTGCTAGACGCCTAGTTCAACAATGCTTAATCTGCTTGCAACACAACCCAGGAAAGGAACTGTTGTCCCTCGGGTGGGTTCGGGGTCCCCGACCATCCCTTTGAAGTCCTACAGATGGATTACATTCAGCTAGACCGTTGCCTGGGTTTGAAGTACGTCCTTGTTGTGGTGTGCGCCTTCAGCAAATGGGTGGAGGCCTATCCCACACGCGACAACACTGCCATGACCACTGCCAAAGTCCTGTTAAAAGAGTTTTTCCCCCGATATGGCCTTTGTCGGATTTTATGGAGTGACAACGGCCCCCACTTCATAGCTGAAGTCATCCAACTTATCTTAAAGGGATTGGGTGTAAAACAGAAATTTCACGCAGTCTTCCACCCCCAATCTGCAGGCCTGGTCGAGCGACACAACGCCACACTCAAGCTAAAAATCTCTAAGATTGTTGCCTCCACCGGACTGAAGTGGCCTGATGCCCTCCCATTGGCATTGCTATCAATGCGCTCCACCCCCACTAAGCACCACTTGACCCCTTACGAAGTAGTATTCGGGCGGCCAATGAATATTTGGGCCGCGCCTAGGCCAACTTCGATCCATGACGTCCCAGACGTCCTAATGTCTGACTATCTGTGCACCCTCACTAAAACCTTAACTGTCATCCATCAACAGGTGCTACAAGCCATCCCAGATGCTTCCAGGGGCCCAGGACACGACATTCACCCAGGGGATCACGTCTTGATCCGCAACTTCCAGCGTGCCAAAAGCTTGGAACCTCGGTGGACGGGCCCCTGGCAAGTCCTGATCACTACACGGACGGCCCTTCGAGTGGAAGGCAAGCGTCACTGGGTGCATGCGCACCATTGTAAACGCGCCCCCAACTCTGATGACGGAAGAAGACATCGCGACTCAGGAAGAGCTCCTGACAAAAGACAAACCATCGTTGAGCTGTCACACCGACACAGAAACGCTCGAACTGGCAGAGTTTCCCGATCCCACCGTACCGTCCAGGGAAGGGTACAACCTACGTAAAGGGAGGAGCTTCGGCAAAGCAGACCACTGACTGGGTAAAATCTCAGAACGGTAGCCTAACACACTCAAGGTTGCCCGAAGAGAAGTCAGAGAAAGTCGGTGGTTCTGCCCGCTACCGAGCACTCTGAAGATGATGGAAGCGCCCGACTCCCCAATGATGGAAGCAACTGGATATCCGAAGAGGACCTACCGAAACCCAAAGACTAACAAACTGCACAGCTCAAAGACTATAGCCATTTTCATTACCCTTCTCTTTGCCTCCTCCTCATGACAACCTTCTGGATCATCGAAGAAAGCACACCCGCTCACAAAACATTGCTCCCCACTGAACTGCCGATAACTACCAAGGAACACTTCCTGATTGCCCTTCCTCCACCGCTCCGAGAGAGACGCAGGGAGTTCTGGAATAACTCTTTGTGCAACTGCTGCACCAACACAACCTTGCCGCTAATGCAACTAATTGCTGGATCTGCGGGCTGCTGCCCCATGCAGCCGGACACTCCATCCCGTTCATTCCTTCGCCCTTTTCCATCCACGGCTCCTGTCTTGCCTGGCTGATTCTTCTGCAAGAAAGCTTTAAAGACAATGCCACATCAGAAAGAACTGTTTCGCATTTCTACCACGAGGCATGGCTGAATAAGACTGGGCGAACCGCTACTCCTTTTACCCTCTGACCTCTGGTACCTCTATTCACATGGACATCCCTGCCAAAGAACGAGTGGAAATGCAAGTTTTCCATAACCCAGCCAGACCCACTTTCTCCTACCTCCGGAAACGAACAGCCACCACTCTGACAGTGGCCTTGTCTGTTGTCAACGCCTCGGGCCTTGTGTGCATCGAAGGCCTGGGGACGCAACTGGTGGGCCGCAGCGCCTGCGTCATCACCAGAACACTGGATTCATCCGACCCTCCCTCCTTTGTTGCTTCTCCAAATATGTACTTTGTTTGTGGCACCAAAGCATACACCTGGCTCCCCAAAGGTTGGGGGCACATGCTACATTGCCTTCATCCTCCCACCTACGTATGTGGCCCCAGCAAGCCATCACCGGCAAAAGCGTGCAAGGGACATCGACCAGGCCGACTCGACAGGAGCACAGTTCTTGGATGCCGCGAAAGGACTTGTGCCATTCTGGGGTCCGATGACGAACAGCCGCGCCATCCGACACTTGACCCAGGCAGTTGAAACCACCATGAACATCACAGCTGGCATCTTGACCAATAACACCGCAGAGCTTCAGGCAGTCCGCCTGGTGGCTCTGCAGAACCGCCTTGTTCTAGACGTGGTTCTGGCAGACCGAGGAGGAGCATGCCGCATCATTGGGTCCAGCTGTTGCACCTTCGTGCCAGACAATTCACCTTCTGTTTACAAAGCCATCGAACACCTCCATAGACTGTCCTCTGAAGTACACCGGGAGCAAGAAGGATGGTCGCTTGGGAGCTGGTTCTGGGACTTACTGAAAGCCTGGGGGTGGAGGTTGTTCACATTCATTCTGATTCCGATTGTGGTGCTATGCGGGTGTTGCTTAAGTATCCAATGTCTGCCTCCTCTGTGTTCATTATTTTCAAATTGCATTTGCCCAAAGACTTTGGACTTACAGGCTGAACACATGAAAACTTTGTATGAGACAGAAATACGTGGCATTATGGGGATCGACCCAATTAACAAGTTGGCGAGAAATGTTAAAAGGGGGGACTGTGGAAAATTAATTTGTATCGATAAACATTGTCTGCGCCATCTTGCCCTTTTTCCCAATGCCACACTTTCGTCGTCCGCGGCGGCCATTTTAGCTACCTTGATCAGACCCACTCTCTGCACACCGCTAATCCCCAGCGCGGCTCCACATCCTCGCAAGCCCCCCGCACTGGTCACCCTCTCTCTCTCTCTCCATGCACGGGCCATTAACCCCTCCAACTGCGCTGCACTTCCCTGGGAATCTCACCCCGGGCCTGCCCGACACCTCCCTTTCCTCCTATACACTATCACACCCTCTGACACCCCTCTTCCTCCGTATCCGATTGTCCAGGCCGGTCCCAGGCTATCACCTAGCCCTGCGGATACAGTTTATGGCCCGACTGTAAGGAATCGCCCTCTTCAAAGGAGTTACAGTAGATCAAGGCCCCCACCCCATGAGATCCGTCACACCACATGCATTCCGGGAACCGGCGGAATGTCCTGCTGATCCTGCCGTCTGATGACGATTCTGCATGGTGAATGGGGAGGGGATTCTCACTGTAAGGGTGCGTGGGAACGGGTCTGAAGCAGAAGATCCCAGGGATGTCTTTCATACTTCAAAGTATCTTTACTGTAATAAAGAATGTCTTCCTGCCATAAATGCGTGTATAAGAGGCCAGGCCTCAGAGATGCAGTAGAGCACCTCGTGAAGATTCCCTGTTGGTCTGATCTGACGTGTTTCTCCTCCGGAGAGAATAAACCTTTGTTTCCTGCCTTCCAGTCTCCAGCGCCTGCCTCTTCATTGATTCATTTTTTGGGGAATAGAGGCGACATCGCCGGGCAATACTTAAGGTTATTCCATTCGTCGATTGCCTTCCTGTTTTACAAGACGTAATGTACGAGTAGAAGTATAACACTATCCATTGACATGTATAGCTAGATATGTAACTTGTTAGCGTAAAAGTGTAACACTATCCATTTACATGTATAGTTAGACATGTAACATGCCAAGGTAGAAGTTATTACTCTCCATTGACATGAATGGGCAGGCATACAACATGTACGGCTTGAAGTGTAACGCTGTCCATTGACATGTGTGATTAGAGAGGTAATATGTACGTGTAAAAGTGTGACACTGTCCATTGACCTGCAGCTAGACAGGTAACATGTATAGGTGGAAGTATAAGACTAGCCGTTGGCTTGAATCACTAGACATGCAACTTGCTTGGGTAGAAGTGCAATACTGCCCATTAAAGTACAGTTCTGTCCACCAACAAGTATCACACATGTCCACACTTTCCACTGGGTGAAGGGGATGTAGAGGCCCTGTCACTGAACCCATGTAGCTCATGTGTATTTGTAAAGCGCACGTTCAACCAAGGGTATCTGGATGCTGAATAACAGATATTTATTGTTACCCAACTCAATGTTACTAATTCTATCGACCTCAGAAGGATGAAAGGCTGAGTGGACCCACCGGGATTTGAACCTGTGACCATGAGGTCGAACACAGGCCCCTACACTGAATGCATTAGTCCACTAAGCCACCAGATCTGGCTTAGAACTATGGATGCACACCCATTGATGTGGCGTGCAAAGAGGGTAGAACAGGTACTTCAGGTGCCACGTTTAAGCTTGTGGTCTGGCCCGCTACTTACCTGAAGGATCCGAATATGAATTGGGACCCGCGGGCTCTGAAAATAATTAAATATATTTGTTCCATGAACATGACCCCCAACATATGGGCAATCAGAGCTTCATGCATAAGCCCATTCGTGGCTCTCATGCTTCACATACAGTTGTGATGCTTCTGAAGGTGCATGTGTGGCCCAGCAGCCTATCCCATCACTGCAGGAACTGCATGGAAGTCAGTACAGGAGAGCGGATGGTTATCCTTGACCCTGCAAGGCACCTGTACTAACAGGCATTTCCTAAGCCAATAAGCCTTGCCTATGCAAGAGCTACTGGTTTTGCAAATGTGTTTTAGCCATGTTGTATATCAGCATGGCTGCTGATCAGCATGGCTAAAAGTTTGTAGCATAGAGGAGAGTGGCGTGGAGTGGTGTTGAGTGGACTAGCATCCAGTGCCATGGAGTGGCATAGAGTGGAGTAGCATAGAGTGGCATAGAGCAGTGCGTTGTAGAGTGGAGTGTGATAGAGTGGAGTGTCACAGCGTTGTTGTATACAGCATCATAGGTTAGAGTGGTGCAGAGTAGGCTAGAGTGGCCTATAGTGCAGTGGCATAGAGGCGTACAGTTCAGTGGTGTAGAGTGCAGTGGTGTAAAGTAGACCGGCATAGAGTGCAGTGGCATAGAGTGAAGTGGTGCAGAGTAGAGTGGCATAGAGTGCTATGTTGTAGAGCGCCGTGGCATACAGTAGAGCAGCATAGAGTGTAGTGATGTGGAGTAGAGTGGTGCAAAGTAGAGTAGAGTACAGTGGTGTAGAGTGGAGTGCTACAGCGGAGAGTGGCGTAGAGTGCAGTGGTGTACAGTAGAGTGATGCAGAGTAGAGTGGCATAGAGTGTAGTGGTGTAGAGTGCAGCAGAGTGGCATATAGTAGAGTCGTGAAGAGTAGAGTGCAGTGGTGTGGAGTACAGTGGCATAGAGTGCAGTGGTACAGAGTAGAGTCATAGAGTTCAGTGATGGAGAGTGCAGTGTTGCGGAGTTGAGTGTCGTAGAGTACAGCAGTGTAGAATGGAGAGGTGTAGAGTGCAGTGGCATAGTGCAGAGTGGTTTAGAGTATAGTGGTATAGAGTAGAATAGAGTGCAGTGAAGTAGAGTGCAATAGTGTAGAGTGCAGTGGCGTAGAGTGTTGCAGAGTAGAGCATAGTGGCATAGAGTGCATTGGTTTTTGAGAAGAGTGGTGTAGAGTGCATTGGCATAGAGTGCAGTGGTTTATTGTAGAATGGTGTAAAGTGCAGTGGCGTAGAGTAGAGTACAGCTGCATAGAATGTAGTGGCATACAGTGGAGTTGCGCAGCATAGAGTGAAATGGCGGGGAATGCCGTAGAGTGGAGTCTGCACAGTGGAGTAGAGTGGCCTAGAGTGCAGTGGCGTAGAGTGGATTGTTTCAGAGTAGAATGAAATAGCGTGGAGTGGTGCAGAGTAGAGTGGAGTGGTGCAGCACAGAGTGGCATAGAGTGCAGTTGTGTAGAGTAGAGTATAGTGGCATAGAGTGCAGTATTGCAGTGTAGATTAGAGTGGCGTAGAGTGGACTGGCATAGAGTGCAGTGGCATAGAGTTGAGCGGTACAGAGTAGTGTATTAGCATAGAGTGCAGTGGCATAGAGTTGAGTGGTACAAATTATAGTGCATTGGTGTCGAGTATACCGGCATAGAGTGCAGTGACATAAAGTGCATTGGCATAAAGTATAGCGATGCACAGAAGTGTAGAGAGGCATTGAGTAAAGTGGCGTAGAGCGCAGTGGCATAGAGTGGAGCGGTGCAGAGTAGAGTACAGTGATGTGGAGTGTTGCAGAGTAGAGTTCAGTTGTGTGGATTGGAGTGGTGCAGAGTAGATTGGAGTGGTGTAAAGTGGAGTATGCCTGGTGTGGTAGTGCACTGCCATTACAAACAACATATTTTCAATTGAAATGACCATTACATTTGCACAGTCATACAGTTTTACTGATAGAGGTATACAGCGCACAAACAATATTGTGTGGAAATGTCATCACCTAGTGCATTGGTAGATGTGTTGCGCAGCGGCCAGAGCAGCTGACTCCGGAGCGCGGGGCTCACGGTTCGATCGCCAGCAGCAGTTCAGCTCAGCATCATGGGACTCTGGGTAATAGCTCACTTAATCTCCACGATGGCCCCCAGCACCTTGAAACCCATAAGGGGGTGATATGTTTGCGCTTTACAAATAGGAATTATTATTATGGATTTGTTTTGATCGTATTAAAATATTTGTTTCTACCACACTTCCTAATTTTACAAAAATGTTCTTTATTTCTTCTTTCCAAATTCTTATACATTTTGAAATAACTGCACATGCATTTACAGACATTTAAACTTTGTTGTGTGCTAGAAATAAAGTATTTCTTTCACAGCAAGATTCTCTCGTAAATCCTCTCACTTTGAAGTCAGAGAAATAAAAGTAAACACCAAGCTCCCTTGGAAGGCAGAGCCTGACATTTGACCTCTGTCTTTGAATGCACAGCAAATGTGACAAAATAAGAACAAGATTTGAAAGCCTGTGTGTTGAAAGGGAGCACTCAGAAGGATACAGTAAATAGTCAACGCTCCATGCGAGGGAGGAACTCAAGCTGGATAGCCAAAAAACAAATAAAGCCAGCAAATGGAAAGGAAGCAAATGTGAGTTACACACTACAAATCCAATGGTAAGCAATAAGATGAATGTATTCCCAGGGAAGCTTTCTGTAAGTCCCCAAGATGTCTTTAGCAAACCGTAGGCTTCGACCTAAAAATCCCCTAACAATAAGGCCTTATGAGCGTGATCCCTCTGGACTGTCATGGGACATTGGGTGAACATGGCTGCCAAGTGACTGTGAATGCCATGTGTCCCAATTTCAGCCAACCCGCACTTTTCAGACAGAAGTGCTTGTTTCCTGGGACTTCAATGCCCATCTTTAGGACGGCGTCCTTGGTTAACAAGTTGGTGCTGCCAGTGCTTGGCAGGACTGGGTGAGAATATGCGTCTTCGTGGCCCTTCCCTCTAGATCTCCAGTGTGTCAGGAGGGCCGTGCCCATCATTCACACCCTTAGTTCTTGCGTCTTAACTTTGTTTACATTGTTCTTTTTCACCCATGTACTATAAAGACATATTTATCTTGGCATTCAGTGGCTTGCACAAGGACTGAGTGAAGAGAGCATCAGCGCTGCAGGGCCCGGCTCAAAACTGTTTGTTTAACAAACTGAAGGCCAGCGTACATCAAAACATCACACATTTAATTATGTTATGATTTTATTCCAGGCTGACGTTAGGCGCCACGAGTTGCTGGCATGCCCGTTCATGGAGCCATGAATTGAGCCAACCACGTCATCAATCTTTCTAAAGGAGACGTTCCTTTATGGGCCACGTTTCCATAAAATACGTAAGTACTTCTGCTTTTGTTATCAGTGGGTGTAGTCGTTCATTTGCCTTTTTGTTCTCCTAATGTTCCTGCTCCCTTGTTAGGGAGGGGAGATATTGGTTAAATAAAGGCTACCCTTTGATGTCAAACATATGTCAGTGTCAATGTCTGTCTGTAGCGTTCTTCTCTTTCTATGGTCTCTGTGTGGATAAATGTAGACACTCCATTGTGGCGTGGCTGCGTGTGGGGCCTATGGGAAAAGGCCAGTGCTTACGTTGTGCAAATGGTTGCAGGTGTCAGGCACCGCACTTATTTTTGTGAAGCTAGCCTATTTTCTTTTCTCATCAGTCTTTCAACCAGAGCAAAAGAGAAAAAGAAGGAATATGGAGAAAGTAGGAAGAGAAAAACAGGAAAGACTTTAGGACTAGCTGCATCTATGAAACTAACCAAGAAACTAACCATTTCTGGAGTACAAACCCGCACTAGAAGCCAGGACATCACCAGATTGGAGACCACAGATTGCAGGTAGGAACAAACTGGAAGAGAGGCATTCTTGATCAGCACTCCCAGGATATGGAACAATAGACTATTGACGTCAGACCTATGCCGACCCGCCGGCAATCCAGGAAGTAGCTAAAGATGAGCTAAGGGATATTTCTCTCCTACACACTAGACCTTACCTTCTGTCTGCCTGTTTACATCACATTGCATCATAGGCTCTTATCCTTGTTTAGACCTCAGTTGCTTCCCAGCTAAGTTAGTGCTATACAATGTGTGTGCATACATACACGCGCACCTTCATCCCTACATATACATATACCATTCGCCAGATTGTTCTCCTCATTTTACCATCTTAAGGCGATCTTAGCTAATTAAACATCTGAGTTCTAATTAACTGGCTTTGAAAAGATCCCAAACATTCCATTTCCAAAGACTGTTTTTCATTTAAGGGTAACTGCTGGGAGAGGAAACGTGTGTCAAGAATATATGACGTTTTTAACAAGGCACATATCTGGTCATGGAAACAGAAATTTGAGTTGTTTGTCTTGGATTCTATTTTTTCAAGTTTTCTAATGTGTTGGGTTGAGCAAGCTTGACAGTATCTGACAAGTATGCACAACATGTTCAAATAGTATAACAAGTTCTTACTGGTTTCCATGTTTCTACTAAGGATGTGTGGAATCAATTCACCTGAAGGAGTTGTGCAAAAGTGTGAGATCAGATGGTGAGAACCAATCAAAAATAAATCTGCTTCCAGGGGAGCACTTTGGTGAGTGATATTTCTAGATGCATAATGAGGGAAGATTGACCATGTAATTTATGCCAAAACAGAAAAGCCCATTATTGTTGCTGCTCTGCAGACTGTAATGTTATAACAACTATAGCAAGCATCTTGCATCCATGTTGTTTTACAACCCTAAAGTCATATCATGTCACAGGACCTGTACCCATCATCTCAACTTTTGCAATTCCATCGTTTCATGTAACGACCCAAACAAAGTAGGTTACTTTTAACTTCAGATGAAGAACAGCTTTGTCACACAATCCCCATGTATGGCATCCATAGTGAAAAGGCCCAGTATAAGCCTAAATGGAATGACAGCCAGTCAGTCCTTCCATCAATATAAACCACAGCACAATTATACACAATGTTGCAACTAATGCTGGTACTTGAATTTTCTATACTCTTCTTTCTAGAAAGAAAAAAAAGATCCAGGGCATACAGAATTCTCTCTGGAGATTTTCTAGGCTTTCCTAGTCTAGTGGGTATTCAAAAGGCCAGCATTCTGGACCTAAAGGGTAACTTTGATGGTCATAGGTTCAATGGGAAGCAAATTCCTCAGTACTAGATTCAATGGGAAGCATGCTCCTCAGAACTCAAATCGATGGGAACGACGCTCCTCAGTCCTAGACTCAATGGGAAGCACGCTCCTTAGTCCTAGATTCAATGGGAAGGACGCCCCTTAGTCCTAGACTCAATGGGAAGCATGCTCCTCAGTCCTAGATTAATTGAGGAACATACTCATCAATTCTATATTCAACGGGAAGCGCACTACTCAGCCCTTCTCCAGGCATTTTAGGTAGGCAGTCATCTGATGTCTTCTCAGTCAATCCGCAATCTGATTTAAGAGTGGTGCAAGCAGCATTTTATAATGCAGTGATTGGTAGAATTCCCTAAGTACATCACAAACGAATTCCCACATGATCTCCTCACTTACGTTTCATCAGGATGAGTCAATCCTGGTTTCCTACACTGATCATTCTAAAAGTAATCCCACAATGCATTATGTCTCAATTATGCAAGTTGGAGAACTGGAGTCTAGTCTAAATGTTTATCCTATCTGCCTATCTCCTGCCATAGCCAAACTTCTAAGACCTCTCCATAATTAGACCTGGGCGGGGTTCACGGAGTTCTACTCCACGGAACTCCGTGGTGTGCCGCAAAAAGTCCACCATGCTCCGCAGAGTTCCCCCAGCGGCGAAGTCTATTAAAACGTGCTGCTTGCACTGATTTAAAGCACCAGGAGTTTGTCCTGCGCTGTAAAATCAGCGTGAACGGCACTAAGTGTAGCGCCAGAGGGCGCTACTGCTTTCTGCTGCTCGAGTAGACATTCTACTCGAGTGCCAGCTTCTTCAACACGAGCGGCAGATTTCTCAACTCAACCTGCTGCGACCTCCCATGTTGAAAAATCTCACTGGGAGGAGATCTAGCTTGTGATTTTTTGTCGTGAGCAATCAGCAACTTAACGTTGGCGAGCCGCGCAAGAGAAATAACTCTGCTCCGTGTCACTTTGTGGTGTTTTGAGGAACTCCTCGCGAAGTGGGCAAAACTCAGCGAACACAACCGGTGGAGCGTAATTCTTTGCCCACCCCTATCCATAATTAAAGCAACACAAACCCCGCCGACCACCCCTATCCATAATTAAAGCAACACAAACCCCGCCGACTTGCTGACCTTCAAAGGGAGACTGGGGTGGACCCCTGGTTGCCAAAACAGAAGGAAGTGTGGCCAATTGTGGGGCTGAATTTTCACCTGTGCCTAACATACCTGATAGGGGCAGTGGAGACAGAAGACACTGGCAAGTGGCCAGTTCGTTTTATCTCAGCAGAGCTATGATCAGTGACTATCTGACTTGAAAGATAACTCTCAAACAAGAGATGCCTGAAGTCTAGGGATCCTTTTTTTCCCTGGTAGATCCTCAGAGGCCGAATCACAGTTTCGCCGGTCTGAGAAAAGGTGTGATAAAAATTAATTACTGGTAATAACGAATGGTGCATCTACTGGTGGAGGATTAAGCAGCCCCCAGCCAAACGTTATATTCTTAAGACAGGAAAATATCATAACATAAATCAATTTCATTACAAATTTACCTATGTTGACTATTGATTGTTGGTTTTGTTATTGAATTACTTTATTATTATTATGATTGTTGTTATTATTATTGCTACTACTGCTATTATTATGTTGTTTTCAAAGTGCAACGTTCACCCAAATTGGTTCTTTCAGACAAGTGTAATCTTGACTGATTGATCAGACATGAGCAAGAGGTGGAAGATGACTGGCATTCGAAAAGCCAAGTTCTAACTTTCATTTAAATTTTCAAATATTCCAATTATGATCTGACCTCAATGGAATGGGATTTCATAGCACTATACCTTGTGTTTTGAAAGCTCTGCCTCCTAATTATTTACATTTAGCCCCTAGGATGTGTAACAGATATTTAGCCACAGACAAAGACGTGAGAAATATTTGAAAAACGTATCTGTCAGAAATGTTGGACACTGCCCATTAACAGATCTGATGCATCAGACATCTATTAAGAAAAGTGTCATTTTCTGCACTCTCAACCTGTTTCTTGAACTCTCGTGTGATTTTGTCATCATATTTAATTATGCATTGCAACCTAAAAATAATTTTTTGGTGCAACCTTAAGTAAATAGAGTTCCTTAAGTCAATGCAACAATTAATAAACTCATTGACCACCACCACCGCTCAATAGGCGAACGTTAAGAAGGGAAAGATTCTTTTAAGAATGCTAATATGATGAAGACAAGTTTTATATGAGACACAAAACCTGTTAGTTAAAGGAGAGTTCATAATCAATCAGCATACCAATGTCCCTCACCATGACAAATTGTTGAGGGCAACCAACTAGAGAAGCAGGTTAGAAGATTCTATTCCATCTATTCGGATGATTATTACCTTTGTATTGGAAGGGATTAACGTAAGGATCTTTTGGTTCATCTATTCTCGAACTGCCTCAAGTACGTGGTATATATATGTCAATAAACCAGGTTTACTCTTTCAATTTAAAGAGCCGGTTACCTTCATGTAGCATTCAAGCAAGCAGTTGCAAATAAAGATTAATAATCAGAAATGAAACGTAGAACACTGTACTGACTGGGTCATGTCCTTAGGAAATGACTGTCCTTTGCGCTCTCCCTCCCGTCCCCTCGGACCGTCCCGCTATAATCCCCGACAGACCCCACTCCTTATGGCCTATCTCTGTAACATGGAGGCTCCCCCTACTGGGAAGGTGTGCCCTCATTATGTGATATGTGCCCTGTATTGTGGTTTCATTTGCGCCATTTGGTCCTACAGATATTCATGGCCGATGTGTAATGACTTTGTTGTCAGTGTATTCAATGCCCTATTCCCTTCCCATCCACTTCCCCCTCTGTATTGTTCTCCTTTGGTTTTTCAATAAAGAATAGCAACACGAAAAAGAAATGACTGAATCAAGTAAGGTGGACCGAACAGATCTTATGACCTGAGAGGCGTTATAGCAAAACCTGGTGGTTGATGGTGTCAAACTGGATTAGCACTCCAACACCACCTCCGTTAGCAATCATCAATAGATCATCAACCACATATCTTTCTTCCACTTTGCTTTCCATCCAACACCTAAAGTTAGTTTGAGCCATTTTACTCTGCAAATTTCTAAAGCTGGTTATTCACCACTCTCAAATAACTTTGCAGAAAGGAATCAATTGTATAAGCCTAAAATTGTCTGTATCATTGTAATATAACAATTACTTTTTAATCAAAGTGCAAAATATTGCTAGTTTGTAATCAGCCATAACTATACTTGTGGTCAAACAGTTGATAATATCCAACAGAAAATAAACTACCTTACTTAGAATTGAAAGAAATATAGGGGAAACAGTATCTAGATTCTCTAAGGTCTTAAAAACATAATGGGGATATTTATTTATTCATTTGAGGTACACCCACTGTCATCCACAGGCATTTTGGCTCTAGAACTCGAAAAGAAGCACAGCTCAGAGGACAGATAAGAGAACAGAGAAAAAAAGATGATACAATCTCAACAGAATAAGTGGGATTTCAGCTTTCTACTACAGAGCTGAACGGAAAATGGTCTGATGAAAATGCAGAGGTAGGTCATTCACAATGGGCCTTGAGGAAGCAAAGCATTAAAAGCAAGAAATGGTATCCTTACTTAAGAAATCTCACAGGGAAATAAAGTGATAATAGAGAAGGCAGAAGCTTGAGGCCCTCAAGATCATAGACATGGTAGACCAGGCAGAGGGCCTTTAAATGGAAATGTTGTTTGATAAGAAAGCTCAGTTCAGGGCACATCAGATATGAGATCAAGGGCCAGATGTAGGTGGCCAAATAGCGAGCGCTAACGCTGAAATTCGCAGAATTTCAGCGTTAGTGATCGCTAATAAACCATGTGAAATGTAGAGGCAGAAACACCGAATCGCAAAATAAGGAATCGCTAAAAACAACGGAAAACAACTAGTGATTCCTTATTTAGCGAAAATGCCACACAGACTCACTATTTAGCGATTAGCAAAATAAGGAATCGCTAAAAAATTCGCTAAGCAATGTACATAAACTCGCTATTACCGAATCCTTAAAAAAACGCAAATTAAGAGTCGCAAATTAGCACAAACTCAAAGCAGGTGGTAACCAGGTGCACAGCATATAAACAGCCCCAGAATGCATCAGCCTGAGCACAATGGCGGCCCTCTATGTCATTGCAAGGCGGCTACGGATACGAGCTGCAGCACAAAGGATCTGGAGACGACAAGAACGCGTGTACAGATTGCGCATCACCTTATTCCAACTCACAGAGGCTTAAATCCATGAGAGGTACAGGCTACACCCAAACACCATCCTGGACCTGATACGGGACCTGCACCCAATCCTGGAGCACCAGACACCAAGGGCGCACGCAATACCTCCACATGTACAGGTACTCTGTTGCCTGCACCTACTGGCATCCAGCAGTTACCAGGGGGTAATAGCTGCGGCAGGTGGAGTCTCACAGAGTTGCCTGTCACGTTTCTTCAATACATTCCTGGATGCCATGTTGCAAAGGATGCCACACTATATCAAATTCCCCAGCACACAGGCAGAACTGCACAAGACAAAGATGGACTTCTATCAGAAGGCCCAGTTCCCACATGTGATAGGGTGCATTGACGGGACACATATACCAATCTGCCCCCTCTGCGACTGAGTACATCTACCGCAACCGCAAATCCACACATTCAATCAATGTACAGGTTATATGTGATGTGTCTCACATCATCACCGACATAGTTGCAAAATTCCCAGGGAGCACGCATGATTCCTACATCTTCAGGAACAGTGGGATCTATACCTGTCTTGTTGGGGGTGAATTGGGAGAAGGCTACCTGCTAGGTAAATCCATGTGACACACCCTGAAGTATACATTTGATGCAACGATTGCTGACTGCGAATAATTTTCCTTTCTTTTACACTTAGGTGATAGCGCATATGCGGTGCGTGCTTTCATCCTGACTCCATATCTGAACCCATCCACCCCAGTGAAAGATATAATGTGGCACATAAATCTACGCGCAATGTGGTGGAGCGAACATTTGGACTCCTCAAAAGCAGGTTCCGCTGCCTCCACAAAAGTGGAGGTGCATGGCAGTACCGGCCACTGATCTGCTGCAAAATAATAGCTACATGTGCCATGCTGCATAACCTTGCCACAAAGAGGGGGACACCCATGGAAATCAGTGAATCAGAGGATGAGGATGAGGAATGTCCCCAGCCACAGCACAGCGTTGCAGGTGTCGCAGCTGCACCAGATGGGAGACAGAGACGGGCAGAGATCACACACAACTATTTCTGAGTAAGTAATGAGACAAAGCTAGTAACTGCAATTGTGTGACTGTGTTTAATTGACCTTCAGTCAGGCAATTGGACAGCACACCGCAACACTATGATGGCCTCACAGTGCCTGGTCAAGCCAAACATGGCATAGTCACTTCACCATGCAACATCCCTAGTCCCATCATTGTGTCAAATGGGTTACGTCACCCACCACACAATGGAATGTGATGGCAGTGCTTATCTCCTGCGCCCACGCGCAGCACTGCTGCGTTCAGCAGGCACACTGTCCTCATCAGTGCTGTGTCCTGCGGCTGATCCGTGCCTACCACTGCGCCTCCCGGTCTCCTGTAATGGGGGGGTGATGCTGCTGCGGCTTGTTGCCTCCTCACTCTCAGCCCCATCCCCCGATCCTGTGGCAGCAATTTGGTTGGTCTGAAGCACCTCCAAGGCACTGGTGACTGTTACCAACCCCTGAGTGACATCACGGCTGCACTTGGCCATCTCCAATTGCATGGCCACCGAGCGCCTGCTGAGGACATGGGTGGCATTGCACAGCCTGTTAACTGCCTTAGTGTACCCTTCCAGTGTCTGTCTGTCCCTGCGCCTTGCACCACGGTCGCTATCAATCTTGCTGCATAGCAGCCTGACAGCATCAGGCATCTCCCTCATGCCCTCAGCCAAGGTGTTGTTGAGGCAGTATATGGCCTCCTTCATGTCGTTAATGTTTTCATTGTTTGCCACCATCTGGCGTTGCATTGCCCTCATTGTTTTGCCTTGCAGGCGCTGCACTTTAAGCATCTTCCCCTCCAGACCAGAGAAGACACTGGACTCCTCTGCCTCAGGACTGTGTGCCCTTTGTCGGCGTCATCTTGCACCTGTGTTGCCAACCTCCATGGGGGACTGTGTTACAGATGCATGTACATCATCATCCTGCGGGGTCTGTTGTGCTCCCTGGCTCTCATCCTCTGTGCCCTCCATCTCCTGGAGGCTACCCACTGAATACCTCTTGGCTCGTGGTGGTGGTGGTGGTGGTGGTGGTGTGACACCAGCAGGTGATTGGACATCCTCCTCCAGTGTGTTTTGCTCCCTGGAAGCCTCTTCTGTCTCCCCTTCTGCAGCCTGTCGCGATGTGTCGCCTGTAGATACAGGATGTACTATTACTCACTTGTCTGGCAGCATTTGCCTACAAATAAATTTCATGACTGCCAATCTAGCTGTCTGTCCCCCGCTTGCTTATCTATTGATGTGTGTGCATTGCATATGCTTTTTGTGGACTGACTGATATGCTATTAGTTGATAGGGACTACATCTCCTATGATGCATTGCTGATTTTAGGCAAAACATGGTCTGGAGTGGGATTCATGCAGGGGGATTGGGGTTAGGGAGGGGGTCACAGCATGCTGTGCATGCATCTTACCTTGTCCGTTGGACCCTGTGGCTGAACTGTCCACGTCTCCAATGCCACTGACGCTCTCCGGCTGGAGGGTGGACTCCACCATTTGTTCCAATGCAGTCGGTGCAGGCGCTGTTGATGTCCCCCCACCTGTCTTACTGGCTTGTTTGAGCCGTTCGGCCACCCTCTCCTTGGCACGTTTCCGGAGATCGTACCAGCGCTTCTTGAGGTCCTCTGTTGAGCGATGGGTGACGCCGATGGCATTGATTTTCTGCTGGATCACTAGCCAAATCTTCCGTTTTTGTGACTCAGGGACGTGCAGGGATTTTTTACCAAAGAGCCAGTGGCGTCACTAGGGGGATGCGGGGGGTGCGGACCACAACGGGTGACACCATCACATGGGGTGACACCGTGAGCCTCTGCTCACCCCATGTGATGGTGTCACCCGCCCCGGTGCGGGCCGCACCCCCCGCACCCCCGGACTCGGGAGTTACCGCACTGGGTGACACCAACCCTAGTGACGCCACTGCAAAAAGCTGGTCGTGATCCTTCACCACCTCCTCTATTAGGACCTCCAACTCCCTCTCACTGAACTTGTGTTTACGCTTTCTTTCTCCAGCATCCTTCCCATTCTCCTGTGAGTCCATGGTTCTGTTTTGGTGTATCAGCTAGGTGGTAGCTGTGCAGCTCCTGTGCTTTTGCTCCTGCTCCCTTCCTCTCCAACAGCTTCAGGATCAGTGTAGCTGCATGGGTGTGGCCACTTCCTGGTTGTGAGGTCATCAGGAAGCACAGGATTGGCTGATTCACAGCTTTGCGATTTTTTGAAATACCGGATTCGCTAATTACCGATTTGGTAATATGGAATAGGTATTACCGATTCGGTAATGAGGATTTGGTATTTTAAATAGCAAATTTTACAGAATCGCTAACTTTTAGCGATTTTTTTATCTACATCGCATATAACGAGTTCTTAATAGCGAATCGGTAAAATTCGCTATTAAGAACTCGCTATTTCGGTTTTACCTACATCGGGCCCCAAGTTTCCTCAAACCTTCCAATAGGCAGATTGCCATGTTCAGAATCTGCTGCTACTTGCCAACTGAAAGTCCTTAAGGCCAAGATAGATTGCTTTACTATAGTCAAGTCAAAACAAGAGATAATCATTGATGCCCAATAGTCCTTAGGGAGAAAAGGCAAGATTTGCTTTAGGATTTTAAGAGCCAATAAACAGGAAGTCGAGGTTTTGTGGATTTTGTCGCAACCACTGCTGGGAGATCACCCAAAGAAGGGAGGGGAGCCCCAAGGGCCTCAGTACAGACTGACTGGCTATCTCCAAAAATGTATTTCAATTTTATCTCAATTAAGCTTCAGAAAATTGGGTACCATCCATTCTTGTCCAGATGTCATGCAGTCCCCAAGGGCTAGGAGTCTGGGCATGTTGAATTGCAATATATGAGAGTGTCATCCAAATACGACACAACAGACAACCCAAAACTCCTAAATAGTTCTTCAGGAGGCTAAATATAAATGTTGGGCATAAAGGGGAGCATGGAACCCTGTTGAACTCCATACCAGACATTCCATTTATTAGAGCAGAATGGGGACTGCTAGGACATTTTGAAACGCTTTGCAAGAAGGAAATCAACCGTTCAGAACTGATTCAGCTAGGTAGATCTTCTTGAGGTTGCTGATTGAAATAGAGTGGTCAACTATATCAAATGCAGGTCCAGCAGCAGGAGGTCAGAGAATCATTGGCGTTGACTGAAGCTGCTTTTATGCTGTGACCTGTCTGGAAGCTGGATTGAGTCAAGTCTAGAAGGTCTTGGGTTTCAAAATATAGTAGCGGAGACAGGGAGCTGAGTCTGAAGTTTTTAAGGTCCCTCGGAATGAGGCCAGCTTTTTTTGAGTAGAGGGGTAAAAACATATTGTTTGCTAGGGGTGGGCGGAATTTGCATAGTTGCGCTACGCAAAGCTCCGCGAAACGGTAAAAAACTCCACGAGCACGCAAAAGATCCGCGAACACGCGGAATTGCTTGTTCCGCCCGTTCGCGATGCTTTTTTCCTGTTCGCGAGCTCTGTTTGCGTGCTCGGGGAGAAATATCTCGCGAACACGCATTTTGAAAGCGCGAACAAGCAAAAAATTCTGCGAAGTCGCGTATCGCGGAATTTTTGGCAATTCCGCCTTCTCCGCGGAACGCAAAATTACCCAAATTCCACGAATTCCGCGAGCGGAACGGAATTTACCACCCAGGCCTAGTTTACACAAGTGAGGGACGTTGACAGCCTGATGTAGGATTGGTGCAAGTTTAAGACCTAGTGATTTACGTCAGACAGGGATCATCCGGAGAGCAATATTTAAGTTTATTGAGGTCTGAGAGAACATGAGTAGGAGAGATGAGGGTGAGCTTTTCAAAATTTAGACAATTGCGAGCTGGCAGCTCATCTGTCAGATAGACATTGCTCTCGGAGGAAATTATCTCATCAAATAGAACTTGAATTGTACCAGAGGAGAACGAAAAAAGATCTTCACATAGCACCTGTAATCGGAGGAGTCATTCACTTAGGAAAGTGAATCTGTCGACCATCTTCGAGACATCTTTAGCCAGATTGATTGAAAAGGCTATTTGACAGGCAAATAAGGTCACTTTGGCATCATGAAGACAAGTATTAAACTGCAGAGGGCATCTATAGCGTACCTGTGACCCTGAGGAAAACGTATGTCTCCACATGTTTTTGGAATGTTTAATGTCAAGGCTTATTATGTTTTTTTTAACTCAGTTGTGAACCAACTGTGGGTGTGTTTTCTGGGGATGAGGTCATGGGTCTAGAGTTCAGCCTTCAGCTCTGGCTTTGTAAAAAATCAAATCAAGGGTGTGACTTGCTACATGAGATAACATGTACTCATCCTGATAGCATCTGAGTTTGCATATTACCATTGTACTCTGCTCAGATATAAAAGTTAAAAGAACAGATGATTGACGGAATGCTGAACAAATCAAATATTCACCCCCAGTCACAGATCTAGGTTTAATAATAAAAAAACAATTATGATGGATTTAACCCAGATCTGTGACTGGGGGTGAATGTTTGAGTTGTTCAGCATTCCCTCCATCATCTGTTCTTTTTGTATTTGTCGCTTCAAGTGGGAAGGGTATGTCCAAACATGGGTCCTGTGCTCGCTATACCACCAGATTCAAGTTATCCTGGCTGATGAGGGGTGATACACTGAAACCGGTCTCAGGATGCTTGTTTCGGTCCAGGGAGGACCTGGCCTGGCTATTTGGGCTGGACTGTTCCTATGGGGAGCAGGGTCAAGACTGATTTGCATATGACTGGGTCTAAACTGGAATGGCATGGCGAGCAAAAAAAGAAAAACAATGGATTTAACCCAGATCTGTGACTGGGGGTGAATGTTTTATTTGTTCAACATTCCATCCATCATCTGTTCTTTTTGCAAATATAAAAGTTGGCTTCAATAATCCAATATGTAAAAATAATCAGTTGTTAAATAGAGGGATGATAGGACAAGGAACGGCCAATATAATGTGCTTTAAAAACTTAAACATCTGCAAGGTTTCTGAGCCCAATAAATTGCCCACACTTTTTACAGATTGTAGAAAACTGCCTCTATTTGTATGATCACCCCTATTTGTTTGGACTGATGCTGCTTGATTTTGGCTCTGTGAGCTGATACTCTCCTAACCAGGCCCCAATGCATGTGCTCTGACCCCTAAAACATGTTGGACTGGACTGTACTTTCAGATTGTATATTTATCTACTGTACCTAGGGCCTATTAGTAACATGTCACTAGTGGCCTGCAGCACACATTGTGCCACCCAATATCATTATCATCAACATCACCCCCTCACAAGACCTTTGCAACAAGCATCTGTAACAAAATCACCTCCATACTTTGATCCACAACTAAACCCTGTCACTGTTCCAACTAACTTCCAATCATGGCTGATGATGAACCCTTTCCTTGTGGCCTGCCGTCAACATCGTCGAAATCACTGTTACTATGAAGACCATCCACTCGAGGGCCCCATTTGACCATTGCCCCCACCATGCCTTCAGTAGAGGACTCCTACCGATCAGTGAAGCACAAATAACCATTCTCAACACCTCCATCGACTCAGCCACAGTCATGGACACCTGGAAACATGCCGCCATCATGCCCCTGCTCAAGAAAATATCTGCTGACCCAGACATGCTTTCCAAATATAGACCCATCTCCCTCCTACTATCCGACAAAGGTCTTAATGAAACTAATCAACCAAAGCCTCACTGACCACCTCAGCAACCACCAACTCCTTGACGATATGTAGTCTGGATTCAGGCCCAACCACAGTACAGAAACAGCACTCATCACTGCGACAGATAACATCCACATGATCCTTGACAAAAGAGACACAGCAGCCCTCATTCTCCTGGATCTCTCTGCAGCATTGACACAGACTCACACCGCATCCTCATAAGGTGCTTGCATGAGATTGGCTTCCAAGGACTCACTCTCCACTGGATCTGCAGATAGAACATAAGCAGTCAGTCTGGGAACCTACTCCTCTGAAGCCTGCAAACTCAACACCGGAGTGCCTCAAGGCTGATCACCCAACCCCACCTTCTTCAACGCATACATGATCCCTCTGGCCAATGTCAGCTCCTTACACAACATCAACATCCTCTCCTGTGCAGATGACACGCAACTCATAATCTCCCTCTCGGACAAGACCCCTAACCAGTAGCGGCCCGTGGTGGGAGTGCTGCCGGGCTCTGACGTGGGGCAGGGGAGGGGCAGGGTGGGGGGTAGTAAACTACGGATTACGGCCGATTAGAGGTAAGTAAACATATAAATAAATAAAATGAATTTCGTTGCGCGCGCTGCATCGCATTTGGCCTGTGTCATCCCAGCACAGGCTAGTGTCTAGCATAATGAGGCACCCCTGGGTACTCTCTTCGGAACACTACTGGTGCTGTAGAAGACCTGTGAGGAGACCTGAAAGGCTGGATTTGTACCCAGGACAAAGACGCGGACTCCAAGTCAGCTGACTGACCTCCTGGTAAGCTCTAGGGAGTCATCAAGCCCTTTTATTGAAGAGCCCAGCTGACCAGTTTCAACTGGACTTGCTGTGGATCATGCTGATAGCTTCTGCTGGAATGACTCTTCACTCCTATGTGTTGTTCCAGAAGGTAGGGGCCCTTGGCTTTGTCAAACTGCACTTCTCCTAATATCCTGAAAACCCTGATCCTAAGAAACGTTTTAACACCAAAGACCTCCAGAGGACTGGGAAAAACCTGCCAAGTCAATCCGACGTAGTGAGTTGCAGCTGAGCCAAAGATTTAGGTTGCTCCCATTCTGAGATTTCAGCAGCAGCAAATCTGTTTCAGTGTGATGTCGCAGAGAGAGCATCTCACCTCATGGAACCCTGTTGGGCTATAGGCCCTGCTGGAGAAATCTGTGCTCCAAAACAGTTACTATGTTTCAGTGTAGAAATCTTCACTGGGCGAAGGTGCCAAAAGTATCTGGCCAGGAAAGGACCTTCCTTGGGGGGTGAATCCTGTCAAAAGTAAACAGCTTCACCAGGACCTCGTCCAACAGCAATCCGGCCTCGAGTGGGCCATAGCCTGCTGCCTTGGTCACTTGAAGATTTTTAACTTCCATTTCAGAGATCTAAGGACCGATTTAGAGTTTGGCAGAGAGGGTACTCATTTGCAACAGAGTACCCTCACTACCTAATAACAGGTCCTCCCATCTCATTCAGAGACAAACGGGCCCTCATTATGTCAGCGATAGAGACTATTCCATCTCTGCCACCTACATAAACCTCCAATGAAGGTTTGCCCATTTGTCAGTCTAATTTATAGTGGGCATGCACATGGCCAGTTTTCATTGCCCATCACCACCAGGTAAAACCTGGCAGGTACAGGCAGTAAAAACTGCAAAATGCCCCCTCAGCATGAGAAAAAACTCCCATGGCAAGGGGGGCACTGCTTTTTTATTTTGCTAAACAAATCCCACCTTGTGTTTTTGTTTAGAAGCTTTTTTTTTTTAAACTTTGGAAGTTTGCAGTGCAACTCTGTCATTTTGATGTAGCGTGCCGTCAAACCTACAATGAATGACAGAAACCGCTGTGATGGCGGTTCCTGCCAATGTTAAAGATGTCCGCTTGGCTGGTGGGTATCTCAGAATTTGGCAGACGGGGACTCTGTCAGGGTGACGGTGTAAACACCCATACGCTAACATCTAAATCAGGCCCTAAATCAGAATGTACAACTTCCAACCGGGAAGACTCATGCTCCATTGAGGTCAGCCTTCAATCGTGCCTCGGTCCTGGTAAAGTGCAATGAGTTGACCGTGGCTGGCTCTTAATGGTTTTTGGCATTATTTTTTTATTTAAAACATAAAAAATTCATATCTCTGTTTTACCATATTATTAATATTATTATTATTATTATTATTATTATTATTAATAATGGAAACTTGTAGAGCGTGCAGCTAACCGAAAGGGTCTCCCGGAGCTAAAGTAGACAGCAAGGAGAGGTGCAGCAGCCAGAAACCAGTAACCATGAAGCTCAGTCAGGGCAGCTGAAGAGCAAAGTCTTCAGGTTCTTACGGAACGTAAGTAGAGAGTGGCAGTTCCTGAGAGCTACAAGAAGGGAGTTCCAGAGTTTCGGACCTAAGTAGGAAAAAGAGCGGCCCTTCATGCGGGCCAGCCGAAACCTGGGCATGGTAAACAGTGCGAGGTTGGCTGATCTCAGCGGACAGGTGGGCACGTAAGGTGCCACCAGACCTTGGATCTATAAAGGGGCAAGGCCGTGAGTAGCTCGAAACATATAGCATAAGGCCTTCAATTTAATGCGCTTGTTGACCTTAAGCCAGTGTAGATTGTGGAGCAGAGGAGAGCAAGAAGCATATCTAGGGAGCCGAAAGAGAAGGCGGGCGGCAGCGTTCTGAATGATCTGCAAGCGGTGGATCAAGGATTTATCGGTGCCCAGATACAATACATTCCCATAGTCCAATCTGGATGTTACCAAGGCCTGTAGAACCGTTCTCTGGGTATTCAAAGGAATCAGACAGAGGATTTTTTTGAGCCATTTGAGATTGAAAAAGCAGGAGGCTGTGAGCTTGGAGACCTGCGGCTTAAGGGAAAGGTTCTTATCAATAATGAAGCCAAGATTCTTAACCTTAATAACCGGCTTGGGTAAGGGCCCCAGTAAGACAGGCCAGTGGTTAGCTCCCCGGAGTTCGGGATTATTTCCCAGGATCATGACTTCTGTTTTATTGCCATTAAGCTTTAGAGCATTTCTGTTCACTAGTCAAACCTTGCCTGAGTGCGTACGGTTCTAGGTTATGAGCATTTGATAGTGAAAAAATATTCTGGGAGTCTTCAGCATAAGAGAACAAGGTAAGACCAGACTCCTCAATCACATCCATCAAAGGACGAAGGCAAATATTAAAAAGCAGGGGACTCAAAATGGAGCCCTGCGGAACCCCCGAGGTCAGTGTGAGGGTCTTGGATGTATTATTCGCTGATGAGACCTGAAACGTTCGATCTTTCAAAAAGGAGGACATCCACCTCAGGGCCAAGTCAACAATCTGTCCAGAAGGATGGAATGTGAAAATGTGTCGAAAGCTGCACTTAAATCCAGAAGGATAAGGGTGGCCATCCTACCGGAGTCGAGTTCTTGCCTAAGGAGTTCAGTGACTCCTAGTAGGGCGGATTCCGTACTATGGCCTGCCCTAAAGCCGGACTGAGACGGGTGAAGCAGATTACAAGTAGTGGCGAAAGAAGAGAGTTGAGTATTGACGTGCTTTTCTAGAATCTTAGAAAAGACAGGGAGAAGGGAAATAGGCCGAATGTTTGACCAACAGAGAGGGTCAAGGTCATCCTTCTTGAGCAGGGGAAGCACTAAGGCATGCTTCCAGTTCTGGGGTACATAGCCCGTGCTCAAGGGGTAATTGAGGAGATCAAGAATTACTGTGAGGGCAACATCGTCCATCAATCTAAGTTTTGACAGGGGAAGGGGATCTAGCAGGGAGCAGGGAGCCAGACTTGATGGAATCCAATAAAGTTTGCAATAAAGTTAAATCCAAAGCGAGCCAGGCCTTGATTTCCAGGGGTTTCCAGGGGTTTTTCTGACTTATCGTTAGATTTACAGTCAAGAGGATTCAAGTCCGGTTGACCAAGCGCTTGGGTGGCAGCGATTGGCGGACTCACTAGAATGGGAGCATCTGCTTCTAATTGCCGGTGAATTAACTCTACTTTACTTAAGAAAAAGGTGGCTAGCTCATCACACTGTTGTTGAGAAATGGAGGGGGGCGGTGTAAAGGTGCTGTATCATCGTGCACACTTTTAGAGTAACATATCTCGTTGATGGCACCTTGTTGAATGTACCCCGTTGAGTACTGTGACAGCTCTCATGATGCGCCATGCCACATCTTCAAGAAAGCATATTAAACTCAAAGCAATTTTTTCACGGTGTGCCGCTTGAAAAGAGCATTGAAGTTATGGTACCAGCCACACACTGATTGATATTCAATTCAAGACGTCTGTATAATCCATTCCAGAGCGTCTTGATAAGCGTGCTTGAAGGAGCATGACTGCTCTTGAAGCCCTGGTATCAGAAATGAAAGGCGAGCATGAGACTTCAGTGAAGCAATGTGAAAGCAATAAGCTTTTGGTGTCTGCCCACCAGTCCCTAACCGCCCCCACATGAGTGGAGCCATACAAAGTGACGGAGCACCCTGTGGCCTGGTGTGGTGTCATAAATCACACCGTCCTAGAGCCGGACCTGCGTTGGTTGCAATCATGCATGACCAACAAAGTATTAACAGAAGAGCCCAGCATCTGATAGCTCAGGCTTGTCATAGCTGTATGTATCGAGTCTCTGAATAACAGAGTCCTCTGCATTGGAGGTGAAAAAGGGAGCCAGTAGCTCCTGTGTGTCATAGAAAGAAACCCAATCCCTGGGCTGACACTAGTACAGGCCTGCAATAGTAGAACATTACTCGGGCCCCCTATGTCCTCTCTTGCCCTTCGTGTACTAAAACCGGCTTGCCCAAACTTAATTAAACTGTCAGCATGGGTGGACCACATCACCTCTGTAGTGCCTCAAGGTTATAGTAGTAGTGACTAATTAAGGCAGGCCTCCAATTAAGTTGCAAGGAGCGAGTTCACAACATCAGCATACAACTGTGTGCCCCCCTGCCTTTCATACCCTGGCACCGCGCTTTTCATTGTGCGCAACAATTGCTGGTGCAGGTGGTGCAAGTTGTATTGAACGACCGGATCACCTGCCTTTTCAGCCTGTCACCTTTATATTTGATCGCAGAAGCAGGTAAGATGGTATCTACAATGGGTTATATCACAGAGTTGACATGATTGGGTAAAAACTGTAGTTTTTAAACATAAACTTTTCCTCACCTATGATGCCCTGACAACACTGCCATGAGCCAGAAAAGTATGTCTGTTTGTAATGTGCACTTTGTATATGGCCACAATTGTTAAATGTGCAACATTATTGACTTATAAGCCATATGTACATGTGGGAGTGACGCCATTTGATAGGACTGCACTCGAGAGATCAGTGGGGTGGGAATGGCCTACAGGTGAACCAGGCCCCACCCGAAGGGCTGGCCTGACAGATCAGTGCATTGATTATTTTTGGTCTGTTTGTGGGCTGATTATATTGGCTGGTGGGCTGTGCCAATGCTTGTCTGTGGTTTTTTGGCTATTTGTGTGCTGATTTCATTGGCTGGTGGGCTGGTTTTTATTGTTAATTTTTCTGATATTACCAAACATTGCGTGCTGCAAGCACAAATAGACTAGTCTTCCATACCTTGAAAATCACCTCCTATACAACATGTCTTTACAGTACAGTTTAAAACTTAATTTGCAAATGTGGCCCACTTTTTAGCTATTAGATTTGGCGCGGAGGGTCTCTCGGAAGTTGCTTGGGGTTTAGTAGCTCACGACGGTTTTCACGGACCAGAAGTAGCTCTCACTACACAAAAGGTTGGAGACCCCTGGGCTAGACTAACCTAAATGGTTTGAGCTAACCCCAGGTTAGGCCCTTATGATATTTTTACATGGGTGAAATCTTGCAAAATTTGCATATTTTGAGTTTTGCTAAATTTTATGAGATTTAAAGAGTATGACATTTTATATAATTTTCACCAGGAGACTGGTTTGAGCAGATAATGCCTAGCAGGAACTGTAACCGTGGCTAGGAAACAGTGCCACAAACTAGATTTCTGCTGGTTTTTCAATTGTGTGGTATGGCCTTGCATTAAATTTACATACAAGATACTAACAAGTACATATTTTGAAATTTTGCATAATGCCATGTAAAATTGGTGAAATTTTACGAAAACATTTGTGATTTCAACCATTCGTAAACCACACACAGAGCAGGAAACATAATAACTGACAGAAGCCAAGGTTAAATAACAATGTGAACATGAAGTTCCAGGCATGCCTTGGACTGTAAATAATAACGAGGCCAAAACAAAAAAGTGAGAAAGTTAAAAGTGGTCAGGCTCATTTGGAAGGCTGTAGAGGTACTGCAGGTACTAGTGACAGATTTGCGCCATGGCCGCAGGGCCGCGCAGCATCTGTGGGCCAATGGAGGGACGATCCCAGAATGCACACCTCCAGGCAGAGCCATACAATAAGGTGAAAGGAAGAAATTGGCAAGAAAATAAAGTTAACTCAACATCCGTATGTCACGAGAATGGTGTTCCCATATTTTTCTAAAGCAAAGTTAGAATGAAATAAACTGCACAGATTCACAAATATGCAGACTGCTAATCCTCTTTATACATGCAGGTGGGTATAGCTTACATGTTGAGCACTATGCAGGCAGGTCTTGCTTTTACCAGTTATCATGACAGCTGACTTAATGAGTGTTGAATTTAGCACGTTCAATCCCAAAATGGGACAATTTCACATTTTTATACTGGGGCCTAGCCAGCAGTGTGCCAGGGGTGTGTAATAAGTTTTGCCTCACAAGTGATAGCCAAAAGGTCTGGCTGTGCCTGATCTGTGGTATTTCACTTTTACACAGGCTGTGTGGTTTGTGTGGACATTTGAATGACTGGCTGACAGACAAGTCTGATATGCCAATTTTTTTTTTTAAACAAAACTGTATTAATTTTAGAAAAAGGAAGACAACAACACGCACAGTGCAATCACACTTTGCAATTCCTGGTCAGCATGCATTCATTGTGACAAGCCATAATAATATTATTATTTACCCCATATTTGCTGATGCTATTGAGAACACTTTGCCTCGTACATGGGTTCTTCTTGTTTTGCGCACCAGTCCATAGCTGACCACCATTCAGTCGAAGTCTGAGGGGCCACAGAATTCTAGAGCCTTGCAATTTATTCATCAACTGTGGCCCGATCCCCACCAAAGTGTGCTGCAACAGAGCCCAGAATCCCCAATAACACCACCCGAGGAGAAGGGTCTATCAAATGTTCAAGTACTCTTGATAGGATATTAAAGGCCCTCAGCAAGTATAGGGCGATGAGGGGGCAGTCCCATATCAAATGAAAGAAGCTCCCTACCTCCACTGGTCAGCCGAAACATTCTGGCGTAAGTTGCCGCTTTGTCAGCCACACCCGAAGGGGCGTAAGGTAGGTAGCATGTACATAGTTGAGTTGTAGGAGTCGAAGTTGCGAGAAGATGGATAGTGTCGGTGTGGCCATGCATACGTCCCTCCAGTCATCTTCATCCAAGGTACCCACTCATGCAGTCCTTTTAGCCTAAAGAGGTCTGGGAAGTTAATAACCAACGATCTGTAGATTGTTGCTATCCCTCCCTTCCCCAGGGGCCCGTGAGGATCTTGGCCGCCACTGGGTGTATTCAGAAACTTCGGACACGGGTCCCGATATGGTGTGAGAGTACAATGTAATTGTAAGTATTTGCAAAACTGGGATTTATGGAGTTGAAATTCTGGTTGGAGCTCCTGACCTGTGACCTGTGACATACCAATGAAGTCCCATTTGTTAAATCCTTACAGCCGTGCATAGTGGGCCAGCCAGCAACCATGCCTCAGAGGCGTCTTCAGAGTTATTGTCCACACCCACCCAATCCACCTGAGGGCCAACGTCCATGCCAGTAAGACCATTTGGTGATCTCCGGAAGTTTGCAGGGATGGGGTTCCACATAACAATCCCAAAATCCCATCATGGTCCACCAAAGCCACCTCCAGCTGAAAAGTCAGAGCCAACCAACCCCCACACAGCCAGTAATTCAGCATCAGTGTCTGGGCTGCCCAGAAGTGTAAAAGAATATCTGCCATGCCCATTCCCCCATCATAGGCCTATTGTGTGCATTTACTAAACACAATGCCGGGTGGTCGACTGATACGCCTATTATCAACCAAATGGTTACAGTTTTGGAAAGGCACATGTAGTAAGGTAATGTGTAGCAGTCCCTCCTAACCCAGAGGCAAAAAGTGAGCTATCCATGTCTACAAAAGCAAACAAATATAATGGTGACACACGCAAAAAAAGATGGAATTCCTAAAGGTTCCATGTCATAGCAGGGCCTTAAGGTTCTTGGGCATAGTTACAGGATGCTTACAGATTAAGCATATTTTATAAACTATGGGGCTGATGTATATCTTGGCGGTTTAGATACTTCATTGCAACAGAGTATCTATACCCCCAAGATAATGGTCCGCTCGCCCGATTTAGATGTGGGTGGATCAAAGGTTTAAGATGTCATTCCAGATCCTGGATGCATATGTGGAAAAGGCCTGCTGCCTAGTATTTTCTTTTTGCACTTCTCAGCAGCCAGTCTGATGATGTCCTGGCTGCAGGCTCTGTCAAGAGCAACCAGAAATGGTGAACTTGTCTGCAAGATTAACGGAGGTTCTGGTTGTGATGGTGTTGTAAATTATGCTGCTGGGTTTGAAGATGGTGCAGGCTGGCAAAGGGAGCCAATGAAGTTCCATCAGGATGGTGGGCATGTGATCATATGTCTTCAGGCTGTGGGTGAGACATGCTGCTGCTTGCAGGATTCCCTTAAGGAGGACCAATGTGGAATCTGGGAAGCCATGGGACAAGGTGTTACCACCATCTAGATCCATAGGGCCTGATTCACAAAAGTAAACTTAGACCAAAAGTCTCAGTTTAGACCTGAAGTCTAACTTTACTACTCCTAAAGTTAGACTTTTGGTCTAAGTTTAGACTAAAAGTCTAACTTAGACCAAAAGTCTAACTTTAGTAGTAGTAAAGTTAGACTCTTTGGTCTAAGTTAGACTTTTGGTCTAAACTTAGACCAAAAGTCTAACTTTACTACTACTAAAGTTAGACTTTTGGTCTAAGTTTAGAACAAAAGTCTAACTTATGCGGTTATTGCCAGGGCTAAATTGCCCTTCACCTTTACGCTCAAGCGTTTTATTCCTGTGGGATTGAGTATGTCCCAACTCTAATTGGCAAGTTATGTAAGAGTTTCAGGATAATGCAAGAAACCTACATCGTCAATTTGAAGTCCCACTTTCAGGACGTGGTAATGGGGACTAAAAAGCCCTCCAATAGTTTTTTTCTTTTTACAATGCTGTCTGCCTCATCTATAAAGCTTGCATCAACAGCGATGTTTTGGAAGCATCGGTGGTACCAGCGTCCAATGTCCTGCTACGTGAAAAACTATAAAGCCCTGGCAATAACCGCATAAGTATAACATGAATCTGAGTAGGATTAAGCTCATGCCCCGAATACCCATGGGAGTAACAGATTTACAAGGCAAATACTGCTTTTTCGTTTAGAGGGATATTAGTATTATTGTTGTCCTGAAGAAGGTGGTTCCACAATCATTTTCCACCAAAACGCATTGACGCCCCTTACCCCTGTTTTGTCTTGTTTAATTTGAGGAACTATTGAGTATATGTGTTACAATGTTTACATGCTTATGTTTTAGTGAATCATTCGAATTAACAAAATTGTAAAGACAAAGTTGTAGATCTTGATTATTGTCTCTCTTAATAACCCCTTGATGATAACATGTGCAAAATTCCCGGATAAATTGAGATTGTTTTTAGGATGTGTTTAATCGATATGTATTTTTTTTATATAATTGTGTAATTGTCTTATGCATTATTAAACAGATTTTTATAGTTGCCTTTTGGGTCCCCTCTTAGATTGATATTATGAAATGTGTGAATGCAAAAACAGTATAGTCTGATATGTCTGAATGAGTCGATTTCTCCAAGAGAATTTCTTTAATACACTAACTGTAAAAGGTACCCTGTCTCTTGGAGTAGTGGGGCAGCTCTCGTTTCTTTGAGAACCAATAATCCTCCCCCTCGCATCCCAATTTTGTCGATGTTATCACGCAAAGGGTGTGTTCTTCCTCTGAGCTTCTTAACATAAAAGCAAATACACCAACCATACATACGCTTCGAGAAAATGATATCCCTTTCGGAGCTACCAAACCAGGTCACTCCTTTTCTTGGAAGCAATAACTATTCCCCAAAGATTATTTCACTGTTAATACACAACTCTCCAAATGTCACTTGTAAATAAATCATCATAGTCTTGAGCGAGGCCTCCACGCCTTCAATCATTGTTTTAATTAAATGCTCATTATTTTGGCTCGAATAATCCTAGCACAAGACATATTTGCTAGTTTTGAGAATTTTATAGCTTTTGTGAGCCTCCCATACAACAAAGTTTTTGTCTTTAAGTGCATCCCACGCACTACTCATTTGTGACCTTCCACCCACTGTATTCATTTCTAAGCTTCACACACAAACACTATGTTTCTGGTGTTCCTCACCATCACCTCATATCTGAGCTTTGCCCACATGCCTCATTCTGCATATCTCTCTATACCTATCTTCTGTGAGCATCTCATATGTGTCTCGCACAGCAGGCTTTTGTTTACATTGGTAAGTGTCTCTCTTCCACACAAACACTGTACATCTCATTTTTGCGAGCATCCAAAATAAGGCTAATTCTTATCGCAAATGTATCTCATTGGGCTTTTTATATTTTTGAGCAAGATAAGGCAGTTTGAGTGCACTCTACACTCATATCATCCATCTGCAATAATGCTTCTCATAGATTAGACAACAAAAGTTTCTGTTTTATGTTGTGTACATTAAGGGTTTCTCCACTCTCCAGCCACAGGAATGCAGGCGATAAACTGCAAGTGTTTGAGAAACTATTCTCACTCTCCATTTGTACCCTGCTAAACCAGGGGTTTCCAAAAGGGATCTGACTGACTTTAATACTCAAACAGACACAGAGAATCCTATACGATATTATTAGACCTGCCAGCCTTAGGGCGGTCTTCCCCCAAACATTTTGCCCGCTTACCTCCTCTTTTTGCTGATTCTTTTGTTGGCCTTAGGACTCTGAGCACTTTAACACTGCTGACCAGTGCTAAAGTGCATGTGCTTCTCCCATAAACATGGTAACATTGGTGCATACACAATTGGCATATTTAATTTACTTGTAAGTACCTTGCACAGTGGTATACCATATACCCAGGGCCTGTAAATTAAATGCTACAAGTGGGCCTGCAGCACTGACTGTGCCACCCACACAAGTAGCCCTTTAAACAAGTCTCAGGCATGCCACTGCAGAGCGTGTGTGTACAGTTTTACTGCCATGTCGACTTGGCATTAAAAACCCCTTGCCAACCCTCAAACTTCCCTTTTATTGCACGTCACCCTTAAGGTAGGCCCTAGGTAGCCCATAGGGCAGGGTGCTATGTTACTAAAAAGTAGTACATGTACTTTTAAGTTTTGAATGATCTTGTAGTGAAAAACACCTACTTTTGTTTTTCACTACTGTGTCCTACTCCTCTCATAGATTAACGTTGGGAATTTCTTAATACACTCTTTTAAGCTGTAATTCCCGGTTAGAAAGGAGTTATAAATCCTCTTTACTAGTAAGGTTGGATTTCACATTACTATAGATATGCCACTTTTAGAAAGTGGACGTTTCTCTGCTCTTACATCTTTGTGTCCCTGCAGCCTGTCTCCAATACACTCTAATATTAGTCTAAATGCATTTTGAGGTTTAGGTATGCCGCAAAAAGCATTCAGCTTATTCTTCCTTTTTCGTCCCATCTTTGTTTGCTTGGTGCATGAAGATGCAAGATTCAAAAACATGTTTTTTTCACATTTGATCTAATTACTTTGTGAATGTAAATAACAATTAAAAATACTTGTAAACTGTGACTACATGCCTGCCTTTATCAATGTTTCACTAAAAACGATATGATTGTATTCATTTAACTGAGCGCACAATGGGCGATTTGTATAGGGTCACTGGAAAGTCCGAAAGGTTGTCCTTGTCCCCTACCAGAAATTTTGTGTCTTCTTCTTATTATTATTATTTGTAAGGCGCAGCGAATCATCCCCAAGGGGATTTCTCTGCGCCTGGGTAGCAGGCAACCTATTAAAGTGCTCATTAAAACAGCCAGGTTTTAAGCAGTTTCTTGAACTGCGCCAAATTAGGGTAGGCTTCTTATTCTATGGGGGTGCTTTGGTTTTGCGTTACATCATTGGTTGTATATGAATATTGCCTATTTTGAATGTATTCCTATTTTAGATGTTTACAGACACAAAGACATGTAAGAGTACCAAAAGAGTTCTATAAGAGTTTCTCTTTACATACTCCAAATACTCCAAATTGCCTTCGTGAACAGGCCTCTCGAACTTCTCTCCTGCTCTTTAGAAAACAGCTTTAAAATAACAGACGTTTTACCACTAAGCCCTAAATCAGCTCTGTTGAGTGACTTTGGTTAGCTTGCAGCGTGAAACGTATGGGTAACTGTGCTTTGAAGATTATGGGGCATATTCTCAAGAACGTGTGATAACCATCGCAAAATTAACTTAACGCAACCTTCAACATCGCAGTCTATCGCGGGAAATTTACGCCGTGTTAACCAAGTATTCACAACACGGCGGTACCATGCGATAGTCTCCAGATAACGCGTCAACTGACCACGTTAAAATCAACGCCACGGCGCAAAAATGCTAAACACGACTGCAAAAAAAGCTGCGATGAGGCCAATCGCGATACGAAAATCAGCGAAACCCAGCTACAGGCATGCAATTCACACGCGTCAGGTGGGAACAATCACCATAAAAGTAGAAAAAAAACTCAAACAAATGCCAAACAACAGCGAAGCATAATGGACGTTGCCGGAGCAAGTACGGAGGAGAACCAGAACCCCACAAGCCCCCCGGAGGACCATCCTGGGACTTCGGGGTCAGGGAAGGGCAAGGACAAGAAGAGTAGGAAGAAGCGGTTCAGTCCGCAGGAAAACAGGATCCTGATAACGGAGGTGACAGAACACCATCAACAACTGTTCGTCACCTCCACTGTGTCATTGGCAACAAAAAATGGACGATGGCAGTCCATCGTGGACAAGGTGAATGCAGTCGGAGTGCTGAAGAGGACAATGGACGAGGTCAAGAGGCGCTGGAATGATGTCAAGCGCAAAACCAAGCTGAAACTCGCCAACAACCTGAAGGCAGCAATGCAGACTGGAGTTGGGAGCCCAGCGCCACAGGAGGAGCTGGACGACATGGAGGAAATGGTGTCCACAGTCATCAGTGGGGAGACGGTGGCAGGAGTTGGGGGCCCGGACACTGCTCAACAGGACCCGACACAACAGCAACAGGGTGAGTAACGACCAGGGCCTGGGGGACGGGGGAGATGGGCACAATGGCACACATGCACAATTAAGTTGAGCACATCTGCGGACAAACCATGCCCCAGACCACCAACTCCCACCAAGAGACCAATGTACCCAAGTATGCAACATGTCAGCACTGTACAAGCACAGAAGTCAAAGGCACACCTCATGAAAGGGATAAGGGGCAGCAAAATCTGAGCTGCAGGGGCGACTCCCCAAAATGCAGCACACACATCACATGCAGAGCACATCTACATTGACAACGATGTGACACAATCCGCAAAACACCTACAACAGAACACAGGACACTACTGGTGCCGCTTGGGTGCAGACACTGGCCAATCACATTTGGCATTGCAGGGAAATGTGAGTTGATAATGTACAAGTACAAACACACACACGTCTGTTGTCGAAATGTCCACTGTCCCCCATCAAATAGGCAGCTCCTCCCAAACAGCCACAATGTACCCAGTCATGCTGTCTGTATGAAAACATGTACAATGCGACAACATACATGTGGACACATTGTTAAACTGCATCTCCTCTTCACATTGCAGAGGGAGAATCAACACCTCCTGCAGAGCAGCCCGACCCTCTCTTCTCTGGAGACGAAAAGGACCATCACAGCTTCGACTCTGACGCCCTCCAACTGCTCGTGGACAGCTTACGCAGCCCACTTCCAGGAGCTGGGCAGCCCAGCTGCTATGAGGAGACCCCACCCCCTGCACAGACCACACAGCAGGCAGCACCCACCACCACTGCTGCCTCCCAGGACTCCCACGAAGAACACATGGCCTTCCAACGCCGTGTTTTGGGGTGCCAGGAGAATCTGGCTGAACGGGTGCGGGTGCGCTTCGACCGCATGGCAGACAATCTAGATGCCATATGTGGGTGTCTAAGTCCCATCAGGGACCACTCACGGTCCCTAACGGACATCCACAGTACGCTCCATGCTCTCCAACGGACCAAGGCTGACATCGCTGGAGCCCTGACTCAGAGAATAGTACAACTGTCCAGTCAGAGTGGCTCTAGCGATGTCGCACGGGAGTTGGGAAACATGAAGAGGTTAATGGAGACCATGGAGCAGGCGAATGTGGAACGAGCGGCTGCCATGGCTGCACACCAGCGAGAGGTAGCTGGGTTCCTCAATGACCTCAGGACCATCCTCATGGCATTGCTGGCACAAGGCCTGGCGCGGATGCATGCTGCTGCCACCACTCCATCCACATCTCCGCCCCCTGAAGTGTCAGTGCCACACAGTGCAGGGACCTTCCACCTCCAGCCACTGATGTGTCACTGCCACACAGTGCTGGAGACAGAACACCACCACCCACACGTGAGGCACATGAAACAGCAGAGAACGAAGATGCGGATGATTCTGCCCTCGTGGTAAGAAGGATGCAGCAGCATGCATCTCATCCATAGGTCCGGCTTCAGATTGGTACTGCCCTCTGCATCATCACCTTCCACTGTCCCCCGATGCACTCTGCGACACTCACCTTGGACCTCGACATGGACTGCCATATGCTGTTTGATCGCCATTGACACAGCAATCAGACTGCGGACTGAACTCTTCCTCTTCCTTTGGACTTGTCATTCTCTGAAGGACCCTGGCTGGCCCTCCACGGGACAACATCGTCATGTGGGGTTTGCATGGCCCTGTACTGCTCCAGATGCAACACTCCACTGAATGTGCATTAAACATTCATATTCACACAGATGTGTCATGTCTATGGACTTTCACGTGTGGAAGTATGGATGAATGTAGGCTCACTGGACTCCTCTTATGTCCATGTGGCTCATGTCGTAGAACAGGGGTCACAGGGTGACACATTGCCCAATGCAGTCCGGGTGGCGCTGACACAACAACAGGGACACACGCATGAGTTACTTCCTTGTCCAGCCCATTACGGAACCACGCCCAGGGCCCCGGGGTCATTTACAAACCCATACGCTGGACTGGCATATGCCAGGCCAGCCCACTCTGCTTACGCTCACAGGGGGGGGGACGGCAACGCTACATGTCCCATGTCTTTCCTGTAGTGATCTGCTGCTCACAGGTCTAGTTGTCAGCATGCCACAGCCACTCCTCACGGCTGGTTTACAACCACACCACACCCATCCAGCACACGCGTCACAGGACATGTGACGCTGCCAATAAAAAGGGCCGGGCGCACGTGCTCGACGTCATTTCCACTCTCCATCTGGGTGCATCCGTGTGGTGTTAATGTAGGCAAGAGGGCCTCGGGCCCTGCAACATCACATTCCCCAGGACCGGAGGTGACATGATGGCATCCGCAACACGACACCCAATCATACAGGGTCCATGACTTTGGGACACAATCTTGGTGGCACCGGATACATTGCGGCTGGCACAGGCACACCGCCATGGGACGGTGACTTTGGGTGCACTGAGGTAGGGGCACCTTAAGTGCTGAGCGGGTGTGTAGCCTGCGATGATGCCCCGTCCCGGCCGTCCGGACTGCTCAGGATTTGTGTGCCCTGCTGGACTGCAGTGTAGGCCAGAGCCAGCGGGCAGCGCGGGCCTACCGCCACGTGGCGTTGCATTCCGGATCACAGAGTTAGTGGCACCTCAAGGGCTGAGCGGGTGTGCAGCCTGGGATGATGCCGGGTGCACTGGTATGTCCTCTGCCATGGCGAAATCAAGACCCAGAATCATATGTGAGACCTGGTGGCCTGTGGAGCGGGGCTGCATGATGTGGAGGGTGCCATGTCCGCAGGCCCCGGGCATGTGGCTTGCAGCGGCACGTGGTGGGCCCTCATTGCTACACGCCAAGGGCAGAAGGTGAGCAGTGAGGCCTGGGTGCGCAGGGGCGGGCATGCACCGCTGGACGGCGGGAGGGGCTGGGGTACATCTGCCTGGGTGCGCAGGGGCGGACAGGCGATGATGTCTTGTGCAATTGTATGTACTTTGCCATTCATGTATCTGGACTCTGTTTCAGGTGACGGATCTGTTTCAGATGTGTGACCTGGTGAACTGCACTACATACAGCCACGTGGTTGGAGACACACCTGTGGCAGCAGGTGAGCAGTGTGGCCTGGGTGCGCATTGTCGGCACTCTCTCTCCCTGTCCATCTCTTCTGTTTTCTGTGTCTCGCTCCCCTCTCTGTCCGTCTTTCTCTCGCTCCCCTCTCTGTCCGCCTTTCTCGAGCTCCCCTCTCTGTCTGTCTTTCTCTCGCTCCCCCTCTCTGTCCGTCTTTGTCTCGCTCCCTCTCTTTCTCTCTCTCTCCTTCGCTCTCTCTCTGTCCTTTGATGTGCGCAAGACACACCTTCTCATCATGATTTTTGTCTTGCAGGCTGTGACCTACGGATTGTCCCGAGGGAAGCCGCCATGTGTCTTCATTTCTGTTCTGTGTTTCTTTGAATACATTTTCATTTGTTACATCGAAGGTGAATGTGTGATGCTCATTTTTGTGACGACACATGCATGTCACCAAATGTGATTGTGCGACATCAGGCGGATTATTTGGTACATGATTCCGTGTAGTTGATGTGGCATGTCTTTGGCCAGGGGTGGGGGTCCCGGGGAGGGGGGGTCCTGGGGGTGGTGGCGGTGGGTGTTGTGGCCCTGTTGGGGCTCCGAGCTGCATGATCAGTGGCTCCATGGAATCTGTTGCCCTTCAGGTGTGGCTCTGGGCTGGGCTCCATTTTGTGGTGCAGGCTGTGGTCCGACTTTGCACCAGGTCAGAGCAGGTGTTAATTTCCTGCTGCTAACGCGCCTTATCGCCTGTTTTGTGGTCTTATCGCCGATCTGGCTGGTCGTTGAGAATGTTGCGGAGTGGTGTTTTCGCGGCTTTTTGCAAGGGAACGCCTACTCTGCATCTCATTAGCGATAGTTGCGGGGGTCATCTGTGGCGATGTTTTTTGCGGCTGCTATCGCGGGTGAACAGGTGTTATGGGCTGTTAACACCAGCTTGTGAATGGGGCGATAAATTTATCGCAACTTTGGCTGCGATAAAGTGCTGTTAACTCGGCGATGGCTCCTTGAGAATATGCCCCTATGAGTACAATTTACCATGACATTACATCACAACGACGAGGTAAATAGAGTCAGAATAATAACAAACCACAAAAGATCAAGTAAATTGCGTCACAGGGTGGACTGGGGTAATTATAAAAGAAGAAGCTCCAAAAAGCGCCAAAATGGGTGCAAGGCTGTATAGAAATCGCCATTCTTTAGGAATTATCCTAACGAGAAGTAACGAAGCTCACCCAGGAAACCGAGTTGATGCAGTTGTAATAGCTTTCAACGCCCTCTGGTGGACTCATGTGAAATGGTAGGTGATATTTCAGCGGTGCGAATCTGCGCCATCGCTGAAAACTGCCTTCCTTTATTGTCCAGGTAAACAGTTAGGAAACGTTTATGTCGAAACACGCAGGGAGATTATAGGATTATACTCGAATGTAGCCGTTACGTGCGGCGATTCCAGAAGTTGTATCTTGCGTGCTGAGTGTTAGTTGGATGTTAGTTGTACGAGTATTTACTCATGTTTTTGTTGTTGACTAATGAGACCGCCAGGCTGCTTTCCAAATGCCGAACAGCACGGCGCTTTTTAATTTTTTTTTATATAGAACGAGAACTCTACCCCAAGGTAAAGGAACGCTTTACATATGTACCAGTTACTTTAAATAAGGTCACAATCATTTTTTTAGGCATGAGGAGATTAATGATATGCCTAGAAAGTTGTATTGAACGACCGGATCACCTGCCTTTTCAGCCTGTCACCTTTATATTTGATCGCAGAAGCAGGTAAGATGGTATCTACAATGGGTTATATCACAGAGTTGACATGATTGGGTAAAAACTGTAGTTTTTAAACATAAACTTTTCCTCACCTATGATGCCCTGACAACACTGCCATGAGCCAGAAAAGTATGTCTGTTTGTAATGTGCACTTTGTATATGGCCACAATTGTTAAATGTGCAACATTATTGACTATTAAGCCATATGTACATGTGGGAGTGACGCCATTTGATAGGACTGCACTCGAGAGATCAGTGGGGTGGGAATGGCCTACAGGTGAACCAGGCCCCACCCGAAGGGCTGGCCTGACAGATCAGTGCATTGATTATTTTTGGTCTGTTTGTGGGCTGATTATATTGGCTGGTGGGCTGTGCCAATGCTTGTCTGTGGTTTTTTGGCTATTTGTGTGCTGATTTCATTGGCTGGTGGGCTGGTTTTTATTGTTAATTTTTCTGATATTACCAAACATTGCGTGCTGCAAGCACAAATAGACTAGTCTTCCATACCTTGAAAATCACCTCCTATACAACATGTCTTTACAGTACAGTTTAAAACTTAATTTGCAAATGTGGCCCACTTTTTAGCTATTAGATTTGGCGCGGAGGGTCTCTCGGAAGTTGCTTGGGGTTTAGTAGCTCACGACGGTTTTCACGGACCAGAAGTAGCTCTCACTACACAAAAGGTTGGAGACCCCTGGGCTAGACTAACCTAAATGGTTTGAGCTAACCCCAGGTTAGGCCCTTATGATATTTTTACATGGGTGAAATCTTGCAAAATTTGCATATTTTGAGTTTTGCTAAATTTTATGAGATTTAAAGAGTATGACATTTTATATAATTTTCACCAGGAGACTGGTTTGAGCAGATAATGCCTAGCAGGAACTGTAACCGTGGCTAGGAAACAGTGCCACAAACTAGATTTCTGCTGGTTTTTCAATTGTGTGGTATGGCCTTGCATTAAATTTACATACAAGATACTAACAAGTACATATTTTGAAATTTTGCATAATGCCATGTAAAATTGGTGAAATTTTACGAAAACATTTGTGATTTCAACCATTCGTAAACCACACACAGAGCAGGAAACATAATAACTGACAGAAGCCAAGGTTAAATAACAATGTGAACATGAAGTTCCAGGCATGCCTTGGACTGTAAATAATAACGAGGCCAAAACAAAAAGTGAGAAAGTTAAAAGTGGTCAGGCTCATTTGGAAGGCTGTAGAGGTACTGCAGGTACTAGTGACAGATTTGCGCCATGGCCGCAGGGCCGCGCAGCATCTGTGGGCCAATGGAGGGACGATCCCAGAATGCACACCTCCAGACAGAGCCATACAATAAGGTGAAAGGAAGAAATTGGCAAGAAAATAAAGTTAACTCAACATCCGTATGTCACGAGAATGGTGTTCCCATATTTTTCTAAAGCAAAGTTAGAATGAAATAAACTGCACAGATTCACAAATATGCAGACTGCTAATCCTCTTTATACATGCAGGTGGGTATAGCTTACATGTTGAGCACTATGCAGGCAGGTCTTGCTTTTACCAGTTATCATGACAGCTGACTTAATGAGTGTTGAATTTAGCACGTTCAATCCCAAAATGGGACAATTTCACATTTTTATACTGGGGCCTAGCCAGCAGTGTGCCAGGGGTGTGTAATAAGTTTTGCCTCACAAGTGATAGCCAAAAGGTCTGGCTGTGCCTGATCTGTGGTATTTCACTTTTACACAGGCTGTGTGGTTTGTGTGGACATTTGAATGACTGGCTGACAGACAAGTCTGATATGCCAATTTTTTTTAAACAAAACTGTATTAATTTTAGAAAAAGGAAGACAACAACACGCACAGTGCAATCACACTTTGCAATTCCTGGTCAGCATGCATTCATTGTGACAAGCCATAATAATATTATTATTTACCCCATATTTGCTGATGCTATTGAGAACACTTTGCCTCGTACATGGGTTCTTCTTGTTTTGCGCACCAGTCCATAGCTGACCACCATTCAGTCGAAGTCTGAGGGGCCACAGAATTCTAGAGCCTTGCAATTTATTCGTCAATTGTGGCCCGATCCCCACCAAAGTGTGCTGCAACAGAGCCCAGAATCCCCAATAACACCACCCGAGGAGAAGGGTCTATCAAATGTTCAAGTACTCTTGATAGGATATTAAAGGCCCTCAGCAAGTATAGGGCGATGAGGGGGCAGTCCCATATCAAATGAAAGAAGCTCCCTACCTCCACTGGTCAGCCGAAACATTCTGGCGTAAGTTGCCGCTTTGTCAGCCACACCCGAAGGGGCGTAAGGTAGGTAGCATGTACATAGTTGAGTTGTAGGAGTCGAAGTTGCGAGAAGATGGATAGTGTCGGTGTGGCCATGCATACGTCCCTCCAGTCATCTTCATCCAAGGTACCCACTCATGCAGTCCTTTTAGCCTAAAGAGGTCTGGGAAGTTAATAACCAACGATCTGTAGATTGTTGCTATCCCTCCCTTCCCCAGGGGGCCCGTGAGGATCTTGGCCGCCACTGGGTGTATTCAGAAACTTCGGACACGGGGTCCCGATATGGTGTGAGAGTACAATGTAATTGTAAGTATTTGCAAAACTGGGATTTATGGAGTTGAAATTCTGGTTGGAGCTCCTGACCTGTGACCTGTGACATACCAATGAAGTCCCATTTGTTAAATCCTTACAGCCGTGCATAGTGGGCCAGCCAGCAACCATGCCTCAGAGGCGTCTTCAGAGTTATTGTCCACACCCACCCAATCCACCTGAGGGCCAACGTCCATGCCAGTAAGACCATTTGGTGATCTCCGGAAGTTTGCAGGGATGGGGTTCCACATAACAATCCCAAAATCCCATCATGGTCCACCAAAGCCACCTCCAGCTGAAAAGTCAGAGCCAACCAACCCCACACAGCCAGTAATTCAGCATCAGTGTCTGGGCTGCCCAGAAGTGTAAAAGAATATCTGCCATGCCCATTCCCCCATCATAGGCCTATTGTGTGCATTTACTAAACACAATGCCGGGTGGTCGACTGATACGCCTATTATCAACCAAATGGTTACAGTTTTGGAAAGGCACATGTAGTAAGGTAATGTGTAGCAGTCCCTCCTAACCCAGAGGCAAAAAGTGAGCTATCCATGTCTACAAAAGCAAACAAATATAATGGTGACACACGCAAAAAAAGATGGAATTCCTAAAGGTTCCATGTCATAGCAGGGCCTTAAGGTTCTTGGGCATAGTTACAGGATGCTTACAGATTAAGCATATTTTATAAACTATGGGGCTGATGTATATCTTGGCGGTTTAGATACTTCATTGCAACAGAGTATCTATACCCCCAAGATAATGGTCCGCTCGCCCGATTTAGATGTGGGTGGATCAAAGGTTTAAGATGTCATTCCAGATCCTGGATGCATATGTGGAAAAGGCCTGCTGCCTAGTATTTTCTTTTTTGCACTTCTCAGCAGCCAGTCTGATGATGTCCTGGCTGCAGGCCTGTCAAGAGCAACCAGAAATGGTGAACTTGTCTGCAAGATTAACGGAGGTTCTGGTTGTGATGGTGTTGTAAATTATGCTGCTGGGTTTGAAGATGGTGCAGGCTGGCAAAGGGAGCCAATGAAGTTCCATCAGGATGGTGGGCATGTGATCATATGTCTTCAGGCTGTGGGTGAGACATGCTGCTGCTTGCAGGATTCCCTTAAGGAGGACCAATGTGGAATCTGGGAAGCCATGGGACAAGGTGTTACCACCATCTAGATCCATAGGGCCTGATTCACAAAAGTAAACTTAGACCAAAAGTCTCAGTTTAGACCTGAAGTCTAACTTTACTACTCCTAAAGTTAGACTTTTGGTCTAAGTTTAGACCAAAAGTCTAACTTAGACCAAAAGTCTAACTTTAGTAGTAGTAAAGTTAGACTTTTGGTCTAAGTTAGACTTTTGGTCTAAACTTAGACCAAAAGTCTAACTTTACTACTACTAAAGTTAGACTTTTGGTCTAAGTTTAGAACAAAAGTCTAACTTATGCGGTTATTGCCAGGGCTAAATTGCCCTTCACCTTTACGCTCAAGCGTTTTATTCCTGTGGGATTGAGTATGTCCCAACTCTAATTGGCAAGTTATGTAAGAGTTTCAGGATAATGCAAGAAACCTACATCGTCAATTTGAAGTCCCACTTTCAGGACGTGGTAATGGGGACTAAAAAGCCCTCCAATAGTTTTTTTCTTTTTACAATGCTGTCTGCCTCATCTATAAAGCTTGCATCAACAGCGATGTTTTGGAAGCATCGGTGGTACCAGCGTCCAATGTCCTGCTACGTGAAAAACTATAAAGCCCTGGCAATAACCGCATAAGTATAACATGAATCTGAGTAGGATTAAGCTCATGCCCCGAATACCCATGGGAGTAACAGATTTACAAGGCAAATACTGCTTTTTCGTTTAGAGGGATATTAGTATTATTGTTGTCCTGAAGAAGGTGGTTCCACAATCATTTTCCACCAAAACGCATTGACGCCCTTACCCCTGTTTTGTCTTGTTTAATTTGAGGAACTATTGAGTATATGTGTTACAATGTTTACATGCTTATGTTTTAGTGAATCATTCGAATTAACAAAATTGTAAAGACAAAGTTGTAGATCTTGATTATTGTCTCTCTTAATAACCCCTTGATGATAACATGTGCAAAATTCCCGGATAAATTGAGATTGTTTTTAGGATGTGTTTAATCGATATGTATTTTTTTATATAATTGTGTAATTGTCTTATGCATTATTAAACAGATTTTTATAGTTGCCTTTTGGGTCCCCTCTTAGATTGATATTATGAAATGTGTGAATGCAAAAACAGTATAGTCTGATATGTCTGAATGAGTCGATTTCTCCAAGAGAATTTCTTTAATACACTAACTGTAAAAGGTACCCTGTCTCTTGCAGTAGTGGGGCAGCTCTCGTTTCTTTGAGAACCAATAATCCTCCCCCTCGCATCCCAATTTTGTCGATGTTATCACGCAAAGGGTGTGTTCTTCCTCTGAGCTTCTTAACATAAAAGCAAATACACCAACCATACATACGCTTCGAGAAAATGATATCCCTTTCGGAGCTACCAAACCAGGTCACTCCTTTTCTTGGAAGCAATAACTATTCCCCAAAGATTATTTCACTGTTAATACACAACTCTCCAAATGTCACTTGTAAATAAATCATCATAGTCTTGAGCGAGGCCTCCACGCCTTCAATCATTGTTTTAATTAAATGCTCATTATTTTGGCTCGAATAATCCTAGCACAAGACATATTTGCTAGTTTTGAGAATTTTATAGCTTTTGTGAGCCTCCCATACAACAAAGTTTTTGTCTTTAAGTGCATCCCACGCACTACTCATTTGTGACCTTCCACCCACTGTATTCATTTCTAAGCTTCACACACAAACACTATGTTTCTGGTGTTCCTCACCATCACCTCATATCTGAGCTTTGCCCACATGCCTCATTCTGCATATCTCTCTATACCTATCTTCTGTGAGCATCTCATATGTGTCTCGCACAGCAGGCTTTTGTTTACATTGGTAAGTGTCTCTCTTCCACACAAACACTGTACATCTCATTTTTGCGAGCATCCAAAATAAGGCTAATTCTTATCGCAAATGTATCTCATTGGGCTTTTTATATTTTTGAGCAAGATAAGGCAGTTTGAGTGCACTCTACACTCATATCATCCATCTGCAATAATGCTTCTCATAGATTAGACAACAAAAGTTTCTGTTTTATGTTGTGTACATTAAGGGTTTCTCCACTCTCCAGCCACAGGAATGCAGGCGATAAACTGCAAGTGTTTGAGAAACTATTCTCACTCTCCATTTGTACCCTGCTAAACCAGGGGTTTCCAAAAGGGATCTGACTGACTTTAATACTCAAACAGACACAGAGAATCCTATACGATATTATTAGACCTGCCAGCCTTAGGGCGGTCTTCCCCCAAACATTTTGCCCGCTTACCTCCTCTTTTTGCTGATTCTTTTTGTTGGCCTTAGGACTCTGAGCACTTTAACACTGCTGACCAGTGCTAAAGTGCATGTGCTTCTCCCATAAACATGGTAACATTGGTGCATACACAATTGGCATATTTAATTTACTTGTAAGTACCTTGCACAGTGGTATACCATATACCCAGGGCCTGTAAATTAAATGCTACAAGTGGGCCTGCAGCACTGACTGTGCCACCCACACAAGTAGCCCTTTAAACAAGTCTCAGGCATGCCACTGCAGAGCGTGTGTGTACAGTTTTACTGCCATGTCGACTTGGCATTAAAAACCCCTTGCCAACCCTCAAACTTCCCTTTATTGCACGTCACCCTTAAGGTAGGCCCTAGGTAGCCCATAGGGCAGGGTGCTATGTTACTAAAAAGTAGTACATGTACTTTTAAGTTTTGAATGATCTTGTAGTGAAAAACACCTACTTTTGTTTTTCACTACTGTGTCCTACTCCTCTCATAGATTAACGTTGGGAATTTCTTAATACACTCTTTTAAGCTGTAATTCCCGGTTAGAAAGGAGTTATAAATCCTCTTTACTAGTAAGGTTGGATTTCACATTACTATAGATATGCCACTTTTAGAAAGTGGACGTTTCTCTGCTCTTACATCTTTGTGTCCCTGCAGCCTGTCTCCAATACACTCTAATATTAGTCTAAATGCATTTTGAGGTTTAGGTATGCCGCAAAAAGCATTCAGCTTATTCTTCCTTTTTTCGTCCCATCTTTGTTTGCTTGGTGCATGAAGATGCAAGATTCAAAAACATGTTTTTTTCACATTTGATCTAATTACTTTGTGAATGTAAATAACAATTAAAAAATACTTGTAAACTGTGACTACATGCCTGCCTTTATCAATGTTTCACTAAAAAACGATATGATTGTATTCATTTAACTGAGCGCACAATGGGCGATTTGTATAGGGTCACTGGAAAGTCCGAAAGGTTGTCCTTGTCCCCTACCAGAAATTATGTGTCTTCTTCTTATTATTATTATTTGTAAGGCGCAGCGAATCATCCCCAAGGGGATTTCTCTGCGCCTGGGTAGCAGGCAACCTATTAAAGTGCTCATTAAAACAGCCAGGTTTTAAGCAGTTTCTTGAACTGCGCCAAATTAGGGTAGGCTTCTTATTCTATGGGGGGTGCTTTGGTTTTGCGTTACATCATTGGTTGTATATGAATATTGCCTATTTTGAATGTATTCCTATTTTAGATGTTTACAGACACAAAGACATGTAAGAGTACCAAAAAGAGTTCTATAAGAGTTTCTCTTTACATACTCCAAATACTCCAAATTGCCTTCGTGAACAGGCCTCTCGAACTTCTCTCCTGCTCTTTAGAAAACAGCTTTAAAATAACAGACGTTTTACCACTAAGCCCTAAATCAGCTCTGTTGAGTGACTTTGGTTAGCTTGCAGCGTGAAACGTATGGGTAACTGTGCTTTGAAGATTATGGGGCATATTCTCAAGAACGTGTGATAACCATCGCAAAATTAACTTAACGCAACCTTCAACATCGCAGTCTATCGCGGGAAATTTACGCCGTGTTAACCAAGTATTCACAACACGGCGGTACCATGCGATAGTCTCCAGATAACGCGATCAACTGACCACGTTAAAATCAACGCCACGGCGCAAAAATGCTAAACACGACTGCAAAAAAGCTGCGATGAGGCCAATCGCGATACGAAAATCAGCGAAACCCAGCTACAGGCATGCAATTCACACGCGTCAGGTGGGAACAATCACCATAAAAGTAGAAAAAAACTCAAACAAATGCCAAACAACAGCGAAGCATAATGGACGTTGCCGGAGCAAGTACGGAGGAGAACCAGAACCCCACAAGCCCCCCGGAGGACCATCCTGGGACTTCGGGGTCAGGGAAGGGCAAGGACAAGAAGAGTAGGAAGAAGCGGTTCAGTCCGCAGGAAAACAGGATCCTGATAACGGAGGTGACAGAACACCATCAACAACTGTTCGTCACCTCCACTGTGTCATTGGCAACAAAAAATGGACGATGGCAGTCCATCGTGGACAAGGTGAATGCAGTCGGAGTGCTGAAGAGGACAATGGACGAGGTCAAGAGGCGCTGGAATGATGTCAAGCGCAAAACCAAGCTGAAACTCGCCAACAACCTGAAGGCAGCAATGCAGACTGGAGTTGGGAGCCCAGCGCCACAGGAGGAGCTGGACGACATGGAGGAAATGGTGTCCACAGTCATCAGTGGGGAGACGGTGGCAGGAGTTGGGGGCCCGGACACTGCTCAACAGGACCCGACACAACAGCAACAGGGTGAGTAACGACCAGGGCCTGGGGGGACGGGGGAGATGGGCACAATGGCACACATGCACAATTAAGTTGAGCACATCTGCGGACAAACCATGCCCCAGACCACCAACTCCCACCAAGAGACCAATGTACCCAAGTATGCAACATGTCAGCACTGTACAAGCACAGAAGTCAAAGGCACACCTCATGAAAGGGATAAGGGGCAGCAAAATCTGAGCTGCAGGGCGACTCCCCAAAATGCAGCACACACATCACATGCAGAGCACATCTACATTGACAACGATGTGACACAATCCGCAAAACACCTACAACAGAACACAGGACACTACTGGTGCCGCTTGGGTGCAGACACTGGCCAATCACATTTGGCATTGCAGGGAAATGTGAGTTGATAATGTACAAGTACAAACACACACACGTCTGTTGTCGAAATGTCCACTGTCCCCCATCAAATAGGCAGCTCCTCCCAAACAGCCACAATGTACCCAGTCATGCTGTCTGTATGAAAACATGTACAATGCGACAACATACATGTGGACACATTGTTAAACTGCATCTCCTCTTCACATTGCAGAGGGAGAATCAACACCTCCTGCAGAGCAGCCCGACCCTCTCTTCTCTGGAGACGAAAAGGACCATCACAGCTTCGACTCTGACGCCCTCCAACTGCTCGTGGACAGCTTACGCAGCCCACTTCCAGGAGCTGGGCAGCCCAGCTGCTATGAGGAGACCCCACCCCCTGCACAGACCACACAGCAGGCAGCACCCACCACCACTGCTGCCTCCCAGGATCCCCACGAAGAACACATGGCCTTCCAACGCCGTGTTTTGGGGTGCCAGGAGAATCTGGCTGAACGGGTGCGGGTGCGCTTCGACCGCATGGCAGACAATCTAGATGCCATATGTGGGTGTCTAAGTCCCATCAGGGACCACTCACGGTCCCTAACGGACATCCACAGTACGCTCCATGCTCTCCAACGGACCAAGGCTGACATCGCTGGAGCCCTGACTCAGAGAATAGTACAACTGTCCAGTCAGAGTGGCTCTAGCGATGTCGCACGGGAGTTGGGAAACATGAAGAGGTTAATGGAGACCATGGAGCAGGCGAATGTGGAACGAGCGGCTGCCATGGCTGCACACCAGCGAGAGGTAGCTGGGTTCCTCAATGACCTCAGGACCATCCTCATGGCATTGCTGGCACAAGGCCTGGCGCGGATGCATGCTGCTGCCACCACTCCATCCACATCTCCGCCCCCTGAAGTGTCAGTGCCACACAGTGCAGGGACCTTCCACCTCCAGCCACTGATGTGTCACTGCCACACAGTGCTGGAGACAGAACACCACCACCCACACGTGAGGCACATGAAACAGCAGAGAACGAAGATGCGGATGATTCTGCCCTCGTGGTAAGAAGGATGCAGCAGCATGCATCTCATCCATAGGTCCGGCTTCAGATTGGTACTGCCCTCTGCATCATCACCTTCCACTGTCCCCCGATGCACTCTGCGACACTCACCTTGGACCTCGACATGGACTGCCATATGCTGTTTGATCGCCATTGACACAGCAATCAGACTGCGGACTGAACTCTTCCTCTTCCTTTGGACTTGTCATTCTCTGAAGGACCCTGGCTGGCCCTCCACGGGACAACATCGTCATGTGGGGTTTGCATGGCCCTGTACTGCTCCAGATGCAACACTCCACTGAATGTGCATTAAACATTCATATTCACACAGATGTGTCATGTCTATGGACTTTCACGTGTGGAAGTATGGATGAATGTAGGCTCACTGGACTCCTCTTATGTCCATGTGGCTCATGTCGTAGAACAGGGGTCACAGGGTGACACATTGCCCAATGCAGTCCGGGTGGCGCTGACACAACAACAGGGACACACGCATGAGTTACTTCCTTGTCCAGCCCATTACGGAACCACGCCCAGGGCCCCGGGGTCATTTACAAACCCATACGCTGGACTGGCATATGCCAGGCCAGCCCACTCTGCTTACGCTCACAGGGGGGGGGACGGCAACGCTACATGTCCCATGTCTTTCCTGTAGTGATCTGCTGCTCACAGGTCTAGTTGTCAGCATGCCACAGCCACTCCCTCACGGCTGGTTTACAACCACACCACACCCATCCAGCACACGCGTCACAGGACATGTGACGCTGCCAATAAAAAGGGCCGGGCGCACGTGCTCGACGTCATTTCCACTCTCCATCTGGGTGCATCCGTGTGGTGTTAATGTAGGCAAGAGGGCCTCGGGCCCTGCAACATCACATTCCCCAGGACCGGAGGTGACATGATGGCATCCGCAACACGACACCCAATCATACAGGGTCCATGACTTTGGGACACAATCTTGGTGGCACCGGATACATTGCGGCTGGCACAGGCACACCGCCATGGGACGGTGACTTTGGGTGCACTGAGGTAGGGGCACCTTAAGTGCTGAGCGGGTGTGTAGCCTGCGATGATGCCCCGTCCCGGCCGTCCGGACTGCTCAGGATTTGTGTGCCCTGCTGGACTGCAGTGTAGGCCAGAGCCAGCGGGCAGCGCGGGCCTACCGCCACGTGGCGTTGCATTCCGGATCACAGAGTTAGTGGCACCTCAAGGGCTGAGCGGGTGTGCAGCCTGGGATGATGCCGGGTGCACTGGTATGTCCTCTGCCATGGCGAAATCAAGACCCAGAATCATATGTGAGACCTGGTGGCCTGTGGAGCGGGGCTGCATGATGTGGAGGGTGCCATGTCCGCAGGCCCCGGGCATGTGGCTTGCAGCGGCACGTGGTGGGCCCTCATTGCTACACGCCAAGGGCAGAAGGTGAGCAGTGAGGCCTGGGTGCGCAGGGGCGGGCATGCACCGCTGGACGGCGGGAGGGGCTGGGGTACATCTGCCTGGGTGCGCAGGGGCGGACAGGCGATGATGTCTTGTGCAATTGTATGTACTTTGCCATTCATGTATCTGGACTCTGTTTCAGGTGACGGATCTGTTTCAGATGTGTGACCTGGTGAACTGCACTACATACAGCCACGTGGTTGGAGACACACCTGTGGCAGCAGGTGAGCAGTGTGGCCTGGGTGCGCATTGTCGGCACTCTCTCTCCCTGTCCATCTCTTCTGTTTTCTGTGTCTCGCTCCCCCTCTCTGTCCGTCTTTCTCTCGCTCCCCCTCTCTGTCCGCCTTTCTCGAGCTCCCCCTCTCTGTCTGTCTTTCTCTCGCTCCCCCTCTCTGTCCGTCTTTGTCTCGCTCCCTCTCTTTCTCTCTCTCTCCTTCGCTCTCTCTCTGTCCTTTGATGTGCGCAAGACACACCTTCTCATCATGATTTTTGTCTTGCAGGCTGTGACCTACGGATTGTCCCGAGGGAAGCCGCCATGTGTCTTCATTTCTGTTCTGTGTTTCTTTGAATACATTTTCATTTGTTACATCGAAGGTGAATGTGTGATGCTCATTTTTGTGACGACACATGCATGTCACCAAATGTGATTGTGCGACATCAGGCGGATTATTTGGTACATGATTCCGTGTAGTTGATGTGGCATGTCTTTGGCCAGGGGGTGGGGGTCCCGGGGAGGGGAGGTCCTGGGGGTGGTGGCGGTGGGTGTTGTGGCCCTGTTGGGGCTCCGAGCTGCATGATCAGTGGCTCCATGGAATCTGTTGCCCTTCAGGTGTGGCTCTGGGCTGGGCTCCATTTTGTGGTGCAGGCTGTGGTCCGACTTTGCACCAGGTCAGAGCAGGTGTTAATTTCCTGCTGCTAACGCGCCTTATCGCCTGTTTTGTGGTCTTATCGCCGATCTGGCTGGTCGTTGAGAATGTTGCGGAGTGGTGTTTTCGCGGCTTTTTGCAAGGGAACGCCTACTCTGCATCTCATTAGCGATAGTTGCGGGGGTCATCTGTGGCGATGTTTTTTGCGGCTGCTATCGCGGGTGAACTGGTGTTATGGGCTGTTAACACCAGCTTGTGAATGGGGCGATAAATTTATCGCATCTTTGGCTGCGATAAAGTGCTGTTAACTCGGCGATGGCTCCTTGAGAATATGCCCCTATGAGTACAATTTACCATGACATTACATCACAACGACGAGGTAAATAGAGTCAGAATAATAACAAACCACAAAAGATCAAGTAAATTGCGTCACAGGGTGGACTGGGGTAATTATAAAAGAAGAAGCTCCAAAAAGCGCCAAAATGGGTGCAAGGCTGTATAGAAATCGCCATTCTTTAGGAATTATCCTAACGAGAAGTAACGAAGCACACCCAGGAAACCGAGTTGATGCAGTTGTAATAGCTTTCAACGCCCTCTGGTGGACTCATGTGAAATGGCAGGTGATATTTCAGCGGTGCGAATCTGCGCCATCGCTGAAAACTGCCTTCCTTTATTGTCCAGGTAAACAGTTAGGAAACGTTTATGTCGAAACACGCAGGGAGATTATAGGATTATACTCGAATGTAGCCGTTACGTGCGGCGATTCCAGAAGTTGTATCTTGCGTGCTGAGTGTTAGTTGGATGTTAGTTGTACGAGTATTTACTCATGTTTTTGTTGTTGACTAATGAGACCGCCAGGCTGCTTTCCAAATGCCGAACAGCACGGCGCTTTAATTAATTTTTTTATATAGAACGAGAACTCTACCCCAAGGTAAAGGAACGCTTTACATATGTACCAGTTACTTTAAATAAGGTCACAATCATTTTTTTAGGCATGAGGAGATTAATGATATGCCTAGAATCACAAGATGTTGAGCTGACGCTGAGACTCGAACCTAACTCCCTAGTTCCAAAGTTGCAGATTTTGGCCGTAATTCACATTTTCTGCGAGGCTACAAATTGCGGTTACCCATGTAGAAATAAAGCTGTACACAGAGCTTTAAGTGGGATGAAAAAACTGGGGGGTCTCATAAAGGGGCGTAGCCAATGTAATTATGGGCGGGGCTTAAAACATGTAAGCTAAAATCTGTGCTTAGCATAGTGTGCCGCCCGACTTGTATTTTGCTGTTTCTGTCATTGCATCCAGATATATGATACAACAAGTAACATCATACCTACAACAAGTCAGGACTATTGGCTTTGACAATGGTTGTTAGTTGCATAAGATAAATAAGCAGCAACTATGGTTTGTATATAATATTGGAAAAGCTCCAGTTAAAGCCCTGGTGACACCACAACAATGTTGCTGCTCCTGAGTTTCAAAAAGAGAAGGGAAATCCAGAAAGAAAATGACTCTCTTTAAAGGAGTTCACTTCCCATACAACGCTGACCTGGCATGACGTCATGCCGTAACTTCTCCACTAGTGAGAGGCCTGCTGTCACTGCAGTCCGGAAAAAAACAGACCACCTGTGCCACGGCACAAAACAGAGCCCGATAGAGACCCGTTTCGAGGCCCCCTTTAAAAAACTGATGTGCTCAGCACCGGTGAGACCCGGCCCACTTAAAGCCCTGGCTGTACAGAAAGGTGTTCTGCGAGAGGACTTGACTCAGGCCCAACAAACAGCTCTCCATCCATTTATGGGCGAAGCTGCAGAGGTGATGGGAGTGGAGTGCAAGGTAGGTGCGAGATTAGGCAGTATCCGCTGCCTGTATTCTGAATGACAGGCTTATTCCTACAGCCAGTAGACAGAAAAACAAGCCTGTGATGCAACGCAAAATGGTGGGGTACACCCCCAGAATGTGATGAGGGGCCCCTTAGTCTGCCATACCTTACAGTATTCATTGGCCTTGGACTGAATGGGGGCCTGCGTTACGCCCCGGCACAAGCTAAGCATTCACATAAAGTTCCAAGGTTCATGTCCTACTAGGGCAAACTCAGTCTGACATCTTTATGAGGTTGATAAATTAAGTACCATTTCATTTTTCCATAGTAACAAACACCTGGGGCAGTATTGCACATAGCTCCCAGAGAACCCAAGGAGCGTGTGAACCAGCTTCTTGTGCCCCATGGCACTATTGTGTTACTGATAGCTCAGGCACACATCTGGAGCCAGCACTATCTTTAGAGGGTGTTCCCTCATTTGCATAAAGGCATGGCCTCATGCAACTAAAGAAATCACGTTGCCTTTGTGCCCGTGCTGTATTATGCGTATGGACGCAGAAGCAAATAGACCCTTAGGAGGCGTACTAACAGTGCACAACACAAATATGGCTCACTGTCAGTGCGCCGCCTTAAACCAGCCATCTGGAGGGAGGGTGGTGGGGGGTCTTGTGGACCTCCAGACATCCCCCTGCAGGCTGGTGCAGTCGATCACTAAGCAAACACAAGGAGATGATGGACGGAGTGCTGAAACTTTTCAAACACTCACCCCCAGTCACAGATCTGTGTTGAATCCATCATCATTCTTTAGCTCACTTTGCCACCCCAGTTCAGACACAGCTATATGCAAATCAGTCTTGACCCTGTGCCTCATGGGAACAGTCCAGACTGAACTGCCAAGCCATGTCTTCCCTGGACCGGAATCAAGCATCCTGGGACCGGTTTCTGGCTAACAGCCCTCATCAGCCAGGCTAGCTTGAATCCAGTGGCAAAGTGAGCAAGGGACCCAAGTCTGGGTATACCCTGCCAACTTAGGGCGAACAAAGCAAACACAAGGAGATGATGGACGGAGTGCTGAAACTTTTCAAACACTCACCCCCAGTCACAGATCTGGGTTGAATCCATTATCATTCTTTAGCTCACTTTGCCACCCCAGTTCAGACACAGCTATATGCAAATCAGTCTTGACCCTGTGCCATGAGGCACAGGGTCAAGACTGATTTGCATATAGCTGTGAGGCATGAGGCACAGGGTGAAGACTGATTTGCATATAGCTGTGTCTGAACTGGGGTGGCAAAGTGAGCTAAAGAATGATGATGGATTCAACACAGATCTGTGACTGGGGGTGAGTGTTTGAAAAGTTTCAGCACTCTGTCCATCATCTCCTTGTGTTTGCTTTGTTCGCCCTAAGTTGGCAGGGTATGCCCAGACGTGGGTCCCTTGCTCACTTTGCCACTGGATTCAAGCTAGCCTGGCTGATGAGGGCTGTTAGCCAGAAACCGGTCCCAGGATGCTTGATTCCGGTCCAGGGAAGACATGGCTTGGCAGTTCGGTCTGGACTGTTCCCATGAGGCACAGGGTCAAGACTGATTTGCATACAGCTGTGTCTGAACTGGGGTGGCAAAGTGAGCTAAAGAATGATGATGGATTCAACACAGATCTGTGACTGGGAGTGAGTGTTTGAAAAGTTTCAGCACTCTGTCCATCATCTCCTTGTGTTTGCTTTGTTCGCCCTAAGTTGGCAGGGTATGCCCAGACGTGGGTCCCTTGCTCACTTTGCCACTGGATTCAAGCTAGCCTGGCTGATGAGGGCTGTTAGCCAGAAACCGGTCCCAGGATGCTTGATTCCGGTCCAGGATAGACATGGCTTGGCAGTTCGGTCTGGACTGTTCCCATGAGGCACAGGGTCAAGACTGATTTGCATATAGCTGTGTCTGAATTGGGGTGGCAAAGTGAGCTAAAGAATGATGATGGATTCAACCCAGATCTGTGACTGGGGGTGAGTGTTTGAAAAGTTTCAGCACTCCGTCCATCATCTCCTTGTGTTTGCGATGCAGTCGATCACTAAACCTGCTAGGAGATATTTTTTCCCTCTGCCGCCTGTACTGTGAAACACAGAGGGGCATATTCACAAGGACTTATCGCCGAGTTATCGCCACCTTAACGCATCAAAAGTGGAGATAGATTTAACGCCCCATTCACAAGCGGGTGCAAACTGCAGACATCGCCAGTATTCCCGCGATAACTGCCGTAAATTTTACCCCCACGGGTGACACCACCAACTAACCCTAATGAGATGCAGAGTAGGCGTTCCCGTGCAAAAACACACAAAAACACCACTACACCACTTTCACAATGAACTGCCAGATCTGCGATGCGAACCAAAAACAGGCGATAAGCCGCGGTAGCAACAGGGAATTAACACCTGCCTTTTGCTGGTGTTAAGCAGGACGACTACCTGCAGCATGAAAGGGAGCCCAGCCAAGAGCCACATCTGAAGACCCACAGATGCCATGGAGACAATGATCATGCAGCTCGGAGACCCATGAGGGCCACAACACCCACCGCCACCACTCCCACCCCCACCCCCCCCCGGACTCCCCCCACCCGGACAAACACATACCGTGCACGACACAAGAGCCACAAAAAGCACATGATGTCGCACATTGACAAAAAGAAACACACATGTGTGGTCAGAAGAACGAGAAACAGTCACTCATCATTGAAGTCACAACCAAAAACTTTATTGAAATGCAACACAAAACACCAATGCGGAAGACTCCTGTCGGGTCCGTCCGGGACAACCTTGATGTCACAGCCTGGGAAAAAAAGCACCAAATCAGAACGTGTGTCATGCGCACATCAAAGGAGCGAGACACAGAGAAACAGAGAAGGAAAGAAAGGCAGAGAGAGAAGGAAAGGAAGGGAGAGAGAGAGAGAAGAAAAGGAAGGGAGAGAGAGAAGGAAAGGAAGGGAGAGAGAGAGAGAAGGAAAGGAAGGGGGAGAGAGAGAGAGAGGGAGGGACACTGCCACCCCCGCGCACCCAGGCACCACTGCTCACCTGCTGCCACCGGTGTGCCTCCAACCACGTGCCAGGATACACTGCAAGCCACCAGGTCTGCAATCTGTAATCGAGGCCAGAGTCAATCATGGCAGAGTCCATCTCACTGCACACGCCAACAACGAATGTCCGTCCTGCGCACACATGCAGCCGCACCCTACCCCCTCCCGCCGGCCAGCGCTGGCTGTCCGCACTTGCGCACCCAGGCCCCACTGCTCACCTGCCGCCAACGGTGTGTCCACCAGTGGGCACACCACGTGCCCGTGCAAGCTCCAGGCCCCGGTCCCACCACCATGGCATGCTCCACATCATGCGGACCCGCACCGCGGACCAGCAGGTCCCACACATGACGCTAAGTCCTGAGGCATCAATGGCAGAGACCACATCAGTGCACACGTCATCATCGCAGGCTGCACACCCGCTCAGCAATTTTGGTGCCACTAACCCTGTGCAACCCCAGTCAGCGCCACATGGTGGTAGGCCCGTGACGGCCGCATGGCTTCGGGTGCCACTAACCCTGTGCAACCCCAGGCAGCGCCACGTGGTGGTAGGCCCGTGACAGCCGCAAGGCTTCGGGTGCCACTAACCCTGTGCAACCCCAGGCAGCGCCACGTGGTGGTAGGCCCGTGACGGCCGCATGGATTCAGGTGCCACTAACCCTGTGCGCAACAACCCATGGGCCCTTTATGATTGAGAATCGTGGAACGTCCGTCATCCAGTCACCACCGGCAGTGGGGAATGTGACTTTGTCGGCCCCTTATATTGGCGGGGTCACATGGCCTGTGATGCCTGTGCCGGATGGGTGTGGTGTGTGTGCAAACCTGCCCTCAGGGAGTGGCCGTGACATGCTGACAACTAGACCAGTGACCTGCAGACCACTAGCGTGTAAACATGCGACATGTAGCTAAGTGGCCCCCCCCCCTCGGAGCGTAAGCGGAGTGGTCTGGTCTGGCGTACGCCGGACCAGCGCAGGGCTTGCAACAATGACTCGGGGGCTCTGGGCGTGGTTCAGTCCATGTCCGGACAAGGAAGTGACTAATGCCTGTGTCCCTGTTGTAGTGTCTACGGCACCCGGAACGCAATCGGCAATGTAGCACACTGTGACTGGAATCCCACTAGATGAGCATCATTGACGTTAGGGGGAATCACTGACCCTACATTTATCCACACATTCATACATGAATGATGAAAGACATGACACAGCAGTGCGTTTCTGAATGTTTAATGCACATCCAGTGGAGTTTTGCAGCTGGAGCAGTACAGGGCCATGCCAACCCCACTTCACAATATGGGCCTGTGGAGGGCCAGCCAGAGTCCATCGGGGAATGACAAGTACAGCGGAAGAGGAAGGGTACAATCCGCAGTCTGGTCGCCGTGTCATTGGTCACCAAACAGGATATGGCAGTCCATGTCGCAGTCCAAGGTGAGTGCAGCAGAGTGTATTGGGGTCAGTGGAAGGTCATGGGGCCATGTGCGGCACCAAGCAGCAACAGGCCAGGTGGTGGACATGAATGCTAGTGCCTCCTTCTGATCCCAATCCCATCCACGTCCTCGTCCTTGGATGTGTGCTCTGCCCCACCTGTGGTTGGTGCAGTTCCGGCTGCAGCACTGTGTGCCACTGACACATCAGGTGCCGGAGTGGAAATGCCTGCCGCACTGTGAGGCACTGACACACCAGGGGGCGGAGATGTGGATGGTGTAGGAGCAGCAGCATTCATCTGCGCCACGCCTTGTGGCAGCAGTGCCATGATGAGGATATGCAGGGCATGGTAGATCCCAGCTACATTTTGCTGATGTGCAGCGCTGGCTGCCATCCTTTCCGCCTCCATCCGCACCATGTCCTCCATGAGCCTCCGCATGTGTGCCAGCTCACGGCTGAGATCGCTGGAGCCACTCTGAGCGGACAGGTGTTCTTGTCTCCGAGTCATGTCTCCAGCGATGTCAGCCAGGGCTAGTTGGAGACCATGGAGCGGCCTGTGGGTGTCCGTTAGGGACTGGAGGTGGTCCCTGATGGGACTTAGACACCCATGTATGGCGTCAAGTTTGGTAGCCATGAGGTCGAACCTCACCCGCACCTGCTCAGCCATCTCCCTCTGGCCCTCCAATACACGGTGTTGAAAGGCCATGTGTTGTTCGGGAGGTCTTGGGAGACAGACGGGGTTGTGGTTGCCTCCTGCTGGGTGGTTTGTGGAGTGGGTGGGGTCTCCTCGATGCAGCTGGGCTGCCCTGATCCTGGAGGTGATTGGCGGATGAGTTCAATGATGTCTTGGAGGGCTTGGGTGTCGATGCTGGTGGTGTCCTCCTCGTCATCAGTGAAGAGTGGCTGGGACTGCTCTGCAGGAGGTGTTGATGGTGCCCCTGCAATGTGAAGGGGAGATGCTGTATTACAATGTGTCCACATGTATGTAGCTGCATGGTACATGTTCACATTCAGACAGCATGGCAATGTACATTGTGTCAGTCTGTGGATCAGGGCCATGATCCAGGGTCATTGTGGGTGTGCACTGTGCTCTGCTTGATTGTGCATGTGTGCCATTGTGGCCATCTCCCCCCATCCCCCCAGTAGCTGGTGGTTACTCACCCTGTTGCTGTTGTGTTGTGTCGTGTCGAGCAGTGTCCGCTCCCCCAACTCCTGCCACAGTCTCCACACTGATGACTGTCGACACCAGCTCCTCCATGTAATCCAGCTCCAGCTGTGGCGCTGGGCTCCCACCTCCAGTCTGCATTGCTGCCTTCTGGTTGCATGCGAGTTTCTCCTTGGTTTTGCGCTTGATGTCAGTCCATCGCCTCTTGACCTCATCCATTGATCTCTTGTGCTCTCCGACGGCATTCACCTTGTCCACGATGGACCGCCATCTTCCATTTTTGGTACCCAATGACACGTTGGAGGTGACGAACAGTTCTTGATGGTGTTCCATCACCTCCGTGACCAGGATCCTATTCTCCTGCGGACTGAACTTCGTCTTCCTCTTCTTCTTGTCCTTGCCCTTCCCTGTCCCCGAGGTCCCAGGCTGGTCGTCCGGGGTGCTTGTGGGGTTCCGCTCGTCCTCTGCGCCTGCTCCAGCTGCCTCCATGGTGCTTCGGTGTTGGTTATTTTGTGTTTGTGAGTTTTTTCTACTTTTGTAGTGATTTTCCCGCCTGCCGTGTGTGTATTGCAGGCCTGGTGCTGCTTATCGCTGATTTCCTCATCGCGGTTTGGCCCATCGCATGTTTTTTTGCGTTGGGGTTTGAGTTTTTATCACCGTCGCGGTTGTTGTATCGCGGACATTGTCCGCGTTTTCGGGAGACTATCGCATGGTACCGCCGTGTTGTGAATTCCACGTTAACACGTGGTTATTTTCCCGCGATAGACTGCGATGTGTAAAGTTGCGTTAACATTTTTTGAAGATGTTTAGCGCACGTTCTTGTGAATATCCCCCAGAGTGGCTTGTAAACATCCGCTCCATATTTCACTGAATGCACTGCCCCCACGGCTAATTGTAAAAGGGCGCACTGTCCCCGTTTGCCCCTGGCACACCAGTTTAAAGGTGATCCGTGGCGCAAACAAGGACAGGCACCCTATCTGTAGCACAGGCCCTGGTATTTACAGTGCTATGAAATTGCAACATAGTAGTTGCAAGCTCTGCAAAAAAGTTTGCTTTTTACACACTCTATAAGGTTATTGTCTGTAGGTTCTTAAACAATGGCATTTATTAGTGCCCATCTCAAGGGAAGGAACTAATTTTATCAACAAGAAAGGACTGAAGGACTGACTTCCAACTGATAACATGAGGCAAAATAATGGGGTTTTATCCGGAATTTGTTAAGAGCCCCCGAAATGTAACTTAAATTGGTGGCCTCTTTGATATACAAAGATTATGGGCCTCCCTCAGGGATGGAGCTGCGCCAGGCTTTAGCCTCCATGCTTGAACTTGTAGGAGTGTAGACAGGAGTTAAATGTAATCACGTCCGGGTTAAAGGTGCTGTGCTGTGTGTACGAATCGATATTCCTAGTCTTTTACCAAGAGCTGTGCACTCAGGGTAGCACTTTTCCCGATTCAAAATTATTGCTGACCGGGCCCCCTCAGCTGCGTTAGTTGCAGGACATCCACATACATGTCAGGAGCAAGGGACCGCCGCCCCCCCCACACATCACTCGCACTCCCAACCCCTCAAGCCTGCTCCGCACAGCGGCTGAATAGCCTGGCGACCCGTCCATCACGTGTGGCGCCCGCCGCTCCGTCCTCCACTATCACGACCGGCCTGTTTCAGCTATACTGCAGCTGAAGCCCATCGGGATCTGCCTCCTACAGCTCCTCACCACCCCCGGAGTCCCCGATACAGATCTTGATACTGTTTGCCCTACTTTTATCATGCGAGTAGCGGGTGCCGTCATGTCTTCACTGAGAGTCCATCTGTTATACCAAGCCTATATATATGTTATTTTGCTCTTTCACTGGTCTGCATTGTTATTATATGCCTATATGTTAATCTGTGCTTATATGCTCTCTTGCTCTTCCCTCATCATCAATATTAGCCTGCGTGCACTATACCTGATACTCTATGCTTATATGCTTTCTTGCTCATCTTGCACTAATATTTTAGCTTATGCCCACACTCTTACCTAAGCCGACACACCCCACCTTAACTACCTATATCGTCCATATTCCCCACTGTCCTTCATATGCACTGTTGCCATGTATCTGTGATTATTTCATGTAACTGTTTTTCACTCCATATGTAACTCGTACAACTATCACTGTTTATAGTATACCTGTGTGTAAACTGTTGCGCTGTCTTTGTTGCCCCTCTATGTGATTGTTTCTACCCATATGTAACTCGGGTAACAGCTTCTCTGCCCACTATATAAAGCACCCTGATACCTTCAGGTCGAGTTTGTGCTATACAAAACTCTACAAATAAATAAATAAATTACTTTTCAACCTTTCCTAAAAATACTTGGGGAAATTATATAACTTTCCCCAAAATATTCTTGGACTAGAGTTAGCATAGTAAATAAACGTTCTGGAATATTAGTTGCTCTTTCACCAAATACTGCCAAGAAGCTCTCTATGGGGGATATTCACAAGAACGTGCGCTAAACATCTCCAAATAATGTTAGCGCAACTTTACACATTGCAGCCTATCGCGGGAAATAACCCTGTGTTAACGTGGAATTCACAACACGGCGGTACCATGCGATAGTCTGCCGAAAAAGCGGCCAATGTCCGCGATACAACCACCTCGACGGAGATAAAAACACAAACCCCAAAACCAAAAAACGTGCGATGAGCCCATTCACGATGAGGAAAGCAGCGAAAAGCAGCGCCAGGCCCGCGACACACACACGGCAGGTGGGAATAAGCACAACAAAAGCAGGAAAAAGGAAGACAAACCAAACAGAAAACAACAGCGAAGCACAATGGAGGCAGCCGGAGCTAGTACACAACCCCACAAGCCCCATTGGCAACAAAACATTGTACATGGCAGTCCATCGTGGACAAGGTGAATGCAGCCGGAGAGCGGAGGAGGACAATGGAAGAAAACCAGAACAGCTGGAATGATGCGAAACGCACAAACAAGCAGAAACACGCCAACAACCAGAAGGCAGCAATGCACACCGGAGGTGGGAGTCCAGCGCCACACCAGGAGCTGGATGACATGGAGGAAATGGTGTCCAATACATCAGTCTGGAGATGGAGGCAGGAGTCGGGGACCGGAAACTGCTCAAAATCAACAGACACAACAGCAACAGGGAGAGGAACGACCAGGGACTGGGGGACGGGGGAGATGGGCACAATGGCACACATGCACAATTAAGCACAGCACAACTGCAGACAAACCATGCCCAAGAGTAACAACACCAACCAAGAGTACAAGTCACACAACCCGGCAATATCACACCACTGAACAAGCACAGAAGTGAAAACCACACTGCCTGAAAGGGAGAAGGGTGAGGCAAATCAGAGCTGAAGGGACATCTCACACACAATGCAGCACACACACACAGGAAGCAGAGCACCCCAACATCGAACACAATGTGGTACAAACAGCAACATTTGCACAACCGAACACAGGACACAAGTGCACCCGCTTGTGGCCGGTAAATGGCCATACGCATCTGGCAAAGCACGAAACAGGGACATGATAATGCACAAGTACCAACCCACAGCCCTGATGAGGTAGCAATGCATGTATGGCAGGGACCCAGATAGGCCGTGACACACACATTGGCATACAAATCAACACTCAACACAGTTGGAGACAAGTGAAAGTGCGGAAACTTTATCAACAAGTGCGTGCCAGTACGGCCAAGAGAAGTGCCATGACATGCAGACCAATGCAGCAGCATGTCTGAATGAGGAACGTTGGAAAGCGCCATGTCCACCCCGGGGGAGTCCATCAACAACACAAGTCAGTGCCAACCCGCGTTGGTTGTCCGCGCATGGATCAGGAGTCCAGGCCAATGCAGCCATGTCCACTGTCGTCTTGGGACATGTGACCAGATCCCCAACATGCAACCAGGTGTCGGGACACTTGCAATGGGTCACATTCAGTTGTGGTTGCAGGTACCTTGTCACTCGTCCATGAACGCGAGTGCAGCAGCCTAGGCCAACATTTCCAATGAGAGATCGTTGTCCACCATATCTAACATGTCGGCGACGTAACCCATCAGCTGTCCCGGACAGATGTGCTGAATCCAACCCCTGGCCCCAATTTGCACCAAAGCCCAATCGGGGAGCGGCTCAATGTGGTCACTGCACACGACGACTCGTGCAATCTCCCAGGTCCAGTTGCCAGCATGCATGCCAAACATCTAGGCATGCCATAAACGGGCATCACGGTGACACTCCGTGTCGAGGGCCAACAGGGGCGCACACATACGTCGAAATCCAGGTCAGCTACCGTTACGTTGGAGAGGCAGACATCCATGGTCCACTCGAATATGCACGAGCGACAATGCAACACAGGCTGAACGCAGGTGACGCTGGCAAGGCGGAAGCTCAGCCGGTAACTGATCCGCAGCACTGCCAATGGCAGTGCCCCCAGTACATGCAGAAGACATGCACGGTACAGGTCCACGTGACTGGAGTTGAGCATGTGTCCGGGATGGTCTGCCATTGCGTCAGTGGCTCTGCTTAAAGCGGCACTGGCTTGCCCCGCGCCAGTCCTGTGGATGAAATGGCACAGCTCGGAGCAATGAGCAGTGTCTGTGTGCAATGGGTGCAGGCCTGGGGTGGGGTGGGAGTACGTGTGAAGGCCATTTCACGCACGCTAACTACGACCAAGGACTTCTGCGTGTGGGATGTGTACACGTTGGTCTCACGTCGGGCAGTGCATAGTGTGGGAGTCGCAAGCAAATGCTATTGTATCTGTCAGGGAGTGCTGGGCACATGTAAGTCCCAGCTCGGAGCTGCAGATGTGTTACCGCCTGATAGTTCAGACAAAGGACCTTTCATTCCTACAGTAACTTCACCATCTGCATGCATACAGGAGATGTACAGAGGCCTGTCGTGGGTGGGGTGGGATGTCTGCGAACCAGGGAATCATGGATGATATGCCCAGCACGTGGCACATGAGCGGCCTCACTGTGTGTTACGTTGCCTCACAGCTGCTCCTCCCTCCCACGAGCCCCCACACTTCTGTGCGCTGCGCGGTTGTATCACGTGCACTCCTACGGCACACCATTGTAATGCCTGTCCGCGCATGTCCAGCGGCATGCCAACAACACCGTGAAGCTGGCCGTTGAGGGTGTGCGGCCACGTGAGTGTAGGCCAATGGTCCGGACAGGGCGGACACAGGTGTACAGTCCATGGCTGGCTGTGATCGCGCTGCAATTGAGGCTAGGCATCTGACTTATGCAGCCGCAGGAATGATACACATAACACTTGGCATGCATGTGCCAAGACCCTGAGCGGTCTTGCGCTCCTACATTTCCCCGTACGTGCGGGCCCGCCCTCCTGGTGCATGCTACATTGCAACATCGACTACTGTGGCCCTGGTGGTAACAACACCCCAACACAGAGAACCACTTACCTCACTTCCTGCTCAAGGCCAGACCAGAGCCACGCCCTGATCCCCCTGCCGAATCAGCACACCCCTGCGCTGACCTGACGTACGCCGGACCAGCACACGCCGCTTGTGCATGCAGGGGGGGGCGGGCGAAGCTACATGTCCAAGGTCTCAGCCACTGCTGAGGTGACATGGTATCGTCCGCTGAAGACAGCACACTGTGATGTTGCAGGGCTCGGGCCCATCATGCTGACATAATGACCACACGGACACACTTGCTTAGATGGTGGGAATGGCTACGGGCACGTGCGCCTGGCCACTTTTATTAGCAGGCTCACATGTCGAGTGACACCTGTGTTGGATGTGTGTGGGGTGTGTGCACACCAGCCGTCATGGAGTGCCTGGTGCAGTCAAAAAACGACAACAGTGTACATCGTTAAGGACACACCCATTCAACCATAAAGGCCCCATGACTTGAGCTGCACAGAGTTAGTGGCCCCGGATGCACAGTGTCCTGCACGGGCCTACCGCCACGGGCCGCTGACTTGCGGTGCACTGGGGCAGGGTCACGAGAGCAGAGCAGGTTTTCGTAGATGACAAAGGGGGTTGTCGTGGAGTGTCTCGGTGGACAGTGGAAGGTGTACCCCCAGGGCATAATGCAGAGGGCAGAACCACGCTGAAACAGTCACTATGGTGCAGATGAATGGAACAAACACATGTCGGACACCAAGTCCGGTCCAGCCAGATGATGATGCAGACAACCCCCAGGCCATGGACTCAGACGCCACCAAAGTCCAACCAGAAAGTGCCCATGACTCATTGCGCACAGAGTTAGTGGCACCAGTGCTGATAGGGGATGCCGCCTGCGATGAGGCGTGTCCAATGGTGTGGACTCCTCCACACCTTACCCAAGACACAGTTCCACATGTGTGACCTACTGGACCACAGTGTAGGCCTGAGGCAGCGGTCAGCAGGGGCCATTCACCCAGTGTCGCCGGCTTACGTTGGATGGTCCCACCGGCCTGCGTAGTTCAGGTTCAGTGGCACCACGGGACGCGGACTTGCGGTGAACAGGGTTGATGGCACCAGGTCAGTTGTTGCTAGTGTTCGGTCACCTCCGTGACTAGGATCCGGCTTTCATCCGGACTGAGCCGCATCTTCCTCTTACTCCTCTCCGTGCGTTCACTGGTATGGACTCTGCCATTCATGAATCACGACTAAGTGCTGGATGTGGGACCTACTGGTCCGCAGTGTAGGCCGGGGGCAGCGGTCAGCACGGGCCCACAGATACGTGTCGCAGGCTTGCGATGCAGACTTTTGCTTCACTGATCGGAGGGAGTTCAGTGATGTGGACGCTGCCACGGACTTGGGGTCACTGCCATTCAAGACTCAGGACACAGTTCCACATGTGGGACCTACTGGGCCGCAGTGTAGGCCTGAGCCCTCATCCATGTGTCGCCGGCTTGCGTTGAACAGGGTTAGTGGCACCACGTGTCGCAGGCTTGCGATGCAGACTTTTGCTTCACTGATCGGAGGGAGAATAGGGATGTGGACGCTGCCACAGACTTGGGGTCACTGCCATTCAAGACTCAGGACACAGTTCCACATGTGGGACCTACTGGGCCGCAGTGTAGGCCTGAGCCCTCATCCACGTGTCACCGGCTTGCGTTGAACAGGGTTAGTGGCACCACGTGTCGCAGGCTTGCAATGCAGACTTTTGCTTCACTGATCGGAGGGAGAATAGGGATGTGGACGCTGCCACAGACTTGGGGTCACTGCCATTCAAGACTCAGGACACAGTTCCACATGTGGGACCTACTGGGCCGCAGTGTAGGCCTGAGTCCTCATCCATGTGTCGCCGGCTTGCGTTGAACAGGGTTAGTGGCACCACGTGTCGCCGGATTGCGTTGAACAGGGTTAGTGGCACCACGTGTCGCCGGCTTGCGATGCAGACTTTGCCTTCACTGATCGGAGGGAGTTTAATGATGTGGACGCTGCCACGGACTTGGGGTCACTGCCATTCTTAACTCACGACTCAGTACAACATGTGCCAACAACTGGGCCGAAGAGTACGCCGGTGGAGTATGTCAATGAGAAAGGAGTACTGTGGGCCAGCGTCATGGAGGCCAGCGATGGTCTGCGGAGGCTGCAAAGGTCGCGGGACTGGGGCTTAGAGCTTGCACCGGCACGTGGTGGGCCCTCTTTGACACACGCCGGTGTCGGCAGGTGAGCGGAGCCTCCTTGGTGCACTGGGGCAGGCATGGCGGGTCTGGGGACCAGCGGCCTGGGGTGCAACAGGCGCACAGGGACGCAGGCCCCGCCGCTCACGGCGCCGGCATCGTGGCGGGCTGAGAGGCGCCGCCCTGGCAGACACGTTGGCCATTCTGAAAGAGAACCACGCCCAGTGCGCTGGGTTTTTATTCACACCCCTACGCAGGCCTGGCGTACGCAGGGCCAACCCACTCTGCCCACGCATACAGGGGGGGACGTAACGTGCGACATTTCCGCGTTCTGCCCCACCGCCTGTGGGGACATGTTAGCGTCCACTGGCCACTACACTCCATGCACCAGCAGTTAATGTCCACATGGCCATTTCCGTGGTTTGCACATTGGAGTCTGTCCGGCACCTCCACGCCACACCTGGCATTGGGTAGGTTCTCATTCATTAGTCACTTGCTGCTCTCGCACATGCCTGCTCCAAGCCTCTCCTCACATTCTGCTATTGTGTGGCTGTGGTGCCATGCCGTGGCTAGGTTGTGTGCATGGCAAGCCCAGGTTCCCAATGGAGTCGTGTCGTCGTGTTTGGTCGGTTGGCATGTTGTGTGGCATGTTGCATGTAGTTCTGCTGCGTGCCCATTGCCAGTGTCGTGAGTTGCATGACTGTGGGGTGGAGGTGTGTGGTGTGTTCATTTGGTACTTACCAACGAGCACTGCATTTCCATAGGTGCCATCCTGGGAGCGCTGGTTGATGATGGACTGTCGGGCGATGTAGGAATCATGCACTCTGCCTGGGGAGTTGGCCACGACATTGTTGAGGAGTCCCGGGTGGTCCACTATTGCCTGCACATTCATGGAATGCGTGTGCTTTCTGTTGCGGTAGTTGTGTGCAGTGTCGGCAGAGGGCATGAGGGGTACATGTGTGCAGTCGATTGCCCCCGACACATGAGGGAATCCAGCTATGGCGTAGGGGCCTTGCTTGGTCTCCAGCTGCTCCTGCGCAGTGTGCGTGAAGTGGAGGTGCTGGGATACCAGGCTGATGATGGCATCCAGGACAGGTGTGATGAACTTGGATGGGGCTGGCTGTGAGACTCCTCCGACTCTGGCAGTTGTGGGTTGGAAGGTACCAGAGGCCAACATGTGCAGCACAGCCGGCAGCTTTGTCTGCGGAGGGATGTTGGTAGTCCGCTGTGTTGGTACCGTCAGCAGGTGGGCGATGTGGGTCAGGATGCGGGGGATGGTTGTCCTTTTGGGCCTGTAGTGGGCAATGTCCTCCTCTGGCGTTGGGTCTGGGCGGCAGGTGCGTTTAAGGTGGGTCCGCTGTCTTTGTGTACGCTGCCTCTGTGGTGTTCCCGGGAGGGGGTGGGGGGGCAGGACGGGTCCTGGGGGTGGTGGCGGGCCTGGGGTGGGTCTCGGTGGGTATTGTGGCCCTCATGGGTCTCCGCGCTGCATGATCATTGTCTCCATGGCATCTGTGGGTCTTCAGATGTGGCTCTTGGCTGGGCTCCCTTTCATACTGCAGGTAGTCGTCCTGCTTAACACCAGCAAAAGGTAGGTGTTAATTCCCTGCTGCTACCGCGGCTTATCGCCTGTTTTTGGTTCGCATCGCAGATCTGGCAGTTCGTTGTGAAAGTGGTGTTGTGGTGTTTTCGTGAGTGTTTGCACGGGAACGCCTACTCTGCATCTCATTAGGGTTAGTTGGTGGTGTCACCCGTAGAGATAAATTTGGGGGCAGTTATCGCGGGAATACTGGCGATGTCTGCAGTTTGCACCCGCTTGTGAATGGGGCGTTAAATCTATCTCCACTTTTGATGCGTTAAGGTGGCGATAACTCAGAGATAAGTCCTTGTGAATATGCCCCTATGTGTATTAAACATCTCAACAGTATTTTAGTTGGGCATTCAACACATGCTGGGGCCGAGTCACAAAGCATTTATGAGTATGGGGAGCAACCCTACAGAAGTAGTCTCTTACATGCTTTTGTGAATCAGTTCCAAGACATCCACATCCCTATTATTAAAAGTGCCAAGAGGACACAGTCCTTTCTTTTATACTAACTATATGTAGATATTTTCTTAATATTCCCATTTTAGATGTTTTGGGGCCAATTCACAGAGATATGAAAGAAGACGTGAAAAGTACTATTTTAAATACTCCAAAATGCCTTTGGGCAGCATTTTCTTAGGCAGCGCTGAGCTGTCCTGTGCCAAATATCTAGAATGTTGAAATTGTGCACTAAACGTGCATTTTGTTTTATTGCTTGGCTGCAACATACAAAGACACACGAGACTCCTGTATAGATACCACTGTACTTTATACAATATACAGTATACTTTAGAAGCAGATGCTGCTTTGATGCTCTGGGGTTTGCTGTAAAAATGTTGTTTTTCAATTATCTGCACCTGGGCAGATGGTCAAAGGGTCCTGAGCTTTAGCAAGTATAAGGTGCTGGTGAAAGCCATTTTTATTAATTTTGTCCCTTTTCTGGACATCAGCTCAGATAGGATGACCTATTTCCTAAATACACAGAAGTTGTACACTGCTCTAGGCATTGACGAGGGGGTCAACCTTCCATGTCCGGGAAAGACAAAATGCTTAAAGGAGTCGGAAGGTGGGCATAAAGAAGCGATTGATAAGAGAAGGGTGGAGTAGAATGAGTCATTACCATGTGCGTTAAAGGGGCCATCCGGTGAATGATGTTACAGTAGATCTGAAAAACTAGGAGGCGTCACCAAACAAAGCAACATTGTAGAACGTCTGTTGTTTATGATTGTTAGCAATGCAGAACAGGGTAAAGAGTACTGTTTTTTCTGTACACTTGATGGCCCCTTTAAGGTAACTTGATATGAGAAACATAGGGCCATGGAAGTATCAGACTATGAGATTATGTTTAGCTGAAAGATGCCTCAATTGCAGACTTTTACAGGTCCCCTAAGAAAGAAGGTCCATGAGAATGTGAAATTTATCTTCTTGTCAGCAGGACACAATGATGCCAGAGCCGCTCTAGGCCCTCGTCCAGCTTAAAAGATTTGGAATCTCACACTGAATCTACAGCCAAGGTGTTTTTCTTTCAGGATCTGATTACTTAAGAGACTGCTACTCTGAACTGAGGGCTAGAAGTATCAAAGGGTTTTACCCATTCTGTGTCTATGGGAAAATATGTTCGTACATAGGACCCTAAGGTTCGGCCTTGGAACATCCAAATAGATTCCTAACCCTGGAGTTAGATGGCATGAAAAACTGAACACCACTGTTCAGAATGGAATGGTGACAAAGGGCTCTTTTTTGGCTAGGCAGGGGATCCAGAAAGGCAGGATGAATGCTCGACTTCAAGAGATTCACTTTAGATGAATCTACAGACAAACAGAATTCTAACTCACATGGACTGTCAGAGTTAGCGTGACCATTTGTTAAGAAGAAACTATCATTAAATTGCGTAATAGTAACACGTTATTTACTGTGCTTAGAAAATACGATACAATGCGCTAAATAAAAACAAGTTATTATTATTATTGTTATTATTGTTGTTATTATTATCATCATCTTCATCGTTAATAATATCGCCATCATTCAAAGTTCATTCAATGTTTAGCCTCCAGGCGTCCCCACCATGCCGCACCCTCAGAAGTCCTCTGTCCATATTGTTCTATGCTCTCTCTGGAACAAAGGACCCTGTGATCTGACTAGGTATTTCAATGCCCTCCCTCGCCCCGACCCTGCCAGACTGCGCCCCCATAATGTACATTTTTTAAAGATGTCGAAAACGTATATTTTGAGAAGTTTAGCGGTTCCTCTCAAAGCGCCAACTTTTTCCTTTTTTTTTCATTGTATGTTGTGCCCTAGTTTTTCTATATAATCTGGAGGGCCAAAAGGCCTTTGATGTTTGTTCTCCAAATACATCATACCTGGGTGATGTGTGCATGACACGTTTTCTTACAAGATTTACAGTAATCCCATTGCTCAGCAGGGGGCGCCGCTGCTCTTCCTATTTGTAGAGTTAAACGCATGTCCTCAATCCTCAACAGGACAGTTTATTAATGCACACGTGTTAGAAACGTGGTCTCTTCTACGGAGCTTGCTTGCTGCATTTTATTAATAAACATTTTTTGAATGATAAAAACGTCTTTCTTTTCTCCCAGGGAAGTTTTTGTGTCCTTTTTAATCCAAAAACAAAGTAAAAGTGGGCTTCTTATATTTGTCTGTGACATTTTAGACACCAGGCTTCGGTTACATATTTTTATATTTACTTATTGCAAATAGTGGTGGGTACTGAACATTTGTTTTTTTGGAGGGTATATCCCCCAAGTCCCCAATTCCCTTTTTATACGTTTTATATGTGCATTTCCCTTATCCTTAACTTTGGCAAGACGAATTTGTATGAAACGGGCCTAAGAAAATGGAGGGGTTCTAAATGTGTGATTTCCAGTGGCAGCTAACGGGGGTGGCGAGGCGGGGGTGGGAGAACAAAAAAAACAAAAAAAGATTTACCTTGTCATGGCCACCGTCTCTCCTCAGCTTCGGTTCCTTCTCACGACCACCTTCTCCTCCGCTTCGGTCCTGGAAACACACAGTCCCACCTAAGCCAATCACAACGCTGCAATGTGCAGTGCTGTGATTGGTCTGAGAGCCGTGGTTCAGCGCTCAGACGGGCACTGGGGGCATGTGCACGTTCCCCACCAGGCTGTGTATTACAGCCTGGTGGGGAACATGCAAAGTGCGCATGACTGTTTGGACAGCCCAAGACGGCTTGGCAAACCATCATGCGCACTTCGAGTGTGCCACCACTCCTCCACCTGAGACCTTATTCCCGCCCCGCCATAACCCAGCCCCATAGCGAAAAATAAAATGATAATAGCAAGGTTAATGTCATTTTATTTTTCCTGCTCTGAGAGCAGTGGGGCGAATCTCCTCCGCCTTAGCGGAGGAGCCGCCCCTGGTGAGTTCCCATTTCAATTTCCATAGGAAAGTTTGCTCTCTGATAATGGAAAAATTACACCAAATTTAGCATAAAATTAGAACTTTACTCTGAAAACCTGCGTTTTATGATTAGGTGTAAATTCATTCAGCCATTTTTGATAAATTAGTGGTTAAAGAGGGGCTCAGGTTGGGCATAAGAGGGTTAACCCTCAGAAAAAGTTAGAGATATCTGGACAGTAGGTACCTCAGGAATACCACAATGCTCCAGCGTATATAACACGGAACCCTGCGAGCCATTACCATGCATGGCTTTACAACGTGGTCATTACAATGACAGCAACACTACCCCGCAAGTCTTTACCATGCATATGCCTTTACCACGCATGCTTTTACAACAAAATTTGCGTTGTTAAGGCACGTATGGTAAAGGCATATACATTGTAAAAACTTACCAGGTAAGTATAGCCCCAAATATATATGTATACATTGAGAAAGGCATTTCCCAAAAATGCGTCTGTTTGCACTGCTTATCCATTAAAAACTGGATACTTCATCCCTGTGAGTGCTGAGCATCATTATTCTTTGGAGTTAGCATATATATATATGTGTAATAAAATACAAAAAGAGTTGCCTCTAGGTGGGATGCACTCCCAGGTGGAAATAACGCCAAAGCAAGGGCACACGCCATGAACAAAGTCCTTTTCTGGTTTACCTGCCAGACGCGTTTCGGGCCAACGCCCTCTTCAGTGGCAGACCATGTGACGTGCCGGCATGCGGCAACCACCAGTAAATCCCCATAATAATAACGCTCAGGTGAACCACCTGAAGCAATGCTTCCTGGGACTGGTGGTTCAGTAAAACCCAAGTGGGTCGCCGCCAGCACTCACATTCAAAAATGTCTCCAAAAGGATTGCCGATGTTCGCGCCGGCACCCCTGCATATAACAGGCACCTCCTGTTCCACAGTTAGCTGCCCCAATAAAGCAGCCGCGGACCCGCAAGTGTTTCGCGGTGGTGCAATGCCGCGACCAGGCAGGCCGCTGTACAAAATACAAAAAAAGAGTTGCCTCTAGGTGGGATGCACTCCCAGGTGGAAATAACGCCAAAGCAAGGGCACACGCCATGAACAAAGTCCTTTTCTGGTTTACCTGCCAGACGCATTTCGGGTCAACGCCCTCTTCAGTGGCAGACCATGTGACGTGCCGGCATGTGGCAACCACCAGTAAATCCCAAAATAATAACGCTCAGGTGAACCACCTGAAGCAATGCTTCCTGGGACTGGTGGTTCAGTAAAACCCAAGTGGGTCGCCGCCAGCACTCACATTCAAAAATGTCTCCAAAAGGATTGCCGATGTTCGCGCCGGCACCCCTGCATATAACAGGCACCTCCTGTTCCACAGTTAGCTGTCCCAATAAAGCAGCCGCGGACCCGCAAGTGTTTCGCGGTGGTGCAATCCCGCGACGAGGCAAGCCGCTGTACAAAATACAAAAAGAGTTGCCTCTAGGTGGGATGCACTCCCAGGTGGAAATAACGCCAAAGCAAGGGCACACGCCATGAACAAAGTCCTTTTCTGGTTTACCTGCCAGACGCGTTTCGGGCCAACGCCCTCTTCAGTGGCAGACCATGTGTCGTGCCGGCATGCGGCAACCACCAGTAAATCCCCATAATAATAACGCTCAGCTGAACCACCTGAAGCAATGCTTCCTGGGACTGGTGGTTCAGTAAAACCCAAGTGGGTCGCCGCCAGCACTCACATTCAAAAATGTCTCCAATAGGATTGCCGATGTTCGCGACGGCACCCCTCCATATAACAGCCACCTCCTGTTCTACAGTTAGCTGCCCCAATAAAGCAGCCGTGGACCCGCAAGTGTTTCGCGGTGGTGCAATCCCGCGACCAGGCAGGCCGCTGTACAAAATACAAAAAGAGTTGCCTCTAGGTGGGATGCACTCCCAGGTGGAAATAACGCCAAAGCAAGGGCACACGCCATGAACAAAGTCCTTTTCTGGTTTACCTGCCAGACGCGTTTCGGGTCAACGCCCTCTTCAGTGGCAGACCATGTGACGTGCCGGCATGTGGCAACCACCAGTAAATCCCAAAATAATAACGCTCAGGTGAACCACCTGAAGCAATGCTTCCTAGGACTGGTGGTTCAGTAAAACCCAAGTGGGTCGCCGCCAGCACTCACATTCAAAAATGTCTCCAAAAGGATTGCCGATGTTCGCGCCGGCACCCCTGCATATAACAGGCACCTCCTGTTCCACAGTTAGCTGCCCCAATAAAGCAGCCGCGGACCCGCAAGTGTTTCGCGGTGGTGCAATCCCGCGACCAGGCAGGCCGCTGTACAAAATACAAAAAGAGTTGCCTCTAGGTGGGATGCACTCCCAGGTGGAAATAACGCCAAAGCAAGGGCACACGCCATGAACAAAGTCCTTTTCTGGTTTACCTGCCAGACGCGTTTCGGGCCAACGCCCTCTTCAGTGGCAGACCATGTGACGTGCCGGCATGCGGCAACCACCAGTAAATCCCCATAATAATAACGCTCAGGTGAACCACCTGAAGCAATGCTTCCTGGGACTGGTGGTTCAGTAAAACCCAAGTGGGTGGCCGCCAGCACTCACATTAAAAAATGTCTCTAAAAGGATTGCCGATGTTCGTGCCGGCACCCCTGCATATAACAGGCACCTCCTGTTCCACAGTTAGCTGCCCCAATAAAGCAGCCGCGGACCCGCAAGTGTTTCGCGGTGGTGCAATCCCGCGACCAGGCAGGCCGCTGTACAAAATACAAAAAGAGTTGCCTCTAGGTGGGATGCACTCCCAGGTGGAAATAACGCCAAAGCAAGGGCACACGCCATGAACAAAGTCCTTTTCTGGTTTACCTGCCAGACGCGTTTCGGGTCAACGCCCTCTTCAGTGGCAGACCATGTGACGTGCCGGCATGTGGCAACCACCAGTAAATCCCAAAATAATAACGCTCAGGTGAACCACCTGAAGCAATGCTTCCTAGGACTGGTGGTTCAGTAAAACCCAAGTGGGTCGCCGCCAGCACTCACATTCAAAAATGTCTCCAAAAGGATTGCCGATGTTCGCGCCGGCACCCCTGCATATAACAGGCACCTCCTGTTCCACAGTTAGCTGCCCCAATAAAGCAGCCGCGGACCCGCAAGTGTTTCGCGGTGGTGCAATCCCGCGACCAGGCAGGCCGCTGTACAAAATACAAAAAGAGTTGCCTCTAGGTGGGATGCACTCCCAGGTGGAAATAACGCCAAAGCAAGGGCACACGCCATGAACAAAGTCCTTTTCTGGTTTACCTGCCAGACGCGTTTCGGGCCAACGCCCTCTTCAGTGGCAGACCATGTGACGTGCCGGCATGCGGCAACCACCAGTAAATCCCCATAATAATAACGCTCAGGTGAACCACCTGAAGCAATGCTTCCTGGGACTGGTGGTTCAGTAAAACCCAAGTGGGTGGCCGCCAGCACTCACATTAAAAAATGTCTCCAAAAGGATTGCCGATGTTCGTGCCGGCACCCCTGCATATAACAGGCACCTCCTGTTCCACAGTTAGCTGCCCCAATAAAGCAGCCGCGGACCCGCAAGTGTTTCGCGGTGGTGCAATCCAGCGACGAGGCAAGCCGCTGTACAAAATACAAAAAGAGTTGCCTCTAGGTGGGATGCACTCCCAGGTGGAAATAACGCCAAAGCAAGGGCACACGCCATGAACAAAGTCCTTTTCTGGTTTACCTGCCAGATGCGTTTCGGGCCAACGCCCTCTTCAGTGGCAGACCATGTGTCGTGCCGGCATGCGGCAACCACCAGTAAATCCCCATAATAATAACGCTCAGCTGAACCACCTGAAGCAATGCTTCCTGGGACTGGTGGTTCAGTAAAACCCAAGTGGGTCGCCGCCAGCACTCACATTCAAAAATGTCTCCAAAAGGATTGCCGATGTTTGCGCCGGCACCCCTGCATATAACAGGCACCTCCTGTTCTACAGTTAGCTGCCCCAATAAAGCAGCCGCGGACCCGCAAGTGTTTCGCGGTGGTGCAATCCCGCGACCAGGCAGGCCGCTGTACAAAATACAAAAAGAGTTGCCTCTAGGTGGGATGCACTCCCAGGTGGAAATAACGCCAAAGCAAGGGCACACGCCATGAACAAAGTCCTTTTCTGGTTTACCTGCTAGACGCGTTTCGGGCCAACGCCCTCTTCAGTGGCAGACCATGTGACGTGCCGGCATGCGGCAACCACCAGTAAATCCCCATAATAATAACGCTCAGGTGAACCACCTGAAGCAATGCTTCCTGGGACTGATGGTTCAGTAAAACCCAAGTGGGTCGCCGCCAGCACTCACATTCAAAAATGTCTCCAAAAGGATTGCCGATGTTCGCGCCGGCACCCCTGCATATAACAGGCACCTCCTGTTCCACAGTTAGCTGCCCCAATAAAGCAGCCGCGGACCCGCAAGTGTTTCGCGGTGGTGCAATCCCGCGTCCAGGCAGGCCGCTGTACAAAATACAAAAAGAGTTTCCTCTAGGTGGGATGCAATCCCAGGTGGAAATAACGCCAAAGCAAGGGCACACGCCATGAACAAAGTCCTTTTCTGGTTTACCTGCCAGACGCGTTTCGGGCCAACGCCCTCTTCAGTGGCAGACCATGTGACGTGCCGGCATGCGGCAACCACCAGTAAATCCCCATAATAATAACGCTCAGGTGAACCACCTGAAGCAATGCTTCCTGGGACTGGTGGTTCAGTAAAACCCAAGTGGGTCACCGCCAGCACTCACATTCAAAAATGTCTCCAAAAGGATTGCCGATAATCGCGCCGGCACCCCTGCATATAACAGGCACCTCCTGTTCCACAGTTAGCTGCCCCAATAAAGCAGCCGCAGACCCGCAAGTGTTTCGCGGTGGTGCAATCCCGCGACCAGGCAGGCTGCTGTACAAAATACAAAAAGAGTTGCCTCTAGGTGGGATGCACTCCCAGGTGGAAATAACGCCAAAGCAAGGGCACACGCCATGAACAAAGTCCTTTTCTGGTTTACCTGCCAGACGCGTTTCGGGCCAACGCCCTCTTCAGTGGCAGACCATGTGACGTGCCGGCATGCGGCAACCACCAGTAAATCCCCATAATAATAACGCTCAGGTGAACCACCTGAAGCAATGCTTCCTGGGACTGGTGGTTTAGTAAAACCCAAGTGGGTCGCCGCCAGCACTCACATTCAAAAATGTCTCCAAAAGGATTGCCGATGTTCGCGCCGGCACCCCTGCATATAACAGGCACCTCCTGTTCCACAGTTAGCTGCCCCAATAAAGCAGCCGCGGACCCGCAAGTGTTTCGCGGTGGTGCAATCCCGTGACCAGGCAGGACGCTGTACAAAATACAAAAAGAGTTGCCTCTAGGTGGGATGCACTCCCAGGTGGAAATAACGCCAAAGCAAGGGCACACGCCATGAACAAAGTCCTTTTCTGGTTTACCTGCCAGACGCGTTTCGGGCCAACGCCCTCTTCAGTGGCAGACCATGTGACGTGCCGGCATGCGGCAACCACCAGTAAATCCCCATAATAATAACACTCAGGTGAACCACCTGAAGCAATGCTTCCTGGGACTGGTGGTTCAGTAAAACCCAAGTGGGTGGCCGCCAGCACTCACATTAAAAAATGTCTCCAAAAGGATTGCCGATGTTCGTGCCGGCACCCCTGCATATAACAGGCACCTCCTGTTCCACAGTTAGCTGCCCCAATAAAGCAGCCGCGGACCCGCAAGTGTTTCGCGGTGGTGCAATCCCGCGACCAGGCAGGCCGCTGTACAAAATACAAAAAGAGTTGCCTCTAGGTGGGATGCACTCCCAGGTGGAAATAACGCCAAAGCAAGGGCACACGCCATGAACAAAGTCCTTTTCTGGTTTACCTGCCAGACGCGATTCGGGTCAACGCCCTCTTCAGTGGCAGACCATGTGACGTGCGGCATGTGGCAACCACCAGTAAATCCCAAAATAATAACGCTCAGGTGAACCACCTGAAGCAATGCTTCCTAGGACTGGTGGTTCAGTAAAACCCAAGTGGGTCGCCGCCAGCACTCACATTCAAAAATGTCTCCAAAAGGATTGCCGATGTTCGCGCCGGCACCCCTGCATATAACAGGCACCTCCTGTTCCACAGTTAGCTGCCCCAATAAAGCAGCCGCGGACCCGCAAGTGTTTCGCGGTGGTGCAATCCCGCGACCAGGCAGGCCGCTGTACAAAATACAAAAAGAGTTGCCTCTAGGTGGGATGCACTCCCAGGTGGAAATAACGCCAAAGCAAGGGCACACGCCATGAACAAAGTCCTTTTCTGGTTTACCTGCCAGACGCGTTTCGGGCCAACGCCCTCTTCAGTGGCAGACCATGTGACGTGCCGGCATGCGGCAACCACCAGTAAATCCCCATAATAATAACGCTCAGGTGAACCACCTGAAGCAATGCTTCCTGGGACTGGTGGTTCAGTAAAACCCAAGTGGGTCGCCGCCAGCACTCACATTCAAAAATGTCTCCAAAAGGATTGCCGATGTTCGCGCCGGCACCCCTGCATATAACAGGCACCTCCTGTTCCACAGTTAGCTGCCCCAATAAAGCAGCCGCAGACCCGCAAGTGTTTCGCGGTGGTGCAATCCCGCGACCAGGCAGGCTGCTGTACAAAATACAAAAAGAGTTGCCTCTAGGTGGGATGCACTCCCAGGTGGAAATAACGCCAAAGCAAGGGCACACGCCATGAACAAAGTCCTTTTCTGGTTTACCTGCCAGACGCGTTTCGGGCCAACGCCCTCTTCAGTGGCAGACCATGTGACGTGCCGGCATGCGGCAACCACCAGTAAATCCCCATAATAATAACGCTCAGGTGAACCACCTGAAGCAATGCTTCCTGGGACTGGTGGTTTAGTAAAACCCAAGTGGGTCGCCGCCAGCACTCACATTCAAAAATGTCTCCAAAAGGATTGCCGATGTTCGCGCCGGCACCCCTGCATATAACATGCACCTCCTGTTCCACAGTTAGCTGCCCCAATAAAGCAGCCGCGGACCCGCAAGTGTTTCGCGGTGGTGCAATCCCGCGACCAGGCAGGCCGCTGTACAAAATACAAAAGAGTTGCCTCTAGGTGGGATGCACTCCCAGGTGGAAATAACGCCAAAGCAAGGGCACACGCCATGAACAAAGTCCTTTTCTGGTTTACCTGCCAGACGCGTTTCGGGCCAACGCCCTCTTCAGTGGCAGACCATGTGACGTGCCGGCATGCGGCAACCACCAGTAAATCCCCATAATAATAACGCTCAGGTGAACCACCTGAAGCAATGCTTCCTGGGACTGGTGGTTCAGTAAAACCCAAGTGGGTCGCCGCCAGCACTCACATTCAAAAATGTCTCCAAAAGGATTGCCGATGTTCGCGCCGGCACCCCTGCATATAACAGGCACCTCCTGTTCCACAGTTAGCTGCCCCAATAAAGCAGCCGCGGACCCGCAAGTGTTTCGCGGTGGTTCAATCCCGCGACCAGGCAGGCCGCTGTACAAAATACAAAAAGAGTTGCCTCTAGGTGGGATGCACTCCCAGGTGGAAATAACCCCAAAGCACGGGCACACACCATGAACAAAGTCCTTTTCTGGTTTACCTGCCAGACGCGTTTCGGGCCAACGCCCTCTTCAGTGGCAGACCATGTGACGTGCCGGCATGCGGCAACCACCAGTAAATCCCCATAATAATAACGCTCAGGTGAACCACCTGAAGCAATGCTTCCTGGGACTGGTGGTTTTGTAAAACCCAAGTGGGTCGCCGCCAGCACTCACATTCAAAAATGTCTCCAAAAGGATTGCCGATGTTCGCGCCGGCACCCCTGCATTTAACAGGCACCTCCTGTTCCACAGTTAGCTGCCCCAATAAAGCAGCCGCGGACTCGCAAGTATATCAAGAAACCGTGTCGTCTCCTCCATCTTCTTAAAACAGCACACCACAGCCCCAAAATGCTTTCAAGCAGGTTTATTTAGCCAATGCAACTCAACGCGTTTCGGAGAACAAGTCTCCTTGATCATGAGTAACATAGTTGCAGCGCGCTGCGATTTAAATAAACATCACGTGTTGTTGTGGTATAATAGACAGTGTAAACAGACTTCATTAATCACAGAAAACCATTGCATGTTTGTAAGGGATCGTAAGTAACGACAGCTACTTCAAAATATATTATTGCTCTCTTTATTGGCTTCATGTTGCCGTGTGGATTAAGCCAGCGTTAATACAGGAATAATGCTTCTTATTCTTGTATGGACAGAGTCTTTTCTCCAAGTCGGGGCGGCTCTCCTGTGGTGATTTCCTCTATGGTCTTCTCCTTCAGGCAACCCGGATGTTCCTCAGGAAGAGAAAACAGGCAGAGGAAGCGTGAGTGGTGTTTTCTAACGTGTCACTTCAGGGAAAAGGGAGTGAGGGACCACCAGTGACCGCGTTCGGTACTTTGGACGTGAATGAGTGCAAGGGAACGGGGACAACAGGCAGGAGCGCTGCGAGTGAAAACCTGCTAAACGCCGGTCTTCCCACTCCTCCCGGCCCACCCCGAGATCTTTGCCCGTACCTGGCTGAGCCACACTCCTCCAGGAGTGTGGCTGGACGTCGCGCGGGGTCTTTGGCCTCCGGGCTCTTCCGGATGCCCACTCTCCACCTCTCTCGCCGGTAACAGCGGGGTCTTGACGTCTCGCGTTGAGGAAGCCCTCCTCCACGCTTCTCGGCCGGCGTCCTCTTCCTCGTCTCGTCTTCCGGGATCGCGCCACACCCCTCCTGCCTTGATACCATCATTTGTAGTCACTGGTTCAGGTGCCGTGACGCTGCCTACGGGGGGCGGGGCTTGCGAAGTACGAGTCCCAGTTAAAGGGACCGTGGTGGGTGCCAGCTGCTTCCTCTGTATAAACGGGTTCCCTACGCCAAGTCCAGTTCCTCCTGTTGAGAAGAGAGCAGAGGACCGGACCCGTGAGGTGTATTCCACAGTTCTTGTCTCGCGTCAGTTCCCTCCCTGTGCACGGGGAACACGGGGGACTCATGACATACCCCCTAAGATTCTCCCGATCGGGAAGAGGAAATATCCGGGACAGGAAATCCGCACTCCCACTCTCGGCACCCCTCCGGTGTCTCACCTCAAAAGAAAAAGGTTGTAGCGAGAGGAACCACCTGAGTACTCTGGGGTTGTGTCCCATATTCCTGCTCATCCATTGGAGAGGTGCATGATCAGTAAACAGGGTAAATCTGTTCCCCTCCAAATAATACCGTAGTTTCTCCACAGCCCATTTTACTGCAAGACATTCTTTCTCTATGGTTGGGTACCGTTGCTCCCGAGGAAACAGTTTCCTACTGATAAACAGGATGGGATGTTCCCTGCCCTCTGGTGAAAGTTGAGACAAGACGGCCCCTAACCCACAGTCTGAGGCATCCGTATGAAGAATAAAAGGCTTGGAAAAGTCTGGTGAGGACAGGACCGGGCTGGTAGTGATGGCCTTCTTCAATTGTAGGAAGGCGGCAGTCACGGAGGCAGAAGGATTCAGCAAGTCTTTTGGTTTTACCTCCTTTCGGAGGAGGTCCGTGACAGGTCCTGCGATTTCGGAATATTGGGGTATGAACCTCCTATAATACCCCAATAATCCCAAGAACGCCCTCACTTCCTTCTTTGTAGAAGGAAAGGGGGTTTCTAGGATGGCCTTTACCTTCTCTTCCTGTGGGGCTATCACCCCATTCCCCAACACATAGCCTAGATACCGCACCTTTTGAAATCCAACCCTAGACTTCTTAGCGTTTATATGGAGGCCTGCCTGTTGTAGGACCATGAAAGATCTTTGTACAGTGGTTCAAATGTTCCTCCCATGTTGGACTAAACACCACGATATCATCTAGATATGCGGAGGAAAAGGTCTGGTATTCACGGAGTACTGCATTCATTAGTCGTTGGAAAGTGGCTGGTGCTCCGTGAAGACCGAAAGGGAAGACGTTAAACTCGTAGAGCCCGTCAGGTGTTACAAAAGCAGTCTTCTCTCTGTCAGTTTCCTTCAGTGGGACCTGCCAATATCCCTTAGTCAGATCTATTGTTGTGATGTATTGTGCATCTCCCAGCTTTTCTATCAATTTGTCTATTCTGGGCATTGTGTATGAATCAAATTTGGAAATAGCATTAAGTGCTCTAAAGTCCATACAAAACCTTATGGAGCCGTCTGTCTTTGGTATCAGGACAATTGGGGAGGACCATTCACTATAAGATGGCCGGATGACTCCCATTTCCAACATACTTTTGACCTCTTCTCGGACCGCCAGTCGCCTGGCGGCAGGGATTCGGTACGGTCGTTGTTTTATGATTTTTCCGGGTAATGTCTCAATTGCATGTTCCACCGGTGACGTTTTCCCTGGAAGATCTGAAAATATAGGGGAGAACTTCTCTAAAACCCTGGACAGGGCTTGTTTTTGTGGGAGCGAGAGGGCCTCGTTTATCACTAACTGGTGGAGGGTGCTTGGGTGACCATCCGTGATTGCCAAGGTGAGGTTAGCAGGTTTAGGTGGGGGACCCAGCCATTTTTTTAATTGGTTGATATGGTATGTTTGTACCCGAGATGGTTTCACCTGGACGCGATAGGAGGTTTTTCCGACCTTACCAACCACCCTGTAGGGACCGAACCATTCTGCTTTTAGCTTACTGGCCGACGAGGGTAACAACACTAACACCCAGTCATCTACGTCTAGCTGTCTCCATTTCTTTCCCTTATCATAGTGATATTTCTGCTTACTTTTCTTGTTTTCCAGATTGGAGTATGCGAGGTCCCTCAGTTTTCCTATCCGGGATTTCAGGCTCTGTGTGTACTCCAAGAAGCCCCTTGCCTCATCTGCCTCCTCTTTTTCCCAGGCCTCCCTTGTCATCTCCAGGAGCTTCCTTAGTTGCCTCCCATACAACATTTCGAAGGAAGAACACCCGAGGCTGCTCTGGACCTGACTTCTTATGACGAACAGTGCAAGGGGTAGGAGCTGATCCCATTCCTTTCCTTCAGTATTCAGCATTTTCTATAGAGTCAACTTTAGGTTCCCATTATACCTTTCCACAAGACCGTCAGTTTGGGGATGGTATACGGACATCTTGAGATGTTTAACGTTTAGGGTCTTACATACCTCTTTCATGAGGCGAGAAACGAAGGGGGTGCCTTGGTCTGTTAACACCTCCCTGGGAAACCCTACTCTAGAGAAAAGCTCAATGAGTTTTTATGAGATGTTTTTGGTGGTGGGGGCGCTCAGGGGGAAAGCCTCGGGATACCTAGTGGAGTAGTCCACAATCACTAGGGCATATTGATGCCCCTTGCGGGTTTTTGGCAGAGGACCTATCAGGTCCATTCCCACCCTCTCAAATGGGGTTCCTATGACTGGTAACGGTTGTAGGGGTACCGCAAGAGGTCGATAGGGGTTCCTTTTCTGGCATATGGCACATTCCTGGCAGTGTCTTTTTATGTCCCCATAAACCCCCGGCCAGTAAAAGTATCTCAATACACTCTGGGTGGTTTTCTCTGTACCCGTGTGTCCTGCGGTAAGATGGGAATGGGCAAAAAACATTATCTGCTCTCTAAAAGCCCTAGGTACCACCAGTTGGGCTGTATCCTCCTTTTTTCCTTTTCTATACAACAACCCGTCTTTAGAGAAAAACAGAGGATAGGTTGGGGGAAGGCGGTTGTTCTCTTCCTGAGCTGCTTTCCATGCATTTTGCAGGGTAGGATCATTAGTTTGTGAAAACCGAAAGTTCTTATCTAGGAGCCACGGTTCGGGAGTGAGGAGGGCCGTCTGAGGGACATTCACGGGACTAACCTGTCGTGCTCCTTCTCTATATCTGTGCACGGTGTTTAGGAACATGCTAAGGAATTTCGTATTGTCGGTTCCTATTATCAGGTCTTCTGGAAGGTCTCCCATCACTCCCACCCTTATAACCGAGGCCGAACCTCCCTCTGGGGTAAGAACCCTTTCTGCTACAGGGTAAGGTTTGATGTCTCCGTGGACGCATCTTATATGTACAAGGGCGTCCGGTATCAGCTGCGATGTCTCAACCAGTGCCCCCTGGATTACTGACTGCCTACACCCCGAGTCTAACAAGGCCTTAACCCAAAGTCCATTTACCAGTACACTCACATGAAAGGCGTGACCTAACTCTGCAGTATATAGGATGGACTTCGGTATCCATAGGTCCCTCTGGGTTTTTTTTTGAAGGACAAAGCCGAGCAATGTGGCCCCAGTCGCCACAGTCGAAGCATTGTGGACCCCGGGGAAAAGCAACCTCAGGTCGGTGGGGCCGAGTCTTCAGGTGGTCTGTACTGGGCTTATTATTGCTCTGTTTTTCTTGTCTCCCCTGTCCGGGGCGGCTGTGTTTTTCTGCTTCCCATAAAAGTGTACGAGGCTGAGCGCGAGAGAAGGAAGTAGCCATCTCCACCGCCTGTTCCGTGGTGAGATGGGTGTGTTGCCTCAACCATCTTTGCGTGTTATACGGTAAAGCCTCCAAATATTGTTCCAGATATATTTGGTCCATTATCTCTTCTTTACTGCTTTCCCCCGGTTTCAGCCACTTGTCGGCAGCAGCTTTAAGGCGAAAAAATAGAGTCTTGGGGTTGTCACCCGGTGTACCTTTTTCCCTCCGAAACCGCACCCGATAGGCTTCTGCGTCCAGCCCCAAATGATCCAGGATTACGGTTTTGATTTCTGCATAAGGGGTATTACCAGAAGCATTGGCTACTTGGTAGGCGGCTTGCGCCTCTCCGGAAAGCAGGGGTGCTAAATAGAAGGGCCATTTCTCCATAGGCCATCCACATGCCCGTGCGGCCCGTTCGAAATTGAGGAGAAAGGCATCCGGATCCTCCCCACTGACGTACTTTTGTAAGGATATACCAGGAGGACAGTGAGGGCTGCCCTTCATATTCTGTATCCGAGAAGATACCTGGACCTGGTCCTCCGCTAGCTTGTGGAGTCCTTCCATCTGCGCCGCCATGGTGTTTTTGAACATGTCCCGATCAGCTTGCGCCGTGGTCATTTGGCGCTCTACGGCCCATTCTAATTTCTCTTGTCCTTTGATCAAATGCTGTTTTAAATTGTCCATTATGTCAATACTAACGGATGTTATGCCCGCATTCTCCACCACTTTTGTAAGGGATCGTAAGTAACGACAGCTACTTCAAAATATATTATTGCTCTCTTTATTGGCTTCATGTTGCAGTGTGGATTAAGCCAGCGTTAATACAGGAATAATGCTTCTTATTCTTGTATGGACAGAGTCTTTTCTCCAAGTCGGGGCGGCTCTCCCGTGGTGATTTCCTCTATGGTCTTCTCCTTCAGGCAACCCGGATGTTCCTCAGGAAGAGAAAACAGGAGAAAACAGGCGGAGGAAGCGTGAGTGGTGTTTTCTAACGTGTCACATGAGTGAAAAGGGAGTGAGGGACCACCAGTGACCGCGTTCGGTACTTTGGACGTGAACGAGTGCAAGGGAACGGGGACAACAGGCAGGAGCGCTGCGAGTGAAAACCTGCTAAATGCCGGTCTTCCCCCTCCTCCCGGCCCACCCAGAGATCTTTTCCCGTACCTGGCTGAGCCACACTCCTCCAGGAGTGTGACTGGACGTTGCGCGGGGTCTTTGGCCTCCGGGCTCTTCCGGATGCCCACTCTCCACCTCTCTCGCCGGTAACAGCGGGGTCTTGACGTCTCGCGTTGAGGAAGCCCTCCTCCACGCTTCTCGGCCGGCGTCCTCTTCCTCGTCTCGTCTTCCGGGATCGCGCCACACCCCTCCTGCCTCGATACCATCATTTGGAGTCACTGGTTCAGGCGCCGTGACGCTGCCTACGGGGGCGGGGCTTGCAAAGTACGAGTCCCAGTTAAAGGGACCGCGGTGGGCGCCAGCTGCTTCCTCTGTGTAAACGGGTTCCCTACGCCAAGTCCAGTCCGGCTGTTCCTCCTGTTGAGAAGAGAGCAGAGGACCGGACCCGTGAGGTGTATTCCACAGTTCTTGTCTCGCGTCAGTTCCCTCCCTGTGCATGGGGAACACGGGGGACTTGTGACAATGTTACCATATACAAACTCAATATTATCGTCATATTGATTGCAATTAATGTTGTGGCGACTGCGTTAAACATTCCTTCAATATGTGCGACATAAACATTTTTGACAGCAGTTGGTTCAGTTTCAATCACTTCACTTTGCGCGCGTGAATGTCTCTATTTGTCACTAAAGTTTTTTCTTTCAACCTGAGACAACTTTATTGTTCTTGGTCGTAAACACAATCTCGCCGTCTTGCCATAATGGGGCATACGAGCGCGCCTGGGTTTAATGCGCCCTCCCATCATCAGGTCACCCATATTTCTATTGTATAATGCCTGCAACATACGGCAGAAAAATAAATCCTGGTTTGGCTTGCTGCATCTCCAAACCAATAAGCAGTGTCTCATCCCGTCAGTTCATGGAATGACGAACTACTGCCATTTGAAGTATCTAAAGAAAATCATACCATACTTGGTGGGGCTGTGATCTACAATCCCCCTGGATACCAGTCAGAACTCAGCGCTAGATTGCTTACACAGTTATTTCCCGCTTGCCTAAAATACAAAAATGTTATGGTCATTGGGGACTTCAATGTCCACTTTGAAAAAACTAACAATACGGTGGTAACCCATCTAGAGAACGACATGCAGATCCTTCAACTAAAACAATGGATCAAGGGGCCCACACATATCGCAGGGCATACATTGGACCTATTGTTCTCCAACATAGAATCCATCATAGTCAAGGAGATCAAACCCGTCACATGGACCGATCATTCGCTAATTACCTTTTCATTCTCCCAACCCGCGATACCAGCAAAAGTTCCCAAACCGATGCACGGGACTTATAGAGCCTGGAAATTAGTCACCCCTGACTTATTTCAACACCATTTTGCCCCTAACGATCTAGAGGCTCTGGGAACCCTACCCACCAATAGGGGTGCAATGAACCTTGAAACAGAGATTACTAAAACTCTGGACCAATGCGCACCGAAACTTAAACCTAAGTCTACAAGAAGAACTGTATCCAAAAAGTGGTACACAGCAGAACTTAAGGTATTGAAAAAAAAGTGCAAAATAATGGAATACAACTGGAGACTGTCCAGATCGGACCCCGATAAGTCAGCATATAAAACAGAACTTAGGAGCTATAATTATGCAATTAAGAAGGCCAAAAGGGCGTATTTTGCACAACGAATAAATGAGAACGTCAACTCTGTAAAAGAGCTATACAAAATAGTACGAGAATTATGCAAACCGACCTATATGTCCCAAACCCTGCATCCTTCAGCAGAATGCTGTGAAATGATCAGTGAATTTTTTACAGATAAAATATGCACAATTTACTCGTTACTTAGCATCACTACCCCAGCAGATTCCATCAACTGGGAAAGTAGGGACCCTCATCCCGACGCCCCCGTACGCCTAGGTAGTTTTGTCTCCTTTACAGAAAATGAGGTTACCAAGGCAATGGGGGAAGTTAAATCAGGATCCCCTCTCGATCCCTGCCCACATTTAATTTTTTCACAGATCATACCCACTCTGGGCCCATACATCACGCAGCTATTTAACCAATCTCTGGAGACAGCAGTTTTTCCAGAGATTTGGAAACAGGCCATAGTGACTCCTTTGCTGAAGAAGGCGGGCTCCGATGTAAATAACCCAGCTAATTACCGGCCAATTTCTCAACTCCCTTATCTCTCCAAAGTATTGGAGAAGTTAGTCAATAGACAACTGTCCAACTATCTAGAGTCTAACGAATTACTGGACCCCTCTCAAACGGGCTTCAGGGCCACCAACAGTACAGAGGCAACTCTCCTGGCTGTCCTAGATGATGTAAGATCACTGTTGGACCAGGGAAAGGCAGTAGCCTTGATCCTGTTAGACCTGTCGGCGGCTTTCGACACGGTCTCCCACCAGCTTCTATTGGAAAATCTGCACGAAAAAGGGATACACGCAAAAGCCCTTCAATGGCTCAGCTCATTTCTGAACAACAGAACACAAACCGTGCAAATGGGTGCCTTCTCCTCAACTCCTAAAAATCTCAGTTGTGGTGTCCTGCAGGGAGCATCCCTGAGCCCTACCCTATTTAATGCCTATGTATCATCCTTGGCAAAAATTGGCACGATATGGGGCTTTGGGATCTGCTCCTATGCGGATGACACGCAACTAACAATAGCCATCGGAGACAGGCATGAGGACACTAGGGCTAAACTCAACAACTGCCTCACTGAAATGGCAACCTGGATGTCAGAACACTGCTTACAGCTCAACGCTGAGAAATCTGAAATCCTGCTTCTCGGCGGAGCCAACCATGTCTGGGATGCGTCATGGTGGCCTCACTCGTTGGGCAATGCCCCAGCACCCAAGCAGTGTGCAAAGAATTTGGGTGACATCATCGATAATACCCTATCAATGCAGGACCACGTGCGGACCCTGTGTGGTAGAAGCTTCGCTACACTAAAGCTTTTAAAAAGGCTCTTCCCCTGGATCCCACTGGAAAGCAGGAGAACAGTCACACAGGCCCTGCTTGTCAGTAGGCTGGATTATGGAAATGCACTTTTCGTTGGCATGCCAGACTGCCTTTTCAAACGTCTGCAAGTGATACAAAATGCAGCGGCCAAACTGGTGTGCAATAAAGGCAGATACAGCTCAGCGACGGATTGCTTGCGGCAACTTCACTGGCTGCCCATGCGTCAAAGAGCAAGATTTAAGCTCTTAGGACATGCACACAGGGCACTCCATCACACCGGCCCTAGGATCCTTCAGAATAGAATTAAATTCTACACCCCGTCCAGGTGCCTGAGGTCACGCCTTCAGGCGCTAGCTGAGACTAAAAGGATCAGTAAGAGTAGGGCAGGTGGACGCACCTTTTCGTACCTCGCAGCTCTGCACTGGAACAAGCTTCCGCTGGAATTACGGCTGATCGAGGATTACATGGCGTTCAGGAAGAATCTTAAAACCCACTTATTCCCCAAGGACTGATGTCACCGATTTCAATAGACCAGCCTAATTCACCACCCTCCTGCTACACTAACGCCGTGATATCCCTATGGGATGAATGTTGCGCTTTATAAATAAATAAATAAATATATTATGAAGTGGGTGTTACAATTCTGCCTTTGTGGGCATATTGTCATAGGCTCTACCAAGTGGCTGCCTTCCTTATGGTCATGGGTAAAAATTAATTCCTAGCGCTAGTGCGCTTATTATCATATGTGCCCACATTCTCACCAATCACCCGCTTCATTGCTTCAACTTTCATAATGTTCACCACACTGCAGTTGATGTACAACTTTCAACATTCATTGTCCAGGTAGGTATTGTCGTCTTCTATGCGTTTCAATTATCTCTATTGGTCATAGTGAATCGTCGGCATCCATTACTAGTCGCTCAAAATGCTTCCATTCGCCTCACAATATTTGTTAGGAGATCTGCAAAAAATATACAAGAGATACCTTGCCACCCAAGAACCCATACCCACCCTAAACACTAAAAATTCCCTTGCCACCCAAGAACCCATACCCACCCTAAAAATGCCCTTTCCGCCCAAAAACCCATACCAACCTAAACTCTAAAATTATCCTTATCACCCAAAAACCCATACCCACCTTAAACCCTAAAAATTCCCTTCCCACCCAAAAACGTATACCCACCCTAAACCCTAAAATTATCCTTGTCACTCAAAAATCCATACCCACCCTAAACCCTAAAAATTCCCTTCCCACCCAAACACCCATACCCACCTTAAACCCTAAAAATACCCTTCCCACCCAAAAACGTATACCCACCCTAAACCCTAAAATTATCCTTGTCACTCAAAAACCCATACCCACCCTAAACCCTAAAAATTCCCTTGCCACCCAAAAACCCATACCCACCCTTTATCCTAAAATTACCCTTGCCACTCAAAAACCCATGCCTACCCCAAAACCCTAAATAAACACTTACCACCCAAAAACCCATACCTACCCTAAAAAAAGCATACCACCCAAAAACCCATACCTACCCTAAAAAAAGCATACCACCCAAAAACCCATACCTACCCTAAACCCTAAAAATTCACTTACCACCCATACATATCTTTATATATATATATATACACTTAGGGCCTGATAACGATGCCGGTCAGCGGTCCCGACACCGCCATTACAATGCGACCAGCAAATGGTGCAGTTGCATACTCTCATTTCTCTATGGGAGCTTGTGCTGCGGCCGTAAACCGGCCGTAGCCCAAGCTGCCATGGATGTTAATCCCTGCACCGCGTGGCAGGCACCTGAAGGTGCCTGCCACGTGGTGCAGGGGTTAACAGGGGGGCACCTCAGCCCCCAACCGGAGGCCAAAGTCGCTTTCTGACAGGCTTTCCATATTGGAAAGCCCAACACGGAAAGGAAAGCCTGTTGGAAACTGACATCGTAATCCCGACTGCGGAACCGCCGTCCTCAGGGATGATGTTGGTAGCTCCGACTGACCGACAGGCTCAAGGAGCCCGTCAGAATCCAGCCGGAATGACTGGCCAGTTTCAATTTCGATGCCAAAATTGTTATTAGGCGTCGGAATTGAAACCGGAGATGTCGGTCGGAAAGCCTCCGATCTACGGTCGGAGGCTTTCCGACCAACATCATAATTGACCCCTTAATACTAAAAAAAAGAAAACTTACCAATATTTATCATTAAAACTTTTACAACAAATATGCCTTTACCATTCATGCCTTTGCAACGAAATTCGTTGTAAAGGAATGCTTGGTAAAGGCATATTCGTGGTAAAATCCTGCGTGGTAAAGACTTGTTTGGTAATGCGTCATGAAGGCATGCTGGTTTCCGACAGCATGGTAAAGGCTGTTTCCCTACTCCCGCTCTACCAAAAATTGAATATGTATTTGCATCTGATTGGCTGCGAGAACTTTTACTTCCATTGGCAATTTCAGTATACTGTGGATCCGGAGAATGAACCACAGTACTTAAACGATCTGATTGGCTGGGGGAAATATTGGAGACATTGTTGTAGCTGCAGTTACAGGATTTGGGGACTTGGTCCCAGAGTCCTGAGGATTTTTAAAAAAGGACGCATATGGGGGCACAGGGAGCAGCACACCCTGACTCCCAGGTCCTTGTGAGATGGTCCTAAAGTGTCCCTCCCTTTGTTCAAAATTTAAAACAAACTATTTTTGATGGAGGGAACCCCAGTCCCAGTGGCTGGATCCATGTTACCTATTGAGGCCCTCCTGTGTGGTACTGTGGTTCCAAACTGGTACCACAGTTGGTCCTGGTCATAGTCTAGTCCCTGGTGGCAACTTCCATTGTGCAGGCCATGGGTCATATGCAGGAGGTTGACCACCTACAGTGGGTTGGATGCAGGACTTGCCCCCTGCTGCGTGGCTGAAGGCAAAGAGGGGTTGGTTATATGCACTGACGGGTTGGCCTTCTGCTGGGGGTTTGGTACAGGCTACTCATGGGGGTGCGTACAGGGCAAGCCCTGAGGTGAACATCCCGCTACGCATGGCCAAAAGCTGTGCGCAGCGGGGGAGGTTATTGTATGCAGGGGTTGGTTGCAGGTCATCCAAGGGGGTAGGGTGTATGCTCAGTTTAGAATATGATCAAACAACCTCAAAAGTTCATTAAAAAAAAAAACAAAGGTGAAAGTAACTTTATAGCTTAGGAATGGTTATAAGATCTCAATAAGATCTTAACAGGCATATACTCAACTTTAAATTTGACCAAAAAACATATTTTAAAAAAGAAATTCACTGGAAAAAAATAAAGTGGCGTTATAGTTAAGTGTTGAAATGAGTCAAGAATACATGTTTAAAAATTGAAAAAACACTGGTATTCTCCAGTGATAATTTCATGAACTAACTATAACTAACCCCCCAGTCATACACTGATTATGACCTCACATATTACATCACTCATGACATGTTAAATGAAATCATTGATGACATCACTGATTAATTTAATTAGAGGTTTGTAAAAACAATGCTACTCTCTTATGGTCTCTCATGCACCGCACCAAAAGGCTTTCGACATAGGCTAATCGCAAATATAACCAGCCAACCAATGACGTTACCCGTCTGAAAATGCACTTTGGCACCCCCATATGGGGTAGAAAGGGCTATACAATTACTACTGCTGCTAATAAAAATATTTGTCCTTGGTTTCAATGTCATTCAGTTTGTGCCTTACTGTTATTTACACGCACCAAGAAGACTAAGTTCACATCTGGATACTTGGATCTTTCCCTGTTATTGTCAAAGCGCTCTAATACGCGACATTTGAAGTCCTGTTCAACCCCCAGATATCCATGTGGCACACGTTGGTAGCAACATGGCCAGAATCTGAAAGCCAAGTGCTTAGAGGAGAGGAGGCCAGGGGTCTTAGGAAACGCCTCCTATCACAGGGATGAGATGAATTGCTGTCAACAGACACCCTTCTACCCTATGTGCGATCTTAAACGCAGCAGAATTGCACTGCATCTATGATACCACTTGCTGTGAGTCTATCTGCCCCTGTTCAAGTCTGCTGATTACCCTCACTATTGTAAACTCTCAGGCAAGACCTGGGCCTTTGTTCTGGCCACCTCCATTAACTCTCCGTTGGTTGACCAGTTGCTCAGGTTGGCTCTTTAATATCTTCGCTGGGTCGCCACCATAAATCATTCACAACTGGCTTACATGCCACCTGCTTAGTTAGTCAATTAAACCCTCAAGGCCCCATGGTTTTATGAATATACATTGGTTTTCTTCTTCTCTTTCTGTTTGTGTTGGAAAGTATCTCGGAGGTGATCCTTAAGAAGAAATAGACGAAGTCGAGGTAGTTCCACAGAATCGTGTTTATTAACATCAAACGACCGTCAGGTCCAAAGGCCAGTACAGAATGAATCGTTATAACTGACATACATATCTCCCCAACCCACTCACATTCAAAGCATAACATTTCTCTCTTTATCGAGGAAGCCACGAGCCATGACACGCAGTGCCATGCTCGTGTCCACCTCGTGGTACACATTGAGAGCGCACGAGCATATAGATGCCTGCATGCACTCGACACACCTTCCCCCTTTAAATAAAAAAACCCAATAAAATGGCAAATAATGATTAAGACATATATTTAACTCATAACATATTCCTGGAATCTCACAGGAAGCTGGCGAGTCCTTGCACACTTGGAAGCCGCATTGGAGTCACTAACAGAAAATGTGCCCAGACTTACAACATTATCTTGTTCTTTAATGTCCAAAAAAACATTGCTTCCAGAATCCTCCAAACTGCTTTTACCACCTTTAAACAGGGAAATTGAGTTTAAATTCCATACACTACCACCATCCACCCTAATAGCGTTTCTGTAGACATCAATAACCTTTTTTGGTGATGACCAAATCGGATATCCCTTGGAGACACCCCCCTTTTTTATGCGTGCCAAGTCTCCAATTGTAACTGCTTGTTTGCTTACAGTTCCCTGTCTCCTTCTCATATCCTGTTTCATTTTTTCCTTATACACCTTAACTCTGTGGCGGACCTTTTCATAATCTATATCAGTAAAATCACTGCTCTTACTTAGATTCTTCTTCAACCACCAGGGAACCAACCTAGTACTGGATTTGCGTCCTCTCAAACGTTCAAATGGGCTGACTAATGTCACAGAATTAGGTGAGGTTCTATATACCAACATGGATTGTAAATCATTGCGCCAGTTCAAACCTCCTTTCACTGAAAGTTGGATAGCTTCTTTTACAACACGATTGAATCTCTCATTCTTCTAAGTGTAATTCCACATTTTTCAAAGAAGCACTCCATTTCCTTGCTAATAAATTAGGGTCCATTGTCGGTAACTACTTCTTGGGGGATACCTTCTCTACAAAAGACATCAAAATTCTATCACTTTCTCTGAAGTGACATCTTTTACCATCTTAACCTCAGGCCACTTTGAATAATAATCAATTAACACAATACCAAAGGCCTCTTGTTTGGGTAAGACGGCAAATGGTCCAATGATATCCAAGCCTAGTTTCCGCCAGGGAGCCGCAGGAAACTCCACTGGATGGGTTTCAGGATGCAAAGCTATGGCAGACTTGTCACTGGAAGCACACTTTGCACATGTTCTCACAATATGTTCCACACACGCGTCGATACCTGGCCACCAAAAGGACTCTCTGACAAATCTTGTCGTACATGAAATGTCTAAATGTCCTTCGTGAGCTATCGCTACAACAATGTTCCTTAATGTGTGGGGAGGGACAAATTTGTCACCTCTTACCACAATGTTATTTTCAATTGCTAACTCATCCTTCACCTTGAAATAACTCATCATGTCACCCGATAATTTCCTTTCTTCGGACCACCCTTGTAAAATATATCCTGTCTAACCCCCGGCGGAGACCTCCGCTCCGCCCGCGGAGTGTGCGGAGATTTGCCTACTCCTTGTTCCGCGGAGAACACGGAGTAGGCAAATCTCTGCACACTCCGCGGCGGAGCGGAGTTGGCCAGCCCCCGCCTCCCACCCCCTCTATTAACAATTGATTAAAACTTAAATAAAAAGACTTTAAAAGTAAAGAAAAACCACTTACCTTGGCTGCGGCGTCCCCTGGCTTCCCTCCTCCTCTTCATCGCCGTCTCTGAGAAAACTGCCCTCCACGTAGCCCTGCTACGCCCACTACGCCCGGGGTTAATCCTGTCACTTTTCTTAACTCTGTATCTTTTTCCATTTCGTGTAACCATACATCCTCTTGTAGACTGGTTTGTTCACCACATACCAGATTGACATCACGTAGGGTAAAGGCAATTTCACAATCTTCCTTCTCGATTTCCTCCAACTCAAAAACAGGAGGGGGAAACCTAGACATGCAATCGGCACGTACATTTACTTTACCTTGCACATATTCCAATTGATATTGAAAGCTTTGCAACCTAGATGCTAATCTTGCCAATCTTGCAGACATAGTACGTCCACTGCTCGGTGCCATCATATATACAAGAGGTTTGTGGTCAGTTTTGATGGTGAATCTGGTGTCCCACAGGAATGTTCTAAAATGTTCAGCACCCCAGACACAGGCTAAAAGTTCCCTCTCTATAACGGAGTAATGCTTCTCTGCATCTCTCAATGCTCTAGACGCATAAGCCACAATCCATTCTTTCCCATTGTCCCTTTGAATTAGCACTCCCACCAAACCAGTATTGCTAGCATCAACCATAATAATGTATTTTTTTCCACTCACAAAGGGTTTTAAGCAAGGCGCATTCACAACAAATCATTTCAAAGTGTTGAATGCTGTTGACATTTCGTTAGTCCATTCAAATTTTGCATTTTTCTTCAGAAGACACCTACATGGGTCTACTTTGGATGCATAATTTGGAATGAATTTAGTGTAGAATTCTGTAAGACCAAGGAACGCCACAAGTTCTTCCTTGGAAGTGGGAATGGTAGCATTGGTAATATTCTCCACATGATTACATTTGGGTTTAATGCCCATACCACTGATGGTGTGTCCCAAGTATTCTACCTCGGTTGCCTTAAATTTGCACTTGTCAAGACGAAGAGTGAGACCCTTATTTGATAATGCAGTGAATACTTGTTTTAAATTTTGTTTATGTTCTTCAGCATTCTTACCATATACAAGTATATCATCTTGGAATGCTATTGCACCTGTTAACCCCTCAAGAGTTTCTTTCGTCAATCTCTGAAAAACTGAGGCAGCGCTAGCTAGACCAAATGGCATGCAACAATACCTGAAAAGCCCTTCAGGTGTTATAAATCCAGTAAGATTTTTGGACTCCTCATCCAAGACTACTTGGTGGTAAGCACTTGCCAAATTAATACAAGAAAACACCTGTGCACTCGCTAATGTGGACACCATCTTATGCAAATTAGGTAAGGGATGAGCGTCCACCCAAATGGCATTATTTAAACTGCGTAAGTCTATACATAGTCTAAGTTCACCAGAAGATTTGACCGAAATCACCACCGGAGAAACCCATGGTGATGATTCAATAGGTTCTATGATATTTTTGTCACACAAATCCATTTGCATGTCCTTGAGTTTACTCCTATAGGATAGAGGGACATTTCTTACTCTGTGACGGACAGGTACAGCATTGTCATGATGTTTAATACTGTGTTTAAATCCTTGGTACTCTCCCAGTTTTCCACTGAAAACCCTTAGAAATTGTATTTTGAATTCAGAAATGAGGTTAGAATTGCTACTCTCAATAGCTTTTGAAGGTCCTATTACATAAACCGGAGGATTAGCTCAAGGATCAAGTCTAATTCCCATTTGCTCTTGGCGTGGCTATCCCAAAAGTGATTGCCCTGACTTTGCTACATACACTTTGCCAAACGTGTGACATCCCAAAAACTCCAAGTTGGCCCAAAAGTACCCAACTAAATCAGTTTTGTGCCCAGTGTAGCCTCCTGGTGTTACATCAGGAGCACTTAGCTTCTTATTAGGCCATTTATCATTTACAATGTCTTGTGCAATAATGGTATACCATGCACATGAATCTACTAGAAATTTCAAATTAACACTGTCAATAGAAATCAAACATGAAGGAAATTTGCTGATTCCTTCATTTCCACAAATGTTGATAACAGTGTTAATATCATTGTCGTGACTACCATATATACTATCACAATCATCCATACATTGTACCATGTTTATCCTCTTGGGTATTGACCTGCAAACTCTGCTGAAATGTCCTTTCTTGCCACACTTTGAACAAATCTTATCATTAGCTGGACATACCTTAGAATTAGCTAAATGCCCATTACTTCCACACCTGTAACACAGTAGGAGATTCTTTTTGCTCTCCATTTTCATCCCTTTATATCTCCCTTCAGCTTTTTGGGCATTCTCAATTTTTAGTGAGGAAATTTTCTTTGACTTGTCAACATCCTTAGAAATGCTAAATATTTCACTTTTTTCATTACCTTTTATTTCTTTAACAAACTTCTCAGAGTGCTCTTTAGATTTGACTATATCAATGGCGGCATTTAAAGGCATATCAGATGTAGTCCACAATCTTTCTTGTACTTTTTTGTTATTTGTTCTCATTAATATCTGATCCCTGAGTACTTTCTCGTAAGAAATATGCTCAAAATCACACATTACCGCAAGGGACCTAAGAGCTGAAACAAAATCTTCATTAGATTCTTCAGATTATTGCTTCCTAGAATAGAAAATGAATCTTTCCATAACAATATTTTTCTTTTTCCCATACCTTTGATTGAGTTGCAAGGATGCATACTCGTAAGCATTTATATTGCCAGGATTAACTAATGCAGGTACATTTTTAAATTCCTTTAAACCTATTCCACCTAAACAATGTTTCAATAATGCCAATTTTCTTTCTGGTTCACATCCCTCCCCCTCTATTACCTCAACATATGCTAAGAAAACTGGTTCCCATATTTCCCAATCCATTAGTGGTTCACCAGGTGTTGCCAGAAAGGAGGGAGGTGGTACAATACCCGACATAGTTGAAATAATAGTTCAAACAGAAAATATAAAATAATAAAGGTAGTCACTGTAGTCGCTTATTGATGTTGGTGCAGTGTGTGCACATCACAGAGGAATGTGTATGCAGACGATACATCAAGTTCAATGAAGAAATTGAAAGAGAAAGAAACAAAGAAAAGAAAAAAAAAGACAAAGAAGATTACAGTAGTCACTAATTGGCAAAATCCAATGTGTGCATACCACAGAAGATCGTATATGCTAACACATGTTCAAATAACGAGGAATGACGTTTTACATGGTGGCTGCCTCCAGGAAGAGCTGTTCGCTTGGTAAAGTAAACAAAAATGGCCACCGGAAAGGTCACGGACGTGACCCGGCGTCATAACGTCACGCCGTGATGTTAATTCCTGTAGTTGTGAGCACCCGCTTGGCGCGGTGATCAACGCAGATAGAACAGCGCATGTCCAGGCTGAGCGTAGGGAAGATAGCGCGCATCCAGGTTGAAAGGAATGCTTAGCAACAGGCACCGTGGAAGTTACTGGTGAGCTTAACAATCGTTGCGCGTCAACAGTAATGCGAATCTCAAAAGACAGGAACGAGGCTCAGTAACAAGATATACCGATGGGTATATGTGACGCAGGGCACACTCCAGGAGCCACAAGCCAGTTGCATGCAACCGCACACTTCCAATAGTGCGATCCAAACAGCAGTGTCACTTCACATTAAAAGTAAAAAAATAACTTTTTTTAAAAACGTTGAATATCCACAATAGAGTCGGTAGACACTAGAATTTGTCACCACTTGCAGTAATATTCCACTTCCTTCGCAGTTGAAAGTGGCGCGACCAGTCCCAAAAAAACAACTCAAATATAATCCAATTTTGAGAAAAATAGGGTGGCTCCATGCCCGCTCGTCGCCAGTGTTAGAAAGTATCTCTGAGGTGATCGTTAAGAAGAAATACAAAAAGTCGAGGTTGTTCCACAGAATCCATGGTTATTAACATCAAACGACCGTTAGGTCCAAAGGCCAGTACAGAATGAATCTTTATAACTGACATCCATATCTCCCCAAACCCACTCACATTCAAAGCATAACATTTCTCTCTTTCACGAGGAAGCCACGAGCCATGACACGCAGTGCCATGCTCATGTCCACCTCATGGTACACATTGAGAGCGCACGAGCACAGAGATGCCTGCATGCACTCGACAGTTTGTCTTTCCTAAATGTCTCTTGATGAAACAGCACAGCCAAGTGATTTCACACCGGCACACACTTGCCAAGTTGCCAGCAAACCCAAGCGAGCAGCATGCTATATGCTGGCTACCACTTCCAAGCTTTTTCGGCAATTGCTCAGACATAATTGTACACCAAAAGTTAGTACTGTAGTGTACTGTTGGTCCAATTTTATTCCGAACAGTCTGTTGTGGCAGGACAGCTATATGTGTGGAGTGTCAGTTGGTGGATGCAGGCTGAGCAGCAGGGAGGCTGCTCCTGGTGGGGCCCCGCTTTATCTACTTATCTTCTCCTACTCATCTACCTGGAACCAAGCCTGAATAAAGTTACTTTGTTTATACACCTGTGGGCTGATTCCGATCTCGGCCGGTAGGGCTCCGAATCGGATTCGGCTTAACCGGATCCGATTCGGAGCCCTATTTCCCGACCGATTCGTACGTGCCTCCGGGCGAGCGAGTACGATGCGTGCGCTCGCGTATTCGCCGACCGACTCGTTCGCAGAACCCGACCGCTCCGACCGACTCGTTCGCGGGACCCGACCGCTCCGACCGACTCGCATGGACACGACTCGCACCGCGCAATGGAGACGTTCCCCGGCCGGGTAACTACGATGCGCACCTCGAGGAGTCCGACCGACTCACGCAGTCCGGCTCCAAGAAGCAGTCGGAGCCGTACTTCGGGGGTCCGTGTCGGACCCCCCTGTACGCGTAGCCGCGCGAGTCGCACACAGGGGGGACCCATGGGTCCCCCCTACCTGTGCATGTACGGCACGAGTCGCTTCGCCGCGTACCCGCTGTAGGGGGCGCCCTTGTTTGCCTCGCACCCATTGAGGCAATGGGAGCCCGCGTACGTGTTGTACGACCGGCTCCCATTGACTTCAATGGGAGTCCAACCGACTCGAGTACGATAGCATACAGACGCATCGTACTCGTTCGGTCGGGCTGCTAGGGTCCGATTCGGTCGGAAATCTCTCCGGGTCCGGCTCGGCCGGAGAGATTTCCGGCCCGAATCGGAATCGGCCCCCTGGTCTATGGATCTTTCATTTGCGACAACCACTAGTCAACTGCCATGAGATAAAGTTAGCAAACTTGGATAAACAGATACCTGTGCGTAGATGATCACGGCTTAGTCCACTGGATAACTGTATTGCTGAGAGCACATGCATATAAAATATAGGACATTGTACAGCTATAACAAAAATATTCAATAAAAATAAATCATATAAGGGGAGAGAAATCTGAACAACCCTGCCCCCCTGTAGTATTCAAGAAGGTAAACAGATCCAAGAAGTTTTCCATGTAGGTTTATTGAGTAGTAGGTTACATGGAAGAGAGCCCCACCAGGAGCAGCTGCCCTGCTGCTCAGCCCATCACCAACTGACATAGGCACTCCAACATTCTACATACCAACATTCTCTCACGCAATCATTCTGGCTGAGCAGCAGGATACCACATATCTCCCTCCTTTACAATGGAAAGGAAGGAAGTATCAAAATGCATCAGAAAATAAGCAAGAAAAATGAGAAGATACACTGAAAGAAAGCATGGAAATAAAAGGTGGAAAAGTAGGAAACGCAAACAGGAAAAGAAAATACAAACGACTCATGCATCAACACCCTTTCTCACATAAAACAACCCACACCCTCCCTCACATAAATAACAAAACAACCCAAGTACAAAGATTATGCAAGCTGGCCAGGCAAACACAAAAATATACAAGGGCATAAGCAAAAAGGTGAAGGAGAGGACAAAACCCAGAAGCAAAAGAACAGCGAAAGGGTGGAAGACAGCTGTAAATAGAACAAACAAAAGGATAGTTGCCTTTAACTCAAGCAAGAGTATGGGGAAAAGTTGCCAGAAAGACAGCAAATCCTAGGTGTGGCAGAAAGTGCCACACAGTACATTGCAATATACAGGAATACATAACTAGGTGTGGCAGAAAGTACCACACAGCACAATACAATAAAGAACAAGGTATGGCGGAGAATACCACACGGTACATAGCAATATGTGCGAAAAGTAGAAATAGGTGTGGTGGAATATACCACACAGTACAATGAAATATGTACGAACATAAGAACCAGGTGTGGGAAATAACCACACAGTAAAATGCAATAAAGAACTAGGTGTGGCGTAAAATACCGCACAGTACAACGCAAGGTGTGACGTAAATTACCACACAGTAAAACGCAAGGTATGGCGTAAAATACCACATAGCACAATGTAAATAGTAGGAATAATAAACTAGGTGTGGTAGGAAGTGCCACACAGTACAATGAAAACGCAGAAACTACAGAAGTAGGTGTGGCGTAAAATACAACATGTTAAAAATGCACTAAACAAAAGCTGGGGTGTAAGGTGCGGCAACTGGCCACACGGCAGAACGTACAAGAACAGAGCATACGTGTACTTCCGCAAAACAGGTAAAGAAAGGTTCCTTAGCAAACAAACCTGAGCAGTAAGAGCAACAACAAGAAGACATATGAATATAAATTGCCCACATTGAGGAGAATAGGAAAGCAAGTCAAACCAGCAATTAATTCTTGAAGATTGCCCACAAAAGTTTATGTAGATTGCAGGATGATGCAGAGTTGACAACTGGAAGTGCAGCAGGCAAAGTTGATGTACAAGAAGGCATGGGCTGAAGAGCGACGAGTCAACCGAGGCAAGTAAACTGATTGTGTAGTCAGAGTAGGGAAATGAAGGTACAGTACTTTGACTGCGCCAATTGCCGAGATCATTTAGCAGAGAAAGCTTGACTCAAAGACCAATGCAGGATGATATTTAAGAAAAACAGTACCTGCAAAGAAGCACGAGTGTCCTCTAGACGATGTCCTTGAAATAAAAATAAAAAAACACACGTCGGGAGAAGAGCGCTGATGCAGATAGAGGCGCAAATGGACTTCTTCAGCCTCACGATACGATAGCTTTATTTTGGCAAAAAAACGTGGTTGGCAGAGATGTTGGGGCAAAACTCAAAATGGCGGCACGCACGGTGACGCCGCGCCGGGTGGCTCCCGGCATCACCGTGCACCAAATATGCTTAGCATCAAGAACCAAACTGAAGACGTCACAGTGGAGTGAAGAAAGGAGTCACGAGGCAGCAGGAGGAAAGTAAGGCTGCGCGAGCTCTGTGTGTGCTCAAGATGTTTTTTTAAATGTATGGCAGCAGTTCAACTGACACGGAGGAGGTACACACAAAGAGGCAATGCGCAGGTTAGAAAAGAATGAAAATACTCACAGGTCACGTCCAAAATACCGGCATAAGACCAGTCCTGCCAAGTATCATGCATCACGTGTGACACTAACGCATTTCAGTGTGGTGTTCCGCATCACCGCACTGAAATGCTTTGTCACGCATTTTTAATGCCACTGATTGGGGTGCTAGCGCGCCGGCTCTGCTGCTCCCAGCAGACTTGCCGCCACTCACTGGGCCGCACTGTCTGGCTCATAAACAGTTAAGGATTTTCATGCAGCCTCTGGAGTCAGAGTGCTGCAGTGCTACAATGTTACAATTGCGGCCTCACAGCCGCGCCTGCCAGCCTGGCTTAATTCCCGGCGCTGCGTGGTAGGCTGTGTGTGAGTGATTGACACACTCAGACCACACTCACCAGCGGCGCCGGGGCCTGCCCATTACCGAATGTGACCTCACGCAGTCCTGCACACTCTGCAGGAAGTGAAGTCATCGCGCCAGAAGCGCCGCGGCGGCGGGGGACTCGTGGAGTCAAGACAAGTCTGCAGTGCACTGAGTGCTGCCTCAGCTGCTGCTGCTGGCTGGCGCTGCCTGCGGCGGAGTTCCACCAAGCTAAGCTGCCTGAGGCTGAGCCCGGGTTCCACCCGGGCCGGCAGCAGCCTGAGCCGGCCCGCCCCTGGACGACGGGCAGCGCAAGTCCTGAGTCGCTGCTCGCTGAGACAGACACGAGTGGAGTGATCATCATGGCCCGCCGGGCCGCGGCGCTGCTTGACTGGCATCGGCTCGCGGGCGCTGAGGGGAGTCTGACTGCCAGCAGCAGAGTGACTGGTGGTGCTGCAGCCGAGCCGGTCATCATGATGTGCTGCCTCAGTGCCAGCCAGCAGTGTGCGCCCCGCCCGATATACAAGTTAATTGATCATGCCGCCGCCCGTTCGAGAGAGTGCCTGCAGCTATACCTACTCTTGATAATGCGGCGCGAGTCCTTACCGGACCGGGGCCGTTGCGAGAACAGTCGTCATGGCTCAGCTCTGGCCCGTACAGTGGTGGCACTGGCACTGTCAACTAAAATTAGTGCCTAGGTATCTACCGCCTTTGACACACTAATGTTTTAAATCTCAATTTCCCTGCTGGCCCGGCCCCTAATAGTTAATTACCGCTGCTGTGCCGAGTTAAATAATTACAAGAGGAGGCCCGTGTTCGGCCTGTCACCTCCTGACCTGACAATTGCTTCCTGCTCAGCCCCTGCTGTGGGGGTCCCTGGGGATTCCTTCCGGTCGGCATGAGTCTTAGAGCAGGTGCTGTGTGTCTTTAAAAGGCACAGGCACAGCTGATAGAGCGAAATGTTCTTGTGAATTGTAGGGGTGCATCATAATCACTGATAGGCCGCACCCACATGTATTCAGACATATATTCGTTTATATCTATTGTATACTCATGCATGTTTAGTAAAGAATGAATAGTTCATTGAGACAAAGTGAACTCAGTAGTATAATGGTGTTAGGATAATGATGTAATGAAATGCTTATTGAATTGTGTGAATATAATGCATAGAGGAATTAGTTCGTGTGTGTAATGTAATTGCAGTAGTTTAAACGTGCACCATATTAAAGTTGCACATGTAATCCATTGTTTGCATAAAGAATTGTAATGAAAATGCTTATGGGGAAAAGTAAGATGTGTGTTTAAAGGTTATATGTAAAGGCCTGACTACATATATGCTTAAGGAAGGCCTGGTATATTCTTATGTTAGCTTATTTTTGTAGGCAGAGAAAAGATTCTCTTGGTAAGGCTCTCTGGGCTCAAACGGTAGATTTAATTTGCACAGTAGACGGTTTCTGTGAAAGTATCTTTTGTTGCAGGTGCAAGGACAAATGTCTCGTTAGTAAGACTAACTCTTTGTTTTCAAAAGATAGAGAGAGGGGAGGCATGGCAAGGGGAGTTAGATGGAATGTAGGGATGATACTTTCAGCGGAGAAGGTGCCTGGGACTCAAGGTCAACGAAACCGTCCAGGATGAAGTCACCGTTTCAATGGAAAAGCACAAGAAAGAAGACCTGGCCAAGAGGGCGTAAACAAGGCGTGTACCTTTGTAGTATGGTTTTGTATTAGGGTTAGTGCCCTGAGGGAAGAGGCCAGAGAAGCGGTAGGGGAGACCTGAGAGAAGGACAGAGCTGAGCTTAGGTATATGGTGATTGCACTTCTTAGGAAGTCTTCACAGCTGACACCTTTTATTCCTTCTTGCCTGGGAAATTGTTATGTAGGGATGTCACTTAGCATTAGTGTAGGGACAGCAATTGATTTTAAGCTTGCTTAGGCCAATGAAGAGGAACTTAGAAATAGGAGCAATCATAGTCTGGTTGATCCTGCTAGAACTTTCTATTCTCCTTATCCTGAGTCGGATGAGATTTCTGCGTAGATTATTATTTGTATTAGTGCCCATCTATTTCTTTAACCTCGTGTTGAGGTGCTTGCACGTTCAGTTATTTTTGGCGATAATAAATTCTCAAACTTGAATTCGGAGTCAGTGGTCCTTTCAGACAAAATGAATGCTGATATCTAACCTGATGAGATTCTCTCCTTTACACTATTCAACAGGTAAAAAGATCTTGGCGGCCAGAAGGTTCTTATAGATAATTAGATAAGAATCGGCGTTATCAGTTGGTAGCAGAGTAGGATGGTTACCTTTGATGGTAAGGGGAGATCTAGAGCAAGATAGGAGACTAAGTTGCCCCATAGAGCCCGAGTGAAGCTGATCCAGAGGACCGCGGGAAAAGAATGTCGGAGGTCGTGGAAAACTGACGGAGAGTGACGGTGCGGCGGAAGTAGCAGTTCGTAGTAGAGTGAGTATGAAAAGAGTGATGTTTGGTAGATTGCGGTGTTATATTGTTGTGTGATGTCTTGCGGAGTTGGAACGAAAGTTGAGTGATTGAGAAACGGACCGTGAGCGCGCGCGGGACCGGGAGATTTATTGTGGTGTAGAATACACCCAGAGTTGAGAACGTTGACCAGAGTTGTGGGGGTCACGAGACGTCATTGACAGACCCACAGAAGATAGGGACACATGTGTGAGTGTGTGAATAACCAACGCAGGTCGTAGGTTATTGTGTGCAGAACATCGAGTGATTGAATCCTATCGAGTGTATTAGAGGCGATTGTCCGGTCGTTCGTGGACAGACGGTTGCCAGATTGAGGTCAACAAGCTCAAGAGACTGATCGGTCATTGGTAAGACTGACGGTCAGAGAGGTAATGGTTCGGTAGGACGGACATTATTTCAGAGTATAATTGGGATGGATGCGAGTGAGAACAAGTGAATTAGGAAGGAGGGGAACTGCTGCGAGCGGAGGAAAAGTGACGTCAGAACAGTGCCGCGCTGCGATAGGCCGGTTGGTGTGAACCGCGCTGGGATTGGTGGATTGGAATCAGGAAGTAAAAGCGGACATTTTGAGTGCAAATACAAAGTTGATTCATCATGAAATGTTTTAAAGCTTTAAGGGAACTTTGTAGAGGTGATAGACATGTGGTTGTTCGGGAGGGAGAGGAAGCTCCTCCCGAGGATACACCAGCACATTATATGGCAAAGAATGTAGGATTGCATACCATAATTTGGCTTGAGAATTGGCATAAAATGACAGAAGCAGAAGGAGAATTGTCGTTCCCTCGATATGGTACTTTCAGGTTAGAGGTGCTGTACCAGCTCAAGAGTGTAATGGCTTCATTACGACCACTACCCAGACCAACACAGTTTGAGGCACTACATGCGTGGATAAGGGCAGCGTATGATAGGAAGAAGGACAGATGTCAAGAAAGGGTGAAGAAATCGGTCAGGGCATTTCAAGATGCAAGGTGGGATGCCTTGGAGAAAAGGTGGAGAGCAGACACGATCGAAGGAGATAAGTTATACCCACTGCTGATACAAAATGGAAAGATTACAAGAATCGATGAGGACGACAGTGATCTAGATGACAGTTTGTTGGATAGGATGTTGGCGGAGAGGCCACCACCATTTAACCCAGATTCAGAAGAGGGAAAGACGACCCCATCAGTGGCAATAGTTGACGAGAGCCAGAACCAGACTAGCATGAGAGTAGTGGGAAGGATTTCCACGGGAACGGAGGGGGCAACAGCGTCTATGATAACACAGCCTCCTGTGGGGAACACAAGATTACCGGACTCCTTGACAGTACCGGTTACCATTGGCCCTATAGTACCGATATATGACCCAGACCGAGTGAGAGAAGGGAGCTCCGTACCGATGGGAAGAGAAGAAGGAAACAGTGAGAGTGGGAATGGGTTTGGAGTAAGAGTGGTTCATTTCCCAAGACTAATGGAGACAAGTACGCCGTTACCGGCTACTGCAGACTCTTCCGTTAGGAGAGAAGAAGAGAGACCGGAAAGACCGAGGTCTTTGCGGGAATCTAAGTCAGCTTTGAGGGAGTGGACACCAACAGTAACGAACCAAGAGGATAGGATGCATAGAGATAGGCCACAAAATGTTTCAGAAGACAGATCAGGTTCCAGGAATATGGAAGGGAATAGGTCACAAGGACAGAATAGTGACTGTGATGAGCGTGATGGCTCGGGTTGTCGAGACGTACTGAGGAGTGCAGTACAGGCAAGAATGTTAGATGTAGTGAGGCTGAAAGCAGAGGTAGACGAAATGATCAGTGGGGGTCTGCCTTTGGAAAGGATAGAAATTTATGGATCAGATGAGCTGCTGTTTGTAGCAAAAGATGTGACTCGAAAAGCTAGAATGGCACATGATAGATTGAAGGAATTGGCCAAAAGATATGAGGTGGACCTGAACAAAACTAAAGCGTTGCAGGGACCACATAGATTGCATTACAGTGATCAGGAGTTGGAGGAGAAAAGAATCACAGGATTAAAGACGCACACCAGAGACCTGATCATAGGAATGAGAATATGGATTTTGTTGGACAAATGGGAAGAAAGGTGGTCCAAAAAGAAACCAGTAAAGAGAGCAGAAGGGGAAACGCCGCCGCCAGGAGGGGGGCGACGGGTGTTGGAAATTTTCCTTTACGGGAAGTACAGAATGGAGGGTACGTGCATGTGCCGTGGAATAGAGGTGATTTGGCTGCATTTACAAATGATTTTCCTCGGCTGAGGGAAAAACCGGTGGAGTGGTACAAGCAGGTTGAGCGGTTTGTGAAGATTTCAAAAGTATTGTGGATTGATTTGAACACCTTGTTTGACATAGTGGTACCAGGAGATTTGTGGACAGCATGTAAAGTCGCTATTGAGTGGCCGACTTCAGAACCGAAAAGAGAGGCGGTTACAAATGGTCCATCACCTGATGTCATGAAAAAGTATGAGCAGGTGATTACATGGTTGAAGTCGAAGATTTCACCTCAGGATATAGATTGGGTTAAGATAGATCGGACTGTACAGGAACCCAAGGAAACGGTGCATGAGTATTACGAAAGACTTCTGCAAGTTTTTAAACAGTATAGTGGGTTAGATGTTTTGGACCCTAAGGATATGGGACAGTTTGTCTCAAAGTTTGTAACGGGTCTGAGAGGGGAAATCAGCCTCATGATACAGCACCATTTGATTTGCTGGCAGAACAAGCCGTTAGATGAAATTTTGCGGTATGCGAGATACTGTAGTGATGAGGTGGAATCGAAACATCGAAAGCTAAAAGACAAACTGATGCTTGTCCAGATGCAGACAGCACAGGGTCAGCCTAGTGGAGGGACCTTGGGGAGAAAGCAAGGAAATTTCCAGGGAAACCAGAATGGGCAGGTACAGGGAAAGGGAAAACCAGTAGACCCCAAGACAGGAGTGGACGTGGCCACATTGAAGAAGACCACTGCGTGTCATCTTTGTCGCCAGGTCGGACATTGGAAACGCGAGTGTCCTTTGAACCCAGCTAATCAGGTACAGGAAGAGGAAGAGGGGGCTCAGGCACCCGCGCAAGAGGTAGTTAACACAATAACGAGACCTAGGACGATGAAAGGGGGGTTTACAATTCTCACGCTCAGATTCCCCAAGCTCCAAGGTTTTCACAAGGAACACGAACGTACCAACAGATGCCCCTGTTCGAACGCTATGATGAGGATAGCTTAGACCCTTTATCCTGACGGTGCCTGAGGGGGAGGAAGACTGCACACTTGGAGCGGTCTTAGAGGTAGACCAGAGAGGACCTTTTGTAGAGGCAGAGATTGAGGGCAATCCTGCAACACTTTTGGTTGATACTGGAGCTACCCGGTCTACTGTAAGATCTGCAGTAGTCCCTAACCTACCCCTCTCGGGACGATCAATCCAGGTTGTTGGAGTAGCGAACAAGAAAATAAGCAGCCCATTGACAGAACCGATCTTAGTAAAGATAGGTACTTTCCAAACTAGACATCAGTTTGTAGTGTGTGATACGAGTCCAGTTTGTCTTTTGGGAAGAGATCTGTTGTGCAAGTTGAACTGCACGATTTATTGTACACCACGGGGAGTGGAGGTCCAGACGATAGATGACGATGCGGACTTTAAAATTACCAATCAGCTTCTGTGTATAGATCTGTACCCAATGGTGACTGTGGAAGAACTTCCACATGATCTGAGAGACGCAGTGTCGCCTGTGGTGTGGGATTTCGCAGGCGATGAAATAGGTTTAATCAGAGGGGTTGAACCAGTGCGGATTGAGGTGAAACAGAATGTTGATTTCCCAAGAACACCTCAATACAACCTGTCGACAGAAACGATTGCAGGAATAAAACCTGTGATCGAGACTTTCATTGAGAAGGGTATTTTGAAGGAGATCAGAGGTAGTCCCTGTAATTCACCCATAATGGGACTACAGAAACCGAGCGGGAAATACAGGATCGTGCAAGACCTGCGAAAGGTCAACATGATAGTTGTCCCTTGTTGTCCAGTGGTACCGAATCCTTCAGTAATACTGTTCCAGATCCCATGTGAAGCCGAGTGGTTTACGGTTATCGATTTGTGTCAAGCTTTCTTTTCGATACCGCTCCACGAGGAAAGCCAATTTCTTTTTGCGTTCAGGCTAGAAAATCGCGTGTTAACATGGTGTCGTATCCCTCAAGGGTATACGGAAAGTCCATCGATCTTTAACCAGATCCTGAAGAAGAACCTTGAGAGTCTTGTGTTGCCGCAGAACTCAGTTCTCGTGCAGTACATAGATGACTTGCTCATTGCCTCAGAAACAGAAGATGCTTGCAGAATTGACACAGTAGCCTTGTTGAACCACTTAGCAGAGAATGGACATAAGGTGTCCCCGAACAAGCTGCAGTACTGTTTGAATGAGGTACAGTACTTGGGACACAGATTAGAAAAAGGCAAGAGGAAGGTGTCACCAGATCGAATTGAGGCAATAATGAGCATGGCAGTACCCACTACACAGAGGGAAGTTAGGATGTTTCTGGGAATGGTTGGCTATTGTCGACAGTGGATTCCTAGTTTCTCCTTGAGAGCAAAGCCTCTGCAGAGGCTTACACACAAGGATGTGAGTGATCCGGTACCATGGGACGAGGAGTGCTTGGTGTCATTCCTGAAGCTGAGAGATGATTTGTGCAGGGCTCCCGCACTGGGAATGCCTGATTACAACAAGGCCTTTTCATTGTTTTGTTACGAGAGAGGAGGATGTGCATTAGCAGTGTTAGCTCAAAACCATGGAGGTGTCCGTAGACCAGTTGCCTATTTTTCAGCTACTTTAGATCCAGTAGCTTCTGCGTTGCCCGGATGTCTAAGATCCGTTGCTGCAACAGGTGTCAGCATTGAAAGATGTGAAAGCATTGTAATGGGACATCCATTGACTGTACATGTGCCACATTCGGTTGAGTTATTAATGACCAGGACCAAGACCCAGCATCTAACAAACAATAGGTTAACGAGGTACGAGCAAGTCATACTTGCCGCAGAGAATGTGACTCTGAAAAGGTGCTCCATCTTGAACCCTGCGACATTGATGCCTATACCGAACACAGATGATGAAGATTGTGAGGACCATGATTGTCTCGATGTGACCGAACTTTGCACCAAACCGAGACCTGACATTGTCGATGAGCCATTGGCCGACCCAGATGAAATTTTCTTTGTCGATGGTTCATGCTTAAGAGACAGTGTGGGGCAATTAAGAGCAGCGTTTGCTGTATGTACCATTTCAGGAGTGGTCGACGCTGCTTGCCTAGAAGGAGTACGCTCCGCGCAGGTAGCTGAGATCATTGCCTTGACCCGTGCCTGTTTGGCCGCTGATCGAATTCGAATCACGATTTACACAGACAGCCAATACGGCTTTGGCGTGGTGCATGACTTCGGGCAGTTATGGTCTCAGAGGGGATTTTTGACATCATCTGGCTCACCCATTCGTAATGGAGAATATGTAAGACAATTGTTAGAAGCATTACAGCATCCGAAAGAAATTGCTGTGGTAAAGTGTTCAGCCCATGGGAAGGGGGAGGACTTTGTATCCTTGGGTAATAACTATGCGGATGAAGTCGCCCGTTTCTGTGCAGAACAGGGATGCATATTCACAGGAAGGGAGATAGAAGAGAGCCAAGAGGGAACCGATCTCAGCATAATGTTGGCCATGGCAGACACTTGGGAAGAGCTTAAGAGATTGCAAGATGAAGTCTCAACCAAGGAAAGAGAGGGCTGGATCAAAGCTGGGTGCGAGAGAGGAGAAGTGGATGTGTGGGTATCCAACGATGGGAGAGCTGTGTTGCCGGAAGAATTGTTGAGTCCGATGGCTAGATTGATACATGGACAGGCACACCTGGGTAGAGACGCAATGATGAGAGTGTTCAGACAGACGTGGTATAACCCACGGTTCCGAGCAATGGCTGAGACGGTATGTCAGAGGTGTGTTACATGTCAACAGATGAATGCTGGAAAGAAAACTGTAGTTACACTGAGTCATATTGGAAGGTCAGGAGGGCCCTTCAATAGACTACAGCTGGATTTCGTGGAGATGCCTAGGTGCAATGGCTTGAGGTACATTCTAGTGATAGTATGTATATTCTCACGGTGGGTGGAGGCATACCCCACACGAAGGTGTGACACTCTGACAGTGGCTAAATTACTGTTGAGGGAGCTCATCCCTAGATTCGGGATCCCGACCTCTTTGGAATCAGATAGAGGTGGGCACTTCCATAGCGAAATCATGAAGTTGCTTTGTGCGGCATTGAACATAGACCAGAGACTCCATTGTAGTTACAGACCAGAGGCTTCTGGGATGGTGGAACAAGTTAATGGAACTTTGAAGGCCCGGATGGCAAAAATGTGTTCTTCAACGTCCCTACAATGGCCCGACGCCTTGCCACTAGTGCTCATGAGCATGCGAAGTGTCCCAGATAGAAAGACTGGGTTGTCCCCCATGAAATAATAATGGGGAGGGCAATGAGATTGCCAGCAGTACCAACTACAGCCTTGATAAGCATCACTGATGATTTGATTCTCGATTATTGTAAAGGACTCTCTGATGTGGTCCGTTCTGTATCCCAGCAGGTGCAAGCAGCAGTGGTACCAGCCTCGAGTGATCTGTGCCACGACTTGTGTCCCGGAGACTGGGTGCTCATCAGGAAGCACGTGAGGAAGAGTTGTTTGGATGCCCGCTGGCGTGGCCCGTATCAGGTGATACTTATCACGAACACAGCAGTAAAGTGTGGAGGATTGCCGAACTGGGTGCATGCTTCCCATACCCGCAGAGTTCCAGCACCCTTGGAAGAAACAGCTCCTCTCGTAAATGAAAACCCAGCTGACGTGGCAGGGCCACATGAGAGGACAAGTCAAGCTGTAAGGGTCGCTGACACAGCTGGTGGTGCACTAGAGCAAGCTGAAGGGGGTTTCCACAGTTCGAACCCTGACTCAGGCACCGAAGAAAGAGAAGGTGCAGTGGGCGGAGAAGAGTCAAATGCAGCAGAAAGAGGAAGTAGTGCACTGGGTATAGAAGGGGAAGGCAGACGAACGAACAGAAGTGCTGAAAGTTGGCCTGAGAGACAGAGGCGACTGAACCTGAGGTTGGCACCTGAAAGAGATCTTGCTCCAGTGTCCGAAGTATCTGAAACCGAAGCAAGCGACGAAGACCAAGCACAAGACAGTCGGCGAAGGTCCCAGAGAACAAGAGTGCCTTGTCGCAGATACTCTACCCCTGAGTGGACTTACACTGTGTTTGATGCAGGGGGTGGTGAATACAGGGAGACTGAGGTCAGTGGAAGTGTTCAGTCGGAGCCCGAAACTGGTGGTGAAGGTGGTGCTGCGGATGCCAGGGTTCGAGATAGACGGAACACTGACACTCACGATTCCGAATCCCCCACTTCTGAGTGAAGTCCGAAACTTGCTTTTGCATCGGGTCGAATTCCCGCCTTTCGGAGCTGAGCCGTTTTCACACGAAGTGCTGGTTTTGCGTCTTGAACTTTTGTATCACGTTCTGGTCGTGCTCAATGAGGATCTCATTATGGATCAGTAAAGAACTGTAAATAAAAGTCTAAAAGAAGAAGATAACCTAGGTCCGAGTGGAAGAAGAATAAACTTAGGGACTTTCCACAAGAAGAGGAACGAAAACTAGGGAAGTCTTTTTCTGGACTGTGTAAATAAGTTGTGGTCGGAAAGGGAAAGCCCGGAGATTTCATGGTTGCTTGAGCTGGTTGAGCAAGTCACAAATAAAGGACAGAGACCTTTTCAGAGTTCTTTGCGATAACCAAGACTTTTGAGAACTTTCGAAATCATGGAGCCGGGAGATCCCAATCGTAGATCAAAGTGGATTGTAGGCATTCTTATAAGTAGTGTAATAATTTCTATAATCATAGTAGTTGTAGTCTCATATACTGGTTCGCATGAGCCAGAAGTAGAGGTAGTGACAGGGACACCGACACCTATCACACCTAGCCAGAAGGGGGTAGACAGGGCAGGTGATAGAGCTATGATATTAGAAGAAAGCCGTAGACTACATGTAGATTTGTCGAAAGGTGATTTTAAGCTTAATGCATATGCTAAGTTGTTGTATGAGTATGTTGACGTGATGGATGCGAAAGATTGTTATGTGTGTATGCAGTTGCCTACTTCAGTGGATGAGGGCATTAGGTATCATCATCTTCCACTGACTTATGGTATTTCATGTAGTCTTTTGCTTAGTTTGTTTTATGAGAGAGATCAGTTCGAGTATTTCTTTTCCAATTTCGATGCAGTGCTTCCTGAAGTCCCAGCTTACAAGCATTTGAATAAGTATGACTATTATAAGACCGAAGACAGACTGAGGAAGTACTTCATACCGAGTTTGGCATTGGATACAGCATTTGCACACAGAAACAATCTGACTTGTTTGATGTCGGATGTAGAGAGAAAGTTTGTAGACCAGGTTGAAGACAGGTATAGAAAGCTGACTGAATCCCGAGATATGGGACATCACAGGACTGATTGGACAGATGAAGAACGGTTGCATAAGACCAGGGAAGCTATGGTCCTATAGCGTTAGATAAGGAGCAGAGGGGTAAGTTGTGTATAAGGCGTTATCAGACTTACTACGAAAAGGTTCCAGTGGGACAGAGTACCTGTGATCACGTTTTCACCATGGCAGATGTGGCAAAAGATTTTCTCCAAGGTCCTGTACAAGTGATACCAACGGTGTATTATGTATGTGGGAAGAATGCTTATGTGAGGTTGCCTGCAAATTGGTATGGAACATGTTATTTGTCAATAATATTTCCAAAGATTTACCATACAGAAGACTTAAATCTTCTGGAGGGTGGAGAGCATTCAAGAACGAGAAGAGCTGCAAGTGCAGGAATCGTTGTGGGGGATATCTTTGGAGCTATGATACCTAGTCTAGGAGTAGTCTTGAATGATGTGAAGATCCGGAGGTTAGCGACTGTGGTGGATGAATTTTCGATGAACACAGCAAAGTCGTTGGTGTTGGTGGAAGGAGAGATGTTGTCGATAAGGGGAATGGTTTTGCAGAATCGCCTTGCTTTGGATGTCCTATTGGCAAAAGAGGGCGGAGTCTGTAAAATGCTGAAGGTTCAAGAGTGCTGCACTTATATACCAGACCGTAGCAAGGATCTGGAGAAATATATAAGTAACATCACTATGGTCCACACAAAGATAGCGGATTTGACCGAAGAAGGGGCCTGGGAAAAGGTCGGAAAGGGTTTTGGTCAAGTGGGAGGTTGGTTTGCAAACCTAGGAAAGGGATTCCTTGGGTACTTCCTGAGACCACTCCTTATCTTGGTGGTTTGTGTGGCTGGCTTGTGGATTGTGATCAAGGCCTACAAGTGGTATCGAGCAGGCAGAGTCAAGCGAGCTTTGAGGGAAAATGACATGAGATTGGCAAGATTGCAGGACAATCAGTATCAAAGGCTCAAGAGCATGGAGAAATTCAGATCAGGGAAGATGGGAACAAGTTCTGTTTAGGTCGGTTCCTTCTCCGAGGGAGTAGAATGAGATGTGATGACAGGAGTCATCAAAGGGGGAACTGATAGAGCGAAATGTTCTTGTGAATTGTAGGGGTGCATCATAATCACTGATAGGCCGCACCCACATGTATTCAGACATATATTCGTTTATATCCATTGTATACTCATGCATGTTTAGTAAAGAATGAATAGTTCATTGAGACAAAGTGAACTCAGTAGTATAATGGTGTTAGGATAATGATGTAATGAAATGCTTATTGAATTGTGTGAATATAATGCATAGAGGAATTAGTTCGTGTGTGTAATGTAATTGCAGTAGTTTAAACGTGCACCATATTAAAGTTGCACATGTAATCCATTGTTTGCATAAAGAATTGTAATGAAAATGCTTATGGGGAAAAGTAAGATGTGTGTTTAAAGGTTATATGTAAAGGCCTGACTACATATATGCTTAAGGAAGGCCTGGTATATTCTTATGTTAGCTTATTTTTGTAGGCAGAGAAAAGATTCTCTTGGTAAGGCTCTCTGGGCTCAAACGGTAGATTTAATTTGCACAGTAGACGGTTTCTGTGAAAGTATCTTTTGTTGCAGGTGCAAGGACAAATGTCTCGTTAGTAAGACTAACTCTTTGTTTTCAAAAGATAGAGAGAGGGGAGGCATGGCAAGGGGAGTTAGATGGAATGTAGGGATGATACTTTCAGCGGAGAAGGTGCCTGGGACTCAAGGTCAACGAAACCGTCCAGGATGAAGTCACCGTTTCAATGGAAAAGCACAAGAAAGAAGACCTGGCCAAGAGGGCGTAAACAAGGCGTGTACCTTTGTAGTATGGTTTTGTATTAGGGTTAGTGCCCTGAGGGAGGAGGCCAGAGAAGCGGTAGGGGAGACCTGAGAGAAGGACAGAGCTGAGCTTAGGTATATGGTGATTGCACTTCTTAGGAAGTCTTCACAGCTGACACCTTTTATTCCTTCTTGCCTGGGAAATTGTTATGTAGGGATGTCACTTAGCATTAGTGTAGGGACAGCAATTGATTTTAAGCTTGCTTAGGCCAATGAAGAGTAACTTAGAAATAGGAGCAATCATAGTCTGGTTGATCCTGCTAGAACTTTCTATTCTCCTTATCCTGAGTCGGATGAGATTTCTGCGTAGATTATTATTTGTATTAGTGCCCATCTATTTCTTTAACCTCGTGTTGAGGTGCTTGCACGTTCAGTTATTTTTGGCGATAATAAATTCTCAAACTTGAATTCGGAGTCAGTGGTCCTTTCAGACAAAATGAATGCTGATATCTAACCTGATGAGATTCTCTCCTTTACACTATTCAACAGGTAAAAAGATCTTGGCGGCCAGAAGGTTCTTATAGATAATTAGATAAGAATCGGCGTTATCACAGCTCTCAAGACAGCGGTGCCACTTTGCTGCTTATTTCACCGTCATCAAATGTATCCCGATTCTCAGCAGCTGTCTGCAGCTAAGAGTGTGACAGGACAGACTCAAAGAGAGTACGAGGACCCATGGCCAAGCAGTCTTTATATCCCCAGCTGCAGCTCTGTGACTCACATACTTGGTAAGTGTAAAAAATGAAAGCTGCTGACGATATTACTGTAAAGGTCGAAGTTGTAGTTTTAATATCATGATTGAAGTTTTAATATCAGGGTTAGATATGTGTTTTACAGTACGATCAGGTTACAAAGGCACAAGGTTAGTCCCTACAAGGGCACTAGGTTAGTGTCCTTCCATTTCTTGTGCTTTACAGCAGTTTCAAAATCTTCTTAGAGTTTTCTCGTTGCTCTAATGAGTATAATTTCTGACATATATGCTTCCCTTATCTTCATTGTTTGATTTTGGGCGAGAAAGTGTCACTCATAGTTTTTGAAATGTCACTCATAATTACACTAAAATTGTGGAAATGTCACACATAGCAATCTGAAACCTTGGCAGCTATGTTTTACTTCCCATGCAAACAAAAGAACTGGACGATCGCATGTGCCGACGTCTATGTCAACTCTGGGGTGCCAACAAGTTGAAGGGGCACAGCAGGGCCGGGAGAGCCGGTATGCTTTCCATTATAAAATCGAAAATGCAGGCAAACAAAACTTAAAACTGACCTCCAGTAGATGGCAGCAAATCCTTAAACTGACCTCCAGTAGATGGCAGCAAATATCCACACACTTCCGTATGTAAAATAAACAAAATTAGAACGCCGTCTAAAATGTAGAAACGTGAAATTGACAATACAGCTCGGCTCTTGAGCTTCTCAATCAGCCTCTTGCCCTGTAAAAGCATGTAACACACTGACCGGATCTTGTCTGTGATGTTCCGTGGACACACGGAATCTAGCGGGGCCAATACCTGGGCATGCGGTTGGGGGCTACAACCGACGGCTGGGGGGTACAGACGGGATCGGCCTAACTTTGTCGGCGGAACCGAAATAAGGGGACGACTGCTCTTGGTGCTAGTTCACGCCGTCAGCCACGTGCGCTGACGTCGTCGTTTATTATATACCCCTGGTCCGAGCCCGGCCCAGGGGGATGCAAGTGCAACATTGTTGTGTCGTGGCCGGGTGGCTCACTACATCCCATCTAACCCACGGAACTTGGGCTAGTACCAAACCAGTTCAACATTAAATTAACAAGCAACAAATTCCAGCAACCAGTGTCCATTGAAAACACAACATCGTCCAGGCCTCTTCAACATAGGAAGTCTCGCAACCTGGAACTGGGCTCCGGATTCCTTCTCAACCGGCCAGATGGACTTCCCCTGGAAAACCCCCCTGCCCTCTCGGGCACCGTGGGGATTGTCACCTCTCCCTCGGGTGGCCGCACCTCACTTGCTTCCGGGCCTTCGTCTCGCCAATCTTCGGGTAGGGGCTCATCCACTGGTGCTTCTTCATTTCCACTGCCTCGGGCATGTTCCGCCTCCGTCTCAGGACCCCGGGCCTTTTTTGAACCATGACATATTGCGGGCTATCTGCTGGCTGCCCTTCCGGGCTGTGACCATGGTCCCTTTTATCTGTACCACTCTCCACAGCTCTCGTTCAAACGGAGTGCGGAACTTGGACCCCGGATGGCGGTCTTTCACCACCACGTGGTCTCCCACCTCCAATGCTGGGGGCCGTGCCCTTCTATTCCGACTGGCCCTGTCGTTGTTGGTCTGGCGTCGCCCCTGGGCTTGTCGGGCATCCAGTACCGCCGGCACCCATTGATCACTAGTGGGAATGCTGTCCCGCACCGCCCGCTTCATTAGCAGCTCACTGGGTGCACATCGGGTGGTGCAGTGGGGTGTATGTCGGTACGCTCGCAGGAATTGGTGTAAGCAATTCTCCAAGTTGCCGCCTTGATCCACCCCAATCCTCAGAGCCTTGTTTAGTGTCCTCATAAACCTTTCGACATCCCCGTTAGCCTGCGGCCACTGGGGGTTACTCGGCGGTGATGGACTCCATTTTGATTAAGATAGTCTTTGAACTCCTGGCCCTGGAATGGCGGCCCGTTGTCTGTTCTTACTTCTTCCGGCATCCCCAGGAGCGCGAACACCTTCTCCAGCACCGGCCGAAGGCAGTCAAAGGCTGTGGATGTCACCACCTCTACCACAGGGAACTTGGAGTGACTGTCTACCAGTACCACCATGTGTCTCCCGTCAGGGAAGCTGCCAAAATCCAAGCTCACATGCGCCCATGGTGTTAGGCTCGGTCCTTCCGTAATAACGGGCACCCCGGGGGTCAGCACCTGTTATCAAGCAGGCATGGCATCCTCGCACCTTCTCTTCCACCAGCCGGTCCACCCCCGGGAACCACACCTTGGATCTCAGACGCGCTTTGGTCTTCTCGACCCCTTGGTGGCCCTGGTGTGCCAGGTCTACTGTTCTGCTCCGCAGGGCAGCCGGTACCACGATCCTAGTGCCTCTAAGAACGATTCCACTTCCAGCCTCGCTTAGGTCCTCTCGGCACCGCCACAGACCATCCCAATACTCCTTTTCCTCCTCCGTTCGTCGGTCCATCCCTTGCAGGAACCATTTCCACTGATGGTCATGGAGTGTTCGCCTCACTGCCTGTAAGCACTCATCCTGTCCAGTGGCCTCTCGGATTTCTTCCACCGACAGAGCTGTGGGGCACGCGTCGTCCACAATCTGCCTCAGGAACGATTCTGTCCCCTCGTCCACAGCCCCCTGGCTCCCCGCCGGGAGCGTCCTCGGATGTCGTGACAGGTAGTCTGCCGGGTTGTTGACTCCCGGGCGGTACACCACTTCAAATCGATAATGCTGTATCTGAACCGCCCATCTCTCAATCCGGGAGGACCATGCCGCGCCGTGCCATTGAACAGCGGTACCAAAGGCTTGTGGTCTGTGACCACCGTGAATGTATGCCCACACAGATAAATGTCAAAGTGTTGGCACGCCCAGCGAATGGCCAACGCCTCCCGCTCCGATTTGAGCATACCGGGTCTCGACAGCCGTGAGCGCCCTGCTGGCATACGCAATCGGCACCCATTCCGCTTGGCTCGCTCTCTGTAGTATCACCGCGCCCAATCCCACTGGACTGGCATCCACAATCAGTTCCGTATCTGCTCCGGGTTTGAAATATGCCACCGTCGCTCCCTTTCACCAATGCACTCTTTACATCAAGGAACGACTGCGCCTCACTGTCAGTCCATTGCCATGGCACATCTTTCTTCGTGAGTTCCGTAGCGGTTCCGATAAAGTCGCCAGATGGGGAATGAAACGGCCGCAGTAATTGGCCATGCCTAGAAAGCTCCGAACTTCAGGCTGTGTCTGAGGGATGGCCGCCGCTCTGAGTGCCTCCACCTTTGCTGGGTCCACTTGCAGGCCTTTTGCCGAGAACCGATAACCGAAGAACTCCACCTCATTGGCGTAAAATTCACACTTGGCTCGGTGTAAGGTCAGACCCTGTTCGACCAGCCTCCGGAGAGTTGCTCGCAGTCTGGCATGGTGCTCCTCCAACGAATTCGAGAATATGAGTATGTCATCACTGACATTGAGTACGCCTACGAGTCCCGATAGTGCTTCTCTCACCGCCTCCTGGAACACTTCCGCTGCTGAGGATACTCCAAAGCTCAGCCGTTTGAACCGGCGCAGCCCCACATGTGTTGAGAAAGTAGTGATGTATCGACTTTTCTCCGCCAACACCAACTGATGGTACCCCGCGTTGAGATCTACTTTGGAAAACCACTGTGCCCCATTTATGTCCGCCACAATTTCGTCGATGGTGGGGGTAATGTGCCTTTCTCTGCGTATTGCTTTGTTGGGCAACCTCATGTCGACGCAGAGTCTAATAGCGCCTGGCTGTTTGGGTTTCGGCGCTATGACCAACGGTGACACCCATGGAGTCGGCCCGGACACCTTCTCGATCACCCCTTCCTTCTCGAGTCGCTCGAGTTCAGCTTTCCACCAGTGGCCGGAGATGAAATGGTATTCTCCGATGTCGGAGTGCAATGGGCTTGACGGCATCGTCAATGTGTAGTTGAACTTCCACTCCTTTGAGGCATCCTAGTCCCCTAAAAAGCTCCGGAAATTCCGCCAGCACCTGGTCCGCTTGCGACTGGTGAATATGCCTCGCGAACATTACTAGTCCCAGATCCTCGGCCGTGTGGCAGCTTAACAGCGATCCTGCTCTGTCACAGGTGACGTAAAATCTTGTGGCTGCAACTCTGCCCTTGTGTCCAACCTCCACATCAATCACCCCCTGCAGAGGGATCGGCGTGCGACCTCCATAGGTGAGGATCTTCGTGGCGGTAGGCATTAACTTCGGTTGCGGTCGAAGCTCACAGTATTGTCCAGCATCCAAAATATTCACTGACGCCCCTGTGTCAATAAGCGTTTGGATACAGTTGCCTCCAATCCATATCTGGCATATCGGCGGAGGCCTCCGGGTTGCGTTGACTCCTCTGATGCTGGACACAACAAAGACATCCCCGTCTTCGTCCTCCTCCGCGATGTCCAATTTCTGGCACCTGCTGTCCCGATCGTCAATGTCTTGTAACGCCATGGCCCTTCTCTGGAACGGGGGTCGTCGGGCTTTACTGGCACTAGACCGGGCTGTATTCTGGCATACTTTCGCGAAGTGCCCATACTTATTGCACTTCAGGCACTGCCGTCCTTGCGCTGGGCAACCTCTCTGGGAGTGTGTCGTCAGCCCACAATTCCTGCACCCTTGCCTTGTGTGCCGTTCCTCCGCGTCCCTTTTTGGTGTGGCTCCTCCTCCGTATGACTTCCGAATTACATCCACCCTCTCCTCTTTGATGGGTGCCGGATATAAAGGTCGTGTCGCCGCCGATTTCGTGGCCAACGCCACCTCCATCTCGCCAGCCCTGACATCTGCCAGCTCGTGCGATCTGCCCAGGACCAATATATCATCTAGCGAGATGCCGGGCTGTCGTAATATCAATTTACGCAACTCCAGCGACTTGCAACCTACGATGAGCTGCGCCCGTGTCTCGAACGTCCGATCCACTCCCCCACAGGTGCTCGCCAGCTTTCGCAAACGTGCGAAGAACATGTCCACCGACTCGTCTTCCCTCTGCTTGGCCTGGCGGAGTTTGAAATGCTCGAAGTCCGGGTTGACCTGCGGGTCAAAGTGGCGGTTCAAGGCTCTGACCGCCTTTTCGTAGTCATTTCCATCCCCCGTATCCGGTAAATCTTGAAATAGGTCGTACAGCTCTGCCGCTCCCATCAAAAGCATGGTTGACCTCTTCACCGCATTGTCCGTTTCCCTGGTGGCCACAAAGTAATTTTCGAGCTGGCCTATCCACTTTCGCCACCGCGGTGCAGCTGTCGCCGGGTCCGCCAACTGGCTGAACTCTGGCAGGGCCTTCACTGCCATGCGGCCTGGTCTCACTCCTGCCGCTCCTGCCTCCGCAGGTGCCGCCACCTGTGGCGTGGTCATGATTGCACCGCCCTGCCACCAACCCACTGGGGTGCTTGGCGCTCCTGCACGCGACGTCTGGGCCTCCTGCTCTTGTCGCACGGCCACGCACCCTGCCCCGTGATAGGTATGCTGAGTTTCCACTCCTCAGCCGGGATCCAGTCCCACGCCGATGGGTCTCACTGCCACCTCTCAACACTCGCGGGTGATTTCTAGGCCGCACTACTCCCCCCCACACTCCTTGTGTGGCCTCCGATGGTACAGGGGGTCAAATCCTCGCTCGCTGGATGCCGCGCGTGTAGTGCAGGCCCCTCACTGGGCCACGCGCCCGCCCCGGGTGTACCTCACGCTCCTGCCTCGCTCCAGTGCGCTCTTCAGCCAGCCGCTCCCGCGTGCTGACACACAGGCCGCCGCTGTCTCCTCCGACCGTGCTTCAGCGCGACTACGCGCCCGGTCTTCCAGCGCCTGCACTTCGCGCACTTGCGTTCCCCCCACGCGGCCACCTTACCGCGCTCTTCAGCCGTTCTCCGGCACCGGGGGCTCCGCTTCCCTGCGCTCGCAGCGGCAGACGCGACCCGACCTGCCTCGCTCTACCAGCGGCCGCCGGCAGAGCTGCCTCGCTGCCCCTCCGAGCTGCGTGTGAGCACACGTAGGCTCTTTCACTCCTCGTCGCCAGTGTGATGTTCCGTGGACACACGGAATCTAGCGGGGCCAATACCTGGGCATGCGGTTGGGGGCTACAACCGACGGCTGGGGGGTACAGACGGGATCGGCCTAACTTTGTCGGCGGAACCGAAATAAGGGGACGACTGCTCTTGGTGCTAGTTCACGCCGTCCAGCCACGTGCGCTGACGTCGTCGTTTATTATATACCCCCTGGTCAGAGCCCGGCCCAGGGGGATGCAAGTGCAACATTGTTGTGTCGTGGCCGGGTGGCTCACTACATCGTCCTCATTATCCGGTTCTGGGTCTCTTTCTCCGGTTTCAGTTTCCCTTCGCTGGTTTTGAAAACATGGACTAAGATCAGGGCTCACGGACCCGGTAGATATTTCTTGTCACGGTTAAGATTTTTTTTACCCCGTTCTGGGCTCTCTGTGACTTGAGCAGGAATTAAAGTGAGAGCGACGAGAGTAGTGGCAGGTAACAGGGTCTGGCAGGCAGCAGGAACTGGTAGGCAGCAAGATAGGCGCAACAGGACAGGCAGGAACTGGCACACTTCAGTTGTGTGCAACCGATGTCGCAGGAAATGGCAGACAGCAGGTAATAGCAGGCAGGAGGAGCTAGTACAATAAAGTTGAAACTGGCACGTTTGAGTTGTGGGCGACCGATGGAAGGTCACTGGTGGGGCTCGGAGGTGCCAGTTAACTTGAAAAGCTCCGCATAAAATTAAAAGAAAGTCCTTTAGCTTGATTGTGGGTTCTGGATTCTTCAGCCTCTTCTTTTCAGACTGTAAACACCCCACTCCTGGTACCAAATGTAGTATTCAAGAAGGTAAACAGATCCAAGAAGTTTTCCATGTAGGTTTATTGAGTAGTAGGTTACATGGAAGAGAGCCCCACCAGGAGCAGCTGCCCTGCTGCTCAGCCCATCACCAACTGACATAGGCACTCCAACATTCTACATACCAACATTCTCTCACGCAATCATTCTGGCTGAGCAGCAGGATACCACACCCCCTCCCCTAAAACATTCTGTGCAGGTCTTGCAGACCTTAACATCTATGGACTCCTGTCTGACATGTTGGCTTGCTATGATGTGCTTAACATAATTTCAATCAGAAGAGGTCCATGAATGGTCCAAGAATATTTATTGACTGTGTTCATTTAAAAGTGACGAGTTTTTGCAAACTTCATTTAAAGCTTTGTGACTTTAAAAGAAAAAAACACCCCAAGGGGCAGTGAGGACAAGTGGGCTGGACCCAGGCCGTGGCCTAAGTCTGTGCATAGAGAGCTCCCGCTGCAAGGAAACTGGAAGAAGGACAAGCTCAAAGGCCACTGTAAAAACGAGGCTTCAGTCGATGGATGGATGAAGCAATGTTTTATTAAGTAAAACATATAAGACCCACTGGTGAGGAAAACAGAGCACCTCCAGCACCAGCCAGCGCCACACCGTTAATGACAATTCACACATTCCAAAATGCTCACCTAGCAACAGGATGATTCTACACTCTAATAGTGGCATAGCAATACAATGACATACATGTCATTCTACTCAACATGTCTCTTTCTTTTTTTGTTTTTGTTTCAAAAACTTACCTGACATAAGGTAATAAATAACAAACGAAAGAGAAAGGAAAAGGAAACAAAAATAAAGGAAGAAAAACAAGTAAGCAAAAATCTATTACTTTAAATGAAGTCCTCCAACTTCTTAGGTAGTTTACCAACCCTTTTCGACTGAACAGAACAGTCATCTTTTACCTGCACAGATCCCATAAAACAAAGATAACTGGCAGGCACATTAGAATCAGGGGACACAACAGCCTCATGGGTATTGACACTAGAATCAGACGACTCTGGAGCAGGCAATCCCACATTAGAGTCAGTGGACACAATGGTCTCCTGGGTATTAACAGCAGAATTTTACATACCTGGAACAGGCAGTCCCACACTACCTTCTACACATTTCTCATTTAAAACATTCAGATCAAAAAACGAATCATCAGAATTCAACTCATTAAACATTTTTTCTTGACCAGGCTTTAACCCAACTATAGAACTTTTGTTTCACCAACCTCTTTTATGTAAAAGTACTACACTGCCTGACACTTTAATAACTTGTACTGGTACAGAAAACTTAGAAGTACCCTTGCGTTGTAGTTAATGCAAAAAACATTGTAGGATGGTATGATGTAGGCAAACTGGGCATAATGTTGTGTCCTGGCACTGACTGTCCCATTGTATTACGGGATATTTCTGTGAATCAAATTTGAATCCAAAACTCGAGTACTGATAACATCATAGCCAAGCATAATGTAGTGTTTACGGATAAGGTGGGCCAAGTGTAGGAAAAAATCCCGGTCATCGCCAATGTAAAAACGAGGCTTCGGTCGATGGATGAAGCAATGTTTTATTAAGTAAAACATATAAGACCCACTGGTGAGGAAAACAGAGCACCTCCAGCACCAGCCAGCTCCACACCGTTAATGACAATTCACACATTCCAAAATGCTCACCTAGCAACAGGATGATTCTACACTCTAATAGTGACATAGCAATACAATGACATTAATGTCATTCCACTTAACAGCCACACTTACTTGATAGTTTGTGCATGATTGCACATCATTAGTAACATTCTAACTGAAAAAGCATACCTTACACAGACGTTAGGCTTCCTTATTTAGAAGATAAAATAATGAAATCACTGGTAAAATCACACATCACATTATCATTGACATCATCAGTAAGGCTGGTTAGCACCCCTTCCCTCTTCAGACATACCCTGCAGCCAGTGCCCTTGTCCGCAGTGCCCACTATGGTACTCAGGGTGTTCCTTTTTTATGTTTATTTTAATGTTCATTATGAAGTCTATTAGCCACTACTGTTGTGATACTGTGACAGCTCTCATTCCGACTGTACTATCACTTGTCTCTTTAGATTCTATGATTTATTTTCTCTGTCTGCTCCATACTCTTCGATGTTTTTCATATAAAGTGTGACGTTTTTAGACATGAGTAGAAATGTTTGCATCAGGTCTACCTGCATCCTAGGGAGACACGTTTTTATTTTATAATTCTAAAAATATATAATCACTATGATATTCGAGTTGACACATTTGACAAGAAGTGTCCTTCAGCCGTTCACTGTTTCTGTTCCAGCCCTGCACAAGCTAGGAAATAGCCAGCTTGCTATTTCATAATGAAAACACAGGTATGCTGTGAGAGCCATCTTAGAAACTCGAGTTCAGGCTTGCTATTTATTGCTTCCGCTAAAAGTTATCATAGTACCCGCATATAGCATGATTGTGTTAAGATGCTAAGAACTCAAGGACCATGCTAGACATTTTAATGTTGTTTTCCCTGACCATGAAATGCATCACTGAATTTCTTTATGTATTCTGAGTGGTTTCTATTCATATGTAATGCACTAGGTTAGGATTTTAAAATAAAGTTTTTAAAGTACATGTCCAGTGTCTTAGTGCTTGTGAGAAACCAGGACCTGTTTGCAGTGCCCCCCACACATTTTGCCCCCATTATGACTACTAGATGCTGATTTTCTGACTCTGATTGTGCCCTGGACTCTGCTAACCAGACCACGGGCATGTGCTCTGATTGAAAAGTACATGGTCATTAGGTGTAATTACAATTGGTACTGACAACCTACCTGTAAGTCCCAAGTATATGGTAGGGCATGTTGCTTTAGAGGCCCAGTAGATTTAATGCACTTAAGTGTTCACTGCTGTCATTTTTAAAGGCAGCCCTGCTTTGCAGGCTGTTTTTAAAATTAAATTACATGCAAATTCAACTTTAGAATTAAAGGTACATCGAAGCGTGGCCAAGGTGGCGGCGAGTGCAGATACGCTTTGCTGAGCTCCGTGCCTGGCCTGCCAAATCATCCTGAATTACACCAACATGAGCCACTTATCCGGGGTTTAACGTGCAGCGGAAGTCCCCTGCACGTATGCTGACCCCCGATTGGGGAGCAGAGGAGTGCTAAGGCTGACGCCTGAGGTGCGGCGCCGTGTGTGCCAGCGACTGCGGACCTTGGCTGAGCCTGTGCCACCCGGCGCCGTTGGAGAGAGGGGGCGGTAAGGAGGAACCTCAGTGAGGGCAGCGCGGGAGGTGGCGTCCCCTCCCCGGAGCTGAACACTACCTTCGGGGGTGAGTGCTTTGAAGGCCCGGACCCCCCAACGCCACGAAATCACCTCAGTGGCCAGCGCCCGACCCGACCTGCAGGCGGTTGGGACTGGGCCTGTATGGCACCTTTTCCTCCCCCCCTCTCCACTGCCTCGAAGATCAAGCAGCCGGCGGCCCGGGGTGCATTGAGCATATACGGAGACTCTCCCCCCTCTGTGACGGGACCTGGGGCCGGACCACGCGCAGGACACCACGCAGCGAGCGCTGAGTGGCCTGCAGCGAGAAAACAAAGGAGGTGTACTGCCGGAGGGCCAGACAGCTCTCGCAGTGAGGCCTCGCTAGCAACGAAGCTGTGTTCCCCTCCATGCCTGGAGCAGTACCTGTATTGGAGCCCTGGGGGCCATTTGCGAGGCAGAAGCACTGACTTGAAAAGTCTAGCAACACATTAAGGGATACCACGAGGACCTCTGGGCTGCCGCTGACTCTATAGGCGATGTAGGTGCCATCAACAGGGCACTCAAAGACGTCAGAAGCGATGCCATTCTGAAGGAGCAAGAAGCCCGGGACCTGGGCCACGCTGAGAACTTTCCCTGCTATACCTGCTGCGGATATATCCTGGGCGGCCTGGCATCCACCACAAGTCGGTGCACAAAAAACCTGGAATATAGATCAGCCTGGTGTGCAGGGCGAGATCCTCCGTTGCCTCCCATGTGTCTTGAGCCGCCGCACATGTTTTCTTCTCCTATCCTCTAGGGAAGCTAGAACATAGAGGTGGTATCGCGTGCCATATCACGACCAACGGTGCGAGGGGGACACTGTATGACGCCCTTCAAGGTGCGGGCGGACAAACACTAGACGGCTCATACAGGTCCGCCACGTGGAGGAAAGGCCTGTGCCTTCATTGCTAGAGGGCCCAACCAGCGCCCATACACATAATGGGAAAGCCACAATCGGACAAATCGCTGCCCCAGCAGGCTGAAACAACGACGTTTGCAGCGGATGGAGGAAACACCGCGCAACAAGGTGCTCCCAATGCAAGTGCTCCTCTAGACCACTCACATCGGTTCGATGAGTAGATGGCAGCATTACTGAACATCAAGACCACGTTAAGGCCCAAAATAGATACGCTATGCGTTAATATGGGATTTTTGAGAGAGGATCATAAAAAACTCAAGGCCAGAGTGGAGGAGACGGAATCTGCACTGGCGGTCCTGTGCCCCACTGTGTCTATGGCCACAGACCAACTTAAAGCCCTGCAGCAAGAGGTGGAATACTTGGCGAGTCGTGTGGAGGACCAGGAAGGTCACTCCCGCAGGAACAATGTTCACATTGTGGGGCTACCGGAACAAATAGAGGGACCAGCCATGGACCTGTATCTGGAAACCTGGATCTCTAACGAAATTCTACAGGGTAAGGTCTCCAAATTCTTTTCAATAGAAAGGGCACATATGGTTCCGGGTGGCCCTCCATGTCCAGGCAACCCGCCGCGACCAATTGTAGCAAGGTTGTTTAATTACAGAGACCATTTCCTCCAGGTGACTAGATCCAGGGGTCCCTGGCAGGTGGAGAACGCAACAGTACATATATACCCCGATTACACTCTGGCTGCCCAACGTCACAGATCCTCTTATACGGAGGTTAAGCAATGCCTGAGGGAGCACCAGATGAAATATGCGCTGCAATACCCAGCCAAACTGCGCATTCACCACAAAGAATCCAATATATATTGCTCTACTCCAGAAGAAGCCTGGTCTTGGATAGACCAAAATGGACTCGCACACCCTCCACCCACTGCCCAGGCAGAATCATGACCATCTTGGAAACTAATAGGTGCATGCAGAGGGCGTGGGAGGAACAGGATACAACGACCTACCGAGAAGCAAGTGGCAGTGGAATGGGCACAGGCCATAAAGACTGCGGAACACCTTAACAACACCACAGCGCCAACCAGATCTGACTCGGACTCGGACAACGGGCAGGACCGCCTGTTATCCCTAACAGACTCACAACGTGCGGAGCTGCAGGGAGGAGGCCCAGAGATGACCCCACAGACTGCAAACGAACTTGGGTGATGCCCTGGAGCATTCAGAGTCCTGGGGAAGAGATTCCATGACTAACCAGCAGGTGGCAAGAGAACTGGGGGGACGCCCTGAATATCCTTTTTTCTAAGTATCCTCAGCATGTGGTAGAATGATCAGATACCAATGTGGGGGGTTGCCTCAATTGTACATATAGTTTATTTTCCAAATACAGGGGACTGAGCCATGAGATATCATAGTGTTGATTAATAGATGGCAGCCTAAGTCAGGCTGGAACAGAATACAGCTGCGCCCCCAAACAACACTTAGTAGCTGAGATAGCAATAGTTCAACAACAAGTTTGATGGCATTTCAGTGCATATGGTCAATTGCCTGTTGGAAAGCCGACCTTGGGTGTGGAGTTAGGGGAATGTTATTACTGTTTAACGCAATCTCTATTTCTTACTTTGCAAGGTATGTGATGCAACTGAGCAATGTAGTATACAGCGGGGTGGTTGTGGGGCGGGGGGGCAACAAGTTAAGCGGTCCCTCCACTGCTCCTTTTCTAGAGACTGAATGGCTAACAACGATTACACGCTCTTAACCTGGAACATGCGTGGGTTGGCAGGATGTGTCAAAAGACATAAAATATACCAATATTTGCACACCCACACGGTCTCAATTGCATTAACACAGGAGATGCACCTCACTGCACAAACATTAGCCTCACTGCGCAAGCGTTGGAGGGGCACGGTCATAGGCACCACATACTCTGGATACGCTAGAGGCGCACTTATATGGGTGGCACCAGGCACACCTTTAAAACTGGTACATACTCGAATTGACCCTCAGGGCCGCTACGTAGTACTGGAGGGACTGCTGGACTGATCCCCATTGGCACTGGTCTCCCTGTACGCCCTGAACACTGGGTAAGCACAGTTCTTACAGTCACTCACGCCATCCCTGCTATCGGACCATATAGCACCAACAATATGGGGAGGGGATTATAACTGTACATATGACCTCGACCTGGACCGCTCACACCCGCCACTCATGGGAGCACAATCCATTCAGATATCAAGACACCTGAGAGACTGGGTAGATCACATGCAGCTAAAGGACGCGTGACGCAGTCAGCACCCTGAAATGCACACATACTTCCATTACTCCTCGTTGCATGATCTCCACACACGGATCGACGCAATATACTGCTCCATGGAAGCCTTGGCTAGGATAACGCATACGGAATATTTAGCACGGGCGCTTTCCGATCACAAGCCATTGCAGCTGCACCTCTCGTGGGGCGCTCGTAGAGCTAGGATCCCGACATGGCGTCTCTCCATTGCTGCGCTTAGAGACATAACATTCCGCTCTGCCATCTCACAGGCGATCACCACATACTTCCAGGAGAATACAGGCACCGCTTCTAATAGAGGCATAGAATGGAATGCGTTTAAAACGGTCACCCGGGGACAGGCCATCAAAATGACATACGGCTCACGCATGGCACTGATGGCAGATTTACAAAGACACGAGACGGAAATCCAAAGATGTGAAAGCCTGGTGCCCACAGACCCCCAGGTGACTCCTCTGCTGGCCAAGGCGCGACTAGCAGACAAAGAAACTTTAGACAGTCTATGTGCACTAGAATACAAACACTATCTACCCGGCAAAACACAGAGGGTGATAAAGCAGGCAAAATGTTAGCTTGGCTCTTGAAAACGAACGCTTCCCAACCTCCCATCACAGCGATATACAACAACGAAGGGGTGCTAGTAAACACACAAGCGGCAATTAACGACTCATTTTACAAATACTATACAAATCTGCACAGGGCGCCCGTCACTGCTGACCTTCCTCACATCCAAAGTTTTTTAGCAACAGTCCAACCCCCGCAGGTCACAAAACCCCAGCACGATTCGTTAGAGGAACCTATCACAAAGGATGAAATACTTGACGCCATTAAACAGTTAGCGGCAGGTAAGTCCCCGGGCACCGATGGCTGGCCTACGGAGCTTTATTCTACTTATTCTGAACAACTTGTGCCCCAGTTATCGAGCTTATATAAGGACGCTTATGAAAGAGGAGAACTCCCAGCATCCTTGCAAGAAGCATTGTTAGTGGTGCTACCTAAACCGGGAAGGGACCCGCTGCAGATGGCATCCTATCAGCCTCTGTCGTTATTAAATGCCGACTATAAAATACTGGGGAAAGTACTGGCCAATAGGCTAGCAGAAACGGCATCTCTTCTGATACAGGAGGATCAAAACGGCTTTATTCCGGGGAGAAGTACTGGTTTGAATTTGCACCGTCTGTTGAGGCTACTGGACTGGGCCCGTGTGGAAACTGATACCCCCTGGCTAGCAGCCTTGGATATTGAAAAGGCGTTTGACACCTTAGGGTGGCAGTATCTGCTGGAAGTGCTGGGCAAATTTGGCATCTGACCTAAATATTTGCGCTGGGTGCCTATACTATATACAAACCCGCAGGCAAGAGTAAGGACAGAATGAGACATCTCCCCAGAGTTCATCATAGAGCGAGGCACCAGACAGGGCTGCCCCCTGTCGCCAATTTTATGTGCATTCGCTATGGAGCCCTTAGCATGCAAATTGCGATAACGGTTGTTGGACTGGGGAATTCACGCAGATAGGCAATGGCATATAATTTCACTATATGCAGACGATGCGCTGGTTTACCTCCGAGGAGATAGCGCTGTACTGCAGGACCTGATGGCGCTCCTAGATACCCACGATCAGGCCTCGGGCCTTCGGACTAACTGGCCTAAGTCAGCAGTATTCCTCATGAAAACGGTCCCACTGGATCAAAGACAGGTCATGCCTAGAACTCCGCTGGAATGGGCATTCGACACATTTAAGTATCTGGGCATGCAGATTCACCATTCCAGTGCAGATATCATAGAAGGGAACCTGGGTAAGGCAGTGTCCAGAGCACGCGCAGCACTGCTGTTCTGGCGTGGACTCCCCTTGTCCCCTATGGGCAGAGTGGCCATAGCTAAAATGCTTTTACTCCTGAGGCTTCTTTACTTTTTTGCCGCCCTCCTGCATAGGCTGCCACAGAGCATATTTAAAGATCTGGAAGCACTCCTAGTTGCACTGATATGGGGAGGCTCAAGGTCCAGAGTGGCACTCCGTAAACTGTACCTGCCACTTACAGAGGGGGGATTGGGAGCACCACATTATGAGCATTACTATGCTGCTGCACAGCTCCAGTGGCCAATGAGATGGCTAGCGAGTGCCCATGTGGCAGAAATGTCCAGTTGGGCAATGCCATTAAGACGTACAGCCATAATAGAATGGCTATCGGGCTCCACAACCCCAACACCAAGGAAACAGGGTAACCTGCTAATGATGGCAGCCAGACGTAGCTGGCTGCGGTATGCGATGCCTAAGAGCCAGACAACACCATATGCACCTATGCTACCACTCGAGATTCTACCGGGTTCATTTGCTTGCCACGATAGACCGGAGCTGGAGTCCTGGGCGGCGGTGGGATTGGATACCTGGGGTGACTTGTTCGTAGATGCACAGCTACAGAGCCTAGAAGGGTTGATAGAGGACTTTGGTATCACACAGGGTACTTTCATGCTTTACGCGCTACTAGCGCAACAATTCCTCCAAGCATGGGGGAACGTGGAGAAAGAACCAGACACATTGCAGGTGCTACAGACCTTGCTCACACACGGAAAGGGCAGACATGCGGCGACAGCGCTATATAGTTCCCTTAGCCCCAGTCCTGCTCCCCTTCTGGCACCACTTTGTGCATATTGGGACTCTGAGTTGTCAGCTACCATGAGTGATAAACCGTAGGCGCAGTGTATAGGGTACCCCAAAGTAATATCCGCGAATGCTAGACTGAAATATGCAGAGTTTAATTACTTACATCATACATATTTAACGCCACACAGACTAGCCCGTATGTACCCCACATCGGTCGACATATGCCCTCGCTGCTCAGGGACAGATGCAACGTTTCTCCACATGGTCTGGGCATGCCCTCGCCTTAGCGCCTACTGGACTGAGATCGCTGTGACACTAGAGGAAGCAACTGACACATAAATCCCTGTGCAAGGCTTGTCCTTGGCATCACCAAGCGCACTGCAGCGCGGAAAAACCTTAATAAATTCCAAGACCTAGCATTGGCGTTAGCGAAGGAGAGAAAAGCTATGTCCTGGAAATCGAGCGCAGCACCTGACATACGTATCTGGCTGCTGGATCTCCATAAGGCACTGGTAGCGGAGCACATGACGCAAACACTGATGGCACCCCGTAACCCTCCACAGACTAACCCCATGCAATGGCAAGAATACTTGTCATTTGTGGAAGGCAGATTACATACACCTAGTCCCTCACAGGGGTGAGGTGGTTTCTCGCTCTGGGCATTGGTAGCAACACACTAACATATAGATGCGAGCAAGCTGGACCCCTCCTCAAGTAGGACCTAACCTAACAAGGAAGACCTCTGGCCCTTGCGATCACGTGGTGCTGCGATGTGCGCAACGCTCCCCTTCCCCGCCTCCCCTCCCGCTGATCCAGCTGTCCTTAAAAAGTACACACATAAGCAATCACCCTAGCTCATGCATGACCTAAAACACACGGTACATGTGGATTATTCGAGATTGTATAGTTTTGTGTTCACTGCGGTCTGGTTGGTGTGAAAATATGGAGACAAAGAAAGTCTGTTGATTTATTCGCTGAGTACAAAGTGGATAACATACCAAGACATACAAAATGTTAGTTTCTTTTTCTGTCACCAGCATGCAATGCAGCCTGGTTCCCCACCAAGTGTCAAGTCAGTAAATGTCACTGTACTGTTCTGTATAATAAAGCTGGCAACTTGTACTATGCATAAACTGTGAAAAACCAATAAAGACGATTTAAAGAAAAATAGAATTAAAGGTACTTCCAAAGTCCTAAACTACCTTATTTTTACACATCACCCCTAAGGTCTTCCCTAGGTGCCGCAGGGGTAGGGTGCCTTGTAACTATAAGCAGGGACATTATAACATATGTTTTATATGTCCTGGTGAGAGAAAAACTGCCAATTTCATTTTTCCCCATTGTAGCACATTGGCTCCATAGGATAACATGGGAATACTCTAATAAAATATAACTATTGATAGAAGTGAGCTAAAACATCATTTAAACTATAGTTAGATTAAACCAACAACTTACCAAGGTTAGATTTATTATAACTATCACAGAAAAGAAGTTATAGGACTTGCTTTTCTGATGAGCCAAAATCCAGCCTTCCAGCAGCCTCTCCTGATTGGCCAACCTTTGGCTGGCTGAGCCAAACTGCTCTGATGAGGTGTAAAGTGACCTGCATAGAGACAAGGGGCATCTGGTGGGAGGAGATCTGCAGTTGCAGAGCAAAAGGCAGGATGGGGGTGTAGTAGCCAAACCAGTCTTCGAAGAGGGAATGACAGTTAGGACAGGACACAGGCTCATCCCCACATCCTGCACCCCCAGGCGGCTGGAGCCCCAGTAATTGAATAAGCAGAGGGGCTGGAAGGGGAGTGCTCGAGAACCTTAGCCACACAAGTGGGTTGGCTTAGCCAGATCTTAACCTCTAGGAGAGAGTTTCTCCATTCTGGATTTTAATGGAATATTGCTTTCTGGGACACAAATATGCCACACTTTCGAGGAAGTTGTCATACCTGTGGGTGGCACCATGCACCCCAATGGTCAAGGGTGCCCCCTTGCTTGTCGCCCTAGAACACTGGAAAAATATGAGAGAGCTGCCCAGCAACTCAGATCCCTGCCTGAAACTACAAGAAGGACTGCCCTGCTAGAACCCTGGCCTGCACCCCAAAGGATTGTACTCTAAATGATTGCACCTGCTGCACTCTTTGGAACTACAGCCCTAAGGACTTTGCTTTGCTTCAAGAAGAGAAGGAGTGCACACTCTGAAAGTAGCAGGTTAAAAGAGCTCCACATGCAACATATCCAACAAGAAAAATGCAGCTGGAAAGCGTCCAGGGGACTTTTAAGGATTTGGCCAGGTGAATTCTGGGAAACGTAGTCCCAACATCCCAAGGACCATCTCAGAGCTTCTAGACCCTTAGATTGGTGTTGTGGACACTTTGAAACCCAAAAAGGACCTTCCGGAAGAAGATCCAGAAGTTTGAGATCATTTGGAGAATTTTTCGAAAAAAACTCCATAAGTTGACTGACCCCTCGTCAAGAGTCAAGCCGCCGTCATCGATCCGCAACCCGGCCTGGATTTCACGTTTGTCTGGCTGAAAGCTCCGGAGCTCAGGACTTCCAGGATTTAATGAGGCCTTACGCTGAACCAAGTTGCCATCATCAACTTGAAATCCGGCCTGATGAGGTGCTTCGCTCGACATCGAGAGAAAAAGCTCCAGAAAAACGACTAAGTCATTATATCCGACTAGCCCTCCATTGCGGTTGTCCTCAAACTTTGTCTTTGTCCCGGTCAAGCATGAGCAGATGTCCTAAGTTGGCGCTTTTCATTTTTAGGCACTAGAAAGTGTCATTTTAATCATAAAAATAATTCCAATTTTTATACGTTGGTGTTGGATTTTTATTGTGTGTTCTGTCTTACTTATTTAATGTATTGTTGTTTCTTTTTAAATGCTTCACACACCTGTCTCCTAAGTTAAGCCTGCCTGCTCGCAGCCAGCTAACAAAGGTTAAGCAAGGGAATAATTTATTGAGACCTTGACTGGACTTTATATTGTGACTGTGGCCTTATTACTAGGGGTAGGTACCTACTTACCCCTACTAATAAACCACCTTCTAACAGTGCTATTTTTAGTGTGTTATTCATCAACGCAAGAGGTTTAGGAGTTCCACTGTGTCCATGAACTCATCTTTTGGGATTGATCCTTACCAGAAAACACTTCCTATGTAATATTGCTCAGTGGGATGTGTGTGGGTTGCAGTCCAACTGGATTCTTATTCATATTGCTGCATTGACTACATAACATAAGGCAAAGAGAGGCAACAAAAAAACAATTAAGCAGCCAAAAGAATTTTCTCTTGAGACTTCGGTAGAGAGAGTTCTTCTTTTAATGGTTTCAAACAAGTGCACATGCAGCCAACGCGTTTCTCCCTAAACAGGGCTTCATCAGGGTTGTGCACTTGTTTGAAACCATTAAAAAAAGAACTCGCTCTATCGAAGACTCAAGAGAAAATTCTTTTGACTGCTTAATTGTTTTTTTGTTGCCTCTCTTTGCCTTATGTTGTGTATAATCTAATTGTAAGGTCTTCAAGCAGCAGACCTTGGAGGTTGGCAACAATATTATCTGTGAATTTTCTGGTCTAAACAAATCAAAGTGACTATCTAGGCTGTATGGCTTCAATCATCCATAGCTGCTTATGTATTTTGAAAAGTGTTGCATTGACTACATCCCTGCACCAGGGGAGCTAGAAATCAGACTGCGGCCCTTAAGGAACAGGGGTGCCCATAAAATGCATCACTGCTGCCATCTTGGAATGACTGCAACCAATTCCAAGGTGGCAGTATTACACAACCACCTTCAAATGATTGAGCTCTCATGCCTGCAGTCTGGGAAGGGTCTGTGGATCAACCAATATCAAATATCCCACCTATAAGAAAGCACGCCACAGCCAAACCAATTTTATCATGTAGGTGAATGTCTTTGTGTCCTGCCTTTCATTTTAAGGAACAATAACATTAGAAAAATAGAGAAATCTACAGGCAGAGGATCACTGTCTTTGACATGTTCAGGCAAACAGTGTAGCAAGATACTGCTTTTCTCCTGATAGCATCCTTGACATGGCTGCAGGCCGTGCACAAGAGCTCACTTCACCTAGAGCCCACTCCCCTGCACATGTCAAACTACTGGCTGCACTCCACTTCCTGGCCATTGGATCTTTCCAGAGGACCACTGGGGTACCGTAGGCATCTCACAGGGAAGCCATTGCTGCTGCTTGTGGCAGGTACTGACATGCATTACCAGGCAAGTACACTAGAATATCACCAAACCATAGTCACTTGTAGAAAGGCACAGGGTGACATGGGAATTCTATGCCATTATTCCAGTCTTGGCCACCCCACCACAGGGAACAACATCTCCGCAACGAGTGGGAGCAACCACTGGCATTTATTAGAAAAGGGAAGCTCCTGTTCCTCCTGAGTGGGGTAGATTGCATCCTGGAGGCTATATCAGGTCTCTGGTGGTCTCAAAGTCAGAGCCTAGACTGTGAACTGCATTTATGCGCTTCTACGTTTAATGTTTGTCAGTTGTGTGTCTGGTTTTCCCCTGTGAATGATGTTTGCATATACTTTTCATGGCGCAGTTTTACCTAGCATAGACAGAGATCTCCACCTACACTGTATAGCATGTCACATATAGGCGTACATGTAAAATGAAACTGCACAAATTACAACTAGTTACTACCAGTAACTTTATAGTAATAATTTGAGTCATATGTGTTACTACCTCATCATCCTAAAACTGTGGACTGTACACAGAGCAGCCAATCTGTATTCATAACTTTATAGCCAATGTGCAATTGTACAATTATTTTTTATCCCCATATTTTCTCTCTTTTTTCCGGCGAAGTTTTTCCATATTATTTGTGGCCCTAGATGGCACTTTTACACTTAAATGTCACAAAGGTGTAGGGATACTCTTCCCACAATATTCCTTGCCATTGAAAACCTTCAAATGTTCCTGTAAAATGGACTTTAAATCCTATCCTGTGGGAAATAGTGTGGACCTCGCAAATATTTCTTAACCTGGGCCTCGGACATGTCAGTCAGTTAGTTTTTCAGAATTTACCTTTTCAGGTTCTTTTCCATCCCGGAAACCCATGCCAATGTACTCCTATAAAAAGCTGAAGTACCTTTCCAGGGTTGGAAAGAGAAGGGCACTCCACTATTTCAGTATGCCTATGCCAATGAGCATATAATCCACTCAAATATTCACGGCGGATCGGGGATTGACAAGGAAATAAGTCATTTATATAGCTTTCTATGCATACTTGATGAATAAATGTATGAAAGTCACAGTCCTCTATAACACATGCAGAAATGCTACACAGAAATACAAAATAAATCTATTTATTTATTCTGTTACAACAAATTATTTTTCCAAGTAAAGAGATCACTTCTCTTGCGCAGCTATTGAATATGAAAATACAAAATACAATTATTCCGGACCATGACAATAGCACATTATGAGTTTTAAAGGATGGGAAACTACTTGCAAATTGTTGGTGAATACCGAACAACTTTGCTGGTGTGTTTGTTCACTAACATTTACAGCTGGAGGCACACCAATCTAGAATTACATTTGCTCATTTGTGTGTGCTTAAGAATTAGGCCCTCGGAATCATACAGACCCATTATTTTACCTACTTTTCCAGATCCCGTGTCAGATTCTGACTTTTTGTCAATGTCTGACAGTCTACAAAGGCTTTAAAAAAATCTGAATTCTTCAACCTGGGATAACACTCATGATATAATGTTATGTATTCTCTATACAATCAGCATGATAAACAAAGGTAAATGTATGTGTGTGTGCAGATTTACTCGTGTAAATCTACTACTGCGCCATTTCTGAGTGTAGATTTACACATACGCTTAGAATTTCATATCTCCACCCTCTCTTAGAGCCACCTTGATTTACTATTGTAAACTTACAGCTGGTAACATTTCACATATAGTGATGGAGCAGGGTTTTGAGAAAAATAAAACCTGCTCGAATTAACTCCCAGTAACATTTACTAATAATGTGCTGTGATAATAGTGTGCACCAACACGAACAACATTGGGAAATGCTTTGCGCATGCAGCACTAATGCTAAGACTAATACATGAAAGACAAGGCCGCATTTTCATTCTGCTTCTAAAATTAATAAAATAATGCTGCTTTTGCACATTAATGCTCTTGTTAGGAAAACATAACATTGGGTTAGTGCAATGGTGGGAGGTAAACAGTGAAAAGTACATTTTCCCGAAAAATAATGTCTGTGTTCTCATTCATTTTAGAAGAAAGTACGGGCCTATATTTCTGCATGAATGTTAAGAGTTAAACGAACAAATATGAAAAACAATGCTGAAAATCGAGCTCTGACAGAGAGAGGAGAGAAGCGGTGGAGGCTAATGTTGTTAACCTTCAAAAGAACGTTGCGTGTCTGCCAAGTAACAGAAAGACGGCCATGGGAATGAAAGGAAGTGTATAAACTTCTTCTGTCGAAAGCGACAGTGCTGAATAATAAAATGTAGAAAAATTGCAACATGTTGCCTTCTCGAGGAAATGTGTGGATAGTGTAATGGGAGAGTGTATTAAACAAAGAACACTAAGAAAACATGACAATGACTATGGTGGTGTGATAGAACACCCCCCGAATCAACCAATGAGAAACTGAGTTTTCGTAAATGTTTCAACTACTGTGGGTTGGACACAAAGGTTTTAGGGTATAATTGAGGTGCCCCAGAGGGGAGGGGCGGGAGAGGCTTTCCTTGAGAGTAGAGGGAGATCGTCGCTGTCCGTCGGTTTGCTGATTGAGGCCTACCTGTTTCCTGTTCCTGTTCCCGTATCCAGTATCCTGATCTAATCTTTGTTCCCTGACTCTGTCTCAGGGGACCCCTTACTATCTCCGTGGCCAGGGGGTGGTATTTCCTCTATTTCCTTAGGTTAGTATTAGCTAAATGAACGGTACTTCGCATAATAATTTTGCAAATGTATTTGTCTCTGAAACTTTTGTCTCTTCGCCTATCCACTCCTTCTTGTGCATTATTCATTGATGATATGAGTTTGACTCTGTTTCCAATGATATATGTTCTCTCTCTCTGTGATTAATGCATTGTTTACATTGTGAACCTGTACATGTTTGAGCTCTTATTTTTACATTATTTGGTGATAAACATTATTAACTTTACACTGAGTTTGTGGTTATTTAGTGAGATAGTTAGATAGATTGTAATATTATTACCATCAACTTCTCAACTTTAGGTCCATCGACCAGAGGAAAGAAGCTTGACATGCAGGCTCACTTAGTTATTTAGAGTATTAGATTCAAGCCTGTAATAATGTACCGCTAATTTTCATTTAGTGTTCAATTAGTCTTGACAAACTGAAGTTTACAGCGTCATTCAGTGGGTTATGTGTGGTAAGTGTGTATGGGCCCGTGTTGTGTTATGTTATTGACCCATGTTTGGCGTTGGATCAATAGCTAGACGTCTCTTTCACCAGGGAGGAGGTCTTCCTATTGGAAACTATAAGAAAAAAGAAAGACAAGGTGGAAGCGGAGTCAGAGATCTCCGGCCATAGGTTAGAGAGTAGCATCGTGTAGCAATACTGTAGCACTAAATGAAGTTTTAGGAATAGGTCCCTTTGAGTCCAACACAAAAACCCAGTGTACTTTGGAATTGAGAAATTGGACCTGAGATTGTGAAATTAAACCCACCTCAGGCATTGCTTTTGTCACATTTATACAGTCTGAAATGAATCAAAAACAGGAATGCATCAGGAAACTTAAGCATGGTTCAGGTTCAGCTTCTGCATTAACTCAGTCATTGTGTTAGGGAGACTTTCAACATCATCAGTGGAAAATAAATATAGGGCCTGATTTAGATCTCGGCGGACAGGTTATTCCATCACAACCGTGACGGATTTCCTGTCTGCCGAAATATAAATCCCATAGGATATAATAGGATTTATATTTTGGCGGGCAGGATATCTGTCACCATTGTGATGGAGTAACCCGTCTGCCGAGATCTAAATCAGTCCCATAGTCTTACACTGGTTGATTTGAGAGATGCGTTATCTTTACCAGATGGAGTATAACATATTATTGGCATTTGTTGCGTGAAATCTGTCATTTTAATAGTATTGCAGGAATGTCAGTAATTCTAATGCAGTGCTGAAAATGGTAAAAAGTTTAATCTGGGAACCAATAAATTTGAAGCAGTAGAAAAGGGGCAGAGTCTTAGGATGCAATATTAGGAGTAGAGTAGAGTCAGTCTATGCATTGTTTTAGGCAAACTCTAACCCTAAATCAATTGTAAACAAAGAAAAGTGTGATATTAATTGTTCTGGTTTACTAGGTTGGTCACAAAAAGACTGCAGTTTAAGTGGTCTGAAAAAGAATAGGGTCTCTAAATGGGCTGTGGTTTAAGAAGAGTAACTATGAATCAGGTACGTTTTTATAATTAAGGGCATGTTCCTATGCATGTGACCTGAAATCACATTGGCCTATCCCCATCTCCTACTCTTCCCCTTCCTTCCTCCTACCTTCTGTTCCTACTTACCATCCTCATCATGGTCCCTCCACCTTGGTCCTTCTCTTTCTCATCATCATCACTCTACTGGTCCTCCTGCTCAACGATCTCCTCTTCGCTTTGCTCCTAGTGCTCCATGTGGGCCTGGTTCTTTTCTGGGTCCTGGTCATGTCCTGGTCCTTTTCCTACTGCTAGTCATCATCTAAATCCTGGTCCTGTGTTCTAATGACTCCTGATATACTGTCTGTGATGTAGGGACTCCGGATTTGAAGTCTGCAAAGTAAAGGTAACACCGCCACTCTTTACAATATCAGAGAATGTTTTGCACCATTAATGCATGCCAACTATCATTGCTCAAAAAGTATTTTACCCAATAGATGTGGGGGCTACAAAATGCTTGACCAGCCTCTCATTGATGGTCGTCCTGTGTTTGTACTCATTGTGTCAGTGAGCTGTTATAGCAAAAGAACAGTCCGTATAAGCATATTGATACAAATGAACATAGTCCCATAGTGTTTACGAATAGTTGAAGGTATAACACATGATGAGAAAAAAGGAGACTTAGACAATGGACCAGAATGTCCAAAGACAGTTCCTAAGTTGGAAAACATCAAACAAGGCAGTAGTTGAGTGCTGCCAAAAGGACAGTGTGTATTAGACCCACAGTTAGAGTCAATTCTGGTTTCCATCAGAAACAGAAGCTAGTCAATGGTGAGGAGCAGCACGTTCAGCAGGAAATATAGATATTTCTCAACTCATGAATTGTTTTCGGAAACTCTGTACATGCTACAGTCTTTTGTATCTTCTTTCATACCACAGACTGACCTGCTAGAACTAGCTTGATTCAGAGAAGGCAAACTCAGAAGACAAAATCCCTAACACAATACATCATTTGTCCGGCACAAATAGTAGATGATCTGTAATCAATGGTTTGTGGTGCGCTATTTCAATGAAACAGCACTACACTACTTTGAGAGATGGTCTGAAGCTACGATTGAGTCTGAAAGTAAACAGTACAGAAAATTCCCTGTTGTGAAGGAAGGATAGCACTACAGCAGAGAAAGTGAAAACAAGATGGTCATCTCATTAGAGAACAGGAAGATGAGATATTCCTATGCAGTCTGAGTATAATGGACTTGCCTGATGACTTCAACTATTCCCTTCTTGAAGCACTCTCTTCATGGAGAGAAAGAGACAAGCCCTGGAAACAAACACACAACCACAATGGGACGCTAATGAGGTACATACTGTCATAACCTGTCTCAACTATATTGTATTCTTGTGGATACAGTAGTGTGAACTCCACTTTCTCTATGAAGTCCCACCCATACTCCTACAACTGCCCCAATGAAATGCCCCATTTTCCATGACCAGTATCTGATATTGACTTTCTCTACTGCCCCTCCTTTGCCTTTTGTTGTCTTAAATAATAATTTAATTTACATGGTGCATGATATTGCACTTCAGCATTCCTAAGTGTTTTAAAAATCAATGTAATGGTGTTCCATTTACTGGTTTTACTTTCGGCAAGATGAAAGCTTGAAGCCATGAATTTTAGTTGTGACCTGCAGATCAAAATAGGTGTCTTTCACCCTCTCTGTCTTTTGTCGCTTTCTCTCTTTTGGTCTCTCATTAACTTTCTCTTCTCTCTCTCTGTCACTCTTATACAGTTTAACTCCGCACACCTCTCTTTTGTCCTCTTCTCTCCCTGAATTGCTTTCACTTCTCTTCTTTTGAGGTTGCACATTCTTGTCTCTGTAACTACCATGTCATATTCACACTTTCTTATTCTCTCCCTTTGTCACCACCTTTCATTCCACATGTAGGAAAGTCCACAACCTTTAACATCCCAGGACGTGGAGCAATATGTTTAATAGAAACCAAACTTCCTAGATATTGCTCCTCATTCACATTTATCCTGTTTCAATTTCAACAGTTTGTCACCTAGAGCCTTAATGAACAGCTTCCAATCCAAGTGCAAGCCCAAACTCTTTCCATAGTCCAAAATATCAACTTGGAATACAAGTATTCCATTCAACGCCTGCAGCACATCACCCATCATGCATTGAAAAACATCAACTACAGAAGCAAGCCCAAAGGGCATCCTACAGAACTGGAACACATCATTGAGCGGTAGAAAAGCAGTTAAGTGCCAAGTCTCCTTTGCCTATACAACTTAATGATATGTAGAATACGTCAAGCTTTGAGAAAAAATTCACTCCTGCGAAAGTGCGAATCATTTCCTAAATTTTAGGTAAAGGTGGCTGTCTACTCAAAAGGCCTTATTGAGGCTTTTAAGTTCAATACACATTCTCAATTCGTTATTTTTCTTTGTGGTCACCACAATCAGGGATAACCATAGCGAAAACTCCACAGGTTCAATAACCCTATCCTCACAAAGCATAGAAAAGTAATTTATCAACACCTTCACAGACACTTAAACGTGTACATCTCAATTTACGCATAACTGATATGATACCTTCCTTTAATCACATGGCGTGCTGAAAAATTTCAAGCTTCCAAAGTTTTAAATCAAATACATCTCTATGCCTTGCTAGAACATCCTTCAATCCACAAACATCCACACTGGCATCTTCCACACACAGAATTTGTTGCACACAACCAGGTTTTAAAACAATGCACAAACATCCCTGGTGATGCCACCTCAAAATGTCTGGTCCATCAGAAGAAACAAATCTTTCTTTGAACTTTACATCCCTCAATTTTGACAAAAGAATCAAAATAACCCTCAATGTCAATAGTACCATTATAACCTGGAGGATTAATGTAATGCTTACAGATATTTTCCAGTTGAAAGTTTCCCCCAAAATAAGGGTAATTTTTTTTTTTTTTAATTAAACTTTTTATTGCATGAAAAAACGAACCAGTGCTGGTACAACAAAGTCAGGTCTCTGTAATCAATACCCCCACCTATATATACATACAGTGTTAAAATGTCATTCAACCCGCGACAGAGCAGGGACTCCTTCCTGATAATATACAGACACATTTCCAATTTCAATAATGGACCAGATAATCCTTGTCGTATAAGCGGGAAACAACAGGCAGCTGGTACTGAGGAGAACAGGAATGTTACGCTTACGGGGGTAAGGCCAGCACTTCTGCCGTCAGTCGGGCCGTCAATGTTTGTCGTTCTTCGTGCAGCTCCCTCGTCGGGGAAATGCAGATGTCTCCTCTGTACTTATTCCACCCCCCCCCACTTCTGGTCCCACTTCTTGGGGCAACCTCGTCCCCTGAATACCGATTTTTCGGCGATCATGGTGGTGTCCATGTCTTTTGCCCAGTCGCCCAGGAGTGGGATCGTCGCCACCCCCCAGTGTCGTGCAATATTCCTCTTCGCGATTAAGAAGCCCATGGAGGCCCATGTCCGTTCAGCATGTGTGAAATCAGACGTTTCCCAAATGTTGAGTAGACATAGTTGGGGAGATAAACCCAGGGATTTGCCACCCGCCCTCTGGAGTTGACGAGCAATTGCCACCCAGTAGTCCTGGATACATGGACAGTCCCAGATGATATGGAAGAAAGTACCCTCCTGATTACAGTGTCGGAGACACAACGGATCGGGGCGTCTACCCAACCTGAACAGAAGTTTGGCATCGAAATAGGCTCGATGAAGGATCTTGAATTGGAGCAGTCGCCTGCGCATGGGAATGGCTATTTCGCGGGCCGACGCAAGGGCGTCTCGCCAATTGTCATCCTCGATCGCTCCCAGATCCCCCTCCCACTTTACCCTGAGTTTCTGCATCGGGTCAACGCGATTATTGATCAGTTTCTTGTAGGTCAGCGAGATGGCCTTGCGGTCCATGGGATCCAACAATAACCGGTCTTCCAGGGGGGACGAATCGGGGAGGGAGCCCTCGCTCGGCAGGGCGGCGGCCACAGCGTGCTTAATCTGTAAATACCTGAACGTCTCGGAGGGAGCCAGCTGATATTTAGTTTGGAGTTCCTGGAAAGATGCTAGCCCTCCCCTGGCCCATATATCTTTAACCGTGGAGATACCGATTAAGTCCCATTTGTCAAACCCTGGCCAGGTACTGAGGTGACCCAGAATATCGGGCTCCCACAGGGGAGTCGCTTTCGTCAGTCGCTTATGCCAGCCTAGCTTTTAGTGACGTTGTGCCAGATCTCGACCGTGCGCGCGGTGGGGCCTGTTAGGTTGAGTTTACGGGGGTTGGTATAGAGTGCTTTGTTATAGCCGCCTCTTCCCAGAAGCCAGTGGTCCGTGCGAAAGGTAGGCTCATCATGGGGTTCAAACACCCAGCGGTTAATTACGCTCAGTTGGGACGCCTGATAGTATAGTCTGATATCGGGCAGGCCGATGCCCCCGTCATACCAGCCCATGGTAAGTTTGTTCATGGCGATGCGCGGCGTGCGATCCTCCCACAGCAGTCCCCTCAATACCCCGTCGATTTGGGCAAAGTAAGAGTCTGGTATCAGGATGGGGGTGTTCTGCAGGGCGTACAGAAACCGTGGGAGCGCCAACATTTTGAACAGGGACGCGCGTCCTAGTAAGGTGAGAGGAAGAGAGCGCCAGTGCATCGCGTCAGATTTAAAACGTTGAAGGGGCCCAAGTAGGTTGCACTTGAAGAAGAGATCGGAGTCGGGAGTGACAAAAATGCCCAAGTACCGAAAACCCTGAGGGGCCACCGGGATGTCATATCCCCGCGGGCTCGCCGGCGTGGGACCCCACAGCGCAAACATCTGGGACTTGGACCAGTTTATTTGATATCCAGAATGGGCGCCGAAAATATGAAAGATGTGGAGCACCCGTCGCAGTGACCTCGCCGGAGAAGCCAGGTATAAAAGGATATCGTCGGCATACAGCGAGATCCGGTCCTCGTGATGGGATGTCCACCTTAGGCCCCGTATCCCGGGGTCACCCCGGACCCATACCGCAAGTGGCTCCAAGACAAGGGTGAAGAGTAACGGCGACAAGGGGCAACCCTGCCTCGTGCCCTGATGAAGCGGGAAAGTGGCAGAGCGATGGTTATTGACGACTACATGAGCCGTAGGGCACGTGTACAATAGTCGGATCCAACGGATTAGTTTGGGCCCGAACCCCAGGCGAGCCAGAACGGCGAAAAGAAAGTCCCACTCAATAGTGTCAAAGGCCATGGAGGCATCCAATGACAAGAGAAGCGCGTCTTCCTCTATGGTATGTAGTCTGCCGAGGACCCCATGCACACGGCGCAAATTACGGGCTGTGCTCCTTCCCGGCATGAACCCGGATTGGTCTGGGTGTACCAGGTCCTAGATATAATGGAGGAGACGATTTGCAAGGAGTTTGGCCAGGATTTTGGCCTCGACCGTCAGAAGGGAGATGGGGCGATATGATTTGCAATCCTCGACCGGCTTGTTTGGTTTATGAATAACTACAATCGCTGCATTACGGATTTCAGTGGGGAGGACTCCCAGCTCAAAACATTCCTTGTATAGATTTAACAAGTGAGGAGCCAGTAGCGTTGACATGGGCTTGAAAAGCTCAATGGGGAGCCCATTGGGGCCCATGGCCTTCCCAGATCGAACGTCCTGGATGGCTTTCTGAACCTCCAACACTGTGACGTCCGCCTCCAGAGCCTCTCTGTCCTGTAGGGAAATGGTGGGGACATCTATTGTGACCAAAAGGTCAGCGGATAGCGAGGCCTGAGACGTGGGGGAGCCAGTGTACACCTCCTCATAGTATCTAGCGAATGTATCAGCTATTTGTTGAGGGTCAGTGATGAGAGTACCCTGCGGATTTGCGATCACGCGGACCCATCTGGCAGCTTGTTCCCGTCGTTCGAGCCATGCCAGAAGTTTACCTGTCCGTTTGCCCTGCTCATAAATTCTATGTTGGGAGGCTAACGAGAGCGCTGCAGCATCCTCTGTGAGGAGCTGTCGATAATCCAATCTCGTAAGTGACAAGCTATGCCCGATGACAGAGTCAGGGTCTCGGGCCAACAACTCCTCCAAGCGTGAGATCTCAGCCTCCAGCTCCAGTACTCTCTTGGCTCTCTCTGCCCTGTGACCCACCATGAGCGACAAAGCCCTACCCTTTATGACCGCCCCGAAGGCCCCCCACAACGTCACTGCAGAGTCGACTAAGCCCACATTCTCCGCAAAATAATATTCAGCGTCTGTGCGGAGAGCGTCTCTGATGTGTGGAATCTTCAATGCCCACGGGTGGACGGAAATAATGTGGGGGCGCCCCCCACAACGAGAACCCAGAGTCACTAAGACCGGAGAATGGTCCGATATCCCACGAGCCAGACAGCTCGACCTCGTGAAGAGTTGGATATCTTGGGCATGGGTAAATACATAGTCGATTCGCGACTGACTGCCGTGCACCCCCGACTGGAACGTGAAGCGAGTAGACGATGGGTTAAACCATCTCCACACACCCACAATCCCCAGAGCGTTCGCAAATTCCGACAGGTGCGACCCTTTAGAAGGGTACCCCCGGGGCGGCAAGCGGTCGAGAGAGCCCTCCATCGCAAGATTGAAATCTCCCCCCAACATCAGTACCCCACGCGGCAGCTCCAGGAGTAGAGTTCCCAGATCACGCAACGTGGTGCGCTGTAAACCGGGAGGCGCATAAACAGAGACCACATTAACAACCCTTCCCTCCCAAGAGCCAGAGACCACCGCGTATCTGCCCTGGGGGTCAGTCCAGGTATTGTGAACGATGTAGGGGCAGCCCCTTCGCTGCAAGACCCCCACCCCCCTGGAGCCCGAAGTGAAACCGGAGTGGACCACCAATTTGTATCCTTTCCTGTTCAAGGCACCGCAGGTATTCCCGATCAGATGCGTCTCCTGCAAGAGGTCCAAGTCAAGTTTATTGCGCTTGATGTACTGCAACACAATACCCCGCTTGATTTTGTCACCCAGTCCATTAACGTTCCAAGTGGACAGATTAAGTGTCAGTCCCTGTGTCATCACAGTCGTCTAATGGGAGTCCAGAAGTGGCGGATAGTCAGGCCTGGCTGGGGATAGACCAGGTGTATGCCCTTGGCCGCGGCGGCAGTCGACTGATGCATAGGGGTGTATAGGTGAACAATGGCATGTACCAGTACCAAACATAACAAAGACAAAACCCATGGGATATAACATGTTCGGATTAAAAACAATATCAAGATTGACATTCCACAACAACCCCTACCCTCCCTCCCCCAAACCCAACGTTTCTTCCCCCACCCCCTCCCTGCCTCCCTGCTGGGTGGTAACAAACCCCCCGCCCCCAAACTAGCAGAGTGCCTATCGCCCACCCTTCAAATACCTTAAGGGGTCGTGAACCAAACCGAGCACATATGCCTGTCATATGGTCATTTTACCAACTGTAACCAGAAACATTAATCATGTTTGTGCCGGAGCGGTGGCCGGAGCCCAAAGTATAATCCGCAGCTCCCGCATATTGAAACGGAGAGCAGGCAAACCCAGGGAAACAATTCAATTACACATATATGATAGCACAGTTCGGAGCAGCAGAGTTCGGTGCTTGTGAGAGGGAAAAGTCAATGTTTACTCCCCTCAGGCCGTCCGTCCCCGTCATCAACCCCAAGGGATAAATATACAGACCAGTCATTCTGCGCCTCCTGTCGCGCCTTGCGCGTCGTCTGGCAACGGCGAGCCACCTCCGGGGCCACGGGCGCCACCCTCCCGCCGCACACCACGGCCTCGATTGTTGTTGCGGCCCGTCGTTCGCCAGCCCTCGAGCCAGTCCCAGGTCTCCTCCGGGGAGGAGAAGAACCAGGATTTTCCATCCGATTCCACTCGCAGCTTGGCTGGGAACATCATTGCATATTTCAGGTCTTTATCACGGAGCGCCTTTTAACTTCCAGGAAGCTTCGACGCTGTCTCTGCACCTTGAGGGTGAAGTCCGGGAAGAAAGAGATGCGACTGTTTTGGAAGTCAACCGGCGGAGCAGAGCGGGCAGATTGCAGAATAACGTCCCTATCTCGAAAGTTGAATATCCTGGCAAGGAGCGGTCTCGGGGGGGCACCAGGCCTCGGCCGACCCCCGGGGACACGGTGCGCCCGCTCCACCGAGAAGAAATTGGACAGACCCTTCGGCTTGAGGTAGGTAGTGATCAGCTCCTCCACGAACAAGTCCGCCGAAGGCCCTTCTGCGCGCTCCGGGACACCAATAATGCGGACGTTGTTGCGTCTAGAGCGTCCCTCGTAGTCATCCAGCTGGGCTTCGAGCTTCGCAGTGTGTTGCTGCAGGTCCTCCACCTTCCTCCATAGCCCCGACGTGTCCTCGGTTAGTGAGGTTGCCTTGAGTTCTACCTCCTTGAGGCGTGAGTTCATTGAGCGCATATCCTCCCTGATGAGGGAGACCTCGGTGGACACCGAGTCGATACGTGTTTCCAGGGACGTGCGGACCGTAGTGATAGCTTCTAAGATGTCCTGAAGCGTCGGCTCCTTTTTCTTCCCACCGGCCTCAGACTTGTCCGAGGCAGGGGGACCGTCTTTAGGGCTGGCACCCGGGACCCCCTCCCAGGCGAACTTGGACAACTTGGAATGTAGCGCGGCCCTTCGAGCCGCGGCCCCCGCCATATTCGTTACGGATCTCACTCACGCAACCGGGTGTTACACTCTGTACCAGCGTTCAGGGCGCTCTCGGTCGCCTCTCAGTAGCAGCGGTGGGTGCCCCAAGTAGCCAACCTTCAAAGTCCCTCGGTGCACGGGATCGCCACCCGCGGGCCACAGCCACCCGGGGGCCGCACCCCACTCTCGCACCCTATACCTCAATCAGAGCAGGAGGGCCCCGACTTCAGGGACAGCTCAGCCGGGGTTAGTTATCTCCTCCCGGACGACTCTGCGGCAGGCGGGGCCGCGATGTAGTAACCCAGGGCAGTCACAGGGCCACTGCTGCGCTGGGTGGTGATGGGGCCAGGAGCAGAATTGCCGCCAGATACCGCGTGTGCCGTCAGGCCCAGTCCACCCCCGCTATGGCACTTGCAGCGAGTGTGTAGGTGAATCGGCAGTGCAGTCTAGGGCCAGAAACCTTGGTCAACACCGGTAAGCATCGAGCCTCTCCGGCCGGGCACTCTCCGCCCTGCGAGCTCCACGCCGGCGTTGAGTTATCAGGCTGGGGTCGATGCGGGCGCCAGCCTACGCCCCGCAGTCGCGGGTCAGTTCGGAGCTCCCTCCGCTCCCTGTCCGAGTTCGCACCAGGGCGGCCGGTGCACACCTCCGGTACAGTGCAGCCCACAGCGCCGACAGCGGCGGAGCAAGGCCGCCCCAATCGCCGTCTGCAGCCGCTCGCTACTCACAGTGCGGAGATCAGCGCTCAGCGCCAGGATACAGTCCAGAGCCCACACGATCACCAGGCCGCGCGGTGACTACACAGCAGCAATGTCGGAGGTCCCGCAGCAGACGCTGTACACCTCCGATCCAGTCGCGGGAGGTGGCAGTCCGTTCCGGCGTCCCTCCGGCAGCAGCTATGTAGGAAGGAGCTCCGGTCTGGGTACAGTTGGACGGATTATTCACGGATATTGGTGCTCGGTGCGGTGGAGCCGACGGACTACACGGCCATCTTGATGCCTGGCCTGGCCACGCCCCCATAAGGGTAATTTTTGACCCAGAGTCAGTGAGTAATGGGTTTAGTACATCATCCTCAATGAATTCCTCAATAGGATCTTGGAAACTGGAGAATCATTTTCATGTACTCTTATTGTCAAACCCAGACTGTCCATTTTGGTTGTCAGTGTTTGTTCAGCATCATCAGCAGTGACCACATTCACCCCACTAGACTTGGTACTCATTTTACAAAAGTGGGCAAAGTGACCAGTAACACCACGCTTTGCACGTTCTTTAACAGGAGCAGGACATTGCTTTTACACTGCTGAAATTTTGATCCACAACAATATTGCATATTGCCATTGAACGATTTCTTCTTCTGAAGCTTTTTGCTGTAATTGGTTTTGTTACAATTAACAGCACAAACCAGATCTTCATAGTCTTTGCTAAGCACCTTAGCTGATTCTTTGGAGACCTGGAAACTATTAGCGATATCAATTGCTTCATCCAGAGAAGGGTTCTTGTAAGTATGTCATCTTTCCTGTATTTTCTTATTGAAGCACAGATTTGGTCTCTAATGAGCTGATCAGTAAACAGGTCTCTAATGAGCTGATCAGTAAACAAAGTAGATTCACATTTTGCAGCTAAGACCCTTAGTGGTGCCACAAACATGCCTACAGATTCCATGGCAAATTGCTCCGTCAAAAAGAATGACTAATAAATTCAGTGGTTTGGAAAAATACTTCTCCAGTCTTTTCACTGCCTCTTCATATTCATTGATTTCATCCTCATGATCATCAGCAGTGATAAGTAGTAAATGTGCAAAAATGCTGTGACCCTCCATTCGTAAAGAATGCTCTAGTAGCCATCTTTTCCTAGCAGGTTTATTTTTAACCCATCATTCACACCAAAAAAAGGGTTTAATGCTCTGAACCATTTGTTCCAAGCTATAGATGGTTCACCAGGTGCTTGTAGAAAAGAAAGTAGAGGAGTAATAGTTTGCATAATTCTCAAATGCCACAGAAAGTGGAAACACAGTGTAAACGGAAATCCACACAATACAAAGAGCACTCTGCACATTGTTACAGTGACTGAACTGTGGCAATGAACGTTGTTGGACTTGGCCCTCTCTGCAGTGTCACCCCCCAAACTTTTTGCCTTCACCCTCCTGTTTTCTGAACTCGTTTTTGTTAGCTTTAGCACTCTGCACACTTTAACACTGCTAACACGTGCTAAAGTGCTTGTGCTCTCTCCTTTAAACATGGTGAAATTTGCTTCCACCAAATTGGAACATTTACTTTACTTCTAGTACCTAGTAAAGTGGTACTGCATGTACCCAGGGCCTTTAAATTCAATGCTACTAGTGGGCCTGCAGCACTTATTGTGGCACCCACTTAAGTAGCCTTTTTAAACATGACTTGGGCCTGCCATTGCAGCCTGTGTGTGCAGTTTTAAATGCCATTTGGACCTGGCAATAAAAACATGTTTGCATGCATAACCCTTCCTTTTCAATAGATATAAGCCACCCCTCGGGTAGACCCTAAACAGCCCTTTGGGCAGGGTGCATTGTATTTAAAACCTGGACATGTACTTTTAAGTTTTACAAGTCCTGCTACTGAAACGCTCATAAATTCATTCTTCACTATTGCAAGGCCTACCTCTCCCTCAGGAGAACATTGGGTTAACTTATGACACTTAATAAGTGATAACGTTTGATTGGGAGCAGCAGGCAGTCTGAGGAATTATATGCTAAAGTTGGATTTTAAGTCACAATTCAGAAAATGACACTTTTAGAAAGTTGTCACTTTTGTTGTCCTAACCATTTGGTGCCTGCAGCCTGTTCCTGGGTTACATGACTAGGTGTAGTTAGCAGTTCACCTTTATGTAGTCCTCCCAGACAGCATCATGATAGAGGGTCTGAGTGTTGGCAGGATGGGCCATCTCTGACTTGATAGAGGGGCAGAGTTGTCATTTACCACGCTTGCACTTCAAAGGCATTAGCTAAGCTCGCATATAAAGGTATTCCAGGCACCTCTGTAGGGGGGAACTCTAGAAGCTTCTCCCACTTCAAAGTGGGCACCAGGTATAAATATTAGACCCTCGGAGCCACTCTTCAGTACACTCCTGGCCCTGTGGATACTACAGAAGGACGCCCTGCTACTTGAGGCCTGCCCTGCGTGCTGAGACGGAAGACTGGACCCGCACCCTTCGTCCTAGGCTCAAGTCACTCCAAGGGTTCCTTCTGTACATTAATGGCCTTAGTGCAGCTCTTCTTGAAACTGTTGAGGATGCTCCGATCACTGGCAGGAAAAAGGTCCCCATATTGTCATACGCAGACAATGCGGTTCTATTATTCAGAACCCTGAACGGCCTTAATGTGCTGTTCCTATAATTTGTATTTTTCATGGGGACCCTGGGGCTGGCCACAAATCAAGCTAAGACTTTCATTATGGTATGCAAGCCCAGAAATGTTAAGATGCAGAGAATTTGTTTACATGGTCAGCCGGTTGCCTAGACTGAGGACTTTTCATACCTGGGCGTTGTTATGGGTGCCAGGGGTAACTGGGGCCCCTTTTTAACCAAAGCGAGGCAGAACTTTTTAAGTGCGGTAGGTTTTATTTTTAATTTGGCTAAGCGTATTGGGAAAAAAACAGTTGCCTTCCTCCTGGAAATTTATAAGAAGAAGAGTCTCCCGGCTCTTGCTTATGGTGCAGAGTTCTGGGGCTACTCCAACACTAGCTCATTTCAGGTCGAAAAAAATAGGGTGTTTAGGGGACTTCTAGGTGTCCCACCTTCATGCTCCACTTATATTTTACACCAGGAGCTAGGGATGGATTTCGCCGAAGATATTGTTAAACTTGTCCCCTTGACCCTGTGGTGCTCATCTGGGTGAGCCCTCATGCCTTGCTAAGCAGAGAGATTATCATCGATCGCCTCAAGTGTGAGAAAAGCATGAACATCCCGTGCCTTGATTACATTAATATTATATTCACAAAATTAGGTAAGCCAGCAATTTTTGCCTATCCTTCGTCAATTTGTTCATTATGTTTTCTGACTAGTCTGACAGGAATCCTGCTAATCAAGACCACAGTCTCTGTACTTCTTCCCTAAATTGGACATGGTGAGTACTTAGGCACACCCCAGATTGGCTAATGGTGTACTCTTGTAAGTCCCTAGTAATGGTACTAAGGTACCCAGGGCATTGGTACACCAGGGGTCCACCATGGGCTGAAGCATGTATTATGCCACCCATGGGAGGCCACTCAAATTGTGACTACAGGCCTGCCAATGCAGCCTGCGTAGCTGGTGCTAGCACCACTATGACAGATATAAGTTTCCTTATATTCCTATGTCACCCCTAGGGCAGGCCTTTCAATCCTGACGGCATGGTGCTCGGTTATTAGTGTGAGGGTGCCCCTGCATGAGGACACACCTACAATCCAAGGAGTCCATTCTCCCAGGTTGTAAGTGCATCAGCCATTACGATACATAGAGTGGCCATGCATCATTTCTCGATGGCTAACTCTAAACTGGCTGTAACATACCCAGTCGTGTTTGGTATGAAACATGTTGGAATCATACCCCAACACCGTAATTAGTGTTGGAGGTATGATTCCATGCCCTGTAAAGCTCCTTCGGGAGGCCCTCAGTGCTCCCGGCACCAGTCTTCTAGACCCGGACAGTAAACTATTGCTGCTGCCAACCAGAGACACGATTCTGCCCTCCTGCTGGTGAGCCAAGCTCGAGCAGAGGAAGGCAGGACAATAGGTTTTCTGTCACAGGGAGGTGTGACCACCTCCCAGAAAGGACTTAATGTATTGGGACAGGGTGGGGGCGCTTGCCAGGTCCACTAGACTTCTTCGAAGGGCACATTTGGTGCCCTCCTTGCATAATCCAGTTAGAACCACTTTAGGGAGCTGTTGGCTCTCGCTCTGGTACGAAACTGGACAAAGGACATGGGAGTATCCCCCCCCTGTCCAGCCCCTCTTGTGGGAGGGACCCCTGAATCGCCCCAACCTTTTCCTTAGGGTATTTAAGGGCTTACCTGTGGGTGGTTCCTTAGAGATTCAGATCCAGAACCACTTCATCTTCAACGATCTGGGCACTTTGGACTTTGCTGGACTTCGCTTTGAGAACCGAGACTGCAACTGGGAAGTATCCTGCTGCTCCTAGTCTCATCGTGCTGCTAGTCTTCTGTGTCGCCTGTGCCTATGCTCCATACAGATTCTTCTACAGGCCTGTGGACATCCAAGACACCCGAAGGAATCTCCCTTAAAGTGAAAGAGTCACTTCACTGCATCTGCAGCCATCGCAACAAAGCTGACCGGTCTGCTGTTCCTGTGCTCATACGGACTCTGAAAGGTTCAACAACACAGGTTGTGGTTCTGCAACTCCCGCAAGTTTGAAGCCAGTATCCCTCGTCAGAACCGCTGGAGCAGTACCCCTGTGCACTGCTTCGACCACCCATTGCCAAGGCTTGTTGACTCTCTTCACCAGAGATCTTTGGGCTCCAAGAAGCTCCAGCCTCAAGCATCTCTTGCAACCAAGGTCTTCGCCTGCACCACCTCCTTACCGTGGGCCTTCATCATTTGGTGAGCTGGTCAAGGTCCTCCTGCGACTCCTGTGCCTTCTGCACATGGGTCCTTTTGAGGGTGTTCTTTGGCTCCAGTGGGTTCCCCTGCTTGCATGGGGCCTGCTCTGACTTACCTGCTCGTGGTGAGTCACTTGGACCTTGCTGGTCCCGACACTGCACTTTTTTTGCATACTACGTTTGTTGCCGTTGCCAAGGCTTGTTGGTGCTCCGACAGACACCGACTCCCTGGCTCTTGACATCCGACATGGGACATCTTGTGAATGGCTGTTGGTCTTCCACAACTTCGCCTAGTCCGCACAGCTGCAGCTCCAAGGTCACTGTCAACTCTCCTGCATCTCTGACATTGGTGGGCATTCGTCTCCCGTGCCTCCTGGTCACTCCTGAGTGAGCATAGACTCTGTCCCCTCTGCTTGCAGGTACCTCTCATCTTGAATCCACCTTTTGGTTCCACCGGACACTTTCACCTTCTTCGCCAGCGGCATCTTCTCTGAAGTCCTACATTGTGGTCTACGGCGGTTTCCGATGTCACTTCGCACCTATGCACCCGGCTTCTCTGGTGTAGGTATCCTGGTTCCCGGGGTATCCACAGGTGGGGTAACTCTCCAACCTTCCATCTTCCACAGGGTTTCTTCAGGGTCCTTTGGGAAGCGTCCTTTTTCTTCAAAACTGCAACCGCGACTTACCCATTGACTTGAATTGAGCACGAGGTTGTGTTCCCACTCTGCACACGTCCTCCGTGGTGTTCCTGGGTACCTACCTTGGGTGGTTCCTTGGGTCCCCGGCTCTTCTACGTCTTCTGGGTCCAGTCTCGACTTAGGTCGTCGTTCGCCTTCCACTTTATTAGTATATGGTTTGGTCTCCCCCTGGAGACCACTGTGTATTTGTGCTACTTACGTGTTATATTACTAAAGTATTGTGTGTATTGTGATTATATCTCCAGGTAGGAGATATTGCAATATGTTAGTGAGTGTTTATAATAAATACATATTTTTATAACTACACTGTGTGGTTCATTTTCACTTAACCTACACTATATCATTAGTACTGGTAAAACAAGCTGCTTTACACTACTTCTGGACTAAGCCTGAAGGCTGCTCTCCACAGCTACCACTTAGAGAGCTTTCTAAGGTTGTCTAAGACCACTAAAATCACCATAAGGGATGTCTGGATTAGTGCAGGGTGCTACACTTACTTAAGTGAGCACTATATACTAAGCCAGCCTCCTACAGTGCACGGCAACGACCAACCATGTTGTCCGGCCTGCTCTTTGTGCTACAGCGATGCCCATCCGTGATGCTCTCCCTGCTCCTCGCAACCTCCTCCACTGTGAACAGAGCTCTTTGCACTGGACTCTAGAAGGTAACTCAGCTGAACTAACCTGGCCCCTGTATCTGGCTCATGCTCCTTTGCGGTCAGCCTGAACGTATGACTTTCATCCAGTGTTGAACGACCAGATAGCTGCAAGTGGCTCTTTGTGCTTTTGGGTGCTATACTATACTATAAAATCGCCCCCCCCCCGCTCCTGATCATTGGGTGTAGACAAACTCAGTAAAAATCAAGATGACCGCAACGAACAGCTGGAAGACATGGTCTGCCCAAATAATCATAGGTTTGAGTTATATCCAAGCGTCTGCCATGAACAAACCAACTAATCGTATGGGTCTGCCCCTCAAAAGCTTAATTTTGGTTTTAGATAAGTTCATCATAAGGCTGTTGTCACAACATTACTGAGAGAAATCATCTAAAGACCCTGGAAGACCTATAGGTGTCTTATGCAATATTACACAGTCATCAACATATGAAATCATTGGAATTTTTTTTGCTACCCAGTTTAAGAAAGTGGCCTTATCAATTTCAAAAAGTAAATCAAAAATCAACCAGATATATTATAGTCTTACAGCCTTCTGCCAAGGGCTATAACAGTTGTTTAAGGCCCTTAACCTTAGTTCTAGGTCCGAGTGACAGGTGAGGGCCTATAACGAGGGAGAAGGTCTTAAACAACCTGTATAGCTAGAGACAGAAGAGTCTGATGTGTTTTAGATTACTGCTTTCAATTTTATGAAAAAACAAGAAGCTGTAGATGTGCTTTATTTTTCTCTAAGCTGTTGCATATGTATTTTTTCATATGCAAACTTTTCCATAAAGCGTTTATTGTTCATAATTGTGGCACAGTACTACTGCTGTAAATTTATTTGCTATAAGCCCTGAGACATCACTGACAGTTTTAACACACTTCAGTGACCTTACCTGCCATGCTTTTTTGTGACAGTGCGGCAGTCAGAAGTGCAGAGGTTTTGAGTGGAAGGTCATTCCCAAAGCTTGACATGAATCAATTTGCAGTACAGAACTGGGAAAATGTAGGGACACTCACAGGTCCTTCAGGGACAAAAGAAGTCATAGAGATATGGAGTGTCTGTGAGACTGAAATGGTAATCTTAGTATGCTGGTTGTCCTGACTCAGTCACTTACTTTTAAAAGGTGACAGACTGGTGACTTTGGATAGTTGTGTCTGATGGCTCTGCTACTACTGAAGCCCACTCTCACTAAGTCATCTCACCTCCTTTGTGACATGGCCAAACTCTTCTACTTCTGTACTGCTTTGGCTGCTGGCTCTTTGCCATCTCTACAGTCTGTATAGTGAAGCAAGGTGACCCAATAAAGAGAGCAGTGGTGGCTCATAAATATCTGGGTTGTGGCTCTGCCCTCCTTGTTTTCTACTCCTTTTTGTACCAATAGTGAATAAAATGCTATTATTCACTACTGTTATAACCAAAGAAAATGCTAACCATTGAGGGTCGAGCACCAGCCTGAAGCAGTGAATTTGCTTGATGAATGGAGCAGGCACGTAAAGATGCCTGCACCAGCCATTAGAATGCACGAGACGGGTGCGTCATATCTCAGATAGAGGATCAGCGCATACATTCCAGCACGCACCCTTCGCTGTGCGTCAGAGTACCTTGCAAGAGTGCCCCTCATCAATTGCCTCAGAATAGGTGGGAGATCCTTTTCCTACCTGTGACCACTCAAATGGAATACATTCCCATTAGACCTTCGTCTAGCACACAGCCTGGATATCTTCAAGAGGAAACTAAAAACCTGGCTCTTTAACAGCTAATCCAGTTGCCTGGTTGGTCTCCCACTGCCTAGCACCGGGACACTCTGCTGAGTAGCTGCATGCTTTACAAAACAGTATAACATAGCATAACAACATAGACAGATTGTCTAGGGCTGGTGAAGTCCCAGCCTAGGCCTCAGATGTCTGACATGCCTAGGTGCTTCCCCATTTGTGGCAGACTGCAGCATCATCCATCCATCCAGGTAGCTTCATGTGCTGTAGGCTTCAGCCCTGCAGTGCCTCAGAGTACCCATCAATCAGGCTGCCACCTCACACTCTATCATCTCATCACAGGGTGTGGTGGGGTCGTAAGCCTCCTGGATGCAGCCTGTAATGAGATAGGAGAGGGTTAGGTGAAGCTGGAAGTGACGCCTGCATGCTCTGTGGAGGCTTCAGCTTTCAGGATCCTGTTTCTGTGCCTGAGGCTGGAGGGGGCTGTGTTCCTGCCCCATGGGTCCATAACTAGCAGCTGAGGTGCTGATGATATGGACCTGCACAAGCAGCTGAAAAAAGGTAATGTCAGATGTTGTGTTCATGTATGCAGATGAGAATGAGTGAGTGAAAGTGAGTGAAAAGAGTGTTTGGGAGTGAGCGATAGGGGAAATGTTGAGAATGATCAAAACTTCGGGAACCATGAGAAACTAGTGTGCATCAAGCTTGTTTGGCATGGCAGGCCATGAAAGTACTTGAATATTTAATGCGTGTCCTTTCAGAGCCTGTGGATTTTGCGAACATTTGTGTGAAAATTGTGCTTTAAAATGCTTAATCATTTAAAAAAGTTTCCCAGGTAGAGAACCCGCTTGAAGGAGTCAGGCTTTCAGGAATTTGGGGCAAGTATTATACACAATTATTTTTAAAATTCACCCGCCACCACTGATGGAGGGGGTAGACAAGCAGAGGAAGGACAGTGGTTCTTCTTTGTCATTACATATTGCAACAATTGAAATGCATTCATTGAAATAACTTGTTGATGACAGTCTTTTACAGAAAAACGAATTAATAAAACTGCTGAAAACACAGAGACAGTTTACAAGTTATAGCTAATGTATTGTGGATGATGGGGTGCTTAGTGCAGAGTACTGCAAATAGAGAAATTGTGCATATTTGTTTTTCCAAAGAAGCAGTATTGACTCTGAAGTTTTAGAGACAAGTGCTGAATTATTTTAAACAGGGTGTAATGCTTATTTCTTTCAAGATCCAATGGAAGTTGTTATGCCACTTGCATAAATATGATGTCTCGGTCCAGTTACAACAACCATCAGGTCTTCATCAGGACACAGCCATGTGTGGTGTGGAGGAGTGTATGAAATGGTTTTAACCTGCAACAAAACTTATGAAAGGAATAAAGACATAGTTCGATACAAATTGAAGCCTTCACGTGCTGATTAAATTAGAGCTGTGCAGTATTGAAAGTGGTTGGTTGCAAATTCAACTATGTTTGAAGAAGTGACTGTTGGATCTAAACCCACCAACAATGCCTGCACCATGTTATAAATAAGGATTGCCAGGATATACTGTAGGAAACCAGAAGTGAGCTATTAAAAAAAATAGAAGAGGCGGTTATGAATCTAATTTACTGTGTGAAAGGCGAAAATTTTGAAATGAGCAAGAAAATTAATCAGGTCCCTTAATATTAATGGAATCCATCCTTTTGATGGGGGTAGGGGTGCCAATGAAATGTGAAGCCCAGACTAGAACTGAAAAGTCAAAAATCAAATTCAGTCTATATGGAGAAGTATAAGGAAACACTCAAAGGAAAAAGATTTTGAGAGACTCACATAATGGTTTTGTAGTCAGGAAAGGGCAGACAGGACCGAATTATGGGCAATAATGCCCATAAGCCAATAAATGGCCATACATGCACATACTAACCTCAGTCCTGTAATTGTTTACATGCTCCTCACTCTAACAACTCATATTTTGAAGTTGTAATGCCTCCTGTAGGGGTCCTAACTCAATCTCCATGCCCCCCAGGTAAAAAACCTCCCAGCTCTTCAGAAAGAGCATACATTGAGAGAGGTACCAAAGAGGCACTGACACAAAAACAAATCAAGCCAGTAGATACCTACCTAATAGCAACTGGTGCATGAGATAGGGAAACATATTGCCCTTCTAGATCACAGTGTCACTGCACCGCCTACCTGTGTCTCTGGCTGATGTATATTTACAGGCAGCTGAAGAGGTGAGGGGGTGAACAGAGTCTTGTGCACTACAATGACTTTCCTTTGAAGTTTGCCTGCTTGAAAAGAAGAAACTGGTATAAATACTGGAGCCGTGACACCATAACTTCAGAACTCTTCTTGACTAAAGGACATTCTGCCCGGAAGAAGAGCTGGATGCTGTAGTAGAAGCTGACACTCTGCCTGTTGATTTGTTGTGCTGGCCTGCTGCTTGCTGCTTCTGTCCTGGGAGTGAAATGACTGGACTTTGCTTTATGCGTCCTGCTTCCAAGGTTCTCCAAGGGCTTGTGTGTGCTTGCCTCCTGTTAAGAAGTCTCAGAGCCATCAAAGATTTTACCTACCAATGCCTGGGCTCTTCTGCTGTGAGTCTTAACATGCCAAGTGGTGCCAAATCCAGTTCCTGGGCCCTTGGAAGTAGGATCTGGTGATCTGAAGGAGAAAATCCATGCATCGACTCTTAGTGGCAGTTTTCTTGATGCAACACCTCTGTGCGGCTGAAAAATCAATGCATCACCACAGCCAAAGAATCTACACAGCGCCTGCAGTGCGGCCGAAAAGTCAACTCAGCCCCAGTCCCGAGCACCATGTCACTGATGTCCATGGCACCCGTTCCGACTCTAACGCAGTCCCTGCATTGCAGCTGAAGAATCGAAGCATCACTTACTTTGCGGCTGTGAAATTGACACAGCACCTGCTTTGCTGCATCGACACAGTGCATCTGGATTTTTGACGCATGGTCCCTGGGCACCGGTTTCTTAATTGATGTTGCCCAGCAGTAAGGAACCGGGGCCGCATGTCCGGTGAACGACACATCACCGTCCCTTCCAGTAAGGAACCGACACATCACTTCCCCTGACAGTAAGGAACCGATGCATCACCTCCCCTGTGCACCAGTAAGGAACCAAAACATCACCTCGCCTGGCAGTAAAGACTCAACACATCACCTCCTCTGGGAGTAAGGAACTGATGCATCGCTTTGTTTTTCCAGCGCCTCACCTCCACTGCACCTGTTTTCGTCTTTGGATTTTGATGCATCCCAGGTACTTTGGGCTAAACGTGATGCACCCATAGATTCCTCAGACTGAACTGATTAAACCAGTGAAAAGTGATACCTTTACTTGTGTATGCTGGATTTTTGTTTTTTTGGTCTTGTTTTATTCAGATAAATATTGGCTATTTTTCTAAACTGGTATGGACTCATTTTGTAGTATTTTCCCTCTGTTACTGTGTGTGTGTGTGTGTATATACAAATGCTCTACACATTGCCTCTGAGATAAGCCTAACTGCTCATGCCAAGCTACCAAGGGGGTGAGTAGGGGTTATATTAGCTGTGGGATCCCCTTACCCCGACTAGAGTGAGAGTCCCTACTTGGACAGGGTGCATACCGACTGCCAAATAGAGACCCCATTTCTAACAAGTGCTTTATAAATCGGGTGATAATAACATCTGTTATTTACAGCGTTGAGACATACTACGAGGTGTGACGTACTATATAAAACATATTATTATTATTGTACCTGCTAAACGCTAATTAGCCATAACAGCAGGGCCAGCGCTAGCCATGGGCAGTGTGGGCAGCTGTCAGGAAGAAAAACCTCTGAACTGACCTATATTGCTTTTTAATGCGACCTCAAGGGTTCAAACTAAGCAACCAGCTCAAGAAAAATTCACTTAGAATAGTTTATACACATAGTACATATGTCTTTATTAATTTTTTTTATAGAAAACGTAAATTAATCATAAAATAACATCTTATATACAATTGTCCTAATCGTCACATAGAACAATAAAAAGTTCATACATTTAGATATCTAACATAGTTAGAATAAACTGATAACATTTGAACAATCAATAGATATTAAAAAACCACTTTCAGGTGCCTTATTCCACATTGTAGTTAGATCTTCATCTATGACTGTGTGACATAAAGAAGGACAAAATATAAGGTCTAAAGAGCAACAATTATTTACAAAATATAAAATACAATCAAAACACCCCACACTTCACCTCACTACTGCATTCTCACCTCAAATAAACCCAAGCAACCTAACATTCATACACAAACTCAAAATACTCTCAAAAGGAGATCCTAGAAAACTATAACAGGGACAGATATGGGCGAGAACAATTCCACGCTCAGAGTAATAGTTGTGTCCGTCTCTGCAAGGAATCTCCATATATATAGTATACATATTCTAAGTGAATTTTTCTTGAGCTGGTTGCTTAGTTTGAACCCTTGAGGTCGCATTAAAAAGCAATATAGGTCAGTTCAGAGGTTTTTCTTCCTGATTGTTGCATTCCCCCTCCTCTTGGACCTAGAAGTATTCGGGGGTACCTTTTCATTTATGGATCTTCACTCAGTGTGGGCAGCTGTCCAGGACCTCGCACTTAGCCAACCAGTATGGGGCCCCGCATCAGTGCCTCACTACCAGGACAAAGGGCACACCCGTCTTTTTGTGCACTCTGCCGATCCAATTGAAAGAAAGGTGTCTCTTTGCAATTGGGCCCAGGGCCGGGGCTCACTCCCCTGGACCTCGCATTGATGGTGTGGTGTAACCTAGGGGAGGGGGACCACTCCTCTTGTTCAGCCACGGCCGGTGCAGGTAAGAGCGGTGGGGCAGGGGGGCGTGGTGGGGGAGACAACATACGACGTCAAGGGAGAATACAATTTAGAAAAAGAAAACCACTTACCTTGCGCTCTCCACATCACCAAGTCGGTGATGCAGCGAGCGCAATGTAAGTGGTTTCCTTTTTTAAAAATGTTATTCTCCCTCATCGATGTATGTCGACTTCCCTCCCACCCCACCCCTTGCTCTTACCTGCACCAGCCACAGCTGCTCTTGTCCCAGTTGTATGGAAACACATTTTGCAGGTTTGTCCTGCAGTTAGGCCTCCTGCCGAGCAGCCATGCAGGATGCCCGTTGTCTGCCAGTTTAGCTCCCCCACAGTTTTAGTCCTCAGCCTGCAAGCAATTCCCACACCCTCAGCCCCACAGAGATGTAAAAGAGGTGCTTGTAGGTGACTGAGAGGCGGAGCTACAACCCAGGGGGGTTGGCAAAAAGTAGCTTCAGGAGCCCTGAATGTGTCACGTATGCAAATTAGAGGGGACTAGCACATTCCCTTCCTGCCCAGGGCCCCGAAAATCCTAGAACCCTCCCTGCCGAACAGGCATATGCTAAACCGTGTTCTGGTAGCTCTTTGCAAAAAAAGGAGTATTCGCATCCTCGCTCTGTATCTTCGAGCTTTTCCCTTGTTGAACACTTTATATTATCATCAGGTCAGGCAACTACAATACATGTTTATGTATGTATGTATGTATGTGTATATATATATATATTCACATATATATATATATACATATATATGTGCATATATATATATACATATATATATATGCGATATTTCAGATAAACTTGACACTTGCTATCTATAATAAAGATTTACGTTTTATAAGGCATTCTGCTGTTTCAAAGCCCTGTAAATATCAGGCGTTCATTCATTCATATGACCATATTTTATGGCTCTCGTTTTAAAGCCATTAAGAGGAAGAGGGAAGACAGGTTGTTCAGGCCTTGCGTGGATTCGAAACATTTCTCTCTCAAGGCGAGAGAGCGTCTGTAATCTCCAGGCGTTATCTCATTGGGACTAGTTTGCACTTTGGATTGAATAAATACCTCCTGCCACGTTTCCTTGGTGAGATAATACAACAGAAGTGCAACATTTCACTTCCTTGCTCGGACGACAAGAAATGTCTCTCAATAAGAAATTCTTTGAGACATGGAAGTCAGTGTTTCCAGTTTTAAGAGTGTCGGTGATGACGTTAATCCTGTTTGTGTTCGAGGAGTTGATGGAAGTAGAATTCACGTGCCCGGCGGACCAGCGATGGATGCGTTTCTACAGCCTGGCATTCTTCTGTTTTCCCGCCTGTTTCTGGTTCCTCCTCAGCTTGCTTCTCCAGCAGAGCTCCTTCACCGTGTGTCGTTGCAAAGGTGGCTGTCAGTGTTCGCTGTGCTTCTCGGTGCTTGGAAAGGCTGTTCTTCCATCAGTCCTCTGGGTCATAATTCTGCTTTTCGACGGAAGATACCTCGATTGTTTGGCAAATTCATATAAGAAAAGTGCTTCTAACATTGTGGAGGGTGGACAGCCTCCGACACAGGCGTATTTGATATCACAGGTATGCAAACCGTGCAGGGCACTCAGGGCTTTAAGTGGGAAAAAAAAACTGGGGGTGCTCTAAAAGGGGCGTGGTAAATCTCTTCAAGGGGTGTGGCCTATCCGAGTAGGGGCTTGGTCTAAATCAAGATAACTAGCATTGTGTGCTTAAGAAAATCATGAAGTGGCATCCAGCAAAGGATAATAAAATAGGCAAAAAGGTATATTTATTAAGTATAAGCCATAAAAATACCAAACACTTTAAAAAACATGTAAAAATTATTTACATTACTTAGAAATCTATTGCAGGATTCCCCAAAACCCTTGAAGATATTCACTGTGTCTATTTTGCTGGGGTTTCTCGGCGGAGTCAGAGGTGTGGCAGAAAGAGCAAAATATCCCAATTTGTAGTATTTGTTTCCCATTTCACTAACCAGTTACAGCTTATTACGTTATTTAATTTAACCAAAGGATACACATGATTATTTAAGGTTTAATATGAGTTATTGACATTAAAATACATTCACAAAGTGGGATATGTTTCCAATCACAGAAAGTCCCAAATACGCTTAAAAGTGGAAGCACAAGCCATTTTTCTCCCAGCCATGGAGTTTCTGTCATCGGCACTTCTCCTCCCTTTTTCCACAAGAGCAGTTCAAACATGAATGGCAAAATATCCTAGTTTGCAAATGTTTTCCACATAATTATGGCTCTGCCATATTTGCCACATAATACATCATCTGCTGCATAATTTGACGATTTTAACTAATAAATTGTTTATAGCTCAACGGATCAAAAGTTACAAAAAAATGTGACTTGTGTTGCTGCAAAGTAGATGGCCCATTGCAAAGGTTGACTGGTCAACTTTCTCACTGCAGCACTTGTATGTTCCACTGGTACTAATAAGGAAAAATCTTTGCGGATACTTGTTAGCATGTGTAAAAATGTCAAAATAATAAAGTATCAGAAAATTTACAGCACCACTAATAGCAGTGTAGGGTGTCAGAGCACTTTACATCACGTATGATTGCTTATCTCAGTGTAATATATATGTGTAAATCACTGTATAGAAAATGTTACATAAGACAAAGGACTATAAGGTGTAGGAGTCACATGACAACCATACTAGTAGGCAGCATAGTTTAATAGTGATTGGTCTGGAGAAACACAAACTCTGAATTTAAAACGTAATACCATGGTTGGGGGTTCTCTTTAATAATCAGAATTGATTTCTACCCAAATGAACCCTTTTTGCAACATTAGGATAATCAAAGACTGTGGGAAAAACATAATGCTCTAATTTATACCTTTCAGTTTGCATGCAGCTCTTACATGACAGTTAATAGCTCACTGTTCTATGTTAGGATTTTAACTTATTAACTGCAAGTAACAATAGGGTCTCTCTGACAAAAGCAGTAACCCACTGACCTATTTACATTATGTGCACTTTGTGATCTGCATGTTACATGTTCTTAGCAGTGGGCACATTAACCCTCTGCGCTTCCTTTCTATGAGTCAAAACGTCCACTAGACAAAACACCATCTCTCTCTACTAAGAACATTAATCCCTGGAGTTATCATGACATTTTTATTGTTGCCGAAAATTGTTGGAGGCCAGGAAGGAGACAGCAAGTGCTTTTAAAACCATATTATACTTGCAAACACGACGCCCCCACCTGAAGTCAGTGCCACCCGCGGTCCGTGCAGGTAACAGCGGTGGGGCCGGGTAAGGGGGTTTCGAGGATGATGCTGAAGGAAAATTAATTATTTAATTTTCCTCAGCATCGTCCCTTGAAATCCCCCCTTACCCGGCCCCTCTGCCCCACTGCACGGATCGCGGGTGGTCAGCGCCTGGTGCGGTCGCACTGCCCTAGAGCCACCCTGCTCAAGGGTCCTGTGACCTCAGTGACAGAGTCACTGTCACTCTATGGTGTGTTGCTTCATAGGCCTGCCTGCAAGACTGGAGGTGAACTTCAGAATAAATTGTGGCGTACAGGCCTTCAAGGTTAACCCACACTTGCCACTACAAGGGTCCACCTGCTGGTGATAAGACACCAGGGCATTTAAGATCTTGCGGGGCCTTCTAAGGTCTAGCATGGGAATGTGCTCCCTCAGCGGGAGTTGTCTGGTGGACTGGTCATGAAGGCTGAACCTGGTTCCCCAGTTCCCAATTCCGCAGCTCTGACCATAGTGCCACATCCTCTCCCCTACTGAACACCATACTGCCCCACTGAGAGAAACTTGCACTGCACTGACCCGCTATAAACACCTGGATGTGACTCAATTCAAATTACGCACTAGACGAGCAATATGCTGCCTAAAAAAAAATTAACATCCTAGAAAAAGCAAACACTCATAGAGAATGCAAAATTAAGTAAAGCATGTGAAATGTAAGCAGGAACAACATGGTTACCTTTTTCTTTTTACACTCATTATTCAGAAATTAGTGAGTGCTTTTGCCTGAAAAGGTAAGGCCATGACTACAGGGCCCAGAAGGGACCCGTTTCAATGCCCATTGCTTATATCCTTACAAAACGTAAGCCGTATGTTTAAAAAGACCACATTTGTGAACACACAGCCGCTGTACACATTTTGTTTTCCAATTCACCCATCAAGCAGGTATTTCAGTACCTCCAGGAATAGTGCACTTTCCCACCCAGGGAAAGCAATGTTGTTCAAAGAGAGACGAGAAAACAAAAGTAGCGCTTCATGGCAAACACTGTAAAGTGGCGCTAATGTGTTTAGGTGTGAATAAATCAATCTGGCCACCTTGCAACCACTCTGTCTTGCTTTAGCTAGTTACTTTTCATATTTTGAATGTTTTAGTTCTCTCCACCCCGAGGCTGCACTTAGAAATTGAAAAAAGTCAGAAAAAAAGGACGTTTCCAGCAAAAGTGTTTTTCTTTTTGGATCCATTTCACAGGGGAGCAAATAAACGAAAGCAGGAAAGAGAAGGTAATACCTGTTTCTAAAAGTCTTGGTTTTCACCATCCCACGCTGGCACCACGACGACGTTGCTCCTGCGCTGGAAAAAGAGAAGGTCCCACGCTGGCACCACCACGACGTTGCTCCTGCGCTGAAAAAAGAGAAGGGAAATCCTGAGAGAAAATGGCTCTCTTAAAGGGTTTCCCTTCCTCCAACAACGCTCACCTGGCATGACGTCATGCCGTCGTGCCGTGGACGTCATGCCCTGACCTCCACTACTCAGTGAGGAAACTGAGCTCTCACTGCAGTCCAGAAAAAAAAAAAAAAAGAAAGGACTACCTTTGCCAGCCGCGAAAATAGAGCCCGATAGAGACCCGTTTCGAGGGCCCCAAAAAAAAACTGCCGGTGCTCAGACCCGGACAGACCCGGCCCACTTAAAGCCCTGACGGCACTGCTGAAAATGTTATCAAACAGTTTTTCAAAATGCTGTGGCAAAAGGATCTTCTGAGGTCATTTGAAAGAGCAAAGCTCTCAGGTTTTTCAACTTTAGATTTTTTTCCTTTGCATTCTGGGACTTTTAGTCCTGTTTATCCCATTATAACATGAGGACTACACGTCCCAGAATGCAAAATAAAAACATTTACTGGTTGAGCTATGCATGGCCCTGGGAAACCTGAGAGCTATGAAGGAAAGGGTTTCCACAGGATGACTAATGATCTACTATCTGGGTATGTCCCAACACAGTGTTGTGTTTGTCCAGCATCATATCAGCAACCTGGCCAGGCCTTCTCACAACGGCCTTAGCTCTCAGCTTCACCAGATCCCAATGAGAGTCGTTCATCAGTCCACCATCGTCCTTTGTGTTACTGGGAATTGTCGTCCTGGTTTTATAATGGATCAAAGGATTACAAATCCCTTAATGTAAAGGAAAAAAAAATCCTGGACTGGGAAGTTTGAGAGGTCGATGTGATGGATGGATTTATTTGTTTAATTATTTGGTTGTTTTGTAAAATGGTAACTTTATACAATGGGGGTTGCGTAGCACCCATGGTGCAGATGGTCGTAAGTTATTAGGTTTCCCTCTACCCTAACTTGCCGTCTTTAAGACCATGACTGTGAGAGATCAAAATTGTCATGGGAATATTCAAAGTCAGGTAGCGAGCTCTCAAGTTTCACAGTTCATTATCCCTACATCCTCATTCCAGTCATTACTTGTGAGGTGATCCCACCTCATTGACAGGACTAAAACCAGGAAGTAGGAGTTGCCATAAAATGACTCCACGCAATAAGGATGGTATAAGTCCTGACCAGACTGACCCTTCTTCCTGTTTTTTCCCTGCCTCATGACTGAGATCAGGAGGTTACAAAATCTCGAAACCCACTGAATACGGAAAAGTTCAAGTCTCTGAAGCTAACCATTCAAACCCAGCTCTTCAAGAATGCCATCTATCCAGTCCCTCTTCACCAACAGGCAAAGGGACTTATTCATAACTTTTCCTGGTTTCGAATGTTACGGGTGGATATCGTCCACTGTAAGACCTCAAGAATTTTAACAAATGGACATTCACTTCAAGATGTAAACACTTCAAAAAATAATTCCATTGATTCCAGTGAGATGCTTCTTGATTACTATTGTTTTAATGAATGCATACTTTCATGTACCGATAGAGCAAGAGTATCAGAAAGAAAGGTGTTGCCCTTTGGAATAAAATCTGCCCCAAGGGTATTCACAAATGTAATGGCTCCTATAGTTTCTTCCATGCATCTTCAAGGTCTCCTCATTTTTCCTTATGTGAACGTTTGGCTTCTGGGTGCCAGATCGGAACAGGAATCATTACAAGGGTAGAAGATAATGAAGAAATGTCTGACAGATCATGGGTTCCTTCTAAAAGTTAACTATACCAATTGCCAGTGATCCAGCGCAACCCCGAATTCGTGAACCAGGGACCAAGGAAATCTCATCACACATACATTGCTTTACCAAACAACGGGGCCCATCACACATTACCCATAAATGATCCCTGAGGACAGGCGCTGGATTTGGGGGGTTTCATTTGTCAGTTTTTGTTAAGTACAATACTACATTTTACATTAATAACATTGTATATAATTCTGACTATTCGTAATCTCAACTGTCTTCTTCCTTTGGTCGATGGACCATTAGTTGAAGAGTTGATGGTGACTATGATTAACTAAACAGGTTAATATTTAACTAAATAACCACAGAGTCATTTCTTCAGTTAACAATTTTATCTCATTATATGCTCATTGTTTAGATCGTCAGTGCACACACAAGATCACATATAAGAGAACAAATTATCAAGCAATGTAATCAAAATGAATCATTTATATCGACATCAAAGCGTGCAATAGGAATGGGGAAGAGAAGGTACAGCATAAATACTCGCAGAATTATATTGCAAGATTAAAGCACAAGGAGGGTGATACCCACCAAGGAATCAGGAAAACCACTCCCTTGGCCAAGGTTGTGGCAAGAGGTCCCCAGAGATAGGCTCAGAGGACAAAGTTAACAGGATAGGTATAGCCAAGTTTGCCCTAGACTAACAACTAAAATTAATCTCCCAACTCAATCTACCTTGATCTAGTTCTCCTCAGACGCAGTCTCCTCCCAAGCACTCCCGCAACGTTCTCGTACCTAAAGCGTTCTCTGGCTTGGTGCTGGTCTGCTCTCTCTGTCTTGGCGCTCTTCTCTCTCTCAACTCCGATCTGCCATCCTCTCTCTTCCTGTTCTGATCCGAACCGATTCCGCCACACCCCCAATTGGGATATCAATTATACCCTTCTGTCTAACTCCCCATCTTACAATGTTGCAGTATCAGTAGAAACTCGGTCTGTGATTGGTTGTCATAGATCATACTAGGGTCGCCTCATCCTGTTCTCCTCACAAATCCATCCTATACCGGTTCTAACAAAGGAAGGATTTAAGACTAATACATTCGTATACCGCTGACATCCATAATTATACATTTTGAAACAATTGTACACTCTGATATCCGTTTCACAGTCAAATTGCACATAGTGATGGCTGTTCCCGCTGTCGCGTCTTGGCACATAAACAATAGGACACAGGTCAACATGGCCTTCACATGAATTACATCAGCTGGTAAACTCTTCCGTCTGCAAGCAGGCAACCCATCTTGGAGCATGCGCTCTCCATACCGACCAAGACAACCGCATGCTGGTTCAAACAAGAGGCCATTTTCATGCAGGCCCAATCTCGTACTAAAGTAAATAAACACAAAAGAATATTAATTCATGAAATAAAACCCATTATGGTTACCTCCCACCATACTAATACCCTATATTAATTAAATCCTAGCAAAAGCTATTAATTTAATGCAACCTTTTCGTTATTTGTGCACCACATGCAAAATGTGCAATGTACAACATAGCATAAACATGCAGTAGTACGATTTTTCAAAACGCAAACAGTTAATACATACTCATGCTAACATGGTTTAGTATATTATGTACAATGCGTTTGCCCCTCGTGTAAATGTATGCATTCAGGGTTGGTTAGTCCATGCAGCCAATACATTATTATGGGATTACTTAATTTCATGAGAATGTATTTTTTCAAACCTCACTCCATCACCAGTTAACTTCATCTCAAATGAGACTCTTCATTGGAACCTGCTTCAACACCTTTGAGGGTGTGGTTTATCTTCCTCGACATCAGATTGTTAGCTGTGGTCAGTTCAGGGCTACGGTTTTCATTCACGTTTGTGGAGTACCGTAAGACTCCACACTTAGCCCCACTCTTTTTAATTTGTATGTCGTGCCATTGGCAGCCCTGGTGAGATCTTTTGGTTTCTAGGTTCTGTCATATGCCAACGATACTCAAATCATTGTGTCCTTCACTGATAATCTTTCTGAAACAGCTAAACGTTTTAAGCGTTGTATGACGGGGGTGAGCTGCTGGATGAATGAGAACTTCCTTAAGCTAAATGCTGACAAGACTGAAGTGATGGTCTTTGGGAGCCCAGCATTCTGTCTGGTCAGAGCTTTGTTGGCCGAAGTCTTGTGGGCCCCTCCCCTGTGGATTCTGTTAAAAACCTTGGTGTATTATTGGAAACTTCTTCTAATTTCAATCCTCAGGTAAATCGCACAACTACCAGCTGCTTTCTTATTATTCGTGTCCTCAAGAAGATCTTTCCTTTTATTCCTGAGTAACCTTGCAAAGCAGTGGTTATCACGTTGATCACCTTGCATCTAGACTATTGTATCACCATGTATCTGAATATCAATAGCTACTCGCTGAGCAAACTTTAGGCAGTGCAAAATGCAGCTGCGCTGCTTAGCATCCCGAAACATCTTCCTGTGAAAGAAGATCTTCAGAATCTTTACTGGCTGCCAATTAGAAAGTGCTGAAGAGTTGAAATTTTTTACTATGAAAGTTTGTTTTTTAGTAGCTATATCAGCAAGGAGAATTGGTGAATTGTGCTCTGTGTTATGTAAGCTTCCAGGTTTAAGGGGAATGGAGGATGTAATAGGTTTGAGAACTGACCTGGGATCCTTAACAAAGGTACCCTCTTTGTGCTATAGGGAACAATACATTCGTTACCTTCTTTGTTTCCTAATCCGTCCTATCAGGAGGAATCTCTTCTGAATTCACTGGATGTCAAGAGGGCAGCTTAACATACTTAGATCATACTAAGGGCTTCAGGACAAAAGACAAGTTTTGTGTTGCCTTTGGCAAGGTTAACCAGGGTTCTACAGCTTGAGGTATGTCTATAAGCAGATGGATTAGAGAAACTATTTCTTTGGCTTATGAATCTTCAAAAGTTCACCCCCAATAAATGTCAAAGGCAGTTCCACAACAGGAGTGCCAGCTTCTTGGGATGACTTCAAAGGGGTTTCCTTATCAGAAATATGCAGAGCAGGGACATGGGCTACACCTTATGCATCCTTGACACATTATAAAATACAGGAAGTGTGTTTAGGAGAAAATAGCTTTAGTTGAGTAAGATTCTGTGATTGCTTTACTTTAATACATTTTGACTTGTTGCATTACTAGGGAGTTGAGTTGTTTTTCTTCGACCAGTTTAGCTTGGGTATACCTCACAAGTAATGACTGGAATGAAGAGGTTAGGGTGTAGGGATAATGCTTCAGTTGCTTACCAGTAATCTTCATTATCTCTAGTTCGTAGTCCTCATCATAGATATTACGACCCTCCTCCCTCGCCAGGAGCTTCTGACCTAAGAGGGCTTACTCCTTCGGGAAGAATGGTGGGTCTGGCCATGACATATACCAGCCTTACGGTGTGGAGTTATGTCATGCCACTCCTACTTCCTGATTTTATTCCTGTCAATGAGGTGGGATCACCTCAAAAGTAATCACTGTGACTAGGGCTAAGGATAATGAAGATTACCGGAAAGTAACAGAATAATTTGCAGGTAGCTCATCCTGTTTAGGAATTGTCTTTGAATCTTGGGGGTTGTACTCTTTGCTTTATTGGGATAAAGATGACTTCAAATCCCAGTATGAACGAGAGAACTTAGACTAGAGTAGCTACTTAGGCACGGAACATGAGAGCTCTGCTTTGTATTGCTCTGCAGGTGTTGAGTGATTCACATTGTTTGTGCGGGCCGCAGCCATTTCCTGAAGTGAGGCATTGTTGTGGTGGCTTAACATGATGTACTAAATGAGGTCTCAAGTTTCGCACATCCATGAACAGGGCACAAGTCGGGTGTAGGCCGGGTGAGGTGTCACCTTATGCCCCAGCACAGCAGCTGCTGCATTCACACACTGTGTGCAAGTAATTTGGCCTCTGAGAGCTTGTAAAACCTCTACCCACTGGCAGCATGAACTTCACACCATTAGCCAGTGTGTGGCAAAATAAACTTTAAATGCAATGCACTTTGATGCTTTGAGGCTGGACAAAAGAACCACAGTAGGAAACGAAAGGCATTAGCAGCAAGTTGGATTGTTCAGAACGCCCACAGCAGTACATGTTGTTTATTCTCTAGAAAAAATGGTTCTGTCGGGGTTTACAATTACTTAGGGCAAGTAGCAACAGCTTACATATAACACATATCAATGATTTGCAAAGGAAGAATGTATAACACACACCAAAATTAGAATTCAATAAATGTATTCAGAAAAAATCAGATAATCATGGCTGTCACAATTTACAATTTCAATTGCAATATGAAATACGTGACTGTGGTGAAAAAAGTGACATGTGGTGGTTGGTGATAAAGACAGTACACTATATACAGAAACAATTGAGCGTGCAATAAAAGGAGGGAGAAATATTTTTTCGTATGTCCTTATTATTTTAGCACATATGCTTCAGGATCCAATGACAAATAAGACTGTGATCATGAGCGTTGTGTAGACATATGCAGTACGCCGACGTTTCGACCCTGTGAATTGCGCACAAGTGAGATGCGTCAAGGTGGGTCTTCTTCAAGGCAGGAGGATTGGCAGCCAAAGGCAGATTTCTTTGGTATCTCAGCAAATTATTAATTGCCTCCTAGTCAAATGTGGGTTTGAGATTAAACCACGTGCATCTCCACCAGCCGGTTGGAGCCTCAGAATTATTCAGTAAATGACTTCCACCCGTCGGTTGGAGTCTTAATTTTTAGCCAGTCCAGTGATTTTCGTGATTGCCAGATCACGAAAATCACTGGACTGGCTAAAAATTAAGACTCCAACCGACGGGTGGAAGTCATTTACTGAATAATTCTGAGGCTCCAACCGGCTGGTGGAGATGCACGTGGTTTAATCTCAAACCCACATTTGACTAGGAGGCAATTAATAATTTGCTGAGATACCAAAGAAATCTGCCTTTTGGCTGCCAATCCCCCCTCCTGCCTTGAAGAAGACCCACCTTGACGCATCTCACTTGTGCGCAATTCACAGGGTCGAAACGTCGACGTACTGCATATGTCTACACAACGCTCATGATCACAGTCTTATTTGTCATTGGATCCTGAAGCATATGTGCTAAAATAATAAGGACATATGAAAAAATATTTCTCCCCTCCTTTTATTGCACGCTCAATTGTTTCTGTATATAGTGTACTGTCTTTATCACCAACCACCACATGTCACTTTTTTCACCACAGTCACGTATTTCATATTGCAATTGAAATTGTAAATTGCGACAGCCATGATTATCTGATTTTTTCTGAATACATTTATTGAATTCTAATTTTGGTGTGTGTTATACATTCTTCCTTTGCAAATCATTGATATGTGTTATATGTAAGCTGTTGCTACTTGCCCTAAGTAATTGTAAACCCCGACAGAACCATTTTTTAGTTTAATACGTATACCCAGGTTCTGAGGGACACTGGGTTGCCCCATTACGTTTACCACAGTTTATTCTCTAGAAGCACTTTAAAATTGTACTAATAGGTTCTACAGTTTTTATTAGGTCCCGTCTAGCGGTGCAGCGCATGCGCTGCTCGCTTTGTGAGGCATGCAGTATACACTATAAGGAGGGAAGCTCCGTCCACTTTCCGTCCATGTTTTTCATTGGCTTAAATCGGAAATGCTGCATTCTGATTTGTTTTCAGCTTGTTTGTCCCTCCTCCTGACGGCCATGTCGTCATTTTTCTCCTTCCATGGCTATCGGCCCCTTTACTTTAAAAACTCTTTTGTTCCCCTGCCGCCCCGTTCCCTCCCGCAGTCCGTAACTTCTCTGCCCTCCACCCCCCCCCCCCCCACTCCCGATCATGGCTTCTTGGACACCCGCACTTTTGTTTATAATGCAAAAGGTCTCGCGTAATACGAGTACTATTGCATTTTTAAATGCTTGTTTTCTCCTGGGATTGGCTGGCTGAATTCGCACTTTATTTTGCCTGACCTGTCCAGCAGCCGGCATGGAGACGCTCCTGCGCACAACGAGAAAGGTGTTTACCAGGACCCAGGCAGCCGCCCAGCAGAGCAGGAAGAGAAGCGCGCTGCGCCTGAGCACCCACATACAATTTGAGCACTGCTTGTCACCCGACAGAGTGGGGAATTTGTCTGGGCGTGGCGGGTGACGAAGATGGGCTCAGCTCTCTGGACCCGCCCCTCTGTTCTTAGTAAACATCTCTAGTATCGCCCTAGGAGGCCAGTTAGTCAGGAACCCCCCCTACCCCCCTCAGCGTCAGTTATTTGTTCCCGTACGTAGGTGTTGCAGCAAGTATAAGAGACGTCGGCTTCTGTGCGCTTCCAGCAACTCTGGATTATGCCTGAGGAAAGAAGGGCGGAGGGCGCGGGATTGTTTCTGGCTCACCCTCGCCCCTTCCTTCCATTCCATGCCCCAGACAGACTGCGCACCATTTTTTTGCAGGTTTATATAGCGCGAACTAAAACCCGAAGGTATCGGAGCGCTTTACACGACCACCCGTTACATTACACAAGGACACATTCATTTTCGGTAGGCACCGGGAGATTAGGTGCCGTGCCCACATGTAGAGCAGAAGCCGAGATTCGGGAAGCTCTGGCCGTTACGCCACATCCTCTCCCATCCACCCATTCCTATTCTATCTGAGCCTATCTTATACATGGCAACATTTAGGAATAGGAAAGTGGTAGATTAAAAAAAACATAATCGGGAGAACGTATTTCCCATATTGACTTTTCATAAAAGTGCCAATTACAGACAAGAGGCAGCCAAAAAATCAGGAGGCGCACGCTCAATCGGGCCTTTTGGCCTACATGCTATCTCTCAACTTGTTTGACCGTGTTTCGCATTTTTGTCATTGCTGCACTTGATGACCTCAACACCTTGTCTGGGGTAGATATATAAATAAATGGAATCTAAACTACCAGGTCCAGAAAACCTGGGGCAGCAGGTCAGGTTTAGAGATTTGGTGCCTGGTCTCTTCAAGGCCGACTTTAGGGCGGAGCGACCGGTGCAGCCGCACCTGGCGCTGACTTTCGTGGGGCCTCCGGCGCTAAAGCCAGCCCTGGGTCTCACACTGCTGCTGAAGAGAGACAATGGTGTTTGAGAAACAAGGGAGAAACTGTCGCCTAGAAACCAACCTGGGGAACCAGTTTCGACTCTCCGCGTTGGCTCAATGCCCCCTAAAATATGAATGTGACCTCGTATAATGTAACTGGTGCATATGTAAAGTGCTACAATAACCTCCGGTTGAGTTCGCGCTGTGCAAAAAATCATAGAAGGAGGAAAGGGGTTCTAGCGCCATTACACTGGTAGCGCCTACTTGTGAAGAAGAAAAAAAAGCATTTGCAATGCAATAGGTCTCGCATTTACGAGATTTTAAGCCATTGGCATTGTAAATAAAAAGCCTTTTATTTATGTTTTAAAAAACAAAACACAAATAAAAGGCAATGTCATTTACAATGCCAATAGCTCAAACTCGCGTAAATGCGAGACCTATTTGCATGGCAAATGCTTGTTTTAAACAGTGTCACTTTCATTCACTTACGAGCTCAAGTACCCATCCTATGATGGGTACTTACAGTACTTCTATGTTCTATGTTGCGTGAGAAAAAGTCGACACATCAGGATTTTGAAACCAGACCGAATGCAGGCTGCCCGGGGTTCACGAAGGGGACCCTCCTAAGAGGGTGGCCGCCTTAGTGTCACATGAGGGCACACGAGGCAGCCGCCCAGTGTTGGGGACCCCCTAGGGGTCCGCGCGCCCGCGTCACATCCGGGCAGGAGTGGGCGGGGGGCGAGGTACAAATACCTCTCCCGCCCACTTGGCGTCCTCTTTGCCCACAACCCTGACGCCGTTTCGGACCCTCTTCGTGATCTCAGGATCGACGGGTACCCCAGGAGCTGCACGCGGTGACTGCGAATACCTCCCCCCCGTCCTCCCCCAGCAGGCACTTAGGAGAGCTGGTGCCTGGCAGCAGTCATAGGCGGCGGTCTGCCGTGGGGGGTGGGGTCTAGCCCAGTGCCTGGGGATGCGGCTCCGGCCCGGTGCCGGGCATGTCGCTGCCTGGGTCCGTCTAGGGTTACTCACCGGGGCTCCCTTGTAGGCCCGGGGGGTGTGGGTAAAGATGGGCTGAGGGGAGCTCCCCTCGTTGTGCCCGGTCCCTCCCGTAGCGACCGGCATCCGCCCTATTAGAAATTTGGCCGGGGAGTCTCAAGTCGGGGCCGGGGGGAGGCGGCCTGCGCTGTGGCGACTCTGCCGACCTTGCCGTCTTTCAAGGGAGAGAGCTCCCTGGCCGCGGGCAAGTTTCCGCAAGGGGGGGTGAAGCACCGGACGACCGGGCTCCCTCCTCCGGAGCCCTTTTACGCTGTGTTTATGCAGGGCCGGGTGTGGCACCTCGGCCTGGGTGCAGGGCTGATCTTGGGCAACTACCGCTGTCAGGGCGCTCCGGCTTGATTAGTCATTTCAGGAGGCGAGGTCCGGGTCACTGGCCGTTGTGTTCAGGGATGGCAGTAGGACATCATCCTGCCTGGCTCCCAACCCCGCGATCACGCTTGTGGGGCCGCGCAGGGCACCGGCAGCGTCGCGTGGCACTGACCACCACCCCCTCCCCTCCCCCCAGCCGAGGCCATGTTTGCTCTTCCGCGTGGGAGCGCCTTCGGGGTGTGCGGGGGTTGCTCTCCAGCGAGGCCTCTTCTGCCTGGGGGTTAGTGCGCGTTCATGTCCTCGGCAGTGCTGGCAACTTTGTAGCTCCTCAGAATGTGTGATCTGCAGACCGAACGTCGACTGGTGCAGCAGGCACATTTCCAATCAGCCTCCCACGTTCCTGGGTCATTAACTTTCCAGACCCATTTGGAATTGAATCCCTTCCTATAAACCTACCTGTCCACTCGAGATGCAAGGTAATCCTATATAGCGACTCCTGTCAGTGTTGTTGCTTCAAAGGGTTTTAAATGGTGCTGTACCATTGTCTGTGGTTACAAGGAAATAGGGGAGTGTGGTTGCGAGGCAGCACCCCCCTTGCAGCAGAAACGCCGGTCACAGAGACCGTGCTGCAGGGGGTGCCAGTCGGGAGGGACATGGGTTCTGGGAATTTTTTGCAAGCCTCACCTTCCACGTGGTTGCTAGGCGCTGTAGCTTAGTTGGATAAAGCGCCTGTCTAGTACACAGGAGATCCTGTTTTCAAATCTCAGCAGTACCTTTACATTTTGTCGGCGCTTGCGAAGGGGTCTTCTATGTGGGGTGGTGACAAGAGGGCGGGGTGAGGTGCGCTTCCCGGAACCCTGGGCAAGTCTGGTTACAAGGAAGAAGGGCAGAGTGGGCGACACTACTGCATGACCCACCGCCCTGACCCGGTTTGAAGCACCATGTAGGGGGGAGCTTTTGTTTATGCCTGATCTTGTGTTTCCAGCTACCTGCACGGTGATTAACCGTTTCGCCTTCAAACGCCTAGAAGCTCAGTCGGTTGCTCCGGCATCCAGTCTGGCAGTGCGATAGGAGTGTCCCTGCGCCGCATGTCCCCAACAGGGAAAGAGTTGCAGCGGGTCGGGCGGGTGCTGGGGGAAATGCGGGTGTGTCGTGGCGCCACAGAGAAGGGGGAACTGGTGATGTGTTACTGGTCTTCCCTATCAGGGGCACTTGTGCGTACTTGAGTACAGTGCATCCTCAAGTTCGTGAGGCTCCTCAGCTATCACCTCATCCCTCCCTTCCCTTTAGATGTGCTAAGCCCATAGGGGAGCGAGCACACGAGTTCGAATTATTTGGGCGGGCGAGAGAGTGCGACGGAGGAGAGAATACTTGCATGCTGATTGTCCAGTCATGCCGAAGCTGTGAAAAGAAAGGGTATAGTTGAGTGGAAAAAATTGACACTTTTCAAAGTGAGAATTTTCTGGTTGGCTCGAAGTTGCATGTTTTCTCTTGGCTCGTAAGGTGAATTCTGCCAGCAATTCTGAGGTAAAGGGCAGAATTGCATTAGTGGTGATTATATGGCTACATTGCCGGGCAGTATGAACCGGACCTCAGCGTGTGGCCCGTCGCTGCAGCTGGTCAGGGTTATGAAGTAGCTTCAACAGCGGCATTGGTACGGCCTGAATTGATTACCCAGGGTGATTTCTTCAGAGGCACAACACTATGGCCAGGCAGCAGGCATTAGTGCTCCATAGATTTCAGGGGTAGGTTGTAGGTCCGGTTGAGTTTATCCTGCATCTTTAGGGAGACGAAGTGGTTGTATCAACCCTCGATGGCTTAAGTGTCAGGCCACAAGGTGGGACTGCTATACTCTTTGCTAGGGGAGGGATGCCGCTGTCTTCGCCGCTTACAGGGTTGGCTGGCAGGGTGCATAAGTCTCGCTACAATTAATGTGTATCATGTACTTCGCATACAGGCTATTACGTTTGGTTTTGTATACTGCAGGGGGAGGGACTCAAACACTCTCACCCCTGCCAACATAGCACAGGGATACGCCCCTTACAGATTTGAGCCTAGTATTAAGCTCCAGCCTCGTTTCGTGAAATACACAAGGTTAGAAAGTCAACCCTGGACTTCAAAAAGTGCCGCAATGGCCTACCAATGCTAAATCGCAGGATCAAGTTTACCGGGGCTATTTGTGAGCGGGTGATTTCCTGGTGCGCTGCACCATCACTTAATTTTCACCCCCGGCGCTTGTGACAGTCTGCCACCAGTTGGCGCTGTCTGTCTAGTTTTAGAGATGACCACTACAGCAGGCATGGATTAATTCAATCACATTGAAATTACTATTGCCTGCTGCCAAGCCATTCTTATAGTTTTGGGGGCCTGGAATAGTCTGTATTGTCACAATTGGACATGTGTCCGGGTTGGGATTTGTGATGTTACTAGGAGTGGCAGCACAGCAGGTGCAATGTGGGGGCAAACTGAAGTGGCCACCTGACGTCCGTCCTGGCAGATAGTTTTATACGAGTTCAGCACTTTACATGCGGAAGACGTGAGGTCTTTGGGCCATAGCTGGGTGCGATGTCTGGTCAAAGAGATTTGGGCGGGTCGCGTGCCCCTCCTGCCCGGGTCTCGAATTACGTGGGCAGTTACATGGGCAGAGCTTCTTGTTGTATTCAGATCGGGAATATAATGCGAGTTTTAGGAAGGCACGGCATAAAACAAGACCTGCAATATTCATACATCTTTCATGTTACCTCAATATACCCGCCGCCCATTTCCCACGCTGTCATTACCTCCCCTAGGTGCTGCTCCACCAGATGAACGGTACCCTCCCCTAGGGTTGGGGTCCCCTTTGTAAGTTAGGGCTGGATTTGGCATGGGGATAAGGGGGAAATCTGTTTTCATGAAGCAAAGAATGATGCTGGCATGGGAGCTCGTTCCTTGTGGCAATTGTAGAGTGCAATGATCTTCTGTGTCCTTATTTATCTTGCCTGGGATCTGCCTGCGATTCCTGGGAGTTGAACACAGCATACAGAGGTGAAAGGCTACCGGGGCACGCATTCTTTCGGTTGGTATTGGTAAGGCATCAGGAATTTATGCTAGCAGGAATGTATTTAGCAAGCCCCGCACTCAAGGAAACTTCTTGCACACATGACCAACAAGCATGGGGCATATGGGAATTACTCAGGGGCAACTGTTTACTAAGGCCATCCCATCAGATAGTGTGCCGTCCCCCTCAGCCTGTCACCCTCCTGAGGCCGATAAAATGAGTACCTTCGAGTTGGGTAGCAATAATAACCTGTTACTCAGTGCCAGGATAGCCTTCGGGGTGAAGGTTGGGTCTGGCACAACCTGTGTCAACCGCAGTTGGCAAGCTTTCTTCACTATACGGTAAGGACAGGGAACAAACACATGGAGAGCCAATGGTTTTGGACCTTGAACAACAGTACTGATGGAATAACATTTACTTTCGACTGGCCTGAGCGCACACAATTGTAATTAAGTTTAGCAGCGGTTCAGCCAGCTGATCTCATTACGAGTTTCAGAGGCTAAGGGGGTTACCTCTCTAGGGGTAGGTCTATGATAAATTGTTGGGCTTAGTGAGGTTCCTTAAACCGAAGCGATTGTTGTATCTTTCCAGGGGGAAGAGATATGTTAGGTTCCTGTTAGCTCACACCGTGCGTAAGCTCTTCTGAGGGTTGAGCCTTTACACATCATAGTAGGAGAGCCACCTACGTTGACCAGGCTATTGGGGTTGCCTTGCCAGGACATCGACACACTCTTAATACGAACTGGAACATCTATAAAGGACAAAAGCTGAAAACATGGCCTGGGGGGTACATTTGGCCATTTGGGCAGTAAGGGAACAGGTTTTAAGTTACGAGGTTACTTGCAGGGGCAGAGGGGTCTCCGCAGACCCACATAGGGGGTTGTGGCTAAACACGAATCAGGGAATCTTCGGTTCCGACATCATGAGTCAATACCACGCAAGACTCTTTGCTATGGGGGAGTAAAACTGTTCCAGGGGAATTTCAAGGCAACTAGAAGGGAAACTACCCAGATTTTATTCTGGGGAGGGTTAGCAATTCCGGGGATAATGAAGCAAACTAGGGAGCCTGGTGGGCGGTGTAAGTTGTCACCGCATATAGGGTGCAGTGTCATTGTTACCAGGCAGACGACCAGAGCAGTTCTCATCCTATGTGGCATATTTCAAAAGCCTTATTCTCCTGCCGTGGCACTACCGGTCCCGCGACTTTATCTATCCAGCGGAGGATCCTGCTCAGGTACCACTACATTGAGTGGTGTTGATCCTGCCCACTATTGTGACTGAGCCACAATTGATTAATACCAGTTCACAGCCCTTCGTCTCTCACACGGGGTGCTCGACCGAGTCCCCGTGTGAGTATTAATTTCTTCTTTCTCATTTCACGGGTGTCTCACACTTTTTGTGCCTCTCACGCGGCTCTAATACTACCATCAGATTGTCCCTTACCCCTTGGTCCTGAGGAGACCCCACATTGCAAGAGGGTCGAAACGTTGTCGACTCGATTGATAGCGAACCATTTTAAATAGCTCTGACTATTGTACACAGAGGCTATAATTATTATCAATTCATGTTGTGGTCGTTGTCTTTTTCAATAATTGTGGAAACCAAGTTCTGTATATATCACATGTCTGTTCACAATGTATTAGAAGGTTTCATTTGCTTGGGACATATAATCACTATTGTGGTTCTTCTCGGTCGGTGTATGTATTGTTTTTGAATTATAAAAATTTGGATAAAAAAAGAATTATTATGAACACCAAGTCTGCGAGGCTCTCTTTTTCTGACCCTAATTGATCGCGATTGTGCATTTTTAATTACCAGTATAGATTTATTGTATTCCCGCTAGAACCGTTGTTTTCGGATACATATGACTTACCCTGGTTCCTAGTGAGTAGGGTCCCCCTTGTCCTCTTTTTTGTGTCTGCAATAGGGGGCACAATACAAACAGTCCCTCAAACCAGATTTGACACCATTCCTGTTTCGCCATGGCCGAGCAGTCAAAAAGGGTTGTGCATAGGTCTGGTCCAACTCGGTACAGCAGTTGCACACGGGACCCGGTGGCAGGTTACAGGAGGCGTCAGTTCAACAACATTCCCTGCCCGGTTAGCCAATGAGATAGGCCGGGAGGAAGCTTACATCTAGCAGGGGTGCTGCTGTCCCATTCTTGGGGAAACAGGGTAGTAAAGCACTAAAAGGCTTCAAGGTATTAAAAAAAAAAAAGTTGGCATGCTTATTATTCTAGCTGTCTTATTGTGCCCCCCCCCCTCCATCCACTTGCCTGCGCCATGGTTTCACACTGGCAGAAGTTTTTAAGTGCATGACTTGCGCTAGGAGGGGACCTCCGCCTGGAATACCAGCACTTATATTCACAGGCAGAAGGCGTGGGGCTAGCGTGCAATGGCCATGTTATGAAGTGGCCAGTTAACGGGGATGTCCCTCAACATAAGCAGTGGGTACCACAGGACGCTTCACTTATGGTTATGAGACTGCCTGCCCCATAGCTGGCCCAGCCAGGTGGGTTGGAGTGGTTGCCCTTATAGGGAGGCAGGGTCCTCAAGGTGTGGGGTACACTTGTGGGAGGACTCTGGCTGATAAAGTGTATTAAAGCTCCTACATTTCCTCTCCTGCATCCCAGCAATAGTCCAATCTGGGTGCTGGGTAATCCACACCAGGGTGGGTGCACCGGTACGGCTACACAACATCCGTCAAAGTCCGCAGTCAGACTGGGTTTGGATTCTTTTCAGACTGTCCTCCCGTTCTCACCATCCACTTGTCTGCTTCCTGGTTTACATTAACAGAAGTGTGGCACGGTGCCACTCACGCCAGGGTGGGGACAGTAGCAAGGTGACTCAGCATCTATAGATCGCTTGCAGACGGTGATGGACTTGCAGGCAATAGAAAAATAAAGTGCAGGCAAGTTATGCGTATGATTTACTACAGGGCTCCACTAGCCAAGAGCACTGGCCCTGTGTGACACACTTGTATACCTATAGCTAACGCTGGCTTATGGGCTACCTTCGTTAGATCTACCACGTCAGCCAGGGGGTTTGCGTTAGTTTGTCATGCCAATTATAGGTGCTGTTTCGGCAAGAGTGTTGGAAATATTTGTTTGGAGCACCGAGGCTGACTACTACCAGAACACATTTGCAGTCATATTTAGAAGGGGCGGGTAAATTTGCTCTTATGTTACTCTGTGTCCTCAAATCCACAGCATTGACTAACCTTTCCGGCACTCTGGTAAACAAGGGGTAAAAGCATAAAGGGGCTACAATGTATTAAGAATACTGGGCATGTCCCTTTCCAGTTTTCAGGTTGTACAGGCAATGCGGGTCCAGGCAAGCGCTGGTGCAGTCACTCTGTTAGGATAGGGACAGCAACCACAGCGTTCAGGGCTGGCCTGTCAGCGGATCGCAGCTCACAGGTGGGACGATGGGAATCCCACTGTTTTAAGAGGTACATCCGACCGTAAGCCACCCAGGGGAGTGGCCGGAAGACAGGTTGAGCGGATTATGGACAGGCGAATTGTGAGTATACCGAAGGCACCCCGGTGTGGCACCAGATGTGTGGTGGGGTGCAGTGTTATGGTGGTTTTATGTGCTAGCGTGGTTAGTTGTATAGAAGGGTGTGCAGTGCTCTACAATTGGGTTTAGCAACCTTGCATTGCTTTACTTTGCCAGGGTTAAAGGTCTGGGTGACTGGCCATTTGTGCGTCCTAAGAGTGGCATGGTGGGCGGAAAGCAGGAAATGGAGGCTTGGGTTTTCCGCCACTGAGAATTTGTTTGGGGTTCCCAAGCATGCGCTGGAACAGCTTTTTAAGATGCTGCGGCACAGACTAAGGGGGGTTGTCTCCTCTCCCTACATTCTGGTCATACACCTGGGAGGCAATGATTTGACTTTCATGGGTAGGAGGGCACTGCTGCTAACAATGAAATTTCCAGGTGTAAGTTAAGCAACCAATTGGGGGCATGTGAGTTATGGTGGTCGGAGACAACCCCACGTTTAGAGTGGCGAGGGCCCGGTCAGGGGAGGCCGGAGAAGCCTCTCGCAGGAGAGTTAACAGTGCCATGCGTAAATTCACCGGACAAAGGAGATTTGGCTTGATCAGGCATGGTTGCTGCATGCAAGTCCACTGGGGGTTTTGAGGAAGATGGGGTTCACCTGTCTAGAGTGGACATAGACTTGTTTTGGCTGGACCTGGGAGAGGCCCTGGAATCAGCAGGATGTAGGTGCACTTGTCCAGAGGGTCAGCAGGGTGTAGGTAAAGATGGCTATCTTGGTGGGGGGCCCTGGGGTGACGGTGGCCACACCCAGAGCTGTGGCAGAGTTACAGCGCGATCCAGAGGCTGTAAGGTACAGAGGGGTACCCTCTGCAGCAGCACAACAAGAGTGCAAAGGCCAAATATCCCCAGGGAGGTCCTCGCGCTGGACCCTGGAGGAGCGACGGCGCCCTGTTAGTCCTACAGGCGGTTGTGGGCCTGACCAACCGGGTGTTGCCTGGAACGCTCCGCCCCCTTCTGGGGGCGTGAGTATTGGGGTGGACTGGCGGTCCACCGGTGGGAGGGGTTATCCCCTCCCCCAAATCTGGCAAACACCGATTGGCTATGGCCACGGTGTAATTTGGCTCATCAGGTGGGCAGGCGGTGAGGGGCTGCCTGCCCTGGGATCGCCCATAAGATAACCCAACATGTTGGCATATTTGTTATGCAAATAAACCTGCAGCAATTTTCTCCACAAAGAAGGTGTCTTGTCTGTTTATTTCTCCACGAGATTGCTGCAGGGGGGATGGGGAGTGTTGCCGATATTGGCACTATGGCCTTAGTCCTGGGAGCCGCACCCGACAGCGGGAGGAACACATTACCGCACACTGAAAGTGTATTGAGTTATGCCTTGTTTTTTTGTGTGCAGATTTATAAAGTGCGAACTCATCTGAAGGTATTGGAGCTCCTTACATTACACATTCATATTAAGATTAAGTTATTTGCCCAGAATCACAGAATGTTGAAGCCGATGCCGAGGCTCGAACCCGGCTCCCCAGCTCCAAAGTCGGCAGCTCTGGCCGTAAGGCAACATCCTCTCCCCTTATTAAGGAAGCAGCGGGTATGTTGAATCTGCATCTCACGAAAGTGAAACAGAAGTCACCCCAGATCAGGTGTGAGTATCCCAGGTGCTCGTTTTCCTATTACATTCTGAAGGTTGTAGTTCGGAGGACTGAGGCATATAGAAAAGTCGTCCATTTACACCCACAGACATACTTCTATGCAGAGTTGATCACATTTTGGGAATTATCGCACATTCACAGTAGTTCGTATGGAAAGATGCTCCAGTCACAACTTTCCAGGCATACGACAGAGTGTGCCATGTGACATCTGTTGTTTCCCAAATGCAGAGTTACACGCAGGGAATAACACTGCATTGGGGAAATGCAAACCACTGTGCAAATGCATTTTTATTATTTTTCAGTTTTTCCCCATAGAAAACCCTTCTCCTATACCCCAAAGAATTTTCATGGTGTCTATCACCCTTTCCACCCTGGAAGGTTAACTACTCCAACCTTGGCTGGAGTAAATCTCCCGCTATTTCCAGGACGGTAAAGGGCTGGAGAGAAGATTTGATTTTGAAAGCCAGCAATCTCAGGAGTGTGTAGGCATTGACAACTCCCAAGGCAAACATAAGCTCCATCCTCCCACCCTCAGACAATTGTAACTTATTATTAGGCAGGAGTAACCCATTTATGCCGGGCAGATATCCCTTTGTAGATAGCCGACAGTCATAAATTGAGACATTTTCGGTTCCAGTGGCTTTGTGAACCGAACTACAGGATTTAGAATGAGGAACGTAAAACTGAAACACCAGAGTGGCAAGAAAAAAACACAGGCCTGTGCAATCTACATCCTAGGTCAGATTCAAATGCCTATTGCAAAGCTGTCTTTGCTGTAACAAAATGAACAGCGGTGTTTGCACCACCAGTCGTGGCTCCAGCAGCTGCGCATCATGGGCAGTGCCCTACCAGAAGATGGTAATGAGGAACAGGGTTCAGACTGCTTTGCTGTAATCATCATAATGCAAATGTGAAAGAAGAATGAAAACGTAAAAGCAACAAAGCAATGCACGCACGTGCATACACACAATGGGGCGTCTTCAAATTTTGCCCTAAACCCACATGCACAGTGTGTATGCGTGAACATACCAGTGAGGGCAGGGAGCATTTCCAAGAGTGCCACATTTGCCATTACTTTAGGTGGCGAAACGTCTCTTTCTGATCATGGTAAATGTTCAGTCCAATCCACAGGTCTCCACATTCTTTCTCCATTGGCTCATCTTGATGCAGGCTCAGCCAATGAGGAAAGGAGGCTGTGAGAAGAAAGCATGAACCTGAGCAGAAAACAGTGCAATGCATGGCAGACATTTCTTCTACCTTCTGCCTGTTCTCTAAGAACCGCTTCATATTCCCTGTGGCCCCTGCTAGGCCTGTGTGTTGGTGCTGCACCAACCAGCCCTTGGGCTCTCAAAAGACTGGGAGCTCAAACTCTGTCTTCCTGATCCCAGGGCATTTGCTTGGTATGCTGCGTCATCTGGCGGATTCATAAAAACAAGCACTGCCTAAGCCAATAGATTTCGCCTATAAGACCTATTGACTTTGGAAATAATTTTTAGCCATGCTGTTGTGCAAAGCGCACTTTTTTCATATAGTGCTAATGTGCTTTTTTAATATAGCACTAACATACTTTTTTGACATAGCACTGATGTGCTTTAAAAAAAAAATCAAAAATGGGGGAGAGGGACGGCAACACAGAGGGAGGAAGGGTGGGAGAGATGGATGCTGGTGGAGGAGAGAAGGACAAGAGAGAGACAACATTGGGGAAGCACACGGAAAATGGAAGTTGGGTGGGCTGGGAAGCACACGGAATACGGAGGGTGGGTGGGGATGGGGAACACACGGATATCGGAGTGTGGGCCGACAGGGATGTGGAAGCAAATGGACAACGGAGGCTGGACGGGAGGGGATGGAGAAGCACATGGACAAGAGACGTTTGGACTGGCCGGGATAGGGAAGCACACGGACAACAGAGGGGGATGTTCAAGCAAGAACAACACAGAGGTGAGCTGGTGGGGAGCAAACATGAATGGCAACTGAGGGAGGGAGAGCGAGGGGAGAAACACACAGACGAGAAATGCGAAAACTAAGCACATGAGGGAGACAGCTCAAAAACACATGCACCTAATAGAAAAAAAGTAGCACCTGAAAAGGGAGGAGTGGAAGGATGCAAGTAATGGGTCCATGCTCTTTAGGGATGAGCAAAACTCTAGAAGAGGAAGGACAGCCCATGGAAGCAGACGAATAAGAAGCAATCAAAATCATGCGTCACCACTCACCCTGTAGATTGAGGGGCAGATCTACAAGAAAGTGCCGCAGCGTGGCGCTGCAAGCCCTTTGGCTGCGCCACGCTGCGGCACTTTCAGAGCACAGGAATGCGACATATTTACAAGAATATGTCGCATTCCTGTGCTCTCTCCCTGCGCTGGCGCACAAACAGCTGCCAAGCGCCGGCGCAGGCACCCTTGCACCATGGTGCAAGGATGCCTGCGCCATGGGGAGATTGTGTTTGTGCAGGAAGGGGCACCTTTCTGCACAAAAACAATCAGTACAGGCTTTTTCCTCTTTCAATGCATGCTGTAGAATGCAGCACGCATTGAAAGAGGAAAACGAGGACGTTAGCGCCTCGCTACGCCACCTCTAGGGTGGCGTAGCTTTCAGACGCATCTCCAGATTTACGATTTCTCGTAAATCTGGAGATGTGTCTTGTTCCATGGGTGTTGCGTGGGAACACCCACAGCAACACCCATGGAACGCCCCTTCAACGCAAAGTGCTGCGTGTGAAGGGACGGTATTTACAAGGAGAGGAAAAGTCACGCATGGTGGCTTTTCCTCTCCCTTGTAAATATCGAGGAGCCCCTGCGCCACCAGTACGTCACGAAAAGTGACGTACTGGTGGCGCAGGGGGCTTGTAAATCTGCCCCTGAATCTTTAAAAAAATGAAAAGAAAATGAATATGTGACGAATTAAAGAAATTCAAAATTGCAAAAAATCATACCAAAATATGTTTTGACTGCCACAAGGGCCCTTGATGGGCACTTTGATTTATCTGACACAACAGTGGTATGTGCCTGTTTGAGTTTGTCACTGGCATCACAAAACTGACGCAGACCTTCAGTACATGACCATTTAGCTGACATGGCTGCATTTTTGTTTGGATGAAGCACGTTTTCTTATGTGTAACAACAGATTGTAATTTATTGTAATGTAAAATTTATATAGGGCTTACTACCGCTTTGTGGGGTGCTGAAGCGCTTCCCTACATGGGAGCATGCTGCACTGTGTACGGCATGGGGTTGGAAGGGTGTTGTCTTTGTTTCGATCCTGTATGGGAAGTCCATGCCGTGCAGGTGCAGTTACTGCGTTATGGCATTTAGCAGTTTGATGATGAAGAAATGTGAGAGACAGGTGCCCAGTTTATGGTTTTCAGTAAGTTGGCAGCTTTATTCAGCTCGGCAGGTCCCTTTATAGTATTTTTTATGATCACAGCCCACTAATCTAGGTATGTACGGTTGAGATTTTAGGTTATGTTTATGGTCCTGACAGGCATAGGTTGCAAAGTGATCCCAGCCGCAGGTCACTCTTTAAGTCATTTTAGGTCAAAGTAGTGCGCATATTGTTGTACGTGAGACAAAAGACAGCTGTGCAGGAATGGCAGGAGAGAGGTGGACTGTCAGGAGAAACCCAGCACAAGAAGGTGGTGTCGAGATTGGTGGTAAATCGGTAACCGATGAGGGGAATACAAAACAACAAGTAGCCTTGGGCAAAAAAAGATTTTAAATAGGTGATCAGAGTGGCTGCAAAGGGGAGTCAAGGGAAGTTGTGGTAGAGAAAAGAATGGCTGAGAGAGACAGCAAAGTCTGTGAGAGGGAGAACAAGGTGGTTGTGATAGAGTGCGGAATAAGAGAACCCATGCCACGTGAGAGCATCCGTGGCACGAGCATCCATCAACCTGAAGGTAAACTTTTTTGTGTATGCAACAGTACTCGGAAAGAAACTGTGCATTCTGCAGGATAGCCACATTTCCACTTTTCCTACAGTGCACCTCATTTTCACATGCTGCCTGAAGCAGACATTAACTTGTCTTATCTGGCAGTTTGACAAGTGAAAACTAGTAGTGCTAGATAACAGAAATGATGCGTTTTACTCTTGGTGGAGGCAACTATGTGTGATCCTCTGCTCTGTCTCCAAGCCTTCACAACGGAAATCACTGAACTCTACCACTGCTTGCAAATGACAGCATCACTCTTGTAACTGTGCATACCCTTCTACAGGCTGAATAGACTCCATTGGTAGTCAAAGTAGGTTAAATATAATGTGTTGATTTATGTGGCCTGGGTTCCATTGTCAGTAGTGGGACATCTCATCTGGACGTGTCCATAGAAAATGTTATAAGAGTACCTGCAGTACTGACTAACCCAGGCTTCTCCAACGAGTAGCTCAAAAGTTATCGGTAGCTCTCCACCTACCTGTGAGTAGCTCTCCTGTGTGCGGCCCAGCCTTATAAATTAGGTGCTTTTACTTGATTGAAATAATATATGTATACCAGAAATTAGAGTATGTATTTGAGATGAATATGTGTGTATTTTCAGTACTCAATAGCTGATGTTTTGAGAAAAATCCCTCCATTTTCAAAACATATTTAAATATGATATTTGATTTTTTATATATTTTTGTAAATGTCCCTCTCATGCTTACTCAAGCATTCTTCAACACTATGCGCTCGCTGATGATATCACTAGTATGGGCGGGAGGGCAGGCAAGAGTCCCTTAGGAAACGCTGACACTCCCACAGAGCCAGGGGGGTCTGGGCGCGCCCGATTTTCCTCTATACGCTTACTGCGCACAAGCGCAATTCCTGCATTTTTGGGTGCACCCGACCCCTTTCCAGCCCCACGTGGCAGTTGAATCGGATATAGCTGCACCCACTCCCCTAGACGTAGCAATGTATCGACCATACAAACGCCCCCGCCATGCCATTGACACTACAGAAACTCTGCGATGGGCCTGGGATGGGTTACGGAGGAGAGCCAACACAGAGATACTATTTGCCCCTTCAATACTTCTGGCCAAAAACCCGCAAATGCCCCCGTTAGAGGATCAGGGTGCCATATCAAGAGCACGGAGGCTAGGCATTGTCTGCTACACAGACTTATACAAGGAGGGAGGGTTTATTGGGCCGCCATCCCCGACTGACACGCCACCTCCCAATTTTTCTGACACACTGCTGTACCATCGCATACGTGCTACTTGCCGCCAGACCCATAGCACATTCCCGTACTCCCCTCTGGTCCTACAGGCCCTAGAGCACATACTCACCACTCCCGCAGCACACAAGTTAATTACAAGACTCTACTCGTCCATGCAAACAGCACCGAAACACAGAGAACAGTGGAACACTGAATTACATCCACAGGTCACAGAAGAGCAATGGCAATTCTGCTGTGCGCAACTCGAGCAACTATCTCCAAACTATAAACTCAGGTTAATTCATTTTAAATTCATAAACCAATACTATAGAACACCTATACAACTGTTTCGTATGGGAGTTCGGCCCAGCGCGGAATGTTGGAGATGTCATACAGACCAGGCAACCTTTCTACACCTGGCCTGGGACTGTCCCCAGATTGCAGCATATTGGAAAGAAGTCTTTCTAACAATAAGCGAAATACTCATGACACATTTAGAGCCTAGGGCATTAGTGGGACTATTGGGCTACGTCAGGGATGCCACAGTCGGAGTCCGCATGCTATTGGCTATGCTGCTTCTGTTAGCAAAACGCAGAGTCGCCATGAGGTGGGGCAGATCAAACCCCCCCCTGCTAAAGGACTGGATCCTTGATGTCACATTTTGTCAAGAACAACTCACTGCCTTTTGGGAACTAATGCCCATTGCGTCTCGACCAAAGGACATACGGGGCCCCTTCGTCACTTGGCTAAGGGCGTCAGAACAGAATGCACCAGAACCTAGCGCATTGTACACTGCTAGTTAGTTGCCTTTCTGTATTGCGTGTGTCCCTGAGATACCCGACCTGATAATGCCCTTTACGATTGTATCTCATGCTTACCTTTGATGTAGATAGTGTATAGACTGTGTATCAACTGTGTTCCTTGTCTGCTATATTTAAGAAACACTTATACCACTTGTCGAAAATGTGCCTTTAAATAATGTGTATGTAAAACTATACGATTATGGAAATGCCAATAAAAACAAGTTAAAAAAAAAATATGATATTTGATTGATATATCATGTGGTGTTGGGCAGATGTATTACTACCATCATTGTCTAGGTGCCCTGGGCATTGCAGCTATCGCTGCTATGCAATTCCCCCGTTAAGGCATTTGAAATTGCTAAAGCCTTTTTTACATTACTGCTGGCAATCCTGCCTGATGTACTGAGGTGATTACTGCTAGTAATCTTGCACAAGGTGCCCACTAAAGTAATGTTGTCTGGTGTGGTCTGGTCACTATTAGAACATTAATAATATTAGTAGCTCTGGATGAATTTCATTGAACATAAGCAGTTCTTGTTACAGAAGGTTGAAGGTTGATCCATGGCCTAATCCCTATGTGGCAAAATCCCTTCCATGTCACTGCCCGTTTTCTATCAGTAGTAGAAACTTGTTCTTAATTTACAAAAGCAGGCATGTTGATAACTAACATGACCCAATTCCTTTTGGTGATAAAATGAGTGTACTTCCACCATGTATTTATCAGGTATTTGAATGGTTAATTGATATTGAGTTGGTGATAACTTCAGCTATTATTGAAGTTATGGTGACATTTCAGAAGTGCCATAGGGCACTTGCTGCTATGGCTGTTCTGTTATGACTATTGGAGACATTTCATAGTCAATATTAATTTCTTATGGGATTTATCATCACTAGGTATATATAATTCCACAGCCTGACCATGAAATTAGTGTATGCTGCCTAAACCTGGAAGGAATCTGCCGCTTGAGTTGTAGACTTTTCCTTGAGCATGTATAATTTGCCTTACCTGATGTGAAATTGTCCTTACAGTTTGAAAAAGGATAAGAGATTGCAGTGTGTGCCTAGATTATTTACACACTATGCACACTGTGTCACTGGAACAAAGCTGTACCTGGCTAACGAGGGTGAAACCGGTTCTGGGTTGCTTGTGTTCCATTTCAGGGAGGACCTGGCCTGGCAGTTCATGCTGGACTGCTCCCATTGCAGCAGGGTCAGGACTGATTCGCATATGGCTGGGTCCAAACTGAGTGGGCATGGTGTGCAAAATAACTATGGATTGGGATGCGGCCCGAGTAATTACCAGAGGATGAGATTAATTTAAGTATTCCATCCATCACTTTTGGTATAATTTAGTAGATTATTTACACATCATTTAAAAACTACAGCTTTTTTGTTAATCAAATTCAAAACTGGTCCATAAAATGCACCACATGGGCCTATACTTAAAAAAATATTTTTAACTACATCTCCGCCCCCTTTGAACTACTTTGACAAGATAGGCTTCACTTGCTCTGTTCAGATGTGCCAACCAATTTACTGCCCACCACTTTCTAAGTTCACCAGCCGCCACTGAGGGAAATACATGAGTGGGGCTGGACTGTACCAGAGAAAAGTCTAACATAGTGCTATTGGCCTTCCCCAAATACCACCCTGATAACAACGAGATATGTATTATAATGTAGATTGATTGAAAATAACCCACCAACTTCTTTAAGATCAAACAAAAGGTCATGTTTGGAGCACTGTGAACATCTGACTGCCTTATTTAGAATGTGAGAAATGTTTTCCAAAAATATTTTTAGAGCAGGTCTCCGGAAAAATGTTATCATTCATGCACTTTTACTGTGTTTTGTATTTTTTGAGGACAACATTGTAAGTTACTATCTAGATATCACTAGATATCAAATCCAATTGCCATCTCATAAGCAAATGAGAAACAGAGGGATGCAGTAAGCTAAAGTGAAATGTGCTGAGAAATGAATATAGACAGCAATTAAAGTACTTGAATTTGGATTTGATTATTTATTTTAAATATATGTCTGCCATGAACATTAACTTCTTTTCTCTTGCAACTTACGTACATATGATGCACTTGCAAACTTGACTATTTTGTATCTTTTGCCAAGTGATTACATTTGATTAATAATCGGACACACACTTGTGGCACTTGATGAAGTGCCATCACTGTAGACCTGGATGATATTCCTGAATTTATTTCTCTGGGTATAATTCATGACTGGTGGCCATTAGAACATTTCCTTCTTACTTTCTTCGTTTAACATCCAGTAGAGAAGCAAAGCATGTCACTCGTGACCGTTGAGACTTGGGGAAAGCATGGTGTGGGAGCTGAACTCAAAATAATTATCTGAACCCCAATATTCTGAACACTCCAATTCTTACCCAATTAATTTGGCTCCCGAATCTCCAGTAGATCTTGCGGTTGGAGACTACACTTCTCATAGAAAAATATACATTTCAGCAGAGCAAGACTGAAGAAATAAAGAAACACTAATAACTGGGTTCTAGATCAACAATAGGGCAAAAATGGTTTTATTACAGGATTTTTTATATATGCGGTATAGAGAAAAATACACCAAAATGTCATGAAGGTTCAACTGCACAAATAATCATAAAACTTAGCCCTAACCAACAAGTCTAGGCAAATCCCCAAAAGGCCAAACCCATAGAGTACTGACAACATTCTCATAAGAAAATCTACAGCAAATGGACAGAATCTCAGGAGGAAATTAAAAGGTCACCCCAGGGGCAGCTAATGTGACAGCAGCCCTAAAAACAACCATGAAAATGACGCCACGTAAAAATGGAATGAGCCCTTCAATACTAAAGCTCAAGAGATTTATAAACAAATCACACAAATTATTAATAGATTCTGCAAATACAGCATGTTATGATCATGGTTAGGGCCGCATTGGAAAATTAGAAGCAAGAACATAGGGGCACATTATGATGGCGGGCGGATCGCCACCGCCCGGCCGGCGGTGGCGATCCGCCCACCATCACAACACAATTTACCCCCCGCCATATTACTATGGCGGGGGGTACTGCGGCGGACGGAAAGTCCGTCCGCCGCTTTTCAGCCGGTCGACAATCGTCACGATTGCCGGCCGGGCGGAACTCGGGCATAATATGGTGGCGGTGCCTAGAAGGCACCGCCATCCATATTATGATGCCTGGTGGTTCCGGCCCTTTCAGGGCTGGCGGGAATTGCTGTGGGTGCCCGTTGCGGGCCCCCAGGGGTGTGGGGGGCTGCACTTGGGTGGTACCTATGGTACCCCCCTACATTGCCATGCTCAAGGTGGCAGGCACCGCGCGGTGCCTGTCACTTTGTGCATGGCGATGCGCAACATGCCTATTTGGTATTGCGGCGGGTGCTGCTTACAGCAGCACCCGCCGCAATATTAGATATGCGGAATGCGACCGCCAGGGTGGCGGTCGCATCCTAATTTGCGGAGCGGGACCGCGGCACGCATGGCGTACGGTCCCAGCACCACTAGGATGGCGGGCGGACTGAGGTCCGCCCGCCATCCTAATAGGCCCCATAATGTTTTAAATCTTTAACACAAACCCATATCTTAGGGTGAGAGAAATCTTCCACATACTCTCTCAGCAACTGCACTCCAGAGATGATAAGCACAACATGCAACATTTCTCAAACAATGGCTCATAGAATTAACACGCCTTCAGTGGAACTTCCAACGGAAGTCCTTGAATATGATTCTTTGGGCACACAATGGAAGCTTCATTTAAAATATACACTCCCTAACACAATAGTTCACTTTTGAACCTTTAATGCCAATCACTGGATGTTCCGCGGAAACAAGAAGAGAGATGGTTTGTAGTGGGACACTAATTGGGAGGGGGAATAAGCAGGAGCGAAATGAACAGAACACCCAAAACTACATCCATATTGAAATAAATGGCATCTCATATGAAAATGTGGTATAACTACATCAGTATTAATTACATTTCAAAGTGACTCAGTAAACTCAAGTGCAACATCATTAATTCACCAATTACATCTCTATGCATCATTAAAACCTTCAAATTTGAGAAATAGTTTTCACCTGACATTACACCATTGCACATTTTTAAAAAGCTACTATAAAGGGAAGAGCGGTGCCAGGAGTAATACATGACAAGCAAGGGGTAGTAGCTGCCTCCATTACAGTTGCCTAAATTAAGTATTAGTTGGGCTGTAAAATGCACTACTTGACCCCCAAACTCACTTTGATGATGGCAGGCTCACTCTCTGCAATCAACTTTTTCAGATTTTCCTTGCAGGCAGCAGACAGCACCAATGGTGACAGTGGCCGTTGCCAGAAGGAGGAGTAGGAGGTGACGTCCTAAGAAACATCTTGGGCTCTAGCACATGTTATTTACAAATAGCACATCAATTACAAAGGGTCTCAAATGTCTGCAGTACATGAGACCATCTTCAGGACCATAGTCTGAAAGTGTGTGGCCCCTAGTTTGTAAGAAGTGTGAGAATGTTTCTGATAGTGTGTGGATCCTCATCTGTGAGGAGTGTGAGAGTGCTTCTGATAGTGTGAGAGGTTTGAGAGTGCTTCTGATAGTGTGAGGCTCGTAGGGCCCGATTCTGATGTCGGATGGACCGGAGTCTGTCCGACATCAGTTGGGAACTGGAACCGAACGACCTCCTGTTGTCAGTTCCAGCCCAGGAAGTAGGATGCGACCGAACCCTGTTTACCCTATACTTTACAATGGGAGCATGCATTCTGAATAGACTGCATGCTCTCATTGCAAAGAGCAGAGGTGCAGTTCATTCCTGCACCCCGTGGCAGGCACCTTGAGGTGCCTGCCACGGGGTGCGGGGATCAATAGGGGGCACCATATGTGCCCCCTAGGCCACCATTCGGTGTCCTTCCACCCATAGGGGCCCTGCTGGGGGCCCCCAAAGACAGATTCCCAATGCCTTTCTGTGTCGGAAAGGCTGGCACAGAAAGGCAGTAGGAATCTGCCATCGTAATCCCTTGGGCAGAAAGAGCCGGCCGAGGGATTACTGCAGGGTTTCAGAATGGTGGACGGGCTCTCCGAGCCCGTCAGAGGCCATTCGGAAAACCGACTCGGATTCCCTTCCGACCGACCCCATCAAAATGGGTCAGTCGGAAAGGAATCTGACCAGCCGATTACGATGCAGGCTCCGACCAATGGTCGGAGCCATTCCAGCCCGCATCGTAATCAGGCCCTAAGTCTGTGAGGGGTGTGAGAGTGCTTCCGATAGTGTGTGACTCCCAGTCTGCGAGGGATGTGAGAGTGCTTCTGGAAATGTGTGGCTCCTTTTCTGTGAGGGGCATGAGAGTGCTTCTGATAGTGTATGGCTCATAGTCTGTGAGGGGTGCAAGACTGCTTCTGATATTGTGGCACTTATGATGGTTGCTACTTGTGCTGTCTGTACATATTATTTGGAAGGACATAGCGATCTCTCTCAACACAATCCTCTCTGTTTCCCAATATTGTGATGGGGGCTAGGGATATTGCTGCCTTTGCCATGTCTGCCAATAAGAACATGTTAATCAAAGAGGCTTTACTGTCAAATATGTGATGAGTAAATCTGCCAGTATTCAGCTCCTAGCGATCCCTCTGGCTGGATGTGTGATTTACAAATACATATCTTATGTCATAAATACTAAGAAATATTGGTTAATAAATAATCTATAGTCTAAAAACCTTACTATTCTCAAATTTTGTTGCTGCTCTTACTAAGCTACAGAGCACGCCCTCACGCTGTTGTTTTACTTTGCATTCTGATGCTTGTAGTATGTGTTTCCTATTATAAATGTAGGACAAGTTGCAAAATGCAAAGAGGAGTACAGCATCTGACAAGGAACAACTTAAAAACTCTATAAAATGCCCAGAGTAAATTAATGTGTGTGATTTGTAAAAAAAAATCACGAATTCACCCCACGCTACTGTGAGAGATACATTGACTCTCAATACAGTTACTTATTTCAGTTTCTAGCAGTTTTGCTGTTGCTGTACTTGGGGGGGGGTAGATGAAGAGAATAAATGTTGTACACTTGTTACATTGTGGCTGCAGTTCAACAAAGCTGAATACAGTGAAAAAGACAGAGAGGCTCTCCAATCAAAGTAGTAGGACCAGAGAATAATGTCATACAAAAGATAATATAAAAACATTTTCAGGTCAGCGTCCCATAAATACATAGTAAATGTTTTAACTCTGTCAGGGTTTTCTGAATTTTGCCAGGAACCCTCTTTGGCCTAAAATGGCGGAGAGTTTTATCTTTCTTCTGGTTTCTGCATTTCAGATCATTGGCATGTTGCTGTTCCTTGCTGTTCTCCTGGGGTTTCTACTGGTTAGTTATTTCCCGGTGTGGTACTGCAAGTGTGGTGAAGTGGTCTGTAAAGAAGGTCGATCGTATGATGAGATTCAATATGAGCAGCTGATGGTGGAAGAAGCCGAATCGCAGATTATAAAAAAGACACAGGAGAAGATGAGCCAAGCCATCAAAACACTACTGGATCAGAAAATGCAGGATTCCAACTCAATTGAAGGGAATGACGTTTGGGACATGACCGCCATTATAGAGCAACTCAAGCCTTTGCTGCAGAAAGTAGCAAAGTGGGTGAAAAACAAGCTCTCACCACCAGCAAATAATGGCAATATCACTATGAAAAATTTGTAGGGCAGGGCTCTGACGTCAAATTTCCCTGAAAGAAATTAATTCCCTCTCCTGTTGTCCTCTCATAAAAATTAAGTCACCCGTTTTTCTCTTCTGGTATTACCTTCTCATGCTATATTGATAATTAATGATACCATTTCCCTATGCGGATCTTGATCATGTCACTGATGCCTAACCATATTTATGTATTAATATTAATTACATTTTTTAAAATAGCCATATTGTTAACCCTGTTTTTAACCCTAATGTATGTTTACTGTTTCATTTTTTAATATACTTTAATTTAAGAATTAAAGTCTATTTAACATATTTAAAATTACTTAATTTCATTGTTTATCTTCTCCCTAACTCCCACATTAAAATCTCTCTCTCTCTCTATATATATATATATACATATATATATATATATATATATATATATATATATATATATATATATATATATATATATATATATATATATATATGTATATATATGTATATATATATGTATATATATATTATCTACTGGCGGTCGCCAGTAGATAGTTATAGTTAGGACCTATTATCCATAGGAAATCCGTAACATTCTATTCCCAATAACTTTGGCGTCGTTTGACGAATCATCACGAAATTTTCAAAACTAGTGGGGCGCTCCGGTCCGCTCCTGTTTCGGGGTGATTCATCAAGCGGGGGCCGAGAAAAAAGGGGGGTCCCAAAACGTGTTTTCTCCATGTTAATTCCCATAGGAAATTTTAGCCACGGCTACAGCCCGAACTGCTGAACGGAATTACACCAAATTTGGCAAAAAGGTAGCGCTTGGTTCAGAAAGCGACCTTTTTTTAAATGGTGTAAATCCGTTCAGTAGTTGCAGAGAAATTCAAAAAATAAGAGTGAAAAAATCAATTTCCCATAGGAAACTTTATGCAAGGCTACAGCAAAACTGCTGAACGGAATTACACCAAATTTGGCAAAAAGGTAGTGCTTGGTTCAGAAAGCACCCTTTTAAAAATGGTGTAAATCCGTTCAGTAGTTGCTGAGAAAATCCAAAATAAACGTTTCGATATCTATGGCCGCGGTGGATCCGCGCACCCTCCCAACCACGAGCTGCATGCTAATTGGCTGTCAACACTCCAAACCAGGAAGTGTTGGCAGCAACAAGAAAGCAGTAAAACAAGTGCGCAAAACGCAAAAAGGGGGCAGGGTAGAAACACCCTGACCCCCTAGGTCTGCTCAGGGGGTCCCACAAGGACCCCCTGGTCAGAAAAAAGCATTTTTTTTTTTAAATCGGCGGGATGCGCTTAGGGTGCGCGGATCCCGCTGATTAAAAAATAAAAACACAAGAAACAAGTGCGCAAAATGCACAAAGGGGGCAGGGTAGAAGCACCCTGACCCCCTAGGTCTGCTCAGGGGGTCCCACAAGGACCCCCTGGGCAGAAAAAAGCAACACAAAAAAGACCGGCATCGTGCCGGAGGCCCCGCCCCCTCCCTGCAGCAGTCTGCAAACGCGCCCCCTGGCGTGTTTTAAGAAGGGCAAGTAATTCCCTTTGAATACTGGGGGTCCCTGGGGCCAACTAGCCCACCAGGAACCTCCGGTATGCGCCAGGGGCTGCGTTGCAGAGAGGTGTACAGAGGCCACGCCCTATTTACACCTCTCTGCAACGCAGCTCTGTGGCGCTTTGGAGGTACATGGTGGGCTAGTTGGACTCCAGGGACCCTCAGTATTCAAGGGGACTTAATCCCCAACTTAAAATGCGCCACGGGCGCGCTTGCACAGTGGTGAAGGAGGGGGCGTGGCTTCAGGTGACATGTGTGCAAACAGGCTCCGTGGCGCGTTTTAAGATGGGAATTAAATCCTCTTCAATCCTGAGGGTCCCTGGGGGCCAACTAGCCCACCAGGTACCTCCAGTAAGCGCCACGGAGCTGCGTTGCAGAGTGTTGTAAAAGGGGCGTGGCCTCTGAACACCTCTCTGCAACGCAGCTCTCTGGCGCATACTGGAGGTATCTGGTGGGCCAGTTGGCCCCTAGGGACCCTCGGGATTGAGGAGGAATTAATTCTCCAACTTAAAACGCGCCACTGGGCGTGTTTGCAGACATGTCACTTCAGGCCCCACCCCCTTCCTTCACCATTGTGCAAATATTCCTCTAAAATCAGCCGAACTACGAATTCCGATTTACTCACCTGTTATCAGGAGAGACCTCAGTGCTGCATCTTTGAGCCCAGTACTGATCCTGAAAAGTAATTTTAACCGTACTTACCAGTAACTTGAATTTCCTTCCATAGGATATCATTGCCTGCTTTTTGCTGAAAAAGTTTCTAAGTGTCGATTTTTGAAACATACAAATATTCCTCTAAAATCAGCCGAACTACGAATTCCGATTTACTCACAGGTTATCAGGAGAGACCTCAGTGCTGCATCTTTGAGCCCAGTACTGATCCTGAAAAGTAATTTTAACCGTACTTACCAGTAACTTGAATTTCCTTTCATAGGCTAACATTGACTGGTTTCACTTGGAAATTCTTGTGTGTGGGGAGTTTGGAACTTTATAATATTCCTCTAAAATCAGCCGAACTACGAATTCCGATTTACTCACCTGTTATCAGGAGAGAACCCAGTGCTGCATCTTTTAGCCCAGCACTGACCCTGAAAAGTAATTCTAACCGTACTTACCAGTAACTTGTATTTCCTTCCATTGGAATCCATTGTCTGGTTTTCAGCAGAAAAGTTTCAAAGTGTCGATTTTCACAAACTACAAATATTCCTTAAAAATCGCCTGTATGACTTAAACGCATTCTTTCAACTGTTTACAGGAGATGCACCAGTGCTGGATCCAGGATCCACCACTGAGTAAGAAAAAGTAACGATAACACTACTTACCTGCTAAGTGAATTTCCTCCCATAGGATAACATTGGTGATTCTATGTGAAAAAGTTTCTAAGTGTCAACTTTTAAAATACAATAATATTCCTTAAAAATCACTACTGTAACCAAAACGCTTTTACTCAACTGTTTACAGGAGATGTCCCAGGACTGAATCTAGGATCCAGTCCTGTGGTTAGAAAAGTAATCCATAAAGTAACTAATTGCATTTAACTAGAAATTCACATTGAGCTCAATGTTGCATTGTGTTTGAAATTGTGTTGCCCATTGCAACAACTGTAACTACTGTACTTAAAAGTCTATTGCCTATTTGCAAAGTATTTAAACTAAAGTAATTTATTCTGAGAAAGTATATTTTGTAATGTAATGTATAATGTAATTACAATAATTTAAAAAATAAAATATGTAAAAATAAATAGTTTAAAAAATGTAGTAAATCAGTATCAAAAAAATAAATATAACAATTAATACATTTAAAAATTGTCATTTACAAAACCTTTGAAATTCACTGAAAAAACCATAGGTTTCAGACATGTTATAGTTAGGAATTAGCATTTAAAAAACCTTTGAAATTCACTGAAAAAACCATAGGTTTCAGGCACGTTATAGTTAGAAATTAGCATTTAAAAAACCTTACAAATTCACTGAAAAACCATAGGTTTTAGGGACAGTTATAGTTAGTTGGACATTGCACTCGTACAAAACCCGTGAAATTCCCCCGTTATAGTTAGTTCAGCTAACTATAACTCGCGCCCCGCAATGCACTGCTGATGACGTCACATATTACATCACTCATGACATGGTCAGTGACATCACTGATGACATCACTGATGACATCTCAAATGACATCACTGATGACATCACTGATGACATCATCCACGTGATAATCTGATGCACCTCCTCACACCCTAATATAACCTTTGATGCACTCACTCTAAATTACAGACTGCCATTCGCAAAACCATAGACACTCCAACACCAATAACTACATACCCACTCATTGATTGATTCTTAGGTCTACACACACATCCACTCACTCACCCGTACAGTCACTCATACTTACGGTCACTCAGTACAGTATCATATGCACTCATACTCCTATATAGACACTCAAACACCGCCACTCATCCATAGAGGTACTCACACACCTAGTCAGTCATGCAAATAATTAAACACACTGCCATTTACTCACCTATACAGTTATACACACACACCAGCTCACTTACTCATACAAATACTAGCACATTCTTACGCTCTTATACAATCACTGATACAAGCACACACTCATCCATACAGTCACTCTCACAATCACACACTCTCGCTTATAGCTATTTATATACTCCAACACACATATATACTGCCTTTCACATATGTAGTTACTCACACATGTACCCCTGGGACATACATTCACTCACAAACACACTCTTACACACACTTACCCACCCATACAGTCTATCACAGATGCACTCTTGAAACCATCCACCCAGTGAATCACCCACTCACACATCTATGCACAGAGTCGCACACACCCCACCCACACAAACACTCAGGCACCCATACAGATACTCAGACAACCAATCAATAACTCATATAGACACTCATGTAGCTATTCACAAACCCATGCAGCCACTTACACAGCAATAGACAGACGGATACAGACATTCACCCAGTTTAGTCACTAACCCATGCATTCAGTAAGATACGTTTAATCACTCACTTATAGAGTTAGTCACGCACCTACTAAATCATCCATACAGACACTTATACACCCACTCATTCTTCAATACGCATTTCCCTATATATATTAAAAATATTTAAATTTTACAGAAACACACAGTCACTGGATGATGTCATCAGTGATGTCATTTGAGATGTCATCAGTGATGTCATCAGTGATGTCACTGACCATGTCATGAGTGATGTAATATGTGACGTCATCAGCAGTGCATTGCGGGGGCGCGAGTTATAGTTAGCTGAACTAACTATAACGGGGGAATTTCACGGGTTTTGTACGAGTGCAATGTCCAACTAACTATAACTGTCCCTAAAACCTATGGTTTTTTCAGTGAATATATATATATATATATCCAAAGTCCAAAATTGCGGTATACTGGCGGGCTGCCAGATCGCTGGTGGTGCTTGGAGAGGGGCGCTACCGCTGGCGCTTAGAAATGAATTTAGAAAATTCCCCAACCGTATCTGATTGAAGAGCCAGCACTCGTTATTGTGGGGGTTCTCTCGTTTATTGCATTGGTTACAGCATACACACGAGCAGGGACGCGTTTCAGCAGTCAAGCTGCCTTTGTCAACCTTGACTGCTGAAACGCGTCCCTGCTCGTGTGTATGCTGTAACCAACACAATAAACGAGAGAACCCCCACAATAACGAGTGCTGGCTCTTCAATCAGATACGGTTGGGGAATTTTCTACATTTATATATATATATATATATATATATATATATATTTCACACGAGAGATCCTCACGCTTGAAATGAGGAAACACGAGCCACTCCAATAGTTTTACAAGGTATTTAATCTTCAGGCAGAAAAATACGCGTTTCAACCGCACAAGCGGTCTTGATCACATATATATATATATATATGCTTTAAATTTCCTCTCTTGAAATTACATTAGTGAACCTTGCTCTATGTAAAATAATGTATTAATCATTACATCAAATACAAATTTAGTTAATTCCAATTTTGTAGATTGCATGAATTCCATACCCTATTGTTGTGTAGTTCCTATAGTACCCATGCAGGACCTGCGCGTTTGGATAACATAAGCTGTGGGCTTGGTGGCAGACTGACTCTGTGCACCCCCACCGCGTATGTTAGCCGGATTTGCATTAGCTAGCTCACAGTGCCACTAGAATCTCCTCTTATCGGGGAGAGATTAGTTTCTGGCAACCTTAGATCCCCTTTGGTTTTGCTATGTTCGCCCTTAGTTGGCAGGGTATGCCCAGACGTGGGTCCCTTGCTCACTTTGCCACTGGATTCAAGATAGCCTGGCTGATGACGGCTGTAAGCCAGAAACCGGTCCCAGGATGCTTGTTTCCGGTCCAGGGAAGACATGGCTTGGCAGTTCGGGCTGGACTGTTCCCATGAGGCACAGGGTCAGACTGATTTGCATATGGCCATGTCTGAACTGGGGTGGCGGAGTGAGCTAAAGAATGATGATGGATTAAACCCAGATCAGTTTATTGGAGGTGAGTGCTTGCAATGTTCAACACTCCGTCCATCATCCCCTTTGGTTTTGCTATGTTCGCCCTTAGTTGGCAGGGTATGCCCAGACGTGGGTCCCTTGCTCACTTTGCCACTGGATTCAAGATAGCCTGGCTGATGACGGCTGTAAGCCAGAAACCGGTCCCAGGATGCTTGTTTCCGGTCCAGGGAAGCCATGGCTTGGCAGTTCGGGCTGGACTGTTCCCATGAGGCACAGGGTCAGACTGATTTGCATATGGCCATGTCTGAACTGGGGTGGCGGAGTGAGCTAAAGAATGATGATGGATTAAACCCAGATCAGTTGACTGGGGGTGAGTGCTTGCAATGTTCAACACTCCGTCCATCATCCCCTTTGGTTTTGCTATGTTCGCCCTTAGTTGGCAGGGTATGCCCAGACGTGGGTCCCTTGCTCACTTTGCCACTGGATTCAAGATAGCCTGGCTGATGACGGCTGTAAGCCAGAAACCGGTCCCAGGATGCTTGTTTCCGGTCCAGGGAAGACATGGCTTGGCAGTTCGGGCTGGACTGTTCCCATGAGGCACAGGGTCAGACTGATTTGCATATGGCCATGTCTGAACTGGGGTGGCGGAGTGAGCTAAAGAATGATGATGGATTAAACCCAGATCAGTTGACTGGGGGTGAGTGCTTGCAATGTTCAACACTCCGTCCATTATCCCCTTTGGTTTTGCTATGTTCGCCCTTAGTTGGCAGGGTATGCCCAGACGTGGGTCCCTTGCTCACTTTGCCACTGGATTCAAGATAGCCTGGCTGATGACGGCTGTAAGCCAGAAACCGGTCCCAGGATGCTTGTTTCCGGTCCAGGGAAGACATGGCTTGGCAGTTCGGGCTGGACTGTTCCCATGAGGCACAGGGTCAGACTGATTTGCATATGGCCATGTCTGAACTGGGGTGGCGGAGTGAGCTAAAGAATGATGATGGATTAAACCCAGATCAGTTGACTGGGGGTGAGTGCTTGCAATGTTCAACACTCCGTCCATCATCCCCTTTGGTTTTGTTAACCTTAGATCATGACAACCCAAATTCCTCAGAATTGTGGAAACAATGTACTACTTTTCGCTCAGTCACTCGTGCTTACTTATTCGGTTTGTCTCAGAGAGTCACACAGAATAAACAGTCTGGGCGTTTCAATAAGTATTTATTGAACAGTTGTTATTCTATTGTAAAATATATGTGCTGCAGTAACCAGCAGACAATAGCAGAGATATATTATCAGCAGTACGATAAAAGCAAAGTGATAGAACAGTTCTACCATATTGCAATAATCAAGAATGCATATATGAATATAAAAAGCATTATGAAAAGTGCGCGTACTCCTACGATGCCTAACTAGATGTACCTGAGTGTACCTAGCATATGTGTAGGTCTAAAAGCCTAAGAGCCAAGAATCCTTCTAGGATTTAGTCGAACCCCCATACCTGAATAGAGAGAGTGTGGGACCCCGTCCTGGTCTCGAGTTGGACACCCCGCAAGGGCTGTGTCAGATCGCTGTCAGCTGGGGCGACTGCATGCAGGAGCCTCAGCGTCTCTGGTCAGTGTGTCAGCATGGAAGTCTCGGTTCCCTCTGTCTTACCAGGGCAAGATGTGGTGTATTTATACCCTAAAGAGTCTCAGTCCTCAGTATGGATTGTATTGGTCTGTCGTTAGACTTGAGGAAGACGTCAGTGGTGAACTTTGTACATACATATTATACAGGTGGTGTATTCCTAGAGAGTCATGCATAATTGATGAGTACAGTGTGGGCCTGTGTTTGGGAAAAACCCTGCTGTATTCAAAACCACAGGATAGATAACGTTCAGCCCTCAGAGCAGGTTGTGTACTAGCGAGGACCAATGTAGGTGAAAGATCATGCCTATATAAGGAATCATGACTATAATAGGACATGTACAGTTATGACCATAATTAGGCATATGCGGCGATGACCGTAACAGGGCAAGTACGAATATGACCATATTAGGGCAAATATGACTACCTCCATTTTAGGGCATATATGAACGGGTCTACATTAGGGCCTCTATACGGGACATAACACTATAATTGTATCCCTCATGATATTCCATGCCAATACTACAAGTAATTATTTTAATTCATAGCTTATTTTATGTTGATTTAACTTTTGTTCAATTATTGTTTGGTAAATATTTTATACATACCCAAAGCCATATATTAAGCTTAACCCTAAAATTAATGAATATTTTATGACTACAACAAATTAAACATACCTTTAATTTTTCCATTGGATTTTTATTTATTTATCGTTTTTTCCTTAAACTTATAATCTAACTTTTTAAGTATTGCATTATGCATTTGTCTTTTCATTGAATTTGTTATCTACAATAATTAATTTTCTTGAGGGCAGAGGCACGCAGGTACATTTTCTATGACAACTCAAGACAGCAAATGCGCACAAATACAGAAGATATAGAGATTCACAGAGCCAAGTAAGGAAATATTATCACTGTACAATGGTAGTAGGATTTCGAAGAAGGACTACGTATAAGATGGAAATGAGGGTCATGGAAGAGTTTTGGTCCAAATAATGAGAACGTTTGTTGGTGTGTGCTCTTTGCAAGTCTTGGATTTCCAGTCTGGTAATGGATGTGCTCCTAGTTATTTTTTATCACCAGACATGTTGATTATAGAGATAAGGCAGTCAGGTTTACTCACATAGGGAGCTTCTATATCACACAATAAACTTTGAAATGCATTCTGGATTGGAGAGTGAGCCAATGCAGTTACAGTCCTTTCAAGCTAAGGGAGATGTACTTAAAATGCATTTGGTTGGTAGTTGCAAGCCTGTATATGAAGAACTACTCTGTGAGGAGAACATCAGGACATTTGAAGACCATTGAGTCCTTACTCAAAAGTCAATATGTGATTAGACTAGGGGTTGTGCCATGGACATGAAGTTTAAAGAAGGCACTAGGATAGCAGTAAGAGCTTTACATTGAAACAACATTTTAAGGTATAACTCAGTGCCATTAGTGTACTGGCGGGTATCAATGTGTTCTTGGTTGAGCAGTACTTCAGTTGATCCAAGTCTACGTCGAACCATGTAAGAGGAAAAATACATCCATGTGGATCTCCGCAGTAGTCAGAAATTGCTGGAGATATTTAAGATTCCATCTGTATAAATTATTTTTTGCCAGAGAGGTCTGAGGTGACCCAACAGCGATGGTCAAGTATGAATGGAGAGTTTCAGGTAAGACCTAATGGATGACAGTATGAAATGTCAAGGGGCACCAGAAGGCATAGTTTATCATTATCAGTACCTCATGGAGTGTCATCTGTGACCCTAATTTAAAAGTCTCTATAGAACAGTGGGCAAAACCCAGATTGTTATGGTTGGCAGAAGTTGCACAGATCTTGAAGCTAGTTCCGTAAAACTCTCAGAGGATTTTTTTCCTCACAGAAAGAAGGTTTGTCTTGGGGTGTTAGTTTTAAGGCTCATTTTGACTGAGCCTGAAATGTTTGAGCAGGAGTAATAGTTCAACAGTTTTCAAGGATATGGGAGACTTCCTTGGTTCGTTACCTCACTGTTAGTGTTATTTAAATTTGCAACACCTCATAACTGTCTCGTCCAAATACACATTACAACCAACGTTTCGGCTGGTTCGACATTGTAATGATTTGCCAGTTTTTCTGTGAATTCTTTAGTAATGGGATGCCTTTCTGTGCATTTAGATTTACAAAATTCGTTGAGATTTTATAAAATTCTTCCTTTGCACAATTAGCAGTCTGAATTCTGTCTGAATAGTAACTTTTTTTTTGCTTTTTTGATTGTTGACTTGTATATTCTCTCAAGTTTCTGTAGGTGAAGTTTGTCTTGATTGCTGTTTGAGCCAGCAGTGTTGCAGCTTTCTAATTTGTTGTTTTTATCTCTTTAGTTCTGTATTTCTCCAAGGTGCTTGTTTTCTTTTGTCTTGTTTTGTTGGTCTTAGTGGTATTAGGATATCAAAAGCCTCCTGTAGCCACTCATAAAGTCTTTGAACAGAATGTATTGGGTCTAGATATGTGTTGGATGTTAGTTGCGTTTCTAAGTATTCAAAATTGAGTTTGATAAGTGGATGCATGCACGGTGCTCTTAGGTGTGTTGTTCTGTGGTATTTTATGTTGGGAAGCTGGTCTGACCATGTGACTGGAGTAATTCTTTGAAAGGTAATTAGTTTTCGATTTGCAAAAATTACATCTAGGATGTGTCCAGCGATGTGTGTGTGTTTGTGGGCGATCTGATGTAGGTTCAGTGTGTTTAGGCCAGTGATGATGGTTTTTAGATGGGGTATATTGGGTTTGTCAAACCAAATGTTTAGGTCACTTAGAATGCAGAGGTTGGATTGTAGTGTTATAAGGTTTGAAACTGTGTCAAGAAATGTGTATGGGAATGTTGCATAACTAGGTGGTGGTCTGTAAAGGAGAGGATAGTTACTGGAGGAAGTTGCACATGTTTTTTTTTCTTTTTATTGTATATCTCTTTCTCATACGTAGTTCAATCATTTACCATTTACAATGTGGTATATTCCTCTACCCCTTCCCTGCTCACTCATTGTTCCTTTCCCTTAGAGTTAGTGATCTCATCGTTCTTTTTACAGTTGGATTCACTTAAGGGACCTCCCTGTGAGGAGGTGTGGCATTGATGTTGTCTGGAATAAAAAACAGTTTTTTCAATTGCAAGTGCCTGATTTCTGCTCATTCACAGGGGAATTATAATTCTTAACATTCACCTGCATACAAAGTGAAGCGCCCAAGTTTGCATCCTTAGCAAAGTTATCACTTGACACACCCATAATTTCCACCTTCCTGCATCAGAGAATTGTCACATTTATTCACACAGCGTTGCTGCCCAGGGTACTAGACTTTTAAGGTTATTTAGAGTGCCAGAGAAGGGTAACAACCTCGGTACTCTGGCGGATGTCCAGTTCATCACATTTGCTGTTTCTCCCATTGTGCTGGCAAGAGAACTTCCGGCAAAAAATCCCTGCCAGAGCGGTGACATTCTCCTAATATGGTGGGCCAGCTTCTAAGTGCAACTAAAAACAGAACTTATTTAAGGTATCACACTGGACATAGGCCTATTGGCAAACGGCAGCTATGATATAGGTAATCTAAAAGTAATCTGTAATACTTCACTTGGATAATGAATAATGGCAAACTGATTACTTTTTTTGTCTCATAAGAGAGATGTTTCTGGTAGAGTTAGACGTTTTTAGTAATAATGAAAAGCACCTCAATGAACCAGTTCATCAAGACTTAAAATTTGTGACTGCTACTCTAGGGCAAAGCAGCTTTTTACTTTCTTTTTGTTTTGGTTTCATTTTCTTGTGTTTTGCTCTGCCTTTAAATGCCTTTCTTCTTTTTCTTGTGTTGAGCAATCCCTTTACATGCTTACCTCCCCTCTGTTTCACTCTATTACTTTTTCAGTCGTAATTCTTTCCTATTTTCCTTTCCTGCCATTTTCATGCTGGAGAAGCTTATCAAATGTCACCCAAATTCTCTTTAGTAAATGAGTTGTCCACTGCCTAATAAAGGTCAGAGATTGAAGTTTTAGATCCAAGATGTAGACAACAAGAGACTCCCTACCAGGAGGCAGCTATCAATCCAAGGACCCCAGTGATTGATTATTTTCTAGTCAAGATCTGTAAAATTGATAGCAATCCATGGTTTGGAATGGTCGTCAAATAAGATGTCCTCCCATTCATCCACCTGGAGCCGTAGATTTGCACCTAAACTTGTTTTTTGATTAGTAAGTTACAACAGCATTAGTCCACCTAGGAGGCACATTGGCTTTATGCAACTCTCCTACATGAAGTCATTTAAATCTATTTTGTTCTGTCACCCACTGGTTCATTTGATTTGTTTCAGCTTCCTTTCATTGATCTTGACATGTCTCTTGTCTTTGACTAAGCATATACCCAAGATGTTCTGATGTGTACCTAGGCAACTGATTCATTTAGTCATCAAGGTCTTGAACCTTTTTTTTTAACTTGTCTTTTATTCAATATTGCACAGGTATCACATTGCATGTTGGTCAATCAGGCCGCAAAACAAAGAAAAAAGAATCACAAGTGATCTTACACCCTAGGTAGGTAGTACAGGATATCACAACAGCTTCAATGTTCGCCCATGTGCTCAGCTCCCAAGTGTCATTGCTGGGCATACATCGTCATATATGACATACAGGACAACGCCCATAGAAAGGAATCATGTGCAAAAGAAAAACAAATTTAACAATTAAAAACCATAATAAGAACTTGGTAGCGACAGGCAGTCAGGTGGTATTCCCCAAAAAAGGAAAAATAAAGGTCCTCGAGCAGCAGGCAGGGAATAAGTCTGGATGTGTGTGAAGCCCCCCAGTCTCCTAGGGGCATTGCACCATCCCATCTGAGCGGGGGGCAAGCAGAATGCGTTACCGGGGTAGCGATCAAGAGCAGCTCAATCTGCTGAGATAAATATATAATTCCGTAATAACAATTAGGGGTGTGTATAGGGAAACAGCCCACTTCCATCCCCCCTGAGCTCACAATCCAGGTCATGGCCTATCCCGCAGTCTGCTCAATCTCCAGCACTCCTTCCTGCGCATTGCATGCGAGCCATAGACTGCACACCAACTCAGTCAGCCAAGCAAGGGGTCATCCTTCGAGGTCAGCGCGAGAGTAGCAAGGCCCACTGTCTGCAGAGAGGCCACAGCCCCCTCTCCCGGTCCCACATCCATCAGTAGGCCCTCCAAAATATCTCCCCACAGCTCCAGGTCATGCTCTGCATTCTCATCAGGGAGAACAGATCGTAGTCGGCGCTCCTCAGCCATACCCCATTGACGCAGGTCCACCCTCCACTTATCTACCCTGAGGGGGGGGGCATAGAATGGGTCCAGTGTATGGCAATGCAGCGCTTAGCCAGTACAAGTCCCAGGAGAATAAATTTAGCACACCTAGGTGACAATGCTTCAGCAATGCCTCAACATGTACACTTGTGACTACTCGTAGCACACGCAGCACCTCTCGCTAATAAGCCTGAAGTCAGGCACAATCCCAGGTCATATGCAGAAATGTCACAGGACCCACACCACACCGGGGGCACGTCGAAGGGCACTCTGCATCAAAACTTGACAATCTCTGGGGCGTTAGATACATGTGATGCAAGAAAAAGAAATGGGTGAGCTTAAAGCGTTACTAGCCACGTCCCGACCTGTGCAAACGCCCGTTTCCATTCACCCTCAGTGAGCGGCGATGGTAGGTCAGCCATCCATCTGTCCTGGATTTTTGACACATCAATCCTACCATCCATCTTTAGGGCCTTATATATGCGGGAGATCAGTCCTCTAGAACAGTCGCGGCTCCTGGAGGGAGTTTCGCCAGGCGGTGATGTGCGGCGGGGAGGGGTAGGGTGGAGGGTAGTAAAACCGGAATCCGGCTGAACACAGGTAAGTTAGCAAATAAATAAATAAAACGAATTTCAGCAGCGCTGCATCGCATTTGGCGATGCAGCACGCGCTACGAAATTCGTTTTATTTATTTATTTGCTAACTTAACTGGATTCGGCCGGATTCCGGATTTTACTACCACGCACCCTGCCCCTCCCCCGCCGCACGTCACCGCCCGGAGGAACTCCCTCCAGAAGCCGGGACTGCTCTAGAAGAGCCCAGATCGAGCAGCAGCGCCAAGGTCTGTGTCTCCCCAGGCTCATCCAGTTGTAGTGTAGCTCCTATTTCCCTAATAGGCTCTGCGCATTGGAATAATATATCCTATAGGTTTGACATAGGACTAAGGTCAGTATGTCCCTATCGAGTATATTAAACTTAATTACTTGTGCCAGCTAGCTCAGAGGCCACTAGAAACTCCTTGACAAACAAGAAGGGAGTAGTTTCTGGCAGCCGCAAAACATGACCACTATGTTTCCCTTTAGAATCAGAACGTGTCCCAGAGTCGTGGAAACAATAGATAACTATTTCACTCAGCTCAATCGTGCATGCTTAGTTTTCTCCAGAGTTACACAGAAAGAGTAGACGGGCATTTCAATAAAAGGATTTATTGAACAGTCTTGTTTCTGGTGTAAGTAAAATGTGCTGTTACGATCACAAGACAGTATGCGAGATAAATAATGTACAGTGTGAGCAGTAGAAATAAATAATACTGCAATAGCATTATCTTTTAGCGTATATTTAAATACAAATGCGAGTACTCATACAATGCGTTTCTAATCTAGTTCTACCCCAATGTACCTAACCTAACCTAGGTGTAGGGAGAGGTATGAAGTAGGTGAAGTATTCCTTACTATGGTAAACTAAGAGTATGTTAAGCCTAGTATGCCTAGTATGCCAAGAGTCCCTCTAGGTTCTTATCAGCTCCATACCTGAAGAATGAGAGAGGTAGGAATCTCTTTGCCAGACTCGAACTCCAACACCCCGCAAGGGAAGTCAGATCACTGGAAGCTGGACTCTCTGCGTGCAGGGATGACAGCGTCTTCTCAGTGCGTCAGGCCGGGAAACGGGCTCCTCTGAAGTCGAGGTCTCCTCTAGTTTACAAGGGCTAGGGAAGGTATATTTATACCTGAGAGGTACCTCATAATGTTAGTATTGACGTGAGTCGGACAGCGAAAGACGTCATGAATGAACCCCTAAGGAATAATGGTTCATGCATAATATATGAGTCCTTGAAGAAATCAATAGTCCTGGGCTAGGGAAACTCCCGCAGCCTAAGGGTCTGTTCTTCACGAACTCGTTGTGACGTTAGGGTGGACGGATGTCGGAGACCATGCCTGTATTTGGAGTGCACGGTTTAATGCCTAAATAAGGCCTGGGAATTTATGCCTATATAAGGGCAGGGCGAATTGTGCCTATATAAGGACATGATACTGGAAAGCCCGTTATGGACACCCTAAGAGGAATACAACACCCACTCCACTTTCGTGTGTACGATAATACTAATATGCTAAACATTTAAAATGCTAAACATTAAATGGAGTACCGCACATTTAAAAATATTTCTTAAAATCATTAAAAAACATAATAAAAAATGCAAAAGGTACTGTACATTTGAAGCAATTGCTTATCATTTCAGGCATAAAAGTTCGAAAATAAATGCAATTGGAATTAAATAAGCAGTAGTATTTACATGTGACAGAAAATGATCGATAAGTTCTTAAAAATCAAAGTCATTTCATGTCATGAAAATTAATTAACTGTTTTAGACACACAAGATGACTAAGTGTCTGCGGAAGTACCGTGAAGTCTGTACTATAAGGCTAGTTCTACTTTAAGCAGATTGAAGTGCCATTTTCGTTCGAAAAATGGGAAAAAGTTCAATTTTGGTAGAGTTCCAAGTTTTTGTAGAATGAAGGCCAAATTGTTACTGCATCTCTGGAACACTGTATGCTGAATCAGAGTCAGTTTACGGGTCTGGTGTAAACATGAGATCATCTATTTCTATAGACAAAACATCATCCACAGAAGTTGGTGTCAGTTGGAACACCTCGTGAAGTAGATTAATCGCACAGAGATGTGAAGCATCGCTTTCAGCATTGGTCGCCGCAGCAATGTTCGCGTCCGTTGTTACCTGTGTGCCTGTAGATCTTTCTCGTACCTCAGCAGCAGCCGGAAGCGTCTGTGAGATCTCAATGAATGCTAACATCAGGATTGGTAGCCTCTGGGGACAACACAGAGCATGGGCCGTTATCGGGTCCAGCAAAGTATCGATATCCGTTGGCGTATCCGATGGATATGTTAGACAGGTGTCCAACACGCATTCTACACCGCATAGCAGGCATCGTAGAACAGGTAAGATGCAATCTTGCCAGATTGGTCTGAATGACAGGAACCACGTGGTATTAAGGTCCCGTAGACGATTTATGCCAAAAAGCTGTACTATTTGCTCACGGCACTTTCGTTCAAGGAGAGCTTTCTCCATTTCGCTCGGAGTGATGTCGGCGAATAGGCTGGCAATAGCGTAATAGCAGGAAGAGAAATAGAATTCCGGCAACAAGTGCTAGTATTAATGGTATGCCACCAAACACCGAATGTGCAAAGTTCGGGATGATTCCGAGTATTGCCTGGAAAGGTGCTAATATACCGGAGCAGATGCTCTTAAATACATGTACAATTCCTGTTGTATCAGACATTTTGAAGATACGTCCTATCATTTCTACGAAATGTATAGGGCAGTTTGTACGAATTAAAGTCTGTATCTCAGCCGAAGTCCTTGCTACTTGTAGATCATAGGTTTCTTTGGCCGAGGTCAAAGGCACTGTTTGCTGTAAAAGCATGGCTTTCATTCTGCTCAAAGTATCAAATCTTATAAAAGAGACGTTCAGCGAAGGCCATAGAGGCGACTCCTGACTGTGTCTATTGGGGCAAACAATACTTGCATACAGCAAGTGACCCTGGAGTTGACCGTTACTAGATATGGGATGCCTGGCAACATGTCGCAGCAACTTTGATCATTCAACATGAGGTAACTCCCATTAGAAAGTTGTCCAAACGTTGGATTAATCACAGCAGCTGGTGTACCCTGCTGATGGCAAGACAAATTTGCCACAGAACCATTACAAGCCCCGTGTAAGGAAATGTCCTGACATATAAGCGAACCGCTTAGTGCACGTTTACAGTTTGTACCGCTCAAAAACACTTCACGATCCCCACTCCAACATCTATATGTATACGGTAAATCCCAAGATGTCTTAATGTATTCCTTACCCAACCTTTCATATTTGCCTGCTTGCATTTGTTTGAGGCAATACTGAAACTGAAAAGTAGTCACAGGTCGTGTGATTTTGCCATGAATAAGCCATTCTGTAGCTGGTTTTTCTGCCACTGTGAATGGTCACTTTTCCAGTTTTTCAATGCTCAGCACTGTATACCTTGCTCCTCTTTGTGCCAGTTCGATCTGTTTATCAGTGAGATTGTATTCTGCAAACAGAGCCGTTGTGTTGATAAAACGCCAAGGCACATAGCCCGCTCGCAAAGATTGCAGCGTCCAGCTTAATAACACAATAGAACGTAATTGAGATTGGCCTTGTTGTAACATCGCCAAATCTTGTTCCAGTATGTCGATAGCAGAGGATACAATGCCGTCCAGTGAATATATTCTGGAGGACAAAGTTGTTAACCCATTGTCGACCACAGAGAGTGTTTTCTCTAAATTAATACGATCAAGTTCACGTATTCGTTCTGCGGCCTCCATCTGTGATACTTTCCATGCTTCATTATAGGCAGCATAAATGCCGGCATATATGAAACGTTTTTGACGCAGTTTTCTTGGTCCAAGCAAGAATTCCCTAAGGTCTGCGTCCTTTTCAAGTAAGGTTAAGTGTTGTTTCACATCCTGTAGTGTAGACTTATGCAGCCAATCGAGGCATAATTTTCCTACACTGTATGTTGTTACTACCCCGGATGTTGTCTTTGGACATATCTTGGGTCTGGCCTATTAATAGTAAAACCCTGAGTTTTATTCAGGAATCTTTCCTGACAGTTGTTCGTGTCTGTGGGCCAGATCAACCATTTTTTCCAATCAGGATTAGATCTGTTGAGTTGTAGTATATTGTCAACTGTAACCGCTGCCTGTGTATTGTTATCACTTGTAGGTGTTGGTACAGAAGGATTTTTCATCTCTTTGATCTTGGCTAATCCAAGACAAGACGTTTGTTGGATGGTTTCATTCAAAAACATTATTTGTTCAGGGATGATACAGGCTCTAAATAAAGCTTCTATCCCCAGCACTTGCCAATCTTTAGTACCCCAGACAGTTTTTGTGTCTATTGTATCTTTCCATAAGTCGAAACCCTGTCTAGACAGTTGGGCAATAAAGGCTGCAGAGTAAATCTGTTTTGTATTAGTTAACATAATTTTCAGTCCTGTATTGTTAACATTTCTAAAGTAAAATGTTTCTGGGTCAGATGTATTGTAACCTGAAAAATATGGAAATTTACTAGCAAATGTTTTTGAACTACCTTTAGGTGGTGTAGGACAATGTTCCCATTGGTTAAACATAAACACATTTCTAGGGTATGCAGGTTTATGCAAATAATGATGACCATAGTGGTTATAGCAATACAGTTGTTCATAGTCTGATGAACCCTCTAAATATTCATTTTTAGAAAATGCTGCAGATTTTGCTAGGTCATACATTATATTATTAACAGTCTCAAAGTCCCAATCATCAGAATAGGTACTGGACGAAATTAGATCACTTAGTGAAATTTTAAACAAATGTGGAATGTTCAATTGTTCCGTCGGACCGAAGATATCAAAATCTGTTATGTCCCACACTATACCATCGTGTATAGGAACAGCTGTGATTTTCACTGATGACAAGTCTCTTGCTTCACGATGGGAAGATTTATGAGGTTTCAAAAGTACGTTCACGTCTTTTCCTTCAGTGTTCACATGGATGTATCTGCCACTTATAAGCACGCTCACAGTTGTAACCAAGGCTAGCCAAAGCAGGAAAACAAAAAGTCCAGATATAATCCAGAGTTCAATCCATGGAGAAACCAAATAAGTCTTTTTCAGAAAGTGAAGAAAGTCTTGTACTTGCTGCTTGAATTTGAATGATGCTGGCGTCGTTTCAGGTTCACTCGGATCTTCTGAGAACGTATCAAAGTTAATGAAATAGCCAGAAGCAGTTCTATCAATTGTTGGAATTGCATCAGGATTTGTAGAAATCACTGGAACCAGTCGATCACTTGCTACGTTGGTGTAGACAGGTGTATTTGGACAAACTGTTACTTGAGTTTCAAGAGGGATGAGTTCCATAGCGTTATTGCTCAGTCCTTCATCTGTTACTGCTGAATTCTCGATGGTTATCAGTCTTTCAGTCTGAACCTCTTGGATAGTAGCGAGAGAAGTGCGCCTGCTACTAGGTCGGAGTCCACGAGGCCTACTATTTAGTATTGGCCACATACTGTGGTTTGATGAGGTCGATGGACACAAATCTTTTCTCCTTTCTTCCAGCAAGGGGCGGCAGAAGTACTGTTCTTGTTCCTTGAACGGCTAGGACAGGTACTGGTTGTCTGTAAGAAGGTCCAAATTCCTTCTTGTCCGCAATCTTTTCTCTGACTAGATCCCCAACTTTTGGAATCCAGACAGGCCTTGCTGGGACCGCCGATTTTTCCCCAGTGGTGGTTGGCTGTAGGAATACGTTGCTTTGTTTCGTTCTTAACTCATTTAGTTCCTGTAAAACAGCCAAACGATCTTTGATATCAAAGGGTTTATTTTCCACCACTGTGCCTACGTGTTCAAGGTCTGGTACCCACATTCTTGTCCCAAATAGGACCTCATATGGAGTGACCCCCTAGAGAACTTCTTGGCAGATTGTTCAATGAGCGTTGGACCCCATTAAGGTGTTTGACCCACCCATCACCCGAACCTAATACCCTAGCTGTTATAGACTGCTTTATGTCCCGGTTTTTCCTTTCCACAACTGAATTTCCCTCAGGATGGAATGGAGAGGAGTACCGCAATGCAACGCCCAGACTGGCCATGGCCTCTTTGTAAGCCCGAGAGCTAAACGTAGGACCCTGGTCAGAATGTAGCGTGCCTATTGCGTATGTGCCGATAAAGACTCGCAAATCTTTTATAACAGTTCGAGCGTCAGCCGAGCGCTGAGGCCATATCCATAGGAACCTTGATTCATTATTTGTGGGAATGCCTTTGTCCAGTAGGACGCAGGTACGTAGATAGTCTAATGCGTCTAACAACCTATCTAATTTAATTACTAAATTCTCTCAACTCAGGAAAGACTTTATCTCCCACAGCTCCAGAACCCTCCCTCACCATAAAACCCCCACCCAGCCCTGCCCAAAAATCCCCCAAAAATTCCCCCTGAAAATCCCTAACACCAAACACAATCATTGGAGATCGACTCCTCTCCGCTGCCGTATACATAGACCTCACCGCACCTCGAACCATCTCTCCCCGTCCGACCTCTCCGACCTATGCAACACTTACCTTCCTAGCTTACCAACCACCAATTCTCCACTCCCCTACTCCCACATCCCTATTATCTTAGGGACTAATAGAATCCCCTCCTCCCCCGCTTCCCCCAGACCACCGCCTCAACTCACGTCGATCCACACTTGCCCACCCACCATATGCAACCCCACACCACTTACATGTATGCTTGTCAACTGTCGCTCCGCAGTCCAACATGCCACGGAAATTTCGGAAACTATCCTGAGTGAATCCATTGACATTGCATTCCTCACAGAAACCTGGCTCAAAGACCACTCAACGAACATACTTGACCTACTCTCCCCCCGGGATACTCTATTCTGAGAAAAGATAGACCTGACAGAGTTGGGGGTGGTCTAGCCATTATCTTTAAAAATGAACTTCAGCTATCCCTTGTCAATAATTCTGGCTACTCCTCCTGCGAATACCTGGAAGCTGAACTGACAACCCAAAACTCCCACCCAATTCGTCTACACAACATCTATCGCCCTCCAGGCCCCCCAGCCCTTCATCGAGGACTTATCTGAGCTCCTGACACAATCCTCATTATCCAACTCAAAATCTCTTTCTTGGGGATCTCAACCTCCATTGGAACGATACCGATGATCCCACTATCCCCCTCCTCACCAATCTACTTATCTACAAAATAATTGAGGAGGTGGATTTTGAGGTCTTTTTTGAAGCTGAAATAGGAGGGGTTGCAGCGCAACACCCTAACCCTTAACGTCCAACATCAAAAACTCTGCTAAAGGAGCCCTCCTCACTCTCCGTCACCTCAAGAAAATCAAACCCTTTATACCCAACGATGATTTTAAACTTGTAGTTCAGTCACTTGTTCTTTCACGTATTGATTAGGGTAACGCTATCCTCAACGGAATCCCCAAGGTCCACCTTGCTCCAATCAAAGCTGTGCTCAACCTGGCCGCCAGGCTCATTACAGACTGAAAACGCTTCGATCACATATCCCCGGCTCTCAAATCTCTTAAATGGCTCCCTATTGAAGGCAGATCTGCATACAAAACTGCCTGCATCACTCATAAAGTCCTCCACCAAAACACTCCACAGTACCTTTCCAAGAAACTCCTCATTGCGGGCACCACACGTCCCCTGAGAAGCACTAACTCCCTCCTCCTTATACCACCACTGCATAAAAAGAAAGCCACACAATCACGCTCCTTCTCTGGGAATGCCCCTATCATCTGGAATGCCCTCCCAAAAACCTGCGCTGCAACCCCTCCTATTTCAGCTTCAAAAAAGACCTCAAAATCCACCTCCTCAATTATTATTGGGGATCCTAACCTGCGACCTGCACTCGTCCTCCAATCTCGCCATATTATATTAATCCAGTAATATTTGTCCATTCCATGTATAGCTCCTGCCCCTGTTTATCTATTTACTTGATTTGTATATCTCACATGTTGTTGTCAATATCTTATATCTACTTATACGCCATGTTTGGCCCAATTATCATTGGAGGTCCTAACCTGTGACCTGCACCTGATCTCCAATCACCATGTTACATTTTGTCCAGTATTATCTGTCCTTCCCCCGAACATCATATACCTAGTTACTTGAAGTGTATAGCTCATGCTCCTGTATATTTATTTTGTTTTTGTATATTTCACACGTTGTTTCTTTATCTTTTTATCTATTCGTATGTCATGTTTGCGTTATATTATCTTCTCATGTAAAGCGCTCTGATACCTCTGGGTCTAGCCAGCGCTATATAAAACTCTCAAAATAAAATAAAAAATACTGGGTTGCCGCATGCGCAGCATGGTGTCTGGTGGCTATCTCGCTGTAATTTACAGTCTAAGCAGTTGTTGATGAATATGTGAATTTCTGTATTCATTCCAGGCCACCAGTACATCTCTTTTAATGTCAAAATTGTTTTAGAGATCCCTTGATGTGACAGACCCTCCCCTAAATGTGTTTCATAAATCAAGGCTGCTCTACGTTCCATGTTTGGAATTACCCTATCCCCCACTCCAGGGATTCGAGCAAAAGGAACGTTGTTCGCATCAATTACATAAGAGTACTTGAGTGGAAACTTTTAGGTAACGCTGCACTGCTGCCTTTGCTTGAAGCATTGACAGCCAACATTATCTCACCGTCTATTTTTGTTTTTGAACGAGTGATCGCAGCTACGGAAGCCGTCTGCACAGCCCCTTTGCGGCTTCATCAGCCAATGAATTCCTGCAACGTGAACGCCATCACGTTGATGACTCAGTGTGTGGATCACGTGAGCCTTTGTTAGTTCGTTTTCAACTGAACTACTTGTTCCCAAAGCATTTTGTGCTTTATTGTGCCACCTTTCGCATCTTTGAAACCATTTTCAAGCCAGTTTTGTATATATTCATTATACGACTGAACACAGTGAAAGGAATCGCACACTATTAGTGTGGGGAACTCTCGATCTGTACTTTCAAGTGCCAGTTTGAATGCTTGTAGTTCAGCTCACTGAGCTGTACAATCTCCTAGAGACTGGGTTTTTGTGACCATAGGTCTGAAGATGCCATTTCGCATGCGACCTTTAACGATTGCACACGCTGCACTGTAAGCTTGCTTGCTCCCTGTTGCTGGTTGAGCCGATCCGTCAATGTAAATTATGAATTCGTACTGATCGAGAGGCAGAATTTCAGTAGGCAGAGGACATTCTTGTTCATATTGTAGGAATGCTTGTGTTTTCAAATCTGGATCAAAAACATATTCAACATCTGTTGCAGCAAGAGAATTAACCCATTGTATCCATCTTGGATGTAGTGCTTTAGCATTTGGAATGCTTGCTTTTGTGACCGCTTCTAAATATGGTACCGGGGTTACGACAATAATGCGTTTCCCTTGGGCTATGGCTCTTTCTTTTGCTACAGCGGTTTGAACTGCTGTTAGAATTTTTTCTGTTGAACTGAAGCGCATTTCCGCTTGTGTGTACAAATGAGATTTGTATGTGATTGGTATTTTCTCACCCTCATTGAAGGTTAAGTATGTGAATCCAGATTGCGTTGACTTACGCGTGTTTGTAAGTGATTTGTTGCTAACATGTTAGCTTGTAGTGAACGCAAGATTTCTGTGTGTTCTTGTGTCCAGTTTCTGATCGAAAAATCAGGTTTAATTAATGCGTAGAGAGGTTTAACCCTTTCTGCGTAATTTAGAATGTATGTTGTTCCAAAATTTAGGAAACCCAGGATGGATTGTAAATTTTTCAGCGTTTTTGGAGGTTGGAGCAGCGCACACTTTTCTAAAAAGTTAGCTGCCAAGCTCTTGCTTTCACTTGAAAGCTCATATCCTAGAAATAGGACATTGAGATGGGCAATTCTGGACTTTTTAAAGTTGAATTTGTAGCCCTCAGAGGCGAAGCCCAGTATAATGGTGCTCACCCTGTTCAAGTGTTTGTCCAGGTCATCGTCTGTCAGATAGATGTCATCTACATAGGACAATGCCTCATTGTCATAAGTTTGTAGTAACTCCGTTACCCTCGCTGAGAATAAACCTGGGCTGTTCTTGAACCCTTGTGGGAGTCGACAAAAGTGACGCTGGGTCCCCATTATGGAGAATGCTGTTAAGTACCTGCTTTCAGGTGCTATGTTTTGACAAAAGAAACCATTTGAGATGTCTAATGTTGTTTTATATTTTTACGCACAATGTTATTCATTAATGCTGTGCTATGTGCATTTTGCACTGCAAAAGTTTTAGAACAAGTGTTTAGGTGTCTGTAGTCCAAAACTAGACGATATGTATTGTCTGGTTTGGAGACAGGAAACAAAGGATTGTTCATTGAGGAGGTGCATGTTTCAATCACCCCTTGATATTCAAGTTGATCTAAGATCTCCCTGACCTGTTTTTTAGCTTCTTGCTTTATTGGGTACTGCCGTTGTGCAGTTGGTTCATGTTTCAGATGTATTTTATGGTGAGGTGAGTCCTCATCCCATCCTACATGATTTTTATATAATGCTGGGGCCTGGGCTACTGCCCATTTCCTGGCATATATATATTTTAGGTGAATTGGAATATGGTTAGAGAAGGCAGGCATAATAATGTCCTCGCCATGTGGGCACTCCTGACAAATTGTGGTGGCCAGTCTTTTTCTGCTAGAAGTATGTCATAGCCCTTTGATAGTCTTTCCCAAAAAGTGCTTTCACCTGTCTAGGTTTGTCTCCCTCCATCCGGAGAGTTATTTCATATAACTTTTGGGGAGTACTAACCCTGGTGTCTACAGTCTCAACTGTAATGTACTTATTCAAGTCCACTATCTCCAGAAGTTCCTTCAGGTTCTGGCGAGCTATTGTGACTTCTGCTGCACTGTCCAGCATTGTCTGAGCCCATTCTCCGTTCTTGAGTTGTGTTCTCAGTATTCTCGGCATGTCTAATCTTTAGACCTGCTACTTTCTTTTTGGAGAATTGAGGTTTTGCTTTAGTTTTTGGAGCGTGTTTGTCGTCTTTCGATTTCACGCGTTCTTCTCTATGTTCTGTCCGTCCTCTTCTTTCCGAAGGCTGTGATGAGATCTGAAAGGGACGAGAGGAACGTGTATCAGTATCTTGATACCTATCAGGTTTTCTCAAATTATCCCTATTCCTGAGGTTATACCTCCTTTCAGAGGGCTCCTTTTGAGAAGACCTACCTCGGGATTGAGAACGTTTCTCATTTGAATTTTGTTTATTAGTCTCCCATTTCTTTTTAGAAGATGTAGGAGTTTGTTTAATAGAGTCCTTCTCAGGACTTTCAGATAGCTTCGGCTTCACTGGTCTTCCACCCAAACTATCTCTGCCTAATTCTGCATAAGATTGTTCAATTATTCTGGGTAGCTCAGTTTGATGTTCTGTAACATCAAATTTCCTTAATTTTTGGCGGATCGCCACTGCTGCTGCCTCCCCTTTAATATTAGATAATATTATTGTTGAGACCTGGTCAAAAGTTTTCAGTAACTTCATACCTAAATTTAGAGCAGGCTCTGCCCCGTATTCGTTTTGAATTTGTTTGAGGACATCAGGTATTACCGCAATTGACGGAATGCCATGTGTTTTAGTATAGATGGCAGCAAAGACTGAGCCCCATGTGGTACAGTCTTCCAGTTGTGGTGTGATCCCCAAATTTAAACTGATTGTTAGGATTCTGTGTTTCTCATACGGGCTAGTATTTGGAAATACTGCTTCGATTTGAGTAATTTTTTGAGCTATCCAGAATGGAATTTGCTCACGTTTTGTGGGCTTTTTACCCATGACTGCGTATTGAGTCTGTGGTGTAATTTTTAGTGTATTCCCCTGTTGGGGATTTGGATTTGGAATTGTTAATGGTTGCTGGACTGTAAAAGTCCGCATGACATATTGGACCAATTGTCTGTAAATTTTTATTAACTCTGTAAGTTGAGTAAGTAATTCCTCGTCTGACATCTCTTCAATGTCAGGATGAGGTGTGTAGCCTGACTAGAATCGGCAATGTTGCTCCTGGTCTACCTAGTGGACCGAGCCTGGTAATGTTTTTATGATGTTTTAGGGCGCCTTTAAACCAGAGCTGATGCTCCTGGTATGTTAATGGAATTTCAATATCCTCGAAAGGAATGTATTCCTCTGGTGGATCATCTTCTTTGTAGAAGTGAAACATGTGTGATACTGGATTGGATTCAGGAAATATTACCCATGAATAGAATACCTCTGTCTGAAAGGATTCGTGTGCCTCTATCACGAAAACTGCTCTACCTCCTCTTGGTGGTAGGCCATGTTTTATAAGTTTTAGATTTATGGCTCTTCTTAAGTTTTGAGGGATGTCTATAACACCCTCCTCGGTTTCAATAAAACCTGTGATATTATAAACTGCTGTTTGGGCTGGATCAGCCGCAGCTCCGCCGTTTCCGGTCTCAGTGTCGGAGCCAGGCATTTTGTTGTTTGAAAAATGTAGAACAAGTTTCAAGGAAACAAAGATAAGTTGCACAATATTTTGGAACTCTGTATCCTTCAACGTTGAGCAAACCAAACAGCTAATATATAGGGTGTTTCCCTATGTAGCCGTGGTGGATACTTAACCCTGCCCACTCCAGACGTCTTTTGGAGTATATGGGTAGGGGTCTCTGAGAGAAAAAAGCACGGCTGAGTTACTCAGTATCTAACATTGAATTACCGCCTTACCAAACCGTTGGGCGCCATGTAGTGTAGCTCCTATTTCCCTAATAGGCTCTGCGCATTGGAATAATATATCCTATAGGTTTGACATAGGACTAAGGTCAGTATGTCCCTATCGAGTATATTAAACTTAATTACTTGTGCCAGCTAGCTCAGAGGCCACTAGAAACTCCTTGACAAACAAGAAGGGAGTAGTTTCTGGCAGCCGCAAAACATGACCACTATGTTTCCCTTTAGAATCAGAACGTGTCCCAGAGTCGTGGAAACAATAGATAACTATTTCACTCAGCTCAATCGTGCATGCTTAGTTTTCTCCGAGTTACACAGAAAGAGTAGACGGGCGTTTCAATAAAAGGATTTATTGAACAGTCTTGTTTCTGGTGTAAGTAAAATGTGCTGTTACGATCACAAGACAGTATGTGAGATAAATAATGTACAGTGTGAGCAGTAGAAATAAATAATACTGCGATAGCATTATCTTTTAGCGTATATTTACATACATAAATAACATGAGCTAAAAATGCGAGTACTCATACGATGCGTTTCTAATCTAGTTCTACCCCAATGTACCTAACCTAACCTAGGTGTAGGGAGAGGTATGAAGTAGGTGAAGTATTCCTTACTATGGTATACTAAGAGTATGTTAAGCCTAGTATGCCTAGTATGCCAAGAGTCCCTCTAGGTTCTTATCAGCTCCATACCTGAAGAATGAGAGAGGTAGGAATCTCTTTGCCAGACTCGAACTCCAACACCCCGCAAGGGAAGTCAGATCACTGGAAGCTGGACTCTCTGCGTGCAGGGATGACAGCGTCTTCTCAGTGCGTCAGGCCGGGAAACGGGCTCCTCTGAAGTCGAGGTCTCCTCTAGTTTACAAGGGCTAGGGAAGGTATATTTATACCTGAGAGGTACCTCATAATGTTAGTATTGACGTGAGTCGGACAGCGAAAGACGTCATGAATGAACCCCTAAGGAATAATGGTTCATGCATAATATATGAGTCCTTGAAGAAATCAATAGTCCTGGGCTAGGGAAACTCCTGCAGCCTAAGGGTCTGTTCTTCACGAACTCGTTGTGACGTTAGGGTGGACGGATGTCGGAGACCATGCCTGTATTTGGAGTGCACGGTTTAATGCCTAAATAAGGCCTGGGAATTTATGCCTATATAAGGGCAGGGCGAATTGTGCCTATATAAGGACATGATACTGGAAAGCCCGTTATGGACACCCTAAGAGGAATACAACACAGGAACGTGGTTCATATCTCGCTAGCTATGCACAATATTTGCGCGTACTCTAGGAAATGTCCATCCGACACTTGAAAACACTCCTTTGCCTCGTTAAAAGAGAGGAAGGTCCCATTGAGGTAGAAGTCCCCAGCTGTTGTGCATCCCCCTTCATGCCACCTCGTGAGGTTCATGACGGACTGTATTTGATGGAAACCCTGGATCTATTGGAAAGGGAGCGAACGAGCGTATGGGGCCCTGTGCATGACCAGGGTAACAGCCTGTTCCCAGGTCCCCGCGACCTGATGGACTACAAACGAACAATTCTAGGGAGTCCAGGAGCCCATCATGAGGTATCTCAGGAGCTCTGTTTCTACACCCCAGTCTGCCAACAGCGCCTTCTCTACATTGGGGCCCTCAGCGCACTACTGCACCGCATGTTGCAGCAGCCCCGCAAGATAATAGAGACCAGAGTCTGGGAGACCCAGGCCCCCCGAATCCATATCCAGTTTGAGCACCTCCAGTTTCACCCTACGGCATCTCCCGGCCCACACCAAGGAGATCAGAAGACTTTTTAAGGTATCAAAGGCAGATTTCGGGATACAACAAAAAGAGTTCTGGAGAGCATAAAGGCAACGGAAAGCATAACCATCCTCGCCAAGGCCACACGCCCTATGACTGAGAGGGGAAGGTGGTTCCAGAACCGAATAAATGCCTCCAGACCCGTGATGACTGCTCCCATATTCAAGGCATACTAAGCAACTGGTGTGTGGGCCACCTGTATACCTAAGTAACGGAAATGGTTGCACTCCCACTGAAGCCCCATATCGGGAAGGTCTGCAGTATCTCCTCGTGCCAAGGCTGTCAGCAGGAATATAACTGACTTCTGGCGATTAACATGGATTGTAAAACTGCTCCGAACGAGGCTAGCACATTCAAGAGCGCAGGCACAGCTCCCTCCGTGTGACAAATGTACAGTAGTGCGTGATCCACATATAAGGAAACTACATGGGTACGACCATCCACGGTGATGCTCCATTGGGCCCTGTCCCGTCGCGGCCGGTTCGCCAGTGGCTCCATTGCCAGGATGAAAAGGAGTCGGGACAATGGGCAGCCCGGTCTCATGCCCCTCTCAATAGGAAGACCTTCAGATATCAGGCCGCCATTGACGATGCAGGTAATCGGTTGACATTGAAGGAGACGGACCCAGGATATAAACTCATGGCCCAGACACATCCTCCTCATGACCTCCCACAGATATTCCCATCGGAGAATATTGAACGCTTTCTCAATGTCTAGGGTGACCACTGCTGCCCGAACCTCTGCATCTGCCACCAAATGTAGCACATGTAAGAGTCGCTGTATATTCATATGCATCCCTCTGCCCGGCATGAACCCACACTGGTCCTCGTGGACCAGGTGCATTACTACCTTGCCCAGACATGTCGTCAATATCTTGGCCAACAATTTGGCACCCACCCCCAGCATCGATAAAGCCCTGTAGGAGCCAGGGTCACATGCGTCTTTACCTAGTTTGAGGAGCATAACAATCTGCGCCTCCCTCATGGATGGCGGCAGACCCGCGAATCACTTGGCCTCCTGCAAGGTCTCCAGTAAACCGGGGAGTAGGAGGTGAGCATACACCTGGGAGAACTCCACCACAAGACCATTGGAGTCTTACAGAGTGCCATGTTCTGTATTGCTTCTCACAGCTTCTCAAATCGAAGCGCCCTGCCAAGTTCGCCCGTCTGCGACTTGTTGTACTTGCTGCTCAGCCAGTGTGAGTGTGGTGTGGAATGTTGGGATGGATGATGCTGTGGAATGTTGGGTGAGTGAGGTTGGCTGTTGGAGGATGGGCTGAGCAGCAGGAAGGCTGCTCCTGGTGGGGCTCTCTGTAACTTTATCTTGAACCTACTATCTTAATAAATACCATCCTAAGTTTACCAAGGAACAGGACTCTGTCTTCATTACAACACGACTCAGTAAGGTGGGGGAGCAGGAGGTCATTTAAAAAAAAAAAAAAACCTCAGTCAGGTCAATATATGAGCCCTCCCTGTAGATCGCAGCTAAGAGGTCCGGCAGTAAATAGTTAACACCAGCCTGTGTAATGGCCTCAGTCCCATCGGGGAGTCTAAGTGTCAGTATGAATGGGGGTAGGTGTTCCCGCTTTAATAACCACGCCAGCAGTCTCCCTGACTTGTCGCCTTTCCTGTGCAACAGCTGGGTATATTCGCATCTGGTGAGGCAATCCAATCTATTCCATACTTCCCTGACTCGACACTGGGCCTGTAGAATTGTCTCGCCGCACAGCTCCGTCACGTGCCCCCGTACTGCAGCCCGGCCAGAGCATCCTCTGCCTCAGTGAGCTCCCTTTCCAGTTGTCTCCTCATACCCCCAACTCTAGACAGGCATTCCCCTCGTGTCACCACCTTTAGCGCATCCCACTCCAATCCCCTACCAGTGGTGGATGACCAATTAGTGTCAAAATATCCAGTAACCGCTCCCGAAGCACTGGAACATCTGCTGCTGCCAAAAACCACAATAACAATAAATGAAACCCCCCACCCTCAGGGATACTGACATTGTGTCCTTATTTCGATCCTGCAGTGCGGTTTGGCTTTAAATAACACAGTTTCACGCCACTTTGACTTGTTTCCAAAAACAATGATGTTGACACTGCTGAACCCTGCATCGAGTTGACTTGCAGTTGATATGGGGCCTAGTCTTTAGCTGCTACGCTGCGCGTCGCTCTGACATGTCCCCACATCACAATTAGGCAGAGGCCTGTGCGTGTTCCCAGGCAACGCTGATCACGACTTTGTTGGCACAGCACTGGGCACGCTCAGGATTCTGTTCCCTCCCTTGCGCCTAGGAGCTCACGCTTTGGATCAAAAGTGAGGTGATCTCGCGTCACCTCTACATCAAGGCTCACGCTGTACTCTCGTGTTCCCACTACATCAAGGCTCGCAGTTGGGGTTGAGGCCAAAAGTTATTAAAAGAATTCGCACAACCCTTCTTTGACACAATATATGCCGCATTAATAATTACGCACTGGGTATTCCGTCGCATTTTTTCCAAAACATTCTCCCTGCACACCGTTCCTATATGAGTCCTCGTCCATACAACACAGTGGGTTCAGGAGAGATTGGTGCCTTCATAACATGCCTGTCCTTCACAGACAGCAGCCTCAGACTTCAGTTCTCGAACTCCAACTAACTCAATATTGGTACTGGTTAGGCGAGTTTAGCAGGCCACTTCCGTTTGTGCGCGTGAGCACTTAGCTTCCCATGTCAACACTTTAATGAACATGTCAACGGTACGCTCTTGCAGATAACGGCACATTAAGTTATATGAGCCCTGGCAGTTCACTCACCACCAGGAATGCTGACTGCAAACCAATTCCACTAACTATTGGTACAGATTAGGCGATTGTTCAACTCTGTTTACTGTCCAACTGTGTACATACAAAGTTCAGCAGCCCACTAGCTTAGGCTTGTAGTCTTTGATTGTCCGTAGGCTGTCTGTTGAAAAAGACACTGGTAGGGTAGAGACGTTTCTTTTTCTCTTTTTATGTCTTCAATCTATTTTCCCTCTTTGCTTCCATCAGTTCCACATAGGTTCATTTTGTTCTTCAATCTACCTTCCTCTTAGTTTTCATCAGTGTCTTTCTCACACATAACTTTTACAATTAATAGATTTCCTCTTCGTAAGCAGGATTCAGGTAGCCAGTTCACGTAAGATAACAGGTTGTAGGTTTATTGAAGAGGTCACAGGTTACATAGTAAAGTACCCCACCAGCAGCAGTATCCGCTCTGCTTAGCCCACTCTCTCTAACTGCCAAGCAACCTCCAGTCACTCACCAACATTCCATGACATCACACACTGCTGAGCAGAGCAGGGAACAATGGAGGTGTGCACAGAATGCATCCTAAGCATAGCACATTTTAACAAACAGGAAAGACCAACCTACTGAAGAAATTGAGGCGTACCAATATTAGGCAAACAAGAAGTTCAGTCACAGTAATACAATTATTTGATGCTCAGAGAAGTCTCAGGTTTTGTTGTCTCTACCTGGGTAAATCTAAATCACTTAAGTCAAGTCCCAGCTAAAAGGATAGTTCTAAAAATCTAAAGGATCTTAAAAGTCAGGAATTTCCTCAATGGAAAATAGAACGTGGCAGGAAATTAAGCAGGAAGATGTCAGCATTTCAGAAGCTGGGTCAATAGTCTTCTTGGGTCAGGGAAGTAAGTGTTAGCCTAAGCCACACTCAGCAAATAACCAAGGAAGCATAGAGGCCTAAACCACTCAAAGTCCAGGGAAAAAAGTTAGAAAAGTTCTGAAGGGAAATATGAAGGGACTCTGAAAGGAATCTGCTCTCCAACGGTGTGATCACTAAGTTATATCCCACAAGAGTCTTCTTGGGCAACACCCCTTTGCACGCATCATCAGCTGTCTATTGTCTTTCTCGACTTCTCACGTTGTAGACTGCAACAATTGCAAAGGATTCCACACAGGACACGGAAACAACATTGTCTTCTCACACACAGGCTAGGTTGTAACATTGCTGAATAGGCCTTTCAGTTACCGCTCTGGCTTTCCATGTTCTTTCGTCAAAGTCTTCCTCTCAGTCTCTTTCTCTCTATCACTAGTACAGTAATGTATCTATTCTTCAACTAACAATGCTTGTGAATATCTGCAAGAAATGTCATGTTAGCAGAAAACAGAACCCTCACTCACCCGAAGGTGACATGCTTCATCATAGGGCTCCCTCCTCACACAAGGACCGCAAGGTACCTTGTGTGGGCTACAACTCCCAAATACACTGGGAGGAGCGGAGGTGTTTTTTGATGAGCAGAATGGTAATATAGATGAGTGGGGGTCCTTGTCCAGCCCCTTGCATGGAGACGGCTTAAACTATATTCCAGCTCAGGGTATGTTGATGGGGACTTGAAAGGCTTGACAAAGGATTATGTTCCTAAATACTGGCACCATAGGTGAAAACTGATAAGAATAATTTACCCAGTAAACCACCGAACTGAATGTATGGCTAGTATTTGATAACGATTTTGAAAGCAGAGTGACAGTTGATCTCTGGCCCTGACGAATGCCCGTGAACTTTAGATAGTAACTAAGGGGCGGAAACATGTTGACCCATTGAGATAGGGTAGTTGTTACCCCCTGTCCTTGCACATTTTTAATTCTATCCGATGGGGGCACCAGAATAAAACCGTACTTTGCCCACCGGGAGATAGTTTTTAGAACACTGATTAAATAATTATTTTATTTTCACTTCTTTCTGCACTCTGCCCCCCACTCATCCATAATACCATTCTGCTCATCAAAAAACACCTCCGCTCCTCCCATTGTATTTGGGAGTTGTAGCCCTCACAAGGTACCTTGCGGTCCTTGTGTGAGGACGGAGCCCTATGATGAAGCATGTCACCTTCGGGTGAGTGAGGGTTCTCGTCCTTAACAGCGAAATGCTCTTTCTGTATACTACTAAACGTACAATTAGTGTGTTATATTGTTCTTGAGGGAGCAGTACATTTTTTGGTAGAATAAAATGCTCCTTTTGAGACCCTCTGTGTGATAATAGCAGAAAACAGAAAACAGAATGTATGTAGCATACAGTAAATCTTTAGAATAATCATGTTTAAATATGGCTAAGAACTACATTTAAATGAAATATATACATGGAACATTAGTGCACACATTACATAAACTCTTTGTCATTTCTTGAGTAATTGCATTCTACATATATGAGGATGGTTTCTATTCAGTTATCTAAACAGGAAACGTTATTCAATGTATTAAGGCACACATTATGAAAGTCGAATTTCATCGTTATAGTGAATACATATCTACTATGTAAAGATGGTTTATTAATTTCTCGTTTAATACACTTAAACACATAAAGCATAATTTATTAGGCCCTACCAGCAATTTTGCGCCTCCGGAATGTCACTTTTTTTGCGTTCCGGTCGTGCAATGTGCAAAGGCATATTTACAAGGCCACGTAAAGCCACTTTATATGGCTTTTCATGGCTTATAAATATGTGCCCCTTTCATGCAGAAAACTGCGTGAAAGGGGCATTCAATGGGTTGTGCTGTGGGTGTTCCCACGTAACACCCATGGAACCTGAAGCATTCCCAGATTTACGAGAAATCATGAACCCGGGAATGCGTCAGAACCTAACACCACCCCAAGGGTGGTGTTGGGGAAACGCAAGGAGGAGAAATGTCTTAATTTCCCCTTGTGCTTTCCTTTTTCTATGTGTGCTGCATTCTGCAGCACACATAGAAAAAGGAAATTACCTGAATTGATCGATTTTGTGCAGGAATTTGTCCCTCAGCCGCGGTCCGTGCAGGTAACAGCGGTAGGGCGGTGGGGCCGTGTAAGGGGGGATTTCAAGGGACGATGCCGAGGGAAAATTAATTATTTATTTAATTTTCCCTCTGCATCGTCCCTCAAACTCCCCCCCCCTTACCCAGCCCCACCGCTGTTACCTGCACGGACTGCGGCTGGTGTCCCTTCCTGCACAAAATCAAGCAGTCCCGCAACGCAGGCACCTGTGCACCGTCGTGCAAGGGTGCCAGCGTTGGCGCACAGCAGCCCATTGTGCGCTGGCGCTGGGGAAAAGGACAGGAATGCGTCAGAAATCAATTAGTCACTTTTGAACTATATCACAGAGCTGATCAAAAACACTGTAATATTTTCTTTCTAGCATAAAAGGCAGTCCACAGAAAACTTGACATACCACAGCAAATCTCTACAGTAGGCAATGATTGCGAGTACAGATAGGCAGGGTGGCATTGTGTAAAATTCAGTGGTTTGAAAAAAGGTCAAATGTAACGTTCTCTCAATTTACTATAAAATTTACATGCATAGTGCTCTGTGCCATCGTGCAGCCGCAGGGTCAATTTATAAGATTTGTGGACCGATCGTTCATTTCAGGGAAGCTAATCAAACGATGGAAAATATCCAATCTTAAGCGGGTCAAAATGAATCTATGCCCAGCATTAAATACAGCTTTGAGGTAAGGTTGCATTTCATGTGTGGTTAAAATAATTGGATTTTTTTTAAAACAGTAGGCTTTGAAATTCCAGTGATCAATCTAAGGTTCTCAAGGTACATAATACATTCATTTTTCAATACTTTTCTGCTAATACATTTTAAGGATTCAGGCTTCTCAAAGTAGTCAGGGTGCCCAAGGTCACAAAAAAAAACGTTGGATGTATGTCAGCCATTGCTTGCGCAAAAACAAACTCGACTTCAGGCAATCCCCAATGATGGAACGGTTTAGGCCAGTGTGTTCTGATGTCCAAACTTTATGCCATAATAATATGGGCTGCATCATTGTTAGGTCTGTGAGAATGAAACCCCCAGTTCAGCATGAGAGACCTATATAGGGAAACTTTTAGGGGTGGCAGGTAGGTACCTCAAAAACCCGTTCGCTACCATTTGTTGGGCCATGCATTTAGTGTGCCCCCAGATTCCCGCCCCGTATAATGCTACGCTGTGACATTCAGCTTTATAAATCTTTATCATCTCATCTGGGTGGTTCGTGCCAACGGTCTGGTAAAATTTCGTAAGACCATACATGCTTTTTTAAATAGAAAATTCCTAGTGGAAATAGCACAGTTCCATGAGCCTTCTTTATCAAATAATATGCCTAGAATTGAAAAACTATTTGTGAAGCCTATATTTGTGCCTTTGATTTTTATGTCTCGACAAGTAGCTTCATTATATATGTTTTCGATTGGTTAACTTGCAGGCCAAAGGAGGCGTGGCCAAGATGGCGACTGTGGCAGACGTGTGCTAAAGAGCTCCTCAACGGCCCGCTAAGTATCCTCCTGTTTTCACTGCCCCATGCCATCCTAGTGTGAACCGAGTCACCCCCTGTGCCAGCCCAACCTTTCTTTGCAGCACCAAGAGTGGCAGCGACCAGGAGATTTGATGCTGGTGCATCTGGGCTGTTGGCCTAGGGGCCTGCACAGACGCTGCGTGCGGCCTGTCCTGATGGGACCTCTATGACTCCATGCATGCGGGCGGCCGACCGTCATCGCCCACACCCGAGCTACTGAATTCATCGGCTCTGGAGGGCGAACCCTCGGAGCGGCGGGGACTCCCTGGAGAGGTGCAGGAGCCGCCCCTGAAATGGCGATTCACTGAGGAGTGGACTGGCCCCGGGACCCCGGCGAGGTGGAGGCCTGCCTGTCCCCAACTATGTACAGAGGCACCAGACCCTGTGAATATACCCGTGAGGGAGACGAGTCGTTGACCCGGAGCGCCACCTACGCAGGTCCTGCTGCAGCGTGGGGTGCCTGGGGCCCTCCACGTGCTCTCCCTCAGAGCTGTGAGATCCACCCTGGTAGAGGGCGGGTGCGGTCACACACCCTGCATTGGACTTTTCAGACCTGCGCCAATGGGTCGAGGGCCCGGTGGGAGCGCCGCAGACTTGAGTGGGGGCTGTGCTGTGCCACAAAAGGAGCTGCGGGCTGCCACCCGCCGGGGTGGTGAATGTGTTGAACCGGGCTAAAGACACTTGGAATGTGGCCTGCGGGTGACACCCCCTGGGTAAAGAGAGGAACATCGCCGGCCGCCCCTGGGAAAACTGTGACCATGACCACTCGGTGTGATCAGCCTGCATGCCCTGTAAGACCCCTGGGCATGGATTAAATGGTGAGCGGATCGGCCCCTGTGTGCTGGACCAGCAACCGAGCGCGACCGATGCGAGGCCTACGTGGGGCCTTCCGGTGTAGATACAGCGGTTAACAGACCGGCAGTCGGGGGTCGAGAAACTACTACCAGGCCTGACCTGCACACCGAGGAAGACGGCGTGTATCGAGTAATCAGCTGGTCCTCAAAATCGTAGCTTACCTCAAAGGCAGACGTGGCACAGTCAGCACTCAGAGGAGGTAATGTCTCTCCCCTGAATCCTCTGCGTGTGGCATATCTGCATGAAGATCCTTACCCCACTGCTGCGCGCTAATATAATAAGGACACTCCCAGTGCAGACTCCTCTTGTCGCAATCACACTCTCCACCACAATTTGTACCAAAATAAACCGAGCTCCATTCCTCTCTTGTAAGCACCAAGCCGGTTGCCCCACGAGGGACACCCCCCACCGTGCCCAACCGAATGGACCTACCGATTGACGTGGGTAGTTATAGTGGCACCTGCGGAGGAGGGCAGATGTTGCAAGAACCTCAAGAGCTGGATGTGCTGCTCTGGACTGGTGGCGGTGTCGACCTGACCTGCCATAACATCATTACTGGGATACTGTCACCTAATCCATCCTACCTCTACAGGGAATGGCTAAGAATAAGCTGGACAGGCTCCAGGCCCAGTCGAGTGCTGTGTTGGAGCACACTACCCCCCCCCCCCGATCAAACCCAGTCTGATAGATCTCTAATGGATACTTTAACAGAACATTCCGGCCGCTTCAATGACCTGCTCACAGCGATTTTGGATATTAAATCCACCCTGGACCCCAAACTGGACTCCTAAGCATAGAAGTGGGGCTCCTCCACGAAGACCACAAAAAGCTTAAAGACCGGGTAGAAAGTTCTGAATCCACGCTGGCAGCTCTTCGACCCATGGTCCGAACAACAGAGGAACATATTAAGACCCTGAAGGAGGAGGCCAAGTATCTCTGAGAACGGGTTGAGGACGAGGAGGGGAGGTCGTGGAGAAACAATAGAATAGAGGGCCACGCCGAAAAAACAGAGGGGCAAAGTATGGAGCTTTACCTCAAAAATTGGTTTGTTAATACAGTTCTTCAAGGCAAGCAGTCAACTTTTTTCTCTGTGAAAAGGGCACACAGAGTGCCCGGAGGTCCCCCTTTGGATCGGAAGGGGAATATTTGTAGGAAGATACCCCATCGCTGACTGACTCACAGCTTGCATTGGTATCAGGCGGGGGGCCCTCCGTTACCCCGCAAACATCCGGAGAACTGATATGAAGGCTACAATACACGTTTGGTGGGAACTGTATGTCCACTCCTAGATGGGACTGGACAGAGGGATCGTTAATGTTGCTTACACTTACACAAGCTCATGGGAAATGGTCTATACTAGGCGGGCCTTCCGTGGCTAGTACTATTGCCTCGCCCCCACCTATAACTACGTTTATAACGTAACACTGCCATAGACACTGTTTATACTTATTTGGTTTGACTCGCAAATAAGTGCTGATGGCTGGCCGCCCGTTGGGGCACTGGCCAGGGCCTGGGAGTTGCGATGTGTTATTGTTTAGAGTTACTTGTCTACTCCAAAAGGGAATGTGCCCGAGGCATGTAGCTTGGGATCTTTTGCACACTAGGCGGGAGGATCGGTCCCGTTCGGGGAGAGGGGATGGGATAATGCTGTACTTGGGGCAGGCTTTACTCACAATGTTAAGACTATGACGACTTACTTACAAAGTGCATCCGTCTTGTTAATGATGTGGAATGTTTGCAGCCTTGCAGGATATGCTAAATGCTATAAAGTCTACCAATACCTGCGGAGTCGCAAGGTTACAATCGCCCTCCTTCAAGAAACTCACCTGACTACTCAGATGCTTCATTCAATGCGCAAGTGCTGGAGGGGTACGCTGTTGGGGACCACATACTCAGGGTATTCCAGAGGTGCCCTGATCTGGGTGGCGCCTGGGACTCCATTGGAAGTGTTAAGCACTCACATTGAGACAGAGGGTCGCTTCGTGGCGATGGAGGGATTATTAGATGGACTTCCAATCTCACTGGTCTGACAGTACGCACCTAATTCCGGTCAAGCCTGCTTCCTCCAATCACTGTCACCGGCACTGCTCTTCAACCCACTGGCACCAGCTTACTGGGGCGGGGATTATAATTGCACCCCTGATTTCAGTATGGATCGTTCACGTCCCCCGTTGTCAGGTGCCCACAGCAGTTTACTTGCACAACACCTACAGACATGGGCTACTAACCTTCACCTTCAAGAAGCGTGGTGCAGTATGCACCCCACTGAAAAGGAATACTCGTACTACTCAGGATTACACGATCTCCACACTAGTATTGATCTGTTCTATTGCACTTGGGACAACATCGCGCAGTGTCTCGCATGGAATATCTTGGACGCACACTGTCTGATCACTGCCCCCTACACATACAACTAACGTGGGGGAAAATAAAGCCCAAAATCCCTACATGGCGCCTACCCCTAGAAGCGCTCCAGGACGCTCCGCTAAGATCTTCTCTTGTGAACTCCATCACGTCATACTTCCGGGACATCGAGGGCTCCGCATCTGTTAATGGAATAGAATGGGATGCGTTCAAATAGTGCTGCGTGGACATATGATAAAAGAAGTATATGGCGCCCGCAAGAACCTCTGTAGGGAATTGGGTGACCTAGAGACTCAGATTCGATGACATGAGCGGTTACTCCCCACTGCGCCGCAACTCACGCCCATACTGGCCCAAGGTAGACTAAAGCATAAAGCAACACTGAACCGTCTAAGTGCCCTCAATTATAAGGAATATCTCACCAAAAAACACATTGAGGGGGACAAGGCCGGTAGGCTGCTGCCATGGCTCCTTAAATCTGAGTCACGCAGAATACCTATTACTGCTATTTATAATGCAGAGGGACGTCTAGTAAACACACAGGACGAGATTAACTCTGCCTTTCGGTCATATTATTCCTCCCTATACAAAGCCTCCCCCGGGTCCAGGAACCAGCGGTGCTGCTGCTTTTTCTAGAACACGCACGCCTCCCCCGCATTTCACAATCCCACTTTACAGCACTCAAATCCCCCATTACAGAGGCTGAGATAGCTGATGCCATCCAACAACTGGCGAGAGGAAAGTCGCCAAGAGCAGATGGCTGGCCCTTAGAATTCTATGCAACATTCCGTACTCAGCTAGCTCCACGCCTTCTCTCATATGTATACGGATGCATATGAGAGAGGCATTTTGTCCCATCACGTTCTGGTGGTGCTTCCCAAACCAGGTAGAGACCCGTTACAGCTAGGGTCATATTGTCCGCTGTCACTTTTAAATTCGAACTACAAAATACTGGGCAGGGTGTTGGCCAACAGACTAATAGAGGTAACTCGACTGCTGGTTCACCCAGATCAAAACGGGCTTATACCCGGTAGAAATACCTGCCTTAACCTTCCCAGACTTTTCCTGTTGCTAGAGTGGGCATGCACCATGGACGACCCTACCTGGATCACCTCTATAGATATAGAAAAGGCGTTCGACACCCTGGGTTCGGAATACCTGCGCGTGGTACTCGAGAACTATGGAATAGGCCCTCGTTTTTTACAGTGGATAACATTACTATACAACTCACCAACGCCATGTGTCAAGACAGGTCACACGATATCGGACTCGTTTGTCATCGAGCGGGCACCAGACAGGGTTGCCCACAATCGTCAGTTATCTTCGCTCTGGCAATGGAACCCCAAACCTGTGCACTACGTCAACGAGCCAGGGACTGGGGTGTTCGGGCACATAGCCGATGGCACATAGTCTCGCTCTACGCAGACTACATGCTGATTTATCTGCACGGTAACATGACTGTTCTGCTCGAACTAACAGATTTGCTGGATTGCTTTGGGCGCATATATGGGCTGAGGGTGAACTGGGATAAATCCCTCCTATTCCCCATGCAGTATTTGACACCGCAGCAGAGGGGTGCAGTCCCGTATGCACCACTTCCTTGGTCCTGCGGCACCTCTAAATACCTGGTGATCCAAGTTTAACACTCAGAGGCAGACTTACTAACCGGTAATCTAGGCAGGGTGATAACCAGCGCCCGATCTTTTTTTACCTTTCTGGATGGAACTGCTGCTCTCCTCGAGGGGGCGCATAGCAATATCCAAGATGCTGTCGCTGCCCAGACTGCTTTACTTCTTTGCCACCCCTCCCTTTCTGCTGCCCAGATAAATGTTATGTGACCTTAGATCGCTACTAACGTTTCTTATTTGGGGCAAACACAGAGTATGGGTCTCCCTCTCTAAACTCTATGCCCCCCTCTCTGAATGCGGCCTCCGAACCCCCAGTTATAAACGCAGCCGCACAGCTCCAATGGTCAATGCGTTGGCTGGCTGGTCACAACACCACTGAGTTGTGGAGCCGGGCAATGAGCCTACGTCAACACTCGGTATTGGAGTGGCTGATTGGTGCGGAGACTGTGTTCCCGAACAAGGTGGGTAGTGTTTTAATGTCCACAGCCCATGCCTGCTGGCATCGGAACCTATGCAAGGCGCTGCTTCTACCACCTTATGCCCCCGTACTGCCACTTTGGGTGCTACCTGGCAGCTCATCATCGGCCCCCATCCGGAGGTGGTCCGGCGCTGGTGTCACTACATGGGGAGACCTGTTTGTTGACTCTCATCTATACTCGTTCGAGGACCTGATGGATGATTCCGCGATACACCCAGGCTCCTTTCTAGTGTATGCATCCCTTACACATCGACTACACAAGGTATGGGGCATGACACTCGACGAACCTACCACATCCAGAACACTTCAAACATTACTCACACACGGTGCAGGTAAACGGGCCATCACCATGCTATACAACTCTCTGCGACTTGACACTTTACCCCCTCTCACAGCACTCAGGGAATACTGGGACATGGCACTCTCAATGACGCTGACTGACAAGCAGCGGGAACAGTGCCAGGGGGTTCTGAAGATCGTCTCTACAAATGCTAGACTTAAGTACACGCAATTCAACTACTTACACCACACATATCTCTCCCCCACAGATTGGCACAGATGTACCTAAGTTCTCTTGATATCTACCCACGCTGCCATAACCCAAAAGCCACGTTCATACACATGGTGTGGGACTGCCCCCAACTGTCATCGTACTGGGATGCAGTAGCTACTACACTTTCCGAGGCCACAGGCACTACAATACCAACACACGTTCCGCATTTCTTGCTAGGCATCACAAACCGTAATGCACGGCGCAAAACCATAACAAAGTTTTAGATATTGCACTATGCCCGGACAAGCGGAGGTTGGCCATGTCCTGGAAGTCGACCTCTGCACCCTCACATACCAAAGTGGCTTACCGACCTCCACAATGTTTTAGTGGCCGAACAAGAGCTAACCCGCAATAATATACTAGGCCACCCTGCCCCCACCAACCCCCCAGACTGGAAGAAGTACTTAATGTTTATTGAATTAAAATTGCCCTACATCCCCCTTGAACTGCCAACTTCTTAGGACCACAACACAGTCATGTCCATGCACAGGGGGGAGACCTGATACTTGGAAGACTCCTCTTGAGCGGGTGCAATCCCACTCTCCTCTCCCTCCTATGTCCAAGCATTCGAGCACTGGTGACCGATCTACCCCCTGCACCCACTTTCAATTAGAACACACTCTCCCGCCAATACATAGATAGATAGATAGATATCGCGTAACCTGTAATAAGCCCTCCTCTTTCACTTGCTCAGAGTGCCTCCAAGTATGTAATGTAGACACTGTTCTATTGTTTTTGTTATGGAAATGGGAACCGAATTCATGGTGAAGGATACAGCAACACTGCACCCCTATTATTGTTTCTTGGTATAACTACCATGGATCTCCGTACACGACGATGCGGCGGGGCAGAATGTGTGACTCTCACTGTCTTCGGATGTTGTTTATGTTTCACTGAAATGCAATAAAGAATATTTAAAAGTAAAAACTAGCAGGCCAAGATCCTGCATAAACTCAACAACATTTGTGAGTAGGGCCATAAGTCAAGTCAATGTATCTGGAGTGGCTAGAATTAGCTTGGCAGTTAAAGTATTCAGCAGATCCAAGCAGGTAGTGAATTTCATTTCTATTTGCTTTAAACAAATATCAATAGACTCTAGTGTATTTTTTACAAATTGTTCTAAAGATTTAACTGCCTCACATAGTGAGTCAAGTTTTCGGTTGTTTGTATCGCAAGGATTCTGGTTAATTTCAGCACTTGTTAATGCTGATCGATTAGAGGACTTATTTGGAGAATTTATCCACTTATTCTAAGTTACCTCCTTATTTGGATCAGTAGTTATGGGGTGTTGTCGGGACTTTCTAATACGTTTGGGTGGTGGTGGGGAGCCAGTTTAGGATGAAGAGATAGTTTCAGATATATGCTGAATACACCCATTTTCCCCATTATCACTCATTGGGGCTATAGCTTTGCCGCTGGTTATACGGTTTTCTGGGTTGTTAGTAGAAAGATGAGTTGGTAACATGGGAGCCGCTATACGGTCTCCACAAATTAGCAATGTTTCTTCAACAGAGGAAATTTGCTTATCAATAGCCCTCATAGCTCCTGAAATATATTTTACCAAGGATGACTGAGTTTTATCTGGTGACTGGGGCTTACCAGCAGCTGCAGGTTGTTTCCTCTTGCCCATACTCAGAGATGTAGAAGGCAAAAAGCTGAGGTCTGAATATCCGGGCAGTGAAATACAAGGTGAATCAACAAATAATAGTGATTGCCACACCCCCCTTTAAAGCCACATCTTAAAGTCTTAACCCTCTGATAAACCGGTATCTGCAAATCTTTTTGTCCCCTAAATCAATGATGAATTTCTCCACCCTCCTCTTATGCCAAAAGAGTTCGTAAAAATTGTAATATTACTGGGTGAGTAGTTAAATTTCTTACTGTCACAATTCCTTTGTTAATCAGGTTACTGTTAGCGGCTAAATTCCAGCTGGGACCGCTGCTCTTGAATATCAGTCAACCCCAAACAAAATAGTCCCAGGGGCAATGAGGGGAAAATCATATATAGTACAGTAAAAGAAAAGTGCCTTTCTCTTGTGAAGGGTCGGCGTCAGGGGGGTGGCCCAGCACAGCCTCGGATGGCCGCAGACGAGCACGTCTCGCTCACGTCCTGCACCACGGTACCCCCAGTAGCAATTTTAAGAGTGCCTCCGGGCGCGATGAGGTGTCGTCGGCGGCTTCCCATGCCGCAAGGTATTCTGGGGCTTGTGGTCTGCCCCACTGCTGTGTGTTTGCTGTCTCTCCCCACTCCACGGGACCCCCAGCAGCAATTTTAAGAGCGCCTCAAGGTATCTTGGGGCTTGTGATCTGCCCCCACTGCTGTGTGCTTGCTGTCTCTTAAGGCACACATTGTGAAAGTCGAATTTCATCTTTATAGCGAATACATATCTACTAAGTAAGGATGGTTTATTCACATAGTTTGAGTAAATTCACTAGCCAGCCCTACAGTAAATGCACTTTAGTAATACTGTCAATTGCAACACTTATTTCAATATCCTTAGATCACAGAAAAATCGAATGCTAACTACAGATTCATGTCATGTATTTATTATGAAGTTGTGACGTATTTGTGATGTGCAAAGGGTGGGCAAAATTGTGCTTCTCCATCCTTCTTTAATTTTCAGAAAAATATAAAGATCCTTCCCCTTCCTCCCTTCCCTCTGCCATGGCATCCTGCCTGTTATTAAGCAATAGAATATTGTTGGTGCCACTGACACGAGGGAGAGTGGTATGTGACTTGGACCCGGAGCACATGAACTCAGGGTAATGAAGCTTACTGGTAATAGAGCGCGACTGTGCTCTTCCATTTGTAGGGGTGCATTATAATCATGAGTAGTTCGCACCTACACACATAATCCTTTGTTGTGTTAACATTTGGGTATTAGAATGTAATGTGATAACGTGTAAAGTGAAGTGTTAGAGGTATTTTGTACAACGTGGAGAAATTAACATTGTAATCGTGTTCTAAATGATGAAATCTTAATGTTCGTTTTACAAGTGACTAATGAGAACTTAATTCACTGACTGTGTAATGCATTGATTTAAACATGCACAATAATATTGTTCATGTATATGCGTGTTTAATGAAGTTCTATGGTGATTCTTATGTTAGCCGATTTTCTGTAGGCCTCGTGTATTTTTCCTAGGCTCTCTAAAATGAGTTGTTCAAAATGTTCATGTGAATGCAGAATCCTTTCTTTCTCATGTTTCTGTTGCAGGTGGAGAAATTCATCTTTGTTAGTTAGAATAACGCTTTTGTTTTAGGAGTTAGGCTTAGGGAAGAGAGGATACATTTGAATGAGTGGTGCTGATAATGTGGGACAGTGTTCTTTCTCACTGGAGAAGGCCTGGGAATCAAGGTCAACGAGCCAGAGGCTGGGAGCATCGAAATCGCCTAGAAAGTTACCTACCAGGAGGTGTCTAGCTGGATGGGATGGTCGCGTGATGTGATGATGGGTGTGTCCGAAGATTTTGGAGTTTGGGTTAGGGCAGTGCCCCGGGGAGGAGAATTAGGAGAGGAGATCGGATAGAGGGAGAAGAAGGAACATCTTAGAACGAGCTCTGTAGCTTTTTGCTACTTGACCCATTCAACGTGAGTGCACTTCTTAGGAAGTCTTCACGCCCTGACACCTTTTTCTGAACTTGCCTGGGGAAAATGCTAAATAGGGATTTCACGTTAGTGGTAGTGTAGGGACAGACTAATGCTCTTTACTTACGAACCTTCAATGAAGAATAATCTTGATGTAGGCGCAGTTATATTCTGCGTCCTGTTTCTAGAACTGGTCATCCTTTGTATGCTTCACAGACTTAATTTTGCCACTAGTTTTGGCTTTGTATTAGTTCCAATCTATTTCTACACCCTCATCTTCAGGTGTTTGTATGTCCAATTGTTCTTGGCTTTGTAATAAACTAACTAAACTTTGAACCTGGAGGCGGTGATTCTTGGAGTCATGGTACATTGGAATTGTGATATATAATTGACAAATGATTTTCTTCACTCTACACTTTTAAGCAGGGAATAAAGGTCTGTCGACCAGGGGTTCCAGAGTAAATCTAGAACGTGGAACCCGGCCCCATCACTTGTAAGAAGTTAATTCCTTGCTCTGTTAACCTTCGAGTTTTTCCTTTGTTGAACATGCTATGTTATCTGTGAGAAGTTGGCCTGGTATATGCTGTCCACTAGTTAAAGTGGGCACCTTGCACCAGTCCAAACAACCGTTATGGTGATTTAAGAGGTCAGAGATAACCTTAGAAAGGTATCCAAGTGGTAGCTGTGGAGAGCAGCCTTCAGGCTTAGTCTTGAAGGAATGTTAAGCAGTTTGCTTTACCAGAAAGAAACCTTATTGTATTGGTTGAAAGAAAGGAGAACCACACAGTAGGTATAAAAATATGTATTTATTATTATAACACACTCTAAATACCTTACAGTATCTGCTACACGCAGATAAACACAAAGTACACAATACTGTAGCACAGAAACAATCGTAAGTAGCACTAATACACAGTGGGCTCCAGAATCGCTGGGACCCCAAGGAACCACCCAAGGTGAGTAAGTAGGGACCCCACGGAGGATGGGTGCAGTGTGGGAACACGACCACGGGCGCCGTAAAATTCTATGGGAGAGTCGCGGTTGCTGTTTTAAAGTTTAAGGACCCTTCTGAGTGGACTTGGAAGAAACCCTGTGTTACTTAGGAGGTTGGAGAGCCACCCCACCCGTGGATACAGCAGTACCAGAGTTACCTATCGCAGAGAAGCCGGGTGCATAGGGTTGAAGTGGCGTCCGAATCCGCCGTCGATCTCTATGGAATACTTCGAAGAAGAGCCACTACTGGGAAGAAGAAAAGTGCCCATTTGAATCCAAAGGTGGATTCTAGTTGAAGAGAACCTGAAAGGAGAGGGACAGAGTCTGGGTCACTCAGGAGTGACCAGGGGCTCGGTAGACGAATGCCCACCGATGTTGGGTGCTTTTGGTGCGTTGAGGGGGTTCTTGACTCTGCAGCCACAGGGACCAGGAGATGTCGAGGACAACCAGGAGCCGCATACGAGCTGTCCCACGAAGGATGTCGAGTGCTGAGGGGTCGGTGTCCGGCTGGAGCCCCAACAAGCCTTGGCAGCAGCAACCCACAAAGATGGTCAAGAAAGGTTACGGTTCGGACCAGCAAGGTCCAGGGGAAACACCAAACACAGGGGAGTCGTGGCAAGCCTGGAGCAACTAGGGGAGCCCAAGAAAAGAAGTGTTGACCCTCAAGAGGACCCACAGGTTGGAGGCACAGGAGTCGCGAGGGGACCTCAAGCAGATTTACAACGCAACAGCTCACGGAGTGCTCAGTGTGAGGAGGCCAAACTTCTTTGGTGGGAATGATGCCAGAGGTCGGGGCTACTCGGAGCCCAGTGCACTTGTTTTGGGAACACCAACAAGGATATGCACTTGCAAAGGTATGCGTGTGATGGAGTCTAGATTTCACCTAGATTAGGCATTGCTCTGTTTTAAGTTTCAGACAGACTGCATTTCAAAAATGGCACGCAGAATTTTGGTGCAAGTGAAAGCACATGACACATGAATGAGGCATGGTCAAGATGCTTTCAGTCTAAAGTGCTTTCATGTAAAAACATGCTCAATTAATTAAACAGCCATGTTTAAATGTGATTAATTGGGGTTTAACCTCACTATAAAATGTACCTTTAATTTAAAAAAATGTGTTTTGAACTTTTAATTGTGCTGAATTAACACGCATTTTACGGTGTAGAAAAGGCTGAAATACACAGCTCAGTGACAGGCCCACTGTGGCCTTTAGCCTTGGAGATAACAAAGGAATGTTTTCCTCCCTGCTCTGTTTCCTCCCGTCTCCCATGAGAAGACACGTCTTCAATGAAAGACATTGTTAAAATTTATGCCTCTGTTCCCGTCTCAAGAGACCTTGGCTTTGTTGCATATTTAGACAATGCATATTCAGTTCATAACACATCTTTCTTATAATATGTATTAATTAATCAACCATGCACCAACACTACACGTGGGGCAAACGCATTTTGCATGAAAGCTATCTAAAACATTAGAGCATGTTGCCATGAGCATGTATTAACTGTTTGCGCTTTGAAAATTTGCACTAGTGCATGTTTATGCTATGTTGTACATTCCACATTTTGCATGTTGTGCATGAATAATAGAAAAGCTGCTTTAAATTAATAGCTTTCGCTAGGTAATAATTAATACAGGGTATTAGAATGGTGGGAGGTGAACATAATGGGCTTTACTTCATAAATTAATATTCTTTTGTGTTTGTTTTGCTTTAGTATACATTTGGGCCCACAATAATATGGCTGCCTAGGAATCCAGCATGGCTGAGAATTGTTAGTGTGCTGAATGGGAGACGCATGCGCAAAGGAATATGCCAGCTGCATGAACTGCCAAGTGCCTCAAGTGAAGACACATAGGTCAAGGCCACAATGATCTGCACACTCCTGTCACCGTGCCAACGTACCAGTGTTTGTGGGGAGTATCATTCCTGTAGTGTGATGTGAAAGCGAAAAGAATTAGATTGATACATTTTGTCGCTAAGATGTTGCAAGAGATGTTCTCATTGCTACATGTTATGTATATTGTTCTTAGCATTAAGCCCCTATTGTTAGAACCGGTATGGGGTGGACGTGCGATGAGAACAGGATGATGAGACCCCTATGTCACCTGTGCCAACCAATCGCAGTGCGAGTTTCTACTGAAACTGCAACATTGTTAGTGTAGTCAGCCAAGAATTAGGGTATAATTAATGACCCCTTGGGGGCGTGTCAGAGCAGATCTGACCAGACATCATTCGGGTTAGGTACGTGAACGTCGCGGGTGCAGACTGGGTGGAGATTGCGTCCGAGGAGACACAGAGAGAGGGGGGGGGCTATGCCCAGCTTCTGTGTCAGACACAGAGAGAGCAGCTGAGAGGATCAGAATAGGTTTAGATTTAGATGCTAAAACTTTAAATTTCATGCATTGACTAACTGGCTTTGAAAAGTTGTATTTGTCTTATGCATTTATTTCTCTTTATGGGAGATTTTTGCCAATTATTAAATATTGATTAGCCTTGCAAAACTCACTCTTGAATTATATTTTCCTGAAACTCTTTAAAGAGTTCTGACTGACATTTTATGCCTCATTCCCTTTCCTTTATGAAGTGCTTTGTATGCAATCTATAATATGTTCAGTATTAATTCTATTTTCCCTATTTTTCAATTCTTTAACCTGATTGATATTTGACTAATGAATAAAAAGTCAGAGAAACTTAACTTTTGACTAGAAAATAAAACCCTTTAAAACTACTCACAACTCTCATTATTGCCTTAAATATTATTTGTAATTGATTTTTCATGTTTATGTAAAGTCTCCTGATGATGATACACGGTGGCCAAGGTCCATCGCCTTTAAGCAGTAAACTAGAGGTAATGAGGTTTTGCATTGAGAAATTACCGTGAAATTACCGCTGGATCAGTTTCTGGTAGCAGAGTTAAGGTTAAACACCATCACCAGAAGGAGCATAGTTTAGTTTAAAGCCCAAATAGCGCTAGAAAATAATTGCCCAAGTTAGATAAATGTCCAGATTCTCAAAAAGTCCTGATTCCTGATTCCAATGCTCAAAACTTGAAGACTGGCAAAGCAGTACTGGAAGGTGATGCAAGAAGGCGATTGCTGGAGTGGTGTGAGTATCAATAGGGTTGTGAAATGTTGTTAATGTGCTAGGAGGTATTTTTGTAGTGTTGAAAAATAGTAAGGGGTTTGACTGTTGATGAAATTTTGCTCATTTTGACTTGATGGTTTTATTGATTAAATTGGTAATTTCCATAGGACAGAATTATTGATTATTGATTTCATGTTTTTAACTCTTCATGTAAAGTGAGTCAGTGTCACGTTTTTATGTAGTCTTGGAAGTACAGGTACAGTGGTTACCTGGGAATCCCAGGAATGGAAATTAGCCTGAAATAGGGCAGAAGAAGAGTGTGGTAAGTGAAATCACACTGCAGAAGTACTTTGTCTGTTGGAAGTAATACCGAAGGCTATGGGAGGATGTAGGTGTTACATTAGGGAGTATTTTGTATGTGAGAAGAGTGATTGAAATAGCGAAGGGTCCACCTGTGAAACCTTTGGCCTTATCCCCAGAGGAGTACCGAGGCTCCCTTTAATGCCAAAAGTCTCTTGCGAAACTCTGGCCTTATCCCTGGAGGAGTATCAGGTCATCCCTGAGCTTGCTAGAGAAGTGAGATAACGCTGGTCATTATTCTTGCTTGCAGGGAAAGAAAAATCCTTTGAAGGGTGAAAACTATCACTTTATTTAGTGGAGCAGACAAGGTAGCATTGTTTTATGTTGTAACTAACAAGTTATTGTAAAGAAAAAGGACTTAGAAATTTGCTGTGAATTTTATAAGTAAAACTGATCCTCCCTTGGAGATCCCTTGGTCAGGAGCGGGAGGAGCTCCCTAGGTCAGTAGTAGGAGTTAAACTGACTGAAATTGTCAACTGTGACAGGATTGGAAAAAATAAATTGCATTAAAATATTGCAGAAATGAAATTGTTTGAAGGTTTTAAGAAGTTGTTGGGAGGTAAAGTGAAAAATTCGTTTTTAATTGGTGATGCTCCTGAAGGAACATCTGTGCATTTTATGTCTACCAATTTGGGACAAAATTGATGTACATGGGTTCACCAATGGTGCAAGATTACTGAAAAAGAGGGTCCTTTGAGGTTTCCAAAAGATGGTACTTTTGAATTGCAAATTATTGACAAATTAAGGGAAGTGTTATGTGAAATAAAAACACCATCTAGAGCTGCACAATTTGAAGCTTTAAGCATGTGGGAAAAAGCAGCAAGAGACAAAGCAAGTGAAGATAAAAAGGTAAAGCACCAGACACAGGAGAAGGGAATTAATGATGACAAAAAGCTTCAAATAAATAATGATTCAGGGGATGAAATAATGGATGCATTGTTAACTGAGTGTCCACCACTTTATGACGTCCCCACTAAAAATACTGATAATAGTGTACCAGCAAGTACTACAGTGGCTACTGCTTCTGTTGAACAGAGAGAAATACAGATTGAGAGAAATGTGCAGGTATTTCAGATTGACCCACTACCTGTTGATTCAGCACTGACAGTGATATCTCCAGGTGTTACTGCTTCAAATGTGACTGATTCAGTACAAATATTACAAACTGCAGATGCACAGGCAGTGCCTAGACAAATTGTGACTGTCCTAATTAATATGGTCCCTACTCAAAAAGTTCAAAGAGTTGTAGAAGGAGTAATTATGTCAGGGTTTATTTCAGAATCTCAGAATTCACAGATTATTGAACAGAAACTACCCCCGACAGTCCAAGCATTGAAAGGTGAGGGAAAAATGGTCTTTACAACAGCCACAGTCCAGGATAAAATGAATATATTTGAAGATGCGATTTTTCAAACCTGCTTTGAGGAAGCAGCAGTGATTAAAAAGATGGAGAGCATTGGGGAACAAATTAACCCAGACCCTGAAAAAGAGAGATAGCTTAATGTTTTAAATTCAATATTTGAACATGAAGAAATTAACAGTCCCTGCTGTTTAAATCGTGAAAATGTGAACCAGTGTCAGGAGAAAGAATTCATTTCCCTGAGTAAGGAAACAACTACATGTGCAGTAACTACACATGATAGACTGACTGATTTGGCTCAAAAATATTAAATTGATGTTTCAGGAAGTTTTCCATTTCAGAAAGGTTTCAGGGTACATATGGATGATGACGCAAATGAGAAAATGTGTTCTTCAGGAATGCAATTGCACATTGCAGAAATAATAAAATATATCTTCAAATGCAATGGGTTTGAGAAATCAGGAGACAAATGGGCAAGAAAACATGAGAAGAAAAAGAAACCACCAGACCTTGTTGAGGAAAATAATAAACAGGATGAGGGAGAAGCATTTGCTTACTCATTGAGAGAAAAGGTGGGAGAAGTGCATGTTCATGTGCCACGGAACAAAAGTGAACTTGCAGCATTTCTGAACACATTCCCAGAATTGAGAGACAAACATATGCTGTGGTACCCACAAATTGATGGATTTGTTGAAATTTTAAAAGAGTTATGTATTAATTTGAAAATGATTTTTGACATTGCCATGCAGACTGAATTATGGTTTGAATCGAAAGTTGCTGTGCAAAGGCCAGGTGAGGAGACAATGAAAAAGGTTTACATGAATGCCCCATCATTTTCTGTTGTTATGGAGAAAAACGTAGCAGTGATTACTTTCCTGAAGGGCAGAGTGCCAGCAAAGGATGTTAATTAGGTACAGATTAAAAGAACACAGGATGGAAGTAAAGGTGTTTTGGTTTGTGCAAATTCAGATATGGATGTTGCACTGCTGGAAAAAGTATCCTTTTGCCATCTTTGTAACAGATTTGAGCATTGGAAGAAGAAATGTAAATTTAAACCTGATGCAGCAAATGGAAATGCGCAAACACAGAGAGAAATGCAGGTGCAAAATGTGCCAGTTCAGCAAATGCAAATGCCAGTTCAGAAACAGGTACCAATGGCAGGAGTTTTTCAAGCTCAGATGCTCTCACAAAATATGGAAAATGCTAAAATTAATTTAAATAAGTTGTCCAGAGCAAATGTGAATTCTTTCCAGAAACAAAATCAGAACCCATTTCAACAGGTTGCTGTATTTGAAAATGAGAGTTTTAACCCTAACAATTCTGAATTTACCAAGTCCATTGTGAAAACAGTGGAAGGTCCAGACTAAATTGTAGGAGTTTTAAAAAGAGAATTTACAAACCCAGTTTTAGAAAAGGTTGCAGCAAAAATTGGCCCATTTGATAAAAGTTGCCAATTTGCTGTTTGTGACACAGGCCTGACAGGAAAACAATTATTTTGCAAATTAAACAGCACAGATTACTGTACACCAGATGATGTTAATTATCAGATTCCTGATGAGGATGTACATTTTAAAATGGCCCAACAAGAGACAGCTATAGCAGAAATGACAGTTGAAAAATTACCTTCTGATTTGAAAGAAATAATAAACACAGAAATAAGGGAGTTCACAGAGAAGGATGTCAGATTAATAAAATGTGCAGAACATGTCTTATTAAAATTAGAACCAGATGATATGTATTCAAGAACACCATCAGTTGCAGAAATGTTACCCTTAATTGGAGATAAACTGAGAAAAGGATTTTTGAGGGAATTCATTGGAAGTTTATGTAACTTTCTGATCACAGATTTACAGAAACTAAATGAAAAGAACAGATTAGTGCAGGAGATTAATAGCATAACTGTTCTATGTTGTCCTATGGTACCGAATCCTGCCAATATATTTTTTCACATCTCATGTGCTGAAGAATGGCTTACTGTTATTGATTTTTGTCAAGTTCATGTCATAGTGCCATTGCATGAGAATAGTCAGGAGTACTGTCAAAAAGAAGATGAATGTCTGGGACACAAAATTGGAAAAGGAGTTAGAAAGGTGTCACCAGAGAGAGTGGAAATAATTCACCAGATGAACACACCTCAAATTCAGAAAGAAGTCAGGATGTTTTTGGGAATGGTTGGCTGCCGTAGAGAGTGGTTATTAAACCTTTCCCTAGTGGCTAAGCCTTTACTGAGGCTGACACACAAGGATGTGTCTGATCCGCTTCCATTGGACAACAATTGCACAAAAGCATTCCTGGAGTTGAAAGAGAAAAAGTGTTGCGCCCCGGCACTAGGAATGAAAGTTTATTTAAAAGAAAATACACCAATGTGCAGTGAGAGGGAGGGCTGCGCTCTCTCAGTGCCTGTTCAAAAACATGAATGTGTTCCAAAGTCTGTGACATATTTCCCAATGACCCTTGACCCCAACGTCACAGAAATTCCCAGCTGCCTTAATTTAGTAGCTGTGGTAAATGTCAGTCATAAAAAGAGTGAGAATATAATGATGGAATGTCCAATTGCTAAAAAGGTTCCTTCCTTTGTGGAGTTGTTTTGGGAAAATACTGTGACCAAGAAATGTCTAAATTCAAATGTATTGAGCTTACTGCCAGCAAATGAAATTGTTTGTGATGAAACTGAACCTAAATGTCTAAATGTCATGAATTTATGCATAAGCCCAAAGTTAGACTTTAAAGATGAACGTCTGATTGAGCCCAACAATGTCCATTTTGTAGATGGACCATGTTTGAAAGGTAACAATGACACATTAGGAGCAGCACATGCTGTGCTCCCTATACATTATGTTGTCAAAGCTTTATGGCTTTCAGTAGTTACCTCAGCCCAAAATTCAAAATTGTTTGCCCTTACCATAACATGCAGTATAGCTGCTCAAATGGGAGTCACTATTGTCATGGGAGAGAGAAATGCTAATTCAGTTGCACAATATTGTGTCCTATTAGCCTATGCATTCAATGGAATTTTCACAGGTGAATCTGAAAAGGATACTGTTTATTTAATGCAGTTAATGACTTACACTTGTAAAGAACTAATAGAGGTTCAAGAAAATGTTTCAGAAACAGAACAACAAGGTTGTATCAGAACAGATTTTGAGAAAAATGACAACTGCATAGTAGCAAATGTGTTATTGCAAAAACTGATGCCCAGGTATAGATTGCCAATTTCTCTGAAATCAGATCATAATGAGGTCTCAAAGATATGTGCAGAACAACAGATTGAACAAGGATTGGATTGTAGCTATCTGCCTGAAGTTTCAAGCAAAATAAAGCAACACAAAGTCCGCACAGAGTCTCACTTTGCAAAAGACTGTGTTTCAGCATCACTGAAGTGGCTTGAATATGTACATGCAAATGCACTTGTGAAAAACACTGATGAAAAGACTAGCCATTGCTGTGAAGGTCTGGCTGATGTGGAGCGTGCAGTTTCTCACCAGATTACAGCTGCTACACAAGATCTGCATAATGGATGGTGCCAAAACTTTGATCCGAAAGATGCTGTGAAATGGAAAGGTCTGTTCCAAATGATCCTGGCAAAGACTGTTGTGAAATGTGGTGGCCTTCCAAATTGGGTGCATGCCTCTCACACACGTATGGTCCCGTGTCCCCCTGATAAAACTGCTCCTCTTCAAGAACAGATGCCAGCAGTGGTCAAAAGCCCACAGAAGAGGGTCAGTCAAGCTGTAAGGGAACACACAGAGAGTGAAGCAGCACTAGAGAAAACTGAAATGGCACTGGAAAAGCAAAAAGTGGAAACTGACTCAGATGAAAGCGGTGTCAAAAGGGTGAATGAGTCAGGTGCAGCCTCTGAAGAAGAAATTAGTGCTCTGGGCCTACGAGTGGAGGTAGGAAAAAGCTGGCTGAAAGGGTATCCAATACGTCTCCAGTGGTTCCTTGAAAAATCATTTGCACCCATAGCTGAAACGTCTGAATCTGATCAAAGTGAAAATAAAAGTGAAAGGCTTGGATTGAAAAAGTGCAAAGAATTGATGGTGCTCTGTCAGAGTTTCTCAGCACCTGAGTGGTCAAATTGCATGGAAGAAGTACAGAATGCCACATTGAATGAACTGTGTAATACGAGGCTTGAACTGTATCAGCCACCTTGATGGCAAGCTGGTGACAAAGAGCCAAGAAATGCTGAAACAAATAACTGAGAACTGTCAAGAGCTGAAGAGAAAAGAATCTTTGAATGATGAAAGAAAAAGAAGAAAAGATGAAGAAAAATGAAAAAAAAAAAAAAAAGAACTGTCCTGTTAAATTTTCCTTTTATTATTTTAGTTACTTATTTTAGAGAAAACTAACTGTTCCAAGAAGCTACTTACAGAACTCTGCACTAAACGTTTGAGCTTGGCTATATATGATCTGATTACAGACCAAACTTGTGTTGCCTTAGAAATAGAAGTAAAATTGTTATATGCTCAGTTTTTGTAATAAGTGAAAATGAACATACTAATTTAGTAGGGTTTTTCATTATATACCTGTGTGAATTAAGTGTGCTATTGAAATTACCATGTCTACATACACTAAAGATGAGTAGTAATATTTTAGTTAGAGAAAAACATATATTTGACTCAACTAATGATAAGTGCTTTATTTTAAACAAATGAAACGTGTGATAATTTACAAATCATTTGAGGTATCATGATTTGTTTTTATCAAAGGGTGAATTGATGGAGTCTAGATTTCACCTAGATTAGGCATTGCTCTGTTTTAAGTTTCAGACAGACTGCATTTCAAAAACGGCACGCAGAATTTTGGTGCAAGTGAAAACACTGTGACGTATTTCCCAATGACCCTTGACCCCAACGTCACAGAAATGCCCAGCTGCCTTACTTTAGTAGCTGTGGTAAATGTCAGTCATAAAAAGAGTGAGAATATAATGATGGAATGTCCAATTGCTGAAAAGATTCCTTCCTTTGTGGAGTTGTTTTGGGAAAATACTGTGACCAAGAAATGTCTAAATTCAAATGTATTCAGCTTACTGCCAGCAAATGAAATTGTTTGTGATGAAACTGAACCTAAATGTCTAAATGTCATGAAATTATGCATGAACCCAAAGTTAGACTTTAAGGATGAACGTCTGATTGAGCCCAACAATGTCCATTTTGTAGATGGCCCATTTTTGAAAGGTAACAATGACACATTAGGAGCAGCACATGCTGTGCTCCCTATACATTATGTTGTCAAAGCTTTATGGCTTTCAGTAGTTACCTCAGCCCAAAATTCGAAATTGTTTGCCCTTACCATAACATGCAGTATAGCTGCTCAAATGGGAGTCACTATTGTCATGGGAGAGAGAAATGCTAATTCAGTTGCACAATATTGTGTCCTATTAGCCTATGCATTCAATGGAATTTTCACAGGTGAATCTGATAAGGATACTGTTTATTTAATGCAGTTAATGACTTACACTTGTAAAGAACTAATAGAGGTTCAAGAAAATGTTTCAGAAACAGTACAACAAGGTTGTATCAGAACAGATTTTGAGAAAAATGACAACTGCATAGTAGCAAATGTGTTATTGCAAAAACTGATGCCCAGGTATAGATTGCCAGTTTCTCTGAAATCAGAGCATAATGAGGTCTCAAAGATATGTGCAGAACAACAGATTGAACAAGGATTTTATTGTAGCTAACTGCCTGAAGTTTCAAGCAAAATAAAGCAACACAAACTCCGCACAGAGTCTCACTTTGCAAAAGACTGTGTTTCAGCATCACTGAAGTGGCTTGAATATGTACATGCAAATGCACTTGTGAAAAACACTGATGAAAAGACTAGCCATTGCTGTGAAGGTCTGGCTGCTGTGGAGCGTGCAGTTTCTCACCAGATTGCAGCTGCTACACAAAATCTGCATAATGGATGGTGCCAAAACTTTGATCCGAAAGATGCTGTGAAATGGAAAGGCCTGTTCCAAATGATCCTGGCAAAGACTGTTGTGAGATATGGTGGCCTTCCAAATTGGGTGCATGCCTCTCACACACGTATGGTCCCGTGTCCCCCTGATAAAACAGCTCCTCTTCAAGAACAGATGCCAGCAGTGGTCAAAAGCCCACAGAAGAGGGTCAGTCAAGCTGTAAGGGAACACACAGAGCGTGAAGCAGCACTAGAGAAAACTGAAGTGGCACTGGAAAAGCACAAAGTGGAAACTGACTCAGATGAAAGCGGTGTCAAAAGGATGAATGAGTCAGGTGCAGCCTCTGAAGAAGAAATTAGTGCTGTGGGCCTACGAGTGGAGGTAGGAAAAAGCTGGCTGAAAGGGTATCCAAAACGTCTGCAGTGGTTCCTTGAAAAATCATTTGCACCCATAGCTGAAACGTCTGAATCTGATCAAAGTGAAAATAAAAGTGAAAGGCTTGGATTGAAAAAGTGCAAAGAATTGCTGGTGCTCTGTCAGAGTTTCTCAGCACCTGAGTGGTCAAATTGCATGGAAAAAGTACAGAATGCCACATTGAATGAACTGTGTAATACGAGGCTTGAACTGTTTGAGCTGTAGTGTAGTTCCTATTTCCCTAATAGGCTCTGCGCATTGGAATAATATACCCTATAGGTTTGACATAGGACTGAGGTCAGTATGTCCCTATCGAATATATTAAACTTAATTACTTTGTGCCAGCTAACTCAGAGGCCACTAGAAACTCCTTGTAAACAAGAAGGGAGTAGTTTCTGGCAACCGCATAAACATGACAACTTTGTTTCCCTTTAGAATCGGAACACATCTCAGAATCATGGAAACAATAGATAACAGTTTCACTCAGCTAATCGTGCATCCTTAGTTTCTTCAGAGTTACACAGAAAGAATAGATGGGCGTTTCAATAAAAGGATTTATTGAACAGTCTTGTTTCTCGTGGAAGAGATATGAGCTGTTATGATCACAAGACAGTAAGCAAGATATATAATGTACAGCGTAAGCAGTAGAAAGAAATAATACTGCGCTAGCATTATCTTTTAGCATATATTCACGTACATAAATAACATGAGCTAAAAATGCGAGTACTCATAAGATGCTTTTCTAAGCTAGTTCTACCCCAGTGTACCTAACCTAACCGAAGTGTAGTGCAAGGTAAGAAGTAGGTGAAGTATTCTATAGTATGGTATGCTATAGTCTAGTATGCCAAGAGACTGGTATGCCAAGAGTCTGGTATGCCAAGAGTCCCTCTAGGTTCTAGTCAGCTCCATACCTTGAGAATGAGAGAGGTGGGAATCTCTTTCCGGATCTGGAACTCTAACACCCCGCAAAGGGAGTCAGAACACTGGAAGCTGGATTCTCTGCGAGCAGGGATGACAGCGTCTCTTCTCAGTGCGTCAGGCCGGGACATGGGCTCCTCTAAAGTCGAGGTCTCCTACTAACTTGCTTGGGCAAGGGAAGGTATATTTATACCTGGTAGGTGCCTTGAAATGTTAGCATTGACGTGAAGTCGGACAGAGGAAGACGTCAGGAATGAACCCTTAAGGTATAGCGGTTCGTGCATAATAAATGAGTTCTTGGAGAAATCAATAATCCTATGCTAGGGGAACTCCCAAGAGCTTAAGGGTCTGGTTTCTAAGAACTCTTTGTGACGTTAGGTTGGACGGATGTCGGTGACCATGCCTGTATTTGGGGTGCACGGCTAATGCCTAAATAAGGACTGTGTTTTTATGCCTATATAAGGGCAATGCGAATTGTGCCTATATAAGGACATGTTTCAGAAAAGCCTATATACGGACACCTAAAGCGGAATACAACACCCACTCCACTTTCGAATGAACGATAGTACTAAATGCTAAACATGAAATGCTAAACATTAAACTGAGTACCACATGTTGCTAAAAACATTTCTAAAAGCATATTAAAAAGAAGTCTTTAAAAGAAACTGTTGCTAAAACATGTAATGCAATAGGTACTGTACATTTTTAAGCATTTTTTCATTCTAAGCATATATTATAAATAAAATGCCACATGAATGAATAAACAGAAATATATACAGATGACGAAATGGTTGATAAGTTTACAAAAATCAAAGCCATTGCATATCATGAAATTTTGGTAAATAAGGTGACAAAGTGTCCGTGGAAGTATTCAAGGAAGTCTGTTTTATATGAATAGTTCTACTGTAAGCAGATTGATTTGCCATGTATCTTCAAAAATAGAGAAAAAGAAAAAGTTCAATTTTTAGGAAGAGTTCCAAGTTTTTGTTCTGTTTTGAAAATATGGAGGCCAAATTTCATTGCGTCCCTGGTACACTGAGAGCTGGATCAAAGTCAGTGTATGGGTCGGGTGTAAGCATGAAATCATCTATTTCTATAGACAAAATATCGTCTACCGATGTTGGTGACATTTGGAATACCTCGTTCAGAAGGTTAACTGCACAGAGATGAGAAGCATTGCCTTCAGCATAGGATGCTGCAGCAATGTTCACGTCCGTTGTTACCTGTGTGCCTGTTGATCCATCTCGTACCTCAGCAGCAGCAGGAAGCGTCTGTGAGATCTCAATGAATGCCGTCATCAGGATTGGTAGCCTTTGGGGACAACACAGAGCATGGGCCGTTATCGGGTCCAGCAGAGTATCGATATCCGTTGGCATGACTGATGGGAGTGTTAGACAGGTGTCTAGCAGGCATTCTTCACCACAAAGCAGGCAGCGTAGAACAGGTAAGATGCAATCTTGCCAGATTGGTCTAAATGACAGAAACCATGTTGTATTAAGTTCCCGTAGACGAGGTATGCCCAAAAGTTGCACTATGCGCTCACGGCACTTCCGTTCTAGGAGAGCTTTCTCCACATCGCTCGGAGTGATGTCGGTGAATAGGCTTGCCATAGCGTAGTAGTAGGAATAAAAATAGGATTCCTGCAACAAGTGCTAAAATCAATGGCACACCACCAAACACCGAATGTGCGAAGTTTGGGATGATTCCGAGGACTGCTTGAAAAGGTGCTAACAGTCCTGAACAGATGGTCTTAAATACATGTACAATCCCGCTCGTATCAGACATGTTTAAGATACGTCCCATCATTTCTGCGAAATGTATAGGGCAGTTTGTACGGATTAGAGCCTGTATCTCAGCCGAAGTCCTTGCAATTTGCAAATCATAGGTTTCTTTGGCCGAGGTCAAAGGCACGGTTTGTTGTAAAAGCATGGCTTTCATTCTGCTTAAAGTATCAAAACGTATAAAAGAAACATTCAATGAAGGCCATAGAGGCGACTCCTTGACTGTCTCTGTTTGGGGGAACAATACTTGCATACAGCAAGTAACCCTGGAGCTGACCGTTACCAGATATGGGATGCCTGGCAACATGCCACAGCAACTCTGATCATTCAACATGAGGTAACTCCCATTAGAAAGTTGTCCAAACGTTGGATTAATCACAGCAGCTGGTGTACCCTGCAGGTGGCAGGACAAGTTTGCCACAGAACCATTACAAGCCCCGTGTAAAGAAATGTCCTGACATATGAGTGAACCGCTTAGTGCATTTTCACAGTGTGTACCGCTTAGAAACACTTCACGATCCCCACTCCAACATCTGTATTCGTAAGGTAAATCCCAGGATGTCTTAATGTATTCTTTACCCAACCTTTCATATTTGCCTGCTTGCATTTGTTTGAGGCAATACTGAAAATGAAAAGTAGAGACAGGCAGAGTTATTTTGCCATGAATAAGCCATTCTGTAGCTGGTTTTTCTGCCACTGTGAATGGTAATTTTTCCAGTTTTTCAATGCTCAGCACTGTATACTTTGCTCCCCTTTGTGCCAGTTCGATCTGTTTATCAGTTAGATTGTATTCTGCAAACAGAGACGACGTGTTGATAAAACGCCAAGGCACATAGCCCGCACGCAAAGATTGCAGCGTCCAGCTTAATAACATAATAGAACGTAACTGAGATTGGCCTTGTTGTAACATGGCTAAATCCTGTTCCAGTATGTCAATAGCAGAGGATACAATGTTGTCCAATGAATAAATTCTGGATGACAAAGTTGTTAACCCATTGTCGACCACAGTGAGAGATTTCTCTAAGTTAATACGATCAAGTTCACGTATTCTTTCTGCGGCCTCTGCCTGTGAAACCTTCCATATCTCATTATAAGCAGCATAGATGCCGGCATATATGAAACGTTTTTGACGCAGTTTTCTTGGTCCTAGCAAGAATTCCCTAAGGTCTGCGTCTTCTTTAAGTAAAGATAAGTGTTGTTTCACATCCTCGAGTGTAGATTTTTGTAACCAGTCAAGGCACAATTTTCCTACACTGTATGTTGTTACTACCCCTGGATGTTGTCTTTGAACATATCGTGGGTCTGGCCTATGGATTGTAAACCCCTGTGTTTTGTTCAGGAATCTTTCTTGACAGATGTTTGTGTCTGTGGGCCAGAGTAACCATTTTTTCCAATCAGGATCTGTTCTGTTGGTTTGTAGTATTGTGTCTACTGTGACCGCTCCCTGTGTAGTGCTATTACTTGCAGGTGTTGGTACAGAAGGTGTATTCATGTCTTTGATCTTGGCTAAACCAAGGCAAGACGTTTGTTGCACAGTGTCATTCAAAAACATTATTTGATGTGGGATGATACATGCTCTAAACAAAGCTTCAATCCCCTGCACTTGCCAATCTTTATAACCCCAGACAGATTTTGTGTCTATTGTGTCTTTCCAAAAGTCAAATCCTTGTCTAGACAGTTGGGTAATAAAGGATGCAGAATAAATCTGTTTTGTATTAGTTAACATAATATTCTGACCTGTTTTGTTTACATTCTTATAGTAAAATGATTCTGGATCAGATGTATTGTACCCTGAAAAATATAGAAGCTTATTTGCAAACGTTTTTGAACTACCTTTTGGTGGTGTAGGACAATGTTCCCATTGATTAAACATAAACACATTTCTAGGTGTTGCAGATTTATGCAAGAAATGATTACCATAGTGGTTATAACAATAAAGCTGTTCCCTCTAAGTATTCATTGTTAGAGAATGCTGCAGACTTTTCTAGATCAGACATCATATCATTAATAGTCTCAAAGTCCCAATCATCAGAATAGGTACTGGAGGTAATAAATCACTTAATGAGATTTTAAATAAATGTGGAATGTTCAAAAGTTCCGTAGGGCCGAAGATATCAAAATCGGTTTTGTCCCACACTATACCATCCTGTATAGGAACGGCTGTGATGTTCACTGCTGACAAGTCTCTTGTTTCACGATGGGAAGATTTGTGTGGTTTTAAAAGTAAGTTCACATTTTTACTTTCAGTGTCCAAACGGATGTATCTGCCATTTATGAGCATGCTGATAGTCATAACCAAAGCTAGCCAAAACAGAAAGAAGATTATTCCAGAAATAATCCATATTTCAATCCATGGTGAAACCAGATAAGTCTCTCTCAAAAAATGAAAAAGGTCTTGTACTTGTTGCTTGAAAGTTTTTGATGCTGGCGTCGTTTCAGGCTCACTCGGATCCTCAGAAAACGTATCAAAGTTAATGAAATAGCCAGAAGCAGTTCGGTCAATTGTTGAAATTGCATCAGGATTCGTTGAAATCGCTGGAACCAGTTGATCACATGTTACGTTGGTGTAGACAGGTGTATTTGGACGAACTGTTACTTGAGTTTCAAGAGGGATGAGTTGCATAGCATTGTTGCTTAGTCCTTCATCTGTTACTGCTGAATTCTCGATGGTTATGAGTCTTTCAGTCTGAACCTCTTGGATAGTAGCGAGGGGAGTGCATCTGCTACTAGGTCAGAGTCCACGAGGCCTACTATTTAGTATTGGCCACATACTGTGGTTTGATGAGGTCGATTGACACAAATCTTTTCTCCTTTTTTCCAGCAAGGGGCGGCAGAAGTACTGTTCTTGTTCCGTGGACGGCTAGGACAGGTACTGGTTGTCTGTAAGAAGGTCCAAATTCCTTCTTGTCCGCGATCTTCTCTCTGACTAGATCCCCAACTTTTGGGATCCAGACAGGCCTTGCTGGGACTGCCGGTGTTTCCCCAGTGGTGGTTGGCTTCAGGAACACGTTGCTTTGTTTCGATCTTAGTTCATTTAGATCCTGTAAAACAGCCAAACGATCTTTGACATCAAAGGGTTTATTTTCCACCACTGTGCCTTTACATTCGAGATCGGGTACCCACATTCTTGTCCCAAATAGGACCTCATATGGAGTGACCCCCCCCCTAGAGAACTTCTTGGCAAATTATTTAATGAGCGTTGGACCCCATAAAGATGTTTGACCCACCCATCACCCGAACCTAATACTCTAGCTGTTATAGACTGCTTTATGTCCCGGTTTTTCCTTTCCACAACAGAATTTCCCTCAGGATGAAACAGAGAGGAGTACCGCAATACAACGCCCAAACTGGCCATGGCTTCTTTGTAAGCCTGAGAGCTAAACGCAGGGCTCTGGTCAGAATGTAGTGTGCCTATTGCGTATGTGCCGATAAAGACTCGCAAATCTTTTATAACATTTCGAGCGTCAGCCGAGCGCTGAGGCCATATCCATAGGAACCTTGAGCACGAATCCACTGCGACCATTATATATTTATAATTACCGTCCCTTTGTAAGGGACCGCAGTGGTCCAGGTAAACACAAGCTAATGGTTTGTCTGAAATCAACAGGGGTGTCTGCGCAGGACGTTTCACTGTGGAGACTTTCATCTGTTGGCATATTTCACATTCCAAAACATAGTTCTTGGTCTGTTTCCTAATGCCAGGCCACCAATATCTTTGTTTAAGTAAAGATACTGTTGCAGAAACACCTGCATGGGCAGAGGCTATCCCTGCATGTGCTGCTAGGATTAGTCCTAATCTACATTCCATGTTTGGAATTACCCTATCCTCCACTCCAGGGATTCGAGCAAACGGAACGTTGTTCACATCAATTACATAAGAGTACTTGCGTGGAAATTTCTTTGGTAACGCTGCACCACTGCCTCTACTTGTAGCATTGACAGCCAACAATATCTCACTGTCTATTCTCATTTTTGAACGAGTGATCGCAGCTACGGAAGCCGTCTGAACAGCCCCTTTTGCGGCTTCATCAGCCAATGAATTCCCTGCAACGTGAACGCCATCACGTTGATGACTCAGCGTGTGTATCACGTGAGCTTTTGGTAGTTCGTTTCTCAACTGAACTACTTGTTCCCAAAGCGTTTTATGCTTTATTGTGCCACCTTTTGCATCTTTGAACCCGTTTTCAAGCCAATTTTGTATATATTCATTATACGACTGAACACAGTAAAAAGAATCGCACACTATGAGTGTGGGGAATTCGCGATCTGTATTTTCAAGTGCCAGTTTGAATGCTTGTAGTTCAGCTCGCTGAGCTGTACAATCTCCTAGAGATTGAGTTTTAGTGACAATTGGTCTGAAGTTACCATCTTGCATGCGACCTTTAACGATTGCGCACGCTGCACTGTAAGCTTGCTTACTCCCTGTAGCGGGTTGTGCTGATCCGTCAGTATAAATTATAAATTCGTACTGATCGAGAGGCAGAATTTCAGTGGGCAGAGGACATTCATGTTCATATTGCAGGAACGCTTGTGTTTTTAAATCAGGATCAAAAACATATTCAACATCTGTTGCAGCAAGAGAATTAACCCATTGTATCCATCTAGGATGTAAAGCTTTTGCATTTGGAATGCTCGCTTTTGTAACTGCCTCTAAGGCTGGTACAGGAGTTACGACAATAATGCGTTTCCCCTGAGCTAGAGCTCTTTCTATTGCTACAGCGGTTTGAACTGCTGTCAGTATTTTTTCTGTTGAAGTGAAGCGCATTTCTGCTTGTGTATACAAATGTGATTTGTATGCTATTGGTACTTTTTCACCCTCATTAAATGTTAAATAGGTGAATCCGCATTGACCCAAAATTATTCGGATCACTAAATTGCGTCTACTTACGCGTGTTTGTAAGTGATTTGTTGCTAACATGTTAGCTTGAAGTGAACGCAAGATTTCTGTGTGTTCCTGTGTCCAGTGTTTGATTGAAAAATCAGGTTTGATTAATTCGTAGAGAGGTTTAACCCTTTCTGCGTAATTTAGAATGTAAGTTCTTCCAAAATTTAGGAAACCCAAGATAGATTGTAAATTTTTCAGCGTTTTTGGAGGTTGGAGCAGCGCGCACTTTTCTAAAAAGTTAGCTGCTAGGATCTTGCCTTAACTTGAAAGCTCATATCCTAAGAAAAGGACATTGAGATGGGCAATTCTAGATTTTTTAAAGTGGAATTTATAGCCTTCAGAGGTGAAGCCCAATATAATGGTACTCACCCTGTTCAAGTGCCTATCTAGGTCATCGTCTGTCAGATAGATGTCATCGACATATGACAATGCCTCATTATCATAAATTTGTAGTAACTCTGTTACCCTCGCTGAGAATAACCCCGGGCTGTTTTTGAACCTTTGTGGGAGTCTACAAAATTGACGCTGGGTCCCCATTATTGAGAAAGCTGTTAAGTACCTGCTTTCAGGTGCTATGTTTTGACAAAAGAAACCATTTGAAATGTCCAATGTGGTTTTATATTTTTTACGCACAATGTTATTCATTAATGCTGTACTATGTGCATTTTGCACTGCAAATGTTTTAGAACAAGTGTTCAAGTGTCTGTAATCCAAAACTAGACGATATGTATTGTCTGGTTTGGATACAGGAAACAAAGGATTGTTCATTGACAAGGTGCATGTTTCAATCACCCCTTGGTATTCAAGTTGATCTAAGATCTCCCTGACCTGTTTTTTAGCTTCTTGCTTTATTGGGTACTGCCTTTGTGCAGTAGGTTGATTTTTTAACTGTATTTTGTGGTGAGGTGAGTCCTCATCCCATCCTACATGATTTTTATATAATGCTGGGGCCTGGGCAACTGCCCATTTCCTGGCATAAGTATATTTAAGGTGAATTGGAATATGGTTGGAGAAGGCAGGCATAATAATGTCCTCGCCATGTGGGCACTCCCTGACAAACTGTGGTGGCCAGTCTTTTTCTGCTAGAAGTATATCATAACCCCTTGAAAGTTTTTCCCAAAAGAGTGTTTTCACTTTTCTTGGTATGTCTCCCTCCATTCGGAGTGTTATTTCATATAACTTTTGTGGAGAACTAACCCTGGGGTCTACAGTCTCTACTGTAATGTACTCATTCAAGTCCACTATCTCCAGAAGTTCCTTCAGGTTCTGGCGAGCTATTGTGACTTCTGCTGCACTGTCCAGCATTGTCTGAGCCCATTCTCCGTTCTTGAGTTGTGTTCTCAGTATTCTCGGCATGTCTGATCTTCAGACCTGCTACCTTCTTTTTTGAGAATTGAGGTTTTGATTTATTTTTCTGAACGTGTTTATCGTCTTTGGATTTCACGCATTCTTCTTTATGTTCTGACCGTCCTCTTCTTTCCGATGTCTGTGACGATATCTGAAAGGTACGAGAGGAACGTGTATCAGTATCTTGATACCTGTCAGGTTTTCTCAAATTATCCCTATTCCTGAGGTTATACCTCCTTTCAGAGGGCTCCTTTTGAGGAGACCTACCTCGGGATTGAGAACGTTTCTCGTTTGAATTTTGTTTATTAGTTTCCCACTTCTTTTTAGGAGATGTAGGATTTTGTTTAATAGAGTCCTTCTCAGGACTTTCAGATAGTTTGGCTTCAAAGGTTTTCCACCCAAACTATCTCTGCCTAATTCTGCATAAGATTGTTCTATTATTCTGGGTAGTTCATGTTGATGTTCTGTTACATCAAATTCCCTTAAGCGTTGGCGGATCGCTACTGATGCTGCCTCCCCTTTAATATTAGATAATATTATTGTTGAGACCTGGTCGAAATTTTTCAGTAATTTCATACCTAAATTCAGAGCAGGCTCTGCCCCGTATTCGTTTTGAATTTGTTTCAGGACATCTGGTATTACCGCAATTGATGGAACACCATGGGGCAGATTTACAAGCCCCTTGCGTGACTTTTGCGCTGCAGTTGCGTCACTTTTTTGACGCAACAGCGGCACAAACAATGCGGCCTATTTACAACGTGACGCATCTAGGGAGATGCGTCACGTTGTAAAGCCCTACGTCACATTATACCTGCGTCAGGTATAATGTATGCAGGGTGGGCGTTCCCACGCAGGAAGGCCTCGTAAAAGTGACGCAGTGAAATCTACAAGATTTCACTGCGCCACTTTTAGGACGCCACTGCGTCAAAACCTTACGCCTGCTTGAAGCAGGCGTAAGTAGTGACGCAGTGTAGTGGGAATAGGCCTCAACACGCATTGCTGGAGTTGCGTCGTGCTTGCGACACGACTCCGCGATACCAAAGAGGATGATGGACGGAGCGCTTGAGCAAATCAAACACTCACCCCCAGTCAACTGATCTGGGTTTAATCCATCATCATTCTTTAGCTCACTCCACCACCCCAGTTCAGACATGGCCATATGCAAATCAGTCTGACCCTGTGCCTCATGGGAACAGTCCAGCCCAAACTGCCAAGCCATGTCTTCCCTGGACCGGAAACAAGCATCCTGGGACCGGTTTCTGGCTATTCAGCCGTCATCAGCCAGGCTAGCTTGAATCCAGTGGCAAAGTGAGCAAGGGACCCACGTCTGGGCATACCCTGCCAACTTAGGGCGAACAAAGCGATACCAAAGGGGATGATGGACGGAGCGCTTGAGCAAATCAAACACTCACCCCCAGTCAACTGATCTGGGTTTAATCCATCATCATTCTTTAGCTCACTCCACCACCCCAGTTCAGACATGGCCATATGCAAATCAGTCTGACCCACGACTCCAGCAATGCGTGACTTTTCCGGCAACAGATGCGTCAGAATTTCGGACGCATCTGTCAATCCTTGCGCCATAGTGTGCCGTATTGTAAATACGGCGCATCAATGGTGGCGCAAGGGTTTCTGAGGGTGGCGCAGGGGAAGTGACGCATCTGTACAGATGCGTCACTTTCTTGTAAATCTGCCCCCATGTGTTTTAGTATAGATGGCAGCAAAGACTGCGCCCCAAGTGGTGCAATCTTCCAGTTGTGGTGTGATCGCCATTGGTAAACAGATTGTTAGGATTCTGTGTTTCTCATAAGGGCTAGTATTAGGAAATACTGCTTCGATTTGAGTAATTGTTTGAGCTCTCCAAAATGGAATTTGCTCACGTTTTGTGGGCATTTTACCCATGACTGCGTGTAAAGTCTGTGGAGTAATTTTTTGTGTATTCCCCTGTAGAGGGGTTTGATTTGGAATGGTCAATGGTTGTTGGACTGTGAAAGTCCACATGACATATTGGACAAATTGTCTGTAAATTTTTATTAACTCTTGTAGTTGAGTAAGTAGTTCCTCGTCTGACATCTCTTCGATGTCAGGATGAGGTGTGTAGCCGGCTAGAATCGGCCATGTTGCTCCTGGTCTACCTAGTGGACCGAGCCTGGTAATGTTTTTGTGATGTTTTAGGGCGCCTTTAAACCAGAGATGATGCTCCTGGTATGTGAGTGGAATTTCAATATCCTCGAAAGGAATATATTCCTCTGGTGGTTCATCTTCTTTAAAGAAGTGAAACATTTTTGTTACTGGATTTGATTCTGGGAATACTATCCATGAATAGAATACCTCTGTCTGAAAGGATTCGTGTGCCTCTATCACGAAAACTGCTCTACCACCTCTTGGTGGTAGGCCGTGTTTTATACGTTTTAGAGTGATGGCTCTTCTTAAGTTTGGAGGGATGTTTATAACACCCTCATCGGTTTCATTTAAACCTGTAAAGTTAAAAGCTGTTACGACTGGGTCAGCCGCAGCTACACCGTTCTCCGTGTCATTGTCCCCGTGTAAGGACATTTGTTTTTTGAAAAATGCAGAACAAGTTTCAAGGAAACAAAAGATAAGGTGCACAATATTTTGGAACACTGTATCCTTCAACGTCGAACAAACCAAACAGCTAATATATAGGGTTTTTGTCCTATTTAGCTTTGGCGGATATTTAACCCTACCCACTCCAGACGTCTTATGGAGTATGTGAGTAGGGGTCTCTGAGAAAAGCACGACTGAGTTACTCAGTATCTAGCGTTAAATTAGTGCCTTACCAAACCGTTGGGCGCCATGTAGTGTAGTTCCTATTTCCCTAATAGGCTCTGCGCATTGGAATAATATACCCTATAGGTTTGACATAGGACTGAGGTCAGTATGTCCCTATCGAGTATATTAAACTTAATTACTTTGTGCCAGCTAACTCAGAGGCCACTAGAAACTCCTTGTAAACAAGAAGGGAGTAGTTTCTGGCAACCGCATAAACATGACAACTTTGTTTCCCTTTAGAATCGGAACACGTCTCAGAATCGTGGAAACAATAGATAACAGTTTCACTCAGCTAATCGTGCATGCTTAGTTTCTTCAGAGTTACACAGAAAGAATAGACGGGCGTTTCAATAAAAGGATTTATTGAACAGTCTTGTTTCTCGTGGAAGAGATATGAGCTGTTATGATCACAAGACAGTAAGCAAGATATATAATGTACAGCGTAAGCATTAGAAAGAAAAAATACTGCGCTAGCATTATCTTTTAGCATATATTCACGTACATAAATAACATGAGCTAAAAATGCGAGTACTCATAAGATGCTTCTGTAAGCTAGTTCTACCCCAGTGTACCTAACCTAACCAAAGTGTAGTGCAAGGTAAGAAGTAGGTGAAGTATTCTATAATATGGTATGCTATAGTCTAGTATGCCAAGAGTCTGGTATGCCAAGAGTCTGGTATGCCAAGAGTCCCTCTAGGTTCTAGTCAGCTCCATACCTTGAGAATGAGAGAGGTGGGAATCTCTTTCCGGATCTGGAACTCTAACACCCCGCAAAGGGAGTCAGAACACTGGAAGCTGGATTCTCTGCGAGCAGGGATGACAGCATCTCTTCTCAGTGCGTCAGGCCGGGACACGAGCTCCTCTAAAGTCGAGGTCTCCTCCTAACTTGCTTGGGCAAGGGAAGGCATATTTATACCTGGTAGGTGCCTTGGAATGTTAGCATTGACGTGAAGTCGGACAGAGGAAGACGTCAGGAATGAACCCTTAAGGTGTAGCGGTTCATGCATAAGAAATGAGTTCTTGGAGAAATCAATAATCCTGTGCTAGGGGAACTCCCAGGAGCTTAAGGGTCTGGTTTCTAAGAACTCATTGTGACGTTAGGTTGGACGGATGTCGGTGACCATGCCTGTATTTGGGGTTTTTATGCCTATATAAGGGCAATGCGAATTGTGCCTATATAAGGACATGTTTCAGAAAAGCCTATATACGGACCCCTAAAGCGGAAAACAGAGCCACCTTGATGGCAAGCTGGTGACAAAGAGCCAAGAAATGCTGAAACAAATAACTGAGAACTGTCAAGAGCTGAAGAGAAAAGAATCTTTGAATGATGAAAGAAAAAGAAGAAAAGATAAAGAAAAAATGAAAAAAAAAAAGAAAAAAAAAGAACTGTCCTGTTAAATTTTCCATTTATTATTTTAGTTACTTATTTTAGAGAAAACTAACTGTTCCAAGAAGCTACTTACAGAACTCTGCACTAAACTTTTGAGCTTGGCTATATATGATCTGATTACAGACCAAACTTGTGTTGCCTTGGAAATAGAAGTAAAATTGTTCTATGCTCAGTTTTTGTAATAAGTGAAAATGAACATACTAATTTAGTAGGGTTTTTTCTTTATATACCTGTGTGAATTAAGTGTGCTAATGAAATTACCATGTCTACATACACTAAAGATGAGTAGTAATATTTTAGTTAGAGAAAAAACATATATTTGACTCAACTAATGATAAGTGCTTTATTTTAAACAAATGAAACGTGTGATAATTTACAAATCATTTGAGGTATCATGATTTGTTTTTATCAAAGGGTGAATTGATGGAGTCTAGATTTCACCTAGATTAGGCATTGCTCTGTTTTAAGTTTCAGACAGACTGCATTTCAAAAATGGCACGCAGAATTTTGGTGCAAGTGAAAACATTGTGACGTATTTCCCAATGAACCTTGACCCCAACGTCACAGAAATGCCCAGCTGCCTTAATTTAGTAGCTGTGGTAAATGTCAGTCATAAAAAGAGTGAGAATATAATGATGGAATGTCCAATTAATGAAAAGGTTCCTTCCTTTGTGGAGTTGTTTTGGGAAAATACTGTGACCAAGAAATGTCTAAATTCAAATGTTTTGAGCTTACTGCCAGCAAATGAAATTGTTTGTGATGAAACTGAACCTAGATGTCTAAATGTCATGAATTTATGCATGAACCCAAAGTTAGACTTTAAGGATGAACGTCTGATTGAGCCCAACAATGTCCATTTGTAGATGGCCCATGTTTGAAAGGTAACAATGACACATTAGGAGCAGCACATGCTGTGCTCCCTATACATTATGTTGTCAAAGCTTTATGGCTTTCAGTAGTTACCTCAGCCCAAAATTCGAAATTGTTTGCCCTTACCATAACATGCAGTATAGCTGCTCAAATGGGAGTCACTATTGTCATGGGAGAGAGAAATGCTAATTCAGTTGCACAATATTGTGTCCTATTAGCCTATGCATTCAATGGAATTTTCACAGGTGAATCTGAAAAGGATACTGTTTATTTAATGCAGTTAATGACTTACACTTGTAAAGAACTAATAGAGGTTCAAGAAAATGTTTCAGAAACAGAACAACAAGGTTGTATCAGAACAGATTTTGAGAAAAATGACAACTGCATAGTAGCAAATGTGTTATTGCAAAAACTGATGCCCAGGTATAGATTGCCAGTTTCTCTGAAATCAGATCATAATGAGGTCACAAAGATATGTGCAGAACAACAGATTGAACAAGGATTGGATTGTAGCTATCTGCCTGAAGTTTCAAGCAAAATAAAGCAACACAAAGTCCGCACAGAGTCTCACTTTGCAAAAGACTGTGTTTCAGCATCACTGAAGTGGCTTGAATATGTACATGCAAATGCACTTGTGAAAAACACTGATGAAAAGACTAGCCATTGCTGTGAAGGTCTGGCTGATGTGGAGCGTGCAGTTTCTCACCAGATTGCAGCTGCTACACAAAATCTGCATAATGGATGGTGCCAAAACTTTGATCTGAAAGATGCTGTGAAATGGAAAGGCCTGTTCCAAATGATCCTGGCAAAGACTGTTGTGAAATGTGGTGGCCTTCCAAATTGGGTGCATGCCTCACACACGTATGGTCCCGTGTCCCCCTGATAAAACAGCTCCTCTTCAAGAACAGATGCCAGCAGTGGTCAAAAGCCCACAGAAGAGGGTCAGTCAAGCTGTAAGGGAACACACAGAGCGTGAAGCAGCACTAGAGAAAACTGAAGTGGCACTGGAAAAGCAAAAAGTGGAAACTGACTCAGATGAAAGCGGTGTCAAAAGGGTGAATGAGTCAGGTGCAGCCTCTGAAGAAGAAATTAGTGCTGTGGGCCTACGAGTGGAGGTAGGAAAAAGCTGGCTGAAAGGGTATCCAAAACGTCTGCAGTAGTTCCTTGAAAAATCATTTGCACCCATAGCTGAAACGTCTGAATCTGATCAAAGTGAAAATAAAAGTGAAAGGCTTGGATTGAAAAAGTGCAAAGAATTGATGGTGCTCTGTCAGAGTTTCTCAGCACCTGAGTGGTCAAATTGCATGGAAAAAGTACAGAATGCCACATTGAATGAACTGTGTAATACGAGGCTTGAACTGTATGAGCCACCTTGATGGCAAGCTGGTGACAAAGAGCCAAGAAATGCTGAAACAAATAACTGAGAACTGTCAAGAGCTGAAGAGAAAAGAATCTTTGAATGATGAAAGAAAAAGAAGAAAAGATGAAGAAAAAATGAAAAAAAAAAAAAAAAGAACTGTCCTGTTGAATTTTCCTTTTATTATTTTAGTTACTTATTTTAGAGAAAACTAACTGTTCCAAGAAGCTACTTACGGAACTCTGCACTAAACTTTTGAGCTTGGCTATATATGATCTGATTTCAGGCCAAACTTGTGTTGCCTTAGAAATAGATGTAAAATTGTTATATGCTCAGTTTTTGTAATAAGTGAAAATGAACATACTAATTTAGTAGGGTTTTTTTCTTTATATACCTGTGTGAATTAAGTGTGCTAATGAACTTACCATGTCTACATACACTAAAGATGAGTAGTAATATTTTAGTTAGAGAAAAAACATATATTTGACTCAACTAATGATAAGTGCTTTATTTTAAACAAATGAAACATGTGTGATAATTCACAAATCATTTGAGGTATCATGATTTGTTTTTATCAAAGGGTGAATTGATGGAGTCTAGATTTCACCTAGATTAGGCATTGCTCTGTTTTAAGTTTCAGACAGACTGCATTTCAAAAATGGCACGCAGAATTTTGGTGCAAGTGAAAACACATGACACATGAATGAGGCATGGTCAAGATGCTTTCAGTCTAAAGTGCTTTCATGTAAAAACATGCTCAATTAATTAAACAGCCATGTTTAAATGTGATTAATTGGGGTTTAACCTCACTATAGAATGTACCTTTAATTTAAAAAAATGTGTTTTGAGCTTTTAATTGTGCTGAATTAACGCATTTTACGGTGTAGAAACGGCTGAAATACACAGCTCAGTGACAGGCCCACTGCGGCCTTTAGCCTTGGAGATAACAAAGGAATGTTTTCCTCCCTGCTCTGTTTCCTCCCGTCTCCCATGAGAAGACTCGTCTTCAATGAAAGACATTGTTAAAATTTATGCCTCTGTTCCCGTCTCAAGAGACCTTGGCTTTGTTGCATATTTAGACAATGCATATTTTGTTCATAACACATCTTTCTTATAATATGTATTAATTAATCAACCATACACCAACACTACACGTGGGGCAAACGCATTTTGCATGAAAAGCTATCTAAAACATTAGAGCATGTTGCCATGAGCATGTATTAACTGTTTGCGCTTTGAAAATTTGCACTAGTGCATGTTTATGCTATGTTGTACATTGCACATTTTGCATGTTGTGCATGAATAATAGAAAAGCTGCTTTAAATTAATAGCTTTCGCTAGGTAATAATTAATACAGGATATTAGAATGGTGGGAGATGAACATAATGGGCTTTACTTCATAAATTAATATTCTTTTGTGTTTGTTTTGCTTTAGTATAAATTTGGGCCCACAATAATATGGCTGCCTAGGAATCCAGCATGGCTGAGAATTGTTAGTGTGCTGAATGGGAGACGCATGCGCAAAGGAATATGCCAGCTGCATGAACTGCCAAGTGCCTCAAGTGAAGACACATAGGTCAAGGCCACAATGATCTGCACACTCCTGTCACCGTGCCAACGTACCAGTGTTTGTGGGAGAGTGTCATTCCTGTGTGCGATGTGAAAGCGAAAAAGAATTAGATTGATACATTTTGTCGCTTAAGTTGTTGCAAGAGATGTTCTCATTGATACATGTTATGTATATTGTTCTTAGCATTAAGCCCCTATTGTTAGAACCGGTATGGGGTGGACTTGCGATGAGAACAGGATGATGAGACCCCTATGTCACCTGTGCCAACCAATCACAGTGCGAGTTTCTACTGAAACTGCAACATTGTTAGTGTAGTCAGCCAAGAATTTGGGTATAATTAATGACCCCTTGGGGGCGTGTCAGAGCAGATCTGACCAGACATCATTTGGGTTAGGTACGTGAACGTTGCGGGTGCAGACTGGGTGGAGATTGCATCCGAGGAGACACAGAGAGAGGGGGGGGGGCTATGCCCAGCTTCTGTGTCAGACACAGAGAGAGCAGCTGAGTGGATCAGAACAGGTTTAGATTTAGATGCTAAAACTTTAAATTTCATGCATTGACTAACTGGCTTTGAAAAGATTTATTTGTCTTATGCATTTATTTCTCTTTATGGGAGATTTTTGCCAATGATTAATTATTGATTAGCCTTGCAAAACTCACTCTTGAATTATATTTTCCTGAAACTCTTTAAAGAGTTCTGAATGACATTTTATGCCTCATTCCCTTTCCTTTATGAAGTGCTTTGTATGCAATCTATAATATGTTCAGTATTAATTCTATTTTCCCTATTTTTCAATTCTGTAACCTGATTGATATTTGACTAATGAATTAAAAGTCAGAGAAACTTAACTTTTGACTAGAAAATAAAACCCTTTAAAACTACTCACAGCTCTCATTATTGCCTTAAATGGTGCACAGACATAATATCGACTTTTTTATTTCAACCTACAGAAATATCGAGTTGGAAATATCGTAGGGACAGAATATCGACATCAAGAATATCGGTGACCAGAATATCGACCTGAAGGTAAGAAATATCGTTTTTGTTAATATCGAAGTCAGTAATATCGTTAGCAAAAATATCGTTGTTAATAATATCGATGTTTATATTAGTGTTATGTATTTTAGTATGGATTTTATATGTATGTGTTCTATATTTTTTGTTAAGTATTGTATTTTTTTTAGAAATATATGTATTACATTTTTAGAAGTTAGTAATTTTTTTAAAAGTATATTTTGCGTTTTATACCGTAGCGGGTTGTGGGTTTATAGGGGAATAGGGTGGGAAGTAATTTAATTATAGTAAATTAAATAATTATTTTTAGAAATTAATAATTATTTTTAATTAAATTTTGCGTTTTAGTTCCATAGCGGGTTGTGGGTTTATAGGGGAATAGGGTGGGAAGTAATTTAATTATAATTAAGTAATTATTCATTTTTATTTATTGGTATTGATCATTAATTTATTGTTAATTAATTATTAATTGGTAATTAATTTTTATTAATTGATTAATTGATAATTATATTAATTGTGTTAATTTATTTTAGGAGCGGGTTGTGGGTTTATATGGGAATAGGGTGGGAAGTAATTTTATTTTATTGAAGTAATTATTAATTTTAATTTATTGGTATTCATAATTAGTTTATTGTTGATTAATTATTAATTGGTTATTTAATTAAAAAATTATTTAATTGATAAGCATGTTAATTTTAACCCTCTGCTATCTAACACTTTCCCTATAGTTACACTTTCTGGAGTGGGAATAGTAATTTTTACCCCTACGCTATCCAACACTTTCCCTACTGTTGCACTCTCTGGAGTTGGAATAGTGATTTTTACCCCTACGCTATCCAACACTTTCCCTACTGTTGCACTCTCTGGAGTTGGAATAGTAATTTTTACCCCTACGCTATCCAACACTTTCCCTACTGTTGCACTCTCTGGAGTGGGAATAGTAATTTTAACCCCTTCGCTATAAAACACTTTCCCTACTGTTGCACTCTCTAGAGTGGGAATAGTAATTTTTACCCCTACGCTATCCAACACTTTCCCTACTATTGCACTTATTGGAGTGGGAATAGTAATTTTTACCCCTACGCTATCCAACACTTTCCCTACTGTTGCACTCTCTGGAGTGGGAATAGTAATTTTTACCCCTACGCTATCCAACACTTTCCCTACTGTTGCACTCTCTGGAGTTGGAATAGTAATTTTTACCCCTACGCTATCCAACACTTTCCCTACTGTTGCACTCTCTGGAGTGGGAATAGTAATTTTAACCCCTTCGCTATCCAACACTTTCCCTACTGTTGCACTCTCTGGAATGGGAATAGTAATTTTTACCCCTACGCTATCCAAAACTTTCCCTACTGTTGCACTTATTGGAGTGGGAATAGTAATTTTACCCCTACGCTATCCAACACTTTCCCTACTGTTGCACTCTCTGGAGTGGGAATAGTAATTTTAACCCCTACGCTATCCAACACTTTCCCTACTGTTGCACTGACTGGAGTGGGAATAGTAATTTTACCCCTTCGCTATCCAACATTTTCCCTACTGTTGTACTCTCTGGAGTTGGAATAGTAATTTTTACCCCTACGCTATCCAACACTTTCCCTACTGTTGCCCTCTCTGGAGTGGGAATAGTAATTTTAACCACTTCGCTATCCAACACTTTCCCTACTGTTGCACTCTCTGGAGTGGGAATAGTAATTTTTACCCCTACGCTATCCAAAACTTTCCCTACTGTTGCACTTATTGGAGTGGGAATAGTAATTTTTACCCCTACGCTATCCAACACTTTCCCTACTGTTGCACTCTCTGGAGTGGGAATAGTAATTTTAACCCCTACGCTATCCAACACTTTCCCTACTGTTGCACTGACTGGAGTGGGAATAGTAATTTTTACCCCTACGCTATCCAACATTTTCCCTACTGTTGTACCCTCTGGAGTGGGAATAGTAATTTTTACCCCTACGCTATCCAACACTTTCCCTACTGTTGCACTCACTGGAGTGGGAATAGTAATTTTTACCCCTACGCTATCCACAACTTTCCCTACTGTTGCACTCTCTGGAGTGGGAATAGTAATTTTTACCCCTACGCTATCCAACACTTTCCCTACTGTTACACTCTCTAGAGTGGGAATAGTAATTTTATCCCCTCCGCTATCCAAAATTTCTTCTACTGTTTTAGTTAATGTAGTGTATAATTTATTTTAAAAAGATTAAAAATATTGTAATTTTTCAATTTGTTCTATATATTTTTATATTTTTATTTATATTATTTGTGTATGTGTATATATGTATTTATAATTTATAAAATGTTTTTTAACAATTTATAAGTTATTAAAATAATTATTTATAAATATTATTAAGTAAGTATATATATTATATTTTATACATATATATCTTTAATTTATTTTAACAATTATATGTATTAGTTATAATTTTAAACATTTTAAAATAATTTTAACTATGTTTCTTTTCTTTCAAATCTGTTTTATTTTCATAAAAGAATCAAGAGAGAGGGTCCATACATACACAGCGTGTGGCCTACAACCCAACGCAGGGCCGGCCGCCGTATCAAGAAGACGCTTGCAAAACTGGGACAGCAGCTATCAACGTAGGCATTTACACAGCAAGTCGCCTACAACCCATGTTGGGCCGGCCGCGTGTTATCAGAAGCATTGCGCAAGCCTGCATTGTGGGTATGCCTCAAGACCTTTGCTCAACAGGAGCAACTGAGGGGAGAGAAATGAGAGAAGAGGGGGAGAAAGAATGCAGCAGTAACAGGATAGGACAGAGGAGAATTAACAGTAAGAGGATAGTTAGAGAGCTGAGATGCTAGGGAAAGGAAAGAAAGCGAAAGCGGGGGCGCGCAATCGAGCAACGCAAGGCGGGGAGGGGGGACGCGCTACTCAAGAAATGTCCTATGCAATGTGGGGGGGGAGGGGTGGCGGGCCAGAGGGGGAAGAGATAAGCCAAGGCGTTCAAGGGGCGAGTTACCGCCTGGTGCCTACCCCAGAGGGTCAAGGGGCTGGGTCAGTATAGCTAGGCAGTGAGCCTGTCAGGTTCAGTTGGCCAGCGTCTTCGAAAAGGCGGAGGGCCCGGAGTTTCGGGGGCAGAAAAGGCGTGTGCTCTAATTTACAAAGGTAGGTGACCAGCGGCTACCATATTTTGGTAAAACGAGTAGCGCGACTGCAGGCGCGCGGTAAAGAGTTCCATAGTTACTGTATGCCACAGGCGCGTGAACCAAATGTTAATGGGGGGTGCCTCTGCTTTCTTCCAATATAGAGCAATGAGTTGCTTGGCGGTCCCTAGCATATGGAGAGCAATGTGCCAGTCACTACCAGTAAGTGCGCGCAGAGTGTCAGGTTTGAGGCCTAGGAGAATTGTGACTGGGGATTCAGGCAAGGGAAGCCCAACACCACTTTGATATGACTAAGAACCTCTTTCCAGAATAGAGTCAGGAGTGGACAAGCCCACCAAATATGAATGAAATCACCCGGGAGCTTAGGCATCTCCAACAGAGCGGGAGGAGGTGGGAAACATCTTATGTAATCGAGAGGGCGTATAGTACCACTGCGTCATAACCTTGTATGCAGTTTCCCGTTGGGTGACACTGCGATAGACCTTCGGTATGTCCCGCCACAAGCGGCTCCACTGAGCAGGTTCAATGATAGAGGAGGATGCCGACTGCCACCGACGCTGATACGGATGCGGGGTGATCAGTGCGGGATGCTGTAGGAGCTGGTAGATCCGAGAGATTAAGCCCTTTGAGTCGTCAAAGGAACGCACTAAGCGTTCAAAAGGAGTGAAGGCGCGGGTGGCGGTCTGCATTATGGCAGGTGTAGAAATCCAGTGGCGAAGCTGTAGGTACTGGAGTCTGGCCCCCTCCGGGAGGTCAAACTCCTCCCTGCATTGAGCAAAGGTTTTGGGTGTACCTCCTATGAACAGGTCCCGGACCGTCCTGCAGCCGCCCTCTGTCCAATTAGAGAAGGCCTGCGTGTTAACAGCTGGCGGGAATAGCGAGTTTCCAGCAATGGGAGTGTGAGGAGAGGGGTAGGTAGTGAGTCCCTTAGAAGTGGCTATCTTGTCCCAGACATCCAGGACTGTCTTAGTGGGTAGGGCAACGTAGGCACTACGGGACCGCGCAGCCCGGGGAAGTCAGGGAAGATCCCAGATGGTTCGCCCAGTTACTGCCCTGTCCATGTGGAGCCAGACCTTTTCGCTCTCCCTCGCTACCCATTCAGAGATGAAGCGGAGTTGGGAAGCCCAGTAGTATTCCATTAAGTTGGGACATGCCAGACCCCCCTGTCCCGAGGGAGCATGAGAATTTTATTGGAAAAACGCGGTCTACGCCCACCCCAAATGAAATTAGTGAGGTTGCGTTGTAGACTTTGGATCTGGCGCTGTGGAATAGGGGTGGGAAGACATTGGAATATATATAAGATTTTGGGAGTATCGACATTTTGATGGCATTGAGGCGGCCCAGCCAAGAGAGAGTAAGAGGTTTCCAAATTCTCAGGTCCTCCAGCACCGACCTCCTGCAATCTCGCCACTTCGCTTGAGTCCATGTGGCTAGCGAGGGGTCAGCTGAAGTCCCAGGTAGCGAATGGAATTAGTTGCCCACTGGTAGGGGACAAGAGACTGCAGCACAGGGATCTCCTCCCGAGGGATTGTTAGGTTCAGGGCCCATGACTTCTCATGATTAATTTTAAGGCCAGATGCCGATTCAAAGGACTGCAGCAAAGAGAGGAGAGCCGGGAGAGAGGTATGTGGTCGGGTTAACGTGAGAATAAGGTCGTCTGCAAAGAGAGCCACTTTGTGTTGTTGGCCTCCAAGGGGAATGCCGTGGACCTCCGGGGCCTGCCGAATCATCATGGCCAGTGGCTCCACCACAAGGGCAAATAGCAAGGGAGACAGAGGGCAGCCCTGCCGCGTGCCCCGATGTATGGAAATGGGGGCCGTGAGCTGGCCATTGAACCGCACCCGAGCCTGCGGCGAGTTATAGGGGGCCATGATCCGGGCAATCATGGACGGGCCTAGCCCGATTTTGTGTAACACGGCTCGGAGAAAGGCCCAGCCCACACGGTCGAACGCTTTCTCCGCGTCGAGCGATAATAGACACGCCGGTATATCCCAATGATGGGCCTTCCCTACAAGGTGAGCGACTCGGCGGACGTTGTCCGCTCCTTGACGATGGCGGATGAAGCCAACCTGATCCGGTTCGATGAGCCCGGGCAAATGCGGATCGAGCCGCCTGGCCAATATTTTAGTGAATATTTTATGATCCGTGTTCAGGAGGGCTATAGGCCGAAATGAGGAGCACAGGGTAGGATCCTTACCCGGCTTGGGGATGAGGGCAATCTCTGCCAGTCCCATAGAGGTGGAAGGACCCGCTGCATCGGTAAAGGAGTTAAAAAGGCGCAGCAGGTGGGGTTGGAGCTGCGGCAAGAATAGGCGATAGAATGCCAAGGGGAGGCCATCCGGGCCCGGCGATTTCCCCAGAGGCAGTTCCTTCAGGGCTCTCGCAAGCTCGTCCTGAGTGAGCGGTTCCTCCAGTTGCTGGACGTGGTATGGACTGATCGGGGTCCAAGGACAACGATCCAGGATGGCTTGTACCCGATCTGGGGGCGGCTCATCTGCAGCATAAAGTGCTGTATAGTATGCGTGGAAAGCGTCACATTTAGCCGCCTCTGTAGTGGCCCGCATGCCATCACCTATCTGAACATTAGCTATGTGGGCTTTGGCTGCTCGCGCTCGCAGGCGCCTAGCCAGGACCCTGCCCACCTTATCCCCTCCATCAAAATAGCATTGCTTCAACGCAAGGAGAGCCCTCTCGGCCTTGTTAGTTCGAAGAGAGCGAAGCTGGCCCCGGAGGATCGCCAGACGTCGTTTGTGAGTAAGTGAAGGGTGCTCCTGATCCTGCCTTTGCAGGGTCTTGATGTCCTGAGAAAGATTATCTTCTAAAAGGCGTGCGTCGCGCGCCCGTGCGATTGCAAGAGATGTGATATGGCCGCGGATTGTGGCCTTGAATGCGTCCCATACGACTGGGAAGGGAGTTTAGGGGATGTCATTAGTCGCAAAATACGACTCTATAGAGGTACGCAGGCTTGCCACATCGACTGGGTCCCGGAGAATGTGCGGGGCTTAACGCCAGCGCTGGGCCCTGGGGGCACCGGTAGATGGCTCCCTCAAGAGGAGCTCGATGTGAGCATGATCCGAGACAGAAATGTCAGACATGGAGGCCGAGATCGATTCACTGATTAAAGCATGAGAGATTAAAATATGGTCGATGCGCGAATACGTGCGGTGTACGTGTGAGTAATACGAATACTCGCGCGCGTCAGGGGAGTGATAGCGCCAAGTGTCAAGAAGGTTAAGGTCCGACAGCTGCTTCTTGAGGGCCGAGGACATTGCTCCAGTCCCATGCAAAGAGCTCCCGCTACGGTCCATCTCAGCATCCCACACCAGGTTAAAATCCCCCCCTATGATGAGTGAGGGATCTGCTTGTGAGACGTGTTCCCGCAGGGTCTCTCGAAGATACAAATCCTGCGCCTGATTATGCGCATAAATATTGCATAGTGTAAAGGGGCGACGTCCAATCCTGACTCCAATCTTAACGAACCGACCATCCTGGCTACGAAATGCCCTAGACTCCCCCTGCCTGATGCCAGGTCTACAGAGTATTGCCACTCCAGCCGTTTTTGTGGGGGCTGTAGCCCAGAACTGGAGGGGATACCGCGGGTGGGCCATGCGAGGGACATCAGCACATGTGAGGTGGGTCTCCTGAAGGAAAATAATGTCAGGGTCATGTTGCAAAAGATAGCGCCATATCTGGTGTCGCTTGTTCGGGGAGTTAAGCCCTTTAACATTGAGGGACAGGATCTTCAGGCAAGGGGTAGTAGTCATTAACCCTGGGCATAGTTTGCGTAGTAGCACTTCACGTAACTACGTGAAGTACATTTTGAACTACACGTAGCTATGCAAATTGCATAGTGCGTAGCTGTGTGTTTGACTGCACTGTACAATAATTGCCAAAGGCATCTTGCACAGTGCAAGTTAGGATAAAATAAGTATCTCTGACTTTATATGCTAAAATGCATATAGCATTTCACAAAAGTGAAATCAATAAATTAACACGCAGTGAGAGAGGTGATGATTTTGGTATCCTCCCTAACCTAGGGAGAGAACCAGCAGATGCCTTGAAAACAAAAAGCACATCTTTGAACGATTCAGTGGTGGTCCCATCCTCTTAGGACCACCCTAAGCACAGTTATTGGCAAAATACAATCCCAACCAAAGGCCCTGCAAAGCATTATGGGACGAGATTAGCAGTGGCAGTGAATATTATAGTATCCAATATCAAAATAATTTACTAAAGAGCTGCAGTTTCACTAGTCGCTACTAGATGTCTTCACGAGTCAAATGCAAAAGCTTCATGAAAGGGTTTCAATGCTTTTGCATTTGACTCGTGAGGGACATCTAGTAACGACTAGTGGAACTGCAGCTTGATGTATTAATAATTTCAATGCTTTTGCATTTGACTCGTGAGGGACATCTAGTAACGACTAGTTGAACTGCAGCTCTTTGTAGAATTATTTTGATATTGGACACTATAATATTCACTGCCCACTGCTAATCTCGTCCCATAATGCTTTGCAGGGCCTTTGGTTGGGATTGTATTTTTGCCCATAACTGTGCTTGGGGTGGTCCTAGGAGGAAGGGACCACCACTGAATCATTCACATGATATGCTTTTTGTGTTCAAGGCATCTGCTTGGTCCTCCCCTAGGTTAGGGGGAACCCAAAATCATCACCTCTCTCATTGCTTGATATTTTCATTGTCAAAGTTCACTTTTGTGAATTTGTTATATGCTTTTTAGCATAGAAAATTGCTTTAACAAAGCATTTGTATGTGTTTAATATACTGTTGCTATGCTACGTCAATTAGCACAGTTTTTTACTCTGCTACGTGCAATTTGCGTAGTGTGTAGAAACACAAACTTTGCATGCTCCGTGAGCGTAGCAAAGTATTATGCCCAGGGTTAGTAGTCATGACTGATGTAGAGCCTGGAGCAATCCTTCACACCATTGCAAGGAACGGGGCTGTGTAGCTGGGGGGAGAAGCAGAAGGGAAACGCTCCCGTCGTAGGGGAGATAGCGCCTTGAAGGGGACCTCCGCCCGCCATAAGAAGAGGTAGTGAAAAAGAGAGAGGAGAGAGAGAGAAAAGAGAAGCATCCAAAGTATAAAAAACCAATAATGGCCAACAGGGCCACAGTGTCCTGTTCCAGCTTAGGGACGTACAGGGCCCAAAGGCACAGGCGATCCCGGAGAAGTCACTCTCCCAGGGACAGGTCGGGGCGGGTCTCCCACCGTGCGAGGTGTCATCCGGACGGATATTCCAGTACCGTCAGCACTGCAGTTAGGGAGCTGGGGTAGCGTTGTCTCAGGGGGCAGGGTGCAAACTTCTCAGAGACAGAGGACAGTTACAGAGTTCGATGGGCTCCGCCACCAGCGAATACGGAGGTCCGGCCATTCAGGGGTGGAAGGCTGGGAACCAGGTGCAGAGCGGTCGCCCTCCATGGAGCGAATATGTTGGATGATATCATTCTTAGCTTGTGAAGACGACTGCTCCCCGGGGCGTGAAGGGTGCCGACTGCGGCGGCACTCGGTCCAGGAGGGTTTGGCAGGGACCCGGGATGGCATACGCGCAGGACTAGGCGGTGGCGTGAGGGAAAGACAAAGAAGCTGTGCCGCCTCCCGGAGAGACCGCACCATCCGGCGTTTGGACTCCCACTGGAAGATGAGCACGAAGGGGTGGCCCCACTGGTATTGGACATTCAAACTTCGCAGCTTGTCAGTAACAGGCCTGAATTTGCGGCGCCGCCGGAGGGTGGTGGGTGCCAGGTCCTGGAAGATCTGTATGGGAGCTCCTTTATAGGAAAGGTCCGGCTTGGAGCGTGCCGCTTTTAGGATCGCCTCCTTTTCGGTGAAAAAGTGGACCCGGGTCAGTATATCGGGGAGGAGGCCCGCACAGTTAGGAGGGCCAGCAACTCTGTGCGCTCGGTCCAGTGCCGGTGGAGAAGCGTCGTCGTCACCCCAGACCTCGTGCAGGAGCTGAGCCACATATGTCATGATGTCTGACCCCTCGGCTCCGGTATGCACTCCCCGGATGTGGAGATTATTCCGGCAGCTCCTATTCTCCAAATCCTCCTGCTTCAGCTGTAGGTCGATATGTTGCTCCTCGAGGACAGCCAGGCGCTGCCATAGTTGCTCCTGGTCCTCCGTTCGTGCATCCACAGTCCTTTCAAGGCCGTCCACCCGTTCCCCAATCTCGATGACCTCCTTCCTGAGTTCACGGACACAGGAGTGGACCTCTGCGCGTAGGGAGCCGATTTCCGTCTTGACCTCCGCCATGAAGCCGGCCATGAAAGACTGCGTGACAGACGGCGAGTCCCCCCCAGTCTGCAACGCCATCTCCCCAGAGGCAGTAGCGCCTGTTTTGCTCCAGAGTGCCGCTACGGGGTTGTCCTTTGGGGGTGCCGCTGCGTCCTTTACCGACTTAGTGCGGGTCATCGCTCGTCAGGGCCCAGTAGCAACCAACGCCGGGCGAGGCGCAAAGGGGGGAAGCGTGTGGCCGTGGGAGAGCAGGCGGGAGAGTCGCGTGTATCCAAGTCCACGCAGGCGACAGGACACAGGGTGCAGCCGGAGAAGCCCCACAGCCGATGCAGAAGGCAGGAGGGCAGGCGGTGGCGTGAAGCGCAGAGTGGTGTCCAGAGCCTCGCAGACCGGCTGGTCAATCCCCAACTACGCGGCCGCACAAGTCCTGGGCCTCCCAGGTCCCGCACCCACCACAGAGCAGGCAGTCCAGCCGTGAGCCAGAAGCAGGAACCCAGCCGGCGTCGCTATGCCCAGGGTATGTGGCCAGGCAGCGGGCAATTCAGGAGAGATCCGTCTCCATGGACTGGCCCGTGACTCAGTAGCTGAAGGGCGCCCTCAGCGACAGCACTCCCTCGTCGGGGCTCCCCCAGTCAGCTGCGCAAGGGGCTCCCGGCCCACAAAAGCCACAGACGTCAACGGGATCACCCCACACTCTCAGTCCATCCAACCAGCTCCAAACGCTGTAGTGCGCTACAGTTTAGGCCACCGCAGTGCAGAGCAAACCCCACCGGGCTCCCTTGGGGGCAGTTAGGGCCGGGGCAGATAGCAGGCCCGAAGCCAGGGCGGGCCCCCCGCAAGACAGGCCGCCTGAGAACCAATGGGCAGCTGCGTGGTCCGTGAGGGTCGTCGAGGCCCCAAGCGTTCCCGCCAGGCCAGAAGGGGCTGCCGGCAATCGCCGCACCGATGGTCCCCCAGGCCGATGACCCAACAGTCGCTCCGGGTGCTGCTGCAGCAAGGGCCCTCGCCTCAGGCACCAGCCAGGCCCCCCGGCCCCCGCACCCCCATCAGCAGGCTCTCCGTGCACCAGGTCCCAAGCGCCTCGCAGCAGGGTCAAAGTCAGGCAGTCCGCAGCACCCCGCCGCCGGGTCCCCCCCGCACGCCTCCACCATCCGCCGCCAGCCACAGGGTAGCGTCACTCACCGCAGGGGGGCGCAGGGCTCAGCAAGGCCGTGCCGCCGACCGTCCGCTTCAGGCGCCCTCCGCAGGCTCGGGGTTGCTCAGGATCACAAAATGGCGGACATCCGATGCTGGAGGGAGAGACCCCCACCGATCACCAGCGCCGCAGACGTGGCCCCCATCTCCCACAGGCTCCGGAGACCTCAGCGGAGCGGCACGGCACCGGGGGCGGCAGGCAGACCACAGGGCAGCGTCCACTATTCTCCAGGGGGACCCAGGCCGGGAGACCACAAAATGGCGGCAGCCGCAATCCGCACCGGGGAGGCCCAAGCACAGAGGCCTCTCCACCGCAGCCGACGGGCTGGAGTCGCAGTCCTCCTGTCAGGGGGGCCCCCTCCGTCTCCGCCACTCATGCGCCCCAAAAGAACGCGCCCTTCAAGGCCCCAGCTCCGATAGAATAGCTTCTGAAAGCAGCGGGCGGCCGGAGCTCCAGCGGCGTGCGATTCACTCCATCGGCAGCGAGACCACGCCCCCCAAATATGTTTCTTTTAATTATATGTATTATTTACTTTATTTTACATTATTTTTTAAACATTAAAAAAAAACGATATTTTTAACAACGATATTTTTGACATTGATATTTTTTTCCCGATATTTTTGTACTTACCATTATGTAGATAGGACTTCGATATTTTTGTGTCGATATTTTTGTAGCTCGATATTCTGACTGTCGAAATTTTGTCAGTGATCCGCCTTAAATATTATTTGCAATTGATTTTTCATGTTTATGTAAAGTCTCCTGATGATGATACACGGTGGCCAAGGTCCATCGCCTTTAAGCAGTAAACTAGAGGTAATGAGGTTTTGCATTGAGAAATCACCGTGAAATTACCGCTGGATCACGTGCATAGGGGTACGGGTATTGCAACCCCCACAAGGGATTCTGACCTCAAACTTGGTGAGAGGGCAGCTCGGACCTCGAGGGACTTAGAAACCCACCTCCTGTGTTGCTGGAGCCTTCGGAGTCCGTAGGAGCTCAGGAGCAGCAGACTGGTCAATCGTGATGTGGTGCCTGCGGTTGCAGGGGAGTGACTCCTTCACTCCATGGGAGATGTCTTCGGTTGTCCTTGATGCTCCACAGGTCCTACACGGAGCCTGTATGGTGCACGGGCACAGATGATGCTTCAGACTGAGATGGAGACGGAGTCGGGCCCAAACGAAGTCCAGCGAAGTCCAGAGTGTCCAGACGGTCGAAGTACAGTGGTTTCTGGTTCAGAATCTTGTCCACATTGAATCTAGGGTCCTACAGCCAGGTAAGCCCTTTTGTACCCACGGGAGAGGGTTGGACAGATTAAGGGGACCCTCCCAGGGGAGGGTCAGGACAGTGGGGAGGTTACTCCCATGTCCTTTGTCCAGTTTCGCCCCAGAGAGGGAGCCAACAGCTCCCAGGACTGGTTTGAACTGGACTATGCACAGGGACACCAAATGAACCCCTCATGCAGACTTTTGGTCGCTGGCAAGCGCACCCACCCAGGCCTAATGCACTAAATTCTGTCGAGAGGTGGTCACACCTCCCTGTGACAGGATGCCTATTGTTCCGCCTTCCCCGGCTCGAGCTTGGCTCAGCAGCAGGAGGGCAGAAATGTGTCTCTGGTCGGCAGCAACCATTTTGGGCTGCCCAGGACTAGAAGGCTGGTACCGGGAACACCAGGGACCTCACAAAGCTCGTTTCTGATCGGTGGAATCATACCTCCCACACCGGTTACCGGTGTGGGGAGTATGACTTTACAGTGTTTGACACCAAACATGATAGGGTTACTTCCAGACGTTTTAGAGTTGGTCATCACGCGGTCGCATAATGCCACTCTATATGTCGTAAATGGCTGCAGCACTAACAACCCGGGAGAATGGTCTCCGTAGGCTGCAGGGGTGTCCTGCTCATGCAGTGGCACCCTCTCACTTAGAACCAAGCACCCTGCCTTCAGGATTGTCAAGGCCTGCTAGAGGGGTGACATAGGTTTAAGTGTAGTGACCCTTAGATATAGTAAACCTATATCTTAAGTAAGTGGTGCATGCACCACCTTACACAGGCTGCAATTGCAGGCCTCTAGATCCATTTTGCATGGCCTCTCAAGGGTGTCATAATACATGCTTCAGCCCATGGGAGGCCTCTGGGGTACCTATGCCCTGGGTACATGGGTACCATATACTAGGGACTGACAAGGGTACCCCAGTATCTAATCTGGAGTGTACCTAAGGACATGACATAACATTTTAGGGAGAAAGCAGATAGACTGGGGGTCCAGATTAGGAGGATCCTAGTCAGACTAGTGAAAAACAGTGTAACATGAAGCAAAAAGTAGGGGTAACCATAAGAAGCAGATCCTACTTTCCTACATAATCATTTCATGTTAGTCGTTTTACAGCCCTCGAAAGTCGAAAAGTATTGATTAGAAATCGTGCTCTCCTGACCAGGCGCCCCCTGCAACTAGAAGTGGGGTGCCTCTTAGTCGCTCCACGGGCAGGAGCGAGCCAAGGCGTGGAGTCCTTCAGCGGTTTCACCATGGAGAGGGGTGGCACTTATGACATCATCTGGAGGCACCTCAGTGCTGCACAGTATAAGGCAGCCCAAGGTCAGGGTCGGCCTCATTTCCCTCCACCGCGCACCCCGCCAACATGCCTCAGCAAACAAACTGTGGGTAATCACATGGGCACAGGCTCGAATCCAGAGGGGTGATCGCAAAGGCTGGAATATGTTTCCTGTATTTTAAAGATGTCCCCCTATCGCCTGATACACTCAGTGGGCAAATAATCTGTATGGTTCACACTAAACTGTGAAACCAAACTGAAAACGTCTTCCAAAAACTGTAAGATCGGGGATGTAGATGCATCGCCAGGTTTACCATGGCCCAATAAGGGCAATTGGGTGGAGATGATGAGTTATTGAATGCTAAATCGGGAGTTTGATTCCCGGCTTCCCCGCTTAATCAAATGGTGTGATCTTGGGAAATCACATCTATCTTCGCCCTTGAGGCAGTGCTTGGTGTAACAGCGAAAGTTAGAGACCGTGGAGCTGAGGGACAAGGTTCACGTGCCGGCGTCGGCTCGAAATCCTGTTATTCTGGGCAAAAATAATTAGCGGGGCCCACTGCCATGTAATCTCTCTGTGCGTGTAAAGTGGCATGAGTCCTTGTATAATGTAAGGGGTGCTCATGTAAGACGCTCCGATACCTTCAGTTCGAGTATGTGCTAGATAGAACTGTGAAAAGACAACCATTGGCACTTTGCACTTGTTAGAGTTAAAAGTGAACGTCAAACAAGCAGACTTGTGAAGATTTATTAGTGTCACTTAAATGTTTGGAGCCAGTTGAGCACAGGTTCGGGATCTGTCTCTTTCCCTCATTCTGTTTTATTTGGGCCGGCGGCTGACAGGGCATCCCACTGCTATTCAGCAGGGGGTGTATGGCTGTGCTAAGTCCCCCAGTCAAGGGATGATATTAACAATGCTCTTGGCACATGATGGCACAGGTAGGAAAGCGTTTTACCACTGGACATCTAGGACCCCTTTATCCAGCCCTAGTTTAAAAAAAAAAACCCTTGAGCGTCTAGGTTGTCATACTTTCGTAAGGTTACCCATTACAATAAATACTATCCGCTCCAGTGGCACTTGATGACCGGTAGAAAGCAAGAAGGTAGATTGCAAGAATGCTTAAACTGATGATATTTAGGAGCGAATTTCCAAGTGAATGCACCTGTTGGGCAGACCATGCAGTCGCAAGGTAAAGTCTCACGGCAATGCAGACAGGTTACGCATTCCTAATGGGGGACTACGGATAGATGACTCCAGTAGATGGTGGCACATTAGTTATTAGTTAGAAATTCGGTTTCAGTATGGTTCGTTTAGGTTTAACAAAATGGGTGCTAAAATCCTGCATTACCTCTTGGGTGGCTAGGTGCTCACAAATGGCTGTGGCCGCTACACCATGAGGCGGGATAATTTATCACCAGATGGACAGTTGGGCCTCTGTTATGTCAACGATAACTGGGCATAGTTGGGCCGCTGTTAGGTCAACGATATTTGGGCGTGTCACGTGTCCTTTCCTGCTCGGGTCTCAAAATAGGTGGGCAGTTACATGGGCAGAGCTCACTGCTGTAATCAGCGCGTGAATCTAATGCGTGTTTAATGAAGGCACGACATAGCACAAGACCTAAAAAATTGCTTACATCCTCCAGTTACCTTCAATATACCTGCACGCCCATTTCTCACACTTCCGCTACATCCCCTAGGTGCTGCACCACAAGATGAGTGCTACCTTTCCTTACTGTTGGTTGGTCCTCTTTGTAAGATGGGGCTTGATTCGTTGTGGGTGTGGGCTATAAGGGGGAGAACAGTTTTCATGAAGCAAACAATTAAGCTGGCATGTGAGCTCGTTCTTTATGGCAATTGGAGAGGGCACTGATCATCTGTGTCTTTATTTATTTTGCATGGTATCTATGTCTGCGATAACTGGGAGTTGAACCGTGCTACGATGGTGGCATCTTGGTCACAGGAAGATGGACCAGAGAATCTTGTTGGAGTATGGTCAGCAGCGGCACCAAGTATGGTGAGAGCGCTAGGAGGGACACTGAGGTGCCAGCACAGATGGGTGAAAGGCTACCAGGTCACGCATTGTCTTTCGAATGGTATTGGTAATGCAACCAGAATTTTTATGTTATCATGGAAGGTATTTAGCAGGCCCCGCACTTAAGGATACATTTCTCGCACACATGACGCAAAAGCATGGGGGCCGTGCACAGCTACGGCTCCTGGCGGCCTTTTAAACTGTTGGTTATTAGGCAGCTGTTTCTGGCTTCCTTAGTACACGCAATTGCCGTCACAGGGGAGCTGTGCGGACATGGGGTTGCTCAGGGGAATGGGTTCTCCCACAGTCGGGATCCGGAAGCAAGCGGGTAGAAACAGTTCAGAGGTCTGCACAGAGCCTACCGTCGTTTATCTTGTCTAGCTGCTCCACCCCCTCCAAATAGCGGAGGGGCGCACAGTTTTCCCATTTGTTGGCGATGTCTATGAAAGATCTTATGGGGCACCCCTTCTAGACTCCCGATCTGTATTTTTTCCATGTCTGGCCGTCAATTACTTTATAGCACCAAAATCTATTAATTTGGTGCAGCTACATTGACACTGAGCTCTCTGTCTGGCGCAGATTGACTCCATCAATCAAAGCCATTTAATGACTCCTAGGTAGTCTGTTAATCTCCTGCGTATTCATCCCAAATGGTTTGTACAGTTGGTACGGAATTCCCATAAGGTAGCTGGCCACCAGCCGTGCCCCGGCAAACGCTTTCAGTATGCTAGGAACCAGTAATTTGATAGTGGTACCGTAAATAAGTTCCAGAAACAGTGTTTTACAGGAATACCATCTGACTTGGAGAGTGTTCTGGATGCTGTGTGAGAAGATATCGCCCTGTTGGGGGTATGCTTCTACTATTAATTGCTTTAGGCATGGTGCAGGTCAGGTGGTATGTCAGATGTATCTGGTAGATCTTAGGTAGAGCGTGGTATGTGTCAGGCAATATTTGGTACCAGCCAGTAAAAGGAAATACCACAGGGGGCTCCAAGGTATTCCGCAAATTCAGACAGGGCAGCATTTTACTAATTAAGCTACTTCAGGCCCGGGCCTCCCCTTGACACCATCACGGGTGTACCTTCAAGTACCTACGGAATCCACTGTGTTACGGAGGACTGCACAAGGCAACTGTGTTTCCCAGAGTGCCCTGGTTGTTGTGTGCACCATGTGGCTCGCAGATCAGTGGTTGGGTCGTTTTTATTTAGAGTACGTTCAGGTAAGCCCTCCTACCAGGGGCAAGGATAACTATTTTCCCAAGAAGTAAGTAGACACAGTAAGTGCATAGTTATGTCCCACAGGGCCTGGCGCCCTAGCGATAAGCAGATCACCTGTTCTTCAGAGTACTTTCGGCAAATAATCCCACCAATGGCAATGTCAGCTGTTTTCCCAAGTGGAAGATGTGGGAAGGATTGCCAGCCACAATTTCTCCACACAGGGCCAGGCACCCGGGCGACAATCCATGTATGGCAACCTTTGTTACCTTTGTCAATTCTGGTTGGCTAGAAACATCACGTTTTATTTTGCCCGGGGATCATCTACCCTGTATTACTTGCACATCCACATTGACATAAATTGCTGGGTGGTGCCAAGGAGAGGGAATAGCTTATGGCAGGGATAGAGGGTCTCTCTTTGCGTTCCCACGGTTTTCTGAATGTGGTGAAGTCGGCAGGCGGGGGAGGGACTAAGGCCTGGGTCATTAAGGCCGGTAGGGCAGCATCATATCTGAGGCTGCTGGCGGGCTCAGTACAGCAAGGCCAAATCATGTGGCAGGGTTGTCTACATTATGCATGCAGAAAAGTCTAGTTATGCGGCTAAGGCATCCCCAGGAGTAAATTAGGATGCATGTGTAAGCAGAGGGTTCATTGCACCGTTTTTTTGTTGTTGCATATTTTAAAGCGCCACATGGGCCAGGGAGGACAGCCTCCAGTTTTCTCGAACAAGGCTAGCTAATGAGCCTTGTGGTGGTGTAATGTATGCTTTTATGTTAAGGGTCCAGGAAATAGGATGACCCTCCCCCCAATGTCTGCAGCCAGCAGTTGTGAGGACAGACTGTAGCTGTTCGGATCTGAATGTATGGCATCCTGCAGTGGTGACATTAGGACCCCGCTTGTGCCACCCCACAATGGTCACTATCTTAGTTAGCGTGCTTGCAGGTCACATCACCGGAGGCTTGATGTATAAGGGCACCATATTATAGCCTGCTGATCAGTGAATGTCTTTAAGTCGATGAGCATGACTGGCTAGGCAACGGGGATGGCTTGGAATTTCTCCAGTTCCTGCCCCGAATAAGGACAGCACAGCCTTGCAGGCAGTACAGGTAGAGGGGGTAGCTAGCTTTGGTGAGGAATAATATGTTGAGGAGACAGCCTCTCAGGAATAGTTTGTGGTTGTGCCGTTGATAGAGCGCTTATAGCACTCTATTTGTATGAGTGTACTATACTCATGGGTTAAACGCACTCTCAAATAATTCATATTGTTTGCAGTGTTTTTGATTATTAAGAAACGTTAATTGAATCATTTAATGTTGAACTAGCGAACGCATTTAAGTAGAATTGTGTATGTATTATGATTCCTCCATGCATAATGTGCAGGACAATATTATTTTATATATCGTAAAGGTGATTAGTTTAAGTTGCCTGAAATATAGGCCCAAAGTTAATGTGTGATTCTCCTTGCTCTCGAGAAATAAATAATTAAATGATTGTTGTGTTCGAAGTTCGAATGTTCTCACCCTGTTGCAGGTGCAAAAAGTCATCGATATTTTCAGAGTTAAGGAGAGATTCGGAATGTCTTTGAAGATAGCTGGAAGCGAGAAGGGAGGATGCCTTGCGTATCGGGTCTGTCTGGAAGCCAAGGCCACTGGAAGAAGATATCATTAATTAAAAGAGAACCAGCTACTGCATAGAGGTCAAATGGAAAATGTTAAGAAACAGTGATGTAATGTTAGTTGAATTCCATCTTTTTGTATAATGCGCAGGGACAGAGAGACCAGACTTCTGCTAGCTTTCGGAGAAGAAGGAGAATCTTAGAGCGAGCTCCATAGCCTTAAGCTAAAACGACCCATTTGACGTGAGTACTTCTTAGGAAGTCACACGTGCTGACACCATTGGGGAACGATAGAAGAGAAACAGGAAGGGCCCTCATATAGAGCAGTGTAGGGAAAGATTTTGATTTCTTTCAATGAGCCGAGAACTGAATATCGCATCTATTTTGTGTTGCGTTGTGATTTTGGAATTTATAATCATTTGTCTTTTGGGCCGAATTACTTATATTCGTAAAATTGGCTCTGTATTAATTTTTCTGTACCTATATACTTTGCTATTGAGATATATTTACATCCAATTGTTTTTGGCCTTATAATAAATATTCAAACTGCATTTCGGAGTCAGTGATCTTTTCAGGCATGACAACATTGTTAATATCTGTTTGAGTTGTTTTCTCCCCTCAGCCACTTTAGGTAAATAAAAGATCGATCGCTTACGCTATACCTAGTAGGGAACGTAGGGGTGCAAGTTAGCGTAATCAAATGGTAGCAGAGGATGGTTTACCTTTAAAGTGGTTTATCTCTAAGGTGAGGGGAGTAATCAGGGGTAGGGTCGGAGGTCAAAGAGCCCCTGATATGGAGTGGAAGACGGCGAAGACAAGCGGAGACCGGCGGACACTGATGGTGCGGCGGAAATAGTGGTGGCGTGAGTATGAACGGAATTGTGGTGTTAGATTGCGGTGATGAGTAAGTGTGCAATGTCTTGCGGAGTTGGGATGTCTGTTGAGTGAATGTGGTTTTTGACACGTGTGGAGCAGGAAGTTTTGGTGAGCGGACTCAAGAAAAGTCCAAGATCCCGGGATAGTTTTGTATTGTAATTGTCTGATTAAATGTGGGTGTTGTGAAGCGCTATCAACAATCCACTTGTGTTAGGGAACTTTGTGTGAATGAGGAATAGGTCGCAGTAGAAAGCCTCAGGTACCGGGGGTGGACTATAGCGATTGAGTGACCAACGCAGGTCGGCGGTTACTACGGCTGAATGTTCTTGTGAGAGTGTTCTATCGATCTTCAGTGACAGACAATTACTTGTTTACGTGACTGTAAGTAATTGTGTAGGAACAGTTACTTGGTTGAATAACTTTTGGTTATACAGTTACTTGTGGTACGAATGTGTGTATGAGAGTTTGCGGTGAAATTGTAAAGGCGGGTGAGCCGCTGCAAGGAGTGAGAAGTGACGTCAGGGTGCGCCACGCTGTGATAGGTTGGTTGGTATAACGCCACGCTGGGATTGGTGGAAGTTCGTTAGCAGTGGAACAGCGTAATTTGGAGCTTGCAATTGATTGATTTAACAATGAGATGTTTTAGGGTTTTGCGAGACTTGTGTAGAGGTGACACAGGGGTAGTGACTCGGGTAGGGGAAGAAGCCCCGCCAGAGGACACACCGGCACATTATATGGCAACGAATGTAGGACTTCATACTATCGTGTGGCTTCAGAATTGGCATAAACTTACAGAGAAGGAGGGTGAATTGGCTTTCCCTCGTTATGGGTCTTTTCATATGGAGGTGCTGACCCAGCTGAGGGGGGTGATGAATGCATTGAAACCTCCCCCTAGACCCACACAATTTGAGGCATTAGATGCGTGGATGAGAGCAGCTCTAGTAAAAAAGAGAGAGGCTTCACAAGGGAGGATGAAAAAGGCAATGAAGGCATATCATGATGCTAGATGGGATGCTCAGTTGAAGAGATGGAGAGTAGATACTATAGAGGGAGAACGCTTGTACCCACTTCTTACAGTTGGAGAGGGGGCTGAAGGGAAAAAGAAGACAGAGGGGGACAGTGATACAGATGACAGCTTTCTTGACAGATTGCTAGCGGAACGTCCTCCACCGTGCGACTCTAAATCAGAGACAGAGAGGTCGCGCCCATCAGAAGAGCTTTTAAGTGTGGGACAACTGGGTTCAGAGGAACAAACGGCAGGAGTAAGAGGCAAGATTACAATGGTACGCATTCCGGGAGGGTCAGGAGAAAGAAGGTATTCAAACAGTGATCCAGATCCACCTGTAGGAAACATGCAGTTGCCAGATGCTTTGTCAGTACCAGTTACAATAGGGCCAGTGGTTTCGATATATACTCCTAGAGAAAGAACGGAGGACAGTCCTCAGCACATAAGTGAAGGGGAAGAGACAATGTCTGGAGGGAGCCTTGTAATGAGTGGGACAGGTTTCTGTCGGATACCAGTAGAATCTAGTACTCCACTGCCAGCTGCAGCTGATCCCTCAAGATTGGATAGTGGGGTAGAACGAGGATGGACAGGTGCTCTAGCGAATTCTAGGTCTGACCTTCGAATGTGGGTTCAACCAGTGAGAGATTCAATGATGCCGAGGGAAGAGATAGGCGTGAGACAAGAAGCGCCTAAAGTACTGTTTGGGCCACAGGTGATTTGTGCAGGTGACCATTGGAGAAGTCGAAGTTGTGAAAGAGAGAGACACCCAGATTCAAAGACAGAAGAGGGTGCAGTTCCTAGGAGAACCCAAAGTTGTGATAGGGAAGATACACGAAAAGAGGAAATTCAGAAAGTACTAAAAGGTGCAATAAAGGTGTCCATGTTAGATGTGGTACGATTAAAGGCAGAACTAGACGAGGTGATTGAAGGTAATCTACCCCTGATTAAAATTGATACGTATGACTCAAGTGAACTACTGTTCGTAGCAAAGGACATGACAAGTAAGGCTAAACGAGCTTATGATGACTTGTTGGTTTTGGCACAAAGATATGAGGTTGATTTGTCCAAAACTAAGCTGACACAGGGTTCTTGCAGATTAAATTACTCAGATAAGGATTTAGAAGAGAAGCGAACGAGTGGATTGAAAGCACAAATTAGAGAACTAGTGATGGGAATGCGGACATGGAGAGATCTAGATAGATGGAAGGAAAAATGGGCCAAAAAGAAAAGCTTCCAGACTGGAATAGGGAATACTCCGCCTCCGGGTGGAGGGACGGGAGCTGCAGGAAATTTCCCCCTCAGGGAGGTACAGAATGGGGGGTATGTACATGTGCCATGGAGCAGGCGTGATTTAGCAGCGTTTACGAATGATTTTCCTCGGCTGAGGGAAAAACCTGCTGAGTGGTACAAGCAAATAGACAAATTTGTAAAGATTTCGAAGGTATTGCGGTTTGATTTGAACACCTTGTTTGATATCGTAGTACCGGCAGATTTGTGGGCGGCATGTAAGATTGCCATTGAGTGGCCTACTGTAGAGCCACCTAGAGATTCAGTGACTCATGGTCCCTCACCTGATGTAATGAGAAAATACGAGCAAGTGATTACCTGGCTGCAATCGAAGGTAGCTCCTCAAACTGTTGATTAGTTGAAGATTGATCGCACCACCCAAGACTCTAAGGAATCAGTACATGATTATTATGAACTATTGTTATTGGCTTTTAAGCAGCATAGTGGATTAGATACAATTGAACAGAAAGATATGGGACAGTTCGTCTCGAAGTTTGTTTTGGGACTGAAATCCGACATTAGCTTGATGATACAGCAGCACTTGATATGCTGGCAGAATAAATCGGTGGATGAGATTCTGCGTTATGCTAAATATTGTAGTGATCAAGTGGAATCGACACAGAAGAAATTGAAGGATAAGTTGATGTTGGTGCAGTTGAGAAACTCTGATACGACGCAAGGGTTTGGAGGAGGTCAAGGTAGAGGTAGAGGAGGTGGAAGATGAATGGGACAACAGATGATAACCCAACCTGGTCAGGGTAGAGGACGAGGAATGGATTCAGGTCCAAGTGACTGGGTGGCTCAACAGAAAAGAGTCACTGCCTGTCATTATTGTCACAAAATCGGGCATTGGAAGCGCGAGTGTAGATCAAATCCAGCAAATCAGATACAGATGGAAGGAGAGGGACAGTTGACCGAGGCTGTCAATACTGTGACAAGACCAAGGTCTATGTATGGAGGAGGATATGAGTCGCAAGTGCAAGTACCTCAACCTCCTAGGATACCCATGCATAATCAGTTATACCATCAGATGCCTTACTTTGAAATACAAGACCGATTTGATAAACATCAAGATTCACGGGAGTGCCAGAGGGGGGTGCACGAGGAATGCACTTTGGATGCGATTCTAGAAGTAGATCAGAGTGGACCGTTTGTAGATGCAGATGTGAATGGATATCCTGTTACCTTCTTATTAGACACTGGAGCTGCTCGCTCCAGAGTGAGAACTGAAGTAGTCCCAAATTTAACTCTTTCGGGACGATCAATTCAAGTAGTGGGGGTTAGTAATCAGAAAATGACCAATCCATTCACAGACGAATTACCCGTGAGAATAGGACCATTCCGGTATAGACATCAATTTGTAGTGTGCAATTCGAGTCCGGTCTGTCTTTTGGGATGAGACCTTCTGTGCAAGCTTAATTGTACTATATCATGCACTCCAAGAGGTGTAGAATTGCAAACATATGATGACGATGCTGACTTCAAAATGGCTAACATGAGTCTGTGTGCAGAAATGTTTGTGGTGCTCACAACAGCAGAATTGCCACATGATTTGAGAGACTCAGTTGATCCGAAAGTGTGGGATTTCACGGGTGAGGCTGTGGGTCTGATGAGAGGGGTTGAGCCAGTTAAGATACAGGTTAAACGCAATGCTGAATTCCCACGAACGCCACAGTATAAGTTGACTCCCGAAACTGTGGCCGGCATAAGACCTGTGATTGAGACTATGATTGCCCAAGGTATTCTTAAGGAGATAAGAGGAAGTCCCTGCAACTCACCTATCATGGGACTGCAAAAGCCAAGTGGCAAGTACAGAATAGTGCAGGATCTGCGTCGGGTTAATGAAATTGTGATCCCATGTTGTCCTGTGGTACCGAATCCAGCTGTTATTCTATTCCAGATACCATGCAAGGCAGAATGGTTTACAGTTATAAATTTGTGTCACGTATTTTCTCTATACCTTTGCATGAAGAAAGTCAGTATTTATTTGCATTTAAGATGGACGATCGTGTATTAACATGGAACAGAATCCCTCAGGGGTATACAGAAAACCCTCCATTTTTAGTAAATGTCTGAAAAAAGAATCTTGAAGGACTTGTGATGCCCCAAAACTCAGTCTTAGTGCAATATATAGACGACCTTTTGGTCGCCTCAGAGAATGAGGATGCTTGCAGGATTGACACTGTGGCATTGCTGAATCATTTGGGAGAAAATGGACACAAAGTGTCTCCAAACAAATTGCAGTATTGTTTGTCCGAAGTTCAGTACTTAGGTCACCGAATTGAGAAAGGAAAACGAAGGGTGTCACCAGATCGCATAGAGACGATTCTGCAAATGGGAACTCCGAAAACACAAAAAGAAGTCTGCATGTTTTTGGGAATGGTCGGCTATTGTCGACAGTGGATCCCAAATTTTTCTTTGCAAGCAAAGCCTCTGTTGAAACTGACTCGAAAAGATGTTAGTGATCCGGTACCATGGGATGACGAGTGCTTGAAAGCCTTCCGTGAGCTGAAGGATAGTATCTGTCGTGCTCCAGCTCTTGGAATGCCGGATTATAACAAAGCGTTTTCGCTCTTTTGCTGTGAAAAGGAGGGATGTGCGTTAGCAGTCCTAGTGCAGACACATGGGGGTGCCCGTAGACCAGTAGCCTACTTCTCAGCTACATTAGATCCTGTAGCTTCTGCGTTGCCCGGATGTCTGAAATCCGTTGCTGCAACTGGTGTCAGCATTGAGAGATGTGAAAGCATAGTGATGGGTTATCCGCTCATTGTTTATGTGCCCCATTCTGTAGAACTATTAATGACTCGAACGAAAACACAATATCTGACCAACAACAGACTTACCAAATATGAGCAGGTTATCTTGGCTGCTGATAATGTTACCCTGAGACGTTGTATCACTCTGAACCCTGCTACATTGTTAGCTATTCCGCAGGAGGAAGGAGATGAGGATTGTGAAGAGCATGACTGCCTAGATGTCACTGACCTATCCACCAAACCCAGACCTGACATTGTCGATGAACCTTTGCCCCAATCTGATTTGATCCTTTTTGTTGACGGTTCATGCATAAGAGACAATGAAGGGTATTTGAGAGCAGCGTTTGCTGTGTGCACCATCATGGGAGTAGTAGAAGCTGCCTGTTTAAATAGAGTATTCTCTGCCCAGGTGGCCGAAATTGTCGCTTTGACACGTGCTTGTATCGTTGCAGCAGATATCCGAGTGACTGTGTATACAGACAGTCAATACGGATTTGGTGTGGTTCATGATTTTGGGCAGTTATGGTCACAGAGGGGATTTCTAACGTCCTCAGGATCACCCATACGCAATGGCGAGTATGTGTGTCAACTATTGGAAGCTTTGCAGAAACCCAAAGAGATAGCAGTTGTTAAATGTGCAGCTCATGGAAAGGGAGAAGACTTTGTTACTAAGGGCAACAATTACGCAGATGAAGTAGCACGAGTCTGCGCTGAACATGTTTGTATTTTCAATGGAGAATATGTAGGCGAGAGCACAGAAGAGACCAAGCTCTGCATGATGTTAGCTATAGCCGATACTTGGGATGAGGTGAAGCGATTGCAGGATGAAGTCCCAGAAGAGGAAGCCGCTTCATGGATCAGAGCAGGTTGCACAAAAAGAGACGATGGCATTTGGGTGTCCACAGATGAGAGAGCAGTATTACCCAATTGCCTGTTGAGCCCAATGGCAAGGCAAATTCATGGAGCAGTCCATCTAGGAAGAGATGCTATGGTACGAGTGTTCAGGCAGACGTGGTTTAATCCACGCTTTCGTGTGTGGGCTGAAACGGTATGTCACAGGTGTGTTACTTGTCAACAGATGAATGTTGTAAAAAGAACTGTGGTCAGAATGAGTCACATTGGAAGATCTGGAGGTCCCTTCAATAGAATACAGTTAGACTTTATTGAGATGCGGAGGTGCAATAGGTTGAAATATGTTTTGGTGGTGGTGTGTATCTTTTCACGGTGGGTGGAAGCATATCCAACTAGACGATGTGATAGTCTCACAGTAGCCAAATTGTTATTAAGAGAACTGATTCCGCAGTACGGTTTCCCGACATCAGTGGAGACAGATAGAGGAACTCATTTCCACAGTGAAATCATGAAGTTATTGTGCTCTGCGTTAAATATTGATCAAAGACTGCATTGTAGCTACAGGCCCGAGGCTTCAGGTCTAGTAGAGCAGGTTAATGGCACCATCAAGTCAAGAGTGGCAAAAGTGTGTTTGTCCACTTCATTGAAGTGGCCGGATGCGTTGCCCCTGGTGCTTATGAGTCTCCGTAGCACCCCTGATAGGAGAACAGGGCTCTCGCCCCACGAGATTCTGACCGGAAGAGCTATGCGTTTGCCTATGGTGCCAGCTACAGCATTAATAAACATCACTGATGATTTAGTGTTGGATTATTGTAGAGGACTCGCTGATGTGGTTACTTCTGTATCCCACCAGGTCGAGGCTGCGACTGCATCCACCTCGAGAGACCTGCTGCATGATCTTAATCCTGGTGACTGGGTGCTAGTACGTAAGCACGTAAGGAAGAGTTGTCTTGATGTTCGCTGGCGAGGACCTTATCAAGTGATATTGGTCACAAGTACCGCTGTGAAGTGTGGAGGATTGCCGAACTGGATCCACGCATCCCACACCCACCGAGTTCAAGCACCTGCAGAGGAAGAGAGTCCCCAGGTTCCAAGGAGCATGTGTGAACCTGACACAGACAACGACGAAGGCACAAGCCCAGCTGTAAGAGTTTCGGATGAAACGGAACAGCCAAGTGAGCACGAGAGACAAGAGCTGAGTGCTCCTGAATTGAGCCCAGATTCTGAAAGAGATGATGTTGCAGAAGTGAGCTGTGCCCCAGATCAAAGTGAGCTGTCTATTGCAGAAAGATCAGATCAAGAGGAAGAGAGGAGAGCAGATGCCAGAGCGGAAAAGTGGCCAGCAAGAAAAGAAAGGCTGAATATAAGGCTTGCATCTGAGAAAGATCTCACTCCGATTCCTGAGACATCTGAATCAGAACAAAGTGACGCTGAAGAAAGACCGGATGGTCTGAGACGTTCCAGAAGAGAAAGAATAGCGTCTCGAAGATACGCATCTCCTGAGTGGACGTACCTGGCTGCAAATGTCGAGTCCAGCGAAGTCCGGGAGGTTGGGAGCTGGTACAGTGAGCTACGAAGGGGACACCCTTACGATTGAAATACAGTTGTTGGTTCCAGGTGTAGAAATATTTGGAAAACTAACTATGCAAGTTCCAAATCCTCCAAAGCTGAGTGGATTGCGTTTCCTAATTTTCAATCAGGTTGTTTTCCCTTCATTTGGCCCACAGCTTACTGCGCAGGAACTAGGAGGAATTCGTGCAGAGATTTTGCAATTTGTTCTCGAAATACTAGGATCAAATATCATTAACGATGAAGCCTGAAGTGTAATCAGAGAAAATATTAGGCCTTAGAAAGAAGATAACCTAGACCCCAGTTTAAGAAGATTTAAAGTTAGGGACTTTCAAGTAGATGATGGAGTGAGGAGTAGGGCTGACTACATCTCTTCAATAAGTTTAGTATCAATCAAATGAACTTGGACATTAATTGAATGAAAAGAGAGAAGTGAGAAAGACATTGTTCAAACAAAGAAACAGAAAGAGACTGTGTTTTCCCTTTTGTGCTTCGGAACAATCAATAGAAACCATGGTGTCCGAAAACTCAACACACAAACGGAAGTGCATCATTGGTACCCTTATTATAGTGGTGCTTATTGTTATAACTGTGGTGATCGTTACATCTCTAGTTGGATTTCAGGCTGTCAAACAGAACAGGGTACAGGCAACACTCACTACACCGATTAATGAGATAGATGAGGATGCATCTGCAAGAGATCTAGAAATGATTAAGGAAACCAGTCGTAGATTACATGTCGATTTGTCAAAGGGTGATTTCACTTTGAATGCATATGCTCGATTGTTGTACGAGTATGTGGATACCATGGAAGCGAAGGATTGCTATGTGTGTATGCAACTACCCGCCTCAGTAGAGGAAGGCATTCGATATCATCATTTGCCTGTGACTTATGGCATTACATGTAGTGTGTTATTGAGTATGTTTTACAGCAAGGCACACTTCGAGTACTATTTCTCAAATTATGATGTGGTACTCTCGGAAGTCCCCGTTCAGAAATACATGAATAAATATGATTAGTATAAGCAAGTAGAGCGAATGTCAAAGTATTTTGTGCCTACCATTACTTTAGATACATCCTATGCCCATAGACATAATTTGACCTGCTTGTTAACGGACATTGAAAAGAAATGTATAGATCAGATAGAAGATCGACATAGACAGACACTATTTAGACCAGATCCAAAGCACAAAGTTACCCCATGGACCAAAGAAGAATTAGATCATAAAGCAAAGGGGAGTTTTGGACCCATAGCATTAGATTTCCAGCAGAAAGGGAAATTGTGCATTAGGCACCCAACCACATCTTATGATAAGACATTTGTGGGTGAGAGTGATTGTGAGCATGTCTTCTTGATCGAAGAATCAATCAGAAAGGCATTATTGGATAAAATAACAGTAGTGCCCAATGTGTATTTTGTATGTGGAAAGAATGCCTATGTGAAGTTGCCCAAGAACTGGTACGGAACCTGCTATTTGGCTGTAGTATTTCCCAAGATTTTCCATGTGAATGATTTATGGCCCCTAGAGAGAAAGAGACCTCAAAGAGGGAAACGTGGTGCGAGTGTGGGAGAAGTGATTGGAGATGTATTTGGAGCTATGATACCGAGTATGGGTGTGATTCTGAATGATTTGAAAATTAGAAAGTTGGCAACATTGGTGGATAAGCTCTCCATAAATACAGCTCAGATTTTACTACTCGTAGATGGGGAGATGGTTTCGATAAGGGCTATGGTTTTGCAAAACCGTCTTGCTCTAGATGTGCTGCTAGCAAAAGCCGGAGGAGTCTGCAAATTATTGAGAGTTCAACAGTGCTGCACTTATATTCCTGACTACAGTCGGGATATAAGGAAATACATCAATAATATTTCAGATATACATCAAGAGTTACGTGAATTGGCTGCTGAAGGACTCTGGGAACAAGTGGGGAAAGGCTTTGGCAAGATAGGCAGTTGGTTTGGAAGTTTGGGACAAGGAATAATGGGATATATTTTGAAGCCTATTATAATAGCTGTCATTTGTATAATTATCCTACTAGGAGCCATAAAGGCTTACAAATGGCAAAAGGCACGACATCAGGAGACTGTTTCGAAAAGGCGAGAGCTTCAACTTGGGCAACTGCAGGACAGCCATTACCAGCACCTTAAAAGGTTAGAACGATTTAGACAGGGACGGCAAGCTACAGATCCTGTTTAGGTCGGTCTCTTCTACAAGGAGAAATTACAGAAGAATAGAAAGTTGGTGTTATGACACTAGTCATAAGAGGGGGGAACTGATAGAGCGCTTATAGCACTCTATTTGTATGAGTGTACTATACTCATGGGTTAAACGCACTCTCATATAATTCATATTGTTTGCAGTGTATTTGACTATTGAACTAGCGAACGCATTTAAGTAGAATTGTGTATGTATTATGATTCCTCCATGCATAATGTGCAGGACAATATTATTTTATATATCGTAAAGGTGATTAGTTTAAGTTGCCTGAAATATAGGCCCAAAGTTAATGTGTGATTCTCCTTGCTCTCGAGAAATAAATAATTAAATGATTGTTGTGTTCGAAGTTCGAATGTTCTCACCCTGTTGCAGGTGCAAAAAGACACATCGTTATTTTCAGAGTTAAGGAGAGATTCGGAATGTCTTTGAAGATAGCTGGAAGCAAGAAGGGAGGATGCCTTGCGTATCGGGTCTGTCTGGAAGCCAAGGCCACTGGAAGAAGATATCATTAATTAAAAGAGAACCAGCTACTGCATAGAAGTCAAATGGAAAATTTGAAGAAACAGTGATGTAATGTTAGTTGGATTCCATCTTTTTGTATAATGCGCAGGGACAGAGAGACCAGACTTATGCTAGCTTTCGGAGAAGAAGGAGCATCTTAGAGCGAGCTCCATAGCCTTAAGCTAAAACGACCCATTCGACGTGAGTACTTCTTAGGAAGTCACACGTGCTGACACCATTGGGGAACGATAGAAGAGAGACAGGAAGGGCCCTCATATAGAGCAGTGTAGGGAAAGATTTTGATTTCTTTCAATGAGCCGAGAACTGAATATCGCATCTATTTTGTGTTGCGTTGTGATTTTGGAATTTATAATCATTTGTCTTTTGGGCCGAATTACTTATATTCGTAAAATTGGCTCTGTATTAATTTTTCTGTACCTATATACTTTGCTATTGAGATGTATTTACATTCAATTGTTTTTGGCCTTATAATAAATATTCAAACTGCATTTCGGAGTCAGTGATCTTTTCAGGCATGACAACATTGTTAATATCTGTTTGAGTTGTTTTCTCCCCTCAACCACTTTAGGTAAATAAAAGATCGATCGCTTACGCTATACCTAGTAGGGAACGTAGGGGTGCAAGTTAGCGTAATCACCGTAATAGGTACAATCTACAGGCCTTACCTCAGGTGCGGGATACCTGATGCAACATGCATTACATTATCATAGAGGGGCCTGCCTCTTTTTTATAACCTAGAGGGAATTCTAACCATGAATCTTGCCCATGGAAGGACAGAGCACCACCTCCCACATAAAGAGCAGCCTCTGTCCAGTTGCAAGGCTTTCTTGTCTCTGCAAATACAGCGAGAAGGGGACTCTGCATAGCCAAAGCAGGTGTCCTTCAGCTCCAGGCGCAAGTATTATTCCGGTCCTGCTCTTTTCAAGGGGTAGGCTGCAACAATGATGGAAGCATCAGCAGTCACATTATCTTAGGGGCTGTCACTAAGGTCCTCCGGAGATGGCTGGGGGGAGGGCGAGATCGCCAGTGACCTCTTCGCCCTGTGGCGGAATTTTTTGCAGCAGAAAAAGGGGGCTACCCAAAATCTATCCTGATTTACTGAACTTACACCTTGGAGGGGTGCTGTTTGGTGTGGGCACTGAGCAGGCAGGAGGGGGTACTGTTATGAAACAACAAATTATCCGCGGGTCTGGCGAGCTTAAAAAAGCTCTATAGACATATAGCACAAGTAAAGACCCTCAGTCATACAAAGGAGAATCCTTTACAAAGGACGGAATCCCATCACCCACCGAAGTGGCATGCTTCATCATCTGGGATCTCCTCTTGGTTTCAATACCTAGTGCAGCCAAGGGCTACAACCCCCTCACTGTGAGGGAAGAGCTCAGGGATGTTTTTTTGGTTGTTTATAACTTTTCAGCTTACTACAAACTCTTCCATGGTTTAAAAATGAATATACCTAAACAGTCAGCTTACACTTCGGTGTTTTCCATATAGATTGTATATCCTTTCGCACTGAACTGAATTGACTCATAAATAATATAGATGTGCAGGTATGACAGACTTTATGTTAGGTTCTAAGTTTGACTATTACCCACACTTTTTTCTTTTTAGAGCGGGGCCTCACGTCCTGAGCTGTAGCCAGGTGAGGTGAGGCTGTTTTCTCGTAATTAACGGGTAAGCAAAAGTTATAAATCAATGTTTTCGAGTACATTCTAAAGGTACACACCACAATGGGCACTTATGACCCACGTGATTGCTAGACTATTCAGCACAAGTATTTGATCTCTCTGTTGTAAATCATTACTCTTATGTTACACTTTTAATTTTTTAGGTGTTATCAACATACCGTAATCAACTGAAATCGAGACAACAAGTTTCGTAGATTGTATACGTTCTAATTAATAGATTTTTGATAAACATTTCACTCATTCACAGATACGCAGTAGCATAGTACATCTTGGTCCTGAGGAAGGCCACGATCCCACTGAGATCAATATGGCCGAAACATGTAGACCTGTTTTCTAGACAAATGGAGTCAATATTTCGTAACTGCATCTGCACTGTTTTTAATCTTGACATCAGGAGATAATGAATAAACGTTTTTTCTCCTGGTAGCCAATTTTAGATCACATATCACTTTTCACATTAGTGCACTGTGCCCATCACTCTTAAAATTACAACACTTTACATCTGATGGATCTTAGGAAATCCTATAACTGAACAACCAAAAAAACATCCCTGAGCTCCTCCCTCACAGTGAGGGGGTTGTAGCCCTTGGCTGCACTAGGTATTGCAACCAAGAGGAGATCCCAGATGATGAAGCATGCCACTTCGGTGGGTGATGGGATTCCGTCCTTTGTAAAGGATTCTCCTTTGTAAAGGATTCTCCTTTGTATGACTGAGGGTCTTTACTTGTGCTATATGTCTAAAGAGCTTTTTTAAGCTCGCCAGACCTGCGAAAAATGTGTTGTTTCATAACAGTTGTGTTTGGTGAATTTATCCGCGCTGGTCTTAAAAAGTCTCCCTTAGACCCCCTTTCCTCGTTTGTGTATAGTTTAGGAGGGGGGACTGACCTGCTGGTGGTCCTGGACCTTCGTGCCCTACCCCGGGGTTGCCTGGAGTTGAACGTTTTGGGGGGGTTTTACCTGGTGACAGGTAACCCGGCAGGGACGGAGCGCTATGCGGTGCCCTGATGTATGTGGAACTGCGGGTATTGGCCATCCCTCGGAGTGATGGAGGGGAAGTTGCCACTAAGTTATGCCCCGAATGCCCGTGGTTGAGGGCGTGGGTGTTGGATATGGAAAAGGGGCCTGCTGGCACTTTGTATTCCAAAGTGTTGTACTGTAATGGGTAGAGACAACTATGGTATTGCTTGCACAATCTTTGAGCTGGTTTGCTGATCTTCCGACCTGTATTTTCATAACAATGTCTTTGGCTGATCTTCGGCTTGTTGACTCATAACAATAATGTATGCTTAACTATGGTTATCATTCCCATGCCTGCCAAGTATCACGCATCAGGTGTGACGCCCACGCATTTCAGTGTGGTGTTCCGCATCACCGCACTGAAATGCATTGTCACGCATTTAATGCCACTCGCCAGCGCGCGCCACCGGCGGCGCGCTGTGCATTGGCTCTGCTGCTCCGAGACATGCTGCCAGCAGCTGCTTGCTGCGCTCAGTAAATTCAGAAATAGTTAAAGATTGACTGCTCTCAGCTCCGAGTGGCTGAGAGTGCTACAATGTAACAATTAACCTGCCCAGCCTGTCGTGCCTGGCTCCAGGCTGCATATTAATTCCTGCGCGCCGCCGGCGCCGCGCTTTGACACACTGCTGCCAATTACCGACGGGGGGGTTAAGGGGGGTGGTGCGGGGCCTGCCCTCAGTGAGTGGTTGCTACTGGCTTCTGTGGCACACCATGGGGGACCAGGATTATAATCCGGATCGTTAGTGCCGTCACGTCCGGAGGCAGAGGAAGTGAGGCAGAAGCGGCGGGGGACTCAATCTGAGTCGACGAGTCCTCGGGTGCACTGCTGACTGTCTGTGGTTCGCAGCGCCCCGTTCACATTGCCAGACCGGTGGGGAGCCAAGACCCAGGCCAGAGTGAATAATTATTTGTCACTGACTCTGCTTCAGGCACGCTTGGGGGCGAGTCTGCAGCTATAAGCTGTTACAGTGTAACAGAAATTCACGCGCTGCAACATAATTAATGACATCACGGCGCGACTAGTGAGCAGGCGGCTACTGGTCAAAAATAGTGGCAGTCTGAGTCCGATCCTTATAACTGCTGCTCTGATAAGATTAATTGTGCATGCTATAGTGCGCTTGTGTGATTTGAAAAAGCACAGCACTTCCAGGTAGTGGAAAGTCAATGCAGCGTATTGCTTTCATTATAGAAATGTTGTCAGGGGCAAGCAAGGGCGGCGGATTGAGGATTCAGTCACACTTCCAGTACTTTCTCCTTGCGGGACGGTCGATGCCGGAGTCCGTACAATACTATTGAGGAGACGCTGCAAGCTCGTCTCTAACTGCTCTCTGAAAAGACAAATATCTTCCTAATGAAATGCATCAAATGAAATACCACGCTCTTTAAACTTGCGCCGTCAAACCTGCTTTCTGCTACTGTTCCCCGGGTAGTGTCAGGTCCCACATGGACACACTGTTGCGGAGGAGCCGTCACGTGTCCGGTCGGCGCGCATTCTGTGGCAGGATGTTGAATTCCCTGCCTGCCAGCCGGGCCCCAAGGCACCCAGGAAATCTCCTGCTGCATGGCCCATAGTTAAAGGAGGAAGCCGGTCTTCACTTCCTCCTGACCTCGACATGTTCTGTTGCTGTGCCCTGCCCAGGCAGAGCCCAACTTGTGCCCCAGACTCAGCACGCCAGCATGAGTCTCATAGTGAGAGCAGGTGGCACAGATTGAGGCAAGATAGCATGGCTCGCTCTCTAACTCTCTGAAGAGGAGACAGGCAAGATATCTCCGCGGTGCCACGGCAGCAGCTCCTCTCTGTGGATCATTCTGACAGCTATAAAGAGATTCGGGTAAGTCGGATATTAATTTATTAATCTGCTACTGATGACATTTGGTATGTTTGTTACTAGGATGGGGAGGGGGCTCCTGCACGGCATAGTGCCTTGGAAATGGGCACACTAACGTTGTCTGTCTGTGCTGTAAATGCAGGGCCATCTAAGGTGGAAGTTTTCTCTAAACTAGCAGCTTTTATGATTTATTAGTGCAAAGTGTTTAATATCCTTGCTTTGACAGTGGCAGCCTTTATTTTCCCAGCGCAGTGAGACTTGCTATGTCAGAGATGAGGCAGGTGATTAATGTTCCCGCTGGAGAGAGGTCAAAGTTTTATCTAGTGGCAGTTTCAGTTTTCACTCTCACCATTAAGTAACCCAGAGGGTTAATATGCCTACTGCAAAGAAAGTCTACCAGCATATTGTATTGTATTGAACTGTATTATATGTGGATAGCTCAGTGGGTTGCAGCTTTTATCACAGAGATCCCTTTGTTACATGTGGTTCAGCCGCAACTGAAGCTGAGGTTGGGATGGAGGGTGCTGATTTTTTAGAAATTAAATAATAGCTTTAAAAGCACCTGCTGCAGAGTTCGAATTTCGTGTTGCTCAAATAAGTGTGATTTCTGATATTTGTCTATTTCCAGGGACTTCATTGCATGATTTTTGTCGCAAGAAAGTGCCACACATTTAGTCATTGAATGACTCTCATAAATCCACTGAATGTATGAAAATGTCACACATAAGCAATCTGAAACATTAGCAGCTATACTCAAATGGGTGTAATTTTTGCTATCTATATGATTCCCTCATCTTCATTGCTTGATTTTGCTCACGAGAAAGTGTCACTCATAGTCCTTGAAATGTCACTCATAATTACACTGAAATTATGAAAATGTCACACATAGCAATCTGAAACCTTGGCAGCTATGCATTCCTCACTGATGAAATGTGAGTATGTGAATAAAAGGCTACGCCCTTTGTTAAACCACACTAATTGCTTTTGTCTATCTCTTAAGAGTCTTTTCAGTGGGGGAGGGCAGCGAGTTGCACGTGTGAGCGCACTGAGAGGCGAGAGCTGCAATCTTCGAGGTCAGCTCATTGAACCACGTTTTGTACTTTCACTTTCGATTGAATAAATATCAACTGTAACGTTTCCTTGATGAGATAAAACATCAGAAGGTCTTGCCTGCGGCACAAGCATCGTCTCACCGTCTTGCCAGGAAAACGAGGAATGTCTGCTAAAAAGAAATTCCTGGAGACATGGAAGTCAGTGTTTCCAGTTTTAAAAGTGTCGGTGATGACGTTGATCCTGTTCGTGTTCGAGGAGTTGATGGAAGTAGAATTCACGTGCCCGGCGGACCAGCGATGGATGCGTTTCTACAGCCTGGCGTTCTTCAGTTTTCCCGCCTGTTTCTGGTTCCTCCTCAGCTTGCTCCTCCAGCAGAGCTCCTTCACCGTGTGTCGCTGCAAAGGTGGCTGTCAGTGTTCGCTGTGCTTCTCGGTGCTTGGAAAGGCTGTTCTTCCATCAGTCCTCTGGGTCATAATTCTGCTTTTTGACGGGAGATACCTCGATTGTTTGGCAAATTCGTATATGAATAATACTTCTAACATTGTGGTGGATGGACAGCCTCCGACAGAGGCATATTTGCTGTCACAGGTACGCAAGGTGTTCTGAAAATGCTGTTAAATAGTTTTAAAAAGACTAAGTCAAGAGATCCTATAAGGTAATTTGAAGGAGCAAAACTATCACGTTTGTCAACTTTATTTTTTTTGCAGTCTGGGACTTCTAATTTTGTTTATCCCATTATAACATAAGAACTATAAGTCTTAGAATACAAAGTAGAAACGTACTGTATGAGCTACGCTTGGCCTGGGAAACCTGAGAGCTATAAAATAAATGTTTTTCTTAGGATGACTAATGATCTACTATCTGGTTATGTCCCAATATAGCCTTGTGTTTGTCGAGTATCTAATCTGCAATGCGGCTAGGTCTTCACACCGTGACCATAACTCCTGTAGTCTGGTTTTATAACTGATTAAAGGACTACAAAACTCCTAATGCAAAGGAAACAAGCATTGGCATAGCCAATAGGTCTCGCTTTTGGGACCTTAAAAGTGTTTAGTTATCCAGCACAATATCCTTGGTGCAACAACATCAACTGTTGCATGGCTAAACACTTATAAGGTCCCAAAGGCGAGACCTATTGGCTATGCCAATGCTTGTTTATATTACTCGGGTCACCCTAGCACTTTGCATAGTGGGATACCTAACTAAGCTCTTACAATGTTGGAGGCAAAATTAAAAGCGCCACTCCTGTTCATTTGAAAGCTACAACTGGGAAAATAGGCCAATTAGACGCTATATCACACTATTCCAATTACTGTTCTCCTGACTTAGTAAAGCCAATGTCCTCACTGCCCATAGCGTCACTACCCGGCTCTTTCTTCAGTGACTCCAGAATACCATACAAAGAGGAACCACTGAAAGTGAAACCCAACAGGTAATAAGAGTTTAATGAAATTAACAAGAGGAGTGGCACGACGTGTTTAAACTAAAGGATTGAGTTATGGCGCTGGTGTGAAATGTGAGGAGCTACCCCGAAAGGGAAGCGTCGTTTATCATCCATCTTGAAAGATCGCCCCTCACGATAGGAAAAATACGATGCAAAGAACCACATGAGTAACACCTCTGCAGAATTTTCCCTAGCAGCTCGTTAAACGAAGCAGAAATGTGTTGTTTGTGTCGGGATCACTGTCAGGGACATTGTACGTATACAAAGATTTTACCATAATCATACAGCCAACCCAAATCTTCTTGTGGCACCCACCAGGATTACAACCAATCACATACGAGTAAACATATTCTATTAGTGGCTGGAACCTGTAGAAATCATGGATTAGTTGGAGATTGCTTGTGGCAAGATTGGCCAAATGTTTTTTGGTTGCGTTATTCATTGGTTGAGGAGGCTCGGAGACTGTACTCTAGTTTTGGATTGGATGGGAAAATCCTGCCAACTGCTTCTCAAAAATGCTTCTTGAGTGTACGTGATCGCGCACGTCACGGGCACCGGATAAAATTGCAGTGCAGCCGTTCGAGCTCTTGGCCTCCTCCGACTCAGCTAACTCTAAGCCAGGTAGGAAGGCACGGGGAAGAATGTATCTGGTTTCCAGGAATCATAGGCTCTTGTTGTTATTTTGATTAATTAAAATGTTGACGGGCATGAATGGTAGCTTCCTCAGTCCCCCTTCCCCAAACTCCATTGGTAATCTGTGCCCCCCACTTGCCCCCCCCATCACCGCAGGAACTGTACTTAAAACGGAAGGCGCATATTTGTATTGCACCCTACCCGTGGATGGGGAAACAGGTGACTAGTTTAGTCTTGTCACTGTCTTACCTTTCTTTGAAATGGACAGTATTCTAATTATTTTTGTGTATACTTTCGTTTTGTTCCTTGTGATCCTTTCATTTGCTTCGGGCACAGTAAACAGCGTTACGGAAGCCCTCTGAATAATTTATTACAGCTAATGTGCCGTGTTTGCAGTACAGTCTGTACAGGAGATGAGAACAGTGTGCTTAAATATTTTTTCTGGCGTAGCAGAGCGCCCTGGAAAATGTATAACGGTTTCCAATGGAGTGTGATCAGTGACCTAAGTTACTCTAGTAGAGTACCTGTTTGCTACTTACAATTCCTGCTGCTATTCGATTAAATGTATTACGCAATTGCGGAACGGTGCAGGTACGCTAAGTTAGGAAATAAATTGGTGCAGGTGCTCAGTACATCTCCGTTAAAAGCGCTGAGTGTTATAGAGCAGCTCTGCCCAGGTACTGCAACAGCAGACGTGGTTGAAGCGGCTATGGTCCAAGATCACTGGCTTCTCTGACTGCAGGGCACAAGTCCTAAACAAGCAATGGCCGAGCGGCCGTGAAACTGACACGGCCGCGCGGCTGCTAAAGTGAAAGTAATCGCGGGGGAAGAGGGAAGCCATATGGCGCCTGATCGCGCGTGCACGCTCGCGTGAACGCAAGCTGGTTGCCAGCAAACTGCTGTTTGCACTTCCAAAACCCGCTTACTAAAACTCTCGCCAGAGCAGCGCATGCGCTGGCTCAGGCGAGACCTAAAAAGCGTAATAAAAATAAACTTGTGTTGGGGGGGGGACGAGGAAGTGCTTCCCTTATTCTGCTCCAGGAGGACTTGAGTGATGCCCACTCAACGCGTTGCGTGCTGAATGAAAGACCCATATGAAACTGCAGACAGAGGGCGCAGTTGGGCCCAGAGGTGAACGTAGTTAGGGGATGTCTAAGAAGCTGCAGCGCCTCGGGGGAGGCGACGGACCCCTGTGCAAGCACCTTCGATGTTTATCATTAGGGCTAAGCACAGGGGAGACCCGAGGAGCAACTCTTACGGATGCAAACCGAGGTGCGTGACGCAGGAGCCTTCGACAAAAGGATAACAAAAAAAGAATAAATACAAATTGAGATGAAAACGTTTTTATATAGTGCACAGTTTATTTGATGCACATCGAATCAAACTCATGACCATTTGGAAACAGGGCACCTGAGAGGGAGGGCGAGGGTGAGACAGGCAGGGGAGAGAGAGTAGAGAAATGTAAACAAGCGCGCGCGACCACGCTAATTAGAAACAGTATTAGAAGATAATTTGCAAGGGGGGCGAAATTTCTACTGCCTAGGGGGCCTCCACAGGGTTTAATCCGGCACTGGGATGGCTGTATGTGTTTGCCCGTGTAGAAGAGAGGGTGCGTGAGTGGCACCCTCTACCCCCCCCAACCCCTCCCCACTACTCCTCATTACAAGCAGCCACTGAAAATCTGAAGTACACCAAATGGGAAATATTAGTTTTTGCCATATGTGGCCCCAGAGGCATTTTTTTGTCCTCAGTGAAACCACAGTGCTGCCAGAGGTCTGGGCCAGGGCGCCGCTCTCGCTGACATCATTTACCCATCGCCACACTTCGGGAGCTGTTTACTCTCCTCTCAGCAGCCTCTATCAGACCTGGGATCTACGACATGCATCAAGCCAACATGAAAGGGCCGCTCGCGCCGAACCTCGGAGCTGCTGTCACACCTCTTATCAGCCAACCGCGGACTCCCGGGCAATTGTCTCGTGAATGACAAATGCTCGCGGCGGCGCTTCAGCTGGGAGCGGGAACATAACGCGTCCGATAAAATCCCCTTGTAACTGTCAAAAACAGATGAAGATTGTTTGGCTGACGCTCTGCAAATAAGATCTTGTGGAGTCGGATAGTAATATTTTTGCAAAACATACTTGGGGCGGGTGCCTCGCAGTCCGCTGGTCCCTGAATGAAAACTCCACAATGAATGCATACCGTAACAAGCGCGCGCTCGCACTGCATAGATGGGGGCTGCAGCGGGAGAGAGAGGCGGAGGGAGTTGTGGGCGCGCGCGCTGCGCGCGAAAGCACTTAATGAGCCATGACGGCTCCTAACTGTAGCAGATGGCGGCTGTGCGCGTTCACGCGCACATGCACGCAAGCTTTAGGCCACAAGCAAAAGCTTGTGGTCGCATTTCTGAAACCCACTACTAAATGTCTCGCCAGACCAGCGCATGCGCTGGCTCAGGCGAGACCTAATAATGGACTGTCAGAGCTATGCGCACAAGGGACTGGGAAGCTTGGGAGCTCTGTGTGATTGGATGGGATTTTTTATTTAATTATTTAGTTGTTTTTGTAATGTTCTAACTTTATACAATAGGGGCTGCGTAGCACTGATGATGCAGATGGTCATAAGTTATTGAGTTTCCCTCTAACCTAACTAGTAGTCTTTAAGACCATGAGTGCAAGAGAAGAATATTCTCATGGGAGCATTCAAATTCAGGTACAGAATTCTTCGGTTGCCCCAATTCATTTATAAGTAGCTCATCCTGTTCAGGAATTTTCTTTGAATTGTGTGGCTTGTGGTCCTTGTGTATTAATGGGTTAATCAGGACTTCAAACACCACTTTGAAATTTGAAAAAAAACCTGGACTAGAATACAATGGTGGCCAGCATAGATAGGCAAGGGGATATAAAATATTTTTTAAAACTTACCTTATTGCCACTGCGTCTCTCCAGCCTCTCCTCCTCATCCCTCTGCACAGCAGGAGCAGGAACCAGGAAGCTCCTGGGCTCCCCTGACCAATCACAACTCTGCAGTGCAGCATTGTGATTGGTAAGCACCCAGGATCCCCATAGCCAATCACAACGCTGCAATGTGCCAGTGCAGAATAATATGATGGCGGATTGGAATTCAAGGCATCTTAGCGCTACCAAACTTTAGAACAAGACAGAATATATGGGTTCTATGATGATCCTAGCATAGGCCTACATGATAACTTATGTTCATGAGGGGGCGCTAGCGAGCCGGCAAGCAACCTCTGTGAGGCTCCTGCTGCTTGGGCCTATATCCGCAATAATCCTGGTGCGAGACCGGCCTTAGCTGCCATAAGTTATGGGAGAGCAGCGGAGAGTAGCCCTGGTACACCTGGCAACGGTCTAACGGCGTAACTGACAGCACAAAAGCCGCACTCTGACTGCTGCGATATATGCTGCCAGGACAAGATGGTGGGCACCAGATAGATATCATTATCCTCACAGAAACTTGGCTCAACCCTTCGTCCACTCCAATTCTTGACCTCTTGGTGCCCCCCACCCACGACATAATTCGTCTTGACAGAGTTAAGAAGCTGGGTGGTGGCCTAGCTTGTATACATCGGAGCACGCTTGCGGTCTCCCTTTCAGAGTCCTCTTCTCCAGTAACTTGCGAATACCTTTGTCTCAACATCTCTAGTAACAATCATCTGGTTTGCAAACTACACACATTCTATCACCCCCCAGGCGACAATCTCCCCTTCATTGAACAATTAATGGAAATCATCTCCGGCAATGTTGACTCAGTCCAGTCCCACATCTACCTTGGGGACTTTAACCTTCACTGGTCTAACACTAATGACCAAGCAGTCTCATGCCTCAATTCCTTCTTGGATGACCACGAACTGATTCAACATTGTGACCAGCCTACTCACATTAAAGGGGAAACTTTAGACCTCATCATCTCCAAAGGTCATACCATCTCATTGGATTCCATCATACCATGTGATTGGTCGGACCATCACATCATTTCCTTCCATATTAACTCTGAGGTCTATCAGAGTAAGGCTAAAAAAACCAAACCAAAGATTTGGAAAAGGGACATCAGAGATATCAACACAGCTGACCTAGCAACCCTCTGTAATCAGGCCCTCTCTCCCCAATTGGACATACTTGAGGTCCATGCTCTCACAGACTTCTACAACTCTTCTATTTCCAACATCATGGATTCTATGGCCCCACTCCAACAAAAAAATGCACCTGCAAAAATATCTAAACCTTGGTTCAATGGCAACCTAAACTCGGAACGTCGCAATCTAAGGGCCATAGAACGTTCCTGGAGAACCACTCCATCTGCGGACCATCTAAAAAACCTTAGAGCAGCCTGAAGTTCGTATAACAAACAAATCAAGACAGCGAAGGCGGAGTATTTCAGATCCCAACTTAACCAAGCGGCTAATCGACCCAAGAAACTGTTTGAACTGGTTAAACAACAATCGGTGGTAGCCCCTAACCGATCGGCCTCGGAAGTCAGACCTCCCTCATGTGATGATCTGGCTGCCTTCTTTACTGAGAAAACTAGACTTATTAACATGGATCTGGAAACCAGGAGGGCTCTACTGCTACCTAATGAACCTGCACTCCCACTGGCCGTACTAGACAAGACAGCACCATGTAGCTGGGGTATCAAGAACAACGCTTCCTGGGACACCTTTACCCCCTTCAATGAAAATGATATCAAAAAGGTTCTTCGGAGTATCAACCCATCTAATCACTTCAGTGACCTGTTACCACCTACCATCTTCAAAGTGATTAAGGATGAAATCTCCCCATTCTGGACAAAGATCGTCAATGCATCTCTGTCACAAGGCACGATCCCAGAATGCCTAAAAGAGGCTCAGGTAACACCTATATTAAAAAACCCACAGCTGACAGTACAGATCTTAACAACTTCCGACCTATCTCCAGCATCCCCACTCTAGCCAAACTCCTTGAAAAATGCGTCCAGTCACAACTATGTGCGCACATCAAAAATTTCCATCTCCTGGACCAACACCAATCTGGCTTTCGTAGTGGGCACAGCACAGAATCGGCTCTTACCCACGTGATGGATGACATCTTAATAATGCTTGACCGAAATGAATCCTGCCTCCTTATCCTACTTGACCTTTCCTTCGCATTTGACACTGTCAATCATGACAACCTCCTATTCATTCTGGAGCATAGGATGGGCCTTTCTGGTCAGGTGCTGCATTGGTTCTCGTCCTTCCTGCAGCACAGGACCCAAAGAGTTAAAGCGAACCACTCTCTCTCCCAGGCATCCCCAGTCAGCATGGGGGTTCCCCAAGGGTCCTCCTTATCTCCCATTCTCTTCAATTTGTTCCTGGAACCATTAGCTAATGTTCTAAAATCATTGGACATTCGCTTCCATATGTACGCAGACGACACCCAACTCTATCTGAAAATCTCCTCCCCGGATGATATCACTTCACTCAACTCCACCCTACTGATGACCCAAAACTGGTTAACTGAGAACCACCTACTGCTAAACACCTCCAAAACTGAATTCCTCCTCATTTCTCCCCCGAAACATACTCCTAAAATCGACCTATGGATGAACCAACTCACCGCCTTCAACTGCTCCCCCGCATTATCGACTCAGCTAAATCTCTAGGAATTACCCTGGACAAGCATCTGAATATGAAGACTCACATTAGCAACGTGTGCAAGGGAGCTAACCACCTTCTGAGAACACTCAGGAATCTCAAACCTTTCCTACCTCAAGCAGATTTTAAGCAAGTGGTCCAAGCGCTTGTCTTGCCGAGACTTGACTATGGCAGTGCTACGCTATGTGGCCTCCCCAAATACACTTTGGCCCCCCTAAAGGCTTCACTGAACGCGGCGGCCAGATTGATTACGGGCACTAAGCGAAAGGCACACATCTCCCCGGCTTTAAAATCTCTAAACTGGCTACCTTACGAAGCTAGAATTCAACTGAAGATTGCCTGCCTATCACACAAAGCCCTCCACTTCAGAACCCCCATCTACCTTGCACAAAAACTAGAACTATTCGGAGGGGGTAGACTGTCAAGGAGTGCAAATTCCCTCCTCTTAAAACCACAGATCTTCCGCAAAAAGAGAACATGCCAACGAGCCTTCTCTGGCTCTGCTCCAAAAATTTGGAACTCTCTTCCACCTGAAATTCGGAGGATCTCTTCCAAGGATGCTTTCAAACTGGAAGCAAAAAGATTCCTCATGAATAAGTTCTTACCTTAACATGAGGGACATTTGTTAGCTCTAAGCGCATCGGACATACCATAGAATTTGTTATTATCCCTGTATATGTTTATTATTTTGTTTTGGTTATTATTCCGGTACATGATTATTGTATTTACTCCCCTTAAGTCATTATGCCCCATCGTCTAGCCCATTCTTTGTTCACCCAGGTGTATAAATGATCTGGTAGGTGTTCACCATCTGATTCAATGCCTATTAGACTCCCCATTTGACTCATGTTTTGATTATTGTTTTGGTATTGTTTTTTATTCCTGTATATGATTATTGTACTTACTCCCCTTATGACACTATGCTCCATCGTATAGCCCATTCCCCGTTCACTCAGGTTTATAAATGATCTGTTATGTGTGCACTATTTGATTCAATGCCTATTAGATTCACCATATTAGACTCATGTTTTGATTTGTTACCTCCTTTTCCCTCAAATTGTAAAGCGCTCTGATATCCTTCGGGATCAAGTTTGCGCTATATAAAACTTTATAAATAAATAAATAAATACCAAACTTTAGAACAAGACAGAATATATGGCTTCTATGATGATGCTACCATAGGCCTGCATGATAACTTATGTTCATGAGGAGACGCTAGCGAGCCGGCAAGCAAGATGGCCGCACCTCTGTGAGGCTCCTGCTGCTCGGGGCCTATATCCGCAATAATCCTGCAGCGTTGTGATTGGTCTGAGCGCCATGGTTCGGCACTCAGACATGGACTGGGGCCTGGCCATGTTCTCCACGCAAGCTGTAATGCAGCCTGCATGGAGAACATGCAAAGTGCGCATGACTGTTTGGACTGCCCGAGAGGGCCGGCCAAGCAGTCATGCCCACTTGGAGTGGGCAAACCACTCCTCCCCTACCCTACTCTGAGAGCAGAGCAGCCCCGCCTGCGCGTAAAGCAGGTGGAACAAATAAAATGATAATAACATTGTTATTATCATTTTATTTTTCCTTTGCTTACACTGCTTAAAAGCAGTGGGGCGATGCTTCTCCGCCTAAGCGGAGGAGCCGCCACTGCTAGAATACCTGGAATTGGGTAAATTGAGAGCTCGCTAAGCATTGGGTGATTCAAATTGTATTTAGTAGGTCCCAGCCCCTTCCTGATCACGGGGGATGTTGTGGTATCTTCACATGATGTACTAACATAATTCTCAAATTACCCATGAGCAAGGCACAAGCAACCCTGCCAAGTTTCCCAAGTCCACGCACGATGTGCTACTCCAGTTCAGGTTTTTTCTTTGAATTCTAGGACTTGTAGTATAGTTTGTTCTATTAAGAAACAGGATGACTAAAAGTCCCAGCATTCAAAAGAAAAAACGCAGCCTGAAGTAGCACATCACACAAGGACCTGGGAAACTAGACAGATATACACAAGTTGGTTTTGAGTGTGGGTGCGGTGTCACCTTATGCCCCAGACCGGCAGCTGCTTGCATTTACAAACACTGTATGCATGCAACCTGGCCTCGGGAGTTTTTAAAAGCTCTTCCCACTGGCAGCATCCCATTTATTTGTGAGAGAAGCCAGTGTTTGTTATCTTTGAATCTCTTAATTGACAAGGAACAATGAACTTCACACCATTAACCATTCTGTAACTGCTGATCTTCAAATGTGAATGCACTTTTGTGCTTGGAAGCTGAATAAAGAACATCAGCAGGAAACAAAATGCATTAGCACTAAGTTTGGTTGTTTAAAAAAGAACAAAAAAACTACAGCAGTATATTTTATTTACTCTCGGAAAGCATTCTAAAAATGTATTACAAAGTTACACAGGTTTTCTTTTAAAACAGTGCCACTTTCAGTCACTTCTGAGCTCAAATGCATACTGTTACGTAAAACAAGCGTTGGCAAAGCCAATAGGTCTCTCCTGTGAGAACTATTGGCTTTGGCACAGCCATGCTGTACAGCAGTGTCGATGCTTTGCATTATGGCTAAAACTAATTTAAAGAAGTGCTATGACGGTGCCAGGGCTGATGCGCTTTAAAAAAAAAAAAGTGCATTAGCGCTGGATGCATCATGATCCTTTTTTATTAATATTTTTAGCCATGCTGCACAGCAACCATGCTGCTATACAGCGTGGCATACAAATCATTGCCAGAGTTGGCAATAGTAAACATAGCTACAGATGACAAGAGGTTAATCAAGGACAACAGGGAAGAAGAAAAAAAGTTGCAGCGCTATCAGCGGAAGAAAAGCAATCAAACTAAAGTAATCAGCACTTGGTCTATGCTCCAGTCAAAAGAAGAGGAAGTGAAGCCAGCATGCTCTGTCCAATAAGAAGGCAGCAAACAATTGTGACAATGAAGCAAATGAATGTTAAGCTACGGGGGCGTGGACTGCAAGCCCCCTGTATACAATATCTCTAGCATGCGAGTGCACATACAGCGCATACAGTGACGGCACCTCGAGAGAGTGCTGCGGGGCGGTGGGGTGGGGGAGGGCAGGGTGGGGAGAACTCGGAATACGGCCCAACGGAGTTAAGTAAATAAATAAATAAATAAAACGAACTACATTGCGCGCGCTGCATCGCCATTTGGCGTTGCAGCGCGCAATGTAATTTGTTTTATTTATTTATTTATTTACTTAACTCCGTTGGGCCGTATTCCGGAGTTTACTACCCCCCCACCCTGCCCCTCCCTGCCCCGCCCCACTGCCCCGCAGCACTCCCTCGAGGAGCTGCCACTGAGCGCATATGCTGTAGCAGGCGAGACCTAATATAAAAATGTATTTTTAATTTATTTGTGATTGTTACCTTGTTTTTCTATAACATGCGCAGTTTCATTTCAAGTGACCAATATTATAAGAGCATGGTGTCACTTCTTGTGACATCATTGAGAATTGCATGTGCTTATTAGTCTCCCCACTATTTTGCTTAGGACATTTACCCTGTCCATGAGTGAGTAGCTCATCCAGTCCAGTCTTTGCTTGCACGTTTGGGCTTATAGTCACGGTTTTATAGTCAGTCTGCATGGACATGAAAAACTTGAGAGACGTACTAATATAGCACTGGACAGAGGGACTGTACACAAGGATTCTGAGAAATCCTGCCTTATTAATATATATCATTATTATCACAGCCATTGTTTACGGCTCAAAGTTTTCTTGTGATTATCTAATGTATTCTGGGTATTGTAGTTATTGATCTCTGTTGTACTAGAAGCAAGACTTCTACCCATTGAACTTGTTAGAGTAACACGGCTGAGAATGCTGATTTTTGGATCGAAAGCCGAGGACCGCGAACAGTATATGTGTGTTGGTATGGAATGAGGTGGCCACACAGGGTGTGGTAAAAGTGGCTGCACACTCCGGTCTACGCCCGCTGCCCTGACACATGGTGCGGCTTACTGTGACTCTCTGATGTTTCTCCTCTCTCTACTAAAACCTTCTGAAGCACCAGCCTCTACCGCCGTGCACCATATGGCCTGAGTCTAGCCTAACTCTAGGTTCCCTCCGCCTGTTGCAGCTGTTACATGGAGATCTGGGGTGCCTGGCCTTGTAGTCTGTATTTGCTCTTTAACCCCTTGGGTATGATGCGTGGTTTGTTCTTTGGGGCATTAAGCTTGGTCATTCAGTGTCCGAAGGGGAGCAGCCTGTGCTCCGCAATATCTTTACCCTGCCAGACTAACTATGCTCCATATAAAGCTGCCATATACCGCGGCAACAATGCGCCCCCGCCACTCTGCCCATCTTTGCTTACCCTGAGCCTTCCGATTCAGCCTGTGCTCAGCTTACTCCTTGATCATCAAGGGTTCCGGGGGCACCACCGTCCGCGCTGACCCACGTGGTGTGAGACCTGACGAGCCGGCTGTCTACCCTCCTGGAAGGAGCTCCCGGTCAGAATGTCTTGCTCATGGTGCCCCTGCCGCCATCTTCACCTGGTCACCGCCGTTCTGGCTACAGCTGCTGGTATGTCCAGGCACGTGTTCTCCTGGTTCTTGTTGATCGCCACCCCGCAATGCTAGCGCTTCTTCGGTAGAGTGCGAGTGTGATTGTGGCTCGCTCAGCAGCATGTCGGCCTTCTGCCTTTTGATATCATCTCCCGGTAAACGTTGTTCTGTTCCTCCTGCGCGGGCGTCCACGGCGGTGGCGACATCAATTTTCTTATGGCGGCATTCACTTCTCCTTCCTGCAAGGGGGGGGGGAGGTTGTGCTGATCTCGGGCCTCGTGTCCCTATTTAACCCCCCTGTTGGAAATGGCCCTTTTTGCAGGGTTATCCCCAAACTTTTTGCTTCTTCCTCTTCCTTTTTCCTGACCTGTGGTTGTTGGCTTTAGGACTCTGGGCACTTTACCACTGCTGATCAGTGCTAAAGTGCATATGCTCTCTGTGTAAATTGATGTTGTGATTGGTTCTCCCTGATTGGCATATTTGTTTCACCAGTAGGTCCCTAGTAAAGTGCACTAAGTGTGCCAGGGCGGGTGAAACAAATGCTACTAGTGGGCATGCAGCACTGATTGTGCCACCCACATGAGTAGCCCTGAAAAGTTGTCTCAGGCCTGCCACCGCAGTGCCTGCGCGCAGTTTGTTAACTGCCATTTTGATCTGGCCAGTGTACCCACTTGCCAGGCCTTACCCTTCCCTTTTCTTACACATAGGACACCCCTATGGCAGACCCAAGGTACCCCCCTGGGCAGGGTGCTGTGTATGGGAAAGGTAGGACATGTACTGGTGTGTGTAACATGTCCTGATAGTGAAATACTGCCAATTTCGTTTTTCACTATTGAAAGGGTATCTTGCGCATAGGACAGAATGGGGAATACACTGTAACATTTTTACAAGCATATCTTCCCATAGGAGTAAGATAGAAAATTGGAGTCTGGTATCCCTGAACTCAGAATTTAATAACACATGTTTTAGGAAGGAGGGTTTTTAAATTCTGTGTTTGAAAATAGCACTTTTAGAAAGTGGCTGTTTTCTTGTCCAACCTTCCTGTGTGCCTCTGCCTGTTTGTGGATTGACTGTCTGGCTTTGGAGTGACAGGGGCTGGGGTGGCTCCAGGAGTCTGGGTGAGTCAGCCCTAGGCTGAATAGACCGAACTGCATTTGGAGTGGTGGGAGGAGTAGCACCTGTACCTGACTAGGGCTGTGCCTGCCTTCCACAAAAGACTGGCTCCACCTCCTGAGGTGTGTCTGAAGACCCTGGCCCACACTGACAAAGGAAGACGTTGTGCACTGGCAGAGTGCACCCAGAACTGGTTTGGACTGGGTTCAGGACCCCTTACACAAAGAAAACAAAGACATTTTGGGGTATAAATTTTAGAGCTGAAACCCCTGAACTTTAGACTACTTCCTGATCAAGAGGAACCTTTGCCAAAGAGGACAGCTGAAGAGACTGAGGAGAAGTACTGCCCTTGCTGTGTGTCTGGGGTTGGCCTGCAGTTTGCTGTTTCTGCTGAGGGGAGGATAAAGGGACTTTGCTGTGTGCTGTGCCCTCCCTGCTTGAAGAAGGACTTTGCTGTGTGCTGTGTCCATCTGTGACTGAAGAGAAAAGTCTCCAAGGGCCTGAGCGAGCTGGCCTCCTGTTGTGGAAACTCAGGGACACCAAAGTTTCCCCCATCATCTCAGCAACGCTGTGTGCGTGTGCTTGTTCTGCAGCTGAGACTGTCGTAAGGTCTGCTGTGCCCGTGTGTCTGAGCATAGCCGTGACCGCATGGAAGCCTGCAGCGTAATCATCGTAACGCTGCGACACTGATCACCGCCCCGGCCCGAGCCGTCAACTGAGAGGAGCTGCGAGTGTCTGTCACCGCCGCCCACCCAAGCCGTGAAGTGCAAAAGGATCACTGCGAGCCGTCCACTGAGAGGAGTTGCGAGGGCGTGTTACCGCCGCCGGCCCGAGTCATCTGTCTAAAATCAAGAAAAGAGAAGAGGCGCCGTGACCCGATCATCTGTGAAGGCGTCGCCTAGCAACCAGGATTCCCCCAGCGAGGAACAGCTGTTGCTACCGTAGCTGCCAGCGGGACGTCGGGCCGCGAGGAAGAGAGCGAAGAAGCAACCCCCAGGTAACGCTCGGACTCAAGTCCCGAGCCAGTGCGCGTGTCACTGCCTGGGGCAGGTTGTGTGTGTCTGAAGAGACGGCTACGATCTTCATTTTGTAACGAAACCTCTGCGTTGGATAACTCTGTCGGCCCGTACCTGCCCTAAGTAGCGTGGCGGTACCGGGGCCCGTGCTTGTGCATTACCTCTTCATCTCCAAAGTCTCTGGGGGCATATCCTTGCACGCGCTGTCCACGGAGTCAGCAAGTCCTGTGGTGAGAAGTCCACAATCACGAGGGCACTGTCTGCCGGTGCCGAAGAGAACTGGGCTCGTGACATTTTTTTATTCAACCATACAAAGGAATATAATTCTGCAAGTTATTTTTGATAACATCTTGAAACATCGATTACACTGACTACGCATATGTTGGATTTTTGTCGTTTTGGTCTTGTCAAAGTTTAGATAAAGATACTTTTATTTTTCTAAGCTGGTGTGGTGTCCATTTGTGGTGTTATCACTGTGTTACTGTGATTGCTAGTACAAATACTTTGCACATTGCCTTGGGGATAAGCCTGTCTGCTCGTGCCAAGCTACCAAGGGGGTGAGCAGGGGTTATCTAGAGTGTGTTTCCCCCTTACCCTGACTAGAAGCAAGGGTCCCTATTTGGTCACAGGTACCTACCTTTGCCAACTAGAGACCCCCAGTTCTAACATTGGTGGTCAGCGGTGAGGATTTGAACTTGTATTTGTACTTGACCCACAGTGATTGGTGTACATCACTAGTTTAGCGCAGACCACTACGCAGCCACATACTATGCTTTGTTTTTGGTTCTATTTTTGAGTGACCCTTAAAGCATCCACGCATCATGTCTCAGAAGAGTAAACCAGCAAGTGAGGTTGCAGAATTGGAATTTGATATTGAGGCATTGCTTACCTACAAAGTAGATCAACTGAAACAATTTTGCAAAAATTTTGGATGTCCCATGAGGAGCAGCTCTAAGAAGGAGGAGCTGCAGAAGGCCTTAAGGGCCTGGTGGGAGGCCAGAGAGGCTGAGGAGACAGGTGATGCCAATGTGGATGAGGATGCGCAAGGGGATGGTTTCATATCACAGGATCTGCCTGTGGGCAGACCAGCCTCCAGGGCTGGCAGCAACCATTCCGGTAGGAGCTTTTCCCCAGAGGAGCTGCAGGAAAATCAAAGGGTCAGAGAACATGAGCTGGGAGTTTTGAAACTCAAGGCTCAGGCAGAGGAAAAGAAGTTGCGTATTGAGAGAGAAAGGATGGCAGAGGAGAGCAAGAAGATGTATGCCCTGGAAGAAATGAAATTGACCTTGGCACATGAATTAAGAATGAGGGAGCTTGATTTGAAGCTCGAGAGGCTTGAGGCCATGAGTGTCTTAGCCAAGAAAGAGGGAAAGTGTTTAGCTCAGGAAGTGAGCTTTGCTTAGTTGGAGGTGGAGTCCAGCTCAGATGGTGGCAGCAAAATGGTGTTATTTAGTGCTGAGGGAGAAGTGCACACACCCAGAGATGTGGCTCCTGACTTGAGGGAGGGGGTTAACATACACCAGGGGGTTCAGGTTTATGAGATAGCGCCAGTGGTGTGCAGTATCCCTGAAGTAGATTGGGGAACTGACACAGGGGATCATATTCCTAGTGGTGGGAGGGACACTCTACTGACTCTAGATGAGAGATGCAGGGAGAGGGGTTCCCCCATGGTAGAAGTCCTGGTGTGTGAGTGTGGAGACCGCCCAGAAGAGTGTGGGTTGAGTGACAGAGACAGTCAGACACTGTCTTGCCAATCTCAGGATAGTGGTGTGGGGTACTTGTGTGAGGCACTGGATGGTGAGGCAAAGGGTAGCTTGGTTAACAACTGTGGGGGGCTGTGTGATTCATTTGTTGGAGAGCATATTTTAAGTCCCTGTTTTCCAGAGCTATGCCAACACCCGGTGGAGTGTGAGTTCTCTGATTCCAGGGAGCTTGCGCGGGAGGCAGACTTCCTGGTGGATTCCAGAGGGTCTGAAGAAGCTTTTGGGAGTGACCCTAAAAGGAGTGGCTCAGGTATCTTCCAGCCCAGAGTGGTGGGAGAGGTTCAGAGTAGCCCAGCTAGGTCCCGGTGTAGTGGGAGGGGTGTAGGGGCTCACGTCCTGTCTCCGCGGAGAAGGAGTGAGAGTGGGCTGTGTCCCAAGGTGCCCGAAACTCAGTCTCAGGGCCTGGATGGTTCCTTAAGGGAACACCAGGTGGGGAGCCTAGGCTGTACTAGTAGACCATTTGAGGGGGATCTCCTAGTGTCAGGAGAACCTGGAGCGTCTGTAAACAGAGTTCCAGCTGTTCTGGTGTCTGGCAGTACCGCTCCTAAGTGGAGGGTGCATAAGTCCAGATGGAGGGGTGAGAGGGGGAGAGAGTCCCCAGTGGAAGAACCAGTGGGTCGGGCCAGCCATAAGGGCTGTGTCTCCTAGGAGTGACCATGGTGACACCACTTCTGTCGTGGGGGGTCTTCACGCACTGTCAGATGGACAGGGGTCGGGAGATCAGCACCAGGCAGACTGTCACACAACCCATGAGGTATGTGTTACCCTCAGGGGAAAGCTGTGTGCGCCCCCGGAAGTCCTGGTGTGCCAGGCAAGTGTTCAACCGCAGGGTTTAGACCCTGGGTTGGGAGGCCAGGTTCAGGTTCTGCCTGATCTGGAGGGAAGGACATCTGTAATCAGTGTCCCTACCATTTTGTCTTCTAGGGGTACCCCTCCAGGTGGGAGGGTGCAGAACTCTGGAAGGGGGTGCAGAGGGAGGGAGTCCTCACCTCTGACCCCAGTTCAACCTGAGGGTTTAGATCCTAGGTTGGGAGACCAGTTGCAGGAGAGAGGTCCTGAACTGGTGGGAGAGTTGTGTTCTGAGGATGCCTTTCCTGGGAGGAGAGTGCGGGACCCCAGAAGGAGAGGTAGGGGGAGGAGAGCCTCGCCCGTGACCTCTGGTCAGCCTGAAGGTGCAGACCCTGGGCTGGTGGGCCAGTGTCAGGATGCCATACCTGACTTGGCAGGAGGGAAAGTGAAGAAAAAGTGCCAGGCACCTGGGGCTACTGCCCCCCACTTTCTGATGCTACAGAGGTTAGAGAGGCCTGACAGGCATGAGGCCTGGCTCTCATCACGGACAGCTGTCAGTGGCCACTGTGGCTGCCTGTCCTGGTGGACAGAGTTGCCCCTGGGAGGGGGACAGGAGTCACACCCTGGGGGTGGACTGGGCCACACCGCTGTGTTGGCCATGTGAGTGCTGTCCACCAGTGCGGACATATCTGTGAGCAAAGTTAGTTTAGGCTCTTCACAGATGGGGTCCCAAGGTGAGGAGAAGGGTCCCCCATGGGTTAGCCTAGTGGGCCCTGAGAGTATAGATAGAGGGATCCAACTGGGTTCAGGGAGGCGTAGAACAAGAATAGACCCCTGCTGTTCAGGCCAGGTTCCGTGTTCTATCGCCCCAAGCAGGGAATCCCATCCAGGTATCGATTGGTCTACCCTGGCTTTAGGCTGGAAGGGGGTTGTGTTGGAAATTGCCCTTTTTGCAGGGCTATCCCCAAACTTTTTGCTTCTTCCTCCTACTTTTTCCTGACCTGTGGTTGTTGGCTTTAGGACTCTGGGCACTTTACCACTGCTGATCAGTGCTAAAGTGCATATGCTCTCTGTGTAAATTGATGTTGTGATTGGTTCTCCCTGATTGGCATATTTGTTTCACCAGTAGGTCCCTAGTAAAGTGCACTAAGTGTGCCAGGGCGGGTGAAACAAATGCTACTAGTGGGCATGCAGCACTGATTGTGCCACCCACATGAGTAGCCCTGAAACGTTGTCTCAGGCCTGCCACCGCAGTGCCTGCGCGCAGTTTGTTAACTTCCATTTTGACTTGGCCAGTGTACCCACTTGCCAGGCCTTACCCTTCCCTTTTCTTACACATAGGACACCCCTATGGCAGGCCCAAGGTACCCCCCTGGGCAGGGTGCAGTGTATGGGAAAGGTAGGACATGTACTGGTGTGTGTAACATGTCCTGATAGTGAAATACTGCCAATTTCGTTTTTCACTATTCAAAGGCTATCTTGCCCATAGGACAGAATGGGGAATGCTCTGTAACATTTTTACAAGCATATCTTCCCATAGGAGTAAGATGGAAAATTGGAGTCTGGAATCCCTGAACTCAGCATTTAATAACACATCTTTTAGGAAGGAGGGTTTTTAAATTCTGTGTTTAAAAATAGCACTTTTAGAAAGTGGCTCTTTTCTTGTCCAACCTTCCCGTGTGCCTCTGCCTGTTTGTGGATTGACTGTCTGGCTTTGGAGTGACAGGGGCTGGGGTGGCTCCAGGAGTCTGGGTGAGTCAGCCCTAGGCTGAATAGGCCGATCTGCATTTGGAGTGGTGGGAGGAGTAGCACCTGTACCTGACTAGGGCTGTGCGTGCCTTCCACAAAAGACTGGCTCCACCTCCTGTGGTGTGTCTGAAGTCCCTGGCCCACACTGACAAAGGAAGAAGTTGTGCACTGGCAGAGTGCACCCAGAACTGGTTTGGACTGGGTTCAGGACCCCTTACACAAAGAGAACAAAGACATTTTGGGGTATAAATATTAGAGCTGAAACCCCTGAACTTTAGACTACTTCGTGATCAAGAGGAACCTTTGCCAAAGAGGACAGCTGAAGAGACTGAGGAGAAGTACTGCCCTTGCTGTGCGTCTGGGGTTGGCCTGCAGTTTGCTGTTTCTGCTGAGGGGAGGATAAAGGGACGTTGCTGTGTGCTGTGCCCTCCCTGCTTGAAGAAGGACTTTGCTGTGTGCTGTGTCCATCTGTGACTGAAGAGAAAAGTTTCCAAGGGCCTGAGCGAACTGGCCTCCTGTTGTGGAAACTCAGGGACACCAAAGTTTCCCCCATCGTCTCAGCAACGCTGTGTGCGTGTGCTTGTTCTGCAGCTGAGACTGTCGTAAGGTCTGCTGTGCCCGTGTGTCTGAGCATAGCCGTGACCGCATGGAAGCCTGCAGCATAATCATTGTAACGCTGCGACACTGATCACCGCCCCGAGCCGTCAACTGAGAGGAGCTGCGAGTGTCTGTCACTGCCGCCGACCCGAGCCGTGAAGTGCAAAAGGATCACTGCGAGCCGTCCACTGAGAGGAGTTGCGAGGGCGTGTTACCGCCGCCGGCCCGAATCATCTGTCTAAAATCAAGAGAAGAGAAGAGGCGCCGTGACCCGATCATCTGTGAAGGCGTCGCCTAGCAACCAGGATTCCCCCAGCGAGGAACAGCTGTTGCCACCGGAGCTGCCAGCGGGACGTCGGGCCATGAGGAAGAGAGCGAGGAAGCAACCCCCAGGTAACGCTCGGACTCAAGTCCCGAGCCGATGCGCCTGTCACTGTCTGGGGCGGGTTGTGTGTGTCTGAAGAGACAGCTACGATCTTCATTTCGTAACGAAACCTCTGCACTGGATAACTCTGTCGGCCCCTACCTGCCCTAAGTAGCGTGGCGGTACCGGGGCCCGTGCTTGTGCATTACCTCTTCATCTCCAAAGCCTCTGGGGGCATATCCTTGCACGCACTGACCGCAGAGTCAGCAAGTCCCATCGTGAGAAGTCCACAATTACGAGGGCACCGTGTGCCGGTGCGGAAGAGAACTGGGCTTGTGACATTTTTTTATTCTACCATACAAAGGAATATAAACCTGCAAGTTATTTTTGATAACATCTTGAAACATCGATTACACTGATTACGCATATGTTGGATTTTTGTCGTTTTGGTCTAGTCAAAGTTTAGATAAAGATACTTTTATTTTTCTAAGCTGGTGTGGTGTCCATTTGTGGTGTTATCACTGTGTTACTGTGAGTGCTAGTACAAATACTTTACACATTGCCTTGGGGATAAGCCTGTCTGCTCGTGCCAAGCTACCAAGGGGGTGAGCAGGGGTTATCTACAGTGTGTTTCCCCCTTACCCTGACTAGAAGCAAGGGTCCCTATTTGGTCACAGGTACCTACCTTTGCCAACTAGAGACCGCCAGTTCTAACACCCCCCTACCGATTACTAACTTGCCCCCTGATTGGGGGGGCCGCGAGCTACCTTGGGGCGACTAATCCCGGTCTCCCCTCTTTTCGTGGGCTACCGCGACAGGGAGGGAGAGGACTTCGCGCCTCCGGGAGGCGTTTGTCTCAGGCCCCAATTGGGTCCGGCTGCGCCTTCCCAGCCCGGGGTACAAACCATTGTTACCCCGAGCCATTGGGCGATAGGAGGATAAAAGCAGACTTATAACACTATGCATGCAACATAATGACACTGACAAATCTTTTATGGGTATATTATGTTGCAAGTATATTGATTACACACAGTTGGTTAGTTTATGGGGGATTGAGGTGTCAGCGGTGAGTTCGGAGAACAACTTACAGCCTAGAGCTGTCCTGCACAGCCATGCCGGCAAACCCGTTTATTAAACACCTGTGGTCTCACCATACCCCTTCATGAGTACCGGTGCTACAGGGGTGTTATTGACCAGGAAAATTGGCGCCCGTCAAGTTAGCGTCAGTATGCACTTATCTGTAATTTATGCGGTGCAACAGGTGAGGGAAAACACCCTAGAACCCCCAAAATTGTTGGACCCCAGGGCTCGTCAAGTAATAAATATCTTATCCTATGCACATGCTCTAATGTTCAATGAAAGTACTCTGTCATCTAAATCTGGCGCCGAGTACGCGTTCTGTACCGGAACAGAATGCGTACTCGCACCAGATTTGGATGACAGCTTACTTGCTACAGATTTTCCGCTTACTGTGACTTACCACACATTAGTAGTCTTTGGCAAGCCGGAACACACAGGACAAACTACCGGTCCTTAAATTTGAGGTGTTAAAGATAACCACTGGAGATTATATTTTGAATTTTAATGGGAAAAAGGATTAAATGACCAGCCGGGTCGGAATTACAACCGGCAGTGAGGTGATTGAATTTAGAACATACAGAACCAGACAGCCCTGAAGAAGTCGAGGGGTAATCCCCATACGACGAAACACGTGTTGGCTGAGTGTTGTTGAATAAAAGACAGAGAAAAGACCAAAAGAGACATTACTTGCTTTCGTTTTTGTGCACCAACTCTATGATGAACTTTCATTGAACATTAGAGCGTGTGCATAGGATAAGATATTTATACCCCTTCATGACACCACGAGCCCTCTGTACTTAAGGAGACCTTTTTGGCAAAAAATGCTAGTCCTTTCTGGCAGGGGAGCAACACTTAGTAGCTGTCCGCTCTATGTCACCCTGCAGGCGATGTGGCCAGCTTCATTTATTATACACCATTTATTATTAGTCTATTGCAGCTTCATAACTTCGAGTGTTAAGTATGTTTTATGTTTCTGGCAAGCAATATTTCTTATGCAGCAGGCCATGCACTGCAGTGAGGTGCATAACTTGGTGAGTGCGGAAAACTGTTCCGATTCTTATTAAAGTGAATGATAGTTGTTAAATGTAGGCTAAATCTGTGTGTCGGTTGGTGTTGCGCATCATGTGTATCTCTCAATCAATCAGTCTTGCATAGCACGACTTGTTTCCCCGGGGGGGCTCCAGATGCTGAGGTTCTTTGAGACTTGGTCAAAAAGCCATGTCTTGAGCTTCTTTCTGAAGTCTTCCAACAAAGGGGCGGTTCGGTTCGCAGGTGGAGGGGGAGGTCGTTCCATGACTTGGCAGCGAGGAAGGAGAAGAAACGACCTCTGCAGCTGCTCCGACAGATGCGGGGTATGCGTACCAAGGCAAGAGAGGCGGAGCAGAGCTCCCTGGTAGGTCAGTGGAGCGTCAGGCAGTGGTTGATTTAGGCAGGTCCGGAGTTGTGGAGAGCTTTGTAGGCGTGTGTCAAGAGTTTGAAGAGGCATCTTTTCTGGACGGGGAGCCAGTGCAGGCTTTTGAGGTGGGGGGGTGGTGCTGGTTCTTCTGGTGCGGTTGAGGATGATTCTTGCTGGGGTGTTCTGGACAGTCTGGAGGCGGTTGAGGAGTTGTTTGGTGGCCCCAGCATAGAGTGTGTTGCCGTAGACGAGGCGGTTGGATATGAGGTCTTGGGTGACTGTTTCCCTGGTGGAGGTGGGGATCCATCCGAAGATCTTTAGGAGCATGCGAAGGGTATGGAAGCAGGAAGAGGATATGGCATTAAGCTGCTGCTTTATGGTCAGTTGACTGTCCAGGATGATTCAGAGGTTACGTGCGTGGTCGGTGGTGTGGGGCCGAGTTCGCTGGGCCACTAGGTGTCGTCCCAGGAAGAAGGCTTGTTCCTGAAGATGAGTGCTTCCGTTTTGTCCAAGTTGAGCTTTAGGCAGTTGGGCTTCTGCCAGGTGGCCGCAGAGAGTTCGAGGAGGATGAGTGCTGCTGTTTCACCTTAATCGAGGAGGTGTCTGATTTCGTCTGTTGCTGCTTTCAGGGCGATCAGGGCGGTCTCTGTGCTGTGGTTGGATCGGAAACCGGATTGGGAGGCGTCAACCAGATTGTTTTCTTAGAGGTACTCTGGGAGCTGGCAATTGATGGCTTTATCCAGGACCTTGGCGGAGAAAGGGAGTAGCGAGATGGGGGTGGTAATTCTTGAGCTCACTAGTGTCGGACAGGGTTTCTTTAGAAGCGGCTTGACCACGTGCTTCCATGCGTCGGAGATGGTGGCCATGGTGATGGAAGAGTTGAGGATCTCCGTGAGGCTGCTGCTGAAGTCTTTCCTTCCTAGGTTTTTTTTTGTAAATATGTTTATTACATTTTTTACTTTGTTGATACAATCGATAAAGAGATTCCTTCCTTCCTAAGTTGTAGATGTGGTGCGGGCAGGGATCCGTGGGCATCCTGTAGTAGATTGAATTCATGATGGTGGTGGTGTCTTGGATCGAGAGCTGTTTCCAGTCAGTGAGCCCTTGGCTGAAGGTAGCGTCAGTTGGTGTGGGGAGGTGGTTGAGGTCAGTAGGTCGTGGGTTGAAGTTGCTGTTGATGTCTGTGATCTTATGATGGAAGTATCCATCCTGTAACGGATACTTACAGTACTTCTATGTCGCATAAGAATATGGCAACACCGCAGCATTTTGAAACTAGACTAAATGGACTTAGTTCTGGCAGCGCCAGCCGGCAGAGGACCAGATTGCTGCACACTAAAAGTGTATTCAGTATTTGAGTTATGCCCTTGCTTAGGAAGCAGCATGTATGTTCAATCTGAATCTCATGAAAGTGAAACAGAAGTTGCACCTGATCAGTTGTGAGTCTGGTACTTATAGTTCAGAGGACCGATGCACATTGAATAGTTGTCTATTTACACCCATAGACAGGCTTCTAAGCAGACGTGATCACATTTTGGGAATGAATGAAGATTCACTGTAGTAAACATGGAAAGATACTCCAGCCGTAACGTTTCAGGCATACTATGGGGTATGTCATGTGACATCTACTGTTTCCCCAATGTGGAGAACATGCAGGGTAAAATACCTCATTGGGAAAATGCTGCCCACTGTGCAATTGCACTTTTATTATTTTTCTTTTTTCCTATAAGAAATGCTTTTTCACCATAGAGACACCCCTTCTCATATACCCCCAAGAAATTAATTTTCATGGTGTTCCATTGCCGTTTCTACCTTCGTAGGAGAGCTTTTGCTGGAGTACGTCGCCAGCTAGTTCCTGGATGGGAAAGAGCTGGAGAGAAGATTTGATTTTGAATGCCAGTAATCTCAGGAGTTGGTAGGCATTGACAACTCCCAAGGTAAATATAAGCTCAATGCCCCTACCCCATACAGGTATGGCGTGATATTAGGCAGTAGTAAACTATTTTTGCCAGGCAGATATCCCTTTGTAGATAGCCGACAGACATAAATGGAGACATTTCCGGTTCCAGTGGCATTTTGATTCGAACAACAGGCTTTAGAATGGTGAAAGTAAAACTGAAAGCACAATGATAGCAAGAAAAACAGGTTCAATTGGGGCTGAGCCATATCTACAAGGCCATATAAATCCACCCTGTGTGGCTTTTCATGGCTTTGTAGATATGGAGTAAGGCAAAGCAGTGCAAGTCGCTGCCATGCCTTACTCTCCGTGAATGAGCAGTTCCATGGATGTTGCTGTGTGTGATCCCATTCAACACCCATGAACTTTGACACAACATCTCATAAACCAAAACAACCTTGCGTCTCCCTAGAGCAGCGTAACGAGGAGAAATGTTGACATTTCTCCTCGTTTTTTCCTCTTTCCACATGTGCTGCATTATGCAGCACACATAGAACAAGGAAAATGCCTCTTGTGATTATTTTTGTCCCCCTTTCTGCACAAAAACAATTGTGCCATAACACAGACACCCTTGCACCATGGTGCAAGGGTGCCTGCTTTGGCGCATAGCTGCTACTTGTGTGCTGGCGCTGGATGAAAGGACAGGAATACACTGTATCTTGTAAATACGGTGTATTCCTGTCCTTTCGAATTGGCATAGGGCTGTGCAGCAAAATGATTTGTGGAGCTGCCCTATGCCTATTCTATGTAAATATGCCCCCTAGTCTAGCTGCTGCCTGTTCTCCTAGAACCTCTTCACATTCCCTGTGGCCCCTGCTAGGCATTTATGTTGGTGCTGCACCAACCAGCCCTTTGACTCTCAAGAGACATGGAGATCAAACTCTGTCATCCTGAGCCAAAGGCCTTTGCTTGTTACTCTGCGCGATGTGACAGGTTCATAAAAAAACAAGCATTCGCAAAGCCAATATGTTTGCATATGAGACCTATTGACAATAAGTTTTAGCCGTGGGGAGCAGTGGAAGGATGCAAGTAATGTGCCCATGCTCCTTAGGGAGGGGCAATACCCTAGAAGAGGAAGGAAAGTCCACAGAAGCTGACAAATAAGAAGCAATCAGATGAGAGTGCCAATAAAGCTAACCAATGGTAACCAATTGGCGGGCACTAAGCCCTCGGTAAGCTAACAATGTGTGTTGTCTTAGGTGAGATCTAATAATCTGTCATTATTCATTGACTTTCTGTGTCCAATCCTGCTGGGACCTGGCAAGGGGAAGCATCCATGTGAGGACATGAATGAAGACATTAAATAGTTTAACGATTGTGGAGTGTAGAGACACAGGGGCATATTCACAAGAACGTGTGATAATCATCGCAAATATAGCTTAACGCCAGTGGCGGTGCGTCCATTGGGGGCATTGCCCCCCGCCCGCGCCCGCAGCTCCTCGGCGTCTCTGAACTTAAGTAAACTCAGTTTACTTAAGTTCAGAGACGCCGAGGAGAATCGAGCAATCATGTCAGTCAACATGACGTCGGACCGCCCACCCCCTTCAGAGTCTGAAGGGGGTGGGCGGTCCGGCGTCATGTTGACTGACATGCATTGTCAGACCAGGGCAGCAGGCAGCAGCACAAGTGCGCATGACTGGTGAGGTCGGCGGATTTTTCCGCCGTGCCCAGTCATGCGCACTAGTGTCTGCTCTGGCTGGCGCATGCCCATTAGGAGAGCGAGGGTTGAGCAAAGGCTCAACCCTCGCTCTCCTAATGGGCAGGCGGGCGGCGAGTAACCCTGCTCTAAGCCAATCCTGGCGCTGCTGGAGCAGTGCGCCAGTATTGGCTGAGAGGGGTTGTGACGCGGCTGTTCCTGTTCAGACTCTGAGCCGCGTCAGACTGAAGACAGAGCGCCAACGTGGGACCCCGGCCAGGTAAGTTTTATTTAAAACTCCCCCGGCCCCCACCCCCGCGTGACCCCCCCCACGAGTATTGCAGCCGCGACTGCACCCTGGGACGGTCTGCTGCCACCTGGCCAAGATTAGACCGGCTTTTGAAACATTTTCGTGCGAAATGAAATTAGGAAAATCAGCCAAGACAATGTTTTTTAGGTAACCATTGAAAGAAATACTTAAAGCATGAAATGCAAGTAAGACACCTCCAAAAGCAGTTGAAAGCTGGCTCCACTCTGCCCACATCTCTATGACAGATGACAAAGCCAGCGTGTCTTTCCCCTCTAGTGCCCAGCCCGGACCGGTTCTCATCCGTCATGTTATGGGTTTTTTTTGTGGTGGAGGGAGAGTTTCCCTATGGCAAGGCAGTCATTTCAAATCGAGGCACACCTCGCGCTAGCACACAGTGGGGGGCGGGGGCACAGGGTGGGCGCAGAGCTGCGGGTGAGATCCCGGTGCTACTAGCACCGGGATCCCACCCGCAGCTCTGCGCCCACCCTGTGCCCCTACTGTTCCCAAGGCTCCCACCAGCACCTTCCTCTCTATGGTACACCCTTCCATGCTGTTGTACCCGTGGCCTTTAATTCTGTCCTAAGCGCTGCAACCTCCCGATTGTGTATAGCGCTTTGTTGGTGTTCACTTAAGTTTGCGGTGTATGTCATATACGTGCAACACGTTTTCTTTCACCGGGGACATGACATGGGAAGTCAGCTTCTTAAATGATTTTTGTAGCCAAAACACCTCTGCGGTTCAAACATCTGCACAGATACATCACCCTTTCCTTCAGCAGGGAAAAGCAAAGTTATCTGTTAAACGATTTTGAAAGGACTTGTTATGCGAAGCAGTTTCCCACACCTGCTTCGAAGATAATAAAACATGTCATACAACACTTTGTACCAAAGTCCACTGTAAAAAGCAGTCAATCCCATTGCCCAGTTTAGTGGCATTCACGTCTACTTCAGACAGACTCATTGGTCCGATTCCAACCTGAGATATGCAAATTACAAACAGCTCTTCACCAGGCAACCAACTCAAGAAGCTAACTTAGCAGGTCTGTGTGCACCTATTAGGTTATGGGTGCCAGTTTTGCAGTGGACAGTTCACCAGGGCAGCCCTTTCGTTCTCACCGAGCGAGAACAGGTTTTCTAAAATATTGTGGATATGAATCGTTATTGACAGCCAGTGTTCTGGTGGCACTGAAGTGGATGGGTGCCTTCCTTTTACAATGTCTTACTGATGATGGTAAGTCTGGACACCAGGCAACTATTTTCAAGAGTGAAATTCTTTAGTTTTCCTTATGCACCACTGTTGATGACAGACACCATTTTATTCCGCTCATGCCAACCGTATTAAGGAACCGTGCCACTTTTACAGTCTCACTCAAATGCGTGACACTAGTAAGCGAGGTATCTTAAACTGCTTGTTCAGCCCCAGAATATTTTAATTTGTGTTGAATTTCGAAGGTCAATTTGTACTGTTCCACATTAGTTTCTGCACTCTGAAAACCTCCGTATTGTTTTTGTTTCACCATGTGATCTCCATTGGAGCCCTGTATAGGGATGTGTATACATGTATCCTGCTTACATGGGTGTGTTAGTGTTTGCTCTCATTGGGTACTGGGGAATCCACTTGTCACCCGAATCTGTGACTCATATATTAACTTTTTTTGTTTTACTAAACTTGTTCATACTACCAGGGGGCTCAGAGCTGAGTATTTTTCCACACAAGCTTCTTTGCGCCAGGACTATTTTGTCTCGAATTTTAGTGACTTGCAGAGTTTGAGGGGCGTGATATCTACAATGACAATATTAGCATATGGGACTATAAAACAAACTATAAAACAGACTATAAAACAAACCCACAAATAGCCAAAAATCATCCCTCGGTGGGTGAGGTTACCCCGTGTGGTTGCCATGCCAGTACTGTCCCTGAAAGGGCAGTGGTGAATGAGGTGCCTAGACACTAAAGCTGGCTGGTGTATCTTGGGGGCTGAGGTGAGTGACCAGTGGTGGTGAGTGAGGTACCTAGAGGTGGCTTCTTCCCAAGGAGGCTGTCGTGAGAGGACCAGGGTCAGAGCAACTTCAACTGCAAAATCAAACATTCAAGTGAGTAAGCACCTAACGCTTCCCTGCAAGTTATATGTGGGTGTGGAAACGCTTCTCTATAACCTGTATGTGGATAATGGTCAAATACTTGATCAGAGTTGATGTAGGGAGAAATTGGTGACTGGAATTGGATAAAAGTTAAAATACTGTGGTTCTGTGTGTAAAAGACAGTAGCTAATGGAACTAAAGAAATGAAAATTGACTGCTAAAACTGTGCTCTGTTTACTGGTCCTGCAATAGCCGTGTAATTGATTTTAATTGAAGCATTATTCAAATAGAGCTTGTCAAAGTTTACGGGTGAGTGAGTAAACTAAAATTAATGCGATTGGCATGAAAAGTAATTTCAGCATATCAGGAAATTCCCTTGTGAGGCTAGCTGGTGGGGAGCAGCACTTGCTCACATTTCCATTTTGTTCGGCGAGTTCACATTTTCGTTTTGTTTGGCGCATCCTCTGAAATTAGGCACAAACCCCCGGCTGGCGCATTCTTTGAAACTGAAGCTTAACGCGTCTTAAGTCCCACAGTGCAAAGCCGTGCATCAGACAGAAAACCATCAGCACATGTACAGCGCGTTTGCGGCTGCAGGTGGCACATTCCCTGAAATTAAAGCATAACACGCTTCGAGCTCTGCCGTGCTAAGCAGCGGGTGGCACTGAGCCATCAACGTGTGGATATCTAAATGTCTAAAAAATTTAACTCTCAGGGAAACGCAAATGTCTAAGAGTGAAGATTGTGCCCCATTCCTTTAAATGTCACTTTGTCAATCCCTTCCGTGGATTTATAGTTCATCACCTCTGCATCACCCAACTACCAAAGGCTAAGCTGCAGAAGCTAGTGTATGGTCCCCTGTGTGTGGAATAGGTGCAGATGCATTGCACTGTAAGCCCACCTGTAACAGTCTCAGGGTGTACCCCTAAACTGTACCTTTGTGAGTTGCATAGATCTCAAGGTATAAACCTCTCACTATAGCTGTACAGTCTCTACACCTCTCTGTAAATGTCAGTGATTTATGATTCTCAGGGTTTAAACTCCTTATTGTGCACGCCCAGTACATAGAGATCTCAGGATACTAATATCTCATGGCTCCATACAGGACTTCACAGATCTGTATTTACCCCTTAGGATTGCAAGTATTATGTTGTAAATGCTGTGTTGTCTCTGTTAGGGCAGCAGAGAGCCCTTGTTACTAAGAGCCTAGTATTAGGGCTGAACATATCCAAGGTAGTAAAACTCAATTCTGAATCTCAGTGTTGTGGTAATCTCAGGGTATCACTAGCATACAGTGCCTGCTACGGCTATAGAGCCCTTAAAGTGTTACTAGTGGCACTGACAGAGTTGTAGGGCTTTCTAGTTGGAAACCTTGTGAAGCAAAGTGGTCAGAGGTAAAGAGAGGGGGGCAGTGTCTGATATTGCTGAGACACAGAGGGACAGTGTACTCCACTTCTCCAGGTACTGGCAGGCCACAGAAGGGCTGTGCGCCGTGCTGCAAAGAGAGGTCGGTAGATTGTTCTCCTGCAAGAGGACCCGACGGACAGTGTGTCCTGCTGCAGGAGGCACAAGGGCAGTGTGTATATTGCTCAGAGGTGCGTGGCACTGGCAGGGCCTAGTAGCTTCAGAAACATTTCTATCTACATGTTGTTATATGACATCCCTTTATTAATGTAATAACTGCACTTTCACAATTGATCTATTAACCTTCTTGCTTCTCAAATTTGCTTGAAAATGCACCATTTGTCCACTCTTTTTTCAAAATTTTCTCGGGGGGAAATGCCCCCGAACCCCCCTTAGGTTGTTCGGGCTCGCTCGCTGCGCTCGCTCGCTGCCGTGCAGTATGAAAATCATTTTACGCCCTCACCACTTTCAAATGTCACCAGCCGCCACTGCTTAACGCAACCTTGCATATCACAGTCCATCGCGAGGAAATAACACCATCCTAACGTCCAATTCCCAACCCCTCGGCACCATGCGATAGCAGCATGACAACCCGCCAAATGCCCGCGTAAAAACCAACGCGAAAAACAAAAAATGCAAAACACGATCGCCCAAAAAGTTGCGACGCCACAAAGCGCGATACCAAAATCAGCGAAAACCTGTGACAGGCCTGCAATACCCACGCGTAATGCGTGAAAATGCACTATAAAAGCAAACAAAAAACCAACCCCAAAACAAATCCAAACTGCTTAGCACCATGGATGCACCCAGACCTAGTGCAGAGGACAAGCCGAACTCCACAAACCCCACGGAGGACCAGCATGGAACCCCCTGTTCGGGGGAGGGCAAGGAGAAGAGGAAGAGGAAGACGGGGTTCAGTCCGCAGGAAGACCAGATCACCTTCACGGAGGTGATAGAACACTACCAACAACTGTTCGTCACCTCCACTGCGTCATTGGCAACATATACGGAAATATGGCAGTCCATCGTCACCAAAGTGAATGCAGTCGGAGTGTCGAGGAGGTCAATGGAGGATGTCAAGAGGCGCTGGCATGAAGTGCACAGCCAAACCAAACAGAAACTCGCTGCCAACATGAAGGCAGCAAAGGCGACTGGAGGTGGGAGTCCTGCGCCACAGGAGGAGCTGGATGAGCTGGAGGAAATGGTGGCCACAGTCATCAGTGGGGAGACGGTGCAAGGAGTTAGGGGCCTGGACACAGCCCGAAATGACCTGACCCAACAGCAACAGGGTGAGTAACCACCAGGGACTGGGGGGACGGGGGCAGATGGGCACAATGGCACACATGCACAATCATGTGCAGCACACTGCACACCCGCAATGAGTGTGGAACATGTCCCTGATACCCTTGGCACACTGCAGCACACATAGAAACACCAAGTAGGCCCCCGTCCACTATGTGCACAAATGGGCCCCCCTCCATATCACCAATGCCACAACCTACCCATGCACATGTGCTGAATCCAGAAAAGCAGAGGCTCTGTGAGCCACACTGACAATGCAAGTGACACCGCATGACAGACAGCATGGCTGAAGTCACAATACATGACATGGTGCATGAGACGACACTGAGGTGGCTGAGTGTGGACCACATCCGTAAAGGAGCAGGTCACACTCTGACACATCCACGTGCACCTACGAGCCATGACGTCAAGAACACATCTGCAGACAAACAATGCACAAGAGTACCAAATATCCCCAGTAGCACAAATGACCCAAGTCGCAAACATCCCAGCCCCCGAAAAGCACACAAGTCAAATGCACACCCACTCAAAGGGATAAGGGTCCGCCAATGCAGAGCTGCAGGGGCGAATCGCCAACAATGCAGCACACACACATAGCAATCACAGTACATCAACATTGACGACAATGTGGGACAGAGTGCAACCCCTACACCACAGGACAGGGGACACAACTGGTGCCTCTCGTGCGTAGAAACTGGCCAATCACATCTGGCAATGCATGACACTGTGAGATGATAATGTACGAGTACAACCACACATCCGTCATGTAGTCGAAATGTCCACTGACTCCCATCAAATAGCCAGCTACACCAAAACAGTCACAATGTACACCGTCATGCAGTCTGAATGTAAACATTCACAATGCGTCAACGTACATGGAACACACGGTTAACCTGCATCTCCCCTTACATTGCAGAGGGACAACCAACACCTCCTGCAGAGCAGACCACACATCTCTTCAGTGATGATGAAGAGGACACCCTGCCCATTTGCCCAGACACACTCCAACGGCTCGTGGACAGCCTCCTCACCCCACCTCCAGGAGCAGGGCAGCCCAGCTGCATCGCGGTGAGCCCACACCCTGCACAGACCACACAGCAGGAAGCACACACCACCACGGCTGCCTCCCAGGACCCCCACGACCAACACATGGATTTCAAACGCCGTGTGTTAGGGTGCCAGGAGAAGATGGCAGATCAGCTGCGGCTGGGTTTCGACCTCATGGCAGCCAAACTCGATGCCATACGTGGGTGCCTGAGTCCCATCAGGGAGCACCTACAGTCCCTAACGGACACCCACTGTCCGCACCATGCCGACCAACAATCCTTGGCTGACATCGCTGGTTCCATTACTCGGAGACAAGAACTGTCTAGGCAGACACGCTCCAGCGATGACAGCACAGAGTTGGCACAGATGCGGAGGACAATGGAGACCATGGATCCGATGCAGGCTGGAAGTATGGCTGCCACTGCTGAACACCAGCGAGATGTAGCTGCGATCTTCCATGCCTTGCAGATCCTCATCTTGCCACTGCTGCCACTGAGCCTGTACCAGATGACTGCTGCAGGAACCTCGACACACACATCTCTGACCCCTGATGTGTCAGTGGCACACAATCATGCAGCCCCATCGCCTTCGCACCCTGATGTGTCAGTGGCACACAGTCATGCAGCCCCATCGCCTTCGCACCCTGATGTGTCAGTGGCACACAGTCATGCAGCCATTACACCGCCACACACACCGGACACACCCGACACAGAAGAAGTATCAGAGGAGTGAGATGTGGATGGTAACTACTGTGTGAGGAAGGAGGCAGTAGCATCCATCACCTCCATATGGCTTGCCCTGCCTGGCTCTGCCCCATGCCTCATGCCCTGGGACAACCCCTTCCACTGACCCCCTGAGCACTCTGCGACATTCACCCGGACCCCGACACGGACTGCCATATCTCCACTGCTTGACAATTACACAGCAATCCTGCTGCGGACTGCACTCCCCCTCTTCCAAATCATTTTTCAATGCCCAAAGGATTCTGGTTGGCCCACCACTGGGCTTCCATGTTATGTGGGCTTGGATGGCCATGTACAGCTCCCTCTCCGTCATTCACCAGAATGTGAATAAAACATTCCAAATCATGCAGATGTGTCATGACTATGTTCACTCACGTATGGAAGTATGGCTGGATGTAGGGACAATGATTGCACAGGAAGGTACACCCTGGTAAATGACATCAATGCGCATGTTCATCCCCGAGACACATGGCCAATTGGATGACTGTGAAGGTGGGTACTGGCTGTGTCCCCATTGCACATTAGCAACAAACTCACAACCCCCCAACATAGGCACAGGTCCATGTCTTGAATAGGGCTGTGTGTAGGAATGACCAAATCGGTAGCAGGCCAGATGTGGTGTCCTACATCACAAGTGATGACAGAACTTCACGTCGCATACCTACTCACACACATCTGTGTGGACACATTCTGTAATGATTCATAACATCGCACAACATGGTCAGAGGTTGGACACCATACTCACATTGCTGAAGACACGTAAGAGCACAGGTCTACCAGCAACTCTCCCAAAACAATGTCGGACTCACAGAGGTGGAGCTGTCAGAAGGGACCCACCCCCATTGTACATGCGTCAGTCAGTTCCTCCATGTGTAGGGACGATGCTCATTGTGGCACACGAGTGGTCAATCTAATCAACACTCATCACAGTTAGACACCAGTGGTGTTAGCGTAGACTTTATTGGCATGTGCGTCTCAGTACGGACAAGGGAACGGCCACAACAGGCAGGAACATGCTTAAGACACTTACACGCAGCATGGGTACATGTCGAGGTGCAGAAAATGGAGTTGGAAAAATGAACCCCAATCATCACGGATGGCAACGGTCTCAGCCCACCTTGCCTTGCTGGACGAGTCATGTGTTGCTTGGCGTATGCCATTTGCCCCGTGTGAGGGGGCACGACTTACAGCCCATGGGGTCTGCATAGTGCTCTGCCACCCGACTGCGCCGACTGTCTGCTCTGCTGACAGTGATCAGGTGAAAGGGTCCGACAAGTCCACATGTTGTGCTACATTGCCATGTGTGTACTCTCCCCCCAGCAGTGTGTCCGACCTGGTAACGTTGCCAGACGACGGTGTGCTGCTCCGACCATGGAACTGCATCACCTTGCACAGGTGTGTGTACACACGCGTAGTTCCACACACATGCACACAGAGTCCAGACGAAGGCAGACATGTCCTCTGTTGTGGTGGGATGTGGGTACATTCCCCACGATGCTACAAGGTGTTGGGAGCAGTGCTGTGGGTGACAATACGATGTGGCAGCAGGGACGTAGTTACTCGTCCATGAATGCCAGCGCAGCTTCATGGGCAATGTGTTCCAATAGTACGTCGTTGTCGTGTTCAAGGAACACCAGGGTGAGCCAATCCATTAACTGGTCCAGGCAGATGTGCTCAGTCCACGTCGTTTCCCCAATCCGCAACACAGCCCAATAGGGGAGCGCCTGGATGTGGTCACTGCACACGAGGAGTTGTGCATTCTTCCATGCGCAACTGCCAGCACATACGCCAAGGATCAGTGCATCCCATGCACGGCTATCCAGGTGACACTACTGATGGTGGGCCAACAGGGGGCGCACTGTCAGGTCATAATACAATTCAGTTACGGTTGCGTTGTATAGGCATACCTCCATGGGCCACTCGAATGTGCATGATCGACAGTGGAACCAGGGCTAGACGCAGGTGACGTAGGCAAGACGGAAACTCAGATGGAAACTGATTTGCAACACTGCCATTGGCAGGGATCCCAACAGATACAGCATTCGGGCACGGTACAGTTCCACGTGACAGGGGTTGTGCATGTGCCCGGGAATGCAGGCCATTGCATTTGTTGGTCTCGTGGCACTGGCACTCGTCTGACCGGCGGGTGTTCGGTGGAGGATATGCCACAGCTCTGGGCAATGAGTCGTATGTGTGTGCGACGTTTGTCGGTATGGGTAGTTCTTGACAATGTGTCAAGGGCATCCCTTGCAGGTGTCGGTCGTGCAGGGACAAGTGTGTGTGGGGTGTAGGCACGTTGGTGTTTCATTAGCGCAGTTCGTGGTGTGGGAGTCGTCGGACGCTGGTATGGTATCTCACGCAGGGTGTGCCAGCCTCATTCAGGACCAAGGTCGGGGGTTTGGTTGGCCTTGGGCCTTGTGTGTTGGGACAATGGTGCTTTCATTCCTGATTTTCGTCTGACTACTGCTTGCATGTCTTAATTGTGATGTGGAGTTCGCGCTGACTTTGATGCCAGGCCTGTGATTTGTGGTGCGCAGAGTTGGAGACACACGCAGCTGTTGGCATGTTTGCATGAGCCAAGGGCCCGATTGGCCTTGCACTCCTTGTTCAGTCTCTCTCTTTCTGTCTGTTTCTTTCTCTCTCTCTCTCTTTCTCTCTCTCCCTGTCCTTTGATGGGTGCCTGACACACCTTCTTATCTTGGGTATTGTCTTGCAGGTTGTGAGTCACAGTTTGTCCAGGGATGCCCCGCCATGACTCCTCAGGATAGTTGTTTGGTGACGTATTTGAATGTGACATTTTGTTTGGTCTTTCAATGGTGTATGTATGAATCAGGATCTCAGTGCGCACATGCATGTTGATTGTTGCGATTGTGGGGCATCAGGCGGGTGCTTGTGGTCATGTTTCCATGCAGTTGATGTGCTGTGTCTTGGTCCGGGGGAGGTAGGGGGTGCCCATGGTGGGGGGGGTGGTGGTCCTGGGGGTGGTGAGGGTGGGTGTTGTGGCCCTCTTGGGTGTCCGGCACGCATGTTCAGTGGCTCCATGGCATCTGTTGCCCTTCAGGTGTGGCTCTGGTCTGGGCTCCATTTTGTGGTGCAGGCTGTGGTCCGACTTTGCACCAGGTCAGGGCAGGTGTTAGTTTCCTGCTGCTAAGGCGCCTTATCGCCTGTTTTGTGGTTTTATCGCTGATCGGGCTGGTCATTGAGAATGTTGAGGTGTGGTGTTGTCGCGGGTTTTTGCTCGGGAACGCCTACTCTGCATCTCATTAGCGATAGTTGCAGGGGTCATCTGTGGCGATGTTTTTTGCGGATGCTTTCGCAGGTATACTGGTGTTATGGGCTGTTAGCACCAGCTTGTGAATGTTGCGATACATTTATCTCGACTTTAGCTGTGATAAAGTGCCGTTAACTCAGCGATAGCTCCTTGAGAATATGTCCCATAGAGTACAGCTTTAGTATGAAATGAGAAATAAAATGTAAGTTACTTTGTTTTCTGGAAATTATGTCATGATTATACTGCAACAGAAGATGCATCTTCCCTCACCCTATAGAACCTTTCTTGAAAAAGAAACAACAACGTGACAAATTACAGAAATTCAAAATTGCCGAAAATCTTAGCAAAATATGTTTGGATTGTCATAGAGACCCTTGATGGGCACTTTGATTTATCTGACACAACAGTGGTATGTCCTTGTTTAAGTTTATCACTGACATCATGAAACCGATGCAGCTCTTAAGTGCATATACATTTAGGTGACATGGCTGGTTTTGTTTGTTTGCAGCATACTTTCTTACGTGTAACAACAATTGTATTTTATAGTATTGTACATTCATACAAGGCTTATTACCCCTATGTGGGGGCTCTGAAGTGCTTTCCTACATGGGAGCATGGTGCACTGTGTAGGGCATATGGTTAGGGTGTTGTCTTTGTTTTGAGCCTGTGTGGGAAATGTTTCCATGTTGTGCGTGATGACCACTGAGGTGCGGGTATTGTGGTATAGAACGCAACATTTATCAGTTTGATGGATGCAGAAGTGTGAGAGACATACGCATAGTTTATGGTTTTCAGTAAGCTGGCAGCTTTGATCAGCTCTGCAAGTCCCTTTATGATATTTATTATGATCACAGCCCACTAAGCTGGATACTGCGTACGGTTGTCCACACTGAGATTCAGGTTATGTTTAGCAGGCATAGGTTGTAAAGTGGTATCAGCCGCAGTGACTCCTTAAGTCACTTTAGGCAGAAGTAGCGCGCATTTTGGTGTACGTGAGCCAACATGCGCAATGCCATATTTGAATCTACATGTCCCAGAATGCACTGGGTAAATTGTTAAAGAGTCAAGATTGATTCAAAGGGCCATATTTACAAGGGCTTATCGCCACCAGAATGTCACTCTATATGCCATTCTGGTGGTGATAAGACCTTCGCCTTATTTACAAGCGGCGTTAAGCCACTTAACATGGCTTAATGCCACCTTGTAAATAGAGCCCCTTTTCACGCAGCACTTAGCGTGAAAGGGGCGAGCAATAGGTGTTGCAGTGGGCATTCCGCCGCAGCACCCATTGCTTTTGATGCTGCCCCCTATTTACAAGGGTGGCGTAAATATGGGGCAGCAGCATAAATAAGACCAGGGAAAACCTGGTCTTAACCTGGCGAAACGGGGAGGAATTATTAATTTCTCCTCGTTTTTGCAGTTTCTATGTGTGCTGCATTATGCAGCAAAAATTGAAAGAGCAAATCGCCACTTGTGATTGTTCATGTGCAGGAAGGCTTCAGTTCCTGCACATAAACAATCATTAAAAAATGATCAGTTGCAACTTCTATGTGTGCTGCACAAAGCAACACACATAGAAGTCACAAATCGCCATTAGTGATTATCTGCAGGAAGGGACACCTTCTTGCACATGAACAATCATTCCCTGCAATGCAGACACCCTTGCACTATGGTGCAAGGGTGCCTGCGTTGGCGCTAGGCAGCTAATTTAGCACCAGCGCTAGGGGAAACGCAGGGGTGTGCCGCATTCTTGTGAATACAGCACATCCCAACATTTTTAAAGTGATAGAGCGCTGCAAATTTGGAGCTACTCCACCAGTTTATCGTAAATATGCCCCTAGGTGTCCCAAATGGTATGTGTCCATTTGGCAGATGATAAAGGGATTTTCCGACACTTAAAATGTGAGGGCTGTTAAGGCAGGTGTATGCGTAGTGAAGGTTGTGGGATTGGGAATAGAGGGGTGGACTGTGAGAGGAAACCCAGGAGGTGATGTTGAGATTGGTGGTAAATCGGTGACCGAGAAGGGGACTCCAATACAACAACAAAAAGAGATTTAAATAGAAGATCAGATTGGCTGCAAAAGGGAGTCTGGGGAGTTGTGGAAGATAGAAGGATGGCTGTGAGATAGAGAGACAACAAAATCTGTAAGAGGGAGAACATAGTGGTTGTGAGAGAGAGTGGTACAAGACAACCTATGCCACATGAGCAATAAAGAGCATCCATCAACGTAAATGGAAACATTTTTGTGTATGCATCAGTACTCGTAAAGAAATTTTGCACTCTGCAGAATGGCCGCATTTTCACTTTTCGCTACAGTGCATCCCATTTTCCGCATATTGTCTGAAGCCATGCGTAACTCTGTATCAGACATTAACTTGTCTTATCTGGCAGTTTGACAAGTGAAAACTAGTAGTGCTAGATAGAATATTTAATTCATGCAGGACTTATACCTCTTACTCTTGGTAGTGGCAACTGTGTGTGCTGCGCTATCTACAAGTGTTCACAATGGAAATTACTGAGCACCACTTTTTGTAAATGATGGCATCACACTTGTGACTTTACACACCCTTCGCATAGGCTGAATAGACCCCATTGGAAGCCAAAGTAGGTCAAATGTACATCCATAGAAAATGTTATGAGAGTTGCTGTGATGCCCATAATACCCCATAGGGAGACATGCTGGGGGTGTGGAGGGTGGAGAAGGACTCACTTGCTAAAGGGACCACGTAATATTGCAAAGGAAAGCTGATTCATCACAAAGCAAACACAAGGAGATGATGAACGGAGCGCTGAAACTTTTCAGACACTCCCCCCCAGTCACAGATCTAGGTTGAATCCATCATCATTTTTTAGCTCACTTCGCCACCCCAGTTCAGACCCAACTATATGCAAATCAGTCTTGACCCTGTGCCTCATGGGAACAGTCCAGCCCGAACTGCCAAGCCAGGTTTCCCTGGGATCGGTTTCGGGGTAACACCCCTCATCAGCCAGGCTAGCTTGAATCCAGTAGCAAAGTGAGAAGGGACCCATGTCTGAGCATACCCTGCCATCTTAGGGCGAACAACGCAAACACAAGGAGATGATGGACGGAGCACTGAAACTTTTCAGACACTCACCCCCAGTCACAGATCTGGGTTGAATCCATCATCGTTCTTTAGCTCACTTCGCCACCCCAGTTCAGACCAGGCTATATGCAAATCCGTCTTGAACCTGTGCCCCATGGGAACAGTCCAGCCCGAACTGCCAAACCAGATCTTCCCTGGGACCGGTTTCGGTGTAACACCTCTCATCAGCCAGGCTAGCTTGAATCCAGTGGCAAAGTGAGCAAGGGAACCACATCTAGGCATACCCTGCCAACTTAGGGCGAACAAAGCAAATACAAGGAGATGATGGACGGAGATCTGAAACTTTTCAGACACTCACCCCCAGTCACAGATCTGGGTTGAATACACCATCGTTCTTTAGCACACTTCGCCACCCCAGTTCAGACCCAGCTATATGCAAATCAGTCTTGACCCTGTGCCTTATGGGAACAGTAAAGCCCGAACTGCCAAGCCAAGTCATCCCTGGACCAGAAACAAGCATCCTGGGACCGGTTTCAGGGTAACACCCCTCATCAGCCAGGCTAGCTTGAATCCAGTGGCAAAGTGAGCAAGGGACCCACATCCAGGCATACCCTGCCAACTTAGGGCAAACAAAGCAAACACAAGGAGATGATGGACGGAGCGCTGAAACTTTTCAGACACTCACCCCCAGTCACAGATCTAGGTTGAATCCATCATCATTCTTTAGCTCACTTCATCACCCTAGTTCAGACCCAGCTATATGCAAATCAGTCTTGACCCTGTGCCTCATGGGTACAGTCCAGTCCGAACTGCCAAGCCAGGTCTTCCCTGGGACCGGTTTCGGGGTAACACCCCTCATCAGCCAGGCTAGCTTGAATTCAGTGGCAAAGTGAGCAAGGGAACCACGTCTAGGCATACCCTGCCAACTTAGGGCGAACAAAGCAAACACAAGGAGATGATGGACGGAGCTCTGAAACTTTTCAGACACTCACCCCCAGTCACAGATCTGGGTTGAATACATCATCATTCTTTAGCTCACTTTGCCACCCTAGTTCAGACCCAGCTATATGCAAATCCGTCTTCACCCTGTGCCTCATGGGAACAGTCCAGCCCGAACCTTCATGCCAGGTCTTCCCTGGACTGGAAACAAGCATCCTGGGATCGGTTTCATGGTAACACCCCTCATCAGCCAGGCTAGCTTGAATGCAGTGGCAAAGTGAGCAAGGGACCCACTTCTAGGCATACCCTGCCAACTTAGGGTGAACAAAGCAAACACAAGGAGATGATGGAGGGAGCGCTGACACTTTTCAGACACTCACCCCCAGTCACAGATCTGGGTTGAATCCATCATCGTTCTTTAGCTCACTTCGCCACCCCACTTCAGACCCAGCTATATGCAAATCAGTCTTGGCCCTGTGCCTCATGGGAACAGTCAATCCCAAACTGCCAAGCCAAGTCTTCCCTGGACCGGAAACAAGCATCCTGGGACCAGTTTCAGGGTAACACCCCTCATCAGCCAGGCTAGCTTGAATCAAGTGGCAAAGTGAGCAAGGGACCCAAGTCTAGGCATACCTTGCCAACTTAGGGCGAACAAAGCAAACACAAGGAGATGATGGAAGGGGCGCTGAAACTTTTCAGACACTCACACCCAGTCACAGATCTAGGTTGAATCCACCATCATTCTTTAGCTCACTTCGCCACCCTAGTTCAGACCCAGCTATATGTAAATCAGTCTTGACCCTGTGCCTCATGGGAACAGTCCAGCCCAAACTGCCAAGCCAGGTCTTCTCTGGGACCGGTTTCGGGGTAACACCCCTCATCAGCCAGGCTAGCTTGAATCCAGTGACAAAGTGAGCAAGGGAACCACGTCTAGGCATACCCTGCCAACTTAGGGCGAACAAAGCAAACACAAGGAGATGCTGGACGGAGCGCTGAAACTTTTCAGACACTCACCCCCAGCCACAGATCTGGGTTGAATCCATCATCGTTCTTTAGCTCACTTCGCCACCTCAGTTCAGACCCAGCTATATGCAAATCAGTCTTGACACTGTGCCTCATGGGAATAGTCCAGCCTGAACTGCCAAGACAGGTCTTCCCTGGACCAGAAACCAGCATCCTGGGACCAGTTTCCGGGTAACACCCCTCATCAGCCAGGCTAGCTTGAATTCAGTGGCAAAGTGAGCAAGGGACACACGTCTAGGCATACCCTGCCAACTTAGGGCGAACAAAGCAAACACAAGGAGATGATGAACGGAGCGCTGAAACTTTTCAGACACTCACCCAAAGTCACAGATCTGGGTTAAATCCATCATCGTTCTTTAGCTCACTTTGCCACCCCAGTTCAGACCCAGCTATATGCAAATCAGTCTTGACCCTGTGCCTCATGGGAACAGTCCAGGCCGAACTGCCATGCCAGGTCTTACCTGGACCAGACACAAGCATCCTGGGACCGGTTTCGGGGTAACACCCCTAATTAGCCAGGCTAGCTTGAATCCAGTGGCAAAGTGAGCAAGGGACCACATCTAGGCATACCCTGCCAACTTGGGCACACATAGCAAACACAAGTAGATGATGGATGGAACGCTGAAACTTTTCAGACACACACCCCCAGTCACAGATCTGGGTTTAATCCATCATCATTCTTTAGCTCACTTCGCCACCCCAGTTCAGACCCAGCTATATGCAAATCAGTCTTGACCCTGTGCCTCATGGGAACAGTCCAGCCGGAACTGCCAAGCCAAGTCTTCCCTGGACTGGAAACAAGCATCCTGGGACCGGTTTCGGGGTAACACCCCTCATCAGCCAGGCTAGCTTGAATCCAGTGGCAAAGTGAGCAAGGGACCCACGTCTAGGCATACCCTGCTGCTGGTGAAGGGAAATTCTTCACAGTGGTATAGATGTCTTTGCTTCTATTGATGCGGTCCACCAGAGTGGGACGTTTGGTGGGCCACATCATTTGGTGGTAGCATCTCAAGGTGAATTTGAAAGTGCTCCTGTCTGCATTGTCCAGGCTCATTTTTCATTGACGCTCCAGTTGTTTGCAGTGTTGTTTCATCAGTCTGAGTTCCTGCCTCTACTGTCTGGCATGGGATCTAGATCTTGTTATATTGCTGTGTTTGAGATGGGCAATGGAGTTGATGTAGGAGGTGGTCCAATTGTTCAAATTCTTGATGACTTTGGGGAGGCTGTTGCTGTGTTTGGGTCCTTGGGTGTTGAAAGAGGTGTTCCGATTCTTGTAAGTGATGATGCTCCAGTTCCAGCGGGCTGGTCTGGTGGTGGTGCAAGTACATTGGGCCGGGACAGGGATTCTGAGCTTTATGTGGGCGTGGTCTGTCCAGGAGACTGGTGTGGGCTCTTCGACTCTGATGTTACCGAAGATGGTGAAAATAGTTTCCAGGAGGTGTCCGGAGATGTGGGTAGGTCCCTTACTCGGTGGGTGAGGTCCAGGACTTCAAGATCTTCAATGGGTGCTTTTGAGTTGGGGTTGACGTGGTCTTCCAGGGGAAGTTCAGGTTTCCAAGTAGGATGTAATTACTAGCGTCAAGGGCGAGTGTTGAGACAATGTCCGTGATGGTATTGGTCAAGTTGGTGCATGATCCAGGTGGAGGATAACATGTCCTTGTAGGTAGTGCAGCTGATGGTGTTCTTGTGCACGATAGCGATTCCACCTCTGGGCTTGTCAAGTCTGTCCTGCCTGACGATCTTGTAGGCAGGAGGATAGCAGGGATGATGTCAGGTGCTGATGCAGGGTCAGCTAGGTCCTGTGACCAAAAGTAGGTCGGGAGCATTGCCGTGCTGCAGGTCCCAGATCTCTGTGGTGTGTTTGGTGAGTGAGTGGGCATTAAGGAGCTTGCATGTGAGTGTTGAGTTTTGTGTGGTTGGTTGCAGGACAGTGTGAGAAAGTGTGGTGTTGGTTGCTGTTGATGTGGGTGCAGTGAGTGTGGTAGGGTTCCAAGAGTACCACCATCTTCAGCAGGGGTGACTACAGCTTCTCCTTAAAAGGCTATGAACAGCAAGGTATTTAGTCACAACTGATGATAGTCAAGAGGAATAGGCTACTTCCTGTACCCTTGGAAGAGACACTCTTAGCCAAACATGGCTGAGTAAATGCAGAGCCCTTCAAACCTGAGAACATGCATTATGTGTATATTATTACATAGTTATGTAGAGAAAAGGAGGGAGCATCCTGTGTCTGAAGTTCCCAGATTTGTGGACCCAAAACGTGGGTTGTCATAAAGAACAGTTCATGACCTTTCCAGGGAGCTGTTTTCTGCTTTCACTGACTGCCTATCAAAGACATTACCCTTTCTCCCCTTCTCCCTATGAAGACCTGTAGCTGAGGGTTCTGGACATCTGGGTTGGATCCACAAAGCTACAGTAGAGCAGAATAGAGGGCTTTGTTTTTGGCTTCATGGCAGCAGTGCATTATGTGGTCTGTGAGAAAGTCATGCTTGGAAGCAAAAGACCGCAACTGTTCCCTTTCCTACTTCTAATGTGAACAGAAAAGGTTAAAGCATGACAACCTGGTCACACATCTGTGATAAGATGTGCCTGTGGACATCCTGCATCCAGCTCAGCTAGAAGAGTTGGAGAAGCAAAGAGCTGATGAAACCTCTGAGACAAACCAAGGCGCTCTTCCTCCATTGCAGGCACCAAAAGATTGTGGGCTTATTTACAAGCCCGTGCGCCACAGGTGCGTCACTTTTTCCCATATTACAAGTGTTGCACCGGTGGCAAAGGGGCTTGTAAATAAGCCCCTGTACTTTTTACCAGATCTTCTTGAAGTGAAATCTCTGCTGAGTTTTTGTAGGCTGGGACTCATGGTTGTCTGAATAATTGATTTCTGGGGATGGTGTGGTTTCCCCTTTCCCGCCAGTGATTGTCATGTCATATTAGGCCTCTCTGCCAGCATCTGCACCATGAAGCAAAAAGGCTACTCTGGGGCACAAAAATCAATGTACGGCTTCTACGACCACAAGTAACTGATATTGATTCATTAATATATTCTTTATTGGATTTTATCAAAAGTGCTTTTAAAAAGTTAATTATATGTGACAGATTTAATATAATGAAACGATTACAAAACAAAGACAAGAAAGTGTTTACAACTGCTGCGACCCTCCACGCCCTGAACCCCAGCTGCTTCTCCTATGTTGCTGCCTCACCGTACCAAACCACATCGAGGGAGCGCTTCTTGGAAATTTTCATTCACTTACCCATATCGATTCTCCAGCGCTGGAATCCTTGAGCTCACATGTGGTAGTTTTACCCAAGAGTACCCTGCTGTCATCAGTTTGAGTGGTCATTCATAGCAGCACCCACCATAGACTCAGTGCCCCGTGGAATCTCTTCGAGAGAACTATTCAGGTCTCCTCTCAGCTGCCGCATCATGGTCCCCGTCTCCCTCACCTTTTTTTTAAACAATCTCTCTCTTTTCTTTAGGCACACCATCTAAATGCCATTTGTAGTGGTCCTTCCTCGGCCAGTACACATGCTTTTTACCTCATCCATTAACTCAAATGTAGCACCTTCCTTTTCAAGCAGAGTCACCTGTACTATATTATTAGAACTTTGTCTATGGTTAACATCAATTCAGGGGCCCAAGGTGCTCGGAATGTCCCCAAAATGAGAGCACAATGTCAGTAATATCTTAGTGGTCTTTCTCACCAGGGGTTCTATCACAACATCGGAGATAATATAACTACCTTTTTCTGAGAATCTGCTACCATTTCTATGGCAAAACTCAAGATCATAGTTTATTTGCCCACACCTACCATTGGGCTGTGGCTGCTTCTGCTTCCTTCCGGCCCCCCTGTCGGTATATACGATGAAAGGCAACCAGGCTTAAAATACCTTAAAATAACACTGATGTTATCAGAACCAATAGCGCTGTCTTATAACCTAAAATACAAGTTAGACCTATTCGCTTTGCCAGTGCTTGATGTTATTGGTGGGAATGCCTATTTTTGTGGATTGTGTTAAAAATTACTTGTCACAATCAATCAGAGAGGCTTTGCGATTAGTAAATCTTCCATTATTCAGCACCAAGAGACCTCCATGGGTGAATGTGCGCTTTACAAATACATACATCATGTCCTAGCTACTTAGATATATTGTTCACCAAATTAAGCTATAGTCTGAAAGCTTTGGTATTCTTAGGTTTTGTTTCTGCTATAATTAGGCTATAGAACACACCATCAAGCCCTGTTGTTATTTCTTTCTGATGCTTATAGTTTGTGTTTATAGTTTTGAAAGTTGGACAAGTACCAAAATAGAAAGGGAAAAACAGCATCTGGGAGGTAAGTACCTGAAAACTTTATAACATGCCCAGAGTAAATGAATGTGTGTGTTGTGTAAAATAAATCACTTACCTACCCACTCACTCGCTCATTCCCCCACTCTATTTTGAGAGATAGATTGACTCTCTAACAGGTACTTATTACATTTCTAGCAGTTTTTGTTATTGCTATTCTTTGATGGGGGTGGTGTGCATAAATGTTGTACACATATTATATTATAGATGCACTTCATCAGGAGAACAAACTGACCGAGACAGAGAAACTGTCAAACTAACGCAGTAGAGTCACAGGTTAGTGCCATGTAAAAGACAATAAACGCTTGCAGCCAGCTCTGCACCAGCCCAACACATATTCTGACAAGAATACACTCCAGCCCGTACTACCTGCTATTAAAATAACGTCAACGAGGAGGGGAGAGTCGGGCGGACAGGGCCGAGTGTCGCCTGCCAATGAGAGAGGCTGCGGCAGCGGGACTCTGTTACTGGATTTGAGCGACACGGCGCTCCGGGCCGCAAGATGGAAGCCTGGACAAACAGACGGCGAACCCGGCCCTGCGGCACTTCCAAACTGGGCGAGTAGCCGAAGATTCAAGGGGATCGGCGGGGAGAGCACGAAGAACCGAAGAAGTGCCTGTGACCTGTGCCCCAGCTGCTGCTCCGGACTGCGAGGGAGGTGGCGCGGCCCCGGGTACTACAGCGGGGCCTGCGGCGAGTGGAGACCCGTAGACCGCAGCTGCCCCAAAGGCCCAGCAGAGGAGAGGGCATGGGCCGGAGACCTGTGAGATCTTGGCCCAGGCAGAGAACCCCGGAGGCGCGCTCCCGGGTTGGGTGGGGGCTGTGGCCCCAGCTCCGATCAGGTGAGAGGACTACAAAGACTCTGGGGGCCAGGTTGGACTTCTGTGCGGCCTCGTGGTCAGGGCTGTGGCGCAGATACGATTTTCAGCGCGCAAAGAGATAGATGCACAGACGGCGGGCCTGGACATGCGGCCCTACCATAATGGGCGGGTAGCTGTGGGACCCCCGGAGGCCAGCGCTGAGCGCTGGGAAGACCCCCAAGGAGCCTAGGCCCTAAGACTTTGCGGAGGCTCCAGGCTATGGGGAGGATGGTGCAGCCCTGACGATCGCGGAGGAGACCCGAGGGTCGGACCTACTCCGGAACCCAACAGGGGAGAGAGCGGGGGCCTGCGGCAGCCGGCAGCTCACGGTGCCGCCACCCGAGGTGGGGGGCCGCGTGGGTGTCCCTCCAGGCTGGCCGGGGCTTGCAGCGCTGGCCCTGACCAGGTGAGAGGCCTGCGCAACCCCAGGAGCCCCACATAGACTCCTATATAGCCTTACGGCCTGGGCTGCGACGCAGGTGTGATCCACAAACTGCAGAGGGGAGCTGATACCAGATTCCTGCCAGAACTGACTAGTGGAGGTCAGAGGTGGACTAAGGAGATAACAGAAGGTACACACTGTAGGTCACCCAACCACTCATAGGCCCCTGTGCCGACATTACACCAGAGGGAACCAGGATCAGAGACTGCAGAGAGGGGTGGCTCAGCTGAGACAGGCGAAGACCAGAGTGTGGAACTGGGATGGTGCTGTCACCTTGGTGGGCCCCAAACATACATATGTGGAACTGGTGGCTGACCGGTGTAGTGGGGGGCCCAGAAGTGGACCCATCACTTGAACCGGCCGAGAACTGAGTGAGGCACAGCAGGCCCTGGCGTGGCGCCTGGCCCCCGCCGCCCCCATCAATTAGTAAACACACACCACAAAAACAAAGAAGTGTCCTTGCAACAGGACGGAATCTGGTACATGGGTGGATCACATGCCTCATTCTAGTCCTTGACGAATGGCACTGATCCTGACGCCCCTCGTTCAAAGGAGAATGGGGAAAACTAGGGCAAAAACGATGGGAGCCCCTTCGGACCAGGGGAGGACAACGCGGTCCCCCTACAGGCTCCAGTGGACTCAGTGGCACAGCTGGATCCGGTGCAACAACAATTGATTAAAATCCTAGACACGATCATAGACACCAAAGCGACCCTACACCAGGATTTAGTACAGTCTCGGTGGGGTTGGGACTGCTCAGAGGTGAACACCACAAGCTGGCTGAAAGAGTGAAAATGGCAGAGGCCTCGATTACGGAACTCCACCCCACCCAACAGAAACTGACTCGCCTGGTCGTTGAACTCACTGAACCGGCCAACACACTTGGGCGCAGGGCTGAAGATGCGGAGGAGCAGAATAGGAGAAGCAATGTACGAATAATTGGCCTATGGAGGGGGCAGAGGGCAAGGATATGGTCGCCTTCCTGGAATCCTGGATTCGCACGACGGTGGCAGCGGAGGGCCTCACCTCATTTTACATACTCGAGAGAGCTCACAGGGTCCCCGCTCGGCCTCCGGTCCCGGGCCGTCGGCCGCGTCCTGTCGTGGCGAAGCTCCTCCACTACTAAGATAGGGACATTAATCTTCAGACGGCACGCATGGATGGACCTTCACAGTGGGCAACGGCAGGGTTTCCATATTCCCCGATTACACAGCAGAGGTACAGAGAAGGCGGGCCTCATATCTCAAAATTAAAAAAAGCATTGCGGGAAGAGAACCTACAGTATTCCCTGATATTCCACGCCAGGCTCCTCATAATGCTGGACGGGAAGACGCATTTTTGTGAAAACCCCGAGGCTGCCTGGGAATGGCTCGAATCCTATAAATCCGGAAACAAACCTAAGAAAACTGACACTGCAAACAAAGGACCAACAAGGTCAGGGAAAAGAGCACACAGCAGGTTGAAACGGAAGTCAACTAAAAAACCCAGCTCTTCCCAGACCAAAAAGGAGAGAGTTGCTGCCCTACAGGCTGTGGCCAACATCTTGCGACCCATCACCTTGGCCTCAGAACCAGGCTCTGGATCAAATAAGGGGACTGGCGGATCTGACTTGGATAGTTCACAAGCAGGCAGTATCAAGTTGCCGTCTGTAACCCCGAGATCGGCCGATGATCTCGAACTGCATTAAATCCTCCCTGGAGGGGAATCACGCACTGTGACTCTGCAGAACGCTCTGCCATGATTATAATTAAACCGGCTGGAGTCACAGTCTACATGGGCTGGTACGGGTTGCGCCAAAAACGGAACCATCACATTGTAGACAATGGTTCAAACACTGTGGCCCACCCACTCTGGCAGGCTTCACCCAGCTGTGGACGAGGCCTCCCGACGACCACAATGGTTTGCTTGCAGTTTGGGCAGCTGGCCGTTGCCTGCCGGGGAAGAGGGAGTTTTGTTTTGTGGGGGTTTTTCAATGTTCTTTTCTTGTTCTTTTTGCTGGAGGGGTCCTGATTCACTTAATCCGGGATGGGAGGGGTAGCTGGGGGGGAGGGCAGGTGGGGTGGGCAGGTCTGCTTACACAGGCTTTCAATAACGACCTCTAAACAGCACACATTGAATATATTGACATGGGACATTTGAGGAATGGGTTCAACCGTCAAACGCTACAATGTGCACAGATACCTAAGCAGGAGAGGAGTGCAAATCGCTCTCCTTCAGAGAACACACCTCACCCGTAGGGAAGCGGAGAGGCTGCGTAGGAGATGGAGAGGGCCGATATTTGCAACTTCCTACTCCGCATACGCACGGGGTACAATGATCTGGATAAGGGCTGGCATACCCTTTGAACCCCTGCACACACTCATAGATAGAGAAGGCAGATATGTGCTACTGAAAGGCAGGCTTTTTGGGCAAGACATCACATTGGGTAGTGTATATGCCCCCAATCAAGACCACGTGTTGTTTCTCAAGAGTCTGCCAGCCCCTCTGGCCGAGGTACTAACACCAAATATACTGTTGGGAGTAGACTACAACTGCATCACTGACATTACCCTAGACCACTCACACCCGCCATTGCCGGGCGCTCAGGCCCACCGGGGTTCCGAGATTAGAGGAGTCACTGGGGGTTGGAGGACACCTGGAGGATGCAACATACATGAGACCCAGACTACTCATATTATTCTCCTCTGCATCAATTACATACCAGGCTAGATTTATTTTTAAGTACACACGGTCTGCGGTACTCCATTACACACACGGAGTACCTCAGGGGTACATTCTCAGAACATAGCCCCCTTCTGTTGGCGCTCCAACCAGTGGGGAAACGCCCGCCGATCCCAATGTGGCAGTTAAACCCGCTGATGCTAGAAGATGCCTGTTTTAAAGAAACAATAGGCACAGCCATAGATACCTACTTTGTCAATAACACACAAACAGCATCCACAATATTAGTGGAATGGGAAGCGTTCAAGGTAGTTCTGAGGAGGCACTGCATGACACAAACGATTGGGGCCCAGAAGGAACTTCACCAGGAGCTTGAAGCCTTGGAAGACACCCTGCATACGCTAGATAACGAAAAAGGTACCAGGCCAGACGCATCAGACACCCTGAAACGAATACGCAAATTATACTACCAAGCCCTTAACAGGTTACGGTGCCACGACTACAAGGGTTATCTTACAAAGGTGCAGGAAGAGAAGGGGAGGCCAGGTAGACTACTCGCATGATTAATCAAGCCGGAGATTCGAGGATCCCCAATTACACAAGTCCAGTCCATTGCGGGAGACACACACCACATGCCCAAGGCCATTAATGCTTCATTTTGTGACTACTATACAACTCTATAGAGGGCCCCACTTCCGGTGCCCCCGAAGCCCAAAGGGAATTCCTGAGAGTACTACATCCCCAGACGCTCGACGGGGAAGTGACAGACGCACTGGGAGGACCGGTGACAGTGCACGAGATCCGGGTGGCGATTAAAAGCATGGCCACAGGGAAAACCCTGGGGCCTTATGGCCTTCCAGTGGAATTCTACTCCACCTACTCTTCGAAACTTGCCCTGCAATTGGAAAAGTTATATGCTGAATCTCTGAAGCTGGGACACCTGCCAGAGACTACACAGACTGTGTTAGTGGTTCCGCTCCCCAAGAAGCCTGCAGCTGAGGCGAAGGTCATGGACTTTCGACCACTCTCCATGCTTAACTTGGATTTTAAAATTCTTAGCAAGGTTTTGGCACTCCGTATACTGCCGCTCATGGCGGACCTGGTCAACACAGACCAGAACTGATTTTCCCAGCCCGAAGTACCTCATTTATTTTGAGTAGAATGTACTCAGTGCTGTATCACCCAGACGCTCGACGAATACCAGGGGCTGCCCTTTTGTCTGTAGACCTCGAAAAGGCATTTGATACCGTAAGGTGGGATTATTTGTTTGCAACTATGGAACATATAGGCCTGGGAGAGGGCTGGGTAAATTGGGTGAGGCTACTGTATAACCGTCCCACAGCCATGGTAACGACAGGCAAGACAGTGTCTACACAGTATGGGATCTACCGGGGCACGCAACAGGGCTGTCCGCTGTCACCCCTCCTGTTTGCATTGACGATGGAGCCCCTGGTGGCATTGTTCAGACAGGGTGGCGAGGGACTCAGCATAACCGTGGGGGTGACCACCCATACTATTTCCCGATACACTGATGACCTGTTGATTTATCTCAGCGACGCAACAGTGGGAACTAAGACGGCAATAGACCTAATGGAGCGGTTTGAACAGTTGTCAGGACTTAAAGTCAACCGCACCAAGACCTATCTTTTCCGGGTGTCAAAGGGCATGACCTGTCCCCCGCACAGTGTGGAAATATTTACTGGGCCTCTTGACCTTTTGATACATGGGGATTCAGGTCTTCCACTCGCTGGAGGACCTCCGTGAGGGTAACCTCGGGAAAGTTCTCAGACCCCTGAAATCAAGTGTCCCCTTTTGGTGCTCTCTCCAACTGCCGATCATGGCCCGGGCCTCCCTCTCTAAAATGGTTATGTTACCAAAGACTGTTGTACTTTTTTACTAACCTTCCCATCACAATCCCTGCCTCCTGGTTTTGACAACTGGACTCTCTGCTGCGAGACTTAATATGGGTAAAGGGGAGACGGAGAGTGGTCTTAGTGACCTTACAACGACCATCCACTGAAGGGGGTCATAGAGTATCAAATTTTGAACTGTATTTTCTGGCTGCACAACTGTAGTGGCTGGCACAGTGGTTGGCGGGCACAGGACCGGGGGGGGGCAACTTAACTGATCTAGGGGCCCACACTGACTTACTACTGGCCAAAATGATGGACTCCATAGTGACCATTCCCCATCCATCTTTATTACAAACTACAGCCCTATGCTGTTGGAAATGCAGCCTATGCAAAGTGTCCCCTTTTGGTGCTCTCTCCAACTGCCGATCATGGCCCGGGCCTCCCTCTCTAAAATGGTTATGTTACCAAAGACTGTTGTACTTTTTTACTAACCTTCCCATCACAATCCCTGCCTCCTGGTTTTGACAACTGGACTCTCTGCTGCGAGACTTAATATGGGTAAAGGGGAGACGGAGAGTGGTCTTAGTGACCTTACAACGACCATCCACTGAAGGGGGTCATAGAGTATCAAATTTTGAACTGTATTTTCTGGCTGCACAACTGTAGTGGCTGGCACAGTGGTTGGCGGGCACAGGACCGGGGGGGGGCAACTTAACTGATCTAGGGGCCCACACTGACTTACTACTGGCCAAAATGATGGACTCCATAGTGACCATTCCCCATCCATCTTTATTACAAACTACAGCCCTATGCTGTTGGAAATGCAGCCTATGCAAGGTGGGGAAACCCCTCTCTACACCCTGGCCCTACCCCTGGTGGGACTCCGCCATGGTAACCCGAGGACAACATTGACTCTAGCATTAATGAGGGCCTGGACTGAGGCTGGACTGGAATCGGTGGGAGATTGCTCTCAGCACTCGGTCCCTGGCCCCTTTTGGGGATCTGCTTGAGGGCTATGACTTACAGCCAGGCCAGTTCTTAACTTACGAAATAGTGAGGCATTGTGTGGGGGAGGCCAAGATGAACCCAAGACCCATGCACTGCTCCCCTCGGTTCTCACATTGGGCACTGCAAGGCACCAGGTAAAATGGTTCTATGTTTCCCAACTGGAAATGACCTGTGCGCCCTTGACAAAACTGCGCAATCGCTGGGAAATCATTATGTGAAGAGATCTTACGGACCCAGATGGGCCAGAATTTTAGCATTTAGACTAAGAAAGTCTCTCACAACACCAGCTTCAAGTACACACAATTCAACTATACACACATGACCTACATGACGCCCCACAGACTTCGGACGGCTTATGGAGTCGAGACACGCAAATGCCAGCGATGCGAGCATGACGATACAGACTTTGTTCATATGACTTGGGACTGCATTATACTCCGCAGGTTTATGAAAGAAGCTTTGAGGCTCTCTGGAGTGGCAGTGGGTCGCACATTGGAACCCACAGTTGGGGTGTGTCTGTTGGGACATTTTCCCCGACCACCCAAACGAAAGGTGGGAGGTAGATTCCTAGATCTCGCATTGGTCTTAGCTAGGAGAAGGATAGCGATGACCTGGAAATCCGCGACTGGACCAGCTATTGCCATTTGGAAGCGAGATGTGACATACTGGGCCAGGGCAGAGAGCAGGGTTCTGGCAAGAGAAGAAATGAGGGGGCTGAGACAACAGCCTATAGCAGGTTACTGGAGAGAGATACTTGAGACATGGGAAAACACAGACCAGGACCAAGGTGAGGTAGAAAGTGATAATGACACTACTTAGTCAAGTAGTGGACGGGATTCTGGGAAGGCCTGTATGCGCATCCGTCATTGGGAAGCCTTAAATGGAGAACGTTACCACACTCAGAACCTGACACACCGTTGGAAAGGAAAATGACTGGGTGATGCTCCCACTCCCTACTCGCCTTCTCCCAATGCATAAGAATATATACCCAAAGGGCAGCGATGGCTGGACGCCAGCCGAGAAAAAGACAGTACATGAGCTTCCCCCCGACTACCCATGCGTCCCAAACACCCTGGACACTACCATACATTATAGGCATGATCAAAAACAAGGACCCTAATGCATATTCAGTTATGAGTTAAGTTGTACAAGTTGTATAGTTCCACACAAATTGTGAGACGAACATGTGATGGCCCCCTAGATATATGAACACCCACAGATTATAGTGGCTCCTCCTCAGTTATATACTAAGAAATATTAGTGTGAGCCACAAGTCGCCACGACTCAAATATCGGTACCAATTCCAAAAATTATCCTTGCATCATCATCATCATTTTAATTCAGGGAAGGTACAAGGAAGTATACAGAATAAAATGTGAATGTATTTATGTGCCGGACCTATAGTAATGTTGATATACGAAATGTAATGACGATTGTTGTTTTTGACGAATACTGAAACAAATGCCAATAAAAATATGTTTGGAAAAAAATATGTGAAAGACAATAAAAAACATCTTCAGGACAGTGTCCCAGAACATAGATATCAAATGTTTGATAGAAAATGTAACTATTAGAGTTCTGTTAAGGTCTTCAGAATTTTGCCAGGGGCCCTCTTTGGCCGAAAATGGCGGAGAGTTTAATCTTTCTTCTGGTTTCTGCATTTCAGATGATTGGCATGTTGCTGTTCCTTGCTGTTCTCCTGGTGTTTCTACTGGTTACTTATTTCCCGGTGTGGTACTGCAAGTGTGGGGAACTGGTATGTAAAGTAGGTCAATCGTATGATGAGATTCAATACGAGCAGCTGATGGTGGAAGAAGCTGAATCACAGATTATGGAAAAGACACAGGAGAAGAGGAGCCAGGCCATCAAAACACTACTGGATCAGAGAACGCAGGGTTCCAGTCAAATTAGAGAAAGCAACGTTTGGGACAAGACCGCCATTACAGAGCAACTGAAGCCTTTGCTGCAGGAGGCAGTAACGTGGGTGAAAAACAAACTCACCACCGGCAAATAATGACAGTGTCAATATGACAAATATAATATGTAGGACAGAGGAGTGATGTTGAAAAAACCTCATTTAAATCAGTTTCCTCTCCCGTCATCATCTCATTACTATTACGTCACCAGTTTTTCTCATCTGGCATTACCTTCATGCTAAATTGATAATTATACCATTTCTACTCTAGCTAAAATACTCATTATTACACTTTATTAAAATCAAGTTAGTTGAAATTTATTTTTTATATAGTATGATCCCCTTTCACAATAATTCTATGCCTAATCATAACCCATACCAATTCTCTAATGCTACTAGTAATTTTTTTAAATTCCTAACTTATTTTATGTTAAGTTAGTTTTTGTTCCATATTATTTTTTAAATATTTTATACATACCCAAAGCCATATAAAAATCTTAGATCTAAAAGTAATGAACCATGTTAGTTTTCATGTTTAATATAATATTACTTAGATTTTATGTCTGCATCACATTAAAATGATTTTATGTATTATTTTCATTTTTACGTTGCATTTTTCATTGATTTTTGTAAGCTTAAAATCTAACACGGTGCATTTGCCTTTTTATTATATACAATAATTTAATTTCTTGAAGGCAGAAAGGCATGCAGGTACATTTACAATACCAACTCAAGACATTAAATGCACACAAATACAGAAGAAATACAGAATCACAGATTCAAGTGAGGAAGGGTATGCAGTCTACAATGGTAGTAGGATTTTGAAGAGGGGCTAGGTATGAGGTGGAGAAGGGGGTCATGCCAGGGTCTTGGTTCAAGTAATTAGAATTATGTTGGCATGTGTTTTTATTCCTAGTGCCCGATTCACAAAGGAAAAGTGAGATGAAAGTCTGACTTTACGGCTTTCGGTATTCACAAAGGGCATTTGCTACTTGTAAATGCCTTTTGTGAATACTGAAAATCGTAAAGTTAGACTTTCGGTATTCACAAAGGGCATTTACAAGTAGTAAATGCCCTTTGTGACTACCAAAAGTCGTAAAGTTAGACTTTTGTCTAACTTTGCCTTTGTGAATCGGGCCCCTAGTCTCTTGGACTTTCAGTCTGGTCTGGGAAGTTTTATTATCTGGCATGTTGGTTTTAGAGACAAGGTGAGCAGGTTTACTCGAGTGAGGATCCTTCTATATCATACAACAAACTTTCAAATGAATTCTGGAATGGAGAGAGAACCAGTGCACTTCTTTCAAGCTAAGGGAGATGTTCTTAAACTGTATTTGGTTGGTAATTAATCAAGCCACTGTATGAAGAGCCGCACTGTGAGGACTTTAAAAGAACATTGAGTCACTACTCTGTAGTCATTATGTGATTAGACAAGGGGTTGTGCCATGGACACAAATTTCAAAGGTGGCAGTAAGAGCTTGAATCAACATCTTAAGGTATAGCTAGGTGCCATCAGTGTATTGGTGGCTAGCAGTGTTTTCTTGGCTGAGCAGCACTCCAATGGATTAAAGTCTACGTTGAACTATGGGGGAGTAAGAATAGATCCATGTGGACCACCACAGTGATCAAAAAGCTTTGGAAATACGAAGGATTCCAAACAAACTGTTTTCAGTCTGAGAGGTCTGAGGTAAACCAACAGTATGGTCAAGCATGAATGAAGACTTTCAGGTAAGACCTGGCCACTAACAGGCCAAGAGGCACCAGAAGACATGAAGTAACATTATCAGTAACTCATAGAGTGTCATCTGTGACCCTAATTTAAAAGTCTCTGTAGAACAATGGGCAAAATCCAGATTGTTATGGTTGGTGGAAGTTGTAGAGATCTTGACGCTCGTTCCCTAATACTCTCTGAGGAGTTTTTCCTTGGGGAAAGAAGGTTTGCCTTTGGGTGTTAGTTACTAGGCTCATTTTGATTGAGCCTGAAATGTTAGAGCAGGAGGCGTAGTTCACCTGTTTTCGAGGATAGGGGGAAATTACCTGTCTAAGCAGAGATGTGGATGATGTGCAAGAGAGGTAAAAATGGACCCATGATGCAGGCATTTAATGTGAGGAGATCACATTCTTAGGACATTGCATTTAGAGTGGAAGATGGTAGTTTGTGTTGTCAAAGGCTTGAAGGATTTGCCTTAAAATTACTTTAAAGTATTTTGTGTTTGACAAAGGGATGGCAAATGAGGTGGCAAATGAGATGGTGTTATGCAGTGAGGAAATGGGGAAAATAAATGCTTCTCAAGGTTTTTGTTGTGCGGAAACAGTATGGCCCTACGGTGGACAATGGTGAAATGGCTGAGGCAAGTGTTGGAAGAGGTGTTTGTTGTGAGGAAATTGGATATTTTTACGCTTGCCATTATAGGAATGGAAAAGAGTGGGATTATCAATGGCTGAAAGAAGGGCACTACAGACACAGACCATTCCTAGAAAAGCAGCTGCATAGTTCTTGCAGAGCTAAGTGTATGCTAGAAGGGCCATAAGTGTAACTTGTAGATTGCCTTCTATGGTAAATTATGGCATCAGGGGATTGCACTATAGACGTTAATCCAAATAAATGTGTTGATCAATTTTGGATAGCAATTGAAATGTTATTTTCTTGCATTCTTTCTTATGTTGTGGCTCAGTTGAGCCATAGTGCAGGTAACGTCAAATGTACTGTTGTACTGTTGATGAAATCAAGGGTGGGTGGACTTCGCAGAGTTTCACTGCACGGAATTCCGTGGAGTGACATCAAAAGACCGCGAGATTCCACGGAGGTCTGCAAATGGGTGGAAATTGGTACGTCATGCTGATGTTTAGCTCTGGGAAAATGAGCATAAACAGCAACACGTGGCGTGCCTGAGGGCGCTGCTTCTCGACTTGGTTTTGTTGCTGCTCAAGTAGATTTTCTGCTTGAGTGGCAGCTTTCACACCATGAACAGGTACCCTCCTAGCACCCGAAAACCAAGCTAGGGAACGTCAATTCTCGCTCGCCAACTTACTATTGGCGAGCAGCATGCAAGAAAAAACTCTGCCACGCAACGGTTGGCGGAATTTGTCCGGAACTCTGCCAACTACGCCGCCAGAGCGGAATTTATCGCCCACCCCTAGATGATGAAATATGAAGTTAAATTTGGGGGATATTGCAACATTCAAAGGGGCCTATTCATAAACAAATAGTAAAACTACACTTAGATTTTTAAATCTACTTCCAACTGTATTTTTATTATTTTTTGGAATTCACGATCTCTTCAAGGGAATCCACATGGAAAGCTGCTTGGAAAGCTGTGGCAATGACATGATTTCCTTGTTGGCACTGATTCCCTAGTGGAGACTTCCTCACAAAAGGAATGGATCCCCCCATGCAAATTCATATTTTTGGGATTTTTTCTCTACAGGAAAATATTTTCTTTGCACTACGAATTCTGGGATGATTAATTTTCCTTGCCACACTGGAAAGGCCAGCATTTGGCTGAGGTTTATACACAACCTTCAGGCTGCTGGTTTTGAATGGGCACATATGTACTTGTTTTGAGTGCACATGAACCTTCAAAAGCTAACCGTTCCTTGGACTGCCTAGAAACACCTTGAATCCTAACCATTGAAAGAGAAGTGCAGGTATGATCTCTACAGCCATAAAATGCCTTCTGCCTGCCAGGAATCCCTTTGTCCAGTGCTCTATTTGTAAAAACAATGAGTGCCAGTGCCCAATGCTCTGCTCAGAACCCGCGGCCAGCACTTTTACATGTCGGCATGCCGAATACAAGGCTGCATAGTCCGGAATCCACCTCGTGCCTCTTTAATCCACTAACAGATACTCCCTGCCTTTTTATCCCACTCTTGCAGATTCCTGATTTCTCCTTTTATGAAGTTTTTTCCGTTCTTTCTCTTTCTGCTTTTTTCCCCTTTCTGTGTTTTTCCCTTTCTTGCTATTAGTAAATGTCCGATGAGGTCAAATAAGTGCCAGTCCCCAAAAACATGTGACGGTGGACTACACCAGCAACCACCTGCTCAAATTAAGCACTGCCTTTGTGAATTTCATAGCAGGCATACCTGAGGTAAATTTGATCATAAACAGATGTTTACCTTTGTGAATAGGCCCCACAGGGTGTATCATGCCACTTTGAATATAGCTGCAAGCATTACCAAATATACTGCTAAATGCTTAATGATATTGCCTCTCTGTGACTAAAAGGGTACCTATCCTTAACAAGCACTGCATCACCAGCCACTCCCATAAAATGAAATGTGCGTTATCTGGAGGAAAAAGGCCAGACCTTCTTTGATTTCATTTTGCATATAGAGAAGTAATTCTTATAATTACGAGCATTATATTGTTTTCCATAAAAGTACATTTATTTAGCATTTTGCTACAAAATTGGATTTTGGTTAAGAAACATATGACCGCTGGAAGCTGTTGAGTCGTGGCTAAGGATTAAAATGAATGACTCTTTTTTCCTGGTAATTTGGTTGAGCATGGCAGTCAGGTAGGTGATAACTGATTCTGTGAGTGTGGGGAAGTGTGTTGACCTCGGCGTAGCGGAGGAAACGTACCATGGCATTATCTGGAAAATGTATACCATAAGCTGCAAGGCCCAAAACAGAAGACTTCCTTTGTCTGTTACCTCAGTGTTAGTGTTATTCTAACTGGAGACACATCATAACTGTCTCGTATACAATTGTTTTCACATTAAAACCAAATACACATGACAGACAAAGTTTCTGCTGGTTTGACATTGTCTTTATCCTGCCAAGTGTCCCTTACTACTCTCTCCACGAATTTTCCCTCTTCTAGAAATGTGCCTATATGTGTCAGCAGTGACTTTTTTTTTTTAAAGAAAAAGACCCTCCCAGTTGGGTTTGTCAGTGCTTGTTTACATTATGAAGCAGAATTTCACTTTGGATATTTGAGTTTGGTGTTTGTGGGAATTTTTTGTAGACTAAAACACCTCAAACTACTTTTGGTTTGAGAAAATAAACGTGGAAAATTAAGCCTATTAAAAATCTCCTGCGACATCTTTTTTTCCTGTAAACTTCGCCTGCATACAACCTCTGTACACCGGCGGATGTCCAGTCCGTCACATTGGCTGTTTCTCCCGCTGTGCTGGCCAAAGCACTTTCCAGAGCAGTAAGGTTCTCCTAAAGTGGCAGGACAGCTTTCAAGGGCCAGGACATGCAACTTGCTGTTAGCTAAAAACAGAACTTGAAAAAGGCTTCACACAGGCAACTATGATATAGGTAATCTAAAAGTAATCTGTAGTATGTTACAAGTAATGAGTAGTGGCAAACTGATTACTTTTGTTATCTCATAAAAGGGATGTTTCTGGTAAAGTTAGACGTTTCTAGTAATACTGACAAGCACCTCAATGAACCAGTGCATCAAGAAAGACTTAAAGCGTGTGACGGCTGCTCTAGGGCAAAGCAGATTTGTACTTTCTTTTTGTCTAGGTTTCATTTTCTTGTTGTGTTTTGCTCCTCCTTCAAATGCCTTTCTTCTTCTTTTTCTTGTTTTGTGCAATACCTTTGCATGCTTTCCTCTCCTCTATTTCACCTTATTGCTTTTCAAAACATAGGGGCATATTATCAAGAACGGCGTTAAAATTATCGCCGGTTTAGCGGCAGAAAACTGCCGCTAAAGCGGCGATAATGGGCTTGATAATATGCCCTGGAGAATTCCAATAGAAGCCCATGTTCACACCAGAACATGGACTTCTATTGGAATTCTCAAGGGCATATTATCAAGCCCATTATGGCCGCTTTAGCGGCAGTTTTCTGCCGCTAAACCGGCGATAATTTTTAACGCCGTTCTTGATAATATGCCCCATAATTCTTTCCTACCTTCTCTTCCCTTATTCATGATTCTTTTTTCCAGCCATTTTTCGTACTGGTGAAGCACGTCGAATGCCACCCAAATACTCTTTAGTGAATGAGTTGTCCACTGTCTAATAAAGGACAGAGGCTGAGGTTTAAGATCTAAGATGTAGACAAAAAGAGACTCCCAACCCGGAGACCGCTACCAATCCAAAGGCCCCACTCGGGGCCGTCTTAACAGCATTACTGGCCCCCGCGCAAAGCAGTGCACTGGGCCCTGCCTACACAACCACTCACAAGAAAGAAAAGTTTAACAGAAAATTTGTATTAAATTCTGGTCTGCATGGGGCCCCTATGCTCACTGACCCCACTGACTGAATTACTTTCCAGTCAAGATCTGTCAAATCAATGACAATCTGCGGTTTGGAACGACCATCAAATACGATGTCCTCCCAGTCACCTGGAGCCTTAGATTTGCACCTAAAATGTAGTTGTTGGTTTGTAAATTACAACAGCCTTAGGCCACTTAGGAGGAACATTGACTCTATGCAACTCTCCTACATGAAGCCTATGTGTTCTGTCGCCCACTTATTCCTTTGATGTGTGATGTTCTGATGGGAACCCAGGCAAGTGATTTCTTTACTCATCGAGGTCACAGATCTTAGGAAACAAAGTAAGACATTCCTGGAAGGTGAACATCCATGCTCTTGCACACACAAACCATGTGATTGTGAAGGCAGTAGCACTGTAAGCTGTTTGCTCTTGCCCCACTATTATGAAAACATTGTCCTTTGGTGGATGCCTTCATTGGGTGACAATAGCAAAATTCAAATTTTTCACCCATTCAGTTTTTACCATCACAGCTGAGATTTCTAAAAAGGGTGTCACCTGGAGATATGCAATCGTGGGAGACAAACCATGCTTCAAAGTTCCCATATTGCGGTGTCATAGAAGTCGGCACCATTTCAGGACTCAGGCACTGACCAGTATCTGTTTAGAAGTTCACATAATGTAGACAAGCTCTAGCAGATCTTTTTTTCATTGTGGTAGCGGTTTTTAGGTTTGTAAATATATTATCTGGCTATTTAGTGAAGCTATATCACCATCCATGCAATCTAAAACTCACAGTACAGTGGTCCCCTTAATTCACTCATTGCACGACAGAAAAATGCTATAAGCTTTTCCCCAGCACTAAAATAATATACTTTATTACCTACTGGGAGTCATACAATATAATATAGTAACAGAAGAAATAGAGAATACAGAATTATACAATAACATACATGTAATTCACATCTTAGCTTGCTTTTGAAGATCTGAGGCAGTTCATTGTAGAAGAGACAGTGGACAATGTTTTCTGGCTGTAATCCAATTTCCCAACAAGCTGCGAGCTCAGATTCTGTCTTGAACAGGTTTGTGGATAATCGGTCTCTGTTTGTTGTAAGTAGCATCCGCCCTGTCTGAGCTGCTGTCCTGACAGTCTCTTCCTTCCATGTTTTTTAGGCCATGTTAAATTTTTTCCTGACCTTGCTCATGCCTTCTGATGGATCTCTTTCACTTTGGAGGAGACCACCCTGCCATCAACGTAGTCTTGTACAATCGTCTTTACGCTTCGGCGGCCATTGGCATCTAGAAAAACATGGAAGGGTCAGACATTCAGAATGCTTTAATAGACAGACATGTCCCATGCTCAGATTAGTTCTGGGCAGATACAACCATACATCCCAACGGTACTTTTGTGCCCTTTGGCTTTTTGGGAACGTCTTTGGAGCACTCACGGGCAGTATTATCATTGCATATGGACCATGAGTGTTCAACACAGGTCAAGAATGGCCAAATCCATGTAAGGTTTTCAGTCTAAGCATTGCATATTTTAATAAGTTTCCTGTTTTTAAGTAAATTATTCAGGGCCTATATAGCACTGATATGTTGCCTTGTGGCCAGTTCTGAGCACGAGGAAGTGGTGGAACAATGTAGCTCCAGATTACTTGTATGTAAATTTGTCTTATGTGGAAATCCTAAAAATCTGCAATGAGTGTGACTCTCCTGGACCTCTGCTGACCACCCATGGAAAAGACACAATGGGAATTTGGGGATAATATCTATGGAATCTGTGAAGAGATTGTCATAATTACGTGTCGTGTAAATAGTGGGAGTACAGGTTTTGCAGATGGAGTTAGTCAGTTTCACGGCTGTACCTATTTCAAGTTGTAATATTTATTTTAGGCTGTACTAGCAGTAAATGAAACAGCAAACAGACCAATTGATAGTTACATTTATATCTAATACGGGTACATGTCGCACACAAGTCACTTATTTCACTTCCATATGTACAGCCGTTTAAAGTTTAGGAGCAATTTACCATCATAATATTAAGGCAGGTCATTTTTATACAGTCTGCTTGGATGAGACTGACTACATCCATTAATTGAAAATGATGCTGCTACAAGTGTTCAGTCAGCCACCTCTTTAAAGTGACCTACTACCAGTACAAATAGATTTGGAGTTGCATGGGACAGGGAATGGGCTAGGGTGCAGAGAGCAGTGTGTGTAGGAGTTTTGACACAGTGGACGGAGGTATTGTAGGCGAAGAAGCGGGGCACTGACAGAGGATTATTTGAAAGTGGGTGGCGGGATCTGTTATTAAGGGTGTGTGGGACAGAGGACCTGGCTTAAAACAAAACAACAGGCTGACCAGTGCACTGAAAATAGCAGTTGCATCACAAGATAGAGGGTGGGGAATGTGGCACTGAGGGGTAAATAAGAGCCTGAAGAGAGCAACTGAAGTGTGGAAGGGAGGTGTGTCCCACACCTCATTCCCACACAAAGCCATGCTGGTCTTGACAACATATCAAACAATACGTATACATGACTTTTATTCCATTAATATAATATACTGTCTGATCAGCACTGTCTCCACCCCTAATAACATGGATCCTGAGGCAAAAAAACATTTCTAGATAATCAAATCCACCACACCACAGAAGATTCTTTTAATGTATAGCGACCATATGAGATCAAGAAACAAGTTAAATCAAATATTTACCTCTCTGATTTGCTGTTCTGCTGAAAGAAAAGAAAACAAAAGAAATGTGAAACTTGTGAGTCACTAAGTGCTGTAAGACTGGCTGAACAATCTGTTCCACTGGACTGTAAAACCACAGACCTGCCTGAAAGAAAAGCTGGAGCAAGGGTGCTTTGCAGAATGTCAGACATATTTGGCACTATAACCTGAAGCATGTCACTGAGTTTCATCTGTGTCCAAGAACAGTATACAACCCAACCACAATTGTGAAGAATATTCTTGAGGGTGCTTTTTAGATTAATGCCTCCCTCTCCACCTGTTTGCTTACAGATCCCCCACACAGTGCTAAGGTATGGAGTTTAGAACTGAAATGCCTTGCTGCTATGTCACATGGACAGAAAACATATTTTTTGCTAAAAAGATCATTAAACAACCTTGGTCGCCGAAGTTCCCATGAATTGATTTCCATTGGATTCAGTAAAGCATGAGACTTCATCAGGTAATCTTTTTGCAAATTTCATAATGTCCTACAATTACATAGCCTGTCCAACAGCTGCCTCACTTCAACCATTTATGCAGGGATTGGGCTACCAATCACCTGGGAGCCAGCAGCGGACTCTTTTCTCTTGAAACTGTGGAAAAGGACACCATAAATCACTAGCATCAGTTACCTCACATTTAGGTAGAGAAATACTTATTATCCTTGACCATAAGAGTCTCTATACGACCCGAGACCATGCCTTGCCTCATTATCTGAGATCTTAAATAGATTGGTCCCAATATGTCCATCTCTGGTGAAGACGTGGTCCCTTTAAAAGAAGCAGTGAGAGAAAGCGACCTTTAAATGAGACAGCCATAGAGACCACAGTTGCGGACACTATGACAGAGAATGTTCCATTAACTTAGACCACTGTAGACGGTTACTCCCAAATTGAGATTACTGGAGAAGTCTCTGAATTAGCGTAGACCAAAAAAATCTCTAGTGGTAAAGGACTGTGCACTAACTAAAACAAAGGTAAGGGGTTCTCCAGAAATATACCACCTTAACTAAGACAGTGACAGTTCAGCGACCATGCACTTCACATGGCCCTCATGGTGGCAATGTGGTGTCTCTTTAAATTATATTTCATTTGAGGGAGATGTCTTATCAAGACCTTCAGAGTAAAGTTGCATAATTCAGAGAGTCTCTAATTTTGGGGACATTAATAAGCAGGTGTTGATCTCTCTGTGGGTTCTTTTAAATCATTCCAAGAGACTCACTGATGTTCTGTTGGGTGGAGCTCCCGTTAAAGTTACATTCACTGTAGCTGTCACCTGCAGGTTACTTCATCCGAAATATTGAGTACATACACTTTATTACTAGTGGTAATAGAAATAGTAATAACAACACTAATGGTGATAGTAATAAACATTAGTTATAATATTTTAAATGGTATGACAGTGGTGCTAAATAATGTATTAGTAATTATAAAAATAATAATAAAAATGACAATAGCAGTGATATGGCTATTAGCATATCCTTAACAGTTTAAACATGTTAATAATAATCATGATACCCAAAGGTATAAGAACACTATATTAAAGAGATTGCCTACTGTTGCAATGCAGAGATTGTTTACCACATGCATTTCCATGAGGCTCCTAAATCTCACTTATTCTGTGAGTCATTCTCTTAGGAAGGATAATAAACTGAGTCATCTTAACAAGATTAGCAACTGGTACTTACACTACTTTAGCAGACACCTGAAAGGTCTGAGCTTTCTTAACCTAGAACTCAGGTCATGCTTAAGATCAGCCCACACTAATGAATTCTGCAAACATCACTACAGTGCCAGAGGTGGCAATAGCTTACCTGAAGTCATCCCCTTCAATCAGGCGGCGATACGTGACAATCTCATTCTCCAGGCGCGTCTTAAGATCCATCAGATTCTGGTGTTCATTCTGCTGACGCCCAAGCTCGACCCGCAGATCAGAAAGCTCTGCCTCCATCTGACAGATTGTCCTCTGTTTCCTCTCTAGTTCCTCTGCAAAATGACATTGTGTCTCCTCCAGATTCTTAGCCAGAGTCAATTTCTGAAGGATCAGAAAAAAAAAACCTTAATATTTTTGCTCCACCTTTCTTTCCTCAGGGGGTCTCCAGGAAATTTAATTGATAAATAAATCAACTACTCCTATTGAATCGATCAATCGAATGGACTCTCCCAACTGGAAGTACCATTCTATGTCAATTAAACATCCCTTTCTTAGAGAACCAGTTAATAACTGTTATTAGAACATTGGAATGTTAAGCACTCCATTGAAGACAATGGAGTGCTCCGGGCTTCTAATGGCTGTGAGAAGCCCAGAGTATCAACATTCCAATGTTTGTCCACAGCTGTTGCTGTGAATAAATGCCTCACGGAACCTGGGGGGATTTCAACCCCTTCGGGCTCCAAGAGGCCTTTGTTATACAAATTAGAACATTCTGTCCTCTAGAGGTGGAATGTTATATTAGCATTAGAGCCCTCCGTAGCAGGCTCTACTGGCCATTGAAGACCCTCTCCCTTGTTAAAGGCCATCGCTGATGAGGGCCTTTAATGGCCGGTAGAGCCCACTACGTCGGGTCCTAAGGCTATATTAGAATATTGGAATGTTGAGAGCACTATTGAAGACAATGGAGCAGCAGCAAGCTATTGACATGGTTTTAGGCCTGCTACTGTCAATATTTCAATGTTCTAATCCACACCACCTGACTCTCCCTCTTCCCTGCCTCTGCAGAATATGTGGATTGCACAGGGGAGTGAGAGAGGCAGAGGCTGTAGGAGAGAAAAGCAGTGAGCCGTCCTTCCTCTTCACGTAGCTCGCAGTTTTGCTGGAACCTCGGAAGGAAAGAAGGGACAATTATCCTCAGCTCCTGTGTCTTTTTGGTTTTGCCAAACAAAGAAAACATAGTTTGGCAGAGCCCAAGAAGAATCAGGAACTGACTACTAGTCACTTTCACAACTATGCTATGCATGTTTGACCGTTAATGACATGGCCCGGTGCGTGGACAGAAATTGTTGAGCATTCACAGGAGGTGCTGTGAAACATAGCCTGAGAAGCTACAGAGCTGTGGGGGGCTTTAAACTCCCTGTGTCTCTGGGCAGGATTTTTTTTAAAGTAGAACATATAGCTCTCTGAGGGAAGAATGTTTCAGTAGCCTTATAATATACCATAGCAGGCTTTTCTGGCCATTTGATATCCTGCTCCCTTAATATTGACCTTTGGCTCAGGCCTATAATGATGGTGTGGTCCTTTAAAAGTCTGTGTTGCCCACTATGGTGGGCTATAAGGCTACAGTATTGCTTGTCATACATTCCATATGATCCATAGGTTCTGACACACACAGAGAGACTGAGTGTAGTATTGGCTAATCACTCTCACTGCTCATTGATGAATGAGCGTAATGAACGAATTTTGTACTTCACTAAGTGAGCTGACCTCTAGGTGTAAAATAACAAATTAATATAATCATATGCATTCTATTTTGCCAGCAAAGTTTTGCAAAGTTTAAAAATGTCACACTTTGTGAACAATGCAAAGATTTGCAAACCTCCCCTGAGCATGAAACATCTTGCAAAAACAGTTTTTTGTGGGATATATTTTTGTAGAATAATTCTGCCACAAAAAAGTTTTTTTCTAAGAATCTTTTAATAAAAACCTATGTTTGCATGGCACTAAACGCACAAAAAAATGAAACCTTAAAGCTTGCATAATTTGTAAAGTTTGTTAAAAAGTTCTTTGGTCACTGGTAAACAATTGTTTTGGACTGATACTGCTGGTTTTTTGACTCTGCTGATCCAGGGCCTGTAAGTTAAATGTCAGTGGACTGCAGCACACTTTGTGACACTATTAAAGTGACAGTGGAAAATGTAAGAGCAAGCCTACCACTGAAGCCTTTCTGTGTAGTTGTAAAACTGCAAATTCAACCTGTCAAAACAACCCTTTTTACAGGATTTTTACAACAAATATTATTATGTCAACCCTAAGTAGGACTTAATACCCAATAAGCCTGGCTGCATGGTATTTAAAAGTATGACATGTCAAAACATGTCATTACAGTGACAAGGCCGTAAAAGCTATTTTCACTGTATCAGGGTTAGATGTTCTATAGGAAAGCATTGGAATATAGCATTTAAATTGAATAATGTTATCTATGTCTTTGAACCACCAACAAAGGTAATTCTTGGACTTTGTAACTTATTTATTAAAAGTCCAATTCATTGGTAAAGTTAGCTTTGTACTAAATATTTTACAAAAGGTACATATAATAAGTCACCTTTTACCTGCCTAGAGACTCTAGAAGTCCATTTGAATGAGCTTTCAATCATCACCCAGGAGCTGAATAGCCCCTGTGATAAAATGTCAAAGAGCTCCCAGAGCTGAGACAAAAGCCTTGGGTGTGAGGAGCGGTTATGCTTCTCTGACAGGATGACCAGTTGGGCAGTGCCAGGGATCATACTTTACTTAAAAGAGATCTACATTTCCACAGGCAAATGTAGTTACCACCTGGTCCTGCCCCTCCGTTGTCTTTCTAGTCTGACAGACAACAATCCCAGAGGGAGAAAAGCAGCGCCCAGAAATAGTTTTAAGAGGCCACATAGGAGGGCTTGCTTATTTCCTGTGCCATAACTCTAGGGTGTCATATGCAAATAAAACAATTGATGGACAGAATGCTGGACAATGCAAACATTCACCCCCAGTCACAAGGATCTGGGTTTAATCCATCATTCTTTTGCTCACCACACCACCCCAGTTTGGACCCAGCCATATGCAAATCAGTCTTGACCCTGTTCCATCAATTGTGTCTGTTGCTTTCTCGCCCTAAGTGCGCCGGGTATGCCCAGACGTGGGTCCCGGGCTCACTGAAACCCTGAAACCGGTCCTAGGATGCCTTGTTTCCGGTCCAGGGAGGACCTGGCTTGGCAGTTCGGGCTGGACTGTTCCCATGAGGCACAGGGTCAAGACTGATTTGCATATGGCCAGGTCTAAACTGGGGCGGCATGGTGAGCAAAAGAATGATGGATTTAACCCAGATCTCTTGACTGGGGGTGAATGTTTTGATTTGTTCTGCATTCCGTCCATCAATTGTGTCTGTTGCTTTCTCGCCCTAAGTGCGCCGGGTATGCCCAGACGTGGGTCCCGGGCTCACTGTGCCACTGGATTCAAGCTATCCTGACTGATGAGGGGTGAAACCCTGAAACGGGTCCTAGGATGCCTTGTTTCCGGTCCAGGGAGGACCTGGCTTGGCAGTTCGGGCTGGACTGTTCCCATGAGGCACAGGGTCAAGACTGATTTGCATATGGCCAGGTCTAAACTGGGGTGGCATGGTGAGCAAAAGAATGATGGATTTAACCCAGATCTCTTGACTGGGGGTGAATGTTTTTTGATTTGTTCTGCATTCCGTCCATCAATTGTGTCTGTTGATAACTCTAGGGTGGGCACAGGAGCCCTGCATAGGGGAGGAAATATTTTGCCATGCTGGATCTAGGTCAGGGGTCTCCAACCTTTTCTGTAGTAAGAGCTACTTATGTTCAATGAAAATCATCCCGAGTATCTATTATTATTACAATTTTAATACTGACCACATCAGACAGGTTTACATTTTCATCTCAAATACACACTTTTCAATTTTTGTATACATATATTAATTCAACCAAGCAAAATCTTCTAATTTAGTATGCCGGGTTGCACACAGGAGAGCTACTTATGGGTAGTTGGAGAGCTATTCGTAGCTCACGAGCTACTCATTGGAGAAGCCTAATCTAGGTATAGAAAGGCATTATGGGATTGCTTGAAGTAGGGCACGCAGGAACTGCTGCAAAGGTGGGTAGGGTTACCCTGGGTCCTTTTTCCCTATTGGTTAGGGAAAACAAAAGAAGTTGAATCCTGTGAGGAGAATCCTAATGACTGAACCAGCACCCACTTGTACCCAGGACAGAGAAGTAAACTGCACGCGTCAGTTGTCTGACATCCTGGTTAGCTACAGGGACACAAGAGGCTGCAAGAAGCTCCATTTTCCTAAAAAGCCTGGCTGTCCCATTCTAACTGACCTGCCATGGACCCTGCTGGTTACTTCTGCTGGAGTAAATCCTGACCCCCTAAGTACTGTACTGGAGGTCTTAGAATCCTTGGCTGTTGTCAGAGTGTACTCCTCTTGCCTAAACGTAAAACCTGGGACTTAGAAATGTTTTGCTTACCTTTGCCAGGAAAACGATTGAGGGACTGGGACTAGAGGGACTGGGTCCAACCTGCCAGCCGATCCGCTAAGGGTGTTTTGCTGATGGCCCTGATTTTTCCAGAGCTCCCACTATGTTCTTCTCCACTGCATGAAATCAGAGTCATGACATCGAACTGTCTTATGCTCTGGCCTGTAGCCTTGCCCTGCTGAGGAAATCCCATTTCCAGAAAAGAGCTTAAGTTCAAAGGTAGAAATCCTCACCTGGCCCAACGCAGAGCAGCATCCAATCAGTGTCATCCTGGATGTGGCCACCAGACTTTCCCCCCTCTGAGCTTGTCCCGCTTTCATCACATCTTCACCGATACCTGGTCCTTTGCCAACCCTTTGTTGATGAGCCCATCTTTGCCTAAAGCCTGTGGCCTTGCCCCGTAGGGCCCTCCTTTATTGTAATTCAAACGGGGTGTCCAAATTGTGCTCCGCTACAGTCTGCCTTAAACCTTGTCTTTATCTCAGTCTAGTCTGACCAGTTGCCTGCAGTTTTTGGCTTTATTATCTTCTAAAATGTAGAAATACATAGCTCTGTTTACCCTTATTGGATGTTTGCTGTTTTGGTGTCATTTTGTTCAATAAAAGTTCTCTATTTTTATAAATTGGAGTGGTTGTTATATTGTGTTGTGTTTTTGGCGTTTTCACTGTTTTGGTTCTTCTAAACGCTTTATGCATTTTCTCATTTTAATCCTGTCTGCTTTGTGCCATGGCAACAAGGCGCTGAGTGCAGGTTCGAAATACTGAAACCTTTACTGGACTTAACAAGAATCGTAACATTATTACTTGTGGGGGACTACCATCCACCCCAACTAGTAATCCACTTCCTCACAGCTTTCCTTTGTGGAAATTGATGGATGTGCCAACAGGCTGGTGATTTTAAAAATTATAGTAGAGTCGGGCTAAAGGCAGGCTGTATTTTAAAACAACTTTTTTGGCACTTGAAAAAGATTTACCATTTTCCAAATCAAACTTATGAAAACTTTTTAAAATATATAAAAATTTATAATCACTTATTGGTAAAATGCCTTTAGGTTTGTAGGCAGTTTCCTTATTTGAAATAAAATATACAAAAAGCGCAAATATAACATTTCGTTGTAAAAATTGAATATTTAACAAAGCATCAAACAATGCAAATTTTCAATTTTTATCTTATGTAATGTTTTTGCACACAGAAATCCAAATAGTAGTTGACATGCATTCTAAATTGTGATTGGTGGATCAGAATATTGGTTGAACAATTGTAGTTTTTGATCGAAACTTATTAAATTGTTCCCCTCCTCAGATTTAAAGGTGAACAAGCATATGGGATTGGGAACACTCACCCTGCTCAACTCTGCCTGGAACTTTATCTGTAGATCTTGGTAGAGGCGTTTCAGCTCAAGTGCTTCTTTGTTGCCACCTTCCAGAGCGTGAGTATTTGTGGACTCCTCCTGTTGTAGTGTTTGGGCCTGCAGAAGACAAGTAACATCTTTTGAACAGATGCTTAAAGGGCATTTGAACCAATTTTCCATTTCTTTAAGCTCACCATAAAGCTTTAAAAAAGAATCTCTAAATGTGAAACTTGCCAGAGCAAAAAATGACGGAATGTAGAAAATCTTTCGAATACATGGGTCACAGAATGGAGATACTAATAAAACTATAAGCATCACATTTCCAGAGTGATAAGATGCTAGAACACTCTGGGGCAGATTTACGAGCCCCCTGCGCCAACAGTACGTCACTTTTCGTGACGCACTGGTGGCGCAGGGGGCTGCTCCATATTTACAAGGAGAGGAAAAGCCACCCTGCGTGACTTTTCCTCTCCTTGTAAATACGGCCCCTTCACACGCAGCACTTTGCGACGAAGGGGCGTTCCATGGGTGTTGCTGTGGGTGTTCCCACGCAACACTCATGGAACAAGACACATCTCCAGAATTACGAGAAATCGTAACTCTGGAGATGCGTCTGAAAGCTACGCCACCCTAGAGGTGGCGTAGCGAGGCGCACCGAGGAGAAATGTTTTCATTTCTCCTCGTTTTTTCCTCTTTCAATGCGTGCTGCTGCATTCTGCAGCACGCATTGAAAGAGGAAAATGGTTATAGTGATTGTTTTTGTGCAGGAAGGTTCCCCTTCCTGCACAAAAACAATCTCCCCACGACGCAGGCATTCTTGCACCATGGTGCAAGGGTGCCTGCGCCGGCGCATGGCTGCAGTTTGTGCGCCAGCGCAGGGGGTAGCACAAGGATGCAACATATTCTTGTAAATATGTCGCATCCCTGTGCTTCAAAACTAACGCAGCGCGGCGCAGCAAAATGACTTGCTGTACCCCGCTGCGTTAGTTCAACGTAAATCTGCCCCTCTATACTCAATCGGAACAGGAATAAGGTACAAGTAATAAAATTCACTATTGGCCTAAGGAAGGGGTGGGGAGTCACAATATTGGAGATTTCAGTATAGACTGGCCCTTATATCTGGTTCACAATATTGATATTTAATAAGTGCAGGCCAGTATTATTAATCACCATACTGTGATATTCAATTGGTATTGGGCTCAAATCTAAGATTAGTCCATCAAAAGTCCCCTTGAGAATTTATTGGACTCTATCAAAAATACTAAATAATTATGTTACTGGATATGAATGAAGGCTGGAGGTGCAAGAGGTCAGGAAGTTGTGAACACATACCACATGACTGCCCAAATCTTAATAGCTGGTGGGAGAAGGTAAATTCTCATTGGAACTTAAACTTAAAAGAATTAATTATTCCTAATGATCTTTCTGGAATACATTTGGCTAGTACTGCTGAAGGGATTTTGTCTACTCAATGCAAAAGAAAAATTCTAAACTTTTACATAAATTTGTTGATAAATTACATGAATAAGCTTTCTACCTTTTGCAAGGAATCACAGCCATAAACGTATTTCACAGACATTCTGGTTTGCTCTGCTGCCTACTATGAGTTTGTTCCTATACACACAAGTCTTTATTATTTACTAACAAATGTTCTTTCACATATCTACTACTCTGTATATTATGACTCGTTTATTTCTGGCTCGTAAAGTGTACTGAATTAAATTTCAATGTCACAACCACTCACTAGGATTTTAAATTTAAATAAAATAGGAGCGATTCTCAAAGGCATTTTTGAGTTGTGAAGTAATACTTCTTCTATACCTATTTATGTACTCTGATATCCCTGTGCGAATTAACCCAAGCATTTAAAATGAGAATATTCATATTTGTTTTAATATATGTGTTAATATTTAAGTGTTGGCTGTTACAGGGCCGATTCACAAAGCCAAGTACGAGGACATAAAAGAGTACTCCTGTAGTATTCCTTCTCACACTCATAAATGCTTTTGTGAATCAGCCCCATATCTTCAAATTCCCAAGTAAAACATAAAAGAAATATTTGTGTCCTTGGTTGTCAGGAATCTAAAAAAAATCCCTTATAGTCTCTATTTAAACTTCTATAATTCCAAGTTAAAACTTCCTATAAAAATGGAGGAATGGCCACAGAGCTGGTCACACTGTGTATTTATTTGTTTCTTGAAGTTCTATAACACTTTCAAATAAGTGCATTTCAAAAGCATTAATGACATGGCAAAATAAGTATAATTATGGATAGAAAATAATAATAAGATGGAATTACACCCGGGAGTGTAGGAAAAAGGTAACAAGAAAGAAAGAACAATAAGATGTTTACAACAGGAGGCAACAATCTGCCCAACGTATGTCAGGTGAATAACAGTCACAAAAATACATTTCTCATCAGATTTAGGAAGGAAGACAATATCATTGATAGAAAACAACTGCAAATGGTCCAGTGTCTTGTTAAGAGGTGCCCAGTTCAGATGACGGAATTTCAAATTACTTACAAAGCCAAGCTGCCACTTATGGATCTCTGGCAAACCAGCATCACCAAATGTAAACAGTAGTCCATAGAGATTTAACATCCCATTTAGGTCAAAAGTCAGGATCAGAATAAAAATAACAGGTCCCATAGATATGTGGGACCACAATTCAAGCTGTGTTAATAGTAATGTAAATCAGCACCAAACTAGCTACGCTCAGTCAGGTCAAGTTGCACTTTGCCACAAGGAACCGCAATGGCTTCACTGAGACAATACACTCGCATGAAACGGGCTATCCCTGCTGCAGCTGCAACCCACTGCAACCACCTCCTTATTACCACTCCGCAGACTGTCATCACAGACTGAAGGAGGACATGAAAGGATAAATGGACAAGTTTGGCCCTTTCTTTCATGGAAGTTGATCCACGAGAAATCCACTGTGGCCGCTACATACTGAACAGCCATTTGGTACTGCAGAATATGCAGATACAAAAGCTAGATTTAAGAGGGGAGAGCAGACAGAAGCTGACAACGCTCCAGTCACAACCATTGTTTGTTTTGTGTCACTGGAGTTCTTTAAAAATGTCTGTGATCTGCCACAGAACATGGCAATTTCTGAGACATGCCATTATTATTCCTTCATGTTGCACATTCTTTATCGAACCTTGAGTATCTCTCTGATCTGCTTTAGAGCATGCCATTAATTTTGCAGATCAATGTCTACCATTTACTTTATAAGGGCATAGAAGCTGGTGGGAAAATTTGCTAGTACTTATTCTAGTTTACACAAACCATTTTAAGTTGCATATAAAAACTTCATTAAAAAAAAATAATAATAAAAGAAACATTCCATTTACAGGCCAGATAAAAAGGATCAGTTAAAACACAAAGTAAATACCATGTTGGTGGAGTTGGGTGCATGCAGAGACCCAACTGCCCTGCCTGCACCAGGCATAGTCTTGGCTGAGGGAAGGAGACCACTGCCCACATCATACATCTTAGCAGCCATATAGGATGACACCCCCCTTTCACCAGCACCGTGTGCAGTCACAGCTATTTGTATGCCAGAAATATCGGTTACAGAACTGTCATTTGACCTAAATAAATACTGTGTCTCAAGGTTTAGATTTTATAATATTAGTTCCAATAGCATGACATTTTTGTAAACGATATTTATGACAACAATATTTGTCAGATGATCTTCTGACAATGGTATTCTAGTACCGCTTCGAAGAAACCAATAGCCCTGCATCTTCTATCAAGTGTGTATCCTTTGCCCTCTTGGATCACCACCAAAGTAGAAGCCATCATTATCATTGTTTCTGCTGAATTCTTCAAATCTGCTTCAGTAATGACTCTCACTGTCATCTTGATAACCTTCCTCGATCACTTATCGAATTAAATGTTATTACCATTTGATAGCGATCATGCTTCCATTTTTTGCCTTGTAACATGTCTCGATCATCTGTCTTAAAAGAGTGTTTCAACAGTTAGTCTTTGGACATTCCATGCTTGGTCAATTCCAAGGCAGATGTTTCTTGACCACCTCAGAGCATTTTTCATTATCGGTCCTAGAGTCACGCTCTATCACACATCTCTTACCTGCTGCTGGAACCAGATGGCGGCTTCTCGCCGGTGCTTGTCAATAATGGCTTCATACTCCTCCCTGACCTCCTTCAGGAGGTCTGACAGCTCCCTCGATGGAGACGTATTAAGTTCAACATTCACATCAGACCTGCGTTGCTGGCTTTGCAAAGCACTCATCTCCTGTTCAGCAACAAAGAAGAAATAAAATAAAAAAGTACCATTAGGTGTAGCTGTGCATGAGCCAAGGTTAGTGTTCCCAGTGCCGCACCAAAATATTATTGTCAGAATATTGTCTAACTTATTTATTGTGTCCTAAATGTTATCTACAGAAATATCACCTCAGTGGAGAAACTTCACACCCAATGGGGTGATATTTTTGTAAACGATATTTAGGACATAATATTTATGGCAGATGATGCATTTCTGTATAAAATAGTCTGATCTACATCCGCTCCTCCAAGGTGCAACTGTGCAGTTTGTAATTATGGAAAATAGTTATGCCTACACTGATTTCAAAACAGAGAATTTAAAAAAAAATATATTTGTAGATTAAATTCTCAGAATGATTAGCTAGAGAACAAAACAGTCATTCATCGTCTATCTGATGTCACTCAGAACCTCTCCATGAAAAACAATCCTCATTATTCACTGATTCCTATTTATCATTCTATATTTTTTGAACAAACTATGAATATAAAAACAATTCACAGATTCTTTAGAATGTAATTCTGGTATCTGCCACATTTAGATTTATAACTCGTAAATCACAACTTTGGCAAAGCAGTTCTAAGCAATTGATTTCAATAATGATACTTTGTGAGAACATCAATTATTTTTTTACCCAAATTGTTATATTTTTAAATGTATTCATTACTGTATTTGAATTGTTATTTTTGCAGAGGTTAGTGGCTTTTTAACGGTTCACAGTGGAGTACATATTGGCCTAAATTTCAGCCAATTTTGCCCAGTCCTACTGGCCCCCATCAGACATTTTGCATTTGCTGACCACTATGCTTTTTCAGGGAAGGGCATCAGTATCTTGACCCACAGCTACTTTGGACCTTACATATTACCTATAGTGCATTCATTTTGACCAGTTACAGCTACCTTGTTTAATTTCTTGTAGGGTTCAGATGAACATAATTAATTCAGATGGGCAACCATAGGAACAACACTATTTAGTACTGTTTGCTACTTGCCAGAAAGAGCCAACTAAACAGCATTTCTGTAGGATGGGAAACAAATTAGAATCTTCTACATGAACATAAAAGCTGTTATGTGATAGCCTGTGAAAAATGGCAAAGTGTCTTCAATGTGCTTGACTGGGGCATAGGCACTTTTGGTGCTCACCAATTATTAACCATGAGCAAGTGAGTTTTTGGTTGGTTCTGCAGAAAACATTTAATTTAAGTACCACAATGGAGCACAAAGCAGAACAATAATGTATCCTTGGCTATGCTCGGAAGCTTGTCCTGGTTGATTAGAAAAAAAGTCTCCAAATCCAATTTTCTCCTGAAATGGGTCAGTAACACAGGTAACTTGAAGAAAGCACCTAAACATGGAGCACTTTGAACTTTAGAATCCAGTCTTCATTTTCAAGCATTATTCCCCAACTATGCTTTCAGATCCACAGGAAAATGTTGAGTTCAAGCCAGTCCAATTGAATTGTTCCAGAAACTTAGTAACTTCGTCAGTCCTAGGTCCATCTATATTCCAGCCATGGGAGGAAAACCCCACATCAAGCAATCAGGAGAGATGTCAAATTCTAGCTAGCTCAACTGAATTCATTGAGACAGGCCACTCTGTTTTAAAACTTTCTACACACCACAGAAGGGATGTTCAAAATGGGAAAGCAGGTACTCTTCTAGAACTTGGACTCCTTCAGGCCTGGAGATCAGCAGAAGGTTTGGTAAACCATCTTTGAAGAAATGTGATGGAACACACACAGCGAAATATGGCTGCCTCCTTTATTCAAACAGGAAAGTAGGTATTCTTCAGTGCAGCAGCAGGCAGGGAAGATATCCCTTTTTGGTAAAGTTTCTCTTTGTAGTAGGCAAGCATAGTACTTTAAAGGGTAAAATAGTTGTCAATTAGTGATAAAGCCTAAACAGCCCTAATAAAATTCTGAGTCTTCCCACTTCAGGTTGGTCGGCAATTAATGCACTTCCTCTCCTGGGGGATTTCTATCTAGGTGTATACTGATCTCATAGTTCCATTCACCCCAAAATCTGTGCTGTGTGGAGCTTCTTCCTGACCCACATCTCCAGCTCATACCCTATCTTTCCAGTTCACAGGATGTCAAAGGAAATACCCTCCCTGAGCCAGCACTTGATACAGGTCTCCAGTAGCTAGCTCCAATGGGGCTGAAGGAGCGCTGTTCTAAACAGGAATTATGCTACAAGGCCATTTCAAAGGAAAATGTCTGACTAGGCAGTTCTCAGAGATTTCTCCTCTTATCCACTCCTGGTTATTGAGTAGCGAGCCCTTCCAAGTAAATGATAGAGCCAGCTTTCCAGAAGTTGTCAAAGGGGTGTGAACCCAGGAACAAATGTCTATGGCTTTGATCTTGTGCTTCAGCTGAGTTCTGGAAAATATATTTAATACATCTAAACTGGTTGAAGGGCAATAGGCAATACGAATGTAATGTCACCACCTAATCTTTCAGGCCTGATTACCTAAACACGAGACCTTTAGTTTTGATAACACATGGGGAACTTGGGAATGAGTGAAATCTGGAAGATAACTAAACGCAAACACTGAAGGGATGCAGGAGAGAATGGGGGAAAGATGAAAGGATTGAAAAGAAGGGAAAAAAATGGGGAAATATAAAGGAATTGAGTGATGCAGGAAAAAATAGACAAGGACTGAATGCAGAGTAGACTGGGAACATCAGTGGGAAACAGAGCGAGGGGAGTGGAAGTGGAGAGATAAAGATCTGAGATTAGGGCGAGTGAAAGGTGGAAAATGGCAAGATGCAGAGGAAGTGAGAGGAGGGCAATGTAACAATATTCAAGGAGGATGTAAACATATGGGAAGAATGGAGAAGAGTTATGTTATGTTATATTAATTTATAAAGCGCACGGCTGCTGGGCAGAGTGTCCCGGTGCTAGGCATAGGATGAATCGGACAGGCCATGGGTGTAACTGTTAAAAAGGTAGGTTTTGAGCTTCCTCTTGAACATATATCGAGGCTGTGTATAAGCCGAAGATCTAGTGAGAGTCTATTCCAGATTGGAAAAGGATCTCCCAACAATTCTGAGGCAACCAATGCAGGGCACCTTTGCCAGGAACGCCGAGGAAGAGTGGAGGGTGCGAGCAGGGGTGTATGTGCTAATTCTCGTCTTGAGATAGGATACCCCCGTCCCGTGCAAGGCCTTGTGCATGAGGACCATGGCCTTAAAAACCACCCACTTTTTCACCGGGAGCCAGTGCAGGGCCCTTAGGTGAGGGGTCATGTGGGACCTGGGAGGAAGTCTGAACAGCAGTCTTGCTGCAGAGTTCTGAACCACCTGTAGTCTGTTAAGGAGATAGTCAGGGAGGCCGAGGTACAGAGCGTTCCCATAGTCTAATCTAGATGTAATCAGGGCCTGCACTACCTTTCTGCCAGCAGACTCAGATAGTAGCGGAAGAAATTTTTTCAGCATGCGAAGCACGCTGAAGCAAGACCCCGCAAGAGCTTGAATCTGCGCTAAGAAGGAGAGGGAGCTGTCAATTTTGATTCTGAGATTCTTGACGCAGTTTTGTGGGAGGCCTGGGTGCGGCGGGTTGTTCGGCCAGCAGGCTTCCACAAAGTTGTGGGGGACATCTCGGAAGGTCATTATCTCTGTTTTATCCGGGTTGCATCTCAGATGGTGCAAATCCAACCACTGAAACACCTTGGTGAGACAGCTTGAAATCAACTTTCCATTCAAGTCCAAGCCTTTTCCGCAAGCAAACTAAAGCTGTGTGTCATCTGCACACGAGATGGCTTTTACGCCAAGGGACTCCGCGAGAATAGCAAGGGGGTCAAATATACATTGAACGAAGTAGGACTGAGGGTCTAACCCTGCGGAACACCTACAGACAGCGGTCTGGCTTGAGCTGTATAAGGCGGCAGCCAGACTTCCTGAGTCCGTCTGTCCAGAAATGAGGCTAACCAGTTTAAGGCCAGGTGTCTGATTCCTATCTCGTGAAGGCGCTTGAGCAGCTTAAGGTGGGGCACAGTGGCAAACACCGCCGTGAGGTCAAGCAGTATCAGCATGGCTTTACCTCCCCTGTCAAGGGGCTCCGGACATGCTGTGCTATTTCGAGGAGCGCGGTCTCTGTGCTAAAATGGGGGCGGAAACCGGATTGAGTAGGGGGGAGTATTCCGTTGTATTCCAGATAACTGAAGATTTGGTGGTTGACTTCTTTCTCCAGAATTTTAGAGAAAGCGGGGAGAAGGGAGATAGGTCTTTAGTTTACTGCTTGCTTGGGGTCTGCTGCAGTTTTTTTTAGCAACGGTAAAACGTAGGCCTTTTCCCACATAGAAGGAACCTCCCTGTTGCCAGCGAGGTATTGAATATGTGGTTCACAGTGGAATTGATAGACGGTACCACCATATTTAGCACCGTGATAGGGCAGGGGTTGAGGGGAGAGCCAGATTTTAGGCTCTGTAAAGCTGCAAGAGATTTAGCGAGGGAGATGGGAGTGAATACATCCAAGGTAGCATATGTAGGACCGGAAATGAGAAAGCCTCTGGCCCTGACTCTGTGATAGGGGTGCTGGATTCTGGAAACTATTTTGTATGGTCATGATTTATTCATAGAAGAAAAAATCAAGTTCATTGCACCACTCTGCCGTGGGGGTGCAGGATCTAGAAGTGACAACCGGGCGCAGGAAGGAATCTACAATTTTGAAGATTTCCTTTGCTTTGTTGTCAGCTTCCAGAATCCTAGTGTCGTAAAAGCTTTTTTTGGCAAGGTGCAATTTCCCCTGATACACCTTGTATGCAGCTTTATCATCTGTGTGATATTTCCGTCTCCATGCTCTTGCAGGTGCTAAGCTCGGCATTAAACCAAGGAGCAGCTGGGCATGATCTGGCCTGAGATGTCTTTTAAATGGGTGCTAGCGAGTTAACCGTCTCACTGATCCAGCTGTCAAGGTGGGCGGTATCAAGTTCAACATCACCTGTCAAGACTGGAGAATTTATAGTAAGGGCATGATTAATGACCTCCGGCTGTAACTTGTGAAAGACCCGAGAGGAGGAAGAGACGTTTCTTTTCGTGGGGGGCTTATTGCAAGTCTGTGACCATGAGAAGGAGATAAGATAGTGGTCCGTCCAAGGGAGAGGAGTAGGTTGAGATATCGCCAGGTTTAGGTTGGCGAAAACCTGGTCGAGAGTATGTCCGGCCTGATGGGTGGGGTCGAAGACCTCTTGTTTCAGCATCAGAGGGCTCATAATTTCTAGAAGGGCGATGGTTTCTTGCCCTAATGCATTATCTAAGTGGATGTTAAAGTCTCCAAGTACCAGGAAGTGGCCATATCTCATTGCCCAAGGCTCCAGTGCGCTTTCCAATGAACGCAGGCACCTGCTAGCAGGACCAGGGGGGGTATAAAGAACCCCTGCCAGCGACTGGTTAGGAGTGAGGAATAGGCAGGAACCTAGTGCTTCGACCTCTTGAAGGCCTGCAAGCTAGAAGGATGAGCGACCTTTCCTCAGAATTCTGTAGTTCGAGGGGATGACTAGTGCTAGTAATGGGGTTAGCCGTGGCCGACATCCAGGTCTCGGTGAGGAAGAGTACATCCAGATCCTCATCTGTAAGTAAGTCAACTACTTGGAGTTCGTGTTTCTGTAGGGATCTAGTGTTCAGCAGGGCCGCCCTAAACTGTTTCTGCGTAGCCCCAACTAAATCTGGGCTGTGAGTAGACAGGGAGGGGGCTGGTATATTAAGGGTCCAGGCGCAGCTGGGACAGATAAACTCTTCACAGGGAGTGCCCGGAGACCAGCATGCCGAGCATTTTCTTGTAGGGGCCATGTGCAGTAAAGAGGTCCTATCGAAGCAAATACGGTGCTCGTCGGCTGAGTAGGGAGAACATACAGGGCATAAGAGGGAGTGTGAAAGATACACGACAGGAACAGAATGGAGAGAAGGCTATGGAGAGATACTGTGGGAGAATAGAGAGAGGAGGGGAAGTGGAGAGATAAAAGGGGAGTGACAAAGAGTGAAAAACGAGACATGGAGGGAAAGCAAGAGAGAAACGGGTTCAAAGGGGGATATGAGGGTGAAGAGGTATGTGGAAGTGGGAACTTAACTATCATTGTTGCAACAGGTGCAGTGGCACTGGGGCACTGTGGTGTGAGAGGCCCGTGGCAGCTGCGGCTGTTTTTACTACTTAGACAAGGCGGAAGGGGTTCATTTTCTTTAGATGCATTCGCACCCATGATACCCTTGCTGCGTCACTGCTTACACTAGAGATAATAATTGTAACTGGAAGTAAAACCCGTTGCCCATTTAAAGTAGAGACTATGAGAATGTGAACTGATTCTGAATCCTGGTAGTATGAGCTCTCAAGCGGCCTAAGGACGACTTATGTTGTGATAAAGCAGTGCTTAATTTGAGCCTGTGATTTCCGGTGCTTGGCACCAGCACTTAATTGACAACGCTGGGACTTATGACAGCCAGCCATATGGTGGCACTGTTTGTCTAACTTTGTGATGAACACAACAGTTATTTAATAATTCTATATACATTACAAATGACTAATACCTGCCACCTAAAGCTACAGAAATAGCTTTGGTGGCAGGTATTAGTGATTTTAATGTATAAAAAGTCTGTTGTCTCATTAGTAGCACAATGGGTGGTGCAAGCTTCTGACGAGGGCCCTGGCACTTATTTCTTTACACAATAAGTGCTGTTATAAAGACAGATGTAACATGCCATAACATAGCTTATCGAATATGGGGCGTGGCTCGTCTTATAGATGCCATTATTTTATGCTTAGATATTTCGTCAACATAAAATTGAAATAAAAACTTGAGAAAAGTTTCAAAGGGCACCAATGTTTCGACCAAAAAGAGGCTGAATGAGGGCAAAAAAACGATGTCAGCTAATGAAAATATTCCTTTAATCTGCTTCTTGAAACGTATGTTACGGGTTTCCAGAGATGCAATTAAAACATCCAAATTTATGCTTTTGGAATATGATTCACCGTAATTACTACCTTTTCTTTTATTACAATATTATGCAATTACACACACAGGGCACTTGTGCCAGACAGGTGGAACAGGTCTGAAATACACCTAGGGAAGCAACCTGCTGAAAAGGATGACACACCACTGGTAATTCTGATTGGCTGATAGAGCAGTGTTATCACAGGTCATGTCTTCGCTTGTACATCAGTTGCAGCTTCTAAGAGCTAGGGAAGGCACTCATGCATCAGACTTGCAGAATTTTCACACCCTGGCCAGCTACTGCATGGACAAAAACTGTCATACTTTAACTAAGGCAGTTGGCTTTTGGCCCAGTTACCTCACGAGTGTGTTAATTGTTACACAACGTTGTTTTCCCATCAGACTTCTAAGGATTGCATAACATTCTGCTGATTTAATAAAACCCTTGTTGCCTTGTTTTATCTATGGGACTCTTGTTAGACTAACTGAAAGAACCAGCAGAAGTGGCGTCCTTTGTTACTCATGGTCACCTTAGGGGAACCACCCCTTTCTACAAACAAATAGACATGACCTAATTCAGAGTGCGGTAGTAGTGAAAAAGTGTAGCATTGATATTATTGAGTTTTTGCAATACAGAGGATTTAAACAGATGTGGTAAAAACGCATTAAGTCAATTGAAGGCAATACAGTAAAATATTTGTACCAGCAAAACCACATGCAAAAGCATGCAGTCGTCTTATTACTGCAGGGAATTCACTATGAATTTCTGCAAAACTCTAAGGGCCCGATTACGACTTTTGGCGGAGCGGTGGGGCGGCGGTGCAAACCGCCATGCCACCACTCCGCCGAAGGTCACCGAAGCCTGCCAGATTACAAGTTATTTGCAGTCTGGCAGGCAAGCAGCATGGCGTTCCCACGGCGTTGCCTCTTTTAAAGGCCGCAGTGCCTTTGAAAAAGGCACCGCAATGGGAACACCTCACAAGGTTCCTGAACGGCATGGACTCGAAAGTCCATGCCGTGAACGAACCTTTGAGTATGCACACAGTAGGGCACATGTTATGCACCCCTGTGTGCCTTCACAAAGAGAGGCAGCACCGGGGGCCCTGTAGGGCCCCCTTTGTTTCCTCTCATCCAAGGTTTACATGGAGGACGAGCCCCCATGTAAACCCTGGAGGAGAGGAAACTCGTAATATGCTAGGCGGGACCGCCGCATATTGCGGCCTCTGACCGCCGCGCCACATCCAGGGTAGTTCCCTGGCAGCAGTGGCGGTTCCAGGGCGGTCCGACCACCCAAATCGTAATGGGGCGGTCAGACCTCCTGTGTGACGAAGGCTTGATCCCCCCGTGTCACCAACAGACTCGTAATCGGGCCCTAAATTGGGAGGCAATTACACTCAATATCTTTATTGGCGATTTCCAGTATTAAAATTCACAGAAGACCTTTAAATTAGGGTATAGGGGCCCGATGTACGACCCTTACATTTTGTGACTCGCAATTTGCTACTCGCAAAATGCAATGTACAACAGTGTCACAGACACTGTTAGCGATTCCCAATGGGGTCGCAAATTGCATGCCTCATCAATATTCAGTAGGCAAGCGCAATTTTCGACCCCATTGGGAATGGCTATCACTCCCAAGGATGGTGGCCTGCTGGGGTCAGTAGACCACCATGTCTGGGACTGCTTTTTAAATAAAGCAGTTTTTTTTTTAATGTAGCCCGTTTTCCTTAAAGGAAAACGGGATGCATTTAAAAAAGAAAAATGAAACTTTTCAGTTACATTTTTAAGGGCAGGCAGCAGTCCCTGGGACCACTGCCTGCTCTTAGAATTTTTTTTTGCACACACTTACAAAGGGGAAGGGGTCCCCTGGTGACCCCTTCCCATTTGCGAGTGTTTTACCATCTACTAGAAGTAGGTGGTAAACTGCGAGTGTTTTACCGCCGCAAAACAATAGTACATGGCAGTGAGTCTCGCTATTAGGAAGGGACACCGTTGGCATGCCCCTTCCTAATAGTGAGAGTCGCAAACGCTATTTTGCAAGTCAGTGACTCGCAAAATAGCGTTTGTACATGACATTACCCTTTTTTGCAGTCGCAAAACGGGCTGATCTCCCATTTGCGAGCGCCAAAAAGGGTCGTACATCTGGCCCTAGATGTTTTAAATCTATATATAAGTACTTTAACCTTTCGTCCGTACCATCCACATCCCAGCTGCTTCTGCAGCATCTGAATTAAACAGAGACACAGCCACTACCAAGATTCACAGCATGCACTGGTTGCATTTGGTTGGTATTTTTATAGCGCATACCTGGCTAAAGATAAACAGGGATCAACATATTAGCGGAATGGTTGAGACGATACAAGAACATGCACATGAAGTGGGGTTTACATAATTGCACAGTTCTGTTTCACATATTTGCAATTGCAGAATCAACTCTTAAAATAACTGATTCTTTTTATTTGGATAGTTTTTTCAGTCTGTGATTTGTTTGTATAGTGAATTGATGTTTTTAATGAATCGGTTGTTTTCATACTTTCCCAATGACATGCATCGAGCAAAATGAGGATAATTCATAGTCCTTTAAAGAACAATAGTAAAACTGTTCATGTTCACAATCTATGTCCCAGGTATGAACTTAGCATGGGTGTCTATGTAGACTGAAGATTCAATATGGCGCCTCCATGCCCCGTGTGAATTCTGTGCTTCTGAAACATTTCTGCTGAGATCCCTCCGGTCTGAAGTCCTTCGTTGAACTTCAGCTGAGATATTGCATATGCGGCTGCAATGAAGGTGTGTTGCCACAGTCGTGCCAGCTGGCCTCAAGTAGAAATGGGTGAAATTTAAATTTTGCCCACAAACCCTTTTGGTGGCCTGGTCATGCTGAGAAGTTCTAAAGTGTTGTCTATAAAGCAGCCGTTGAATGAGAGCCATAAGGTTGCAATGTTATGTTCCTACTAAAGGGTGAATTGAATTTATAAAAGGGATATCAAATTGGAATGACAGTGGATCCTTTCATATACAGGCACACCTCTAACTGCGTGGGATGCTCATTGACTTGCACTGTGGTGCAAAAATTGCCACACATCAAGAGTGGTTTCATATTCTAACTGCCCTGTCGAAATTCTGAATATTTATGCTCAAAAGTCCTTATTAAATCTATACCCTATGCATCACAGGTTAGAAATTTGGTAACTGAAAATTATCTGAAATTCATACAGTCGGTCAATCAAAAAGCTTTATTCGACCACAAAGGCCATAAAAGACAAGTGCATATGGCAGTACAATAACCTTCAATAAATAGTTACATTTCGCAGGATTAAATAGACAATCATTACAGAGATCCAAAGAACAAAGCTCAAGTTAAGGCAAATTAGGATCGTCATACAAATATCAAATTTAAAAAACAGAAGTCCATACATTTAAGGCTATCTTTCTCACCTTTTTGTCTATAAAGATAGACATACCTGTACACAAGCATGCTCATATAAACACACATATAAACATACACACAATAGCATGCACACCAACGCTCACAGCGACACACCAATATGCACACATCCATGCATGCGCACCCATCCACATGTAAAAACATCCACAACAGAACTCATGTTTATGCGAACACATGCTCATTAAATGTGCGCCCATGTGCAATACCTCTTCGTGATTCTTCTTCATGCAGATGAGATCTTTCCTTAACCCTTCGATCTCCATCTCTAGGTCGGTCTTCATGATGGTCATGTCATCCAGCAGCATGCGGACCCTCTCGATGTCAGCCTCAAGGGAGATCCGTCCAGCCTTCTCCTTGTTATACCTTTATTAAACAAAGAGGAGGAGGAAGTGGTTAGAGATAGCTCGCTAGTGGTAAACTTGCTCAGCTACTTAAGTGCACTTGGATGGCTGAATGAACACCACTTGACCAGCACGTCATGCCACAGACGCCAAGAATGTGCCAGAGAATTAGGCATGCACAGAATTAATATTCAACACTGCAAGGAATCCCTTGACATTCCTTTAAAGTTGGTCAAAGGATCAGCTGTTCCTCTAAGCCCTTCCATCACACCACGTACCAGTAGTTGCAGAGACAGTCACTGAGTATTTAATGATCGTAACACATGGAACAGCCTCATACATTTAATGGTCTTTTTTCGAGACCTATATTAAAAAGTAGTATTCACATGGACCTGGCTGCTCTCATGCCCACCTTTATCACGGGGATACCTTCACATGGTGAACATGGAGCTCTGAGTTGCCCCGGACTGAATCGGAAAATCGTACACAGAGTATATGAAACTTTTGGAAGAATTACACAAAAGTGGTAATTTACAGAGGTTTACAGAAGAAAGAATGCCTTTGAAAATGGTGCCCCTGATGTCATTTGGTAATGGTGAGGGTATTAAGGATTCTATATCCTGTCTCAAAAACACAGCTTATTATTGAAAATCCAACTAGGATGATTCAAGGAGTCTGAAAGATCTGTGTTCTACAGGAGACTACACAATATTTTAGCAGGGACTCTAACCCTTCGTATTTAGCTGTTCACATCGGCAGGCAATATTTCGACTTTCACATTTAGGCTGTGCAGAGTTATGGACACATTTTAGTTCATATTTGAGGTCTACGTGGTCCGACATCTGTGGTTCAGTAGAAACATATTGAAGTTCTCACCAAATTATCAGGAGTATCATCTATATACAAATTAAAACAACCCGCAAAGACAGTTTGCACCTTTTGTAGCTGTTACATCTCCTCAAAGCTGCCACATTGGATCCCACGCTCTACATAAGCAATGAGTTTCAAGGTCCAAAGGCACCAATCAGACAGACCCACATTTTCATAAGCTGAAAAGGGTTAGGTCCTACATCCAAAGTTCTGGTGTGCAAAACTTTTTTATTACTTGTGTTGCATCCCACCATTGCCTAGCCCTGGTTCTCGGAGTTTACCAATTTTCATACATTTATTACCCCATAGTTTTTCAATGCAAACTGCATGTTTTTTTTAAAAAGTTGCTATTTTTCCTTTGAGGTGCTGGTTGGAGCTGAAAAGAGATCTCTCATTTCCTCGTGAGTTAGCTTTAACACCGTTTTGACTTTGTGGATGCTGGTGATTTGTTTATTTCCAAAAATAAAAGGGGTAAACAAGTCTAGATTTTAACCTGATAAGCCACATATAGACCATTTCTATAACTATAGTAGTGATCTTAGTAATGGGAATAAGGAAAGTTTGTGTGAGAAACACTGCACAATATTAGTACAAGTTTTACAAGTGACTAAGCAACAGTAAGAAACGGTTTTTGTATATTAGTGCGTGTCTTTTCCATAATTGTGAAAAGCTAGATAAGTTGTTATCACAACTTTTATAAACCCTTTGCTACACCAGGGAAACTATTTGTTTTTATCCAACTGTTGGACGTGGCCCTTTCTGCAGGGTCATCCCCAAACTTTTAGCCTTCACTCCTCCTATTTATGCTGAATTTGTTTTTGTTGGCCTTTGGACTTTGTGCACTTTACCACTGCTAACCAGTGCTAAGGTGCTAAGTGGGGGCTCAGCCAACACCCCTTGGTTATCATGACTCACCAGGGGAAGACCTGGTCCCTCAGTTTGTGGCGACTGTGGTGGCTGAGCACATACTATCTTCTATGCGCAAGTAACTCAGGGGCATATTCTCAAGGAAGTGGCGGTGAGAGGCGTTAGCCTCCTTGGCTTAACGCCTCTCACCGCCACTTCGGAAACGCGAGGCTGCACCCTATTCTCAAGAATGTGGTGCAGCCTGGTGTTTCCCGCTGCGATGGCGCTAAGTTTCACGACTTAGCGCCAACGCAGACATCCTTGCACCAAGGTGCAAGGGTGTCTGTGTGCAGGGGAGGGTTGTTTATGTGCAGGAAGGTGCCCCTTCCTGCACATAAACAATCCTAAAATATCATTTTGTAACTTTCATGTGTGCTGCTTCGTGCAGCACCCATCAAAGTTACAAAATGGCATTTCTGAAAAGGTTTGTTCATGTACAGGAAGGGACACCTTCCTGTACATGAACAAACCATGGCATTTTGCTTTTTTCATGTGTGCTGCACAAGGCAGAGCACATGGAAAAAGCAAAAACGAGGAGAAATAAAGCATTTCTCCTCGTTTCGCCACCTTAAGATCAGGAGTTTTCTGGTCTTAAGTTCGGCGCTGCCACCTATTATCGCTGCCCTTGATAATAGGTGGCAGCGTCGATCACAATGGGTGTTGCGGTGGAACGCCCACCGCAACACCCACTGCACGCCCCTTTCACGCTAAATTTAGTGTGAAAGGGGCCTTATTCTCAAGGCAGCGTTAAGCCACTTAAAGTGGCTTAAAGCCACGTTAAGTGGGTTAACGCTGCCTTGAGAATAAGGCGCTGACCTTATCGCCACGGGAACGTCAGAAAAAGTGACGTTCCCGTGGCGATAGGGGCTTGAGAATATGCCCCTCAGTTTCTAATATTGGGACGGTTGTGGAGGCCAGGCCGCTCATAATGTCTCTGATGTGCAAGTATTCTGCATCCCAGCCAGACTCAAGATGGCAGCTGTTCTCTTCCGGATCCACCACGAAAAAACGAGTTTATGTGCCAGGTATCTTGGTGAGTTAGATTTCAGGGTCCTGTGTGTGATGCATACTCTTTTATTGTATGATCCGGAATCCGATGAGAGCCAGTTCCTGGTACTTAGAACTGTGGATATGTGATCCAATTCCATTGTATTCCCTTGTATTAGAAATGACCTACGCAGCTTCATTTATGACACTTTTCAGTGGTATAAGGCTAGATTTTGTGGGATCATTTTACAGTATTTGCCATAGTCATTGTGGTATACCACCAGAATACCAATTTTTTAAATTTTAAATATAGTGCTACAAAAATATCATCTCAGAGCTTGTGAAAGAGTATGATACAAGAACGCCTATACCCCACTGCCTCACCTGGCATAGCCCCTTCCTTCTCTCTTCATAAATAGTGTAGCCAGAATACTGACTACAATCAAATGTGAAGGTAAGACTATTTATAGATTTACTTAGCTCCACATATACTTATCTTGACGGTATGTACAATCTCAAGGTATTTAGAGGTGAAGTTAAGTATAGTGCAACTATTTTTATCTATCTGACTTTCACAATATTTTGGTAGTTGATATTTTGACAGACAACCAGTCAGTGCATTATTGGCGAATGCCAATTGCATCCTGCAAGCTCTTATGTGGTGACAGTGGACCATAGGTGCGGTGCTTCTAATGGAAAATTGTAAACTGCTTCAGTGGCGGCGGGCATCTACTGAGGGGGGGGGCAGCCAAACAAAAGAAAAAAAAAAAGAATAACACTTACTGGATCGTGACAACTACGTCCTCCTCACTCTGACCTCTTCTGCTGGGACTGCAGTGCTGGCCCCAGCAAACTCCCTCGACCAATCCTGGCCTGCTCTCGTACTGTTAACCAGCATGTGAGCAGTGCCCTGATTAGTGTGAATGGCCTTTGTCAGCGCTTTCCGAGAGAACGTGATGTCTGTCACTGCTCTCAACCCAGCTGTCTTAACCGCTTCGCCGCGATCGGAATTCCGCCCAGGTGCTGGACATTCCGATCGCGGGTTTGGTCGTGACGAGCTCAGCTCGTCATGCGCACACGCCCACCGCACAGCATGACGAGCTGAGCTCGTCATGAGCATAGAAGGGGTTAAGACAGCTGGGTTGAGAGGTTTAAAGTGTGCATGTGTGGCTGGCCGTCGCAAGACCGCCGGCCAAAGGGACATGCGCACTTTAAACAGTGCAAAAGTAGCCCTCAGCCCACCACTCCTCCCTGCTGACACTCAGCAGGCCCCGCCCCGTCCTGACGCTTGGTTCAGGACGGGACGATAAAAAATAAAATGGTAATGAATTGCCATTTTATTTTTCATCTCTGGGGCTTTGGGAGGCTGCTCCGATGGAGGAGTCGCCCCTCAACTGCTTGCGTATGTTACCCATTCCAAAGATTCACCTAGAAAGTGGCCTGCCGCCAGCCCGATACATACTTTATGCTGCAGCTGGCAGCTACCCTACATCGATCGCAATCGCAGGTAACGCAATGTTGGTTGGTTGTAAAATCTATTACCATGATTTAACAATTAGTTTCTTTGCAAATTGGCATCTGCAATGCAAAATGTTGATTATTAGCATACTGAATTTGTGTGTTCTTGGTAATTGAACTTTGGGAGAAGTAACTCCCTCTCCACACTCATCGACTGAGTCTTGGATTAGTAAAGACCAGGAGTGTGAAGAAAGCATGCATAACAAGAATTTTCAATACAATAGGTCTCACATTTGTGAGAAATAAATTGATGTCTTTTATGAATGTGTTTTTGTTTGGAGTGGTGTGGATGTATATGGTGTGTAGTGGAATTATGTCGCTTGTGCTGGAATTGATAGTTGTGAAATTGTGTGGGGTGGTATTGTGTGGTGTGTAGTGTATTTGTGTAGTGGAATTATGTGCTATGGTAAATAGATAGGAGTGAGAGATGCAGAGAGTAGATAGAAAGGAAGATAGAGAAGGATAGGTAGTTTGTGGACGAAGTGGTTAATGAACTCCAGAGAGAGGAGCAGAAATAGTCTGTGAGAAAGAGAGAAAAAAGGGGATAGCAGGCTATAGACGTAAAAAGAGCGAGTGTTTGTGTACGCAGAAGACAGCCAATGAAGAGGAGGAGAGCGTGGGTTTGAGGGATGGAAACCTAGGAAAGATACGGGAAAGATGTTGTGCTTGAAGACCTAAAGAGAACCAGATTAGAAGGGAAGGAATAGTGCATGAAAGAGTGAGAGAGAGGAGTGAGAGATGGTATGAGAGAGAGAGAGAGGGATGAGTGGGAGGGACACCTACAGGGGTGGGGAGGTGAGAGGTGTAGCAGTGCACAGCATGAGGAGGTACAGGAAGGTAGCATGTGTGAGCAGATATAGAGAGGAGATAGGTCGTGTGAGGGAAGGATGAGAGGGTGCAGTGTAATTGAGAGATGAGAGTGGGTAGTGGGATTGTGAGGGAGACATGAGATGGGCAGTGGGTGTTTTGGGGACAGATGATAGTGTTGGTGGAAGTGTGAGGGAGAGATGTGTTGCTTTGGAATTGTTTGTTGCGGAACTGTGTGGCATGGAATTGTGTGGTGTTGTGTGGAGTTATGTAGCAGAAATATATAGCATGGTGTGTTGTAGAATTATGTGGGTAGTAATTAAATAGTATTAAGTGTAGTGGAATTATGTAAAGTGAGATTGTGTGTTATGGAGTTAATTATGTGGAATGGTATTGTGTGTTGTGTATTGGCATGTTGTGGATTTGAAGTATATGGTGTGCTTGTAATTTTTTTGCATGATGTGAAAATTTGTGTTGTGTATTGGAGGTATGTGGTGTGTTGTGTAATTGTGTTGTTTAATTGATGTATGTGGTTTGGTGTGGAATAATGTGGTGTGTATTTGAAATGTGTGGAATTGAATTGTGTGGCGTGGAACTGTGTGGTCTTGTGTGAAATTACGCTTTTTAGAATTGTGTGTACTGGTGAGGAATGCATTTATGTGAATTGTTGGTATGTGGCATGGAGTGTATTTATGTGGGGGTGGATTTATGGTGCATTGAGTAGTGTGTAATTATCTGTTGTGTAATTGTGTTGTGCTGACTGGTATTATGTGAAGTGTATTTATGTTGTGTGGTGCAGAATTGTGTGGTTTAGAATTGTATGGTATTGTGTGGAGTTATGTGGTATGGTTTGGAGTTTTATTATGTGGCATGGTGTGGAGTAGTATTATATTGTGTGTAATTATGGGGTATTGTGCAAAGTCGAATTTATTTTGTGAAGGGTAATTATGTGTTTTGGATTTGAGTGGATCTATGTGGAGTGTAAATATGTGGCGTGCAATGTAGCTTGGAGTGTAATGATGTGTAGTGGAATTATATGGATTTGAATTGTGTTGTGTGTAGTCTAATTATATTATTTGGAGTGGAGTGGAATTATGTAGTAGAGTATTATTATGAGACGTAGAATTTTGTGGAGCGGAGTTGAATTATGTGTAGTTTATTTGATTGGTTTGTAATTATTTGGTATGAGTGGAATGATGTCAAGCGGAAGTGTGTGCAGTTGAATTGTATGGTATAATATTATGAGATGTGAAAATGTGTTGTGTGCAGCGGAAGTATGCAGTATGGATTTTTGTGCTGTGGAGATAGTGATGGAGGAAGCGAGAACGAGTGAGTGAATGTGAAGAGGGTGAACAGATAGAGCTTGTTAGAAGGATAGTGATCATAGTAGATGTGAAAAGAAATAGAGGATTTGTTTCTGTGTTATTGTTTGATGGTGACATTTCTGTAGCAAATATGTATTTAATGCTTGTAATGGAAAATGTCCTATGGCCTGTGTTTTTCCTTTTTGAATGCAAACCTCCCATTAAATAAATCGAAATTGTATTAAGCTGGCGTGGTGTTATGGTATTTGAATACCTTACATTTTTATTTTCCTGTGCAGGCTGTGCAGTGTAGTAGGACTTTATTTTAAGGTTCTCTTTACGGGGGCAGAGTAGGATTAGGACAGCAAATCTCAACAAGCTAACAAAAAGGAAAAGCAGGCACTAATTAATGCAAAATCATCTACTCGTCCATAGTGTGCACTCAGCAAATAAGACTAGAGGTCAACAGGCAAACGTACATTAAAACAAGGATGGGCTTCCATGCTATTTAATGAAAATTAAAATACATCAAAAAAAAGTCTATTTCTTTAACAAAGAAGCTTTGACACTAAGGTGGAATTTGGATGGATGAGAGAAGGACAGAGGTGATGGTTGGGTGGACGGATGGGTGGATGGATATGTGGGCGTTGGATGGTTGCGAGAAAGGTGATGCATGGATGGGGAGTTTGTCATTGAATGGATGAGATAAGAGATGAGGTGATGGATGGATGGAGAGGAGGACAACGCTGAATGGATAGATGAATGTTTTTTTTAGCTGTTTGCAAGTGTAAAGGGGGGTGTTAAATCCTTAGGTAAATAAGATGCAGGAAACTGATGGATAAATTGCAGGAATAGTTTATTTCAATGGAAAATTACATCTATATAAATATGCCCATGAAGTCCAGGCAGGAGCAGCAGGCAATGCTGCCATCTAGTGAAGCCGTCCAAATGGCACTCTGACCAACAGCAGAAATCAGGGCAACAAAACATAAGTTATTTTTTAAACAAAAAATAAACACCCACCTTGAGAAGGAGATAAATGTCGATACAGACGTACATTAGCTGTTGGAACTGGTAACAGAAGCAGAAATCCCTTTTAGTGTATGGGTCCTATCGCTGGAGGCACACTCTGAAGTGCTAAAAAAAAATAGTGCAACCCACAAGGCTTATTGATATTAACTCTTTGGGGGCCGTCCGACGTCACAGTGGGCATGAGCGGAGGACGGCCCGAGGCCGTCCGAACCACGCCCAGTCATAAATCACCCGCACCGCGGCGGAATTCGCGCCGCGGTCAACGGGTTAAAGACCGAAAAAGATGTTCTGTATATGGTATCAGACTACAATAACCTGGGGCATCACAAGCAGATAACAAATTTCCAGTCTGAGGTAGACAGTGCAAATAAAGTCCCTCTCTATAACAGCAATATGTACGATATTTAGAATAAATGTGTGCTGCCATTCCGCCTAGTTCTACAAGCAAATCATAGCGAAACGTTGAATTAGTAGACTTCAGCACAGAGACAGTGCAATATGCTAATGAGCCTCGGGGATGTATGCTGCTACTAATAATACCTGTGCTGTTATATACCGGTTCATATCGCACTCTCTTCTTATTAGCTAATATACGCACAGAACATTTCTCGACTTCACATAGATGAAAGGCCAAGGTGTGCCTCTGCTGGGACCTGAGAAGGCTCTCAGTGCAAGATATAAGTATGGCACAACAAAGTGATCCCCACTACCTGGCACTCACCAGTTGCCCTTTGGAATGGCTGGTGGTCCCCTGGGATTATGTACCCCCCATTTCTCCACCTTATGATTGCTTGGCCTGCTGCCTTATAATATTTTCATTGGTCAGAGCCTTAGCACGCTGCAACCATTGGCTTCTGAGTGGGACACCATAAAAGCGGTACTGACAACAATTGACACAGATGAAGGACAAATAGACACAGTGAGGAGACTAAGGGCTATAGGAAGTGAAGAGATCGTATGGATCTGAAAAAACACTTATGAGTGCATGATTAGTTATGGAAATAAATAATATTTTGAAAAATATGCGCGAAATAAAGAGCAAACCAGAATAACAGCCCCACTTCTGAGTACAGAAAGGAATGATTTGAGTACCAACGCAAGCATACATGCAAATATAAAAAGCACGGTTCGGTTCCCTTGGTACGCAGAGCATCGCTGCTTTTGAAACATAATGAATATAAAATTAGCACGAGAGACGCTCCAGCAGCTCTGCCTGACACACCAATGACGAGAATGGATCATATGAGCATTAGTTAAAGACGGGATAAGAAAAACAAAGAACAATAATCGGGATGAGTGTGCGGACAGCAACAATGACTTCTAAATCCCCACGAAACGTGATGAGCTACAGCAACCATTTTGGCAAGCAATGCGGTCTGGGAGGCGGCATACGGCAGCGCGGCATACAGCGGCATAAGCAGAAAAGGTGGGAGTTAAAACAGCGCTCGTGAAAAGCGGTCCTAAAAGAATAATAAAAAAAAATAGACGCAGCGACAGGCGGTAAGCAACAATTAAAAAAAGAGTTCTCCCAAAACAACAGAAAAGCAATACAAGTGTAAGGAAACTGTTCTTGGCCAGTGCTCCTCTGCGAAAAAAGGAAGTGACGTATCACTGCGTAAACCAGTTATGCAGCAGCAAAGAAGAGCCACACCGCACTGAACCTATGGTAAGCAGCAGGCAGGACCAAAGTCTTTTACTGAATACAACACGTCTTGCATACAGCGCATAGGACCGACTCACCCCTGGCATGTTAAATGCTTGCATATATTTACCTAGAGGTGGGCAAACCAACAAATTAACAGGGAGAGCCGAGCCATAGCCAAGCCAAGGGTTGGTTCTGGCTCTAAGAGGCAGTTCACGAGCCAAGTCTCAAAAATATTTGGCATGTAAATCATGCAACAAACGTCATGTTAGAATATGATGACCTGTCTTAAAAATGTTAAATACCATATTACTTTAACACACAAAAGAGTTTTACCTTTATCAGATTTTTTTGAAGTATTTATTAAATGTGATCATATACTGATAAACATTCCAGCATTGTCCCTGATGACAATGCAATTAGTGAACTAAAAGGCAAGTCAGTGGTCGTGTATATCCTATATGTGACTTAGATTCTTATTACAGAGGAGCAACATTGTAGGCTAGCAAATCAAACACAAGAGGTTTTTGTACAGTACACACCCTGAACATATTTAAAGGTGCTTTCATATGTCACACAATTTGGTCAAGCAGGGAAGGTTGGATTGATTCCAGATTTCCCATTTTCACCCTGTGCTATTCAGCCACTAGAAGGGTATCTCTTCTGACATCAAAGCTTAATGCATTGTCTTTAATTCTTGAAGGATTTGATTAGAGGTGGGTGATAGTATTCACATTCTATGCCTAAGGACATACGTTTGCTTCACCACAGACAACATTACACAGGGTGATTTGCTGGGATCCACAAGTTGGAATTAAAACCCGGTTACGCAGGTTACATGGTTGGTAGTGATGCCCCTAGGCCACATAACCCCCTGTGAAAGCTCAGTTAGTTTTGGGCTTGAGGTTCCAAAGGGATCTTAAGCTGAGCCAGAGCCAGCTTCCTCCATGAATCACCTGTAATTGCCTTACCCATATTCCATGCTAGCAAAGAGGTCAGTGTTGTAGATGTAAGGGAATAATTCGGGATGTTAAATAGGAAGACCACTTTAACAGGAAAAACAGGAGCCATCAGGCAGGTACCAGCTAACACTCTACCAACCACATCATCGATCACAGACACAATTTTGTATCCAAACCTGTTTACTCTACTTCGCCTTCCACAAACTACCTCTTCCACAAAACACCCTACAAACCCTGCATCATCAAATACACTTGCACCACTACAGCCCTACAATATGTCTGGAATAACCACCTCACCATTCATAATTATAGCTTCACCCACACTGAATATTCTTCCACCAAGTGCTCTGCCATATGGCTGCCACAGCCACAGCCTTGCCATACACAAATGCTCTCCCACACTTACAGCAGGGCCACAGCAGTGCCACTGTCTACCCTCTCAGACTCCCTGACTACCGTTGCAGCCCTCAGCCCTGCTATGTGCTTGCATGCACCACCTAACCACCCACAAACCCACACATCACCCTCCAACAATACCTTCCCCCTCACCTTCACTGCTGTGTACCTGCATTCCCCACTTCACCACCCACAAACACAGCCTCATCCTCCCAGAATATTCAACCCCTACAACACTGCCATAGCCTACATTTACCACCTCACCATACTTAAACACAGCTGCACCCTCCCAGAATACTTTCCACCACGACAGCACTGTCATAACATGTACTCACCATTTCACTCACTCAAAAACACTTTTACTATCCACACAATAATTTACCATCCGCAAGCACATCTCATATTCCATGTAGAAACATAGACCATACTTTTCAAAGATGTATATATTCAAAAATAGAGACCATCAAAGTAGCAACTCTACATAAACATTCCCTACAAATAAATGTGACCTGCGTTTCCTAAATCCAATATAACTCACTTTTCACAAATGTACTATTGTAACTCTAGTCCTAGCATATTTGGGGTAAAGTACTTGATAGTGAGATTGCATGCAGGTGATATTTTTGTAGGGTAATATTTGTGTAATGTCTTTGTATTTGAGTATACATTTGTGCGCAGGCTGTGTTTTCACATCTTACCCATTCCCATCTCTTCATCACTTCTTACCCATGCAGTCACAAACTCAACATTCACAGTGACTCATCTTCCACAAACACCATCTATCCTCCTACAAACACTGCAACTCTCTAATACAGCCTTGCCCCGACACACCAGCTCACTCTTATATCAAACTGACCACCACCAAGCAATACTACCATAGGTATGTCACAAAGTTCCGAGCTGTCACGATTTACCAAAGATGGCCACTTTTTTTTTAGGATAGGAACACTTTTTTTTGGTACTAGAGCCTATTTTATACTCCAGTCCGACACTGCAGTTAGCATATGTAAGAAATTGTATTACTGGTTGAGCCCCACTCAGGCGACAACCACAATCCTTATCAGGTGAACCACAAAGGTCACTAAATTAACCTGTGCTTAACCCTCTGCTAGCTTGGCACAGTGAAGCATTACTTAGAGGCAATGTGTAAAGTATTTATAGAGCACACAGACAGTGATAATGTGAAAACACAACACAAAACAAATACCAAACCAATAACCAATAAAAAATATAGAATGACTATAAATAAAATGATACTATAATGACAAAAAACCAATCAGTAGAATGGAGATGTTCAATTTTAAAGTGTTTAGTGAAAATAGCGTCTAAAAGCACAAAGCACCCCACGCAGTCATTTGGTGATGCTAGACTGTGGGAAAGTCACAACTTTAGGACGACCACGATGGAGCGCGGGTCAGATACAGGGATCAGGTTACTCCCGCTGAAAAGTTACCTTCAAAGTCCAGCGCAAAGAGTTCCGTTTGCATTGGAGGAGGCCACAAGGAGGAGGCGGAGCGTCGTGGATGGTCGTTGCTGTAGCACCAAGAACAGGTCAGGTGTTGCAGATGGTCATCGTTGTAGCGCGAAGAGCCTGTAAAGCATTGAGCACGGTCATTGCTGTACTTTTGATTGGCAGTTGTTGCGGCCTGTCGTTACTGTAGAAGCGAAGAGCAGGTCTCACTGGAGCTTCGCGTTGGCGGTCATCGCGGGCGGCAGAGTCTTAGGGCCCGATTCTGATGCGGGTTGGAAAAGCTTCCCGACCAAGGGCCTGATTCTGATGCGGTTAGGAAGGCCTCCTAACGGCATTTGCTCCTTCCAAATCGGATCGGGAACGTGTCTTCCCGACCGAGGGCCCAATTCTGATGCGGTTAGGAACAAATGTTCCCATTGAAGTCAATGGGAGTTCAACCAAATCGTATCTGGAAGCATCCGGATGCATCCTACTCCGCCGGTCGGACTTTCCCGATCCGAGTGGGTCGGAAACCATTTCCCAACCGATTCGGTCGGGAAGCTTTTCCAACCCGCATCAGAATCGACCTCTTAGTGTTACCGGGCCTGTATGCAGTCGAGAGGAGCCCAAACCTCAGGATTTTTATTTTTTCTTTAGAGGAAGTACACTCTGATGACAGCCAATGGTCCAGTACATGGGGAAGCACCTCTTGGGGATAAGGAACTCACTCCAGCAGAGACCAGCAGGGCTCATGCAAGTCCACTTGCAGGTCCAGGCAGGTCGATTTGCAGCTGGTCAGTTGCAGAGAGGCCTCTGAAGCTTATTGTGTCCCTATAGCTCACACAGCCAACCGATCCGTGGAGTCACTCTGGTTAGCCTGGGATGAAGGCAAGCAGGTCCAGTCTTCCTTCTCAGAGAGGAAGGCAGTAGGGCAGTCCTTCTTCTGTCACTTACACAGATTCAGAAGCGTTTTGTTGAGTGGCTCTGGAGGTCCAATATTTATTCCTGGTGCCAAGCGTGTGTGTCGTGGGTACTCCATGTCCTACTCTCACAAGTGTCAAGAGTCCAAACTGTCTGTTGTAACAAAAGGCAGGGAATGCCTAGTATCAGGTTCATTTGTGCATGCAGGAGGCCAAACCCTTTGAAGTGTATGTGCTGCTGGGTATAGTCCTTCCCTAATCATCCTTACGGGACGGCCCATCCTGTCCACACCTTAACCCCTTTTATGTTACTGTCTGGAAGATATATACAAACCCCAACATCAAGGCCTTTCACACACTTGTGACCCAGCACACTGGCAAAAGGCACAAATTGTTGGGACAAGAAAATGCCAACTTTCTAAAAGCAGCATTTTCAGAATTCCAACTCAGACTCCAACTTTAACATTAAAGAGGATTTTATATTACACTTCATTTGAGTCTAAATAGCATACCTCTATCTATCAGCACTTATTAAATGTAAGAAAGTAACCTAGTGTTAGTTAATAGGAGAGATAGGCCTTACAGCAGTTAAAACAACTTTAGGAGTTTTTTTCACTCCCAGGGCATGTAAAATTTCAACCCACATATCCAACTTTTTAAATACAGTGCACCCTGTCCTGTGAGCCTTAAGGGACTACCTTAGTGGTGATGTATAAGTATTAAAAAGTAAGCTTTAGGTCTGTCAAAAGGTTTATTTTGCCAGGCCAAAATGGCAGTTTAAAACTGCACTACAGGCTGCAGTGGCAAGCCTGGGCCCTGTTTTACAGTGCTCCTGTAGTGGGGGCACAATGAGTGCTGCAAGCCCACTAGTAGCATTTAATTTACAAGTTCTGGTCACATGTAGTACCATCTACTAGGTTGCTTGCAAGGAAATTAACTGTGCCATTTAGGTGTAGGCCAATCAAGTCTGAAGGAGAGAGCACTAGCACTTTAACACAGGTTAGCAGTGGTAAAGGACAGAGTCCTAAGGCCAACAGAAAATAATTCAGCAAACGGGGGGTGACGGCAATAGGTTTGGGGGGAATACAACACCAATGATGTTAGATCTAACAGCATAAAACTCTTTAAAACATAGTATTTAATAATATTGTGAGATATATGGGTGTGGCAATACGTCTACAGACAAATGAGTGGTCACAAACGGAGTTCATACATGCCACCATTTTAAAACTGGGAAGAGGGAGATTTCGAAAACAAACTTGGGGGAATGCATTTCCCCATTGACATATATTGAAGCAGAGGCAAGACCGGTGTGAGACAGCTAAAATAAAGGCATTTTTGGCTTCAAGAATTGAGAGCCTCCCACCTGAATCGGGTCTGTTGGAATGTATGGGAAATGAATAGGATCACTTGGACATTGCCATGGTTAATCCAATCCAAACATGTTTTTACAGAGCCCGAGAGACTTCTGCGGAGTGCAAGTATCTCAAACATCAGATTAAACAAAGTGAAATCAAGGAAGAACTCTTTAAAAGGAACTTGGTGATGAATCTTTAGAAGGAGCCTTGACCACACTAGAAGACCTTCACAAATAATATTGGTAGAAGGCTGGGGACACTAAATAGTTGGTGTGGGGGAAGGTATGGTGTATGCAAAATAATTCACACTGCCTACTGGTGGAGAATCAAGGCATGAAGCACACAGTGACACTTGAACTGAGGGAGAAGTCTTGTTGCAATGAAAGAAAAGAAGGACTCAATCATTGTTATCAGTGATCTGTTAAGTAATGTAAATCGAAAAAGCAGCCCTGTCAAGTATACCGCATCTCGGGTTATACTAACGCATTTCCAATAAATATCCACATCTCAGCCTGGTCTGGCATTTATCACACAAATCAGCTCAGCACTCATGTCCATTTGACCTTTAAGGCGGCTGAGAGGGTCAGTTAGTGCATAGTCCTTATTCAGCAGTTACTTTTATGCATGGAGGTCACTGTCTCTTTCATTCCTCCCGGTGCAGAGGTGCAATGATAGGACTCAGCCGGACATGACTCTTGAAAGTCAGCGGCTTGTGTTTTTTTAAAATCTGTTTGCCTCTTCCACCACGTTCTGAATGTGTTTTGGACTAGACAGTTGTTTAGATGTTCAATCAATCAATCAGGGTATTTTGAAGCGCGCTACTCACCCGTGACGGTTTCAAGGCACTGGGGGTGGGGGGAGGGAACAGCTCCGGTCAGTCGAAGAGCCAGGTCTTGAGGGTCTTCCTGAAGCTGTGCAGGGTGGGGGCGCGTCTGATGTCGATCAGGAGATCGTTCCAGGTCTTGGCCGCGATTTAGGAGAAGGTTCTTCCGCCTGCTCTTGTTGTGCGGATGCGCGGGGGTTCGGCGAGGGCGAGGTTGGCGGATCGGAGGCTCCTCTTGGGTACGTGGAAGGAGATGTTAATCAATCTCTGGTACACGTGCTGATGGACCCTCTGCACTTGAAACTTTCCACCAGGCACATGGGTCCAATGATAGTCTGTAACCTTTGTTTCCATACACACTTCACCCGAGGCCTTCAAGGGATGAATACCAGCAGTCTGCATGTCACGATGGACCGTGGCATGAGAGTTCAGCTGGACTGGACAGGGCGTAGCAGCCGCAGCAGTGAAACTGTGCTTTGCTCCCTCCCTGGGCTGCTATGGATGGGGTGTGCCTCTTGCAGCAGGTAGGTGATATAGTGCTTTTCATACCCTTTTCAATACCTAAAGCGCTTGTTGTGTTGATTCCTGCCCTCTAAACCAACACAATGTAAGCTGCTATTAAGCACCAGTGTCACTACATCCAATCCAGGTTTTGTCTTTGCATACTGGCAATTGTAGGTCTATCCATCCCATTTTAAATCCAGGACCACATGTTCCAGAATGCAAAGAAAGGCAAGATGGCCTACTCACACTGCTGAGGTGCTCACAAACGTGTCATGTTTGTGTGTGGTATTTGCGTAATGCGGACCTAAAAAACAAAAAGCCAACAGGGTATTGTTTCATGTTTTGTTCACTTACTCTCTGGAAAATATAACTTTAAGTAAGTGGCAGAGTGTCTCTTCGAGCTGAATGTCTCTGCTGATGTATGCATTGCTTGGACGTTTTCGGGTTCAAGACTCAGCAAGGCCAAACCAGTCTGCAATCCTTACAAGGTTGGTAAATTAAAAACCATTACATTTCATAATGGTAGCATCTGTTATTTTCAGCACATGCTGTATAAAGCACTATGGGGCACATGCATCAAAAATGTCATTTGCGATTCCTTATTAGCGAATATTAAGGATTCGCTAATATGGAATCACAAATGCCTATGCATGTAGGAATTCTTACAAAAATAGCGATTCCCTAAAATTCCTTAATTACGACTCGAAAATTGCAAGTCGCACTTAAGGAATTGCTACCCATTCATTCCTATGGGCCTAGAGGCCCATAGGAATCAATAGAAATTGCATGCGCAATTTGCGAGTACCAATAGGTACTCGCAAATTGCGCATGCAATTTCAAGGGTGCAAGGGTTCCAAAAGGATACCCTGTTGCACCCCTGAAATTCACAATTTGACCACATGTTGCGCACACACATTCCCCAAGGGCATGTGTGTGTGTAACATGTGACTTTGAAAAATGCACTTTAGTGCATTTTTCAGAGAAATCGAACATTACCATCAACTTTAGATTGATGGTAATTTGCGATTCCTATTAGCGAAATCGCTAAATAATGTTGTTTAATGCATTGCATTTAAGGAATCGCAATTTGCGATTCCTTAAATGCAATCGCAAATTAAGTAATCGCAAATTTTGCGATTACTTAATTTGCGAGGTTTACATTTGGGATGATGCATCCCAAATGCAAAAATACCGGTCGCAAAGGGGCAGATTCTGAGAATCTGCCCGTTTGCGACCGGTTTTTCCTTTGATGCATGTGGCCCTATATACTGTGTGGCTGACAACATTGTGCTTGGACAGAATGCTGTCAGTCACATAGAAGGGATCCAATGGCTGTAGTGGGCTGACCTATGATGTATGATGTGGTGGGCAGAAGCAAAATGTGAATGACACTGTAACAGACCAATGGATGAAGATGGCTGTTTGAAAGGCCTGTAGGTATGCATATGTATGCATTTGTAAATATGTTTTTGGGAGAAAGAGGTCTCGGCTGGTGCCAGGCCTACAAATTCAGTTTTTGTATTCTGAGCTTTAACTTTCTTTTGGACAGCTATGCTTGTAATGTATTGATCACTATTAGTGAGCAACTTTTAAACTACAGGAGACCGCATTTGTAACAAAAATGTAGCACTAGAATGAGATGATATTATAATAAATAGTAGAAGAAAAGTTCAAAAGTAACATTGTAATTTGTTTTACACAGAAATGGACAAGAGCATACGGGCTTCCTAGCAGCACTGATAGAATTTTTTTTTTGAGTTTTGTGCCTTTTTTACAGACCATCACGTCTCAGTGTAACTGTACCATACTTTGCCTGTAGCAATAAGATGGAAGTTATGTATATAAACACAAGAGGATTGTATTCCTAATGTTATAACACCAACAACTGATGTTTTTCTTCTTTCAAAAGATACCAAAACCAAAACATTGCATGCTGAGCCTCTCTCAGTGCACAGTTTTTGCTGTTTATTCCACAAGCGCCATAGCTTCAAAGTATGAAATATTTTGTCTTTGATCCGAATCGGATCTATTTCTTAGCCAAAGCCTGATTTATAATTTGGAGTTAGTTGGAATATCCTCTGATTTCTAGTTAAAGTGCTAAGGGCCAGATGTATGAAACCACAGTTTTGCGAGTCCTTAATAGCGATTTTTAGCGAATCGCTATTAAGTACTCGCAAAATGGAATGTATGTAGGAATCACAATAATAATTGCGATTCCTACATATTCCTTAATTGCGATTCGCAAACTGCGAATCGCAATTAAGGAATATCTTCCCATTCATTCCTATGGGCCTAGAGGCCCATAGGAATGAACGGGAAGACATTCGCAATTTGCGAGTACCAAATAGGTACTCGCAAATTGCGAATGCAATTTCATGGGTGCAAGGGTGTCAAAAGGACACCCTGTTGCACCCCTGAAATATGTATGTGTGCACATGTGGCGTACATACATGCCCTAAGGGCATGTATGTGCGCCACATGGCACTTTGAAAAATGCCAAAAAATGCATTTTTCAATGAATTCGCAAATTACCACCAACTTGAAGTTGGTGGTAATTCACTTGGGTGCTTCCTGCATTGCATTTAAGGATTCGCAATTTGCGATTCCTTAAATGCATTCGCAAAATAGGGAATCGCAAATTTTGCGAGGGCCTTTTGGAATGATATATCCCAAAAGGCTTTTTACCGTTCGCAAACGGGCCGATTCTGAGAATCGGCCCGTTTGCGACCGGTAAAAAGCTTCATACATCTGGCCCTAAGTCTGGTATGTAATCCTCTGTCGATATATTCTCTCCATACTACCATTGGGGCAGAGGAAATTCTCCTGTGAATTTAGCACTTCCCCCAGACCCTTGGTCTTCATCATCAAAAATGAGTTCTCAATGCCACTGGGACCCTGGGTAGGATAATTTTTAGGAACTCCTGCACGCTGTTAGCATGAGCTGTGCAGAAGTCCCTGTAAGTGGGCAGATATTGTTTTTATGGGATACCGAGACTCCTACGAAGGTATAATACACAAAGGGGGAGATTTACAAAAAATTCATGCAGTGCAGCGCAGCCCCCCGGGAGGGAGAAGGAGAGCGCCATATCTTCAGAGATATGGCTCTCTCCTCCCCTTTCCCTTGCGCCAACGCTGATTACAGCTGCCGTACGCCAAGCACACACCTTAGCGCCATAGCGCTAGGGTGTGTGTATTAGTCTAGCATAGGTTTTGTACAGGAAGGGTACCCTTCTTGTACAAAATACGATGCCCAGACACAATGCAAAGTTTTTCCCACTTTGTATGTGTGCTGTACAGTGCAGCACGCATGCAAAGTCGGAAAAGGAAGGAGAAATGAAAGCATTTCTCCTTCTGTGCGCCCACTTGAAAAGGGCACAGTTTTCTCACGTTAAACCTAATCTACTTTATTTAGTAAATTGGGTTTATGGTGAGAAATCTTGGGTGGTTGCATGGAAACCCCCATGCTCCACCTGTGGTACGCCCCCATGGCACAAAGTAATTGGAAGCAGCGCTATGCGTTGCTTCGCATTACTTTTCCGTTATTTCCAGCACTAAACAAGTTTAGCGCTCGAAAGTAAATAGGGAAAAAAAGATTTTGCGCCGATTTACGACACTTTTGTGAGCAAACACAGCGCAAAATCTTAGTAAATCTCCCCCAAAGTATCTTCATAATCATGTTTGATAATGCTAATACGGTGTAATGTAGTCATATATAATACATGAGAGGCCTGCTATCCTTGTATTATTACAGACGACTTGTGACGCTACTAGTCACATGTCATACCGAAATGACGTAGATTCTAAATTTGAATAGGTTAGAATAGCTTAATACAGTTAAGTTGTGACATCATAACACCAGCTGCCAAACTCAGTAACCAATGGGGAGGCAGGTCAGAGAGCATAATTTTTATTCCTCTAATGTTATTTCTCAACTAAACAGTGATGAGCAGAAAGTGCATATTAGGGGAGCTTATTTATTTTTGGCACACTAAAGGTCATTACAGGAAAAATGTAATATCTCTGAATTTATCTACACAGTGCGGGTCTCATGATTTGTTTGCCCAAAACGAATTCTAATATATATTTGAAACAAATTACTAACAACTTTTGGATGTGTTTAATTTTGCACTGGATTCTGATTTTATACTTCATGTCTGTAACTATGCTATTTCTTTAATATGAAAGAGCAAGCCACAAAGGATGTAAGCAGTTTAAAGGAATGATGATAGTGTGACTGTGTATTATAAGGAATAAAATACTGCTTGCCTTACATTATGAGGATATTGCAAGTCACCACGGTGTTCCATGACCTTATGAAGGAACTTCCTCTTTATGATCACGTAACTCCTTGGTGACCTTCAATATCCTTATAGTGTATGGTAGGGGATACTTTATCCTATATATAAAGAAATGGTACATGAGGGGGCACGTTTAAAAATCCTTATTGTCTTTAGAGAAGGCTATACATTATTTACTCTTTCACCACAGTACTGAGATCTCAAAGAGGTACTAATTTCTGTTTAATGATTAGAGGAATTTAGTATCCTGATATGAAGGAGCTATAAAATACATGCAGAAAAACAGTCAACCTTCTCATTAAAGAGAATACAGAAATGGTATACTCTACTCCACGCTACTCCACTCTGTAATACTGTAATTCACTCTGTGGCACTCCATTGGACTCCACTCTACAACACTTTTCAAGACTGTACGACATGCCAGACCACTCCAGTGTACTGCACACCACTCCACTCTATGACACTTTACTCCACTGTATACTAAGCCAGGCCTCTCCACTCCATGCCACTCCACTCCATTCCACACCACTTCACACCACTCTACTCTACAGGATAACACTCCACTCTAACACAATTAACTCCAATCTATCATCTACCACTCAACTTCACTCTAACAATTACCACCACCAGCTCAAAGCCGTAAAAAGGAGGCTCTCACACACCGTATCGAGACTAGCACCAATCAGACCAAGGAACTCTTTACTATTGTCAGAGAGTTCACCTGCCCGTCAGCCACCGAGAAAACAATCACCTCCTCACAGGAACTCTGCAACGCCCTCGCCGACTACTTTCACAGCAAGATAGCAACCACTTACAGAAACTTAGATTCTCAACCCACCGACCTCCTCAGCACCCCAGCGACCACTACCACTGACCACCCACTCACTGCATGGGAAAAACTCAGCACACCAAACACAGCTACTCTAATGAACTCCATTCACTCAGGAGCACCCACCGACCAATACCCTTACCGACTTTATAACCTCGTAAGAGACGAGATCAGTCACCAACTCACCACCATCCTCAACGCCTCCATAACCACAGCCACCTTCACCGATGCCTGGTAATATGCAGAGGTCACACCCCTCCTCAAGAAACCCTCTGCAGACCCCAGCAAACTCCAGAACTATCTCCCCATCTCACTGCTCCAGTTTCCTGCCAAAGTTCTGGAGATAGCCATCAAACTCCAACTCAAGGAACACCTGGGGGCAGATTTACAACTTCTGGCGCATCCCTGCAAATCAGCAGGGATGCGCCAGAATAGTTGCGACACGCAATACTCTCCTTGCGCCACCACGGAAGCGCCGCATTTACAATGCGGCGCACCGTGGCGCAAGGAAAGGCCGATGCGTGTCGCATCCTGTGGCGCAAGGGCGGCGCATTGCTGGAGTCGTGTCGCAAGCGCGACGCAACTCCAGCAATGCTCGTGGGCCGCCCATACCTAACGTGGTGCGCCACTCCTTACGCCTGCTTGAAGCAGGCGTAAGGATTCGTCGCAGCGGCGTCGGAAAAGTGACTCAGTGAAATCTTGTAGATTTTACTGCGTCACTTTTACGAGGCATTCCTTCGACGGAACGCCCACCCTGCGGAGGAACGCCCACATGAAACCTGACGCAGGTTTCATGTGGCGCAGGGCTTTACAACGTGACGCATCTCCCTAGATGCGTCACGTTGTAAATAATGCGCAACGTGGCGCATGGTTTACGTCGCCGCTGCGTCACAAAAATGACGCAACGGCGGCGCAAAAGTGGCGCAAGGGGCTTGTAAATCTGCCCCCTGGAGAGAAACAACCTGCTGGACCCTTCCCAATCAGGTTTCAGAGCCAAGCACAGCACTGAGACAGCCCTGATCTCCGCAACAGACATCTGCACACTTCTCGACAGAGGAGAAACAGCCGCCCTGATCCTGCTCGACCTCTCCTCGGCCTTCGACACCGTCTCTCACCACACACTTATTGATTGACTGCGCCAGATTGGAATCACAGACGATGCACTCAGATGGATGGCATCCTTTCTGACAGGGTGCACCTAAAGAATCTGTCTCCCTCCCTTCACCTCACAAACAAAGCGCACCATCTGTAGCATCCCTCAAGGCTCATCCCTCAGTCTAACCCTCTTCAACATCTACATGGCACCACTCACAGTTATTGTCAAATCCCACAACATCAACATCATCTCCTGCGCCGACGACACCCCCCTCCTCCTCTCGCTCTCAAAGGACCCCACCATGACCAAGACCAACTTCCACAAATGTATGAAGAACATCTTGGCCTGGATGAGAAACAACTGCCTGAAGCTCAACATGAACAAAACTGAAGTACTGATCTTCGGCAGACACTCCTCTTTCTGGAACGACTCCTGGTGGCCATTGGAACTTAGACCCACTCCCACTCTGAATGACCACGCCCGCAACCTCAGCATCATCCTGGACAGCAAACTCTACATGAAATGTCAGGTCAGTGCTGTCTCCTCAGCCTGCGTCCACACCCTGCGCATGCTCCTCAAAGTCTTCAAGTGGCTCCCCATCAGCGCCAGGAAAACGGTGACGCAGGCCCTTGCCATCAGCCGGCTGGACTACGGCAATGCACTCTATGCAGGCACCAACACCAAACTCATGAAAAGACTTCAGATGATCCAGAACGCAGCAGTCAGACTTATCCTCAACCTTCCCAACAGGACCCACATAACCCAACACCTGAAAGACCTCAACTGGCTCCCCATTCAGATAAGATGAGAATTCAAACTTCTAACCCACACCTACAAAGCCCTCCATTACCAAGGACCCACCTAAATGAACCACCGCCTTAATTTCCACCTACCTCCCAGGAACTTCTGCTCATCCACCTCGCCCTCATACAGATACCACGTATCTGCTGGTGACGCACCAGTGACACTCCTTCTCCCACCTCGCTGCCAAATCCTGAAACACCCTTCCCCTCCACCTCCGTACTTCACCCTCGTTGACTCATTTCAGGAAGGGACTCAAGACCTGGCTCTTCGATTGATACTTGCAGCACAGCGCCTGGATACCATCTCGGGTGATAAGCCATGCTTTATAAGGTAACGATTGATTGCCTGATTGATGTCCAACACCACTCAACTCGACTCCACTTCACTTCACTACACTCTACTCCACTATACGATATATTACCCCATTATACACCACTGTTCGACACTCCAATCTACACCACTCTACTCTGGGGCACTCTCCTGCACTCTATGCAACTCCACTTTATAAAACTCTACTACAGTCTAAGCCACTCTAAGAGACTCTATTCCACTCTATCCCCGTACACTCTACAGTACAACTATGTAATCCACTGTATCCTGGGGCACTCCACTGTTCAACACTCTACGTGACATTCCAACATTTTATGATACAGCACTCCACCATACTCTACGAGACCCCACTCCATTTTATTACACTTTACTTGACTCTACACTACTTCACTCCACTCTACTACACTCCGCACCACTGCACTCTGGGAGACACCACTTTATTCTATGACACTTTACTCCACTATACACTACACCACTCCACTCTATTCCATTCCACTCTATGAGACTACACTCTACGACACTGTCCCCTCTGTACTGTATGACACTCCATATAACAGCACTCCACTCAACGACATTGGACGCTACGATTCAGACCGCACTTTTATTAAAAATAAAATAAAACATTAATATTCAATGAAAAAACAAAGGTTAAAACTTAGTGATAGTCAGGAAAACTTTATGTATTCTTTCTATACAAACCGAACTTAAACAACACAAACATTAGAAATTCTAAAGGTATACCTTAAATTTCTAATGTACGCACCACATTTAAATTACTATAAATGTACTTCTTTCTATATAAACCAAACTTAAACTGCAAAAAAAATAAAAGTTACAGTTTATCATTTTAAGCACCACCTTTACATTGATATAACTAGTGCTCCTCCATGCTCACTGTTTTCAGCTCGTTAACCACACAATAATAACTATAGCTCGCCACTCTACTATGCACTGTTTTCTCCGAAATGGTGGGATTTGAGATGTCATACGTGTAGTTATAAATGTTATGATTTTGGATGATATAAGTGATGTAATATGAAAGAGTATAAGCAGTGCATGGTAGAGTGGTGAATTATATTGTTGTGTGGCATAAAGTTGGCTGCAGGCCAGGCTCTGAATCTACCCCCCACTGGTGCCTGCCATCCACCACTGCAAACATGACAGAATATTTTTTTAGAACACATTTTACAGATTTTAACATACACATGTACTTCAATACAAAATAGCAACATTGTATCCATATTGCATCCTCTTTTTCAAAGAATTTCTTGATTCCCATTGTCAGTTTGAAAAGCATTGCAGAACCCCCACCATCTACCTCATATCTTGTGATATTTCTTGGGACAGCCTCTGGCCATATACATAGGTTTCTCCTGCTTAGCACACCAGTCCATTGCTGAGTGCCATTCCGATATTGTAGGTGGGCTGGGAGATTTCCATTTACACGCAATGTCTCTTTTGGCTACAATTGTTGCCGTACCCACAAGCATACACATATCTCCTCTGCTGCCCCACAAATCGTCCAGGAGACCCAATAAGGCCACTTTGGGTGACACTTCCACTGATCTTTCCAAAATCTGTATAAGGGCCCTGTCAATCTGCCCACCTAGTATGTGACGATGCTAGGACATTGCCACACAATGTGGAAGAAATCCACTGTTGTTCGTTTGCACTGGGCACATCTAGGTTCAGTGAGGGCACACGCATGCCTGAGACTTTGTGGTGTGAGATAGGTCACATGTAAGTATTGCAGCTGAATCAGCCAGAGAAGAGAAGAGATGGCAATTTGCCGGGGGCCATACACACCTCCGACCATTTTGTATCTTCTAGAGTTCCAACCCATCCTTACCATTTGTGCCTAAGGTTTCCAAGGGTAGTAGGGGCATGGCAGATTAATGAGCTGTAATTCTGAGATTTCCCACCCGGGCTCAAGACAGCCCATCAACAACTTGGCCTCCATCAGGCAAAATTCTGGTGAGTACAATGTGGCAGCTTGCTAATTCATGTTGGAGTTGTAAGTATTTATGAAGTTGGGTATGTGAAAGTGAACGTTATGTTGCAGATCTTGAAAGGATTTCATTTACGAACTACCCCAGACACCCACTAGTGTAGAGATTTCTATTTTGTCCCACTTCCCAGAGCCTGCCAGTTAAGCAGTGTGGCTCAGCCAGCAGCCATTCCGCAAGGAGGTTTGTTGTGTCAACTTTGTGTCCCATCCCGTAAATCTATTTGTGGCTCAAAAAACTAGAAAGATTGTCTTTGTGATCTCCAGAGTGTGGGACGGGATAGGTTGTTCATATAACTTATTCATCATATTGTCCAGCCCAAGAAGAGCCAGTTACACTCGATATGCCGGGTCACTCCAGCCACCGTTCAACCAATCAATCATTACTAGAGGTTGGGAGGCCCAGAAGTAAGCCCGAACGTCAGCCGCCTCCAACTCACCATCATAAGCTGATTTACTAAGTATACAAAACAGTGATGGATGGAATGTTTGGATTAATCTCAGCCACTGATAATCACTCTGTCGCATCCAAAATCATCGCTATTTTGTACATTATGCCAGCTCAGTTTGAACCCAGCTATATGCAAATCAGTCTTGACCCTGCTCCAATAGGAACAGTCATGCCCAAATTGTCAAGCCAGGTCCTCCCTGAACCAGAACACAACCAGCCCAGTACTGGTTTTGCTCTAGTTATTGTCTCAACACCTGGGTACAGGTTGGTTCCAGTGACACAGTGTGCATGGGACCCATGTCTGGGCATACCTATTAGGGTGACACAATAAGTATAGAAAACAGTGATGGATGGCATGCTTGAATTGTTGTTGTAGCTGCCACTTAAGTGTGATGGATATGCCCAGACGTGTGTCCTCAAAACCCACTCAACCTTTACTTCTTAAAACCTAGTGAATTAATTTACACCAAATCATTAAAAGCAGGCATTCTGGACCAAGATCTAGCTTCCCGACAAATTTGGTTTCATTCCTTTCAGTCGTTTTGGCTGAAGCATGTTCCATAAATCCTTATGAAAATAGTATAGGGATTTTGCATTTTGGGACCCCCACCTTTTTCTCAGCCCCCGTTGACAGATCACCCTGAACATTCCACGAAGGAGCTAAGCAGAAAAGAGTACTTCTCTGGAAAGTTTTGTGAAGATTTGTCAAACTGCACTAAAATTATAGGCAAGCCAAAACAATCAATTTCCTATGGAAGCACCCTCCTAACTATACCTACACAGTGGCCACCGCCACCACTGGGTAAAGATATGTAGGTACGTCGCACCCAAAATCACATCTGAAAATAGAATTAAATCTTTTTAGGATCTAGGCTAATTGGACTCAATAATGTTACATAAATGTCAGAACTATCGAGGATGATGTGTATGTACTTTGATGCTCCCACGCATCTCGCGTGGGTCAATAAAAAGTTACCATGCCAATGGCACTGATCTATGGTCACCACTGTCCTTGGATCAGGCAGTCAAGATCTCACATATGCCCAACCCCGGCCCATTCAGCCCCCTCCGTTTATTTCATAAACATACTTGATGCTGAAGTCGTCTGACGCCAGTTTGGCGTTGTCCATCTGGATGTTGATCCGTGCTTTGTTCAGCCGCCCAGCCACGATCTGTAAAAACACAGAGTCTCTAGTCAGTGTTACATTTCTATTGTGATAAATCTGTGTTCTGAACATAACTTTTGATCTGTGTGCTATCCCACAACCAAACAGCTCTATATCATTCTCTCAATACATATTTTAATTCAAGAAATATTTACGGACATAGCCATGATTCTAAATTTTAAATACCTTATTTCTAGTGGGAGTACAGAATAGCGCCAGGATGCCCAATCGGGTAATTGTCGCGCTTTACAAGACACAAGTCAACACAAATCATCATATGCGCCGCAGCCGGCGGGCTGTCAGGTCAAGAGAGGGACTGTGCTTTTGAAAGAGGTCTAGCTCAATAAAAAGAGTTTTTTTTTAAATGCACCACTCAGATCATCTTTAAACCTCCTTTGCTGAGAAATAAGTGGCACTCAAGATTATATTCAATGGCAGCAGTGCATTATAAAACATGTATTTCCATAGCAACAAAATTTTTCTATAATTTGAACATAAACAATGCAAATGAGGGTGTGTTATAGATAATTATGGGGCGGCATAAGGCAGTGTAATCTGTGCTTCTTTGTCCTGACTTGCCATATTTCAACTTTTTCAAATGGTGTATTATTCTGCATTAAAGAAAATCTTACATCAAAACGCTTATTTTTCACTTCGTACTCATCACTCTTTTTTTTAGGTCTCGCCTAGTGTTGCAGCGCGCATGCGGTGCTCGCTCGGCGAGGCATATAGTTAGAGAGGAGATTTCAGAAGGGGGCTCGAAGCCCCGCCCCTCATTTTCATTGGCTGGCGTCACCGTTTATGCTAAACGGTGGCCTGCCATTGGAAATGAGGTTTTTTTGTTGCCGCCCTTTCCCCTTTTTGTCCGGCCCATCCGGACAGGATCGTCTGCTTTGCGGCTGTCGTCTGCTTTGCGGCTGTCGCGAAGCAATTTCTTATCTTTAGGGGGCCATCTGTTTTCACTCAGCCGCGTGTTTATTTTTGCATCGCGCTTCCACTTAAAGTGAAAGTGAAAGCGCAATGCAAATATAAACAAGCGGCTGCCTTCCCGCAATGGCGAGCGCTTGTTTTTTAAACTGGCCTGTAGATTTGTCTTTAGGCATGGGATCAAACTGTTGCTGTTATCGTTTTAAAACAAAATAATTGAAAGTCAGATTAGGATTATACAAACCCAAACCGCAAGGTTCATTTGCAGATAGGGTCACAAAGATCGCATCACCCCTGCCATCGAATCACTACGTTGGCTTCCTATGAACGAAAGATAACACTTTGAAACATCGACAGCTCGTTGTGTTCTAAGAATCCGGATCGGTGGTCCCTTCAGTATGCCACAGAATGCTCTGTTCAGATTTGAATATACTGGTGTATGCGTGGCTCTTGCTGCAGTCTCCTTGTTGTTTGGTGTTCCGTTCAGTATTGACCCTCATGGCATTGGGCGCAGGATGAGTGTGGGGTGAAGTTGCCGGAACATACTCTATCTTCATTTTTTGGTGTTTCACGGTCTTTGGTGGTTAGTCCGCCCCCACCAGCTCCCCCCCTCACCCCGCACGTCTGATATTGTGTGCGAGATGTGGGTGTGGTGAAGATTGTAATTACTGTTGTACAGCGCTTCAAGACGCTTCCTGTCCTGTGTTGTGCCTCGTGGCATCAAGTGAGGCGGGATTGGAGGGAAGATGCCGGAATTTGCACTATTCTCCTCACCTAGTAGTGTTCAGGGCGTCCTGGATTTGGGAAAAAGATGTGTGTGGTAACAAAGCTCTTCCTTTGCAGGGCCCCTGGGGAATGATAATGTGTTGGTTCTGATCCTCTGACACTCCTACGGTGCTAATAGCAGGTTGGGAGGTATTGTGTCTGCGCTGGGCTGTCTGAGGCCGCGCAGCAGGGGATTTCGGCTTATGCACCCAGTTTCACCTCTGACGACAGGGACCAGGGATTAAGCCTCTTAGACACCGAAAGCCCTTTTGTATTCGCGGAAGGAGGGGCATAGCATCTATTATTGTTATCCTTTGATGCAAGGACCGCCATGTCAGTGATGCGAACGTGTTGTGAAGGTGACAGGTGGCGACTCTAATGCATTCCTAGTTGGAATCGCTCCCTTGGGGCTGTCGTGTGCTTTCGCTGCCTGCGGTTGGATGCTTCTTAGGGGTTCTCGGGCTCGCCCAATCTAAATACCTGTCCCCTGCTCCTGTGGTCGTTTTCTTTGTTTCTTTTTTATCCACTGAGCCTCATCCTTTGATTGCTCTCGTTAGATGTTGGCCTCTGCTCTATCTTTCCATCCTGCCAGATCTTTTGCCCCCTTTCTCTCTTTACTTCCGTTCCACCCTTCTCTATATATACGTGATTACGTGTACTTCCGTTTCTTACCTGTGCATCCCCTTTCTTTACTTCAATTCCTCCCCCATAGACCATCTCCAACCATCTGTTTACTTCCATTCCTCCTCCTGTAGCCCCTTCACTTCCATCTGCCGTGGCTCCCCCTCGTCTCTTTTCACATCTATTGCTCTCCCCTGTGCTTTTCTTTCCTTTTCTTTGTCCACTTCCATCCCACCCCCGGTCACTTATCTAAACCCAATTCTTCCGTTATCTTTAATCCCATTCCATCTCGCCGAAACTTTCCCTGTCTTCACCTTTACTCGCATTCCGTTCCCGTCAGACTAAATTCTCCCCTCATGCTGATCTAGCAGTCCTCTCTCCGCCATCTAGGCTTCTATCGCCACCCTCGTTCACTGACTGTACTTTCTCTCCCAGGAGTTGAGTTCCCTGAAGTAAGCGAGCGGTCATGTGGGCGCTATCTGCCAGCACCGAACGTGCACACCAGGGGCCGTGGATTCCAAAACACCACGGTGAAATGAAGTCCTCACAGCTCCCTCATGAGCCTTCCGCCCCCTCCCGCGTGCACGAGCTGACCCGCCAGTGACTCACGCGCCGCACCCTCCCTGACCCTCGGCGGGTCACGCTCTGAGCCGAGACGCGCGCCTTTATTCCCTCGTTCTACCCGAGCTGCGCTGTCTTCACAGCCGGGTGACTGACGCTGCAATGACTTCCCCACGGAGAATGCCTTCGAGGACCCCAACCGATCACCGCCGCCTCTGCGGGTGGCTAGTTACACTGGGCTGTACACGCCGCTCAGCTGCCTCGTTGCATTGGTGACCCTTCTTTAGTTCAAGGCCTCTGTTTCTTAGCATGCACGAAGCAGACACTAGTATTTCTTCAGGTATTTTTTAAAGCACCTTTTGTAGATTTATACAGTTTAAGTGCCAGGTCGTTCATAACAATACATTATCCCATCTTGGCTTTGGGGATAGACGCTCCACTGTGGAGGTGCACGTGTGTTCCTTTACATCTAAACCAGCGCACGGTGTACATTTCTCAGCAATCCACTTGCCTGAAATGGGTTATTCTACAGAAGTGTATTTCTGCTGCTGCCTCGATTCTAAACTACCACCTTGTGGCAGTTCAGAAGTTAAAAAAATAAAATAAAGTCCTGAATCGATTATTTAATTAAGGGAATGGCAAGAAATTATCAAGTTGGCAGCACCCAAACCCCATATAATTTGTTCTTCATGGACACCCCTGATTAGAAAGATTGATATAAGTTTATCTCCCTTTTTGACAAACTCCGACTGATTGAATAGCTCTCCTTTAAATCCAATCTCCTTATTAATCTCTTTTCCTCCCATCTTTTTGTTCTGAACGGGGAATCTGTTTTATAGGTGTGGGGCTATCGGTAGGGGGGACCTGTGATGGGCAGTACAGGATACACCCCCTAAAACCTTAGGTGGAAATTCCACTCCTTCCCTTCTACTCATTTCTTCCCTTTATCCAAACAGAGCCCTGGGCTCCTCTCCCAGGTTGCCCATGGTTAAGTGTAATCGGGTCGTAAGTCTGTTAGGGTCTGCCATGTGATTGTTGCGGGTTTGGTGACTCTAGGGTTCCTCAGAAATATTAACAGACAGTGATAATGCCAAACCACCACTATGTAGAGTATACAGTCCCCTTGTCTTAGTGTATAAAGTCAAAAAAAAATATATATTTTAGTATCCTTTTTTGGGCTGGAGATGGAAGTCCTTTTCACATCGTGTCATCCTGTATTGTATTGTATTGTAAATAACAATGCCATGTATTTATGTTTTAAAACCCAAAACATAAATAGAAGGCATTGTCATTTACGATGCCAATAGCTCAAAATCGTGTGAATGCGAGACCTATTGCATTGCAAATGCTTGTTTCCCCTGGTGCCACCAGAGATCTTTCATCTACCCTAACCCTTCCATCTCTACTTCCTGTTTTTGTTCCCGCTTAGTGCTTTGAAGTAGGCACCGGTGCTATAGGTATTATATAAGTAATGAATGTGATGCTTATTGGAACACTGACACTTGTTCGCTGATACTGGCAGAGGGGCATGAATGCTGGCACAGGAACAATGACACTGCGGAGCCTAGACTTGGGCACTGGCCAGGGGGCAGTTAAAGAGGCAGACACACAGCACTGGAACTAGGGTGATGAAACTAAGACACTTTCACAGAGCCCTGACATGACCCAGGGAAACTAACTCTGACATATAGGCCTCAGCAAGTACAAGGAGACACTGACAAGGGGGCACTGACACAGGGGCACCAACACCGATACACAGTGCAGGACACTTGGACACAGTCAGTGACGCAGGGGGAACGACACTAGGACAATGACACAGGGGTAGTAACAACACTGACCTGTCACATTGACATTGGCCCTTACAGTGACACAGCAGCACAAACACTGGAGCTGCTGATCGTGGGGCACTGACACAGGGCACCAATCATGCCCTCGGTAATCCCAGTCCCTTCCTCAGACATGGCGAGGGTCCAAAGTACCTCTTGTCCATCCCCAGCACTGGAAGAAGGACATAAGCTTTCTGCAGTCATGGTCAGAGGCCTCAGTCTGCCCCTTTGTGTCAGACTCTTTAGGGCTGTCAAAGCGAGGCTGGGCAGCACCCTAGAGGGGCACGCACCTGAGCAGTGCCTGCTTGCAAATGAGAGAAGGCTTTCTTCTTTCCTTGGGTGACTGGGATTTTTTAATAGTTGACTTACACCACATGCCAATGTCCAGACAAAGAGGAATGCAATGCAGGCAGCTGCAAATAGAGTGTGGCATAGAGCACGATAATGGTGCCAGCATGTTGGCTCTACAACTCATTGCCTTGGATGGCGAGCAGGCATCTTGAACGTGGACTGGGTTCTTGCTGGACAGGCCTTGCCACTGTAACTAGAAATGTGTGCAGATGGAGGCAGCGCCTTACAGGTAGGATACAGTCATCCTTCTGAGAAGCCCAGGCTACTCTGAAAGCCTGTACCTACCAGATGCACCTTCCCTTCTGGGAATCTCACCAGGGCCTCCCCTCAAAGTACAGATCTGAAGCACTGCTTCACACAGCTGGAGGGGCTTTGCTTGTATCAGTGAACCCATATCTATGGGTACTCCCAACTATTTCTAAAGTTTGCTTACATTTCTATATTTGTTAGCTTGTTCACTTAGTGTGAATCTACAAACCTTCTACTTCTATATATTTAAATTCTCTCTAGAATAAGCAATCTTCCTGGATCAATGGGATTTAAAATATCTTTAGAAACGAAATCCTACAAAGTTCTGCGAAGAGATGTTCGAATCGTGTTATAATTGTATTTACATTCACTACTGTTATTGCCTTGAGGTGATTAAACATCATCATTTGTTAAAATTGTTCCAGAAATTCTTTAGGGAGAGAAGACTTACCAATTCAATGGCATACAAACCTATACAAAGCTCTGTTAACATAATATAACCTACAGTAGCATCTGGTGTTCTTCATCCTCTGCTTTAATGGACCATTATATACTAAAGATTCACTGGGGTAGAATCACACCAGTAATTCCTATAAAACAATTTTGGGGCCGATTCCGATTTCGGCCGGAAGGGAACCGAACGATGGTCGGAGCCCTTCCGACCGAATCGGAACGTGCCGGCCGGATTCCTTTCCGACCGAGCCATTCCAATGGGCTCGGTCGGAAAGGAACCGACTTCGATTTCCGGATGGCTTACGACGGGCTCGGAGAGCCCGTCCGCCGTCCGGGAATCCTTCAGTACTCCCCGGCCGCCTCTTCACGACCGAGGGAGTACGATGGCAGATTTCACTGCCTTTTCGTGCCGGTCTTTCAGGCACGAAAAGGCAGTCGGTAACTGTCTTTGGGGGCCCCAGTAGGGCCCCCATGGGTGCGAGCCTGCCGAATGGCGGCCTGGGGGCACCATAGGTGCCCCTCTGTTGATCCCTGCACCCGGTGGCAGGCAGCTTGGGGTGCCGGCCACAGGGTGCAGGGATGAACTGCACCCCTGCTTTTCACAATGCAAGCATGCATTCCGCTCGGAATGCATGCTCCCATTGTGAAGTATACGAGTGCGACCGAACAGGGTTCGGTCGCATCGTACTTGCAGGGCCATAACCGACAACAGCAGGTCGGTCGGTTACGGCTCCTGGACGATGTCGAACGGACCTGAGTCCGTCCGACATCGGAATCGGCCCCTTTGTATTATGCTCTTTAAAAACTCAACATATGATTTTTATAAAGGTATTCTAGCTTATACCTACATTGAAATTAGTTTTAATAGATTGATTCCCATACTAGATGTCAATGTTTGAAATAGTTGTTAAAAGAATAAGTTGCTAAAAACATTATTTAAAGGGATATTCCTTTATTCCTCTTTCTACTGGTTAACAATTAGTGCCGTAAGAAAAGGAACCTTACCTTCTTTATGAAAACTAATGGAGTTTGCATCAAAAAACGAGTTATACCATATGACAAGATATTAGTTAATAATTTAAAAATAATTAGATGAAGCACAGTTTTAAAAGCCGTACACAGATCATTTGGTAGTTAGACCTATAGAAGAAATATTTTTTGAATTTGGTCTTTAACTTAATTTCTCTCATATAATTGTTTTATCGATTTTAGACAATTGAAAGAGAATTAGTATTGGTAACTGTAAATTCTTAAGAAATCCTTTTGACAATGCCAATTTCTGTTAAACTTGAAGTTTTTTCAAGTACAATCAAAATTGGTCCCTCATTTCTGAATAATTTATTCGAATTTGCACAGGGCTGATTGTGTAAACTTTCTTAATGAAGTTAAGCTCCACTTGGAATATAAGTTATGACAGTCCACTTTGCATTCAGATCACTACATTCCAAATGGTAATAATGATATTTGGTCACTCTATTTTGGCTCCTGTTCTTGAAAAATGAATTTGCATTTACCCAAGCCTATTTTTATTTGAATTGAAGGACTGGAGATAGTGTCAAGGTCTTGAGCGTAGCTATAACAATATGGGTATGTCTGCAGGCATGTTGTGGTTTTTAATATGTGCTTGTTTCAAGCCAAGTAAGGTGTTAAGAACATCAACATCTGACATGCAATCAAACTCTACAACTGATAAGAGCTGACAATCTGTTTCTGACTTCAAACATTTTATTTTCACACATCTGTCATGATCATTCAGTTGAATGCTGGGTTGGGCTGACTGCCACCTTGCCCTCCATGGCGTAATGTGGCGCTGCCACAGCTCCACTCCCTGGGGCGTGCTACTGTTCGGCCTGAGCTCGAAGTCAAGTCAACAGCCAAGCCCGCAGTTTTCACAGTATGTGTCTTGATTCTGCATGAGGAGTCCAGAGCCTTTTACAATAGAGAAAATGGAGTGTAGACCCAAGATATCTAATATTGACCTTCTCTGCACCCTACATAATGAGGAGTATGGAAGCTGGCCAAGTACTCACAATGTAATGTTTGATCATTTGATTCCAAGCACCGAGAGGAGGAAGATGTTTACACAAAACTACACCCATGGATAGCTGTAAGACTTTAGGCGTTAAGCAAGTAAGTGCATGACACCTTTGAAAAGTTTCAAGCCCTTCTAGAGTACCTGACCTTTTCATATTAGTTTAAGGATTCAAAGCATATTTCTGCATTCAAATGAGGTTTTTATTTTGGGAGATAAGAAATTTGTAAATTGGTTTTGTGCTCCTATATTCTCTTATGCAAGCGTGAAAGTATATGGGTAAAAAGCTGTTTCCTTTCACTGAAATTTGCTTTTCCAGAAAATAATTCCCATTTTCTTATTACTTGGTTACAAAGGAAGGTCCCAATTCATGAAAAAACATAAAAGTGTGGGCATTTCACAGACATTTGCAGATGTACACCTGCAAAGCTTATCTGCAGCTGCTAATGGAGATAGTATGACTTCTCACTCAGGCGCCTAGTCCCTCTGTGCGGAACTCTACATAGCATAGATATTGGCAGAGGGGAAACGTCACCCATTGTGCATATACACATCTATATTCCGTTTTTTACCCAAAGGGATTTTTTTTGTCGCGAAACCTCTTCCCCTAAACCCCACCAAATTTCTTACCGTTGCCAGGGTTGGAAGAGAACCGGAGCTTGTAAGTACCCATAAATGTAGATGCCTGTGGATTTTTACAAACTTACAAGGCAAACCTCATCTTCTAATGCCCGCTGCCCACACCTTGCATGGAATTTATTACTGTGGATATCTCCACATATTCGTGGCAGATAAATCTGCAGTAGTAAATCCATTTGCGCATGTGTGGCAGTAGTAAATTCATTTATGCATGCTAAGAATCCTTTAGTGAATTCCTGACAAGCATAAATAATTGTATTTTTGCTGTGAATATAAGTTTACAAACAAAAGGGCTTGCGTTGCCGCGCTGCAGCACTTCCTTGTAGATCTGCCCCTTTGTGCTTTAGACAGGGTGAAGTTATTCACACATTTTCTGACTATTCATTGGTGAACTAGATCATTGGTAAAGAGGGAGGGGCAGATCTACAAGGAAGTGCCGCAGCGCGGCACCGCAAGCCCTTTGGCTGTGCCACGCTGCAGCACTTCCGAAGCACAGGAATGCGACTTATTTACAATAATATGTTGCATTCCTGTGCTCTCCCCTGCGCTGGCGCACAAACTGCAGCCATGCGCAGGCACCCTTGCACCATGGTGCAAGGATGCCTGCGTCGTGGGGAGATTGTTTTTGTGCAGAAAGGGGCACCTTCCTGCACAAAAACAATCACTACAGGCATTTTACTCTTTCAATGCGTGCTGTAGAATGCAGCACGCTTTGAAAGAGGAAAAAACGAGGAGAAATGAAAACATTTCTCCTCCTTGCGCCTCGCTATGCCTCCCCTGGGGAGGCGTAGCATTGACACGCATTTCCAGATTTACGATTCCTCGTAAATCTGGAAATGTGTCTCATTCCATGGGTGTTGCGTGGGAATACCCACAGCAACACCCATGGAACGCCCCTTCAGGGTGAACTCCTCCACGGTCCTCTTCAAAAAAGAAGTCAAAGGGCTCCTGATGAAGACATTTCTGCCTCATTCTGGCCTCTCCATCTGATTCGGGGGGCTAGAGACGTGGATTTGTGGCCCAGTTGCCGGGCTCACGAGAATGCTCGGACAATTTTTAGACTGTTAATCTTTGGTTTCTTGTTGATGATGTTTTTGTTTGCTTGCAATCTTCTTGATCTATAAAATGTAAAGCGCTCTGATACCCTCGGTGGTCATGTTCGCGCTATATAAAACTTTCAAAATAAATAAATAAATAAAAGTGCTGCGTGTGAAGGGGACATATTTACAAGGAGAGGCAAAGTCACGCAGGGTGGCTTTTCCTCTCCTTGTAAATATGGAGAAGTGAAATGCGCCTCCAGTACGTCACAAAAAGTGAAGTACTGGTGGCGCAGGGGAGTTGTAAATCTGCCCCGGAATATCTGCTCCAGATTATTGAAAAAAGAGGGAGGGAGAATAGAGGAAGGGTATGGTTAAGGCATACTTTCCTTTAGGTACTACACAACTTATTGAACCATATGTGTTAAAGGTTCCCCGACATCACATATTTCTTCTACTAAGGATCAGACTTGCCTGGCCCATTGTCTGGCCTCCTATCCCTCAAATGCATTTATTGAAAAAGACCTGGCACTGTGTCGATGTATTTCAAGCACGCCACAATCCCAGCAGCATATGTTTTTCTTCTGTGAACTATACAGAAAAATGAGAATTTGTGTATTAGGATAGGATAGGATTAAAGTTTATAGAGCGCTCAAATGCCGAGGCGTCTTGGCACTAAGTGAGAAAAGAGAGGGCATGCAAACAGCTGTAAAGCCTCTTTTAAAGACCTTAAATATTAGGAAATGTAATGAGGCTTCAAAGTATCTTCAATTGCTCCAGACTTATGATTATGTTTGTGTAGCAGTGTATAGATTTATTTCCGCTGCTACAAAACAAAGAAAAATAGTTGGGAAGTGATTATGTTGCAATGGATGTACTTTTTTCTGCAGGTAAATGTTTTAAAAAGCTGTATTATGCCTTTTAATTGTATTTGTAAAAGTATTTTATTTTTAATTTTATTGATGAATTATTGTATATTGTCTGAATGTTTTGTGTATTTAAAGATGAATTATATCTTGTTTTATTATATTTGGATGCTTTTATGGTTATTAATAACCGAATAAAGCTCTTTTGGTGATGATGAAGAGAACAGTACTAAATAATGGTGCAGCTGACAGCAGGCGCTGTTTGCAATGTTTTTGTATTTCAGTTCTTTATTGATTTTTTCCATGAATGTTAACGTTTTGTTCACATTTGAAGAATAGATTGTTGATAAATCAATGCACAATGGTAGGGACACAGAGAATTATGTGATTCAATGGTGACAAATGTGCCACATAATTTCCCACATAATCTGCAGATTTCTACAAAACAAAATGGGCCTGATGTACAAAACACATTTGTGGTCGCAAACTATGTGACTCGCATAATCACATGGTTTGCAGACGCAAAAGATTGTTTTACAATGTATAGAGCTCATTTTCCGAGTTTAAAAGGTCTTTTCTACTCACAAAAGGGGATCTAGAATTCATTTTGAACTGCAGTTGTGAGGTGCCATTAACGAGGCATCTCTTCCAAATTGTGATGCGTAATGCAGTGTAATAATGGTCTGGTCTCAATTGCAGTCACAAACCATTGAAAAGATACTGATTCAAAAGTGTGGGAAAGGTGATTCTGTCTCCATAGCTTAACTCAACATTATCTACTTCCACCAATGTCTGTCCAAATGGAAACCATTTTTTTTCAAATCCATCACCACTCCATTTAATGGACACAGGCTGTTTTATAAAAAAATGTTTCCCACAATGGATGACATATAATGACCTGCCAAGTTATTAATCATTAGGTGTTTCATTTTGCGACCCTCTGCAAATGGGTATATTGAGATATGACCTATTAGTATGTCGGTCACAACACTGTCACATATTCTAGTCCTCCACATAATTCTTTAAATAGCTGACAATGGCCGTCTTCGGTAGTTTGACCACTGACGGCAGGTTTTGTGCAGTGCCTGGCTCAGTGGCGTAGCAAGGAGGGGGCGGGGCGCACGACACAAATTTTGGGGGCGGCAGCCTCCCCCTCACCTGCGGTCGTCGTGGGAATCGCCAGCACCCCTCTCTCTAACATGCCGACATGGGCATCAAACACAGGATCCGCCATGAGTGGCAGATGGGCTAGCTACAGGACTAGCTTCAGGCGAAGCTGAAAGCCTGGGTCTGCCTCAACCCTTGCTGTGTACAGACGAAGGCTGTTGTTTGCCCCTGGCGTGTGTGGTGCAGAGAACTGTTACATGTGGTTAAAGGTCAAAAAATCTCAACAGCTGAAAAGACTTTAGAATGTCACTTTGAAAAAGACAGTTGAAGTGCATTATGGTTACAAATTAAAAACTAAAAACCAACAAAATTTGGAAGTTATATTTAGAACTAGAATCCATAACTCGACGCCCAACAGACATGCAAACCAAATTTCGCACACCAAATGCAATGACTGCACAAGATTTATACCAATAAGGAACAACACCTAAAAGCACATTGTAGCTAAATGACAATTCATAGTCAAACCAATAAATACTACTACATTCATGTTTACCTCTTTCATGATGTCACGGGTATGGTCAATTATTATAAAGCACAATGTCCGCCAAAGCTTCTTGGCACTGAAGTAAACGCATCCTACGTGGAAGAAAACCAGCTACCATTTGTAGAGAGGTATATGATATGTAACCTCATCTGTAAAATTACTTACCACATTTTTAATTGCATTTGTATACGAGTTATTATGTGTACGACTGTTGTGAAAGATATGGACACACTAAGGTCCCTACTGTCTATGGTTCTTCACATTAGAGTTCAACCGTGAGGGTCTGGCGGGTTTGGTGGAGACCATAACTGGGTAATTTTAGCAATTTTTAATTCTGTGATCTAACATCCACGTTACTTACTCGAAGTTAGGTCAGGGAATTATTGTAGTTTTGTCATAGGGAGTTTCCATCATTATGGAATGAGCCTGGCATCCCCTGTAAGGACTATGGGGCATATGTACAAGGAGTGGCGATAACTATCGCTAACGCTAGTTAGCGGCAGTTTTTTTATCGCCGTGTACCGCGGAAAACTATCGCCATGTTAGCGGCGTATTTACAAGCCGTCGCTACATGGCGATAGTTTCAGGGATCGGCAGTGAAAACTGCCGTTAACATTAGCGCGATGGCGATAGGAATTCCGGCGTTAGCGGGCAAAAACCTACAAAAGGCCCATTAGCGGCAAAAAAACTCACGTTAGTCTGCCCAACGTGAGTTTTTTTTGCCTCTAATGCAAAAAATAGCCTATCAGTCGACCTCCAATAGAAAATAGGCAAAAAATCCTACAAAATGCAGAATGGAGCAGCAAGGGCCAAGTGCAGCACACATCAACTACCCCCTCAAGCCACCCAACATCCAGGATGACCATGATGAGAGCCTGGATGCCTCGCTGAACCTGCGTCTGGAGCCTGGATACCTTACTGGACCTGCATCTGGAGCCTGCATGCCTTATTGGACCTGCGTCTGGAGCCTGGATGCCTCGCTGGACCTGCATCTGGAGCCGGGAGTGGGATGCGGAGGAGCTGTGGAGTCGATGAGCCGTGGCTGTAGACATTGAGGCGCAACGATCGCCAGTACCTGGCGGTGAAGTCTGGTAGGTCGCATGGAGACACGTTGCTGACCTGTGTGAGAAGACTGACTTGCGCCCCTTGGAGCTGTAAATGGTAGAGGCGCTCCTGCGCACCAACGTAGGGAGGTCTGCATTGCATACTACGATCCACCACTACACCGGGGTGCACGGAGGGGATTACCAATGGTGGGCGGTGCCTCTCTGCATCACAGGCTGGATGATGTTGGGCTGGCCGGACGCTGTGGAAGGTGAGGTCCCTGAGCTGCGCCGAACTTGTGTGGCGGTAGCGCTGCAACTTCACGCCTAAGGGAGCCCTGCTGCATCAACTGCATCGGGAGGTTCACCAGCGGACTTGGCGGCGACTGCTTTACCCAGGCTTGTGAAATTCCACCTGGCTGAGGCTCCTGCTGGCTGAGTCACAGATTTGGAGAGAGTGCAGCGGATTGCGCCACAGTGTCAATGTCCAGGTAAGGAGAAGGTGGGACGCGTAGCAGAGGAGGCCCGTGGGTCGAGTCGCCCAGGCCTAGCCCTGTAAATGACACCCCGCCCAGTGGCGGCTCATCCGCTATGGCGGAAGAGCTTCGCCCCACTGCTTTCAAGCAGTGCAAGAAGAGGAAAAATCATCACATGATGATAACTTCCTGATGTAATCGTGCTATGTTTCCTTTGCGGGCGGGAGGGTGGTTAGGGCTTCTCCACTCACGGAGCAGGGCAGGGGCGGATTGGCATGCCCACTCAAGTGCGCAATGACTGTTTGGTCGGCCCGCTCAGGCCGCCCTAAGCAGTCATGCGCACTTCCCTGTTCGCAATGCAGGCTGCATTACAGCCTACATGGAGAACATGCCCACCCCACCAGCCCCTGGCTGCATGCCTTGTCCCGGCGCCAATGACCAATCCCAACGCCGCATTGCAGCGTTGTGATTGGCTTAGGGGAGGGAGCCTGGCTGCCTACTTGCTGTTCCTGGAAGCAGACTCAGGAGAGCAGGAGCAACGAAGACACAGGAACCGGCATCGAGGTAAGATTTCCCTCATTTAAATATTTACAACACCCGCTCACACACCCCCCCCCCCGCGTCCACGCCCCATCCAGTGTTCTTTCTGGCCTTTCCCACCTCCCAGCTGTCCAGTCCCCCCCCCGCAGCACTTCTCAATGGCGGCTGCTGTGCGGCCATGCGCAGCGGGCGTACCACTGGTGTGCCAAAGGTATATTTGAAGTTACGACGCATACCATTACATCGCATTCCATTACAATGCATATTAATACTAGGCATATTGCAACAGTAGGTTGCATAGCGGAGATGTAAAAATTACTATTCTCACTTCAGTGAGTGCAACCCTAAAACTAACCATCGCACCCCAAAGCAAACCGTGGATCCTAAAATTCATCTGTGAGCCCCCAAAACACACCCTAAAAATCATATTTGACCCAAATGCACACCCCAAATTTCATATTTGACCCAAATGCACACCCCAAATTTCATAATTGACCCCAAAAGGACACCTGAATTTTCATAATTGACCCCAAAACACACCCGAATTTTCATAATTGACCCCAAAACACACCCGAATTTCAAGAATTGACCCCAAAGCACACCCCAAATTTTTATCTCCAACACACGAAACCCATACCCACCCTAAAACTTAAAAATACCCCATTACTGACCTCACAATGCGTTGTAATGTAATGCGATGTAAAGGCACCTGCGTTGTTGGAGTAGCATTGTAAAGGCATTACGATGTAATGCCTGCGTTGTAATGGACGTCTCCTGTGCCAAAGGCAAGCCACAGGCAAGCCCGTCTGCGTCCGTCTGCCCCTGGACCGCGCTCAGCACCAAGGACCCTTCCTCTCGGACACTCCACCGCTACGACGCCAGCACCCTCCTCGCCATCAACGCTGGACGCCACATCGCCTGCCAGGACCAACTTCTGCTCCGGACCGGACATCGCCATCGCCATCACTGACGGCTACTGAATCACCAGCAAGGACCACCCCGACCCTCCAGGAGGAGGCATTGCCATCACCTACAGAAGCACACTCCGACTGACCACGCACTATAATGACCCACCGGTGACCATGGAGCACCTCAACTCCCAGATCCGGACCAACCCCAAGCCCATCCTCTGCGGCACCCTCATCTGCAGGCCCCCCAGGCCATGGCCCCCCATTCTCTGATATTATAGTAGACCTCCTTGCACCCCAGGCTCTCCCATCCACTGACGACATCCTACTCGGTGAACTCAAGGTCCACCTGGACAACCCCAGTGCCCAGAACACCACCCCCTCCTGGGGAAGCTCACCAACATCAGACTCAAGCAGCTAGTCACCGCAGCAAGCCACATAGCAGGACACACGGTCAAGCACGTCTCCTCTGCCAGCGGGAACTTCAACTACAGCCACACCACCGGACTCTCTGGACCGACCATCATTGTATACATCACATCTTCACCATGCCCACCGTACACCACCGCCATCATCGCCCCCCCTCGCAGCTGGATCAAGGCCACCGAAGAACATCTCGTCAACTCCCTCAGCACCACCACTCTGCTAACGCTTACAGACGATGACACCGCAGTGCGCAACAGACACCGATGAATCTCCAACTGCGCCGACACCCTGGCACCCCTCAAGAATGGACCAGGCAAAACTAGCACCACGTAGCGCCGTATTTGCAAAGTGACGCATGTAGGCATATGAAGCACTGTGCCACATCATACCTGCATCAGGTATGATGTACGCAGGGTGTGCGTTCCCACGCGACAAGGCCTCATAGGAGTGGCACAGTGAAATCCCTCAGATTTCACTGCGACTATTGTAGGACGGCACTGTGTCAGTACCTTACGCCTGCCTGATGGCAGGCATAAGGGTGACGCAGTGCCACAGGGATAGGCTGGCCCCATGCATTGCTGCAGTTGCGTCATGCTTGTGACACAACAGCAGCAATGCGTGACATTAGCATAGACAGATACGTCAGGATTCCAGACGTATCTGTCATTACTTGCGTCGTGGAGCGCTGTCCAGTGAAAACAGCGCATCCATGGAGTCTTAAGAAGGGTAGTGAAAAGTGTTGCGGCACTTTCTTTTCGCTGCGCTGGAACACTTTTCATGAGTGAGGCCCAGGAATGTGCACTATCTTATTGATGGTGCGCATTCCTGCCCTGTAGTTTTGTCGCGGGGCAGCGGAGCAACATTGCTTTTTTAGAAGTTATTAATTTTTTTTAAAGTAAATTTTGCGTTTTAGTTCCGTCGCGGGTTGTGGGTTTATAAGGGAATAGGGTGGAAAGTAATTTAATTATAATTAATTAATTAATAATTTCTATTAATTAATAATTAAGTTTTATTTTATTTTATATTGTTAATTGTGGTAATGAATTTAGGGGGTCATTACAATGACAAGTGGATCGCCACCGCCCGTATGGCGGTGGCGATCCACCCGCCATTTCACACCGCCCGCATGCCATTTCCCCCCGCCATATTACGATGGCTGGGGGGTTCGCGGCGGATGGAAAGACCGTCCGCCGCTTTTCCGCCGGTCGACCCGTCGACCGGGCGGAAAACATACATTATATGGCGGCGATGTCTGCAAGACACCGCCGTCCATATTATGATGATGGCGGAGAGCAGCCTTTCCATGGCGCGGTTGCCACCATGGAAAGGCATACGGTCTTCGCTGTTGGGGGCCCGTAGCGGGCCCCCAGGATGTTGGGGGGTGGGGGGTGCACATGGGGGGTACCTATGGTACCCCCCTGCATTGGCATGGAAAAGGTGGCAGGCACCGCGTGGTACCTGTCACCTTGTGCATGTGAATGCCCAACGTGCATTCCCAGCATTGTGGCGGGCGGTGCTGTGAACACCGCCCGCCACAATGTTGGGAATAGATGCCACCGCCACCGTGGCGGTGGCATCCTAATACTCACGGCGGGACCGCCGCTCCTATGGCGGACGGTCCCATTCACCGTTACGGTGGCGGGCGGACTTTGTCCGCCCACCATCGTAATGGGCCCCTATGTTTTTAATTGTTTGATCATTATTAATAATTAATTGGTAAATATGTAAATTGTGTTATTTTTCTAGGCGCGTGTTGTGGGTTTATAGGGGTAGGGTGAGAAGTGATTTAATAATAATTATTTTATTTATATTTTTAATTATTCAATATTTATGTTTTTACAAATTTATATTGTAAATTGTGGTAAATAATATATTGTTAATTATTTATTAATTGGTTATTAATAATTATTTATTAATTATTAATTATGTTATTTGTGTGGTTTGTTAAGAGCGGGTTGTGTGTAGATAGGGGAGTAGGCTGGTAAGTAATTTAATTTCTATATTATTTTAAATGTTTTTTATTATAAAATGTATTTTAAATTGATTTATACTGTTAATTGTGTGAATTAAATTATTATTTATTGTTTTTAAATTGTTTGTTAATTTTCAATAATTAATTAATTAATTATTAATTAATTATGTTAATGGTGTTATGTTTTACAACATTGGTGGTGTTATTTATAGGAGAATATGGAGGGAGGTAAAAAAAAAAAAATTTAATTGTTTGTTAATTATTTTACTGGAGTGGGAATAGTAAATTATTCCTCTACGCTATCCAACACTTTCCCTACTGTTGCACTCTCTTGAGTGGAAATAGTAATTTTTACCCCTATGCTATCCAACACTTTCCCTACTGTTGCACTCTCTGGAGTGGGAATAGTAATTTTAACCCCTACGCTATCCAACACTTTCCCTACTGTTGCACTCTCTGGAGTGGGAATAGTAATTTTAACCCCTATGCTATCCAACACTTTCCCTACTGTTGCACTCACTGGAGTGGGAATAGTAATTGTTACCTCTCCGCTATCCACTTTCCCTACTGTTGCACTCTCTGGAGTGGGAATAGTAATTTTTACTCCTCCGCTATCCAACACTTTCCCTACTGTTGCACTCTCTGGAGTGGGAATAGTAATTTTAACCCCTACTTTATCCAACACTTTCCCTACTGTTCCACTCTCTGGAGTGGGAATAGTAATTTTAACCTCTACGCTCTCCAACACTTTCCCTACTGTTGCACTCCACCGGAGTTGGCATAGTAATTTTTACCCCTACGCTATTCAACGCTTTTCCTACTGTTGCACTCACTGGAGTTGGAATAGTAATTTTTACCCCTACGCTATCCAACACTTTCCCTACTGTTGCACTCACTGGAGTGGGAATATTAAATTTTACCCCTCCGCTATCCAATATTTTCTATACTGTTTTAGTTAATGTAGTGTAAAATGTATTTTAAAAAGATTAAAAATATTTTAATAATTTAATTTATTATATATATATTTTATTTTTATTTTTGTGTTATTGGTGTATGTGTATATATATGTATTTATAGTTTTTAATATGTTTCTAACAATTTATAATTTAATAAAATACTTTTATTATTATTAAGTAAATATATATATTAAATTGTATATATATGTATGTTTACATTTTTTTACATTATATGTAATACTTATAATTTTAAACATTTTCTAATAATTCTAACTATTTTTTTAATTATATATATTATTTCCTTTATTTTACATTATTTTTTAAACATAAAAAAAACGATATTTTTAACACCGATATTTTAGACATCGATATTTTTTTCCCGATATTTTTGTACTTACCATTATGTAGATAGGACTTCGATATTCTGGACATCGATATTTTTGCATCGATATTTTTGTACCTCGATATTTTCGATGTCGATATTCTGTCAGTGACCCGCTGGAAACGGCCGGTATCGCCAGGAATCTGTCGCTAACGGCTGTTAGCGACAGCTTGTTAATAGGGCGATAAAAATATTGCCGCATTAGCGGCAGAAAAGTGCCGCTAACGCGGCGTTAACGCCTTGTACATATGCCCCTATGTAAGCTAAAGTCTGCAATTACCAACAACCAGTCAGTATGAGGCTATGTGATGAAGTCTGCAAAACCGATTCCCGCCCAGACAGCTACACATTTTATATATTTTATATTATTAAATACAGGAAAACTACTGAATATAATCGTACAAATTTTACAAAAACACACAGTAGGGTGTCTCTTCCGGGTACATATAAAATGTGGCGCCATTCTGTCCCTTACACTAGATTTTCCAAAATAATTAATCTGGGGCTTTCGGGCGCAAAAGTGGATTAAAAACCACAATGCACAGCCCGAAGTACTCCTGCCAGGCACAACAGTTACAGTTTCTTTTTAGTAAACAGGAAAATGTGTCTTGTCCTATAAGTGGAGAAGTCAGACAATCTATATTGTTCTGTTCCATATACCTTTGCTTAAACCTGCAATTGAATTCTGAATAGCAAATGAACCTTTCTTTCTCCCAGCTGAAGTGCAGTAGAATTAACAGGTGTGCATTAATGCTATTTATTTTTTCAAAGCGCGTCCAAGGGCAGGTCTTGATTATACAAATTAGTGTAGTAGAATTGTTTATTGTTCTCAGGCAAACGTTCGCCAAAGGGCTGACCTGTTTTCTGGATGGGACAAGAGCCCAGACATGCTTTTGTTTTAACAGAAGGGAGGCAGCTATCCTTCCAAAGATGGCAAGGGGACGGCGGAATTTCAAATGTCCAGGCAAATTTCCTCCTCATCAAGCGAAACCGTCTCAGTAACCATTTGCGAAATAGGGGAATTTCAAATGAAGTTTAGTGGCGGTAGTCCTAGAGCCATAGGAGCTGATCTACTAAAAAAGAGTACAGGGGCTAGTACATAGGATTGACCCCATGGACGTCATTTAGGGGTCGCAGCTGTGACCCCTGGCTTGCCCTTTGCTACCCCTGGCCTCAGGGGTGGCAAATTCACTGCCAGGAAGACGGGTGCAGCTGGGGCTCCACTCTCTTTATTTTCTGTCAATTTTTTATTACACCAATAGTGAATGAATAAAATAGATTATTCACTAATAGTGTAATACAAATGGAGTACAATAAGCTGGAATATGCCCTTCCATGGCAGCTGAGGTAAGTAAAAAATGCTTTCAAATGTATGTTGTGTGTGTGTGCTTGTGGTGACAGTGTGTTTATGTGTGAGAGAGTGTATATGTGTGAATTTGTGTGTTTGTGTAAGTATCTGTGTCGGAGTGAGGGCGTGTGAAGTCATTTCCGCTACCCCAGGCATTTCGGTGAATTGACGTCCATCATTGACCCCGCTCCCACACACACTAATAGAAGTCTGTTTTTCTATATTTAACAATATAGGATGGTCTCTAACCAAGAAATAACAAACATTTTCCGTCTCGTCTAGGCAGCACTTGCGCCGTCTCTTCGATACATGGAGTATGCAGCATATGGGCATTAAGCTCCACCCATGTCCGCCCATGTTTTTAATTGGCTCCTTTGATTGTCTTTGATTAATTTGTTTAGTAGTCCTTCCTTTCCTACTGTTGTATCCTCCCATAATGACTGTCCCTTTTACATGTAATCTTACGCTGTATGTTTTATTTACAATTTGTGAGCACTCTTGTGTTAATCACGTCTTCGGTCTGGCGTTGCAGGCAGGACAGCTACGGACTTCTACGACCGCATTTCCCCGACCGTAATGGAATTTTTATTGTATTGGTTTTTCTCTTTCTGTGTATGGAGAGAGCTAACATTTCTTAGAAGTGCTTTAGTTGTTCCTTTTTTTGTAAATGTTATTAGTTTATTATTACTTTAAGCACACCTTTATTTGTTCATGAACGGCGCTTCTTGCAGAGCTGAGCACCGTGCTTCAACACACGCGCCTTTAATTGTGCATGGCGCTGTGCAACTCCTCCCATGTTGTTGGTTACTTCCCATTCATGAGTTTGCGCAGTGCCGCTTTGACTTAAAATTTAACTCCACTGTGCCGCTTTCAATTTATTAAAGGTGCTGCTTTCACTTTAAGCTTGCCTTTATTTGTTCAGAATCGGTGCCGCTTGCAGGTCTGAGCTAGGCCCTTTAACACATGTGCCTTTACTTCTGCATGGCGCCATGCAACTCCTCTCTTGTTGGTTGCTTCTCGTTCTCGAGTTTGCTAGCAAGCTGCAGCAGGGTTCCGTATCTTTGCAGTTGGATGCAGGGGCGTGTGGCAAGGGACTGGTTGGGAATTCACTGTTGATTTGGAAGAGCAAGGTTGGTATTTCGCACCCTCCACCCCTGAAAGGTCGCAGCTCTTTATTTTGTTTAATTAAAATTAAATTAAGCTTTGTTTCTAGTGCTGTCACTTAATCTCCTGGTGCCGTGTTCCACCACACCCTCACCCCTCCCACAACACTTCTTGCCCGCACCCACCACCCCTCCGCGATTGCTGCTTTTAAATGTTCCCTTCTGCCACATAGTCTACTGCGTGTTCTAATTACCACTAAAAACATTCAGGCTCCCCTTGCATGTCTCCTCCCCTCGCCTTGTGCTCAACCTTTCTTTCTTTTAGCCCGTACATTTATGCTCTGGGGCTTTTACACCACCCTCCTCCTTTTTATCTCTCCTCCCTCTGCATTCTGTGTGTTTATTCGGACAGCAGCAATGCGGTGCTTGCTTAGCGCCAGGGGTCAAAGGGGCCTGCGCTTTTAAAGCCACATTCCCAAACTGCAACAGAACTCGTACCTTCCCCCATACTGCTATCTATTAATCCCCAAGCACATGATGCTCACTTCTACCAAAGCATAAACAAACATATGGTTCACTGACAATCCGGTAGCCCTGAGACTTTACTTAAGGGCACTTAAAAGGTGCTAAAAACAAAATCTTCATAAGTAACAAACATTTCCATTACAACGCCAGTAGCTCTAACTCTAGAAAAATGTGAGGCCTATTGCATTGCAAATGCTTGTTTCTTTAGGAATGGAGAATAACGTGCGGACCCAGTATTACTGGAGAAAACTCTGCAATGTTTCCCCCTTTAAGGGGAAACAACAAGCCAAAATCCCCAAACATCTACCACCTGCCTAGAGCAGGAGCCTTTTTTCTCGACTGGGGGGTGGTTTCTGAGGGGAAGCTGGGAGGATCTTTTTCTGCCTCCCCCAGCTGACACATGAGGGTGCACAGGGCTGGGCACAGCAGCTGCCTGAAGCCCCCACAGCTCCTCAGAAGTCTATGGGTCCAAGGCCTCTGAGGCCAGGATTATTGGGTCTGGAGTTCAAGGACTCGGTGATTAAGCCCTGGAGACACCAGAAAACTTGTAGTTGCTGCCGGGGATACCGTTCTGGGCAACTCCTAATAACTGCTTAGGTGCACTTTACAATGATTCTCTGTGTAATACCAGAGGGGCATCACAATTTATTCACTTACGATATTGATTTAAGATTTTGTAGAGTGCTGCAAACAACTGTTGGTATCAACATGATTATAAAGTTGACAGTAAGAGGAAAATATGACTGAGCATTCTGAAATTAATATGTCATAGCCTTAGATAGGATACGATGGAGTCTGACAGCAGACCATGGTGAGTGGAGCTGGGTAAGAGAGAGGTACATATGTTATGTGTCTGCATGCATGTTAGCTTGAAATAACATCAGGGTATCTGTATATTCTGTACTTAGTACTGCCTCATCAACATTAGCCAGGTGGCCTGTCTTGGCTGACCCTTCAGTTGTAGAAACTCACCTCCACGACCTAATTATGTGAAATGGCCTGCTGCCAAGAGCAGTAACAGTTGTTGGAGACCCGAGATATATCCCAGAGCTGTAGATGTGGGCTGATAATAAGAGAAAGGATCTTTAACATCTGATACAGCCCACGTCTGAGGGCTAAAAGGCGGTTGGAACATTCCAGCCACTGAGGGTATAACGTACTAAATTAAACAAGCATTGGCATAGCCAATAGGTCTCGCCTTTGGGACCTTATAAGTGTTTAGCCAGAGATATTGACTTTGCCTATGTCTTTAAGCTGTGCTGTACAGAAGTCTGCAGCATGCTGAAAAGTTATAATAAAGAAGTGTCAGAAGCATTTTTGTTACCTTATATATGACCAAGAAAGCATTATGTACAACTGAACGACCATATTAAAAAAGTATTAACAATAAATAATGTCTTCATTTTTTTTTGTCCTTTCAATGCTGGCAACTTCTATCTGCCTGTCCCAATGGTTGCTTGTTATGGTTTTTTTTTGTTATGGGGGCATAAATAACAGGAGGGTGAAGGTTGGGAAATAGTACCTGTATAACAGTCAGTGAGAGAGTCAGTCAGTTAGTCAGTCAGTCAGTTAGTCAGTCAGTTAGTCAGTCAGTGAGAGAGTCAGTCAGTGAGAGAGTGAGTCAGTGAGAGAGAGAGAGTCAGCCAGTAAGAGAGAGAGAGAGAGAGGCAGAGAGTCAGTCAGCGAGAGAGAGAGAGTTAGTCAGTGAGAATGAGAGTCAGTCAGTGAGAGAGAGAGTCCATTAGAGAGAGAGAGTCAGAGAGTTAGTGAGGAGAGAGAGAGTCCGTGAGAGAGAGAGAGAGAGTCAGAGTTAGTCAGTGAGAGAGAGTCAGACAGTGAGAGAGTCAGTCAGTCAGTGAGAGAGTCAGTCAGTCAGTGAGTGAGAGAGTCAGTCAGTGAGTGAGAGAGTCAGTCAGTGAGTGAGAGAGTCAGTCAGTGAGAGAGAGCTTGAGAGAGTGAGAGTCAGAGTCAGTCAGTCAGTGAGACACAACTGAACACAATTCTTGCCAGTCTAAGACTTTGTCTGAACAGTGTAGAATTCACTGACCATTTTCAAAACATTACAACAAAACTAATCATTTAATCCTAGCACCCTACACTGCAGAAGCCTGATTAACATTTTAAAAATCAGATTTTGTATGGAAAGTCAGACCCAACCATAAATACACAGGCGCTATACATCATTAATTAAGGAATGAAATTGTGCTATGAAACACAGGAATACAATGTTTTGTTCAACTACAGTCAGAGCTCGGCTAAGTGGCCTTAACATTGTCAGAGTAAGAACATTCTTCCCTCCATAGAGCAGACACATTATACAGTTTATACACAGGTACTATGGATGAGGCTATATTTTCGTTGAATATCTGAAAGAGGGAAAGACACATGCACGTGGAACGGTCACACACCTGAAATGAACATGAACTTTTCTGCAGCATTTCATGAATGATTGTCAGTGCAGTTTGGCTTGGCGCCAACTAAAACATGCCTAAATTAATCATTATTTTCTAGAACACTGAAACTCTCCTACAACTCTATCACATGATGTCCTCTCTCTCACGCAGCAACCCTTTGTACACATACTCAGCACCCTACTCTCATCGGTCATACAAAGTTCTATCTCACAGTCATCATGCATATACCGAGCATTCCCCCTCTCATACAGCTTCCACTCTCTCTCTATTCACATAACACCATAACTTCATGCATGTGCACATAAACCCCTCAAACACACACACCTGTTGTCTCGGGCAAAAGTCCCTACAAAAAAATAGTAATTGAGGAGAGGCCTAATTAGCATATGCACTGCAGAATGTTTAATGAGGTTATAAAAAGGGGAGTCACAGGAGGTAGTGTCAAAACCCTTAACTAACTTAAATGCAAATGGAACTATTTATTTGTTCTATGACAGTTTGGTATTGTATAAATTCACTAAAGGCATATTCTGTCTGGTGCTCTAGGTAGGAATGCCTTTATACAGCTCAGAAATGTCCACCTTGAAGCCTTAGACAATTAAATTGATAACAGGTGTAACAAAAAATAAACAGTATTACTAGGACTTGCTTCAGTTTGTTAGAAAGTGTCACTCATATGGTCACACGATGTGGAAACGTCACACATAGCGACACTGAAAGCATGGAAATATCACACATAAGTGAACTGATAATTTATCAGCTGTGAATTGGGTTTAAACTACGCTCTCCCTCCTAAATATTGTAAAACCTCAACACAAGTCACAATGAAAATACATTTAAAGGTACGGTGCTTTCCACGGTTGACTAAGCACAACTCCGGGGGCACATAAAAAAAAATCACGGTAGCTCAAGAGACATAGCTAGTTGTATGACCACCAACCAGACAAACCCACCCCACACAGCAATCTCACAAAAGGTCCATGCCCTGCGACGAAGGCATCAACAGGACCTACACCTACTCAACCTACCCTTCCTGCCTATTATCATTCATTTACCAAAAATCCCGCTACTTCGTCAACCGGAACCTCAAAATGCAGAGCTTCCGCCATATGAGTAACACTTGTGTCTCCAGTCAGTGTTTGGCTGAATATGACTGACACGCTCATATTACCAATGTGGACGCGAGGCGGGAATTTGGGAAAGAAGGGACTAGCAAAGATATCAGTGCTGTTGCTGGGGACGCGGAGAATGGTATCCAAGCTACGGGGTGTAAAGGGTATTCAGGGACCGAGCGCGAGATTCCTTTATAGGCAGGACACTAATCTTATGGTAAATAGGTATGACCACATACGGTAGTAAGCGCTATATACATCCAATTTCAATACAATACAGTGCTAAACTGATGTTAACTAATGTGATGCCAATGGGTCGCTTCCTTGGTTTATGTAACGCTTCGCATTACCTGCAACGTAGGCGTGAGCAATCGGTGGCAGGTCATTACCCTAACTCTCATTAAAAAAAAAAACAACACATCCAACAGAGTAAGTAACGTACTCGTACTTTCGGCTACTTTTCATGGTCACTGTAAGTCTTAAGTATGCGTTGCTTGGCGTTATTGCATTTGTACGAAGCCATACATCGCTGTAATTGTAATATTGGGATTAGAGATCCAATTAGAAGATGGCCGCCAGATTCTTAAAATTTAAAGCAGCAGGCTCGGCTGATTCCTTCATTTATGTCTAACCTCTTGTGCTTAGAGTGAAAGTACAAATGTCTGGATAGCACAGTTCCCCGGTCTACATAACTTGTAAAGCTAGCGTGAGAATACTGTATTTCCAGCGAGTAATTTGCGAGATGGCTTTTATAATATTAGTTATGATTGGTTGTAAGTCTTTCTGGCTGGGCTGGTGACTGAGCAGCTCCGACAAACGTAGAGGGAGAGAAACAAGATGGCAACTGATGGAGCTGGAGAACAGGCAATGGAAGGTAGGAAGGCGTAGAGGACGGGGGAACGGGCGCCGTGGAATTGAACATATTTGTAGTGAACATGTGATTACTAACTAAAAGGTAGTGATAATAAAGGCGATTTAACACCGTCGCCAAGTATAAAGGTGCGAATTTGATGTAAGCAAGAAATGGCTCCGTTGCAGGAAGAAAGTAGTGTAGTTGTGGATGAGAATGAGGCAAGTCATGGGTAAGCTGAAAGGGTTTTGCGATGTCTGGTAAGGGGTATCATTATTTATGACTTTTATGTAACGCACTTGCAAAAAAAAAATTCTAGTCGGTTTGTAGCAGTACGCTAGAATATAAGAGCAGGTACAAGGGCAGCATCGCCGTGCGGTGTTTAAATATGCCTGCCCAAAATTTTCACATCCAACTAAACGAGTTACTTTTTTTTAGCGGATACCCTTGTAGCGGGTCGCACACCACACCAGTTGCCACAATGTTTCAATTGGTACGTTTTATGGTGATTTTAAAGAACAATACAAGCTGGATAATTAAGCCCATCAAACAGCATCCGCCCTTTCTTCGATCCGGTCCAACTGCCGAAACCGGCAACCATTGTTCCAGATCAGGAACGAGAACACTAGAGAATGCTTGGATGATGCACCCCAGTAACCTCCCAATAACAGTTAATACATTAAAACACTAAAGGTAACTAACTGTATGTACCAAATATTGCTTACCAGAATACAACACTAACAAAACATCCTTAAACATTTTCCAAGTAAATACATAAGACTTATATAGACAAGCACTGAAACATAAGTGCGGCTGCTGCCGCGAAAGTGAAACAGTACTCCGGGTTAAAGAAGTGGGAGGGGTGGGGGGAGTGAGATTCCCTTGCGGGAGCGAGCGGCGCCAGGAGCGATAATTGCTACCATATGGCGCCAGCTGCTCGCTCCCGCAAGTGAATCGCCAAACGTGCACGCGTTGCCATTGAAGGCAATGGAACGCGTGCACGTTTTTGGCTGAAAAGCCGAATCCATTGCAAAAGGTCTTTTTGCCTATCAGCGCATGCGCGCTGCGTAGGCGATACCTAAAAAAGGATAACCAGACAGGCAAACATTCCAATGTTGGACCAGAAGACCTATACCAGATATTATTGGCTCTCAGCCGCACCATTGTCTTCAATGGAGCTCTCAACATTCCAGTGTTCTAATTAAGCATTCTAGCCTGCTATCGAGGGCTCTACTGGTTGTTAGCCTCTAAAAAGGGAGAGGGCCTTTAACAGTGTTTGTAGCCCGTGGTGAAGGGCTATTATGCTACTAGGACATTCCATCCACTGAGGACAGAATGTCCTAAAGTAAACAAGGAAAAACAAAGATTTGAATATTGGAGCAGAATGTCTATAATGACTATTACTGGCCCTGAGCTGCTTCATTGTCTTCAGTGGAGCTCCCAAAGTTCCAATGTACATTTTATTGTGTTCATAAATACTCCTGTTTCGACCTTAAAACCATTGTTTCATAGCTGCACTGCAATTGTACTTGTTGATTCAGCAAACAGCAAGACCTAAAGAATAAAACTTGCACTTCGCCTGCGCTACCTTTAAGTGAGCCACAGCTACTACAAGGATGTTTTGACAAACTTTTGTTTGCAACGAGCTGGTTTAGGGAGTTCTGAGAACATCTCAAGCCTCCACTTACTACCCACCAGTCACTTTCTCATGGTTACTAACACATCGAGAGCTTTAACTGGCTTACTTTCTGGAAGGGATGATAAAACACAGAAGGGTTTTATATGTTGTAAGTGACTAACTTCAGTAAATACAGCTGAGCTGAAAAGTTCACATTTTGTAACTGTGCTGTGCCTGGAAAATGTGCATTAGTAGGGATAAAGGCAGTTGTATGCTGCAAGCCAACACCACTGCACAAACTAGCAAGGTAAATTCCTCGTTATCTGTGACGTCAGCAAAGTCCCAGTATTCTCCAGTATCCGCTGAGCCTCGGGTAGATACCAACAGAGTGCCATTGTGCACACCAGGTGTAAACAATGCAGCTTCTCCACATCCGGGAAGGAGGTGCTGCCAGGTGGCAAAGGAACTTACTTCCCAGTACATTCCAGAGCTCTTAGGTTTCATCTGCTTACCCACACGGCTAAAGGGCAAACAAGCCATAAAACAGAACCGAACAGATATCAAATACATTCCTGACAGATCTGTGTCAAGGTGGTGTTAGAACTTCATGTAAGCAAGGACGCCTCAGAGACAGTGATCACCAGAAGTAATCAGTGAATATATAGTTTTGTTGCAGTATGTTTGTACCGCGTTTCTCCCTTCTTAGGGAAGTGTTTGTTGTAACTGAAGCGCATATTCCTTGTATTTATCAAATATCAATAGATCTAACAGAAGAAAGACAACATACCCTTTGACCCGGATGGAATCACAGGTAGTGTGACACTACCTGTGATTCCATCCGGGTCAAAGGGTATGTTGTCTTTCTTCTGTTAGAATCACAGGTAGTGTGACACTACCTGTGATTCCATCCGGGTCAAAGGGTATGTTGTCTTTCTTCTGTTAGAACTATGATATTTGGTCAATAAAAGTAATATGCACTTCAGCGCCCATCACTGTTCTCAAAGTTGAACCCATCACACTGCCAGTGTGATGGGTTTAACTTTGAGAACAGTGATGGGCCCTCGAATGCCTTGTGTAAAACCTGGCACTGCAGCATATTCATGAATAGTTATTCATAGCAGATACAATGAGTGCTGGTGCCATTTATGACTGTGCTTAATATGAGTTGGTGGTTGCAGGTGGGGACCATCAGGACTCATTTTTGGTCACTAGGACTTATTTTTCATCACCGTACTTTGGCACAAAGCAAGGGAGGGAAAGCCATAAAAGAAGGGAGAAGGGAAAGACGGGAAAACAGTGACAAAGGGAGAAAGCAGGGAGGAAAAAGCAGATGCACGAAGAGGTAAAGGGGCAGGGAGTGGATGGTAGTGGATGGAAGAGGCATGAGGTGGAATCACGGCTAGGTAACTTTGGTAATCAGTTATTCCAGCCTTCGGCAGGGATGGTCAGCTTCTGAGATTTTTTTTTTAACAAATTAAGCATTGTTTAATGACCATTTAACAGTATAATTGGTCAGTATTATAATTTATCACTAGTGCACAAGTGTTCTGCGCAAGGTTAGCCGATTTCTATTAGTATTCTTGACTCTCCAATGGTAGTTTGATCAAACAGAGAAGGCTTGCTTTAAGAGGTGGGACAGGGTTGGTTGCAGATACAGAATGACACTGCAATCCAGCTTAGGAAAGATCAGGGCCCAGCCAGTGATATTCCTTCATAAGGAAAGAAGCTTGATAGATTATCAGAAAATGTAGGGCAATTAAAAATAAGGTGAAAAAATATTAAGGTCCTAGTGCCATCAGGAACTGAGATATGATCACAATTCGCTGTGTATCTACAGTGCTTAAACTCATCATTACATATTTGGGATACATGTAAGCTTGTAGGAAGTGACTCTGTTGGTGTAGTTCCTGCACACAATATAAAAATACACCTCTGCTGTCTGGCCGGTTGAGCTGCTTTTCTGGACCAGAGAGCAAGGACTAGTCAAAGAAACGAGGCAGCAAAGGCAGGTCTACCAAAGGGGAAGTCTATCACTCTGGTACCCAGAGCATCCTGGGCTGCCAGTAGTGGTCTGTAGGCCTGAATCAATGGTTCAGAGGCCCAGATGCGAGTTGTATTGGTCCAGAAGTGTGCAATAATGACAAGAGCACCTCATTATTAATACCCCTATGACCATGACTAACTTCAAGCACTTGTATTTTAGTTCCTCCGGTGTCTGGGTATTCGGGGAGATCCAGGACAAAGAACATTTAATTCACCAATAGCATGATTATTATTATTATAATTATTATTGTTAATAAAGCTTATGATGTGCAACAGCAAACCCATAGGGTATCCTGGAATCAACAGAACAAACTTGGTGAAAAGGAAAGATGCAAGAGAAAATGAACTGAATTACAATTAATTACAGAACAACCAGGTTTTAATCAACTTCCTTGCTCTCTAATTCAATATGTTTTGGGTGCGACTTTGGATAGACATCAGACCCACAGACAGACATAAGAGTGTGAGAAAGTAGTTTATTAGTTGGGTGGATTGGTGTCTACCACAAGTAATTAATTCACTACCATGTTAGGTCCAGTCAAAGGTTTCAATAATTTAAAGTTGAACTTAACCCCTCGTAGTTATGGCACAGAGAGGACATGCTTAACTTAACAAAATGTGTAAAGCATTTATAAGTACCAAAGCTGTTAAAAAGTTGAAAACAAAACACAATAAAAGCCCCACTCTACTTTATAAAAATAGAGAAATCTTAAATACGCAAAATTACAAAAATACACTAAGGCGAACCACAGATATGATTTTTTAAAGATTTAAGTGAAAATAGCGGCACAAAGCATAAAGCACCAATGGTAGTCAATGGTCAAGGTAGACTGGGACCTAGGCATGATTTGAGGCCAACCGCAATGGAGTGTGGGTTAGATACACCAAGTCTATTGGCCCCACTAGGACCTGGAAGTAGGGAAGTTCAAAAACGTTTTTAAGCCCCAATTTGGAAAGACACTTTGACTTTTTACTGAGGAAAAACTCATCTACACACGGAACAAACCTAAAATTGAATACAATGCTGTGTAACTGCTAGTCGAATTATTTTCGCGATCTCTTCATTTGAAGCTCTGGAGCAAGGTTGGAAAAAGTTGCCAAACTTCTTTCGGTTTCCATACAACGCAAGTACACTTCCAAGGCACCCAGGACTTCAGGGGGAGCACGTAGAGTATCAGACACAGGGCAACAGCAACGTTCACTCCAGGTGGCATTGTCACTGGTCAGCTGGGATTCTTCACATGAGTGTCCATTTATGTTGGTGAAATCACCCAGGGGATCAGCTTTATCATCCTTGGAGATCCTTCTGTCCTTGGATTTCAAGTGGAAGCGGGTCGGACCTCCTCAGGTACTTCTCTCAGGTCACAGATGTTAAGTGTAGCAGGTTCAGTCTACCTAGTATGCTTTAGGAAGTTCAGCAATGTTCTGAGAAAGACTGGTGAGGGTCTGGCTTTGTAGGGTTCACCATCCTGTGGGTGGAGGGCACCCTAAGACACTCCTAGTCCCTCTCTAACCAGTGGAGTGAAGATTTACAGACCCTGACCTACCTGCTTTTGCAGTAATGCCGGTTTGCTTTACCCCAGACAGGCCCAAAATGCAATTTGACAGGGCAAATCCAAGATGAAGTTCTTTGGCCACACTTAACTTGGGCTTTGAGGGTGGGGGTGTGCGTGGGGAGTGTTCTCTGGTAATCCTAGTATCCTCCCACATCTAACACTAAAACCCAGTTTTAAGCATGCACTGTACCCACAACAAACCCAGAGACAGAAGTCTGGTAGGGCAAAAGCAGGGCTCTTCAGCAATCAGACAGAGGACACACAAGAATTGTTCTTTCCCTTTTTAGTTTAATTTGAGTCTAGTTCATATCAAGTGCGTCCCAAGTATTACATATGGCTCTGAAGACCTCTCAAGCAGGATTTGAGAGTTTGGTGTCACAGGATGCTCACAGGCCTCACTTTCAATATTCTGTGTTGTTCAGAGGAGTCATTCTGCCCTTGCAAATCAGCCTATTGTTTGCTCCTGGGGGGCATTTCATACCTTTTTCCGACCTACTGCCAAGTTTGAGCACAGGCTGGAAGCTGGCAGAAGCTTGTCCTAATTAGCCTTTTTACAGTTCAGTCATGTAAAGGGTAACTTTCTAAAAGTTACTCTCCCTTCATATTTATTTAAAGTACAACTTTTCCATTTAATTCGATTTTTAATAACTAATAAAAATAGTAGTTTTTTTTTTTCTCTAGCTGGTTCCATTCCTGAGAAAAAGAACTCATGCTTTAAACTATACTCAGGTTTTCTACATAGGACAGTAAGGCCTGCCACTATGATAATAGCTTTTCAGGCCCTACATGACCAACTTTTAAATACCATTCCCCTTGCCTTGTGGGCTATAAGGAATGACTTACTAATGTTTAAAAAGTAGGTTTTGCTTGTCAAAAAGGGTTATTTTGACAGGTTGGGCTAACGCTATAAACTGCAGCAGTTAACAATATTAGGCCTGAAGCCATGTTTTGCTTGTCACCATAGTGGATGGCACAATAAATGCTGCAATGCACAGGAGACATTTAACTTTCCATGCTCTGGGCGCACTTTCTACACCATATACTATGGCCTTATAGGAGAGTTAAATCCACCAGTCAGGGATTATCCCATGTTTTAGGGGTCAGAGCACATACACTGCACACTGGACAGCAGATAGATAACTGTTTGTGTGTGATTACTAAAAACCATTCCAATAAAAAGGAGAATAAATATAAAAGTGTCAGAAATATTTTAACTTCTACAAAGTTAGGACCGAAAATTGCAAATTATTATTATTATTTTTTTTGTAGATAACAATTATACTGGATTTGCACACTGTATAAAGAAGATCTGTTAAAAGGAATTTTGTTGTATTTAAAATTGTCGTTTTTCTTAACAAGAGATAAAAAGAGATAAAATAGAAGGACGCACAGTTCAGTAATGTAAAAGTTAATAATCGAAGCTCTTATAAAAAGGAGGGATACAGGATTGTTCTCTAGACAGCCAGGGTGCAGTGCCCCAGTGTGTAGAGTCTAAAAACCAGCAATAAAAGTCAGGAAACATGGAGGTGACAAAAGTACATTTGCAATCCAGTTTAGGGTAGGGAAGATGGAGAAATAGCAGCTAGTGAAAGAATGATATAGAGTGAGAAACAGTTCTGGAGAATGTGGTGACCATGATCACAGCTTAAATAGTTGACTATTATTGGGATTTAGTAGGAGCCAAGAGTCCTCATGGTACTGGCATGATATAAATAACAATTTCTTCTTGGCCTTCTTTGAAAAGGGAGCATTGCCTACCTCTATCCCTAAGCAGTGATACACTAGCATTCTACCACAATTTAGTGTATGATAGAGGTTGAGGGGTCAAACTGGTAGAAGAATCAATGCATGGAAGGTTGCACTGGGAATTTTGGGGCGGGCATGAACTTTATTTCTCTTTCCAAAGGAAGTCCATTGTTTTTTAGTGCAGTGTGAATTTCAGTGGTTGGTAAATAGGGGGAACATTTTCCTATGACGTTTTTCATCTAAAAACACACCATCGAAAGTTTGCCCTTGTAAGAACTTTTTACATGCCTAGTCCTTATAATGGACTTGTATCAGATGCTAGTCTACTGTCAGATGTATTCGAACCAAGGAAAAGTTGATTCAATTTACTCTAATATTTTACCAGCATTTTTAAACCCCCACCATATATTCTACTTTTATCTGCGAATGGCAACTTATTTAAAATCTCTACATCTGTCACCTTTGATTCCAGGTGCCCTTTGGTCATGTTTTGACAGTCTGTTTAGGTACTCAATGTAAATCAAATACATACAACCCCCGTAGAATTAATGGTGTCCATTCCTGTTCGATTAAATCGATATGTGTTAAAAAAAATAATTGTGATACATCTGCCCATTTATAATCCATGCATTATGGTAACATACACATTTTAAACAAGTGTTTGATTCAATTTCTACTTAGCAGACGTTTGTAATGGTGGCCATGTTTTACTGTAATTCTATTTACATAATGTTGTTTATTTGGATTTTATTCCAGATGAATGTATATATTTCTATTAAATACCAATTTAACAATGCCAGTGTTCCTGTACCCACCCTTAAAAAGGTAAGACTCCAAAACTTCCTAAATTACTTTTAACATTTACAGCTAATATCATCAATTCCTCCAACAATGTTCTTAGTCTTTAATGGTAAACAGATCAACGTTGTTTTGGGTCAGGGATCGATTGTAGATGGAGGGACAAAGTTTTAATCGGAGTCTAGTTTAGGTTATAGATTTAGTTAAGATGGCAAATCTAGTTTAGTCAGAGGTATATAGTTTACTTAGGGAACTAGTGTAGGTGGGATGTAGTTTAGCAGGGTATATCTAATATAGGTGGATGTTTACTTTGGGTCTGGGATGTCGTTCAGGTGGACAGATATAGTTTAGGTTGAGTCTAGTTCATATTGGCAGATCTAGACTAGGCCATGATGTAGTTTCAGTATGTAATCTAGACTATGTTTGAGGGGATGACATTAAGGCAAATTGTCGACTTTAGGTGAAGATATCATTTAGGTGGCAAATTTTGGCTAAAGTGCACATTTAGTATGGTGGGGGGTCTAGTTTAGGTGGGGGCTAGTTTTGTGAAACATTTTCCAAATGTCAGCATCAGACCCTACAGCCAAAGGGGCTACAAAGGTGCCTATGTCAGTAGAGCTGGCAAAGCACACTGGAGGCAGCATCTTCAGTAACACATTAACACAGCCAATCCATGTTGTAAACATTAGGTTGCCAAGCTACCTGCAACTGCCTGCACTACTACTGATAACAACACTCAGTTTGTCAGCTGAAAGCAAATTGTCATGAATGTTGGCAGTGTACTTACATTAAAACAGCATGTGTAGGAGGGAATGTTTGGTTGGTGTACATACAATTTTCCCATCAAGGAATGCCTATAAATGATGGCAGTGACATTAGTAAGTAATGTTTAACGCAGACTGGCCTAAAATACTAAATTCCACAAATGATAACCAAACAGCATAAAAATGAACAGTAGCTACAACAGGCTATCCGCTGTTTGCAGATATGCAGCAAATACTTTGGGACCATCAACTATAGAATAGGAAAAGATCACAACATGCATCACTGGATAATTCATTTACCGTACGTCACTAACTGGATTCCTCTTGACAATATCAATAACAGGTGTTCATATTACTCAAATCGTTGAGCATGTATGATGTGCATATTAAACACACACAATGCATAAAGTACTAAATTTAGAGGGCCTCTATATCAGCTTTAGCTAAGAACAACCAATGTAGGACCATCCATCAATTTATTCATCATACTAAAATACTAAAAGCACTGAACTCGACGCCTGTTACTGTAAGACAATACACCATCCTTACATTCATGTATTCCAACATCAAATGTCACATGCTGCAGATGTGGGAATCTAAACCCCGCCAACCTCTACACTTTGCATTCATTACCACTCACACCCCACAACATCAGCAGGCATTTTGCCTCATGCGCATCCAAGTCGATTCCAGAGCTCATGATGCCACGACTTCATAGTATCCATTAGCTCAGGTAACCTAGCCACAAGCTTCATCGCCAAAACACTGCTCACCCCCACCTCCACACACACAGAACATACCCATCCCAACCGTCCAGAAAATACTGATGGAGGCCTCACCATCATCTACAAGTCCTCTTGGCCTTGAGCACTTCATAACTCATCACTTTCACTTCCAGGAAGTGTCTCTACTGCAGATTATCCTTCTTAGTTTCACAATAAATAACGTTCTAGCTAATTGATAGACCCTCTGAAATCATCAAAACCATTCCTGACCAGGCTGCAGATTAAATTAACATGTAATCCGTCAAATATTTCACCTATGTCCCCCTCTTGGACAACAAACTTCTTGGAAGACCTTTACTAAGCCCATGAAAAAACTCAATTGATACTCATCCACATTGTAACTTCCAAACAGCATATTATGGAAGTGATAAACTTCAGAAGCAATATCATTTAACTTGTCTTCACCATGATGAACATCATCAATTCCAACAACTACTGTGCTCGAAGTGATCTTTGTGCAACTCAAATCCTTATCCTCCACACATCAGCCATCCATTACGTTAAGACAAGACTATGCAAACAACAGTATTGTTTATTCAAGGACTGACTCCATTGAACCCTAGTTCTGCAAACAGTGAAATGGAATGTAAAAATCTCAACTCCAATATAAACTCTCAAACCAAAACGTTCTCTACTCTAGACACAATAACTCAACATCATAAGATGAGCCCTCTCCTATCAGCCCACCATCAAGGAAACATTCCAAACATTGTTGAAAGCATCAGTCTACTTGTGGACACCCAATACCCACTCACCATGTAAGTGTAATGCCATCAATCAATTCTACATTGAGAAAATAGACAATAAGATTAGGCAGCACACTCACAGCACCAAACAAACAATTGACATCCCTACTATCCTTAATTTGTGTGAAAAACCCAGGCTGAAAACGACATACACGTCTACCAAGAAAATGACATACACTGCTACCAAACACATAACCAATCTTGCCTCATACAGTGGATCTACTCTAGAGCAGTCAAAACTGAACTCCATCTACTGCTGACAACGCCAGTCGCTGTCTGGTTGACCTACGTAACTACGGGCTAATTGCACATCTACACTTTCTTGGAGATTTCACAGAGACAGCAGTCATCACACTAAAACAAATCTAATACAACTTCCTTCCGACAACTAACAGCCAGGCTTCAAATAAAGCTGCAGCATCAGGATAGCAACTATCCATTTTGTATCTCATTTACCCTTCTCTTGATAAGCATTTACATCATCTGATCTATGGTCCTTCTTGACCTCTCTGCAGGTTCCAACACCTTCAATCCTCTCAACGTGTTCTCCCACCTCTACTTCAAAGTCCTCCTCTTCAGCCATAGAATCAGAATGCTGCCATCACTCAACTCTATCAAAAGGTGTTACAAAGTATGGACATTATGCAGATCCAGACCTGTCTCACAATCATTCAGTCCTGCTGCAATGCTAAACTGACCTCTACTCAAACTGAATACATTCTCTTTACCAACAGCTGTAAACACACCCAGGTACAGCACTGGCTCTCCCAGATGACGCTGTAGGGAACTTGTTCAGCAATTTACTACCAATACACAGCACATGAGGATCACCAAAGATGACAGTGACATTTTATTCAAGATCCACAGCATCATGAAAATGTAAACTGCATGGTGCCGATTCCCAATCAGGGAGAGGATGTGGCGCAGCGTCGAGAGCTGGAGATCCGGGTTAGAGCCCCTGAGTCGGCGCAACAACCTGTGATTCTGGGCAAATCACTTAATCTTCCTGTGGCCATGGCCAGCGTCTGGATACCATCACAGGTGATAAGTCGCACTACATAAATTTACAGACAATAATAAAAAATCAAAGCCTGGTCCTCTGGCACCTGGAAAGAAGACACTCTCTACACTTCCGCATCCACAGTTCCCATCTGACTTCTCAAAGGAGTGGTCGGAATGCCACTTCCTGACACATAAAGGCCTAAAGAAATGCATAAACCAGTCCTCTTTGCTACTTTGTACAACACTCCATGGATCACCGAACCCTGTCATGGGGTTTCAACAAATAAAAACACCTTATCTCGACTACAAAATCTTGATCTAGACGTATCTCAAAAATAAACTCTCATGATTGATATTATCACCATGCACTTAATACTGATATACCAAAATCCTGACCTAGTTCTTGCCACCAAATATGTTACCTCTGGAGTTAGAACAGTGAAATAAGTCATGTCCACACTAAAATGTTGACATCAAAAACATGTTCACATTATTAGTTTTGAGATGCTGCTGTCAGGATTTGCGCATGCACAGAGTTTCGAGTTCAGCATTATGACCTGGAATCCTTTAACAAACTGAGTGGTGGAGGTCCTTTGATGCCATTAAGCAAAGGTCAAAAGCTATAGTGGATCTGAACACATCTTGTGCATTAAGACCAGGATAGTCCACCAGTGGCTGTCTAGCAGGCAGACCCTCCCAAACAAATGACATCATAGTTCATCTCCAGGTCAATAAGGTTAAGTTCTCTTCTTCCATCTTCCTGAAAAAGTAAAGAAAATATCGTCGCCTGCCTCTTGGCTCTTGCACATTAGTTTTCCTGGCCACAATTATGTCAATACTGGACTATTGTAATGCTTAAGAAACTGACCGACAGGATAAAAGGGACTGAAAAAGGATGCTGGTTAGACAGTTGCAGAAGTGGGAGAAGGTATGATAGTGACTGTTCTCGTCTCGATAAAGATGCTACCAACAGGCAGAAGGTGCTGGGGAAGTTGCATCACTGAGAATGAATGATCACATTAATAATGTATTTGAATATTATGGACTGTAGCCACTTGTAAGGTATCCTGGTGCTAACAGCAGTAGCTAAATGGAAGCAGAGTAAATTTAAAGAGACAGAAAAGGATCGTCAGGACCGAAAGCACCCAAACAGCAACATGTAATCTTGATTTAGTCTTCGACAATCCTGCATAAGAGATTCATACAGCAAAATGTAAAATCATGAAGAACTAGAATTAAAAGCTGCCAATGTGCGATAAATATTGAATGGAGAAAGCATCCAGTAAAAAAACAGGGGACTCCAGGTAGGGTCAGGTTGGGCCAGATCCATGCCAGATTTCCAGGTTAGCCACAAAATATGAATTTACATAAAATGAATCTAAACTGTACTGATTTCAAATTTCGGAGGTTACCTTAAATATCTGTTGTGGACCCAGCCCCCTGGACTAATGTTTGATACCCCTGGTACAGAACATTTTTGAGTTAGAAAGAGGTAAAGAGTTAGACCATGGGGAAAGAGACAGGGTGAGGAAAAGAACAGATGAATGTTGACTTATTCTGGCTGTTTCCTGATCTCCTCGTTACTGCAGACTGTAGGTGTTCCAGCAAGTGAGTGTTTATTCATCCTCCAGATGTAAGATGAGGATAAACAACACGCAAATAACATCCTTTCATCAGCTGGGGTGTAAGACAGGGGTGTCACCGCTGCCCTGCCCTGATAATCACCAGTTGTAACTATCTATCTGCACTGGATGAGCCCCAGTGCCTTCCGCCTCAAACCCGCAGCAGACAGGCCTTCTTTGTAAGAGATAGAAGAGGTGTGTGTGTGTGTGTCCATGTGCCTGAGTAGGCGTATGTACATTTGCACATGCGTCGTGTGCACACGTGTGTTTGTGTGCGTGTGTGTGACTGTGCGTACTTGTGCGTGGATGGTGAATGTACATTTGTACATGCGTCAGTGTGCGCACATGTGTGCTTGAGAAGGCACATGTACATTTGTATATCTGCACAAGGTGTGCGTTCATGTGTCAACAAGAGTTTGTGCCTGAGCGTATCCATGCACGAGTGTTCGTGGGTGCACACTTGAGTGTGTTTATGAGTGCCTACAAGCATCTTTATTGGAGCTTATATACTAGTATGAGTGGCAGTGGTCTTACTTGTACATGTATGTGTCTACTTGCAGGTACATGAGTGTGTGTGCGTGTGTGTGTGTGTTAATGGATGTGTGCACATACATTATATTGCAATGCACTTGTAATAAAGTGGACCGGATATCCGTCATGTTTGTGGTGCAGTGCCCATCCCTCGGACTCTAAATCAGGCCCATAGTCTGGTAGTGAAAGGAATTTGCATATCTTTATTGCTAAGACTTAAAGCAGCATGGCGGCCAGGGCACTGGTTGCAGCAACTGTAAAATAAAACGTATACAATTGTACAACCTAAGTCCCAATATCTTCATATTTCTCTGCTCTATTCATTTGAACATTGGGAGTCTCTTCCTACTCTGCCACTGCTATTCTGTGACTAAAGACATTGTGAGTGACCTGATTATCTGGATAAGAGATCAGAAAATCAATCAGGTGGTTTTTCCAGCTCTCATTCATTAATTCTCTGGTTTATTCATTTTGCATTTCTCTAATTATTCCTCCAGTCATCTACACGGACATATACATTTATTTACTTTGCCTGTCATTTATTAGCCGTTTTTTAGTGTGGCCTTTTTATTTGTCCAAGCACGCATCATTCATTCATCCGTTCATTTATCATTCCCTCATGCATGTCACCATTCATCTGTTGGTATTTGTCTTCCATCCTTTCTTTCGTCTTTGATTCCTTCCTCATTTCACTTGTCCATTGATCCATCCATCCATTCTTCACTCATCCCTCCATCTGTTTATTCACTGGTCCCCCGTCCATCCAATCACGTATGCAGGTGAAGTTATATTGCAACAATCTCACTACAAATCAACAGTTTCACTAGTATAGTGCCTACAAAATGTTATGGTGCCCAAATATCAAGGCCTAAATATGGAGGACCAAACTATTGTTCAGGCAATTAAGCATATTTCAGTATAGATTCACGATACTTAACTCCGCTTATATGTACCTTGGTGATATATAGATCTTCACAGTAAGTAGAAGTGGAGTTATGTTTGAGCAAGAGGTCGCTGCAGTGGCGGCCGGCACAGGTAAGAGCAGTGCGGCAGGGGCGGAGCAGGGTGGGAGGGGGTAAGTCGACAGACGACGGGATAGTGAAAATTAAATAAATAAAACCACTGACCTTGCGCTTGCGGTGAGCGCAAGGTAAGTGGTTTTATTTATTTATTTAATTTTCACTATCACGTCGTCTGTCGACTTATCCCCACTGCCCCACTGCTCTTACCTGTGCCGGCCGCCACTGGGTCGCTGTTCAGGTGTAGACTTATAACAGGGTGGTTATAGCTCAGCAATGGGAGGAGGTGTGACCTAACAGCCAGAGATGCCGACTTTGGAGCTGGGGAACCAGGACTCACTTTTCATTCTGAGTCTTTTACCTACAACATGATACAGAAAGGTTAAAGAGAGAGAACGAAAGAGAAAGAAAAAAATAGGAAAAACAGTGACAAAGACTGAAAGCACAGATGAGAAAGAACCTGCGAGACAAAGAGACAGGAAATGTAGAGTTGTGGGAGAAATAGGCATGAGGGGGCATCAAAAGGAGGCAGCTCTGATATTTGTCAAATCCGGCATTCAGCTGCACCTGCAGCATGCTGCTAAGAAAATCTTTGGGCTCCTGCACTTACTATTTGACAGATTTAGTACTGGGTGTGAGGTATGTTACAGTGACAGTGGCAAGCATGGTATTTCTTCCATCTACATACGTTAATGTAATTGTTTAGACAATATTTCTGAAATCGTGTTTCAGTAAAAGGGAGCTGCAATTTGCAGAGCAGATATAGTTGATGGTTGGTGACAGCTCTTTTTTTTCTTATATATGATATGGGTTCTCGAGCGGAGGTTGATGTCTATATAGAAGTTCAGGGATTTCATGCTCTAAGTGCACAATGATATAGTCTATAATGTAGTTCCTTCGGGTAGCGAATAATTCCTTTCGACAAACAATAGTCAAAGTCATTTAGCAGAAAAACGATTTTTTTAGAAACAAAACACACTACACCAATTGTTGATCAAAACGTGTATATATATTTTCTTTTTTCTCTCTCTTTTTATATATATATATCTCAACTTCTGTTCGTAGAAAGCGGGCTGTCATACAATACAAAGAAAAGTGGTTCAATAGTGACCCCCTACCCACATAGGGTGCCATGTTGTGCCATGAAGTGAGAAGTGAATACAGAAAACAAGAAATGACAAATTACTGATACAAAAATAACACAAGTTAGTGGCCAGTATATTCAAATCTCTGTCCAAATAAATAAATTCAGTGGTAACCTGATCATTCAACTATTTATGGTTACACTGTTATCGGACATGAGAGATTAGTACGTTGACGTTTCGACCCAAAATGTCTCTTTTATAAGGACATCACAGTGGGTCTTCTTCAGGACGAGAAAGGAGTGTGACAGCCGAGTCGAGAAGAAACAAACCCCTCCAATCCTGGATGGAGTGCAATGTGGCGTCTTTGTCAAGGCATCATCAAGAAGTCAAATGCCATAAGGATGTATTCCTCTCTTAGTCTGGGCAAGGTGTGAGTCCTCCTCCCGATGGGTACATTTTTGCACCAGGTACTGAGAATTCAGGAAGGAACCTCTATGAGTAGGGAAACCGGGACCGATTGTAAATCGGGTTGTGCAGTGTGGTTCCCAATCAGGGGTTTAGGTCAGCCTCTCGATTACAATGAATGTAGCCGTGTGTAAAAACTTGCCGCAAATTGAAAACGGACCTACTCCTGGTGTTGTCTAAGTGAATAATGGAGTGAAGCCGTCTAGAGTCATCACTCACAATTAACCTTAAAGTCGTTGCTTCTCATGGTGTGGTCGCTGGTGTCCCTCTTATCAGGGCTGAGCTTGAGGTAAGTCTTGGATGTCCATGTTTGAATTGTGGTGAGTCGTCCATTCATGATGATAAATGCCAGACCTAGAGGAGACAATCCAATGAAGCTTCGGCATACTGATATGTGTTTGTCAGCTAGGACGCAGGGCACTCTAATTACAGGCTCACAATCAATGGTGTGGTCTTCAGCAGTGACTTCAACACCTGCCTCCAGCACTCTCTACCAGATCTGGTACTTTTCTGCCTTAGGCTCCACAGGAAGATCTGCGTCCCTCTGGCGATCCGTGATCCCTTAAACGTTGGTGCTTTGGAACTGAGCTGAGCTCCCCCTAGTGGAAGGTGCTGCTGAGCCTTAGAGGAACATTCTCTTAGGAGGCTGACTCCTGGTGGGGTGGAGAAGACTGTGTCTTCATTGCGTGCTGCTCAGCTGGGTGTGGGTCAGTGGAACAAACTCCCAAGGAACCCTATAACTCTTACTGTGTTTTTCTTATTTCATTCTTAAAATTTTGAATTGTCGAACTGCAGAGACCTTTCATGTCAAGCCAGCATTCGAGCCAATACCCGTCAAACACAGACACTGAATTCACATTTAGTTGCAGCTCCTGGAAGTACCTGCACCCAGTCGTTAACGCCTACACAGCCTCACTTGGAGCTTCAAGGTCTCAAGCTGCTTCCTCCCAGGAGATGCCCTGCCTCATCAGCTGCTTCTGCTGCATAGAGATGCTGCCTCAGCAGAGGTTCACTGCATTCATGCTGCTTTAAGGCAGAGGCTCTGCAACCACGGCACCTCTTTTGACCTTCTGTTTCACCACCAGTCAAACGGACACATTCAAACGGGCCGATCTGCTTCTTGGAGCTAGAGATCCAAAGGCGCATACTTCATCTTCTAGCCTTTGAGCGAGCACACCCTCAACTCAAAGCCACTTCACTGGTTGAGGCAGCATGGTTGGACCCAATAACTTTGAACTGTTCTTCAGGTGAATTTAAACTGTATATTAACAGGGATTATTTTTGGTTCATTTTAGTTCCTCATAATTTTTTATACTATTATAACATCCCTGTCATATAATTATACCCCTTTTTCCCTATTGTATAACTTAATGTGGTTTCTGAACTTTTTATATTTTTAACTAACTTGGTTTGTACCTTCAATGCATTTATATCTAAACAGAATTGTTATTTCACTGGTTGTTACAGTCCTTGCCATTTGCATGGTCTATGAGGAATAGCTCGTTGATTTGATGTGCCCTCATTAAGGGATTCAATAGTCTTAAATATACCTAGGATCATTTTATTTACTTACACTACCCCGCCTCCCCATCTCAGTAGATTATATTATATCGGGAAATGGGGGGAAAAGGGTTAAAGTGGTGAGGTAACTCTCCACTGCTTCCCTTTCTCAGAGTTTCTTGGTTCCCTTGTCTGGAGGCATTGCTGAGTTGGAGGATATATGTGGATTCTGATTCTGAATACACCAAGATGGTGCCCGCTGTATTTCTCCTCAATGTCATGTTTATACTGTCCACGTGCAGTTTTCCAGGGAGGTAAGCAAGGACTTGGAGACCTTGGCATTCTGGTCTTTCCAAATCTCAGAATTACAAGGGTTCAGCAGACTGGGTCACTAATGGACATTGCCTCCACTATGAGAGCTTGGTAAATTTAACTAGGAAAATTAAGAGTAAGGGAAGGTGAACAACTACACCAGTTTGTAGGCGAAATAAACGTTCACTTGACATTGACATGTGTCTGAGAAGTAAACAGAACTGATACAGTGCACAGAGCGAGTGCCACCTGTTTGCCTGTTTGTTGCAGAATTGTGATGATGCTCCAGGAAAGTGACCAAAGCGTCCCAGATACCTCCAAGGCCACCATAGGATTCCTAGGAATACACTCAATGAATGGTCCCCGTGAAAGCGCCAGCATGTATGGGCAGGACTTCACTAGATAGAATCCTTGCTCTCATCCCAGGGGTTCAACGTCAGAACTGACGTGGCACACTCAAGTACATCAGGAGTGATACGCAGGATCTAAGAGGGTTCGGCAATATGAGCACTGCAGTTCACTTTAACATGCACTCTATAGCCCAACTCTTCAAGCTATACCTCTGATAATTCACAATATATTTACACCTTCCCCAGCTGCACCTCTGCCTAGAGGCAGATTCTGGGTATCGGGTTAGTGTCTCAAAATGTATGCAGGATATCCGTATCTGGACCCCTGAAAACTACCTGTGCCTCAGTGGTCAAGGTCATGATAGAGGACAAGTTGGCAAGGTGACCCTCCCTTTCCGTAGGCAGCAGGACTTGGCTGGCGCCCTCACTCCTTTGGAAAAGGCCAGAAACTTGGGCATAAGGTTTGACATGAAGCGATTCTTCATTTCACAGGCGCAGTACACACACAAATTAAGGGTGTAGACCACAAACTGAGCCTGCTAAAAGATGTCCTCCCACTGTCAGACCGCATCAGCTAGGAGGCAACTCCCATGGTAACAATCTGGGATATCATTACCATAGTTCAGATAATGAATTGGACCACACCCAGCCGGTGTCCAGTGTGGTGAATCACTCTACATAATTTAGTAACACAGCAGCATTTGTGTATGTTGTCATTTGAAAGCGAGAAGTGTTATGGAAAGAGACTCCGTACAGTAAAAATATGATGAACAATGTCCATGCATTGTATTGTTCAGTTGATGCTGTAGTATTTGTAACCAACATGTATGCAGTAAGGAAACAGGTGAGTGAAATGAAATACGGAGCCAGACATCCATCGTGTGAATATTATAGAGAACGTTAAAAATACAAGAAAATATTGCTGCCTATCAGGCACTTCAGTCTTTACAGTTTGCATTTAATGCAATCTTAATATCCTTGTTTAAAATGAGGTTAGCAACAGTGTGTTGACGTTGTGGTACACCTAGGTCAAAAGAGTCTATTAAACTACAGCACAGACGTCTGAACATTGTTGCCTTCATTCACCGTAACTACGTATATTACTGATTATATAATGCTGTCGATATAAACAGGTTGTCAATTTATGTCTTAGCTTCTTAGCTGCACACACACACACACACACACACACAGTCTTTGCTATCACACACACACGTTGGTTTATGTCAACAATTTACATTTTTCATCTGTATTGCTACAAGCAAATACATGCTTCCCAGTTAGGCATAGTATATACCAGACTTTCTGAAAAACAGATCCTAAACTTATAGAGGTTTCAAAACAAGTTGGCGAGAATGTGCTCAACCCTCAAAAAATGAAAGCACACCTTCCCTGCCCAGAAGTCCGAACACCTATTGGAGCAGAGAATGAAATCCTAGGTTATAAGCATCTTAGGCAAACAATTTGCAAAAGTTGCATACAATGTCTTAAATGCCTGTCCAATCTCTCTGAATCAACGAGATAGCCAGAAAGCAATGATGAAACCAAGCATGCCTTATCTGCCAGGAAAAGTTCCAAAAGGAAAGAACATGGCAACCAATCATTATTTAATAAACCTTGCACTTAGTGCGGCGTTTTTACTAAAATGATACCACTTTCTGTTACTTTTTCATCGTCCAAGATTGAAGCACAAGTCGGCGCACCTAAGCACACACACAGCATGGAGGGGTGGCCATCTTGGAATGGTTTTGACAATCTTTTTTGTTAACAAAGAATGCTTAAGACCCTTTCAAGATGGCTGCCACTTGTTGTGTCACAACAGATGTAGTGCATGGTAGGTTGCAGCAAGGACCTGCTAGCAGTGCCTGATAAGTTGCTGGACCCTTCCTTGCAAAAGTAAAAATAAAAATATATAGTTAAAAGGTAAAACAAGTAAAAACAAAACAAATAAAAGCACGTTGTTGCATGAGCTCTGATGCTAAATGGTGCTATTTTTGTGTTGATTGTGCACAAGCAACATGCCATCACTCACATAGCGGGGAGCCAGTTGTTGAAGTGGTCTGACCCATTGCCCCAGTTTATTTGCTGTGAAGGCTGGAAGCAAAATATGAATGGCTCCTGACCAAAAGCCCCTAGAAGTATGTATATTAGATATATAAGAAAAACTGGTGAGAGATCAAGAGCTACCTAAAAGGCCAGACCTAAAAATATGATTACATCAAAATTGCTCTAAAAGCATCAGTGCTTTCTATTGGAACTCATGATCAGTTTTAAATTCCTATGCACAATTTATTCCAGTGTTAAAGTTAAACCTTTTAAATCTATATTAAATAAAGAGATAGGTCTTTAGTTAGAACATAAGGTTCCATATTTATGAAGTTTTTGAATTACAGTTATTAGAGCAGATTCCATGGAGACTGGCTTAAGACCGGTAATATTGTCCCAAAGCTAGTGCATCATAGTCAATCTGATTATGTTAAGGTTCAAATACACCATACATGCACCCTCCATAATATGTTAGACTCATATAGCAATTCAGAAGTTCCAAACGTTGCAGTAAGTCTAGATGCTGAAAAGGTCCTTTACAGAGAAAGATGACACTTATTGTATTAGACAATCAGAACTTTTGCCTTTCCTTGAGAATGAAAACGCAAACAATCTCCTACATAAGGTTATGCAAAGCTTTTTTACCGGAGAGAATCACCCGTCAGGAATGTACATTTTCCCCCATCCCTTATGATTTTGTATTGGAGCCCGCACAATAAAAATGAGTTCTGGAACAGGTATTTTGTGATCATGTTCACACCAAATCTCTGGCCTTGACCGATGATATTGCGCTTCTTGTGAGATATTTCTGTACCACTGGCTTTAAGCATTATTGAATTTTGTGGTTAACGTGCGAGTTACTAACTCAATCTGACTAAAACAGAGGTTTTCTCATTGATAAAACTTGTTGAAAGGGTCATGTGGCGAATCCAGTGATTGAACAATAACCCAAATGTATTACATACCTGGGAATACAATGTCTTACCAGACTCTACAGAGACGGTCTAATCTATAAGACACTACTAAAAAGGGGGAAACAGCCATTACAACGCGGTCATAACCACGCATGACCATTACCAAGCATACATACATGGTAGACTGGAGACATTCGAAAACTCTCAAGAGGATCTTCGTGAAAATATGAAAAAGCAACAAATTTCCAAATGTAGGTTGGTGTATAAATGGCATGTGTTCTCCAATATAAAAATGAGATGTGAATGCGAGGTCTTGCAAAAAACAGAAATAGCTTATGAATATGTTTATTACCTAAATACCTAACTACATTTGGTGCTTGGTGGTGTTTTTTCATCACTTATGCATTTTGTTATCTTAATAATATTTGCCTTTTTATTATTGTACTTTTATGTGGCATTTATGTTTATTTGTTGAAAAAAATATTTATAAAATGATAAATAAAGTCGAATGCACTATGTAAAAAAAGTGCTGTAACAAGTCAAGGTATATCTGCCGAAGTCTAGCACCTTCAACTCACCACCTCTCAATGCCTCCATCAACTGTAGCGCGATTGAAAAAAACACAGAACCAGGCTTGCAAATTTCACCTGGTTTTGAACACTGGCAGCTAAGTGAGCTGAGACGTAGAGCGAGAGAAAGAGCAAGAGATGGGGTAATTTACCCAGGATCACACAAGTGGTCTAATTTCTCAGTCTTTAACACACATACCTACAGTGGAAGCTTTGAGGCTTCTACTGAAACCTTCAGGCTCTCACAATGTGCTGGTGAGTTTCCATTCCAGAAACCACACAATTTTAGCTAGTAGTGGGGTCATTAAATCCCAATTATGATTAATCCTGTGTCTTACTCTTTTATAGCCACGAACAGTTAGGGCAATTAAAAGGATTACTCACAGCATCCGTAAGTGTCTCTGGTAGTGGTTATATAGGGCTTATAACAGGGAAATAGTCATGATGACTACACTCTCAGGGTTTCAAAACAGCAGCTTACTAATAGTTTCAGGTATTTTCTTAGACTGAAAATAGATTTCAGTGGTAAAGGAGTGGGTGGTTATCCTTGTAAAAAACAAACTACAATATACTACAGTAAGTGATGAGCACAAAAGGCAGACAATATTGTGCACAGAACTATAGGCTTTATCTGTAGGATTGAATCCAAGTCTGAACAAGCCATACTAAGTATCATGTCCAGTTCCAGCACCGTCATCTGGATTATTACCTTGAGTTCTGTAGGCCCTGTTTGCATTCATTTTGTACTGTTCTGGAAGTCTCACCTGGAGTATTGTTTCCAGGTATAGAGGCATCATGTAGAGTACCATGTTCAACTCTGGAGGTTTCATCTTGAATCTTTTGGCCTGTTCTGGAGGACTCATGTTAGAGGACGCTTATCGTTTCCAATTATGTAAGCCGTATCTGCAGCATTGTTTCCAGGTTTCCAGACATCACATGGAGTACCATGTTCAGCTCTGGAGGTTTAATCTGGAATATTTTGGCCTGTTCTGGAGGACTCATGTTGGAGGACGCGTATTGTATCCAATTATGTAAGTCGTACCTGCAGCGTTGTGTCCAGGTTTGCAAACATCACATGGAGTACCATGTTCAGCTCTGGAGGTTTCATCTGGAGTATTTTGTTCCATTTCAATCTTTATTTCGATTTTTAAAAAACCATAAAAGATTACATAAAAACATCATACAACAATACTTCAAAGGGTAACCCGCCCGATAATACACAATTTAAGAAACAATTTAAAAAAACAATTTAAAAGCAGTTATAACAATGCTTTAGAACCCAAATACAAGGCTCCACGGTGACCAACTAAAATCAAACATCTGGTTATAAATTGATTAACACTCACATGTTCATTAAAAATGCCTAAAATTTCAGTCCCATTCTCTTTCTTGTTAGGTCGACACTAAAAAGATATCTGCTTACACTAAATACAATTGCTTGTGTTGTATCTGTTCGCAATAATCTTCCTGCCTCATTACATGATCTAATACCCAAAAGTTGACAGATGGGTTTGATCCACTTCCTCCTAGCATTAGTGTAGGCTGGACAGAAGAATAGCACATGCAGTTCATTCTCTTTTGCACCTGTGTGGCAGATATCACAACAACCATTGTTTGCACCACCTACGCTACGTACCCATTTCATAGTATTTGCATTAATCTGCAAAATGCCGTAGCGAAATTTAAGGTAAAGAGATTTGGCAAGTTGTGGTTGAATTTCATCTAGAAAGGACCCGAATTTACCGTTTGGTTTTATTGTGAGAAACCTTGTGGATAAAGTACCTAGTTTTGGACAATGTGACAAAGTATCTTGTGTAAATGCCCAGAAAGTCTGTTTCAACAGCTTTTTTGTCCCAAAGACAAACCCTGAGGTTCCTCCCAAAACTGTTTTAGTCCTAGTTTATAAAACCAATCCTGAATATGATTCAACCATGGTAACCTTGTAATATTTTTAATTCTAAAAATTTCCTCCAAACCTTCTCTATAATGAACAAGTTCATCTGTGGACCACAAACGTACCCAAAATAATAGTGGCCGCAAAGCCGCATGCTGGTCAGTGCGGCGAATGTTTAAATCTATTACTACTGGTGTTAAAGGTGTGCGTGTTGGCAAACATAACAATTTCCTAAAAATGTATTCTCGTACACCATAAAACTATTCTTTGTCACATGTCCCCACAATTCAGCCCCATATAGACAAGCAGGTTGTACCCTATATTTATATAACTCCAACGCAGGAGAGACAGCTTTAGATAAGCTGCTCTCATGCTTCCTTACTATTGGGACTGAATTTTGAATTAATATTGTTTTGCTTTTATCCAGCTGTGGTTTCCAGTTCATTTTAGAATCTAGAGTAATACCTAAATAATTAAAATTTAGCACATATTCTATCCTCTCATTTTTTACAGTTAAGTTTTTTTAAAAGATTTGTGCGGATTAACTGCCATGTATTTTGTTTTAGTAGAGTTGATTTCCAAGCCCTTTATTTCACAGTAGGTTTCGAAAGTATTAAGTAAGTTTTGCAGACCTTTGGGGTTTGTGATATCAAAATTGTATCGTCGGCAAATAAAAGTGCCGGTACTGGCACCCCCCAACTTGGGAGAGTCATGCTCGCAGCCCAAGAGATATTCAGGGATATCATTAACGTACAACGAAAATAAGGTAGGGGCCAGCACACGACCTTGCCTTACCCCCTATTTACTTGTATACGATCAGTAAGTTCGCCATTTGGCCCCCATCTAACCCTTGCAAAGTTATCCTCGTGTAACCTAATAATCTGCACGAGGATTTCCCCTGGGACACCCTGATCTCTTAATGATTTCCACAGGAGATTTCTGGGTATGAGGTCAAAGGCTGCCCTAAGGTCTACAAAAGCTATATACAGATGGGCTTTCTTAACTGTAATGTACTTCCAAATTATACAGAGAAATCTAAAAACCTGGTCAATAGTGCTAGTTTTTGCTCTAAAACCCGCTTGGTACTTGGATAAAATATTATACTCCCCAATCCAATCGCTCAGTTTATTTAAAATTTGACGTGCATATATCTTTTGTAAAACGTCAATTAGACTAATCGGCCGATAATGCGACGGGTCGTGGCGGTTACCCTTTTAAAAATAGTTGCGATCTCTGCGCCCTCCACGTTTCAGGAATCGGTGCACCCGATGCAACTGTATTACACAAAAGATTAACATAGGGAGCCCAAACCTCCTTCTCATGCCTCCATAGGTCACCTGGTATCTTATCTGGCCCAGGGGCCTTCCCTTGTTTTATTGCATTTATTGCTACTATTGTTTCCGCTAAGCTAAAATGTAGAGGGGTCTCACTTGGGTGAATAACAAGTTCTTCAAAATTAAAATTAATATCATTTTTAGTGGTTGAATATAATTTTGAAAAATTAGTTACCCAGGTATTTGCATCAAGGAAAAGATCCTTGTTACATTTTCCTTTTTGTTACCCTTAGATAATAAACGCCAAAAGGTAGCTTGGTCATTTGATTTACATGCTTTTATCAGCTCAGACCAAATATTATCCTCCCAACTTTTCTTTGCCTTGATTAATACCCCCTTATAGTGAGTCCTTTTTTCCCTTAGGGTTACTATCTCCTTGTCCTTTGTTGCCTGAATCAGATCCTTTTTGCATTACGGCATTCTTTATTATACCAAGGGTTCTCTAGCAAGGCTGAATTAGATATTCCCTTTTTAATTGTTTTGGGGCCTTACTTAATATTGGTTCAAGTCCCTCTACCAACCTATCGTGCATTTCCATGATTGGTATCTCTGTTAATGGCAAGTTTATATGTGGAGAGACTATTTCTATGTAAGTTTCGTAATTTTTTTAATGATCTTGTCATTCCCCAGAACCAAGGGCCATCTAAGTGCTCTTCGATTATTCGATAATAGAGGCTCAATTAAACTGTGACAAGGGTCACATCTCCTTAAATAACTTGGCTGAAATAGGGAAGCTGAGAGCGTCAAACATAAAGGACGATGATCACTCTCTATTCTATCTTCAACAACTAGATCTTGCATCATAGGCCATAGAGGGATAGAAACCAATATATAATCTATATAACTTTTAGAATTACCCCAGATAAATGTAGGTAAGTTTGGGCTGTCAGAGGATAATCGCCCATTACAGGCGCGTAAACCATGGGCTGAAACCAGCCTCAGTAACTGCGCTACAGCACATGTACACGAAACTACTGGGCTACTATTCAGTGCTGGAATATTATTGGCCAAGTCCTCATCTTCAAAAATATTTTCAAATCCAGCCACTGGTTCAAATTTACGATTAAAATCACCCCCAATAATTATCAGAGCACTCTTGTTTATTATAGTTAACATTTGATCCAGCTGCTCGATAACTTGAACATCTCTACTTGCTACGCTTGGTCTACTATATATATTAAAAATGTAGACTTCCCTTTTGTCTGGTGCTAAAAACTTTATTCCCAATATATCTTGACAAGGGGAATCAATTTGCGTAAAGTCAGCACCCAAAGTGATTTTTAACCAAATAGCAAGGCCTCCCGAGGGCCTTCCTCTCACTGAGGGGATTGCAGCAGTACTAAAAGTTTTAAACCCTATCTTATGGGGGATTTCTATTGCCCAGGTTTCTTGAAGGAGGACTATTTCACTCTGACCTATGTAATCCTGCCATATTGCATCCCTTTGGTTTTTCTTAATCCCTGCAATATTCCAAGAAGTCAACTTTATCTCTGTTTTATGTTTTTCACTAATTTGGTCACCATTTATATTCTTGCGTCCATTTTCCAAACTTAATGTTTCCTCACTGTTATTACCAAGATTATTATTAACAAAATTACCATTTATTGTAAGTTCCTCTCCCTGGTAAACTAATGGATCTTTCACGATGTTCACTATGCTTACATCTACTATGTCATTTAAAGGTCCTCCAAAGCTCCTACGTGAATTTACATTCTGGATGCTATTTAAGTTAACTATCTGGTTCCCTTCACGAGTACCAGTATGCGCCTCGGAGGCCATATTATCATTATCTATAGTTCCCGTCTCCATAGGGGTGGTTAAAACATCAATAGATATCAGCACAGCAACACCATCATTAGGCTTAGATCTTAAATCTTTACAAGTAATTATCCTTGTCTTATCCTGCCCTATTTTGAGTAGTTGTCAGTCCTGGAAATCCAAGTCTGACAGTGCTTGGAACCTATTAGATTGTGTAACCGATGGAAATCCAATAACTTTCTTCCCACCTTCCGGCTTATAAAAATATCCTAAAGAGAGTGCACTAATATCAGTTTTAGGGGTAAAGGTTGCATCACAGTACTGTAAAAGATGATGAACCATCTTTGGCCTGCGGAAATTGACCACAATGCAATCACCTCTTATACTCTTAGTAGATTGCCCTATCCACCCAACTCTACGAACCATTATTATCTCATAAGCATCAGATGGGTGGAGGTTCTTGTGTTTGGTCAGCCAATCAAAAGTTTTATTCCATAAGTCAATCCAATTTTCTTTCTGCCCAACCCTCAGAGGTGGAACCCCTGTCAAAATCAAAACATAAGGACATGATTCCGGGGGGAGACGCAATGTTTCAGTATTAGGGGCTAAGGAAGCATTAGGTTCACTAATTCTCTGACACCCAACAAGAGAACTCGCATCGTCCATTTTACCCATAGTTGTTACATGTCCCTTCTGTACGCCCTGAGAGACTGTCACATCTGGACCCACAGACGGTGGAACCAACCTATTTTTTCCCTTATTATTTGAAATAAGATTATTCTCGTTTGTTTTAACAATATTCTCATCTTGGTCAGCTGATAAACAACTGTCCATCACTAACCTTAAGTCCTCCCTTTCTACTCTGGTTGGTAACACACCCACAATGTTACTACTTAGGGTATTAATTGCAGACTCTAGGAGGCTGATTTTATAAAAACATTTCTCAACCAAGTCGCTAACACAAGTTAAGGCTGCTCCTAACCCAGAATCATTCGCTCCTGTAGAGAACTCAGTCATAACTCCCTTAGCGCTAGCTACACTCTGCGCTGATGGCAATAAGCTCGACTCTGTTTGTGTACCAACTGAAATATTTTTCAGTGAAGAGAAGATACCAATGCTGCCCTTGCCCTTAGATTTACTTATCTCTGTGTCCCGTTTTTTTTTGTTTAACCGTGGCTCAATCTTATCTTTGGTCACATTTTTCACGGCCCTAGCCCTAGTAACTCTATTAGGAACCACTGAAGAGCTTGAAATTTCTTCAGAGGAAGATAAAAAGGAATAGAGTTCAATGGGGATCTCGTAGCAATATTCGGTGGAATCTCCTGATCAGTGTCCCCCAGTACAGGTGAAGAGATGCCAGTTGTTAAATGTCTCTGTAAAATAGCAGGGTCTAAGGAAAGACGTCTCTCAGTCAAATGAATTTCGTGGGTTAAGAGTGACTCCGCTCTTACTAAAAAGGCATCTAAAGTGCCAGCAACCCCCTTGCGTTTTTCCATTTTTTTTTTTTAGACGACTAATTGAATCAAACAACCCAGGTGTTCTCTAAGCTTTAAGCTCTTACACAGTACCTTAGATAATCTTTTGGATATCACAATCTGAGCTTCTCAGAGGGGTGGCCCAGCCCAGCCTCAATCTGTCTCGGACGGTCTCAGACGGGCCCGCCCTTGGCCCGGGCTTCGCCCGGCACGTCCCGCGCACGTCCCGCGCTGCGGGTGTAGAGGCTGCGCTTTATGCGTGAAGTATTTTGTTCAGTTCTGGAGGACTAAGGTTGAGAATCTCACCCAGTCATGTAAGCTTTATCTGAAACATTGTGTCCAAGATGGCTGGTATCACATGGAATACCATGTTCGGCTCTGGATGTTTTATCTGGAGTGTTTTGGCTAGTTCTGGAGGGCTCATGTTGGAGGACTCATGTTATATTCAACAATGTAAGCCTTACCTGGAGCTTTGTGACCAGATTTCCAGGCATCACATGCAGTACCATGTTCGGCTCTGGAGGTTTCATCTGGAGTGTTTTGTCCAGTTCTGGAGGACTCATGTTGGAGGACTCATGGTATGTCCAATCATGTCAGCATTATCTGAAGCATTCGGTCCAGGTTTACAAGCCTCGTGTAGGTATTGGTCCCACTTGAGAAAGCATCATCTCTAGCACTGTATTCAGGATTCAAAGAAAAGGAGCATTTTTGTGTGGATGCTACACATTGTTTTCTCAAGACTACTCAGGTTTGACAGGAAGGTTTGTGTGAATTACAGGAAAGCCCTTAGCCTCGTTAGTCAGGGTTACGCATCTCCCCCATCTGCAAGCTGGCAAAGGGCAGACGGCAAGCCATTCATTGCAGAGTAAGATATAGCAAGGCACCACCTTGTGGGAAACCCCTGAGGACCAGTGATCCTCCCCTGGCTATGGGACGTTCTTGAACCAAATCTGAGAGCTCCAGCATGCTGCCTCCACCTTCTCAGAAAGCAGCTGAAAACCCAGCAGCCATTTGTTTAAATGTTTTTTTTCAATTGGAAAGCGCTCTAATGCAAACACTGGTAAACTGACACTGAATGACTCAAGCCCAGAGAGTACTGGTGGGGCAGCTGGAAAATTCAACAAGGCTCATAGAAATATCCAGGTTTTTAGGTTTGTCTTGCATCATAGCTTTGTCTTGCATCGTAGCTTAAGCGATAATGCATAGATAGCAAGGCCATATTGGATGATCGTAGATTACGTGAAGGACTGTACAGGACTATCTGTCTGAAAATACTTTGGGTCAGTCCCATTTATGACCTAGAAGGTAAGGCAGATAGCCTTGGAAACAATTCTCTTGCACACTGGTCGCCAATGAGGATTGCACAAGTGTTTAGATAGGTGTGCTTTCCAAGTTAAATTGAGTATAAGTCTTGCCACTGCGTTTTGGATAGTTTGAAGACGGGCCAGAAGGATCTCGAAAAAGCTGCAATAGCGTGCACTTCCATAGTCTAATGTGGACATTATGAGACCTTGGATAGGTGCTTTCCATATCTCATGCCAGAGATCTCTTAAGATCTTCTTCAGCATCTTCAAGCGCATTGAACAGATGGCCGTTAGCCTGCAGACCCGCTGGCACAGTGAGAGTTTTTAGTCGATCATAACACCCAGGTTCTTTACAACAAAGACATGCGAGGGGGCCACCCCCAATCCAACGGCCAACAGTCACTGAGTGAGCAATAAACTCGCTGCCCGAAAAAGAGCACTTGGGTTTTATCTGAATTGAGTTGGAGGCACAACCATAGAAGTCTAGGATACCTGACATTTCTGCGGCTGCTCCTTCAATCCTTGTGTACTGAGAAAGGCCCCCACAGGATGGACTACACACTAGCAACATTAACATGCCCATTTGCGTGTTTGCGCACTGAGAGTCCATCTCCCTTCCCCGATTTAACTACTTTTTGTAAAATGTTACTACTTACTGACCATTGTGACATCAATGTGCAGCGAGTTTCTTTTCTTAAACTAAGTCCTTGTACAGAGGGGAGTTTGGAAGTTGGACGGGGAGGGTTATGGGAGGCTGCATCAAAGTACCTCTGCAGATGTAAATGAAAACAGCTTCCTTATTTAAGTTATAGTGGTAAAGATAAGATGGGTGTTACATACCTGGCCAGAAACATCAGGTTATTAAAACGTCCTTTTCCCTTCACAGACACTAACTTCCCACCCACATAGACCACACACAGACAAGCATCCCAAAGCCTCACCCACAGTATCACTCGATGCCTCATACCTTGTGCACACACCACACCAGGACACAACAAACATGCCTCCTTACACAACACCGGGAACACATGATACAACATGTGATACAACAGAAAAGATGCCACAGGCAATGACAGCAATACAGTCTGCCACAACCTATTGGGGCCTTTGTGCCTTTGTGCCTCGAGACCCCCTAACTTTGAGATATGGTGATCCGACCCCAACATCCTCCACTTTAAGTGTGTTTTGAACTTGTACAATAGAGTCAGAAAACGTTCAGGGCTGAACTCAATTTCACCCGCTCCCAAATCTAGCATTGATGGAGCCTGCCTGGTCCAGGCATGGGGAACTACGCGTTAGTTTCCGGGGATGGGGTGACAAAAGAGCCAGCCACTGATTTCCCATGTTGCTTTGCAACATGGGACCCTCATCAATGGTTTCATTTCATCTACCGTTAAATGTCTCCAAGGGGCGAGCTCTCCGGATGTCACTCGTTCCAGGACTGAGTACCAGCATCTGCACTGCTGAGGTACAAGACATGAGCATGCACAGGACACTGCAGCTAGAGACAGATTCATTCCCACCAAGCCTGGCATCTGTCCATCGGTTTATTCTGGCCCTACCCAAGGGTCCTGGCGACTCCCGCTTCATCCTTAGGTTCTGTTCCTCTCTTTGGGTGGTTGTGTTTAATAACTGTTTGCAGTGTTATTGGTGCAGCTTAGTGTAATTACCGGTTATGTATTCCTTCCTGAAAAGCTGACAAAGAGGAGGGTACAGGCTGCAACTGCCAGGGGAAAAGGATTCCCATCCTTGGAATGAAACCAGGAGAGGGGGCATTACACGTGCCTGGGGGCGGGGGTGGTCGTCAAGCTCCTGTGGGCTCGAGACCTAACATACCAAGGCTGAAACCCTCACCTCAGCATAACTCCTTGTAATCACCAAAAACATACCAATGACAGCCCTTCAGCAATGTCCGGTCTGTTAGCTCAGTGGACTAATGCGCCCACTGCTTGGATCTGCGTTAACCACGTTGGTACAGGTGCCAATCCTGCCGAATAAGCTCAGCCTTTCATCCTTTCGAGGATGATAGCATGAGCACCATTGACTTTTTTCTTCAACATTTTTTTATTGGCAGCATGGCAGTACAGATCTAGGCAGCTAGCATCATAGGTCGGTACATAACATTCATATGTAGGTACCAGTGTTACAACATCTCCATGCAGTTCAGCATCAATGCAAGTCAGGTGCATGCAAAGTAAAGGCAGCTCGTCATAGTGCGTGGAGTACTGAGATGCTAAGAGAAGGGGAAGTGGTGAGTAAAATGAGGAGTATTCGCCATGAGCGAAAAAATCAGAAGCGTCAACTTAACTAAAGGGGGTGCCACGGACGAAGGGGAGAATAGCCGCAAAGTTGCCTGAGAGAGCCCGAAACCGGTCCCAGGATGCTTGTTTCCGGTCCAGGGAAGACATGGCTTGGCAGTTCGGGCTGGACTGTTCCCATGAGGCACAGGGTCAAGACTGATTTGCATATAGCTGTGTCTGAACTGGGGTGGCGAAGTGAGCTAAAGAACGATGATGAATTCAACCCAGATCTGTGACTGGGGGTGAGTGTCTGAAAAGTTTCAGCGCTCCGTCTATCATCTCCTTGTGTTTGCTTTGTTTGCCCTAAGTTGGCAGGGTATGCCCAGACGTGAGTCCCTTGCTCACTTTGCCACTGGATTCAAACTAGCCTGGCTGATGAGAGCTGTTAGCCCAAAACCGGTCCCAGGATGCTTGTTTCCGGTCCAGGGAAGACATGGCTTGGCAGTTCGGGCTGGACTGTTCCCATGAGGCACAGGGTCAAGACTGATTTGCATATAGCTGTGTCTGAACTGGGGTGGCGAAGTGAGCTAAAGAACGATGATGGATTCAACCTAGATCTGTGACTGGGGGTGAGTGTCTGAAAAGTTTCAGCGCTCCGTCCATCATCTCCTTGTGTTTGCTTTGAGAGAGTGAAGCAGGACGGAGGGATGAACCGCCCGGCCGCCTCATCTATTCTGGGGCTGTTCCTAAGAGTCAGGGCCCATGCTTGCGCGTAGCCCTTCCCGCGCCTCGGTGTGAAGCAACGCCCCATTCCAAGCAGCCCATTCTCTACCCCACCCCTGAAGTGTAGGTTGAAGGTTCACTGGGAGTCGTCCAACACCACGTTATCTGCCGTCGTGCAAGGAACACGGGTAAATCAGTAGATTTCGAAGTGATCAGGTGAGCACCATTGAGTTGTGTAATAATATACTTCTGTTATCAGCCAACAGCGCCAAGATACCTTTAAAGGTGAAAAGGGCGCTCTTTAAATTGTTGTGTCATCACTACACACGGAGATATTGTCCCAATGTGCTCTGAAATTGCAGGAAAACGTCACGTTGCTGCTAAATATACTTATATATATGTGGATCGATTCACAGCGCTCAAACGTAGCTAAAGCATTGAAGCACTGTACCGATTTTGGAGGCGGTGCCAGCACCAGGGTGTCAGGCTGTTGGAAAATGAAACACGTGAGAAATTGGGCTGTTGCTACAAAGTGTTTATGACACTGTAGAAAAAGTTCCAAATGATAATGTTCCTGCATTTGACGAAAAACCTTCTAGCTCTCTCCCTAGCGATCACGATGCGCCTTTCCCTGGACACGAAGGGGCAGATTTACAAGCCCCTTGCGCCACTTTTGCGTCACTTTTAACATGGGAAAAGTGACGCAAAAGTGGCACAAGGGTCTTGTAAATCTGCCCCGAAGGGGCAGATCTACAAGGAAGTGCCGCTGCAAGCCCTTTGGCTGCGCCACGCTGCGGCACTTCCGAAGCACAGGAATGCGACATATTTACAAGAATATGTCGCATCTCTGTGCTTCCCCCTGCGCTGGCACACAAACTGCAGCCATGCGCTGGCGCAGGCACCCTTGCACCATGGTGCAAGGATGCCTGCGTCCTGGGGAGATTGTTTTTGTGCAGGAAGGGGCACCTTCCTGCACAAAAACAATAACTACAGGCTTTTTCCTCTTTCAATGCGTGCTGTAGAATGCAGCACGCATTGAAAGAGGAAAAAACGTGGAGAAATGAAAACATTTCTCCTCGTTGCGCCTCCCGTAGCATTCAGACGCATCTCCAGAGTTACGATTTCTCGTAAATCTGGAGATGTGTCTTGTTCCATGGGTGTTGCTGGGAACACCCACAGCAACACCCACGGAACGCCCCTTCAACGCAAAGTGCTGCGTGTGAAAGGGCCATATTTACAAGGAGAGGAAAAGTCACGCAGGGTGGCTGTTCCTGTCCTTGTAAATATGGAGGAGCCCCCTGCGCCACCAGTGCGTCACGAAAAGTGACGCACTGGTGGTGCAGGGGGCTTGTAAATCTGCCCCATAGTAACATGTACACCTACTGTAAGGAATGTGTGTATTTTTGTAACATATCCCCCTATAAATGTGTTTTATTTTGGTTTTGCTGTATGTATGTGCGTCAGATTGGATGCAGTTCTGTAGTTTTTGTAAGGCCACAGTTTCCATTGGAAAGATACTTTTTGTTTTGCTAATAACATGGCCAATTATTCTTAAACCTGCATGAAATTGTTTCAAAAAAGCAAATCTGGATTAGATTCAGCATGTCAAAGTTTACCTCTGTCCACCCAGGAAAGGGGAATTAAAGAAGGGGTCATTGTTGGACCTCCAATGGGAACCTTCGCTCTCTTTTAGCACAGCACGAGAAGCAGACAGTCGGAGATCTCTCGTTGCCTCACGCCACAAAACAGTAGTTCACCCGGCCCTTGTTTTTTCAGAGGTATTTTGATATTTGTATTTTCACAATTATGCTATTTTATAGATGAAGGTAACAGAATGCAAAGAAAAACCCAGAACTGGACGAACTGGTCATACCTGCCATGGTGGTACTCAGCATCTTGGAGTGCACCTTACCCTGCCTGAGCACAAACTGACCTGACAGGTGCATTTCACCAACTTTGTCTGACTTCACACAAGAGGAGCAGCGGGCGCAGCGTTTAGTGGCAGGAAATGGTGGCTACAACCCTCCCTGCATTTGTGGGGTTGGGGGGCAGAGGGGCAGGGGGGACAGTACAGGGAGCTTCATGCGAGGGACAGTGCGAGATGGGAGTAGGGGGCTCTTGGCAGGTACATTGAGGGATGCTTTCGTAGGAAGGGCCACAAGAAGAAGCCATTGCTGGGTCTAGAATTACAGACAGTGCAGGGGACTTCTTCCAATCCGAAGCAATCCACCACCTGCCACGAGCAGCTCCGATTGCTGGCAGCAATAATGGTATTCTGCTGCTAGGTGGGGCTGCTATTAGTGTCTGCTTTTTGTTATTCATCAAAAGATCTGCACTTGTTTGAAAAAGAATTACGCAAAGTTACAAAGTGTACTCCTTCACAACTTTGCACATCTCGAGACTCAAGGAAATGTCAACAGCACAGACGACAATTAACACTCTTCGCAGTGAACCCTACAACATCAAGTAGTCCGCATGGGCACTGATGCAATGTCGCTGATTGCCAACACCTAAATTATTAGGTTCCGCGGTTTCCCCAATGCACTCCCTCACAAGTGTGCAGCACAAAGGAGGCTTTTGAAGACTGAGGTGGTATGAGTCACAGAGCAGGGCTGGCTTTCGGTTTATTATTTCTAGTCCTTGTAGGATGCGGAGCAGTGGAGTACAACGTCTGCGGCACTCAGGTTCTGTGGTAGGGCGCCTGTTGTGTCTTGCTCTCCATGTGTTCTGCGTGTTCCTGCTCCACCAGGAGCATAATTCTCCATGGAGTGTTGTTGCTATGTCACTTGGAGTGTTGGTCTCACCTTTACCGGACCCGAGGCTTAGCAGGGAAGTCTCATGCTTCCAGTGGGGTATCCTGTAGATGCATTCCTGTATGCTGCAACTGAGCAGATGTTTACTTATCCTTTCCTGATGCGTGAGTAAAGGAGCTACCTGCTGTACTGTGGAGTCGAGACCGGGTACTGAGCCCCTGGGGATCCACAGCAGTGAAGCATGCCCCCTGCACCACTACATAACTCCCTCAAACCCAGAAGCATCATTAGAAGATTCATGCTCCCAGTGGGGTATCCTGTAGATGCATTCTTGTAAGCTGCAACTGAGCAGACGTTTCCTGATCCTATCCTGATGCGTGAGTAAAGAAGCTACCTGTTGTACTGTGGAGTCGAGACCGGGTACTGAGCCCATGGGAATCCACAGCAGTGAAGCATGCCCCCTGCACCACTACATAACTCCCTCAAACCCAGAAGCATCATTAGAAGATTCATGCTCCCAGTGGGGTATCCTGTAGATGCATTCTTGTAAGCTGCAACTGAGCAGACGTTTCCTGATCCTATCCTGATGCGTGAGTAAAGAAGCTACCTGTTGTACTGTGGAGTCGAGACCGGGTACTGAGCCCCTGGGGATCCACAGCAGTGAAGCATGCCCCCTGCACCACTACATAACTCCCTCAAACCCAGAAGCATCATTAGAAGATTCATGCTCCCAGTGGGGTATCCTGTAGATGCATTCTTGTAAGCTGCAACTGAGCAGACGTTTCCTGATCCTATCCTGATGCGTGAGTAAAGAAGCTACCTGTTGTACTGTGGAGTCGAGACCGGGTACTGAGCCCATGGGAATCCACAGCAGTGAAGCATGCCCCCTGCACCACTACATAACTCCCTCAAACCCAGAAGCATCTTTAGAAGATTCAGGCTTCCAGTGGGGTATGCTGTAGATGCATTCTTGTAAGCTGCAACTGAGCAGACGTTTCCTGATCCTATCCTGATGCGTGAGTAAAGAAGCTACCTGTTGTACTGTGGAGTCGAGACCGGGTACTGAGCCCATGGGAATCCACAGCAGTGAAGCATGCCCCTGCACCACCACATAACTCCCTCAAACCCAGAAGCATCATTAGAAGATTCATGCTCCCAGTGGGGTATCCTGTAGATGCATTCTTGTAAGCTGCAACTGAGCAGACGTTTCCTGATCCTATCCTGATGCGTGAGTAAAGAAGCTACCTGTTGTACTGTGGAGTCGAGACCGGGTACTGAGCCCATGGGAATCCAAAGCAGTGAAGCATGCCCCCTGCACCACTACATAACTCCCTCAAACCCAGAAGCATCATTAGAAGATTCAGGCTCCCAGTGGGGTATGCTGTAGATGCATTCTTGTAAGCTGCAACTGAGCAGACGTTTCCTGATCCTATCCTGATGCGTGAGTAAAGAAGCTACCTGTTGTACTGTGGAGTCAAGACCGGGTACTGAGCCCATGGGAATCCACAGCAGTGAAGCATGCCCCCTGCACCACTACATAACTCCCTCAAACCCAGAAGCATCATTAGAAGATTCAGGCTTCCAGTGGGGTATGCTGTAGATGCATTCTTGTAAGCTGCAACTGAGCAGACGTTTCCTGATCCTATCCTGATGCGTGAGTAAAGAAGCTACCTGTTGTACTGTGGAGTCGAGACCGGGTACTGAGCCCATAGGAATCCACAGCAGTGAAGCATGCCCCTGCACCACCACATAACTCCCTCAAACCCAGAAGCATCATTAGAAGTTGTTGTTTGTGATGCTGCTCTCTACACAGCTATATCCTGACTGAGAGACTGCAGTCACTGGTTAGCACTGCTTTTCTGCTGTTGTGGGTGACCCACCACAGAATGCTGATGGCAGGCATAGTCTCAAAGGCCATTGTGCTTGTTTCTTCTCACATGTCTTCAAGAAGAAGAGACTGAAGTTCGATTTCAAAGGCTCTTGCATCCAAGCGGTTGTCTCTATGGGTATACAGTCTTTGGCCTCCCGCTCTGGGTGTGGATGAACTCCACGAACATGAGGGGAAGAGTGTGTTCTCCCTTCCTTCCCCCTTTAAACAGACCATATCCCTGAACACAGTTGGTGAGCACTGCCTCATGTCAATGGTTTGCCTCTTCCCTAGTGGGAATGCCTTCAGATTGTATGGGGAAGTCGATTTCCATTATGTTGCATCACTCGAGGCAATGTCCCATGGGAAACTAAAAACATAATGTAATTTAAATCATATCAGTATCAGTTACACACCCTTATATTTCATGAGTAAATCAATACTTCCAGCCAGACAAGTGTTGGTCTTCATCCATCTGTTTATATTCTTCAGGTTTTGAAGCACACCTTTAAAGTTCAGCCGACACGTGTTTCGTTCAATACATTCCAATGTCCTCCAGATTGCAAAATCATATGATCAATATTTCAATTGTCCTTAATTGCATCAGCAGATTAAGATAAAAATAAAATCCAGCAATCAACGACAAACTATGCAACACCGGCATACCATCTTGACAAGGTGTCACCTCTGTATAAATCAACCAATAGTGCCAAATACATCAAGCATTCTTCTGGATTAGCCGCACAGAGAGATCAGAGTGATCCCTTTGCTAAAAGCACAAAATGTGCATGCCAAATGAAAACAATAATGCCCACATGAATATAGAGGACAGTATGGGACGTTTACCATTGAAAATTCCGTAATGAATTTGCTCCCAGAGTGTATAGGATCCCAGTACTCACGAGGTTCACAAAATGGGCACAAATTGCCTGTTAAATTTATAGGTCAGTCAAGAATTTTAGATGTACTCCGGTTGCTATGCACCTGTAGCCTTCACAAATATCTCAGCACAGAGAATAATAGAGCATTAATCAACATGCTAACGCTTGACAATGGATTTCAGATACTCTAGAAGCATATGATGTTATTTACACTCCGGGGAGGGAAAACTCCTGGGCCCAGATTCACTAAGGGTTTGCGCCTTTGCAGAGTGACGCGAAGATTTATTTTCCAGCGCTAAAGGTATTTTCTCAGCGCAAAAAAAGCACTTTGCACTACTTTGTGTTGCTTCACGTCAAGGAGGGCGTTACTAGGGTTTTTCTTGGGCAGAAAAACACAAATACCCATAGGTTTTGACGCAAGGCCCGATTTAGTAAGATAGCCAGACCAGGTTTCCGTCAACAATTATGCCTCTTCGAAACAAGTGTTAGCACCGGGAAATGTGCTAATTTCTTCAAAAAAGCCTCTCATCGCATGTGTGCTGATGTGCAGAGCTCATCTAATGTTTGGTATCCTTATGAGTTTGTCTAGGCATAGGAATTTCGACCGGAAGGGTACGCTTCAGGTACAAATCCTATGCTGCCCTATGCTCACGCTCCCTCACCTCTGCACCATGGTGTGAGGCTGTGCGTCACTCCAGCCAGCCTCATCAGAGTGCCAGCGCAGGGGATGGCAGCAGCAGCAGGCCAGCCTTAGCTAATATGGCTCTGCGCTCCTTTGTCCCCCTTGTGCAACACAGCGCAGCAAATGTGGTTGTTGCGCTGCACTGCGCAAACTATTAGTAAATATCGCCCCTGATGTAAGCAAGGGGGAGTTGCAGGAATGTTTCCCTCAAATGGTGGTTAAAGGTATCTCTTTTGTTCTTTTTTAAGACTTGCAATCTTTGAACTTTATGAAGGGTGCCATTTTTATAACAAATCTGGATGTTAAGAGTAGTTCGAATCTGCGACTTTCCAACTTCACACACCCCTAATCAAAAGTGAGTAAAAATGTTACACTTCAAACACAACGGAGGACACTGTATGTTTTCTCTGTCCACCTTTTATCTGTTAGTTAATGTATTCAGTCATTAGATAAGTGAGAATTTTGCCAAGAGAATTTTAATATGCCCACCAGATGAACTGAGTGACTGGCTTTTATTTATCCACAGCAAGAACCGACAACTTTCTATATTTAATTGTTATGATTCTTTCCTTTTTCAAACTGCATTACTTCACTATTCATGCACATTCATGTTTTAATCACTGTGTTATCTAAACAGCAGTTAGCTCAAGAAAGCACAGGAAGAATCCCAAACATTTAGCACCAATTTTCAAGGTCTAATATTTTGAATCTTAAATACTTTCTAGTGAACCATTTAAATGACATGTGTGATGTCTGCTGAACTGCTTGTCCTGGAAACTGATGGTTCTAGAGAATAGATTCCAAGAGCTGAGAATCAGAAGACAGATTTTAAAACATAGCTGGGATACCCACGACTAAAGTGTCACACCTTTCATCATAATAAGTATGTGGATATATGATTCTCTATGTTTTATACACACGATTTTACCATGGGAGATAGAAATAATAGCTTTTATAAAATGGTGTTGCTGTGCTTCAAAAAAAATAATAATAATAAAGACTTGTCAATGAATAACTGTATCAATTGGATCTTCTGAATTTCTTACGAAGCCTTTGTATTTTGTGGTGTCTTGATTTTCGAAATACCTAGATAAGAATGCCCCAAAATGTGGTGTATTATTTGTCTTTAATTGCATTACACGCAACATAAATTTCCTTTCTTTGACACATAATTTATGAAATCTACTCTGGCATGGCAAAGAATATCAAGGAACTGAGCATCGGCTACAGAGCGCATTGCATCGCTTGCCACAGAACCATAAAGTTTCAGCTAGAAATAAGTCAAAGGCAATAAAGCTAAGTCAGAGGTGTAAAATGCATGAAGAGAATGGCTTAGAAGGAACTTTATCTGGAAATACCACAATATCATGGCAACATCATATATTGGAAGTTTGCCGTAATACCATGTTAACAGAATGGGAGCTTATTTGTGTGAACCACAATGACCAGCGCAGGTAGATCGTTTCGGTCCATAGATTTTCAGCTTGTGCAATGTGGGATCAAACTTGTGTACCAACTGAGCCCAATGTTATACAAATTCCCATCTACAAATCAGGGACTTTGAGAGTTTCAAGCAATAGCATAAATCAAACTTGCCCATTTTGACCTTCAGCTCCTTGAAAAATAACTACAACACCATAGTGGATCGTCTGACCAAAGACATCACCGTGCCTAACAGGCATAGGCTGGAAGATCCTGTGCCTGTTTGGGCACAGTCAGACTCAATAATTGATGCTTTGGCCAGTCAGGTTGAACAAATAAGTCTGTGTCTGTCTTGAGGTAGACAGGTTCAGCTGAATGTCAACGAAGATTGTCCCGGGTTTCACAGAGGGGTGGGCTAACTGGGATTCCCGGGTATATCACACATTGGATCTTTGTGTGAGATGTCTTATGCACCACTTTACCTAGTATTTGGACATGTGAAATAAAGGTCTCAGTCCTTAAATCAAAAGAATTTTGTAGTATCCTTAGATCATTATAAACAATTTATGTATAGTCTTCGTCAACTACTACTACTTGTGCAATAAGAAAAGCCTATTAAGCTTTACATAAGCTTTAAATATTAAGATATGCATGTTTGTTTACATGGGTGACGCATATTCAAGCAATTAGCATAGTCCTACAACCAGTGTTCGTGCACACAGCATTCTGATGTATGGAACGTGGATCCTGGGTGTTGGGTTAGCCCGTGGTGGCATGTGGCATAGGGTTCACAGGACGACTGTCTCTACACAGGCAAACACAAACTCTGGGGCACATGCAACTCTAAAATGTTTGCAACCATGTCTGACTCTTAGCATAGCAGAATTAGCAAGTCCATGTTCAGCACCTCCCCAAGGTAAGGCACCATGCAAACCCACTCACGAGGCCTCTTATGCTCGAATTTGGAGTCTAATTGATTGAAACTTCTTTTATGGTCTAACTTCCCCACTTGAGACAAGTTGAAAAACGATGATACTATTGTCTAACAAGTGCATGCTCCAGGCTGTTGCTTGGCCCTACTATAGGATGGTATCTGTAACATGCATAGCTGTACACTCAACCAGTCTTGGAAAGTTGCCTTGAGGACCAGCGTCTCACGTGATGCACAATGGCATTGCTTGCCAGATGCACCTCTATTTGCATGCCGGCATGCCCATGATGCAGCATCACTTTTCCTGCTCCAGTGGTAGTAGGAAGTCATCGCCCCCCCCCGGCCACAGCTGAGAAGGCCTGATCTTACCCCAGACTTGCACGAAGATGCTTCTTCCGTCCCCCATATAATGTCTGCCCTTCCCATGAAGCCTGGGTGTAGATAAAGTAACACATCCCTTTATGGGACCTCTGATAGTCTTGGCGTCATCCTCCCTGTTGGCGGGGTCTGAATACACACTCCAATCTGGACCAGCCCTCGTTTACTCCCCTAGCAGTGACAATGTCATTGACAGGTGTAGTACACAAGGCTGGGGGGTCAGAGTGTTTCATCCTTTTGAAGTGACAGACGCCACAGCTCTCTGGAGGCCCCCGCCCAGTGATGGGGACAGCTAGGAGCCTGCAGTTCCTGCTAAGGGACACCGCACCATTCAGGGTAGGATCTGACACTTACCCTAGGTGCTTGCAATGTGTTTCTAAATAAGGCTTTGCTCATCTCTTTTTTTGCAGTTCATTTTTATTTAAATGTTATGTTGTACTTTTGTATTGTAGCATTTTCTATAGCGCTCTCCTAACTCTTGTGTAGGCCTCAAAGCACTTTATATTATGGAACTAGTATTTACAAAGCACACACTTGCCACTGGAATGTTGTGCTGGCTATAGATAGGGGACACCAACCTGTTGACTTGGCCTTATCTGGACACTCAGGGGTCCTGGGACATACTCCTGAAGGTAACAACAAGGCCACCTAGGTAGCACGGATAGATGCAGACCCCCTGCCCCGAAGTGGCACAGCCGCAGGACAGACGGGCATACACAAACCCATACAGAGCTTGATGGTGCCCAGCGTTACCAGGGCTATACTGCTCAAGAGCGGTCTCCCAGGCTGACTCTACACGGGGAGTGTGGGCATTTATGCGGGATGGGGGGCTTATAGGCACTATTGTTCTTTGATCTTAGTTATTGCTGTTCTTATGCCCACGTGCCTCTGGGGATGTCTCCTAGCTGAACTTGCATTGCTTTTAATTAAACGCTGCGGGTGCCTTTTAGGCCTTCAGCGATACACTTCCAATGGACTACAGCAGTGGTTCCCAAACTTTTTCGACACGCGGCTCCCTTTACCCATTGGCCATTGCCCGTGGCTCCCCACTGTTACTTTTTTTGGAGGGTGGGGGGGGGGGGGGGTGTAAGCCCGGCCTCGGGAGTACTTTCATTTTTCTCCCTGAAAATAATTGGGATGAAGTAGATGAAGGTATTATGATCATATACGCAGGGTGTTTCATATTACTAAGGCGGTGCCTCAAATAAATTATTCCTAGTTACACTTCTTTGCCCATGCCTTTTTTAGAGTACCCTCTCAAACTTTTTTATCCCACTTACAGTGCTAGATAGCACCCCTATGCATGTAGGCCCCATTGCCAAAGTGTTTCTGCGATTGAGGAATACTTGCATGCACTTCCATTTCTACCCATGTCATATGTGCCAACACACATGTCTCAGCAGGGTGACTCGCGATTTTTTAAACCACATACAGCTTTATTTTCGCTGTCTCCTCCCTAAAATTGCCTCCAAATCAATGCAAGTAAAATAAATTCCTCTAATTTTTTATTTTTAAACGTCCCTATTTCTTGCTTCCAAATGTTGGCATTATGCCGTATATGATGTTTTACTTCCCTGTGCTCAAGGAGTGAGCAGGCCTGTCTCGAAATGTGTGTGTACTGAAAGAAATGTGTACTGGAAGTACCTATGATTCAAGTACAAATGTCAATACTTAATAATACTTAGTGTGTTTAATAGACAGGACAGCTGTACTTTCCTGATAACTTACATTGTTGTAAAATGCATTTGGAAAAAAAACGAAACTATTAACGAGTCTAACAAAATAAATCAGGCATCCTCCGCTTACTTTGGGAGTGTTGGAACATGGGGATCCAGAGAAATATGGAGGTCATCTCTCTAGACATGCCATCAATTAAGCACTGGGTTTCCTGCTTTAGGCATGTCCCTTACAAATCTTCGACATCATGCGTTTAAGTCTAATTAGTTTAACTGAAGTCCACAACCCCTTCAACATTAAATACATTAAAGTGCTTGGTGCGCGGCTCCCCTGGCTAGGTTTGACGGCTCCCCAGGGAGCCACGGCACACAGTTTGGGAACCACTGGACTACAGGGTTGACTTGATTCTGCAGGTCTTTCTGTTAAAAACCCATTACAGCACAAGGCGAGTCATTTCACAGTTTTAAGGTGTTAACACTGACTTGTTGCCCGGTGGTAAAACTAGAAGTAAAAACTCCCCTGCACCATTTACATTTGCACTTACACACATTATATGTTCATTCAGATTTCGGGCCTCATTTTCAGAAGAATGCTTAAAATGGGGAATAACACACACAACGTGTTTTAGCACTGGTTTTCCACCCGTCCTTACCCTATTTTCTCAGCTCTTACTGACGTTTATCACTATATAAAAGGTTACGGTAGGAGTAAGTGCTGAACACTAGTGAACAGTAACACTGTGTCCATTCACTCTTAATTGATGCAACAATAAAAAAAGAAACTAAAGACCTCTTACTGCTGTTTCACCTCTGCAGCGTCCTCGGAATGAGGGTGTGACTGGTTTAGCTTGTCCCCAGCATCATATCATCCTTATGTTCCCCTCACTCTAAGGGCCTGATGTTCCTGAGCGTAACCTGTGACCCCGTGTTGCAGACAGCAGTGGTACCGCTCATTCTGGATCTTGGTATCACCAGAGGATCAAAACTTGATCTCCTACAGGCGCACGTGGGATGGTGCAGAACATGCAGAGACTGATGCCACAGGACTGATTTCCAAATCTGAACATCTAATTCTGGACATTATGCTGAGGACACAGTCCGCCAAGTATTACCTTAAGTATTTGTCCTTCGTAAGAAAAAAAAATACCAGCGTACCACATCCGGAGATAATGGATGCAGTAAAAAGCGCACCACTTATAGGTTGAAAACTTAGATTTTCAGCTGAAACGGTAATGGGAGGCCAGTCCTAAGGAGGACCCAAGTAAAATCTCCCACAGATGCGCAAACTAATAAGTATAGCTTCACAACCATCTCATTTTGATTATGAGATAATATTTCAGTGGTGTATGTAGGATATTTAAACTACATGTTTCATTCATATGTCTTCCAGCATTAAAAGAGGATGCACATGTTCTTTGAACCGGCCTTTAGCACTTACACTTTTCACTACATTTCACTACTAACTTTGGTGAAAAAGAGTACAAAATCACAGACATGTAGATACAATGCGCTCAAAATGGAGGCAAACACAGTTTTGCACATCACTTCACATTTTTGCTACCTCTTTTTTTGAAGCGGAGAAGATTCGAGGACAGCGAGAGCAAATTTTTGCACCTGGGAGACATGGAATTCCTTCAGTGGAATGCGAAATCAAAAGAGTGGTTTAACTAAGGTAATCCTTGAGCGGCCATGTGCAATAATGGTTTGTCAATGACCATAACAGGAGGAAAAGGTACTCTGAATAAGTTCTGAGGCCTGGGCACATGGCATCTCAAACTGGCTATGAGGCAAAAGTATTAAGAGTTGCCCACTTGACAGGTTCGTTTAGTTGTAAGAAAGGTGGTTCTACCTATTGGCTGGCACCGAGGCCCTCATTGTTAGGTCTTCTGAAAAAACAGATGTTGTAAGAGCATGCTCGGAAATACGGATCCTGCAGGGTTCAGTATTTCCAAGGTACATTATAACTGCACTACTGTGGCCTTTCACCTATGGATTGAGGAATAAATGCCGAAACCTGCACATATCTGTCAATTTCCACAGGTTGTTTTCAAATTCTGGGCATGTTTCTCCAAATATATTCTGCCGGGCTTTCACTGGTGAAAATTTCCGAGTACAACCTGAAGGTGCAGCTTTACTACAATTCTCGTTTCGAGCACAAACTCATATTTCTGCCAGAATCAGGATAACCTAGACACCTGTAACGAGGGCCTTTATGAGATTTCCTGTGGATGCCATGTAATTTTGGTGAGTGAGATAGTAGTGCTCCCCTGTGAATTAGATGTCTATTATCTACAAAGTGTGTCGTTTAGTAAATGTTGCAGCACCAATAAACTATGGGGCTTATTTACAAGCACCTTGCGCCGCCGGTACGTCACTTTTTCCCATATTAAAAGTCTGCATTGTCATGTCACCTTGGGTGAGTTTATACCGTAGATGCTTGAGCGTGAAGTCAGAGGAATGCGATATGTCATTACATACTTATAAGTGAATGCTGTAGGTGTAAGCGATGTCTGTGATCCAATAGGGATGTCATCCAATCTCACAACGGTTCTATTGTACGCCGCTGTCGTGAACTGGGAACCTGAGCCGCACTAGGACAATATTTCTGCCTACAATAACCAAGGGTGGGTAAAGTGATCTGAACAAGACAAGCGAAATAGTAGCTACTGAAATTCTTCAGACATTCACCATTGTGCATAGAAAAACTCTACAAAAGGTTAGTCATGTTGCAGGGAAGAAAATCTGTGTACCTATAAGCATGGCTCTGGAGGTTGATTTAAGTTAAAATTATCTTTTTATGCTGTGAAAATTGTCTCGATCTGAGGAGAAAAACTTAATACAGGCCAAGGTAAGAAAGTATACTTCTCAAAAGGAAAAAGACTGGGAACATAGCAAAACTTAGCCAGCAGAAAAATAAAACTTTGCACCTCCACAACAGGGAAACATAGCACACTTACAGCCCAGCGTCATTTGCTGTACAGCAAATACAGTTGCATATTTCAGTGCTGACATATGCAGAAAGTACATTCTGGCATTAAGGCCAGAAATGCTTGAGCAAACACGTGTCACAGTAGGAACAGGGAAGGGCCCTCGACTACGCTGTAAACATTAAATGAAGGAGAAATGACGTCACCGGCGCTGGGGTGAGGCACAGCCAGGCCTTTACAGGGTTCTGTCCACATCACTGCTGTACCTCTCGGAATGTATGAAGTCTGTTCAGGAACTTCAGCAAAATCTTCGTTTTTGCTTCAGCCATTTTCACTATAAGTTTTTCAGTTGTTGCAAATCCTCCTTATTTTTGCTTGTCCTCTCTGGCTTCCACTCCAAGTGCCTAGGGACATTTAAGAGCCATAACTGGTAAGAAAGGTACCGGGGTTCAGCACCTGCTGCGAAGGGCGTTGTGTAACCTGCCAGCCACGGGACCAATTCAAGGATTACCAACTCAACCATTGATCTGCCCATGCAAAAGTGATTACCGCACATATGGACAATAAGACACTGCTTACAAAAACAGTAGAGACGATACATTCCAGAATAAGTTCAGTGCCTTTGAGATATAATTTTGCGCCAAATTTACATTTTCCATCTCTCCTTTAGCAGGTGATAGATTGTGAATTGTTCTCTCTAGCAATTACAGAATTAACCCAGGACTAGGTACTTTAAAGTCCAGCCACAACACACAATTCCCAAGGGAGTCTATGAATAAGAAGACATACTAAATGACTCTAAACATACATTTCTACAGAAGGTGAATACCTGCAGACACAGGCTACAACAGAAGCTAGGGACCTGTGGACATAAACTAATATGGCTGTTCGAGGTCTGTAGACATAAATCACACCAAGAAACAAACAGTATTAGATATACAGGAAACAAGGAATGAATACCTGGAGACATAACGTACTATGTGGCCTACATGACTGTAGACATGAACTATTACCTAGATTAAAAGCGGCAAGAGCTAAATAACTGCAGACATAAACGGCTTCATCTACCATCAGCATAAATCATTTAAGAAGTTGAATGAAAGAAAACATAAACTACTGCAAGGAGTAAATAGCAGCGGACATAACCCAGTATGGGGACTACATGGCTGTAGACACAAACTAGTATTGGAATAAAAAAAACTACTTCAGCGCCTAAATGAATGTAAAAAGGAACTACCACAAACATGTATTGGCTGTAGACAAAACCTACTACTTGAACAAAATGACTGTAGGTACAAACTCCTGGAGGAAACAGATGACTGAAGACAACACCAACTACAGCGACTAAGTATAGTACCCAAGTGACTATAGAAATAACTACTACAAGAACGAAAGAGGTAAACACTACTTTTAAACAGACTTTCAATGAGGCATTCTGGTGTACTACTCGCATCCAAGTGTCTATCAAATGCAGCGGGATACTTTGGAATGATGGACCCCTCCCCGCACTGTTTCACTTATCCCAATTTCCTCACCTTTTAATCCACTGATGATGAAGCAGACAGAGTGAACCTCAAGGCCTCACTCAAGGGGACTGCATTTCAGTAGGTGGATGGCTCTCAACTATTCTCATGCACTTCTGTAGTGCCTTCAATCAGCAGCCAAGGTGTTGCCCCTGGCCCCTTGCAGACTAGGTCTGGAATTGATGCATTGCTCCTCCACATAAACCTAGACTAACAGGAAACGTTGTAAATCCCCTATCCATCCATGTCTGCTTTTACCCCCCCCCCCGTGAGTGTAGTCTCCCAACTACCCATGATAATACCTGGGTCAGTCTCAAGGCTTCTACAGACAGGGGGAGGAACCTCACACCTCCACCACAATTATTTACGTCTGTTTTTGTATTCTCAATGGATATACCACTATTACAGAGCAGGTCAGGTGATCACCTTTGCCCAATGGGAAGGCACAGACAACACAGGTGAATGGCACGTGCCATGCTACCTGGATTAGCTGAGGCTCACCTGTGCCTGAAGGTCAGCAATGGTTTTCTCGTAGGCGCTGTAGTCCCGCTTTCCTGTGGTTGCCCTCTTTGCGTGCCACTCATGGATCTTGCTTGCCAGATCGTTGTTGGCTTCCTCCAGTTCCCGCACTTTGTCCATGTAGGATGCCAGGCGGTCGTTGAGGTTCTGCATGGCCTCCTTCTCGTTGGTGGGCAGGGATCCTCCTGATGTCCAGCCATCCCGCGACTGCCACCCGGAGGATGTCACGGTGGTGGTAGACATGGAGGCCTTGCTGCCCCCGAGGCCGCTGTAGTCATTGGAGGTGCCATATACCTTCCCACCTGTGATCAACTGAACGGTCCTGCCCTGGGGGGAGGCGGAGGTGGCCCATGTGGTTTTTCGTGAGTAACTCATGGTGGACTCCTGTGCAGGTGGAAGTGACATGGAAATCAGTGCGAGCAGCTGGCCCGGCTTGCTAGAACAGTCACCTCCACGGTCTCTTCCAGACTCTTTTATGCCTTTCAATGTGGGTGTTGCCAAACACAAGCCAACAAGGTTGTGTCAGCTGCTAGATACACGTTTCCGATTGCACAATCCCTGGGCTCTCTGCTCTTCGCCGCTTTCCTTTCCCGGGTTGTTTTTATTTTGAATAACAACTGCAGCTCGGCGCACCAGCCTCTTCTCCCTCGTCTTATTATGCTAGCAGGGTGTAGCCGAGGTGGAGTCAGCCCGCCGCAGACGTCTCTTTAATTACTCCTTCGGGTGGAAGCTCTATTGTCCTGGTCGGAGCGCGCCGAGAGACGCAGGGTTGGCTAATCTTACCACCTGCCCCGTAATGGCTGTTGTGTTATGCCACAGGAGGGGGCGGGTACGGCTTCCGAACGCCACCCCCCACCGGGATGGAATGCGCCATAGTTTGTCCTGAGGGAACCGAGGGACCTTCCCTGCTGCCTCCTCGCGCCTCCGTTCCCGCCCCACACTTGGCTTTGACCTCACTTCCCGGCCATGCGTGTCTTTGAAAGGAGCCCCCGCGGCCTGGAAACTGAATTGGAATTTTCCCATGGCCCCTTTTTCTTTTATTTCTCTTTCTTTCTTTCTCTCCCTTCCCTTTTTATGTTCCCTTTCTTCCCGTCTCTAACTTTCTTCCCCCGCGCCATCTCCATCTCTTCCACCTGCTGTCTCACTTTCAGTCTCTTTCTCACTGCTTTTCTTCCTCCCTCTAATCCTCTCTTTCACATAAACACACTCTATTCTCTTCCAGTTATCCTCCTCTTTTCTTCCAGTTCCCTATCTTGCTCTCTGCCACTCCTTTCTCCCCTTTCTCCCCTTTTTATTCCCATTTCTCTTTTCCTCTCAATTAAATTTCACCCAATAATGCTCCATGAAATGAATGATGGGTTTTACAAGGGCTGCCAATGCTTTGTAGATTCGTAGGTATTAAATTGTTTTCCGTTGTGGTTTGAGTCTCAGATGCCGTCTCACGGTGACAACATGTTTTCTGTCCTTTCTGCCAACTCTGGGCTTCCTTCCAGCAGGATAAAAGAAAACTGTGCTTAACTTCAATCTTTGAAAAGTCAGTGATACGTTTGAAGAAATACCAACAATGGCAGTTCCTTGTGCCCTTCTATTTGGCATGGCTATGTGTGTCTTTTTTTCTTTTCTTCAATACCCAGGCCATGTTACTGTGCATTCCAATATCTATCTATCTATCTATCTATCTATCTATCTATCTATCTATCTATCTATCTATCTATCTATCTATCTGTCTGTCTGTCTGTCTGTCTGTCTGTCTGTCTGTCTATCTATTTTTTGCACCTCTCTCCCTTAACGGAATGCTGAACATTGTCAAACATTCACCCTTAGTCACAGATCTGGGTTATATCCACAGTTTTTTTGCTCACCATGCCACCCCAGTTTGGGCCCAGCCATATGCAAATCAATCTTGACTCTGCTCCCCATGGGAACAGTCCAGCCGAACTGCCAGGCCAGGTCCTCCATGAACTGGAAAACAAGCATCCTGGGACCAGTTTCGGGGTATCAACCCTCATTAGCCAGGCTAGCTTGAATCCAGTGGCATAGTGACAAGGGACCCAGGTCTGGACGGGATGGTGAACCATCTCAAACATTCTCCCTCAACACAGATCTGGGTTAAATCCATCGTTTTTTTGCTCACCATGCCATGCCAGTTTGGATCCAGCGATATGCAAATCAGTCTTGACAGTGCTCCCCATGGGAACAGTCCAGCCTGAATTGCCAGGCCACGTCCTCCCTGGATTGGAAAACAAGCATCCTTTGACTGTTTTAGCCTCATCAGCCAGGCTAGCTTGAATCCAGTGGCATAGCGAGCACGGGACTCACGTCTGGTCATACCCTTCCCATTTAGGGTGACAATAGCAACACAAAAAGATGATGGACAGAATGGTGAACATTCTCTAACATTCTCCCCTATCATATATCTGGGATAAATCCGTCGTTATTTTGCTCACCATGCCAACCCAGTTTGGACCCAGCCATATGCAAATCAGTCTTGACCCTGCTTCCCATGGGAAAAGCCAGCCCGAACTGCCAGGCCAGCTCCTCCCTGGACCGAGAAACAAGCATCCTGGGACCGATATCAGGGTATCACCCCTCATCAGCCAGGCTAGCTTGAATCCAGTGGCATAGCAAGTGATCCAGCGCTTACAATAAAAATAATTTCTCCTATTATGCTTTTGGTCATCCAGGTGCAATTATTTCTCTAACACACACACTATATCCATATGACGGTGGGGCCCATAACACCGCATATACATTCACTTACTCATTTGTTCCCTGGATTTCCTCCGTCATGAAACCTAGGAGAAAGACGATTCGCTGGAAGGAGACGGGATACCTCTTTTATAATGACACAATAATTCTCATTTACTTTTAAGGTATTCCGCTCATCGGTCGATGGACCAACTAGTAGGAATCAGTTGATGGTGATTAAGACCAGCTCAATCACAATGAACTCTTTACCATTTCATTATTAGTCATTATACTAAAGAAAAATCACTGAGTCATTTGTTTAAAGAATAATAAAGTTTATATAAAGTTTTGAATGCAGGAAATTTTGAGATTAATCTTATTATTCAGATCATTTCATTTATCATTAATATAAGAATAGTTGAAATTGCATGGCACTTTTATTAGACGGAAAATGAGGTTATCATACTAAGAACTCTATAGATCAACCTATCTATCTCTCTGGGAAATCCTAATAATTCTAATATAAATCTTATCAAATAAGCTAGTTCTCCTAAAGCAGCATCTTATACTCAACTGGAAAAAGGAAAATAACAGCAGCAGCATCAGCTCGTCAGCATCAGCAACCGCAAACTCTCCCATCTACAGCATCTAACTTCTTCAGCATCTCCCGCAGCATCCCGCAGCATTCTAACCCCTCCCACCAAGAGTAGGTCTTCTTATACCCTAATTCTAGCTTACAGCATAAAATGTTTCTTCTTACATGGCGCGATTCATTCTCATTGGTCGAAAACTCAGGTCCCTATACATTTTAATCAAACTTCCTGGTCTTAACCAGTTCCGTGAGGAATGTCCCTGCAAGCATCGTTTCCCACAGTTCATGCACTTGCTCATCCGTTTCGATCAGTCCAAATTGTTTCTTTTTCTGCAACAATTTGTATAATAGAGTTCTTTCTATTGATTCAACCAGGCTTCTCACGCTTCTTGCTGATCATCTTGGCACACATCTGCTCAGAAGGGTCACAGCAGCCTTGACCATACTTTCATCTTAGCCTCTCGGCATCAGCACGTGATCATCCCTTTGCAACAGCCTCTCTCCTCTATCACATGGTCGCATCCGCTCATGCGCACTCTAGTATCTCGCGGCCATTTTATATTGCTGCTCGGCAGGCCTAAGTGCACTATTTCTAAAGAAAACAAAATGTTATTAAAACAATGAAATATAAACCCTTTCGTTTCCCTCCCGTCTTTCTACGTACCCCAATTAGGTATTACCTAGCAGAAGCAACATATAAAGCTGTCCCTTACTTACCATCGCTTTATTTTGCAACCACACGTTTTATTCAAAGCACAAATCATGCATTTTATTATTATTTTAGTACGCAAAATATTATGTTATGTTAGAAACGTAAACAATTATTAGTTCATTACTTCGCACATTAAACTGCGTGTTATCCTTAACCCTTTAGATACATCGTTGGTTATTTACTTGAACGAACATGTTTATTAATATTATACGAAAATATTAGGAGGTTAAAATTTTTATATTTACCCTGCTCCATCAACTCCCCCTTTGGTGATTTTTAACATCACCACAAAAACCCAAGTTATACAATTTTCTCAGACCGCATATATCTTTTATCCATTTGCTTTTGTTAGTTTTATACTTCTGTATCGCTTTCAACTTGTCTCTTTGTTTTCTTGTACATGTTCTCTTTTATTTCTTCTAACTCTATTTCACCTATTTCTCTCTCTCTCTCCTTGTTTATCATGTTTTCTTTTTCTATCTTATTCTGCTTTCTTCTTCTCTTTATACATGTTACTGCAAGCTTCAATACTAATATTATTATTATTATCATGGTTGCTATTATTATAACTTTCCCTATTATTAATCCACTCATTCTTGTTAATCAATTCGTTACAGAAGAAAACCCTTTACCAAGTTTTCCCCAAACACTTTCAACCTCCAGTGGAACTAGTTCTTTGTGCAAATTTGTAATATTTGTTATATACTTCTGTATATTTTCGCTTTTATCAGGAATGTAAGTGCAACAATGTTGGACTTTCAACATTCCACAGACTCCGCCCTCTTTTGCCAAAAGAATGTCAAGGGCAAGACGATTTTGCATCACCATAGCTCTCATGGCAACCATCTCGGTATTTACCATTAAGAACCCTCCAGCAGTATTTGTAGATAAACGATCTACTACTGTGGATAATTTCCGAATTCTGAATGCATTCAAAGATATTCCCACTGCTGGTATCAATGCACCAAAAATATCACCTACTATTTCTGAAAAACTTTCCCTTTTTCTACGTGTAAAGGTATTTATCATTTTGTGTGTTCCTTTTTCTTTTCTATCCACATGAAAAATCTTTGGAAAGACCAGGCCTAAATAACATGATCCATACCAATGGTCCGGCAACCTATAATAAGCCCTATTCCCACAAACGTAATAAATCCCTGGAAATATTGGATCTTTTCCCCCTTTGAATCCCCATCCACCTATAATTTGGTAATTGTCATGGCAATTACTGGAACCCACAAAATAATTGTCATATCTTGTCTTATTTCTTCTAATGCACAACCTTCCCTGTTGGGGCCAATCCAGAGTCATAGCTGCATTTGTCTTTTTCTTGTCATGATGGTCTTCCTCAAACGCCCAAAGAGGTGTTTTTGTCTCTTCTATCACTTTTCTTTCAAATTTCACTCTTCTCTCCTCGACCATTTCTAGAAATACCTTTTCTTCCTTATTTAACTCACAGGTAAGGTTGTACCTAAATATATTATCTAATGTTAAAATCTTATCTTCTAAGAAATATTCACCAAACTTCTTTCCCTCTTTTATTTTGTTAAGCTCGGGAACTACAGAAACCTTTGCAAAAATCCTATCTACATCAGTGTAATAATATTCTAATCTTCCTGTTTTATAAAATAAACTTGCTAATACACTACATGTTATTCCATACGTCAAAGGGAGGTGATGATAAGTCACACCCTCTGCTACAGATGCAGGCAACTGCATACAAACATAGCAATCCCTTACATCCATTGTTTCTACGTACTCATACAGTAATTTAGTAAACACATTCTTTGAAAAATCTGTTATTGATTTGTCCTTATGTAATTCTGCACTACTCCTTAAAATAACTGGCTCTTGAGTGTTAGCTCCTTTTTCTCTCTCAGTATTATTAGACTTTTCCACTACAGCTAAACTAATTGGAATAGTTATTGCTAAAACTACCCATACTGTTATTAATAAACCTGTACAAAAACAGCACATTTTGCACCATCTACTTAAAAATTCACATCTACATTTTCTATCTCTAATATTCTCCATTTTGTACTTGTTTTCTAGAAAATTGTGTCACTACACCTCAGAAATGACTTGCTTGCCACTCTGTACTTTCAATATTTTGTCTTTACTTGGTTCTTTCTTTTAATTCTTTCTCAGAATTCTTTCTTTGTCACATCCGGTACAGTTGTTAGTTCAGTGTTTTGTCAAATCCGGTAAACTATCTACAGAAACCTCTTCAGGTTTGTTGCTTCAGGTTTGTTGCACTTCACTTTCTCCCATCAGGTTTCTTTGTTCTGGGTTTTCGTGAGTGTTCAATTCTTCTTTGTGACTAGTCAGAGCATGATACAACCATTCAGGCGATCTGTACTTCTGATTCACTTTCTTTATTCTTTTTGTTTTCTGCAAGTGTTTACCACCTTGTTTTCCTTGCTCCTTTTGACTTGTTATTTCATTCACTTGTTCAGCACTTTTTCCATCCAATTTTACGATTCTGTATCTTAATTTTCTTACTTCGTCGGGCCAATTGTCTCCTTTTCTTGGCCTTTTTGCTTCACTTCCTTTTTCCTCTCTTTCTGTTTTCCAATTTCTTTTTCTTGTCTCTAGTTTTTCATTTCTTTCTTCCACTTTCTTCTGATTCTGTTTCAATCTTTTCGTTATTTCCTCTTATCTTGAAGCTTATGATTTCGCTTTCAGCTACTTGTGGTTCTTTTCTTATCTTCCTTCGTTCACCTACTTCTGTCCCTACTCGAGGTTCTTCCGATTTTGTGTCAATTTCTCTATCTGCTTCTAAATTTCGCTGTTCTTGTGTTTGACTATCTGTCCCTACTGCTCCTCGGGGTTTTTCCGATTTTTCTAACTTTTGGTCTGAAACTCTCCCTTCTTCATCTATTAATATTATCTTCGAAGGAATTTTACCACAACTTGTACTTGGTTGTTCACTATCACTGTTTTCTGGCTCAGTTTCTTCTCTTATGCTCTCAAAATTCCACTTTGTTTTTGAAATTTCTTCTCCTTCTGAATGTTCTGTATCAGATTCTGAACTAGTTTCAGATATTTCCAGATGTCGACTTACAGGTCGATCTTCAAATTCTGGAACCTCAGCTATTTCTTCTATTTCTTCTTCTTCTTCTATCGTTTCACTTGTAGTTGGGTCTCCCAGATGTCGACTTACAGGTCGATCTTCAAGTTCTGGCACCCTGTTTGTCTCCTCTTCTCTTTCTGATGCTGAACTGTTATCTGATATTTCCAGATGCCGACTCACAGGTCGATCTTTAGGTTCTGGAACTCTGATGGTGTGGCTGGCATGTACCCAGTGTTTCACTCCTGCACACTTAACTGCGGTGGTTGTCACTAGGATCACTTGTCGTGGTTCATCCCAGCGAGGAACCAAACAGTTTCTTCTCCGGTGGACTTTTATTCGAACCCAATCTCCTGGATTCAAGTCGTGTGCTGGTTTTCTTTCAAGAGTGGTCGCATCCGGTCCAACCTGATGAAACACAGAACGCACCACATCAGCTAATCCTTTGCAATAATCCAGTACTAGATCATCAGTTATAGTCAGTAGCTTGTTGACAGGTACTTGTGCTTGTCTCATTGCTCGTCCCATGATTATTTCATGTGGACTGAGTCCAGTCTTCCTTTCCGGAATACTTCTGATTGTCATCAGAACCAATGGCAAAGCATCTGGCCATTTCAGTCCTGTAGCTTGACACATTTTTCCTAACCTGTTTTTGATTGTTCCATTCACTTGCTCTACTATTCCAGAAGCCTCTGGTCTGTATGCACAATGCAGTTTCTGTTTAATACTAAGGGCTTCACAAATCAGTTTAACTAATTCGTTTTGGAAATGTGTTCCTCTATCTGTTTCAATCGTGACTGGAAAACCATACCTCGGAATGAATTCTCGCAGCAAAAGTTTTGCTACTGTGATACTATCATTCCTTCTTGTTGGATATGCCTCCACCCAACGGGAAAACAAACAGACGACCACTAAAACATACCTCAATCTGCTGCAAGGTGGCATTTCTATGAAATCCATCTGCATTCTGGTGAAAGGACCCCCTTCTCGTCCTATTCTTCCTAGACTCACTACTGTCTTCCTTCCTGGATTTAACTGTTGACAAGTAAGACACCTTTGACAAAGACTCTCAGCTATGGCTCTGAATTTTGGATTGTACCATGTTTGTCTAAAAAGTCTGATCATTGAATCTCTCCCAATATGGGCTTGCCCATGGTACATCCGTGCCATGTCAGAAATCATGCTATCAGGCATAACTGGTCTCTCATCCCTGTAAACCCATACATCAGTTTCTTCATGTTTCCTACATCCTGCTTTTAGCCAAGTATCTTTCTCTTCATCTTCTGCAGCCTCTTGTAACTGTCTTACCTCATCCCATGTTTCAATTGAGTTAGTAAAAAGCAATGGACAAGAAATATGCTCTCTCTCGCGGCATTTATTCAAAGAAACCACATTCTTTGCACAGTACTGTGCCATTTCGTCAGCATATTTGTTGCCAACAGTAATGTAGTCTTCCCCATTTTTATGTGCATTGCACTTCACTACAGCGATCTGTTTAGGCAGCTGTATCGCCTCAAGCAACTTTTTCACATAATCTCCATTTCTTATGGGTGTCCCTGCAGACGTCAAGAAACCCCTTTGTGACCAAATCTGACCAAAATCATGCACGACTCCAAAGCCGTACTGGCTGTCAGTCATAATCGTAACCCGTACATTTCTTCCCAACTTACATGCTTGAATCAGAGCTACTAATTCTGCAACTTGGGCAGACCGTACACCTTTCAGACAAGATGCTTCCAATACAGTTGCTACTGTGCAAACTGCATATGCTGCACTTAGAACTCCATCACTCGTTCTTAAACATAAGCCATCCACAAACAGAATATAATCTGATTCTTTCAAAGGCTCATCTCGTATATCAGCTCTTGGTTTAGTACAGTATTCGAGCACATTCAGACAATCGTGATCTACTTCATCCATTTCAATCACATTCTCTTCATCTGGCAATGATGTTGAAGGATTCACATTCATACATCTGTCAATGGTCACATTATCTGCACTCAAAATTACCTTTTCATACCTAGTCAGCCGACTATGTGTCATGTATTGTGTTTTTGTTCTTGTCAAAAGAATTTCCACAGAATGGGGAACATACACTCTCAATGGATACCCCATCACTATGCCTTCACTCTGTTCCAGACTCACACAAGTAGCAGCAACTGCTTTCAAACATCCAGGCAATGCTTTTGCTACAGGGTCTAAAACAGCTGAAAAATATGCAGTTGGTCTTTTCATAGTTCCATGTCTCTGCACCAAAACTGAAAATGCACATCCATCTCTTTCACTGCAAAACAGCTCAAAATCTTTCTCATAGTCAGGCATTCCCAATGCTGGAGCCTCACACAATTTCTTTTTCAGCTCTCTGAATGCTTTCATTTCTTCATCATTCATTTCAAAAGGATCTTTAACATCCTTCTTTGTCAGTTTCTGCAATGGTTTAGCAATTAGTGAAAAACCGCTTATCCATTGTCGACAATATCCAACCATTCCCAAAAACATTCTTACCTCTCTTTGTGTCATTGGAGCTCTCATTCCTTGAATCATTTTTATTCTCTCTGTCGTTACCTTTCGTACTCCTTTCTCAATTTTATGCCCTAAATACTGCAATTTTGAAGGGGACACTTTATGTCCTCTTTTTGCTAAATGATTCAGCAAAGCAATCGTGTCATTGACACATGCTTCCTTCGTTTTTGATGCCACCAGTAGGTCATCAATATACTGAACCATTACTGACTTTTCTGGCATTCTTAAGTCTTCCAATGATTTCTTTAGGATCTGATTAAAGATTGAGGGACTTTCTGTATACCCTTGAGGAATTCGGCACCATGCCAAAATACGCTCTCCAAACCTAAACGCAAATATTGGCTGGCTATCTGGATGCAATGGAATAGAGAAAAATGCATGACATAAATCAATCACAGTGTACCACTTTGCTTCGCGTGGAATCTGGTATAGAATCACGGCAGGGTTCGGTACTATTGGGGAACAAGGCACAACAATTTTGTTTACCTTTCTTAAATCCTGTACGATTCTATATGTTCCATTTGGCTTCTTCAGTCCCATTATTGGCGAATTACATGGACTGCTCATGATTTCTTTTAGAATCCCTTGTTCAATCATTTTATTTATTACTGGCGTTATTCCTTCAATTATTTCTGGAGTCAATTTATACTGGGGCGTATTTGGGTAACTCGTTCCTTCTTTTACTGAAATGTTTACGGGATCTACTCCTTTCATTAATCCTACATCTTCTCCTGTCAAGTCCCACACTTCTTCTTTTACTGTCCCTTTCAACTCATTTGGGATTTTCTCTGCATCAAATACAGGAAACAAACGATTTACTTCTGGTTCTAAATTTACCATTGTCATTTTGTACAGCACATCCTCATCTGGAGTCTGAAATGCAATTCCGTCTGGAGTACAATATATTGTGCAATTCATCTTACACAACAAATCGCGTCCTAAAAGGTTAACGGGACTACAATCACACACCACAAATCGGTGCATTTCACTAAATGGACCAATTCTTACCTTTACTAATCTAGTAAGAGGCGTTTCAATTTGCTGATTGGAAACTCCAACCACTTGTATATGTTCACCTGAGAGAGGAAGATTTGGAATTTCCACTGACCTAACAGTAGAACGGGTAGCTCCAGTGTCAACAAGGAATGTTATATTTGCACCATTCACTTCTCCATCCACAAATGGACCTGACTGATCTACCTCTAGAGTTGCGCCAAGCACGCACTCTTCCCTCTCTTTCAGACACCGTCATGAGCTTTCATACGACTCATCTTCACTCTGTCGTAACCAATATTGTGAAATTTCAGCTGCACGTGACAACTGTTTTACCTGTTCTCCTCCGTAGAATCCTGTTTCTGCACTGTATTTCTGTGATTAGCACTCTTGGGAAGTGGTGGTTGTGGCACCTGACCTTGTTGAGTAACTACCTCACTCTGCACCTGTGAATTTAATGATTGATTTTCTACATTAGGTTTAGGAGGAAATTTACACTCGTTTCTCCAATGCCCTAGCTTTCTGCAGTTGTGGCATGGCCACTTTTTCTTCGCCTCATCTATGCTCATTTGTCCTTTTCCTTTACCTATATTACGTCGGGATTTAAACTGTCCTGTTTCACTGCTTGTATTATTCAATTGAGCTTCTTGCTTCTCTGCAACTTTCACCTGTGCCCACATGGCTTTTTCTTTCAATTTACGCTGTTTACTCTCAATTTCATCACTGCAATACTTAGCATATCTCAAAACCTCATCCACTGTGCTATTCTGCCACCCTATCAAATGCTGCTTAATCCTTTCACTTATCTCCGGTGTTAATCCATACACAAACCTATATACAAAGTGACTCATGTCCTTCTCACTTAGCGTCTCATAACCACTATACTGTTTGAAAACCAACAACAATCTCTCATAGTACGCATGCACTGATTCTTTGCTTTCCTGTGTTGTTCTGTCTATTTTCACCCAATCTGTTTCTTTTGGTGGAATTTTATTCTTCAAAAAGGAAACTACCTGATCATACTTCCTCATCACTTCTGGACCTGGCGCTCCTGTTTTGGCATCCCTTGGATATTCTACAGTTGGCCAGTCAATTGTAATCTTACATTCTGTCCATAAATCAGCAGGCACTACTATGTCAAACAATCCATCTAGATCTATCCACAGCACTTTTGACACCTTAACAAATCTCTCCACTTGTCTGTACCATTCTACTGGTTTCTCGCTCAATTTTGGGAAGTCATTTGTAAATGACAGTATATCCTGTCTGGTCCACGGAACATGCACATAACTACCACCTGGTGTTTCTCTCATTGGGTACTCTCTAGTAACTGGTTCCTTATCTGTCATTGCAAAAGCCAAAGATGCTTTATCCGTTGTTTTCTCATTCCTCTTTGTCCATCTATTTCTCCATCTATCCACATCACCCCACTTTCTCAATAAAACAATCAGTTCTTTTATCTGGGTCATTCTTCCTGATGTGTTCAAATTTTCTATGTCTTTCTCACAAAAATCTACCCTGTACGGTTTCTGCAACGTCCTCACTTTCACAAATTCCACTCCTAGTTCACCTGCAATCTCTTCCAATTTGTCATGTAAATTTCTAGCTCTCCAAGTAAGACTCTTACACAAAAACATAATCTCATCATCCTGATAATTCTTTAGTTTTTCCGTTCCAATTGTTCCCAAAATCAACTCTTCCATATCTATTTTTAACCTAATTACATCTAATGGTTTTTCTTCTGTTTCTTTTGCTTTTAGTGCTTTCATCCATTCATTTAACTCTTCTGGAGTCGGACCTACAGGTGTACTATTTAACTCAATCCAATCACTGGTTCTTTCTGGTGTTCCTGATGCGGACTCTGTCACCATAGGCATTCTTCTAACCTCACTCTCATTTATCGTCAAATTTGTAGGTGGACTTGGTCTACACGTACTAGCCGAATTGTGTGCACCTTCATTATTCAGTTCCATCCCTTCTCTTTTTCTTTGCACATGTGAATTCATGGGAATCACCAAAGAATGTTCATTTATTTTCTGATTTTCAAAAATTGGCATTACTGGACCTATCGTTACTGGTACAGTTACAGCTTCCATATTCTTTGTCAATTCTCTTATTTTCTCAGTCAATTCTTTTGTCGTTTTTGCTAGTTCAGTTGCATTGTCACTTTCTGTCTCATCATTTTGTGAAAATGTAAATGTTTCCTGTGACCTATTTATTTCATTTCTTCGTTCGGGTTTTTTATTCCTCCCAGTTTCCATTTGCGGTGCATTAGGTGTCACCACTACAGAAGTCTGTTGGTATGGAGGTGGGTTTCTATTTAAAATATCTTCCAGCAATTCGTCATCCGTTTCACTACCACCATACACATACTTTTCTACCACTACATGCTTCTTTTTCTCAGTACACTTTCTCTTTGCTTCTTCCTCAACTGCAAAAGCTGGAAACAAACCTCCTGCCATGTTAGCGTATCTCCAACGCTTTACTCTGTCCTCATGATTTATTCCCCACAACCTTCCTGGTATAAACTCATGATTCTTCAATCCTCTGGATCTCTCTCGCTCATACATCTCATCTTCCCATTCCGCTAAAGCTTCAAACTGTGTCGGTCTAGGTCTAGGTTCTAACATTACCATCTTTTCTCTCAAGTTCCGTAATACAGCAACATTAAATGAACCATTCTCAGGAAAAGCCAATGCTCCATCGTTCTTTGTGTATTTTGTCCAATTTTCTAACCAAATGCATGTATGATATCCATATTTCAGCATCATATGTGAAGCTGGTGATTTCGGCGGAGGAATTATTTGTCCCTCTCTAGTCACTACCTTTTTGTCCTTCTTAAAGAAGTTCTTAACTTTCGACATCCAAGACGTTTTCTCTTTTCCATATTCATAGTACGACATGATTCACAACCTTTCTCTCCTACAACAATCGGCAAATCAACTCTGTTCCCTATGCGTTTATTTCAACCAATGCTAGCGCGACTCACACCAACACTCCAATCACAACGATTTCTGTCTATGGCGCACTGTCCAATCCCAGCGCGGCTTTTGTCTACGTCACTTCGCTCCTGTTCTCATGTGACTAGCGCACTGTCCAATCCTAGCGCAGCTTTTTTTCTACGTCACTTCTGCTCTTGACCCCTCCTTTACAAAATTTATCGGCAATTTCTTTTTCAACAATTCTTGTTAGTTACAACATTTTATCCACATTTCCATTGTTTGATTCGCTAAACCGAAAAGATAGCTTTGACCATTCACACAAGAATTCTGTATTTTCCAGTAGGCAGCGCTTACCTCTACCCTACCACAGAACTTTCAGTTTCGTCGATAAAGTAGCACTTCCCTCTACCTTACCCTTCTTTCAAGCAAACGGTAAACCCGTTTCTCTGGGGATAAAACACATGTGGAGACTATACTGCTCCTGAGAAATAAGGCCAGAGTTTCACAAGAAAACCGATCACTATTTCACTTACACACCTTTTATACGCAAAATATCCCTAAATAACACAACCTGTGTTATTACCAAATTGAACTCAGACAGTGTAAAAATTCCATGCGACTTCTCTTGCCACACGTGTTCCACTTCCTACTTCCCGGAAGCGTGAAAACTTACATATAACATAACTAGGACTCCCGGTTTTATGGTATTTATTTTTTTGCCATTTCCGTCTGTATTTATCCATATTTATTTTTTGGGCATTTTTTCTGTATTTATCCACATTTATTTTTGCCACAAGCAAAAGACGACGCTACATCTAGTATTTTTCCACATTTATTTAAATTGCCAATGCATACATATTGGTCAACACTATACATTCATCTGAAAACTTTGCCATTTGCAGAACGTCCCAAATATGCTTAAAAGTGCTATCACAAGCCATTTGTCTCAGAGCCTTGCAGTTTCTGTCATCTGCAGAGTGCCACATCCTCTCCCCCACTGAACACCATACTGCCCCACTGAGAGAAACTCACACTGCCTTCAGCTGCAACCCAATTGTGCCCCGCTATAAACACCTGGAAACAATTCAATTCAAATTATGCACTAGACTACAGTAATATGCTGCCTGAAAAAAATAACATACTGGAAAAAAGCAAACACTCATAGGGAACACAACTTAAAGCTTTTACACTCATTATTCAGAAATCAATGAGCGTTTTGCTTGAAAAGCTAACATGAAAAGAAAAGTAGCGCTTCACTGGCAAACTCTGTAAGGTGGCGCTAATGTGTTTGAGTGTAAATAACACCAATCTGGCCACTTTGTGTTAGCTGTGGACGGCCCTGTAATAGACGAGTGAGGCTACTGTTCATACCCACAGTGGGGAGGGCACAGACCGAGGCACAGGCAGGTGTTGTTAATACTTTTACTCAGATACACTCACTGACGGCCCATGGCCTGTGGCGAGCTGCTGCCCTCCTCCTCAGTTATGCAACCTCCAATGGGACCTTCCCCTGCTTGTCTCTGACACCAGCGACCTTTCCACCCTAACCTGTTGGGCTACTACTACCTGCACAACAAACGCGCTCTTCAGATAACAGAGGCTGCAAGTGCCCCCTCAGTGCCAGACAGTGTTTAATTTAATAGGCTTTGCCGCCCCACGGGGTGCTGGCATTCGATTCCTGCTTTTGCCGCCCCAAAACTGCATACGCCACTGACTCCAGCCCCCACCCCCTTCCCCGAGGGCACCTACTTTTGTTTTGAAATGGCTGCATACGCTGCAATTAGGCAGGTCTGGGGTCAGACCGTCAGCCTCTTGGCCACTCTGGGCGGCTTCTTTGTATTCCTGGAGGAGTGAAAGAACAAAGCCTCGTTACCAAGTAAATGGTCTTTCAAAGACCTGTGAAGTACTCGGGTGCGGCTGTGTGTGCGCCCGGGAAGGCTGACACCTCTTAACCCTCTAAGGAGGGGGAGACACCAGATGGTTGGGGGTGTGATTCTATTGATGCCAATGAAGACCTCACTCGAGGGGCAGAGCTGAGCCCCCCAGAAATGGCTGAGGCATCAATAAAAGCGTTTGTTACTGTAGGCAGGTCTGCTGGTGCACGGCAGCGCGGCAAAATGTACTAGTATTTTCCCGTTTTTATATATAAATACAGATAAAGGAAAACTAGTTTTCCGTCTGTATTTATATGTAAAATCCGTTTAAACGGAAAACCGGGAGCCCTAAACATAACGCGACTCAACAAAAAGTGTTAGACATAAACTTATCAATAATCTATAATCAAAAATCAATAATCACCAAACTAATCTATAGTAACCATAACTCTGCTACCAAGAAATCTGATCCAGCGCTTACAATAAAAATAATTTCTCCTATTATGCTTTTGGTCATCCAGGTGCAATTATTTCTCTAACACACACACTATATCCATATGACGGTGGGGCCCATAACACCGCATATACATTCACTTACTCATTTGTTCCCTGGATTTCCTCCGTCATGAAACCTAGGAGAAAGACGATTCGCTGGAAGGAGACGGGATACCTCTTTTATAATGACACAATAATTCTCATTTACTTTTAAGGTATTCCGCTCATCGGTCGATGGACCAACTAGTAGGAATCAGTTGATGGTGATTAAGACCAGCTCAATCACAATGAACTCTTTACCATTTCATTATTAGGTATTATACTAAAGAAAAATCACTGAGTCATGTGTTTAAAGAATAATAAAGTTTATATAAAGTTTTGAATGCAGGAAATTTTGAGATTAATCTTATTATTCAGATCATTTCATTTATCATTAATATAAGAATAGTTGAAATTGCATGGCACTTTTATTAGACGGAAAATGAGGTTATCATACTAAAAACTCTATAGATCAACCTATCTATCTCTCTGGGAAATCCTAATAATTCTAATAAAAATCTATCAAATAAGAGTTCTCCTAAAGCAGCATCTTATACTCAACTGGAAAAAGGAAAATAACAGCAGCAGCATCAGCTCGTCAGCATCAGCAACCGCAAACTCTCCCATCTACAGCATCTAACTTCTTCAGCATCTCCCGCAGCATCCCGCAGCATTCTAACCCCTCCCACCAAGAGTAGGTCTTCTTATACCCTAATTCTAGCTTACAGCATAAAATGTTTCTTCTTACATGGCGCGATTCATTCTCATTGGTCGAAAACTCAGGTCCCTATACATTTTAATCAAACTTCCTGGTCTTAACCAGTTCCGTGAGGAATGTCCATGCAAGCATCGTTTCCCACAGTTCATGCACTTGCTCATCCGTTTCGATCAGTCCAAATTGTTTCTTTTTCTGCAACAATTTGTATAATAGAGTTCTTTCTATTGATTCAACCAGGCTTCTCACGCTTCTTGCTGATCATCTTGGCACACATCTGCTCAGAAGGGTCACAGCAGCCTTGACCATACTTTCATCTTAGCCTCTCGGCATCAGCACGTGATCATCCCTTTGCAACAGCCTCTCGCCTCTATCACATGGTCGCATCCGCTCATGCGCACTCTAGTATCTCGCGGCCATTTTATATTGCTGCTCGGCAGGCCTAAGCGCACTATTTCTAAAGAAAACAAAATGTTATTAAAACAATGAAATATAAACCCTTTCGTTTCCCTCCCGTCTTTCTACGTACCCCAATTAGGTATTACCTAGCAGAAGCAACATATAAAGCTGTCCCTTACTTACCATCGCTTTATTTTGCAACCACACGTTTTATTCAAAGCACAAATCATGCATTTTATTATTATTTTAGTACGCAAAATATTATGTTATGTTAGAAACGTAAACAATTATTAGTTCATTACTTCGCACATTAAACTGCGTGTTATCCTTAACCCTTTACATACATCGTTGGTTATTTAGTTGAACAAACATGTTTATTAATATTATACGAAAATATTAGGAGGTTAAAATGTTTATATTTACCCTGCTCCATCACAAGCACAGGACAGACGTCTGGGCATACCCTTCCCACTAAGGGCGACTGTAGCAAAACAAAAAGATGATGGACAGAATGCTGAACATTGTTAAATATTCACCCCCAGTCACAGATCTGGGTAAATCCATCATTTTTTCGCTCCTCTCCCTCTGCTTTTACCCCACTCTTCCTTGCCCTCTATCACCCTCTGTCCTTTGTTTTTCTGTCCCTCACTCTCTTCCCTGTCTTTTGATAAATCTTGTCAAAGGCCAGAGGAATCTATGGACTGCACCCTGGAGCCAAATGCCCCCTGGTAATTTTGAGAAAAAGGAAGGACGTTGAAGCTACTAGATATAAGAAACTGCTCATAAACATGGAATCTGTGGTGGTAAAACAGGACATTGCCCAAAAATAGAGGAGACCAATACTCCCCACGATACAAGAATGGGACAGGGGCATGGACTCATGTATGATTCTGGAGAAAATAATCTACAGGAATCGGGGCTGCCCCAAGAAATTTGACAAGATATGGGGGCTGGGGTGAGGAGGGATCAGAATAACATACTACCGCAAGTAATTGCAAACAGTTTCCCCCCCAGGCAGAGCCACTATCGCAGACATGTCAACATGCAATGGAAGGCGCAAAGTGTTCATTAATAGGCATTGTAAAGAGTTGGTCTAATTTGGCCGGTGATACGTGGGATGGGAAAATGGTCAATGGAAAAATACTGGGATTGTTGCTGTGTTATGAAAATGTAAAAAACTCAATAAAATCTATATATAAAAAATCCTTCTCTCTCCATCCGCCCATCTCTCTGTTTCACTCCCTCCATGGCCTTGCTCCCTGATTCTGTTTCTTTCTTTGCTTTTACCCCTCCTTCTTTCCCTCTGTCTCTCTCTTTTTCTATTTCTCACACACACACTTCTGTCATCTGTAAATCCGATCCTCTCTTCATCACCTCCACTATCTGCTTCACTCTCTGCAGCACTTGCTCTTCTTCTGCTTCTGTCTCTTTCTTTGCATCTGCCACTCTTCTCGTCTTCTGTCTCTCGTTGGGCGTAACACAGGCCCCCGCAGCCCCTGCAGTGCGGGGGGGCCCCCACGCTCCAGGGGCCCCCTCACTTAGCAGAGCCAGCAAGCAAGCCTCTTCAAGTCTTCATGAATTAAATGGTGCACACGGCCTCCCCTTAAAATTAAATGGTGCGCGCACGCCACGGCCTCTTCATTTATTAAATGGTTGGTGCGCATGCGCACGCCCGGGCCCGGCCGAGCCTCTGAGGCTTTTCATAATTAAATGGCGCGCAGTTGTCTCCGCCGGCCCAGCGCAGGTCAGTGAAAGAAAGTGTGGCATCTGATGGCCCCTGTCTGCATGCAGCGATGTGCACGGCCTCTGCCAGCCCCGCAGGTCAGTACTGGAGGAGACTCAGATTTGGGACACTGTGTGGCTCGCTCTCAAGCGTGCCCGGCCTCCTCACACCCCGTGGCCTTGCCCGGAGCCGTGCACGCACCCCTCACATTTCCCAAAGAGTAGAAGGTGGGCGCCTTGGCGCCGTAGGTCACGTAGTTGCCGTAGCCCTGCGCAGAGGAGTAGGGGCTGCCGTAGACCCCCAGGGCGGCCGCCGTGGCCAGAAGACTGCTCTCATACACTGGGCAGTAGACGGGGGTCTGCGCCGAGGCCCCGGCCAGGCCCCGGCCGCCGGAATCACAGCAGGTGGTCATCAGGAACTGGAGGGAGAGAGAGAGAGGCGTGAAGGGAGAGCGGAGACATGCCCTGAGCACAGACCACCCTACCGACACACTCAGGGAGGAGAGACGGGTGCTAGAGCCGGGACAGGCCTCAGATAGCTGGAGCTGTCAGGCTGGGGGGCTCCGAGGGCACGAGCAGAGTTGAGGCAGGAGAGAGGGGAAGGGTGCAGGGGGAGATTAGAGGGGTGCAGGCAGCGAGAGCACACTGGCACACTCGGGCATGAGGGAGGGGGGGGTAAAAGCAGAGAGCGCCATTAAGCCGATCCCGAGTGCTGTCACACCGGGACAGCAGAGAAGGTGGGGAGTGGTAGGGAGAGGGTGAGTTAGAAAGTAAGCGCTGCAACCACTAAGAGACTGCCAGAGAGAGGGCCTGGTGGCAGAGAAAGAGAGAGGCAACATTGAGAACGCACCGGCCACGGCAAACTCGGACAGGGGGGGGGGGCAGAGAGGGGTCCGAGGCATGCAGCAGATCTGTGTCAATGTCACGCTAGGGCGGCAGGGGAGGGCGGGGGTGGGGAGAGACGGAGGTGTGACACTCACTAAAAGATTGCTAAGTGATGGAGAGAGAGGGGTGCAAGTGACTGGGGTAGAGAGAGCACACTGGCACACTCGGGCAGAGAGGGGTTAAAGAAGCAGCACGTGGCAGGTCGCTGGCACTGACACACCTGGACAGCTGATGAAGGGTGAGGCAGAGATGGGGGAAAGGGTCATGAGAGAGGATTAGGGCAGAGGTGTTGTCCGAGACACAGCGAGAGCTCCCTAGCATGGACTCACTCGGACAGAAGAAGAGGGCAGAGAGGAGGGGAGAAAACCAGGTGTGGTTTGCACCTATATTTCACTGTCAGCACACACGTGTGGAGCACAGGGCGCCCGGGGGTAATAGAAAGGTGCTAGAAGCTTGCAAAATAAGCTCACTAGTGCTGACAGACTAGGACAGGAGGGGGCAGAGAAAGAGATGTGTGGTCTGACGCACAGTGGGTGCTTTGTGGCACACTCGTGCAGCAGAAAGCGCCAGGGGTTAGAGTCTAGAGAGAGGGGTCTAGAGAAGAAGGGTGCAGTACAAGTCAACCAGCTCCAGCGGACAAGGGTGGGGCAGAGACGTGACGCGCACAGAGAGGCCGTTAGGACTGACACACACGTCCTGCAGGGAGGGGCACGGGGCAGAGGGAGATGGATGGCCTGCAGCGAGGACTCGCGGGCAGCGACACACAGGGAGGAGAGAGTGACAGGGAGAAAAGGTGAACACAGACAGGCACCCTGAGGCTACTGCCAGTGAAACACTCGGGAAACAGAGAGGGGCCAAGGGGCCTTAAAGTGAGGCCTAGAGCAGAGTTCAGTGGTGCTAACTCTCTAGGCAGACTGAAGATGGGGGCACGGAGGTCTGAGGTCACAGACCTGGCATAAAGGGGGGCCACAGTGAGACTAACACATTTCAACAGTTACGAGTGGCACAAAGAGGGTGCGGTCAGAGTCGTGGCCTTCTGGAATCTGAGGAGGTGGGCGACCAGGCCCGGTCAGCCCGCCTCCGCGGTAATTACCCAGCGCCGCAGCTCACGGCCTGGAAAGCTGAGTCAGATTCTGCACTGCAGGCTGCAGCGCGTGTTAACAATAATTTGCTTTTTAGTGTAAGCTGCAGCGCGCGCCGTGCGATCAGCTGCCTGCCAGTAGTGTTACTAGTTAAATCTCCCTTGCCAGTTTCAGACTACCTTTAAATGTAGAGAGTTGATGATGCTTTCATTGTTCATAAACCACTCGGACACATGCACCCCGCGGGTGCCACTTTTTACACACTCGGCTCTTAGACTCAGGCGGGTCTCAGCATAGGGGCACAACGCACAAAGGTGCAGCCAGAGCTGCGTGGGTGGGTTTTCTGTAGTCCTAAGTTTACTGTTTAAGGTGTACAAAGGCTCCTCCGCGGAGGGCTAGCAGGTGCCACCAGAGGGGGCTGGAGTTATGCGAGTGTGACATCCAAACTTTGCCAGTGGCGTGTCCAACCTTGAATGTGCAGATAACAAAGTGTATTTGAAAAGCGCACATTCACCCAATTGTATCTTTGCGCTGAATAACAGATGTTTATCGTTACCCAACTCAATGGAACTCATTTTATCGACCTCAGAAGGATAAAAGGCCTGCTGGGATTTGAACCTGTGACCACAAGAACACAGGCCCCCACAGTGGATGTATTAATCCACTAAGCCACCAGACCCGGCTTCAGTTACTTAAGGGGGCGTGACGTAGGGTGTAAACAAGGAACCAACAGGGCCACGCACGTTTGCGGAGTGGGTAGAAAAGGGGTGGGAAAGGCACAACGCACGACGCACCGATCACAAAGCCTTAACACTGACACTGTGCACGTGTAGGGTCTGGGGAATCACTCAGCCAGGAGCCTTCCAATCTACTCATTCTGGAGATTTTTTGGGCATAGTCCGGAATATTTCTGCAAAACCACAAAAACCGAATGCAACGGTTCAATCTCACCAGTGAAATGTAAACCTCGCAGACGTAATCTATACCTTGTTAATGGAGACCTGCGGGAATATCTAGTGAGGACGTTGTCCGTTCATTGCCTGTGATGTCATTGTGGGCTCTGCTGACGTCTGATCCGGCCAGCATCGAGTACAGAGACGTGCACCCACCCTGGCACAAACATGAACCACCTCTTGGTGAGAGGGGCTCGGATGCATTCCCCGGCGAGGCCTTGACGCTGGAAACGGAAACATTCCTCCCTCCAGATGCACACACCTCTTTTGAGGTTTCCAAAAATGAACGGAGACCCCCTACTGTTCCAGTAATATCTCCTAGGACGAATTGTGTTATTGAAAACCTAGGATTCCAAGTCTAAAACGCTTTTGTCCGATTCCATCACATAGATTTGCACATACTTGTCCTTTATATGGTCACAACTGGGTGTGGTAGGCACTAAATGAAACTACAAATAAATGATCAACGCGACGAAGAGTAAGGAACGGTAGCTGGCATGGGCCCTCCCTCGGTCTGCATTAGCGACTCCGAGTTCGAGAGAACCTGTTTTTTTGCTTTGCATCTGCTGCTTTCAGTTTGGTATTCCTATTTCAATCAGATAATGTTTATTGAGAGCAGTGACGCCAATGACGAGGTACACTACGCGGTGGACTGGTGAACATGATAGAAAACGTGGCCATGTCATGCTGAAGTCAAATCAAAATATACTAGAGTTCTGGGTGGTAAGGCAAAGTGGTAGGTGGTGGGCCGGGCCGCCGGGGAGGGGCCCCCTCCATGTGCTTTGCAGGGGGGCCCCCTCAAGTTTCGTTACGTCACTGCTCTCACTCTCTTCTCCCCTATCAATAAATCTTTCTCTCTTTAGCCGTCTTTCCTTCTGATTCTCTCTGTCACTTACTGTGCTTTTCCTCTTTTTTGATTCACGATCTCATTCTAATATTCTTTTTCTCAATCTATTCTCTTTCAATGAATCTCCCTTCCTCCATCTCTCACTCTTTCAGTTTCTCTCTTACACTGTCTCTCTCTGCCACTCTCTCTCTCTCTTCCTTTGCTTCTATCTCCCTCCATCTTACTTAAGCCTTCTATTTATCACCCTCATCCTTCTCTCTTTATTAGCAAATCTCTCTCCTTACCTTCCTCTCTCGGTCTCTTTCACCACCTCACTCTCCTTGCTTCTATTTCTCTTTCTTTACTTCTACAACTTTTCATCTCTATCGCTCTCTTCTACAATCTCCTGCTCTCTTCTCTTCAGGCTATAACAATCTCTCTCTCTCTGTTTCGCTCTCTCTCTCTCTCTCTCTCTCTCTCCACCTTTCTGTCTTTGTTTCTCTCTCCCACAACCTCTCGCTAGTCTGTCTTTCTTTGTTTCTATGCCTCTTTCTGCCCCTCTATCTCGCCCTCTGCTATTTTACTCTATCACAATCTTCTCCTTTCTCTATCAATAAATAAGGCTCTCTCTTTTGTTTATAGGGAAAAATAAAAACACAACCTCCAAAAAGCCACATGGTTTCACATTTTCATCCTAATTGACATGGATTTATAGATCAGTGAGCCAAAGCAGGCGCGAGTCTGGCTTGGGGTAAAGGTCTGATTATTACCCAGCCCTGGGGCCCAATTGAAGGACAAGACATAGGTGAGTCAAGGCTCTGCCGTCTCTCCATTTCCAATACTTTGTAAAACAAAAATAACGTGATTTAAGTTAAATTAAGGAGAGCTGCTGTAAAAGTATGATCATTAATAAAATCTGAAATGTGAATTTTCTGCTTCCACCGAAATTGCACCTAAAATTGAAAGCACAGCAAAGTGAAAATTATCTGATTGCAGCCAGCTGGACTTCACAATTTAACCTGAAAGCAAATCCCATGCCACCTTCTGAGACATGCAAAAAAGAAGTGGGGCTACCTCGCTGACCTTCAGCGTCCGTTGCTCACCCACCGGGGAGCACCACCTAGTAGCTGTTGCCCCCTCTGTGCTCCAGTCCTTGAGTTTGAGGCCCTCCTCCACTCACAGGCTCCCACCTGCGCCTCATCCCTGGTGGTCCAGTATTGAGTTCTGTCTCTGCTTTTCTCAGCTTTCCTGTCTTTTCATTTTTCTGCATTTCTCTTTATTCTGTGTCTTTTCTGTGCCTTTTTCTTTCCCTTTTTCTGTGCCATTCTGTGCCTCTTTGCTTCCTGCACCTGCCGCTGCTCAAACCCGTCCCCTTTCAGCACCACTCCCCACCTCCCGCCTCCCAGCTGACCAGCCCCTTGCACCTCCCTACCACTACTTAATGGTGGCCGCGTCTCCTACTGGAGACCCTTGCCACCATCGGACTCGAACTGGTCACCTCCCCAACACACTCAGCAGGACACACGCTCGACCCCATCTTCTCCACAAGCACCATCATCTCCATCAAACACGCTTCTGAACTCCAATGGACTGACTACTGCTGCGTCCACTTCTCCTTCACCAAATCCACCCAACACCACCATGCCCACCGCTACCCACGCAGAAGCTGGAACAAGGTCTCTGAAGACCAACTCGCCATGGCCCTCTGCAAGACACCACCGCCGAACTCTGCGGACACCAACACACAACACGCAACCTCCCCCTATGGATCTCCGACTGCACCAACACACTGGCCCCCCTCAGGAAACCCTCCGGCAAACAGCCTGCCAAGAAAGCCAGCTGGTTCTCCCCCACCTTCCAAGAGTCCAGGCACACCTGCAGATGACTCGAGATGATGGAGGAGCAGCAAGACCCCAGCAGGCTATGCAGCCTTCAAAACCTCCGTCAGCACTCGCAACCACCTCATCAGAGCCACAAAGAAAACTGCCATACAGGAACGTATCACGGCCAACTCACACAACAGCCAAGAACTCTTCATAATGATCAAAGAATTTGCCAAACCCAGGACAGATGCGACTGACATCCCCCTGTCCCAAGCCCTCTGTGACAACCTCACCACCTTTTTCCATTGTAAGATCACAGACATCTACGACAGCTTCGCAATGCAGGACCCATCCACCGCACCCGCAACCACCGCACCCAAATGCTCAAGTGGACGACCCTCACCACCGACAACACCTTACGGATCATGAAGACCATCTACCCTCAAACCCCCTTGGCCCCAGCCCCCACCACATCTCCAACTGATCCAGCGCCACCATCGCCCCGAACTTTGCCGCACCATCAACTGCTCCATCGAATCCGCCACCTTCCCTGAAGACTGGAAACACGCAGAGATCAACCCCCTGCTGAAAAACCCTCTACTGATCCAACGGACCTCAAGAATTACAGACCCACCTCTCTGCTCCCCTTCCCAGCAAAATTCATAGAGAAGGCCATCAACGCCCAACTCACCAAATTCATTGAAACAAATCACATCTTGGACACCTCCCAATCAGGCTTCAGAACCAACCACAGAGACCTCCACTGGCTCCCAGTCAACAAAAGGATCACCTTCAAGCTCCTCACACACGCCAACAAAGCCCTACATGACACGGGACCTGCATACCTCAACCACCGCCTCTCATTCCACGCACCCACCAGAGACCTCCACTCCACTTGACTGGCCCTAGCCGCCATCTCACGTATCCACAAGACGACGGCCGGGTGAAGATCCTTCTCCTACCTCGCAGCAAAGACGTGCAACACCCGGCCTCTCTCCCTAAGGCAATCACCGCCAGTGCCCCAATTCAGGAAGGACCTCAAGACCAGGCTCTTCGACTGAACCACAGTGCCTTGCGACAGATCTGCAGCCATCCACCACCCCCAGCACCTTGAGACCCTTACGGGTGAGTAGTCGCGCTTTACAAGCCACTTGATTGATTGATTGAACCCCCCAGCGCCTTGAGACCCTAACGGGTGATTAGCCGCGCTCCATAAGAATCCGGATTGATTGATTAATTGAAACCTGCATAGTTCCCATGTTCCACGTTTTAAGTGGAGAGCAGCTCCTCAATATGGAGCAGTCTACAACACCACCGACATTCTAAATCTGCTCACATCAAATATCTGTTTTTCTAGCAGAGGCATTAAGACTAGCACATTATATTATATTTCATGTAAATATATATATATATACATATATATATATATATATATATATATATATATATATATAAATATATATGGAGAAACCAAAAGTCCTTAAAGCGCAAACTTAGCAGCAACTTAACAGGTACGGACCACACGGAGAGATTCCAATAAGTTTGAAGTGCTTTTATTCCGGTGACAGATTCATTTCAATCTTTCTTGTGGCAAATGCCCAGCATTACGCGTTTCGCCTGCGTCTCCGCAAGCTTGATCACATATATATATATATATATATATAAATATATAATTTAGCAGTTATAGTTACCTGAACTAACTATAACTCACCCCCTGCAATGCACTGCTTATGAACTCACATATTTCATCACTCATGACATGGTCAGTGACATCACTGATGACATCTCAATGAGACATCACTGATGACATCATCTAGTGAATGTGAGTGTTTCATAAAAGTTTGTTCAATTTAAAGATATGTACTAAACTACTACATAAGTTAAATTAGTATACTTCTTTTAGTACTAATGAGTGATACTATTTCTAACATGTTATCTGAGTGGCTATGTGACTATCTGTATGAGTGTGTGAGTGGGTGTCTCGGTGGCTGTATGGGTGTGTGAGTGCATGGGTGTGAGTGGCTGTATGGATCTGTCAGTGAGCGTATGAGTGGCTGTGTTGCTTTCTCAGTCGGTATGTAAGTGGCTGTATGGATACGTGAATGGGTGTGTGAGTGGTTTTCTGGGTGTAAGTATTTTCTATGAGTTTATGATTGTTAAACATATATACTAAGCTACTACAAAAATAAAATTAGTATAGTACTAATGAGTGATACTACTTCTAACATATGTTATCTGATTGGCTGTGTGACTGTCTGTATGAGTGTGTGAGTGCATGTCTCAGTGACTGTATGGGTGTGTGAGTATGTGTATGTGAGTGGCTGTGTGGATCTGTCAGTGGGTGTGTAAGTGGCTGTGTTGCTTTCCCAGTGGGTGTGTGAGTGGCTGTATGGGTCTGTGAATGGGGGTGTGAGTGGTTTTCTGGGTGTAAGTATTATCTATGAGTTTATAATTGTTAAACATATATTCTAAGCTATTACAAAAGTTAAATTAGTATAGTAGGTGTACTACTAATGAGTGACACTACTTCTAACATATATTATGTGAGTGGCTGTGTGACAGTATCTGTGTGTGAGTGGGTGTCTGAGTGGCTATATGGGTGTGTGAGTGCGTGTGTGAGTGGCTGTGTGAGTGAGTGACTGGGTGTTTAAGTTGCTATATGGGTGAGTGAGTGGATGTTTGAGTGGGTGTTTGTTTAAGTGAGTTGGTATGTGAATGGCTGCACTGGGGAATGTCTGTGTGAATGGCTATATGGGTGTGTGAGTGCTTGTATGGGTGAATGAGTGGTTGTGTTGAGAGGCTGATTAGGTGAGTGAGTGGGTATGTGAGTGGCTGTATAGATGATTAAGTGCATGTGTATGAGTAGCTTTATGGGTGAGTGTGTGGCTGTGTGAATGGCTGTATGGGTGACTGACTGGTTGTATGAGTAGCTGTTTGGGTGAGTGAGTGATTGTGTGAGTGGCTGTATGAGTGGGTGTGTGAATGGCTCTATGGATGAATGAGTGGTTGTGTGAATACTTATATGGGACTGTGAATGGGTATGTGAGTGGTTGTGTGAATGAGAGTATTGGAGGTTGTATAGGGTGTAAGTGGGTGTGTGAGTAATTCTGTGGATGATGTCATCAGTGATGGCATCAGTGAGATCTTTTGAGATGTCATCAGTGATGTCACTGACCATGTCGAGAGTGATGTAATGGGTCATAAGCGGTGCATTGCGTGGGTATAAGCTATAGTTCGCAGATAACTATAACTACTGAATTTCAATGGTTTTGTATGAGTGAAATCTGAGCCAAACTGTAATGTAGATAAACCCAAACGGCTATATATATATATCTAAATTTGCAGAGAACCTCAGTACGTGGCTCTCTTTTCTGAATGTAGTGTCAAGATCGCTCGGTCCCGGCCAAAGTCAGCGTGAGGGGCGGAGCTTGATGGGGGTAAATTCCTGCTTCCGGACGGGAGGAGTGCTTCGCGTTCTAGCCTTCCAAGCATTCCCTTCCTGTCCGGATACTCACTGCGTCACTTCTGGGGTCACGGCGGCCGCAGCCGCATCCACGGACGCCCAGCTCCTCGCCTCCTCGCCCACTGCAGTTACTTCTCCCGTGTGGGGGTCACTCGATCACCTGATTCTGGTCGCCCGCTTCTCACCATTCAGGGCCTTGTCATTTCCCTATCGATAAGCAGTTCATGCCGAGCACCTTACACAATGCGGTAACACGCTTTGCACAAGTATGATTGGCAGACGTCTGTATGTGTGAATAGCTCGCATATCACTTCGCTCTCTGATTTGGGGTAACTCATGAGCATCTGCATTTCCCTGAAGGGGCAATCACGTTTGGCATTTAGTAAAGTTATGAAGTGGGCTCTCCTGATGTAAGGGGGGCGTACTACGCTCTGATTCAATATATGTGTGAGAGCTGTGCCTTCAGGAATCCTTTAAACTCCTGAGATTAAGGAGTCCTTGTTATTTCATTTTTACTCTGGCAGTTCCCTGAGCTGCCTTTATCTCGAACTCCTGCATTTACGAGGATACGAGATATATATTAGCCCGCTCTTTTTGCACCTTTTGATATTCTTTACTAGGTTGACTCCTGGTAGTCAGTCTCTATTATTTTGGGCTATATTCCTTTTTCCTACACACCACATTACTGGTAAGCTTTATTTATATCACCTCATTACACTACCTGGCCCGTGCTTTTAGTAACTTTCTTTCTGTTCTGTTTAGGTAGTGTTGCATTAGAATTCCTGGTTTTCATTTGTTGGACACAAGCAAAAGAGGGGAATTTAACAGGTAGCCATTTCATTTATATGTTTCATGACCATGCATGGGTATGTTTTAGTCTTGGTAAGGGCTCAGAATAGATTATTGATAATACTTAACTTCACAGGATTCCGACGTCTCCAGTGACGTGTCCTTGCTGCCCAGGTCGTGCCGAGGGGTCCTTCTCCAGAGGTTCTGCTGCCCAGGTCGTGCCGAGGGTACTTCTGCAGTTGTCTTCTCCCCTTGTTTCCCCTCTTCCCCCTGCTCACTGGTTCTGCTTTGACGTTGTTGGGCGGGCTAGTGGTAGTGGGAAGTTGGGACCTGTTCATCTGTCTCCTGCGTCTCGTTCCCGTGGAAATCTCAGGTGAGCCTTGATAGAACGCGAAGCCCACGTTGATTTTTCACCTGAGCGAGATGGAGGAACATCAGATCACCCTGGCTGACCTGGCTCACATGATAGGAAACCTGCAGAAAGATACGCAAGCTCTTTCATTGAGGGTCGATACTATACAAAGGGGAGTCACACCCGAGTCCTCCCAAGGTTTACTGGAGGTACCTTCTCTCCTTTTTCCTCATCACCTAGCTCAGGGAACCAGGTAATACAGGTTACCACCCCTCCTTCTATTCCTTTAGCCCCTCCAGAGAGATTCATGGGCGACCCTTCCCGTTTTGCAGCTTTCATCAATCAATGGAAATTACACTTCATGTGTAAAGCGGCCTGCTTTCCCACCGAGCAGGCTAAGGTGGCCTTTGTGTTGTCTTATTTAGGGGGGGTTGCGGCTACGTGGTCTATACCACTTGTCGAGCGCAATGACCCGTTACTTTATGACTATGATTTATTCAGGGAGGAGTTGAAGAAGTTTTTCGATAAACATTCGTTTATCCAATCAGTTGACACAGAACTTTTGAATCTAAAACAGGGAACCAAAGATCTGATTACATATATTTCTGAGTTTATTCGTTTGGTGGCAGAGGCGGGTTGGCCTATGGCAAAAAGGAGTGCCTTGTTTTTATAAAGGACTGAGAGATGACCTGAAAGATATGTTAGCTCAGGTAGTGGACCCTCCTGATGATTGTAAAGCCCTCATAGATCTAGTGGTAAAGTTAGACCATAGATTGCATGAAAGGAAGAAGAAGAGGGGTCGCTTCGAGGCACAAGTTGTGGTTTTTAGGGAAAAACAAGCTGAGACAGAACGGCCTGTGACAGAAGTAGAACCAATGCAGATTGGAAGCATCAAGGGCCCCATCAGTAATGAGGAACGACAGCGGCGTAGAGACATGAAATTGTGTTTGTATTGTGGGAAGCAGGGGCATTTTTTAAGAGAATGTCCAGCTAAACCTAAGAGAAGAAAGGACTCGGGAAACTGTTGAGCCTGAAGTCTAAGGGGACGAGAGTTTCAGGTGGGTCAGGGCTAATAGTCTCCCAAAGTATTCCTCAGAGTGTCACTCTCTTGTCATCCTCTCATTTGTATGTAGAGTCTCATCTCTACTGGGGGGATCGGTTTGTTGACCTACAAATCATGGTGGATTCTGGGGCAACAGGGAATTTCATGGATATAAAGTTGGGGATCCCTGTGGAGAAGAAAACCTCCATAGAGGAAGTGAAAACAATTGATGGTAGCGCCATAAAATCAGGGCCAGTTACCCACACCACAGATACCTTGTCGTTATGCATAAACAAAGAACACACTGAAGCCATTTCTTTTTACCTAATTCCATCCCCACAATTCCCTGCTATAGTAGGTGTTCCGTGGTTATCGCAGCATAATCCTGCTATAGATTGGAGGCAGAAAACACTATCCTTTACTTCTGCTTTCTGTACAGATCATTGTCTGAACACCCAGCTTCAACCATGTCAATGATAGGTTCATGTGTCACTGCAGAACCCGAACTCCCCTCTTGCTATCAGGCAGAAGCAGAAGTCTTTGACAAACAAAAAGCCACAATCCTTCCTCCCCACCGACCCTATGATTGCAGGATTGACTTAATTCCTGGGGCTCAAATCCCTTGTAGTCGCATCTATGCTCTTACTGAAAAGGAGAACTTATACCTTATACCCTAACCCTCCTATTCTCGACCCTCCCGCCCCCCACTCAACCATTCCCGTTATCCTAGGGACTAGCAGAATCCCATCCTCCCCCCGTCTCACCTAGACCCCCTCAACAATTTACCACCATCCTTGCTGGCTCTCCCCCCAAGACCAACCCAAAACCCCTCGCCTGCATGCTGGTTAACTGCCGATCGGCTGTCCGACACGCGACTGAAATAGCTGAAACCATCCTTAGCGAATCCATTGACATCGCCTTCCTTACTGAAACTTGGCTCAATGACCATTCTACTTCTATCCTTGACTTACTCTCCCCCCCCCGGTTACTCCATCCTCAGAAAAGACAGACCTGACAGAATAGGAGGTGGACTAGCTATAATCTTTAAAAATGAACTACAACTTTCTCTTGTTAAGAACTCTGACCACACCACCTTCGGGAACTTAAAGCTCAAGGCTCTCCACCAATTCGTCTTCATAATATCTACCATCCTCCTGGTGATCCTCTTCCCTTCGCTGAAGAACTATCTGACCTTCTCACCCAATCCTCACTTTCTAACTCAAAAAATCTCTTCCTTGGAGATTTTAACCTCCACTGGAATGACACTGAGGACTCCACAGTCAACCTCCTCTCTAATCTTCTTGAGATCAATGACCTTAAGCAATTGTGCCACTCTCCAACCCACACCAGAGGGGCCACTCTTGACGCTAGCATCACTAGCAATGACTTGGCCTCCCTTTCCAACATCATCCCCATTGACTGGTCCGACCATCACCACTTCACGATTGCAACCACTGCCCCACACCCTCCCACTAAAAACATCAAGCACAGGAAATTGACCAGAAACCTCAATCTTATCCCCCCTGTCGAACTGGAATCTAAACTCCAAGCTCAACTTATGCTCACCCCTCCTTCCCAAAATGCAAACGACCTCACTGAACATTTTAATAAGTCTGTCAATGAGGTCTTAGACCAAATTGCCCCACCCAAACTAAAAACTCAAAGAAACATCCCTTCCAAATCTTGGTTCAATGCAGAGCTCAATAACGAAAGACGCTCTCTTAGACTGGCCGAAAGAACTTGGAGGCAACACCCATCTCCCTCCCATCAAACCCTTCTCAGATCCGCTAGATCCAACTACAAGAAACACATTCTCAATGAAAAGGCTTCCTTCTTCCGTGCACAACTTGATCGGGCCAAAAATAGACCCAGAGAACTGTTCAGCATTGTTAAAAGCCAAACATCCTCTGCCCCCCCAAAAATTGACGGCTCAATTGAGAGATGCGAAGAAATTGCGAACTTCTTCTCAGAAAAGATCACCAATATTGATCAATCCTTCCTCTTAACTCCGCTCCCACCCAACCCCCCATTTTCCTATGTCATCCCTTCTAAATCTCCCTCCCTATCAACTCTACCCCCTGACTCTTCACTCCACCCTCTCGTGACATCCCCTCCTGAATCCAACCTCACCAACCCCCAGCAAAAAAACAATGCCTCCTGGCATCACTTCCACCCCGTTCCCGAACATGAAGTCTTTAACATCATTGCTAAACTTAAACCGTCTTCTCATACCAAAGACCCGCTCCCTTCTAACCTGGTCCAAGACCTAAAGCACATCATTGCCCCATACCATCATCAATTCCTCCCTGGCCACGGGGTGTGTCCCTGTTTCCCTCCAACTTGGACAAATCACCCCCATTCTCAAAAATCCCAATGCCGATCCTAACGACCCAAATAATCTCCGCCCTATCTCTAACCTTCCCCTTCTCTCCAAAGCCCTTCAAAAATGCGCCCTGCTCCAATTGGATAAACACATTGACACTTTCAACCTTCTGGACTCCTTGCAATCAGGCTTCAGAAAAGGCTGCAGTACAGAAACTGCCATGCTTCAACAAAGCCGACGCCACCATCGCACCCCATCTCCGGGACATCATCAACTCCTCCTTCCACACCGCCACCTTCCCGGAGAGCTGGAAGCACGCCGAGCTTACCGCCCTCCTGAAGAAACCAACGGCGGACCCCACCGACCTCAAGAACTACCGTCCCATCTCGCTCCTTCCGTTTCCGGCCAAAGTCATCGAGAAGACCGCCAACAGACAGCTTGCCGCCTTCCTCGAGACGAATGGATCCCTCGACCCCTCGCAGTCCGGGTTTCGGGCCAACCACAGCACCGAGACCGCCCTTATCGCAGCCACCGACGACATCAGAACCCTAACCGACAACGGGGAAACAGCTGCCCTCATCCTCTTGGACCTCTCCGCGGCGTTCGACACCGTCTGCCACCGCACCCTAGTGAAGCGCCTCAGCAACATCGGAATCCGAGAGAAAGCACTGGAATGGATCATCTCGTTCCTCGCCGGTAGAACCCAGAGAGTCCGCCTCCCCCGTTCAGTTCCGAAGCCACCGAAGTCATCTGCGGCGTTCCACAAGGATCTTCACTCAGCCCAACCCTCTTCAACGTCTACATGAGCCCCCTCGCAGCCATCGCACGCCAACACAACCTCAACATCATCTCCTACGCCGACGACACCCAGCTGATCCTCTCCCTCACCAACGACCCCACCACCGCCAGAGCCAACCTACACGACGGGATGAGAGATGTCGCCGACTGGATGAGGAACAGCCGCCTTAAACTGAACTCAGACAAGACGGAAGTCCTCATCCTGGGCTCATCACCCTCCGCCTGGGACGACTCCTGGTGGCCCCCGGCCCTGGGCACCGCACCCAAGCCAACGGACCACGCACGCAACCTGGGCTTCATCCTGGACTCCTCCCTGTCGATGACCAGACAAGTCAACGCCGTCTCATCTTCATGCTTCAACACCCTGCGCATGCTCCGCAAGATCTTCAGATGGATCCCCACTGAAACCAGGAAGACCGTCACCCAGGCACTCGTCACCAGCCGACTGGACTATGGGAACACCCTCTACGCCGGAACCACAGCCAAACTTCAAAAAAGACTCCAGCGCATCCAGAACGCCTCCGCACGACTCATCCTGGACATCCCCCGACACAGCCACATCACCGGACACCTGAAAGACCTGCACTGGCTCCCCGTCAGCAAGAGAATCACGTTCAGACTCCTCACCCACGCACACAAGGCCCTCCACGACCTGGGCCCAAAGTACCTCAACGACCGCGTGACCTTCTACACGCCCACACGCCAGCTACGATCAACCAGCCACGCCCTCGCCACCGTACCACGCATCCGCAGAACCACCGCCGGAGGAAGATCCTTCTCCTACCTGGCAGCCAAGACCTGGAACTCCCTCCCCACTCACCTTCGGCGAACCCAGGACCATCTCTCCTTCAGGAAGCAGCTCAAGACCTGGCTGTTCGAGCAGTAACTTACCCCCTCCCCCAGCGCCTTGAGACCCTCCCGGGTGAGTAGCGCGCTCTATAAATGCCGTGATTGATTGATTGATTGATTGATAGTTGATGACATTCACCACTCCCTCGATAAAGGCGAGTCTTGCCTACTCATTCTCCTAGACCTTTCTGCTGCATTTGATACAGTTAACCACTCTGCCTTACTTAACACACTTAAAGTTTGCTTTGGCCTCAATGGTCCTGTCCTCAAGTGGTTCACCTCCTTTCTCCAACATAGAACTCAACAAATCAAAATCCACGACTGCCTTCCTAACCCTACACCTGTCTCCCTGGGTGTCCCCCAAGGATCTATTCTCTCCCCCTCTCTCTTTAACCTCTTCATAGAACCCCTTACCCTCATTCTAAAACAAGCTGGAATCAACTACCACCTCTATGCCGATGACACTCAACTTTACTATAAGATTAAATCCCGCTCTGATGTTCTGCACCTCAATGACACCCTGACCAAGATCCAATCCTGGTTCCACTACAATCATCTCAAACTCAACCCTAAAAAAACCAAAATCATTCTCTTCTCCCCCAAAAACAACCCGCTCTCCATCCTATCCTGGATCTCTGACCTTAATGCCCTCAACTGTTCGCTCACTGTATCCAACTCAGTAAAATCTCTCGGTATCACCATTGACAATAGCCTAACTCCTACCTCCCACATTAAAAATTCGGCTAAAGGAGCACTCTTCACTCTCCATCATCTCAAGAAAATTAAACCCTTCATTCCTGCTGATGACTTTAAATCGGTGGTCCAATCATTGGTCCTCTCTAGAATCGACTATGGTAACGCTATCCTCTCTGGAACACCTAAAGTACACCTAGCACCACTCAAATCTGTGCTCAACCTAGCGGCTAGGCTCATCACCGACTGCAAACGTTTTGACCACATCTCCCCTACCCTTAAAGCCCTCAAATGGCTGCCCGTCGAAGGCAGATCCTCCTACAAAATCGCATGCATCATGCACAAAGCCCTCCATCAAAACACCCCGCCGTACCTCTCAAACAAACTCCACAAATCGGGCTGCTCTCGACCGATGAGGAGCACTAACGCTCCTCTGCTAAATAAAAAATCCACGCAATCTCGCTCCTTCTCCGGAACCGCTCCAACCATCTGGAATACCCTCCCTAAAGACCTGCGTTGTAACCCCTCCTACTTCAGCTTCAAAAAAGATCTAAAACTGCACCTTCTTAACAAATATTGGGGTCCATAATCCTTGCCTCGGACACTGACACCTTTCTGCTGCCCCCTGTCAGGTTCCCCTCCACTACCATCCTGTCTCTCACCTCTCCAATCCTCCTCTTTACCTAGCTCCCTTAAGCTTCTCCCCTCCTTCCCCCCTAGTTCCCCTCCCTGCCTCCGCCTATTTCCCAGGCCTACTCTTACCCATCCCCTCTCACAGTCTCCCTCCACCTACTCCTCTTCCCCTTTCTCTTTCTATTCCTCACCCCCTACCCTAGCCTAATGGCTCATTACCGGCGAAAGCAGTATGTAACCCTAATGTAATTATTCCTTGTTATTTCAATTTGTTCTTTTTGTCCTTATGGTTCTGAATGCTATATCTTTGAGCAAATGTTTTATCTCGGTTCCTCCTCAAACTCCTGTAAAGCGCTCTGATACCCCTGGGTCTAGCCAGCGCTATATAAAACCTTTTAAATAAATAAATAGCTGAGAGAGTACTTAGATGAGATGTTACGTATTGGATTTATTCGGCCCTCTAGGTCCCCTGCCTCTTCTCCGCTTTTTTTCATACCCAAGCGGGAAGGGGGACTTCGTTGTTGTATTGATTACAGGACATTGAATGACAATACCATCAAGAACAGGTATCCCTTACCTTTGATTCCCTCTTTACTGGATCAGGTTAAGGAGGCTAGAATCTTTACCAAGCTTGACTTACGAGGGGCATACCATTTGGTACGTGTTCAACAGGGAGAGGAATGGAAGACCGCTTTCCGTACTAAGTTTGGGTTGTACGAATACTTAGTGATGCCTATCGGGCTATGTAATGCTCCAGCAGCCTTTCAGTTCTTCATTAATGAGGTCTGAGAGAAATGCTGGATTCATACGCCATAGCATACATAGATGATATTCTGGTTTATTCTGCTTCTGTGGCAGAGCATGAGAATCATGTAAGGAAGGTACTGCTGAAGCTAAAGGAACATAAGTTGTTTGTGAAGTTGGAGAAGTGTGAGTTTCATGTCTCTCAGGTGGCCTTTTTGGGATTCATCCTCTCACCAAATGGGGTGAGCATGGATCCACAAAAGGTGGCAGCAATTACACAATGGCAGTCACCTAAATCAGTCAAGGAAATACAAAGCTTCTTAGGGTTTGCTAATTTTTATAGGCGATTCATAGAGGGCTTTTCTGCCTTAGCTTCCCCTATTACACGGTTACTCAAAAAGGGAGTGGTATTCTCTTGGACCTCTGAAGCCGAGTTAGCCTTTGAGAAATTGAAACAGGCCTTTACTCAGGTCCCCATATTAAGACACCAAACCCTTCTCACCCCTTTACTGTAGAAACAGATGCATCACAAATGGCCATAGGGGGTGTTCTGTCCCAGCAGGATGCCACCATTGGGAGTATGCATCCGGTGGCTTTCTTTTCGCACAAACTAAGTTCCACAGAAATGAATTACTCAGTGGGAGACAAAGAATTACTGGCCATCAAGAGAGCCTTTGAGGAATTGCGCCAGTATCTGTTAGGGGCTTTACATCAGGTCACTGTTCCCACAGATCACAGGAATTTACTATTTCTGAAATCAGCCAGAGCCCTGTCCATGAGGCAATTGCGATGGACTTTGTTTTTTAGTGAGTTCGATTTCGTGATACGGTACCAGCCTGGGAAAAGACATGGGAAGGCAGATGCCTTATCCAGATTTGGGTATGAGGTCGAAGAGCAATAGGTGGATCCCCCTCCTATTATAGCCTCTGAACAATTTCTTGGGGTCATCAGTTCAGAAGAGGAGTACTTACAGAAAGTTGCAGTAGCTCAGGACACAGAAGAGGTCAGGAGATGGGAGAAGAAGTACCTAGCGTCCAGAGTAGAGAATCTGCTGTACATTAATGGAGGGTTGGTGGTTCCCACAATTGAATTGCAACATCAAGCCTTAGAATGGAGTCATGATCACGTGCTTACCGGTCATCCGGGTTACGCGAAGACCGTGGATCTAGTTAGACGTTATTTTTGGTGGCTTCTTTGGCCACAGACACGAAGGCTTACATCCAGATATGTTACATTTGTGCACAAAGCAAAAGTTTACACCAGGTTCCCGCAGGGCTGTTGGTTCGCCTACCGACTCCTCCCAGTCTTTGGCACTCCATTTCCATGCATTTTATAGTGGAATTACCCAAAACCACTCTGGGAACCACTGTAGTGTGGGTGGTGGCAGACATGCTGACGAAACTATCTCACTTTGTAGCCTTAAAATCTCTTCCCACTTCCCAGGAGTTGGCTTGGTTTTTTGTGCAGCACATAGTTAGGATACATGGTCTTCCTTCTGTGATGGTTTCTGACTGTGGGCCTCAGTTCGTGTCTAATTTCTGGAAGGGATTAGGCAAGTTGTTACACATTGATGTGCGTTTATCCTCTGGTCATCACCCGCAGACCGATGGTCAGACGGAAAGGGTAAATCATAAATATTGCTGTCAGTTATTGCAATCCACCTCTGATTGGGACAAGTACTTGTGGGCAGCCGAGTTCTCTGATAACAATAGTATACACTCTTCTACTGGCAAATCGCCTTTCTTCTGTTCATTTGGTTTCCAGCCCCGATTCTTGCTCTCTCTCCCTACCGCCTCTACTCCAGCCCCTGCTGCCCATGAATTTGTCACACAAATACAGAAAATACAAAAGGCTTCTACTCTCAATTTAGAGAAAGCTAAAGCAGACTACAAGAGAAATGCAGATCTTCATCGCCGTCCAAGCCCTGAATATGCTGTTGGGGATATGGCGTGGTTGTCCACATGTCACATTAAGATAAAAGGGGCTCGGAAGTTTAAACCTTGTTACATCGGTCCCTACAAGATCATAAAACTCATTAACCCTGTTGCAATGAAGTTGGAACTTCCTGTAAACCTGAAAATACATCCGGTTTTTCACGTGTCATTGCTGAAACCTGTTGCGCAGGGCTCTGTGTTACCCATTCAACCTGCTCCTGTGGAGGTGGAGGATGAATTCGAGTATGAGGTTGGGGCTATTCTAGACTCTAGACGAGTTAGGGGCAGGCTCCAATATCTGATTCACTGGAAGGGTTATGGTGCTGCAGATCATGCATGGGAACCCACAGGACATGTTCATGCCCCCCGCTTGGTTCGTCGGTTTCATCGCCGATATCTGTGGTAACCCAAACATGTGGGAGGGGCCATAGGAGGGGGGTGTACTGTCAGGATCGCTCCATCCCGGCCGCAGTCAGCGTGAGGGGTGGAGCTTGATGGGGGTAAATTCCTGCCTCCGGACGGGAGGAGCACTTCACGTTCTAGCCTTCCAAGCATTTCCTTCCCGTCCGGATACTCACTGCGTCACTTCCGGGGTCACGGCAGCCGCAGCCACATCCACGGACACCCGGCTCCTCGCCTCCTCTCCCACTGCAGTTTCTTCTCCCGTGTGGGGGTCACTCCATCACCTGATTCTGGTCGACCGCTTCTCACCATTCAGGGCCTTGTCATTTCCCTATTGATAAGAAGTTCATGCCGTGCACCTTACACAATGCGGTAATGTGCTTTGCGCAAGTATGATTGGAAGACGTCTGTATGTGTGAATAGCTCGCATATCACTTCGCTCTCTGATTTGGGGTAACTCATGAGCATCTGCATTTCCCTGAAGGGGCAATCACGTTTGGCATTTAGTGAAGTTATGAAGTGGGCTCTCCTGATGTAAGGGGGGCGTACTACGCTCTGATTCAATATATGTGTGAGAGCTGTGCCTTCAGGAATCCTTTAAACTCCTGAGATTAAGGAGTCCTTGTTATTTCATTTTTACTCTGGCAGTTCCCTTAGCTGCCTATATCTCGAACTCCTGCATTTACGAGGACACGAGATATATATTAGCCTGCTCTTTTTGCACCTTTTGATATTCTTTACTAGGTTGACTCCTGGTAGTCAGTCTCTATTATTTTTGGCTACATTCCTTTTTCCTACACACCACATTACTGATAAGCTTTATTTATATCACCTATTTTTCAAGCGAGATAGCTACCGATGATGAGAAACGTGGGCACAACTGGTGAGAACCAACCAGCAAGCTCCTATGGTGTAACGCACGTGAGGTGCTATCTCGTTTTTTCACAAGTTTTTTCACAAATTTTTGTTCTATATACACCTGTTTAAGTGGAGGGTATTTGTTTAAGACACAGTGACTCATAACTTGAAGGTTGTTTTAAATTCAAGTAGGTCGGGCTAGAATGAGTTGGGACAATACCTGTGAAAAAATGAAGGTTTGTTGGTGGGGTATATAAAATGAATTCCCACTCCCACTCATAAAGTTGATAAAATTAAGTGCCCGCATTGATCAGCTCTGTTTGCTATTGGTGGACTTAGGATCTACATCATACCCTCTTACGAGAATCCGGACCCTAACCTACTGCAAGAATGGGCGGAATTCACAGTTCAATCAGCGAAAGGAATGGTAGCCATCCTCATTAAATACGCAAAGAGTGATAGGAGTAAATTATTGGAGGAAATCCAGAAAATAGAGGAGAAAATTACACAAGACCCCGACAAAAGTACAGCAGAGCGACTGAGAACACAGATGAAAACAAGATTGGTCACATATAAAAATGATATAAAATCAAGAAAACAGACCAAGTTTGCAAGAGATCAAAGGGATTACGAATCAGGGAGAGTCCTAACGTTCGTGAAAAAATATGATGCACCACACAGGAATCTACAACAAAACAAGAATCTGCGTATAGTAGACACCAGGGACACTTCAGAATCAGAGGCAGATACTGACCACTCAGAGTCCGATCTTATCAGGAGGAGAGAAACAGCGGGACCAAGCTCGGGGCCAAATTTTCCGCAGGAATAGTAAATCCTCAAGGAAACATGGCAAAGATATCCATCAAAGATCCGACCTCCAGAAGCAGTAGGAGAAAAGTCAGGTGAAGTACAAAGAGAAGGAAATACTGGGGGACCAGCACAGGGTACAAGGAACAAGAAAACATTCTATTGCAAATAAATAATCAAAATCTGACAATTGTCAACTTGACACAAAGGGAGTTAACGCCTGCAGAGACATCGGTGTTAAAGAGAGGATTAACGTTTTGCCCCACAAGAAATTGGGATTATGCTCAAACAAGAATAGATCTGTATCTCTTTGTAAGAAAACTCAAATTAAAGAGAATGTTTACACTAAATCCAAGGCGGGGCCCTACACCACCAGGGGCGACAAGTACACCCGGGGACATATTGACAGGCAATGATCTAAGCACACTAGCTACATTATATCAATTGGAAGCAGCAGTGGACAAGACAGACAGACAAGAAACGAGTGATTCAGTAGAATTCCTCAGAGAACTGGGAATCGAACAGAGAAATGTCAAAAGTAACTTTAAAGCCAAGTCTAGATTCATACCTAAAGGACCATTTGATGTGGTGGATTGTTTCCATGAGACTGTAATCAGAGATCTAGACAAGCTCAGGAGGACTGGAAATCACTCTGGACAATTGGGCAAAAGAAATGTAATCTGAGTAAGAAGGAACAACGTGCGGTGACATCATTAAAAGAAGACCATGACATAATCATTAAGCCCTCAGACAAGGGCGGAAATATCGTCATACTAACATAAGAGCAATATCTGGAGGTAGCACACAGATTACTAGGTGATCCGGAAAGCTATACTAAAACTTCAAGGGCCACATATAATGCCAGTGTGGTGGAATTTGAATCTATGCTCAAGAATTGGCGTGATGAGGGTATTTTGTCTGAGGAGGAATTCAGCTTTATAAAAGTGGACTATCCTGTGATACCAACCTTCTACTATTTACCCAAGGTCCATAAAAATAAGGAGAAATCTCCAGGTCGGCCAATAGTATCATCCAAGGGGAGCCTCCTGGAGAAGGCATCAATATATGTGGACTCTTTTCTTTCACCATTAGTGAGAGATCTCAGCTCATTCCTGCAGGATACTACTGATTTTATTCGTCTAACACAGGACATTCAATGGGAGGCAGACTTCATCATGATTACCATGGACATAACAAGTCTATATACCTGCATTAATCATGAAAAAGGACTAATGGCTTTGGAGGACTCTCTAAAGAAAAGATCATTGAACTATGTGGAACATAATCAAATGCTCTAACAAATGGCTTCCTTCTGTCTAAAATATAACATCTTTTTATTTGCAGGGGAACTGTACTGGCAGAAACAAGGGACGGCGATGGGCACGTGCTTCGCCCCCAGCTACGCGAATCTTTTCGCAGGCTGGTGGGAGAAGCATGTGGCCTGGGCCGAACATAACGAGCAATGGGTGGAAAAGATTGTACTATGGACTAGGTACATAGACGACCTTTTTATTATATGGCGAGGCACCCAGGGTGAGGCAGAATAGTACATCACAGACCTCTATGTGAATGAATTGAATTTGAACTTTACTTATGAAATGAGTACAGTGAAGGTACCTTTTTTAGATCTAATGGTATTCATTGACAATAATAGGCGTTGTACAAAATTGTTCAGAAAACCCACAGCTGGTAATATGGTTTTGCACGCAGCAAGTCAGCATCCAAGGTGTTTGATTAACAGCATACCCTATGGTGAGCTATTAAGATCTAAGCGGAATTGCACTTTGGAATCAGATTTTGCACAAACAGAGAATGAAACTCTACACAGATTCAGGGAAAGGGGCTACACCAATGCATTGCTAAAGAGTGCCAGTGAAAAAGCCAAAACTAAGAACAGGCAGGATCTCCTTTCATATAGGGGAGGGAGAACATCCAAATGGAAGGAGGACACAACAAAAGACAGTACCAGACTAATCTTAAGTTTCTCGGCAGAGTCCAAGCAGGTGCGAGAAGTAATCGAGAAGAACTGGGGTATACTGCAAGCAGATATGATTCTGCAAAAAGAACTACGAGATAAGCCTCAGATAACCTATAGGAGAAGCATGTCTCTTAAAGACGTCTTGGTACACAGTCACTTCCAGAACAAGAGAATTAAAGATATTGGTATTGTAGGAATCTTTCCCTGCACTAATTGCAAGGCGTGCAGAGGCAGCACCAAGGTTAAGGAATATGAAATACCAGGGAAGAATGTGAGTAAGAGAATTTCCAAGTTGCTTAATTGCAACTCAGACTTTTTAATTTTTTGCCTGGTATGTCCTTGCAACAAGAAATATATTGGAAGTACGGTGCATCAGGCTAGGAAAAGGGTCTTAGAGCACATAAGAGCCATAAACAACCGAGATAACACCTATCCGGTTGCGATACATTTCGCAGAAATACATGAAAGTAAAGGAGATAAATTGAGGTACTTTTGTATCGACCAGGTACAGCATAAAGAGAGGGGAGGGGACAGAGTGAGAGCACTCAGACAAATGGAATCCAGATACATAGTGGATCTCCAAACCAAGATTCCTATGGGGCTGAATACGGAGGAAGAGTTGTGGATACATGTGGGGCACTGAACAACCAGAATTTTAACAACAAGAGTAGAGAGGAAGAGCAAGATCCCACAGGAGGGAAGAAGCCACCAATTGGTGACAGCAAGGATGATAATGAATTTAGAATTAGAGTCCATATATTAGGGTAGCCAATCTCCGCATATAAGTCCCAGTGCTTTAAGAAATGAATAGTTCTGGTATTAGGGAATCATTTGATACATGTTTTTATCACATAGGAAGTTAGATTTGTTTTTGAGCACTTTATATTCATTTAAGGGTTCATAGTGATCCTTGAAGGTTTCACTGCGAGACTTTGCACTTTATCACATCACTAAAATCACCTTATGATTCATGAACTATAGGGAACTTTTTTCTGATTATGTATAAACTGTGGATGTTGACATTTGAAGATAAGGAATTATAATTAGAAACCTAAGGCCCATTCAGGGCAAAATAAGTTGGGTGGTGGGCAACATCATGAGGTTGGAGAATAAGAGACCTTACATACTCCAGAAACTTACATGTAATAACATGTATTTAATAATCGGTCTATCGGTCACGAGCAAGATGTTTTTTTTTTTTTTAGAGTTTTATATAGCGCGAACTAGACCCGAACATATCGGGTATCAGAGCGCTTTACATAGCACCAGTTTCATTACAGAAGAACACATTCATATTTTTGTTAGGCACGGGGAGATTAAGTGATTTGCCCAGAATCACAGGATGTTGAGCGTGGTTGCCGAGACACGAACCCGGTTCCCCAACTTCGAAGTCGAATGCTCTAGCCGTAAGGCTACATCCTCCCCTAATGTTATTGAAATATGATTTACTGATATGCAAGATTATTTGTAAAATGGCCGCTTCATAGGCACGTTGGTTTTCCTATAACTGGGAAATTGGTCCTATGTTTATATTTAGCCTTTTTTTAAATTGAATGCCCATACAGGGCATAATAAGTTGGGTTGATGGGCCAAATTACGATGTGTTTTAAAGAAAAGTCAAAATGTATCATCGAAGGATATGATTAATTGTAAATGGCGAGATAAAATGCCAACATTTAATGATGATACCGATGCACAAGACCACTGCAAAATGGCCGCCATATATGTTCATTTGTTTTCCTGATTTGAGTAATGAGTCCTATGTTCATGTCTAACTTTTTGAACCTGTTGCACATCACGGGGGTATTTATTTGACAAAATCGAAATGTGGCGCTGACATTGAAAAAGGCCAGGGAGCCGAAGCGCGTTTGTCAGCCAGGGTGGCGCGCTGTCAATATACAATAAAATATCAATTTTAATTGAGCCCCGAGTACCCAGCGATTCTGTGGGGATGATGTGGTTTCGCGAGTCCGTCATCGCGTGCTGGAAGCACCCGCTGTGCCTGTGAGCGGTAGCCGTGACGGAAGCTGGAGAAGGAAATATATATATATATATATATATATCGTCAACTGCTTTTCCGTCACAGTCGCCGCTCTCAACACAGCGGGTGCCTCAGCTCGCGAGGACGGACTCACGTAAACACTGCCACTTGGTAAGAAGAGACGCTGAGCACTCCAGGCTTAGCTATTTTGAATAATTATTTTATTTGTCTTGCAACCATCGATAAAAAGAAACTGACAAATGCGTTTTGGCCTCCAGGCATTTGTCAATGTCAGTGGACCTACGTGAACAATCACCTTATAAACAAAAACTTAATTAATTGGGCAGTTCGATCGGTCAAAAACATCAAGAAGGGACTTAATTCTCAAGAGCCCCTGATTTGATTGCAAACATGGTGGCCATTTTGCAACATCCAAATGAGTTTTTTAGCCAGTAGGTTGTTATAGTTGAGACCAAAGCTTCCATAGGAAAAGCGTTTTTTTTGCCAATAACTTTGACGCCGCTTGATGTATCTTCGTGAAATTTAAAAAAAACTTCCCCTTTTTTTTTGGTTCAGCTGCTGTGTTGAAAGTTTCAAGGTGATCTGTCAAGCAGGGGCCGAGAAAAAAGGGGGCCCAGAAACGCGTTTTCCCCATGTTATATGGATTTTTCATTTTTTGGACACGATGCTGAACGGAATTACACCAAATGTGGCAGAAAGCTAGATGATGGTCCAGAAAGTGTGCTTTTTGTGATTTGGTGTAAATCAGTTCAGTAGTTTCAGAGATATTTCAGTTTAAAAAATATAGTTATCTGGGGACGCGAGTCCTTGCAGAGGACTCGCGGATCCTTCTGAAATTTGATTGCCTGCCAAGACTTCAACCAGGAAGTGCTGGCAGCCATCTTGGGACTTGGCTTTAAGCCGAGCACCACAAAAAAAGTAAAAAATTAAGAAAAGGGGTAGGGTAGGAATACCCTGACCCCCAGATATGGTGGTATTTTTTTATTTATTTTTGCTGTGAATTCGCCGGTGGACCCGCGGATCCATGGCAAAATTTTAACAAAAAGAAGTGCGGGCTTCCGCATGTCTTTTTCATGAAGCCTCTGGGTGGGCCAAATCCCAGGGGCAGTGCTTATTAATTATGCGGGGGATCCCACGGGGCACCCCGAGCCCCGGGGACCATCACCTCCCCAGAGCAACAAGAAAATGATGTGGGGGGCTTGCATGGCCCCCCCGCAGCTCCGGGGCTACTTGTAAAATTAGTACAGGGAGGCCAGTATCGCCTCCTCCGCAGCCCCAGGGACCACCACCTCCCCAGGGCATTCATTACAATTTATGCAGGGGTTGCCCTGGGGACCGCCACCTCGCCAGGGCAAATGTATTAAAGCGGGGGGCCCGCGAGGCCCAACCCCCCCACAGCCCTGGGGACTCTCACATCCCTGGGGCTATATATGACATAAATTCAGGTGGTCCACACGGCTTCCCTGCAGCCCCGGGGACCGCCACCTCCCCGGGGCTAAACATAAAATTAATGCAGGGGGGCACACACCCGCCTGCAGCCCCAGGGACCGCCACCTTACAGAGGCAAATGTAATCAATTAAAGTGGTGGGCCATGTGGCCCCCTGCAACCCCAGTGACCACCGCCTCCCCGAGGGTGTGACCTGCAATGGAGGGAGGCTGAGCGGCCCCCCTCAAAGAGCCATAGATGGCCCTGGAGACTGCCACCCTATGTGAGCGGCTGTACGGGTGAGTGACTGGTTGAATGAGTGGCTGTATGGGTGAGTGAATGATTGTTTGAGTGGCTGTATGAGTGAGTGTGTGAGTGCCTCTGTGGAAGAGTGAGTTGGTATGTGAGTACTGGTATGGGTCTGTGAATGGATATGTGGGTGGTTGTATGGGTGTGTGAGTGGGCATACAAGAGGTTGTATGGGGTGTGAGTGGGTGTGTGAGTGGTTCTGTGGATGATGTAATGTATGCTATAGACTTATTCTACTACTGGGATATTATTTCACACAAAAAAAAAAAAACATCATTTGCAACACCAATAGCTCTAAGTTGTACTAATGCAAGACCTGTTGCATTGCAAATGCTTGTTTAATATTCAATTAGTGATTGTATCTTATGTATCAGTTTCGTCATAGGAGCCACACCATTTGCGCTCCTCCTGTCTCAGTGAAAGTTATCAACATTGCAGAGTATCAGAGTACCATTTATTAGAATGTTTATAAGATAAGATGTTGTGATCAGTAGCCGGAACTTCCTGGTCAAATATAGTGGTCAGAATGGTTTTGAAATGCAATAAGTCTTTGGAAACAATATAGTCTAGGAAAGGAATGTATTTAAGAACTAGGGGCCTCATTTACAATATTTTGACGCACGGCAGTGCAGCAAGCCTTCCTGCTGTGCTGCTGTGTGTCAAAATAAAAGGGCAGGAATGTGCTGTATCTACAAGATAAGCGGCATTACTGTCCTTCTCCCCTGCACCGGCGGACAAACAGCAACTGTGCGCCAGCGCAGAAATCCTAGTGTCATTTTGCAAGGGTGCCGGCGCTGAGGGGATGCAGTTTTCCTCTTTCTATATGAGTTGCAGAATGCAGCACTAATAGAAAGAGGAAAAACAAGGAGAAATGAAAGTATTTCTCCTCGTTGCACCTCCTTGCGCCTCCCCTGGGAAGGCACAGGATTCTGACGCATTTCCAGGTATACAAAATGTTGTGAATCTGGAAATGCGTCAAGTTCCATTGATGTTGCGTGAGAACACCCACAGCAAAAACCATGGAATGCCCCTTTCACACAGAAATATGAATAAAATGGAAAAATATTTACAAGACCAGGAAAAGTCACGCAGGGTGACATTACATGTCCTTGTAAATATGGGGAAGCCCATTTCGCTGCTGGTGCGTCAATAAAAGTGACGCACCGGGGGCGCAATGGGTTTGTAAATAAGCCCCTAGGGGTGTGCTAGTTCATCTGAATACTGTTAGCGTAATTACCTGAAAATCACAAAAAACTACTGGTATTCATGCAAAACAAATGGCATGAAGGCACTTTTCCTTAAAAAAAACCACATAGCACAAAACAACTTAAAGCGTGACTCATGCCTGCAGCCATTTTGATCAAAAAGTGGAACTAGCCTGCGCCTTCCTAGCTGTGTTCCTTAGCCCATGCAAGCCCATCAAGGATACTTGTGCTTCTAAACTTAAAAAAAAAATGTTGCACTAGGGTTTTAGCAGGGTGATTCGGTAGTTTTTGCATTTTAGTCTCTAAACACTTTAAAGCATTGTGTTGGCCGCTTCCATTGATTGTGGGTCGAGTAGATTCATTTTGATAACACCAGCTAGTGAGCTGTTGTATATTATCTGCCCAAATTAAAAAAAGGGTGTGATAGGAGTGAAGCATCCAGTTGTGACTCGCATCTTGCAAACAGCTGCAGATAGAGAAAAGTCACCGAAGGACACCAGGTGCCAGGGAGGGAGAGGCTGGTGGAATAATCGCATCAGGCACCCACTGCTGCAAGGGGAGGTGGTGAAAAAAGATTAAGTGGAACTGACAGCAATCACTGGTAAACATCAACAATGGGGGATGGCTCCTAGAGCATAATGGCATCATGGTCCATATCAGACAACCTGGAAGTGAGATAAAGGGTCACTAACACCACTTTTCCTTAAAAAAGGAAGTGGAGCATTTGGGAACGACATCAGAGACTGAAGCGAATAGAACATAAACACTAATGAGGGGCAGCCTGATGCAGCAATATGGAAGCCATAACACCATTACTTAGTGGAGGGGACATCAAAGACAAAAGGTCCTTTTGTCTTGATGTGTCGGATGACCTCATTGTCCGGTACACACCTTTTCTGTTTTTAGTTTAAAAGTGAGTTTATTGAAAACATAATAAAGCATAAGAATATGGAACAATATAGTACAAATAATTGTGCAAAGAATAACACATAACTAAACAATTTGTTCTGTGAAAAGAAAAACTTATAAACTGACTGAAATAAGAAGAGTTTGGATGTACAAGCAGAAGAGGAACAAGTGTATTTCATATAAATATACAAATATAGCTTTATTAGCAAGCATCCTACTTAATTGTATTGAATGAAAATAAAAGGAATGTCAGGGAGGTTGAGGGACGTCTTTTTGGGCAGGTGTACGTGCAAAGGAACATTGTGCAGTCATCTAAGAACATGAGACCACAAGCTCTGACGTTTCAAGGCTAAAGACAAGGGAGAAATGTAACTTGTGTCCAATCTATGATAATAGCAAACCACATACCACCATGCCTGAAAAGCTAATTTAGAAAAGTCTTTCCAATTCCTGGTTATCTGTTGAAAAGCAGCTGCCAACAGTAAAACCAAAATACGTGTATTAAGTGAGAGTGAGTGCCAAGCTTCAGATAGACTGCCTAGAAAAACGTTAGAGAGAGAAAAGGGAACTGTAGTGTGAAAAATTAAGTTAACCTGAACCCAAATCTGTTTCCAGAAACGAAACACCGATGGGCAGGTAAAAAGTAGATGTTTTAAATCTGCCTGTGCCGACGAGCATGACTAGCATGTGTCAGAAGTAGCCAGATTCATTTTGTGCAAAAGTGCAGGGGTCAGTAAGAGTCTATTATATATTTTAAAAAAGGGATTGCGTGGTGTTTGCCGCTCTAGAGGATTTCCTGATTTTGGTCCAAATGTTTGTCCAGAGAGGGCTTTACCAATTAACGTCCAAATCGGATTCCCAAGACAATTCTACCTTAGTTTTGTGTCTATTAGATTCTGAAGAGAGTAAATAGGAGTAGATGATAGATGCTCTGGGAGAAGTATGCAACAGAATGGACCAGTGGTTAGAAGGGGAGGATGTTGAAGAAAGAGAAAGTTGACATTATTCGTAAGTACTACAAAGGGCGATTATGTAATATTCTATATTTGTTCTCAAACAAAGAGGGAAGATTAAATAGAAGAAAAACTTGAGAAAAGGATAAAGTATTAAAAAGTTGGCATACCCAAATTAAGCCCTTGTTTCTCCAGGACTTCCAATAAATGGGTTTATTGTCAACTAAGATAGCCTTATTATGCCAAATGGTAGAACTAAGAAAGGTAACAATGTCTATGGAAGTATTATGAAGAATGGAGTCTAGTAATTTAGAGGAATATTTACCAATAGGAGTAGAGAGATATTGTGGCTTGCGAGTGAAGGATAAATATTCTTGAAAAGAGAAGGGGAGGAGGAAAGTCTTTTCCACTTCAACCCATAGTGGGCATACCGATGATGAAGCGGAGAATCATCTAGAAGTTTGACACAATAAAAATGCCTTATGATATTTAGGAAAATCCGGGAATTTTACCCCACCTTCTGATTTTGGACGAGTCAACTTAAGTAAGGACATGCAGGAATTTTTATGATTCCAGAGGAACGAAATGAAGATAGAATTAATCTTCCAAAAGTATTTAAGGGGTATGGACAGCGGGAGATTAGATACGGTAAACAGTATAACAGGGCTCAACATCCTCTTAATGGGAATATATCTCTTCACAACGAATGCGCTACGTTACCACGACCGCGTTGTTACAATGGGAACCATTACATCGCAAGTTGTTACAACCACTTGCTGTAGGGGGCGCGCTGGACTTAGGAATTTACTATTCCTACTCCAGTTTGTGCAACAGCAGGGACGGTGTTGGATTCTAAATCCAACACTTTCTGCCCCCAACAGCAAGCCGCTGTAACGACTTGCGATGTAATGGTTTGCGTTGTAACAACGCGGTCGTTGTAACGACCGCGTTGTAATGGAATGCGTTGTAGCGCATTCGTTGTAAACGATGTCACCCCATCATGGTGTCCAAACGACCCCACCAGGAAAGATGCAGAGGATGCCATCTACTAGTCAGAGTAGTTAATTTATGTATGCATTTTTCTAAGTTTAAAGAAACTGAAGCAGAAATAGAAGGGATAAACCACAAAACTAGATATTTGATGTGCTGAGGATTCCATACAAAATTGGACATAGCAAAATCCTCTTTAAAGGTAAATTTAGTCAGGGGTAGTATTTCACATTTCTCATTAATCAATTTGTAGCCAGAGGCCCTACTATATGAGGCAACTTCTTGCAAAAAAGCCGGCAGTGGTGAAAGGGGTTGGGAAAGGAATATTAAAACCTCATTAGCAAAAGCTGCAAATTTGATTTGCAAACCAGTGAAGGGAAATCCAAGAATATCTTGATTCTGTCGCAACCTCGATGGAAAGGGCTCTAGTGCTAAATTAAAAAGAAAAGGGGAAAGAGGACAGCCTTGACGAACACCTCTGCCTCAAGTGAAATAAGAAGAGGTAAGGCCATTAGCACAGATAGCCGCTCTTGGGGCAGTTTACAAGAGAGAGATGAGGGAGATAATCTTTGGACCAAAGCCAAACCAACGGAGAGTATGAAAGAGAAAGGGCCAATAAACCCAATCAAATACTTTCTCTGCATCTAAAACAATTGTCACAATAGAATCAGATTTAAGAGAAGATTTATGAAGAATATCAGAAAATAAATTAGCATTATCGGAGATATAGCATCCTTTGACAAATCCAGATTGCTCTTTACCAAGCAAGTCGGGAAGATAGGAGTCAAGACGCAAGGCTAAAGCTTTGGAAAATATTTTATAGTCCACATTGACTAGCGAAATAGATCTGTAATGTTTGCAAAAGTGAGGATCTTTACCTTCTTTAGGGATAAGGCAAATTAAAGCATTCAAAAAGGTACCAGAGGAAGTACAGGAGAGTGAGAAAGAGGTTATGAGATCTTGCAATTTGGGAAGAACTAACTTGGCAAAATGTGAATAAATTCAACAGTAAATCCATCAGGACCAGGGGCCTTGTCTTTTTTGAGTGTGTTCAATGCAGTGTGTAATTCAGTTTGTGATACATCAGTTTCCAATAATGAAAGGTCAATGCACTTATCTACATGTCTGTGAATAGTTGAAAGATATTGAAGAAATATTTGAATCATAACTCATGTTATCAGGGGAAAGACTCATATTACTGAACAAATTCATCCAAAATTTCAGAGTCTTTATATTTTGGTGTCTGAGTTGCATCAATATTCTATTCAATATTAAATTTATTGTTCTTGACCTTAAGGTAATTTGCTAATAATTTGCCCGACTTATTCTGACCCCCATAAAACTTTGCACTAGATTTTAGCAAGAATAATGAGGCATTATCTGTAGATTCTTTGTTAAATTGGAGTTCAGTGCGAATAAGTTCTGATAAACATTCTTTTGATTTAGATGTATAAAAGGAATGTTCCAGTTTCTTTATCTGTGCCAGAAGATCCATGGTATGAATACGCAATGCTTTCTGTTTTTTAGAGACATATGTGATAATAAAATCACGTGCTTTTGCTTTGAAAGAATCCCAAATAACATGAAAAGGCATGTTTTCTGTTTGATTAAGGTGAAAATTTTCATGAAAAAACAACTCAAAAGAGGAGGTTAAATTGGGCTCTTAAAGGAGAGAGTTATTAAAACGCCATCTGCAAGAAGTGCGAGTGTAAAAAGGAAGGTCCAATTGAAGGGAGATAGGGGCTTGATCATATATTAGGATTGATCCAATATCTGCAGAACATAGAGACTGTGAAACATTGTGTGATACAAAAAAGTAGTCAATTCAAGATTGGGTCTGATGCACAGGGGAGAAGTAAGTGTATTCTCTCAGGGTAGGGTTGCAAAGTCACCAGGCATCTATTAATTTCCGTTGATTAATAGTATGGACAAAAGGTTTGTGAACTTTATTTGGTATAAAGGTAACTGTAGAGTTACGGTCAATAAAGGGATCTGGTTACAATCACCAGCCAGAATAAAATTCTCATCAGGGTACTTTACAAGAATTTGACTCCGGCCAGACCAAAAATGGGAGTCATTGACAGTAGGAGCATAGATATTTGACAAAGAGACTGGAACCTTCCCAATCAATAAATTAGTATAAAGCCGTCTACCTGCATCATTAGATTCCTGGTAAATCAGCTTGGCACACAATGATTTATGGCATAAAGTAATAACCCCGTTCCTTTTACCATCCCCTGGGGAAAAAATACTTCACCCACCCATCCCCTCTTCAATTTTAGGGATTCCTGTTCTGTAAGGTGTGACTCTTGAATTAAGGCTCTATTGGCACCCAGGTTAGACAAATGGGATAAGACACGTTGTCTTTTGATAGGGGAATTTAAACCTTTTACATTCCAAGAAAGGATTTTTAAAGACATAAACAAATTTCAAGAGATGAAAAATTCTGCATTTCATACCAAACAAAGAAAATAAGCAATGTAGACCGTGTAGTGACATGTATATACCAAATAACTGTAAAGCATAGATCATAGAGAATAAAGAGCAGAAAAGAATGAGAGAAGAAGAAGAAGCAATAATGCAATAAGAGAAAGAAATAATAAAGGTGAAGAATAAATCATAAAGAGAGTGAGAGGACAGAAATAACAGAAAGAGGGACGAGCAAAACATACCTATAAAAAGTAGTATTCCAAGAAGGGGTGGGGGGAGGGGATGAGTCCACATGGAACAGATGGTACGCCGAGAGTCCACGGGGAGAGCACGAGAGGAGCACATCACATACTACATAAAAGACGGGGAAGACCACAAACGCGAATGAGATACCTGCAAGAAAAGTAAATAAATATTAATGTTCAATATTAATAATAGCAATATTGAAAGAGAAGAAGACTCCTGAATGCTCATCATGGAGCACAAGAGAGTAGATCAAAATATAACCAACATATTGTGTAAACAACTTAGCTCTAAGCCAAAGATTCTCAATAAACAGGGATATATAAAGGAACACCACTTAGGAAACAGATGGTCCTGATGTGTCCATATTTTCTATCTTGCAGGCATTAATGAAGCTCTTCAGTTTAACAGGATCATCATATGTAGTAGTCTTGTTTTTATATGTAACTTTATGTAACTTTAAACTGGCACGGGTGAAATAAGCCAAGGAGGAGACAGCTGTTGACTAATGACCTAACCTATGGGCACGTTGAATATTAAGATGAGTATCCTCTGGCATGTTCAAAAGCTTGGGAAGGAAGGACACCTTTTCTGTTTTTAATCTTGCCTCTTGTTCTCTTTTTAACCTTAGATTAAGAGCATTGCTCCCAGGGCACAGGAAGCAATCTTAAGGTATGCTTTTAATTATGATTATTGGTATCTAAAGAAGAGACTCTATCAACTAGTAAGAATGGCGTGGGTGCACTCATTTTGTTTACCCATATTTGTACAGGTCATTAGAAGAAATTGTTTTCGTTGTTGGTTGTGTAATTTACTCAATATTAACAGATGCTATCTATCTATCTATCTATCTATCTATCTATCTATCTATCTGCTTGCCTGCCTGCCTGTCTATCTATCTGCTCTATATCAACCCGGGGGTGTTCTTGGGATTTAACAGTGGGTTCTGCAGCATGGCCTTGGGTCATTTCTAGCACACACGCTCAAAGTATTGGGGAAGCCCCCAGTCACTTAATGTTTTAGCAAGGTTGCAGCTGGAGGGCGGGGGCTGAAGTCTGCAACCATGCTCTTTATGACGGGTTCCTAAAGCTAATTAAGACTAAAAAGATGTGTAAATGGCTAGCATTTGACCCATAAATTGCGCTTTTTGGAGGGGGCAGGTTATCAGGGTTCATAAGAAAAGAGCTAGGCAGACAATCCAAGGTCAGCAGAGGAGATGCAACAAGCTGCGGGTAAAAAATTGTGAAAGCAAGTCAAAGTGAATTAATTCATAGCCCATGAGGATTTGGCAGTTCAATATAACACAGTTCAAAGGAGTGAAGCCAGTGCAGTTTCTCCCCGGGCATTTAGAGCCAGTGGCACTGAGCATTACAGGGACAGGTAAGAGGTGGTTTAGACATCCATGGCTGGATCTTAGGGAGGTTTAGGGCTGGTTACGTGAAGGGTTTGGTCTTTGTCGCCTGAACCTTGACTTTTGTGGGCAGCCCATTGATGAAAGCTCTTTCCACCTAGCCTCCCTTCAGCGTAGGTACGGGAATTTGTGTTTACTCTATAGGGACTGCTATTGGTGGAAAAGGTCTAGAAGTGAAAGTTTCCCACAGTAGGACAGGCTGAGGTTAAAAGCGGAAGGGAAGAGTCAATATTTGGAGTGGGGTTGGATAGCCACAGTGCAGGCCTATCCAGCCCAGGGGGTGATCCTGGGGTTTGTACAGGAGGAGGTGTTGGTCAGGTATTTCATAGCTTGAGATGTAAAAAAGATAAAAGAAATGTGGGTAGGGTGAAAAGGTTAAGGATGAGGGAAGAGTGGGCAGTTTGAAAGGGCGCACACTCTGATAAAAGAATGAGGATGATTGCTTGACGATATAATTTTGGTTGTTGAGTGAGGTTTTTGTCTTCGGGGAGGTTTAAAACTGGGACATCAGGATTATGCTGCATTAGTGAGACAGGGGTTTTACTCATTATTGTAATGCAGTACTCTGGTTACCTTGCAGGCCTGTCTTGTAACAGTGGCCTTTTGCACTATATATGTGTGTTTGTAGTCTTCTCGTCCGATGTCTATTAAGTAGTGATCCAGAGATTAAGAATAGAGACAAAAAGAGAAAGATAGATAGATATGATGGAGTTGGTGTGGGGAATGCCAGGTGAAGGAGGATAAGTGTGGGAAAGGGAGACATTAGGGCCAGAGCAAAGTGCGAGAGTAGTGGGGATGGTGGACAAGGAGGACGAGGGAGGGGTTGAAGCAAGAGCCCTGGGAGAGAAACCAGGATGAACAGGGAGGGGTGGAGCAATGCAGCTGCCTGCCGCACATGCAGGGTGCCCTCCTAAGAGGGCAGCCCCTTAGTGCAGCATTCGGCACTAGCACCCGCGCTGCACACTCTGGGGACCCCGGGGGAGCCCCCACTTCCGCCGCTCGCCAGCTATTTCCTGCCACCTAAATTTGCGTATCACTTGAGAGAATGCGAGCAGAGTGTAGTGTTAGAGCATGCATACATTTATTCACCCTTAGCAATCATTTTAGCTGCCTGGCACACATCAGCTAAACATAAAGACAATACACAATGTTAACATTATTTTGAATCGGGCTGCACAGAGCGATCACTCTTGGGGGCATATTATCAAGAACGGCGTTAAAATTATCGCCGCTTTAGCGGCAGAAAACTGCCGCTAAAGCGGCGATAATGGGCTTGATAATATGCCCTTGAGAATTCCAATAGAAGCCCATGTTGACACCAGAACATGATTTAGCAGAAGTGGTAACATTGCTACTGCATAGGGAACCCATATATTTAATGATCAACTCTCAAAACCGCTGTATTAGGAGGCATTCCCATACAGTATGATAGAAGGTGCCAATATGTCCGCAGCCACGCCTGCAACACTCATCAGTTGCTCTACCCATTATGAATATAGTGTGTTGTGTATAGAAAGAGCGATGTAGTATTTTAGCTGAACTAGGCGGAACTCCGCCTGTATGGCCACCTCTCTTAGGGATGCTAGGGCCTCCATCCATTCATCATCTTCCAGGCCCTCTAAATCCTGAGCCCAACGTTCCCTTAAACAACAGAGCATCAGGGACATTGTTGGTCAATGTTTTATACGTCAGGGACGTGGCTTTGCGAGATATATATATATTCATCTAGCAGTCTGCCTTCTAGGGATGAAGCCTCAGGGAGCTCCGTCCCCCTTGGCAATGCTGCTCTGAGTGCATGTTGTATTTGCAGGTAGCAAACTGTTATTGTTGTGCTGGTGGTTAAAGAGATGCAAAGCACAGAGCTAATGGAAGACACCTCTAATGAACTATATTTTTGTTTAAGGGGTGTCTAGCTTTCAGTGCTCAAGGAGTCGAGAGGTTGATAGACATCACACTGTATGTATGTGAAGTTTCTAGAGCACGTGGCTACCTCGGTGGAGGTGTCCCGGCGCTAGCGGACACTCACGTGTGGGGCGGGACGGGCAGAGGTTATAGCCTAAAAAGCCAGGTCTTAAAGACTTTCCGGAATTCTATTTCTCATTCTAGTAGACGCAGATGGAGAGGGAGGGAATTCCAAAGTTTAGCCGACTGCACCATAAAAGATCTGCCGCCCAATCTCTCTTTGCGATAGTGTGGGATTGTCAAGAGTCGCAGTTTGTTGGATATTAAGACCCGATTTGGTTGGTACAGCTGTAGCCTTTCCTGGAGGTACACTGGCCCCAGGTTTCTGGTGGCCCTAAAGACCAGGGTCAGAGCTTTGAACTCGATCCTTCTAGTAATGGCAAGCCAGTGAAGTTGCTTCAAATGTGGCGACATATGGTGGTGCATTGGCACCCTCCTGATTAGTCTTGCTGCAGCATTTTGGATAAGTTGAAGCCTGGGCAGCAGATAGGAAGGTAGCCCCAGATAAAGGCTGTTTGCGTAGTCCAGTGAGGACGTGACTAACGCATGGACTGCCGTTTTCCTATGAGCTTCAGGCAGAAAGCGCATGAATTTCCTAATGGCCCTCATCTTCCAAAAACAGGTAGACGAGATATGACGTCTCTGGGCGGAGAAGGAAAGCTCTTTGTCCAGCTTAATTCCAAGATTCCTGGCAGCCTCTGAGGGTGGAGGAGGAGCATTCAGTTCTGATGGCCACCACAGACTGGGCTGAGGTGGGGGCGCCCGGCTGAAAAACAAGACCTCCGTTTTCTCAGTGTTCAATTTCAGACAGTTCTTATGCATCCAGCCTAAGATGTCTTTTAGGCATCCCTTAAAACTGTGAAACGCCTCAACTGAGTGGTCTTTAAAGGCAAACACAAATTGTGTGTCGTCAGCATAGGACAACACTTTCACACCCCAGGCTGGACCCAGTTACACAAATATTGTGTCAGGTGTGTGTTCTGATGTGTAGGTGGGTGTTGGAAATTTGCACTTTCTGCAGGATCACCCCAGACTTTTGCCTTCATTACCCTATATTCGAAGAGCATGTTATTGATGGCATTCAGACTGTTTGCACTTCACCCCTGCTAACCAGTGGGAAATTGCTTGTCATTCCCCTTGTAAACCTGGTAAAAATGGCATACACCTGATTAGTATAGTTAATTTAATTATAAGTCCCTACTATATGGTGCCACATGTACCCAGGACCTGTAATTTAGATACTACTAGTGGGCTACAATACTCATTCTGCCGCCCACTAAAGTAGCTCTGTAAGGCATGTTTCAGGCCTGCCATTGAAGCCTGTAGTGAAGTTTTAAACTGCCATTTCGACCTGGCAAGATAAATCTCTTGTAACCACAAAACGAGGAAATGGAGGGAGTGACAGGCGGCCGAAGGCTATCACCTGTCTCTTCACAACATTTGTAAGGAAACATAAGTTTTTTTTTAAACTGCCCTCACCCACTAGGTAGTGGCATGCTTCATCATAGGGCTGCTGCAACGTCCCTGTGCTCAGCAATGCCTGGGATGGAGCAAAGGGAGGGGAAGACAAAACAAACATAAATGTGTTGGGATCAGTGCAGTAAACAAAAGACAGTGTAGTGCAAAGTCAATAAAACTAACTCAGAGATACCTTATATCAAATATTATTCCTATGTTCCCTGGTTAGGATTAAAAATGTAAATAGGCGGAGAAGGTTTAGGAGATAAATCTCTTGCCAGGCCTACATCTTCATTTTTGATCCCTATAAGTCATGCCTAGGGCAGGCCGCAAAATGCTCATAGGTCAGGGTGCATGGTATTTAAAAAGTAGGACATGTCTGTTTAATATTTTACCTATCCTGGCAGTGAAAACACCCAAAGTTGTTTTTCACTGTGGCAAGGCTGACCCCAATAACTAACTCTGATTCACCTTATTGCCCTTATTAAGTGCTAACTTCATTTTAGGAACACCTAGGGAAAATACTTCTTCCACTCATTTTAATCGTAATTTAAAATCTTCTTTAATGGTAAAGTCAGATTTGAAATTACTATTTCGTAAATGCCACCTTTAGAAAGTTGGCATTTTTCACATTTACCTTTCTGCCAGTGCCTAAGGTCTCCAGACTGTTGATGTCTCCCACAAAGGTAAATGTGTATTGGAACCGAGAGTGGACAGATTACCTGGGTGTAGAGTGGAGTGGATCTTCCTGACAGGATGGCTGGGAATAAGTTGCTCGCCCTGCCCTGATTGTACTTCAAAGAGTAGCCTGGGGGCTGTGCCCAGCCCATCCTGACTGCAGAAGAAGACTACCCTGTTACGGGCAGATGCAGCTCCCACCTGGGCCTACCTGCCCTTAGTTTCCCTAGCCAAGCTATGGCCAAACCCAGGAGAAAGGGAAGAACTGACCAGACCAGTTTACGTCAGACAAAGAGGGTGTACCTACCCAAAGTCTGGCACTGGGCATGAAAGTGGCACTCCCAAAGCTGACATAAAAACACTCCTGGACCTGTGAAGATTGAGAGGAAGGGCTGTCCTTCTGTCTGAAGCATCAAGGAAACCTGGACCTTGTTGTCTTGAACCTAGGGCCTCAGACGTGACTCCAAGAGTCAATTGGCGAATCTCCTGTTTGAGCTACAAGGACACAATAAGTTTTCAGATGCCTTTCCTGCTTTCCATCTAACTAAACCCAACTGAACCTGACCTGGTCCCCACTGTTGACCTCTGTGGGAATGGGCCCTGACCTCTAAGGGCTTTTCCTGAAGGTCTGGGACCCTTCGCTGCAGTTAGATTGTTCTTCTCCCTCATAACTGAAGGTTTCACTGGACCCGATGCTGAGCAACACAGAACCCACAGAGCCGCGTCGCGCAGCTTCCGACTGGAAGCCTCACCGGAACCAGTGCTGCTCAACACAGAGTGATGCCAAGCACCCCAGAGCTGCACTATGTGACATCTCACAGAAGGCTCCACCGGATCCAGCCCCACGGAGAAATGCAGCTCCTGAATGAAAGCATCTCTGGACCCAACACAGCGTAACGCAGGATGACGCAGAGTCCCGCACAACCACGCCAGATCTTTTTCGCATCAAAATCAGAAGACAAAACTTCAGGTGCAACAAATCTGGTCCTGTATCTGGTGCATGCTCCACCACAGTCAGCCTGAACTTGTGACTTTGGCCCGGCCCAGTGCAACGAGATACATGCAGTTAGGGCATGACGCCTTTGGCAGTATTTTTACCTAAATCCTTAAAAAATCATAACTCCAGTTCTACTGATTGGATCTTTGTCGATTTGGTGTCATTATATTTATGAAAGTTCACTCTTGAATTTCTAAATAGATTTGGGAATTTTCTTGTGTTGTGTTTTCACTTTATTACTGTTTGATACTTTACACATTGCCTCTAAGTTAAACCTAACTGCTTTTGTCTCACTCTACCAGAGGGTTAAACGCAGGTTTATTGTGGTACTTTTGTGGTTCACCACTTGAACCAATAATTTAATTTCTTACAGTGGGTGAAGATAGTAGTTGTAGGGCAGTGTTTCCCAAACTGTGGTCCGCGGACCCCCAGGGGTCCGTGACACATTCCCAGGGGGTCCCCAGGAGGCAGTTTTAAAAGCACTGCAAAGTTCCTTGTCTAATTAGCAGTTTTCGAGCAACAATAAAAGTGTCAAAATAACGCCAGTGATTAATGCACCTGCTGGAAAGATGAGAGTTTTGTCCAGTTGCAGCTTTGAGTAATCTAACGTAGCACAGAGGGTTAATATGCCTACTGCAAAGAACGTGTACCATGCATTTTAAAAAACAGTGTTTTATGTGCATTGGTCAGTGGGTTACTGCTTTTGTCACAGAGATTCTTTTGTTACTGTGCAATTCATAAGGGACAATCGTAATCTAGCACAGTGACCTATAAACTGTCATCAAAGAGCTGCTTGCAAACTGCATGGTACAAGTTAGTAACTTATGTTTTTTCCCAGTCTTTCATTATCCTGATGCTGCTAAAAGGTTTATTTGGGCGGAAATACATTTTTATTTTTTAAAGTCAATGCTAACCACTGGCTGATGTTCTGAATCCCAAGTTTGCGCTTCTCCGGATCAAGCACCCTTTAAAAATGCCTACCAGTATGAATGACATGTGAATCCTACACATTGTAGTACCCTTTGCCTTATGTAACATTTTCTATACACTGATTTACACGTATGATTCATTGTCGCTATATGTGTGTGATGTAAAGTGCTCTGACATCCTACAATGGTATGAGAGATGCTATAAAACAAATGATATACATGTGACAGAGGGGCTATGGAGAGATGAGAGGCACTGTTGAAGGGTGATAATAAGGGAACCATTGAAGAACCCCAACAAAGATTGTCGTATCCTGGTGCATAGTAAGGTCTTCATTTACTATTCGTTAAAAAGCCAATACAATTTAATATATAATGATAAATGTGTTTTAAACTGCACCAATGTTTCCTAAATTTCTTGGGGGAGAGCCTCCCAAAGCCCCCTTTGTAGTGGTTAGGCTCACTCACTGCACTTGATGTGCATCGTATGGGTACTGGTCTGAAAACATTTGCCAGGGCTGCTTTGGGTTTCCAGTCTGGCCCTGGCAGGAGCAGGAGCCACGTACTGCGAAATAAAACCAACCATTTAAAAGTTAGTCATGGAGATGCAGCACCAACTTTCCCATTAAAATGTTTTGTTTTTTGCAAATTCTTTGAATATAAAATACTAAGGGGGATATTTACAACAGAAGTGGCGGAGCGTGTCGTTAGCCTCCTTGGCTTAACAACACGCTCCGCCACTTCGGAACACAGGGCTGCACCATATTTACAAGAATATGGTGCAGCCCTGCGTTTTCCCTGTGCTGGCGCTACACTTAGCAGTGTAGCGCCAACGGGCACCCTTGCACCATAGTGCAAGGGTGTGTAGATGCAGTGGAAGATTGTTTATGTGCAGGAAGGTCCCCTTCAATCTTGAAATTCCGTTTTGTCACTTCTATGTGTGCTGCTTAATGCAGCACACATGGAAGTTACAAAATGGCATTTTTAAAAGATTGTTTATGTGCAGGAAGGGTCACCTTCCTGAACATAAACAATCCAGAGCGTTTGCTTTTTCCATGTGTGCTGCACAAAGCAGCACACATTGAAAGCAAAACGAGGAGAAATAAAGGATTTCTCCTCGTTTTGACAAGTTAAGACCTGGTTTTCCCTGGCTTAATTTTGGCGCTACCTCCTATTTACGCTGCCCTTGTAAATAGGGGGCAGCGTCAAAATCAATGGGTGTTCCGGTGGAACGCCCACCGCAACACCCACTGCCCACCCCTTTCACGCTAGGCATTGTGTGACAGGGGGCCTTATTTACAAGGCAGCGTTAAGCCATGTTAAGTGGCTTAACGCTGCCTTGTAAATAAGGCAAAGCCTCTATCGCCACGGGAACGTTGCAAAAAGTGACGTTCCCATGGCGATAGGGGCTTCTAAATATGCCCCTAAAATCCTTAGTAATTCGAGTATTTGTTTTGTGTGCACGTGTGTTTATTTTTTCTGAATTACTGTTTTAATGTTTGAAATTTAAATCATACAAATTGCTTGGGGGTCCCCGGCTTCCAGTGGTGACTCAATGGGGGTCCTCAGGAGTCAAAAGTTTGGGAACCACTAGAGTGAGGGTCTTGTATGTCCTCTAAAGGGTTTCCTTGTGGATATAGACTTGTCCCCCTAATATCTTTATAGTGGGGAGGTTCTTTTGCAGTATTTTACATGCCGTAGGGATAGGTTCAATGATTCTGTCTGCGGGTATTTTCCTGCTACAAACAGCAATGCCAATGTACAAATGAAAATCTTGAGCTAATAACGCATAGAGAATGTGCAGACAATGTCATGAACTGAATATAAATAATTTTTCAAAGGTTGTTCATAGCAAACAGATATTTCTACTATAAAATCAGATCAAGTGATTTTTTCTACAGAGAGAAAACAGCTCTTTTCAACTCAATGTGGAGTTGGCAAACAACACTGGAAATATGTGCGTTATGAAAAGATGCATGAAATGTGTACTTACTACAAACACGCATACGAATCCTGTGCAAACATTGACTTTATAACCTGTATAACAGGCAAGTTTATTTTACAAATCATGTGTCTCCACCTGGCATAACATCGACTGTAAGTGCCCACATAATAGAGTAAATTGGTGACATGAACACAAATGAACTGTTGCTGTTGTTCAACAGCCTTGTGTTGGAATGGCTTCAATTTATGGATCAGCCATCAATATACTGCCACATTTTAAACATATTGTCCTAACTTTTTATGCGCAGACACTCAGCAGTCTTCAAGATAATACACGTAAAATATCTTTGTGATTAGCAGACAATCATAAACTTACACAAAAATGTAAGTTTACCTTTGTGAATCAGGCCCTGTGATTTTCATCAACATTTCACATAGAAACACAAACAGGACTAATTTGAAGCCTGGGGACACATAGGGGCTTATTTACAAGCTTCTTAGCCATTTTTGCGTCACTTTTCCCATGTTAAAAGTGACGCAAAAGTGGCGCAAGGGGCTTGTAAATCTGCCCCATACTCTATATTTATTTTCTCAGTGCAAGGAAGACCCAGGGCACACTCTTCATGAGGTCTGCCTTTAATATGCTAATGCATGCAAGTGCAGACATGATGTTCATTTGTGCATGCCTTCGTCGATACGTGTTACAAGATTATTGCAATACTTTTTAATATAATTTTAAGTTGATACTCAGGCTTAGAATATTTACACATAAACTATAATGTTATGCTTGCATATGGTCAACTGTGCAACTACCTGTCTGCCTTCATAATCATAGTCTCAGGAAGTTCACACTATAGCATTATATGTGTTTTTGAGTTATGACAACTGTATCTTCTTTTCTTTTGCCCCTGAAACGCCAACATTGCAAAGTAAGATAGAGGCGTGGAGGCAGGGCCACTAAGTTCTTTTATGCTTGCTGGACTGTCTAAGATGGCCCCCCCTAACCTGTTCCATTACCCAGTTTACATCCTCTGTTCACTACTCTTTTTATCCTAGGGACTTCTAGTGACTTAGAAATGTGTTGATCCCACCTAAGTCTGAGCAGGAAAAATATGAAAAAGAAGGTGGGGGGGGGAAGGTGAGAAGCTAGTAAAAGGCTCACTGCAATATTCCTTGTTAGAGGCCAGTTTGCCATCGCCCACCTGCACCTGAGTCCGCCTCTTCCTTATGTTAACCACCTATAGGCAGACGAAAGCAGATCTCACCTGCACCAAGATTGTGACCAGACCTGGATTCTCAGGATAGGAGAGTGAGAGAGAGAGAGGGGGAAAGAGACAGAGAGTGGATGAGATTGAGAAGCATAGAGAGTGAAAGCAAGATCTAGAGAGAAACAGAGCATGCAGAGAGACAGGAAGATACGGCAAGAGAGAGAAAGAGAGATTGGGTCAGAAAAAGAGCGAGACAGCTGGGATACCATAACAAAGTGATGTGGTCTATAAAATGTAACATTTTAGCCCTTACGTTGTCAAACTTTCCCCTACTATTGAGATATAATTGGAAACAGAAGTGGGGAGAGTAGCAGACGACCAGAGAACTTAGCTGACTAAGGGGGATATTCACAAGAACGTACGTTAAACACCTCCAAAAAATGTTAACGCAACTTTACATATCGCAGTCTATCGCGGGAAAATAACCCAGTGTTAACGTGGAATTCACAACACGGCGGTACCATGCGATAGTCTCCCGAAAACGCGGACAATGTCCGCGATACAACAACCGCGACGGTGATAAAAACCCAAACCCCAACGCAAAAAAACATGCGATGTGCCAACCCGCGATGAGGAAATCAGCGATAAGCAGCGCCAGGCCTGCCATACACACACGGCAACAAGAACCTAGAAAGGGTTTTGGCTAACACTGCAGCAAGGCTAAGCCAACAATATTAAAAAAACAAAAGAGATGCCCATGCTGCTTATTTACTCCAATCAATAAACTTTGAACATTGAACACAAAACAATGCCCACACCAACCACTTTTTCCGTTGGATTTAATCAAAAACTTTTTCTTTCTCTATTTATCGAAAAATTCTTTTCACCTACATAATACAAAACATTTTACAATTTATAAAGAAGCCTTTTCAAAGCAAAATTTCAATGTACAAAAACATTTACATATATATACAAATCTACAACATGTATACCACTGCTTACACCCCATTCACTCAACTTCGCACATACCCTATTACCATTCAAACAAACATGCAAAACAACGTATTATTTTTCAATGTTAATACAGACATTTTAAGCACAACACAATAGATCAACAGACCATCTGTCGAGTTAACTAAATGAATCAAAAAAATGAATTATGATTCCATCTAAGATTGGCCTTGAAAATAACGGTCTACGCGTTTCGAACCCCTGCCAATTCGGGAGTTCTCATCAGGACCAGAGTAGCTTAATCGCTATGAATATTCAGCTTGACCATTTCAACTTTCACCAAAATGTTCAATTTTTGGCTAACTGGGGTGTAGTGGGGCCACACGTAATGTTCAACTGGCTGCTACATATCTTGATTAGTGTAAATCCTATATTTGATTCAAACGAATCGGCGGCGGACTGCAAGCGGGCGTTTCCTTCGGTTTTCTTTACTCGTATTTAGCAGGCAGCTCAGTTGTTATCCGCGTTCTCAGTAGGTCGTTTGCCTAGGATTTACACTAATCAAGATATGTAGCAGCCAGTTGAACATTACCGTTATTTTCAAGGCCAATCTTAGATGGAATCATAATTCATTTTTTTGATTCATTTAGTTAATTCGACAGATGGCCTGTTGATCTATTGTGTTGTGCTTAAAATGTCTGTATTAACATTGAAAAATAATACGTTGTTTTGCATGTTTGTCTGAATGGTAATAGGGTATGTGCGAAGTTGAGTGAATGGGGTGTAAGCAGTGGTATACATGTTGTAGATTTGTATATATATGTAAATGTTTTTGTACATTGAAATTTTGCTTTGAAGAGGCTTCTTTATAAATTGTAAAATGTTTTGTATTATGTAGGTGAAAATAATTTTTCGACAAATAGAGAAAAGAAAAAGTTTTTTGATTAAATCCAACGGAAAAAGTGGTTGGTGTGGGCATTGTTTTGTGTTCAATGTTCAAAGTTTATTGATTGGAGTAAATAAGCAGCATGGGCATCTCTTTTGTTTTTTGAATACACACACGGCAGGCGGGAAAATCACTACAGAAGTTGAAAAAACACACAAACACAAAATGACCAACACCGAAGCACCATAGAGGCAGCCGGATCAGGCACAGAGGACGAGCGGAACCCCACAGGCACCCCGGACGACCAGCCTGGGACCTCGGGGACAGGGAAGGGCAAGGACAAGAAGAAGAGGAAGACGAAGTTCAGTCCGCAGGAGAATAGGATCCTGGTCACGGAGGTGATAGAACACCATCAACAACTGTTCGTCACCTCCAATGTGTCATTGGGCACCAAAAATGGAATATGGCGGTCCATCGTGGACAAGGTGAATGCTGTCGGAGAGCACAAGAGGTCAATGGACGAGGTCAAGAGGTGATGGATTGACATCAAGCGCAAAACCAAGGAGAAACTCGCAGGCAACCAGAAGGCAGCAATGCAGACTGGAGGTGGGAGCCCAGCGCCACAGCTGGAGCTGGATGACTTGGAGGAGCTGGTGTCGACAGTCATCAGTGTGGAGACCATGGCAGGAGTCGGGGCACCGGACACTGCTCGACATGACAAAACACAACAGCAACAGGGTGAGTAACCACCAGGTACTGGGGGACGGGGGGAGATGGCCACAATGGCACACATGCACAATCAAGCAGAGCGTAGTGCACACCCACAATGACTCTGGATCATGGCCCTGACCTACAGACTGTCACAATGTACATTGCCATGCCGTCTGAATGTGAACATGTACCATGCGGCTACATACATGTGGACACATTGTAACACAGCATCTCCCCTTCACATTGCAGGGGCACCGTCAACACCTCCTGCAGAGCAGTCCCAGCCACTGTTCACTGATGACGAGGAGGACACCACCGGCATCGACACCCAAGCCCTCCAAGATATCATTGAACTCATCTGCCAATCACCTCCAGGACCAGGGCAGCCCAGCTGCATCGAGGAGACCCCACCCACTCCACAAACCACCCAGCAGGAGGCACCCACAACCCCGGCTGTCTCCCAAGACCCCCCCGGACAACACATGGCCTTCCAACGCCGTGTGTTGGAGGTCCAGGAGAAGATGGCTGATCAGGTGCGGGTGGGGTTCGACCTCATGGCAGCAAAACTTGACGCCATCCATGGGTGTCTGAGTCCCATCAGGGACCACCTCCAGTCCCTAACGGACACCCACAGGCCGCTCCATGGTCTCCAACTATCCCTGGCTGACATCGCTGGAGTCATGACTCGGAGACAAGAACACCTGTCGGCTCAGACTGGCTCCAGCGATCTCAGCCGTGAGCTGGCACACATGCGGAGGCTCATGGAGGACATGGTGCGGATGGAGGCGGAAAGGATGGCAGCCACCGCTGCACATCAGCGAAATATAGCTGGGATCTACCATGCCCTGCCGATCCTCATCATGGCATTGCTGCCACAAGGCGTGGCGCAGATGAATGCTGCTGCTCCTACACCATCCACATCTCCGCCCCTGATGTGTCAGTGCCTCACGATACGGCAGGCATTTCCACTCCGGCACCTGATGTGTCACTGCCACACAGTGCGGCCGACAATCCACCTTCGGCCCCTGATGTGTCAGTGGCACATAGTGCGGTCGACAATCCACCTCCGGCCCCTGATGTGTCAGTGGCACACAGTGCCGCAGCCGGAACTGCACCACCCACAGGTGGGCAGAGCACACATACGAGGACGTGGATGGGCTTGAGATCAGGAGGAGGCACTAGCATTCATGTCCGCCACCTGGCCTGTTGCTGCTTGGTGCCGCACATGGCCCCATGACCTTCAACTGACCCCCGATACACTCTGCTGCACTCACCTTGGCCCTCGACATGGACTGCCATAATCTGTTTGGTGACCAATGACACGGCGACCAGACTGCGGACTGTACCCTTCCTCTTCCGCTGTACTTGTCATTCCCCGATGGACCCTGGCTGGCCCTCCACAAGCCCATCTTGTGAAGTGGGGTCGGCATGGCCCTGTACTGCTCCAGCTGCAAAACTCCAGTGGATGTGCATTAAACATCCAGAAACGCACTGCTGTGTCATGTCTTTCATCATTCATGTATGAATGTGTGGATGAATGTAGGGTCAGTGATTCCCCCTAACGTCAATGATGCTCATCTAGTGGGATTCCAGTCACAGTGTGATACATTGCCGATTGCATTCCGGGTGCCGTAGTCACTACAACAGGGACACACGCATTAGTCACTTCCTTGTCCGGACATGGACTGAACCACGCCCAGCGCACCCGAGTCATTGTTGCAAGCCCTGCGCTGGTCCGGCGTACGCCAGGCCAGACCACTCCGCTTACGCTCCGAGGGGGGGGCCACATACCTACATGTCGCAGGTTTACACGCTAGTGGTCTGCAGGTCACTGGTCTAGTTGTCAGCATGTCACGACCCCTCCCTGAGGGCAGGTTTGCACACACACCACACCCATCTGGCACAGGCGTCACAGGCCATGTGACCCGCCAATATAAGGGGCCGACAACGTCACATTCCCCACTGCCGGTGGTGACTGGATGACAGACGTTCCACGATTCTCAATCATAAAAGGCCCATGAGTTGTTGCGCACAGGGTTAGTGGCACCCGAAGCCTTGCGGTGGTCACGGGCCTACCACCACGTGGCGCTGACTGGGGTTGCACAGGGTTAGTGGCACCCGAAGCCTTGCGGCCGTCATGGGCCTACCACCACGTGGCGCTGACTGGGGTTGCACAGGGTTAGTGGCACCGAAATTGCTGAGCGGGTGTGCAGCCTGCGATGATGACGTGTGCACTGATGTTGCCTCTGCCATTGATGCCTCAGGACTCAGTGTCATGTGTAGGACCTGCTGGGCTGCGGTGCGGGTCCGCTTGATGTGGAGCCTGCCATGGTGGGGGAACCTGGGCCTGGAGCTTGCACGGGTACATGGTGTGCCCACCGGTGGACACACCGTTGGCGGCAGGTGAGCAGTGGGGCCTGGGTGCGTAAGTGCGGACAGCCAGCGCTGGCCGGCGGGAGGGGGTAGGGTGTAGGGTGCGGCTGCATGTGTGAGCAGGGACGGACAGGCACTGTTGCCGTGTGCAGTGAGATGGACTCTGCCATGATTGACTCTGGCCTCGTTTACAGATTGCAGACCTGGTGGCTTGCAGTGTATACCGGCACGTGGTTGGAGACACACCGGTGGCAGCAGGTGAGCAGTGGTGCCTGGGTGCGTGGGGACGGCAGTGTCCCTCCCTCCCTCTCTCTCCCTTCCTTTCCTTCTCTCTCTCTCTCTCTCTCTCCTTCCTTTCCTTCTCTCTCTCTCCCTTCCTTTCCTTCTCTCTCTCTCTCTCTCTCTCCCTTCCTTTCCTTCTCTCTCTCTCTCCCTTCCTTTCCTTCTCTCGCTCTCTCTCCCTTTCTTTCTTTCTCTCTCTCTTTCTCTCTCTGCCTTTCTTTCATTCTCTGTTTCTCTGTGTCTCGCTCCTTTGATGTGCGCATGACACACGTTCTGATTTTTCTGCTTTCTTTTCCAGGCTGTGACATCAAGATTGTCCCGGACGGACCCGATAGGAGTCTTCCGCATTGGTGTTTTGTGTTGTATTTCAATAAAGTTTTTGGTTGTTACTTCAATGATGAGTGACTGTTTCTCGTTCTTCTGACCACACATGTGTGTTTCTTGTTGTCATTGTGCGACATCATGCGCTTTTGTGGCTCTTGTGTCGTGCACGGTATGTGTTTGTCCGGGGGGGGCCTGGGAGGGGTGGCGGTGGGTGTTGTGGCACTCATGGGTCTCCGAGCTGCATGATCATTGTCTCCATGGCATCTGTGGGTCTTCAGCAGAAGGCAGGTGTTAAATCCCTGTTGCTACCGCGGCTTATCCCCTGTTTTTGGTTCGCATCGCAGATCTGGCAATTCGTTGTGAATGTGGTGTAGTGGTGTTTTCGTGTGTTTTTGCACGGGAACGCCTACTCTGCATCTCATTAGGGTTAGTTGGTGGTGTCACCCGTGGAGGTAAATTTTGCGGCAGTTATCGAGGAAATACTGGCGATGTCTGCAGTTTGCACACGCTTGTGAATGGGGCGTTAAATCTATCTCCACTTTTGATGCGTTAAGGTGGCGATAACTCGGAGTTAAGTCCTTGTGAATATCCCCCTAAGAGAGTAAGAGGAAGTGAATGGCAGCTTCTCAAACAGCACCCACTTACCAACAACTGGTTCATATAAAGGCCATTTAAATACTCAGTCAACCAACTCTCTTGATGATGATAGTCCCACCATGTCTACCCCATGCGACAGATGCACCACAGGCTTTGTGTGCTCTTAGGCTTGACTGAATGGAATGAACGAATGAATACCAATTTATGTAAAAGTGTTTCGTGAACTGCACCCTCTGAAGCCACTCCAGGTTAAGAGGAATTGGTGCACCAAGAGTTTAGAAAAGAATATTTGATGTTCTTTCCTGAAGAGGAAGCAGTTTGTCTTTGTTGTACTGTATTAGTCAATAAACTAGTTCCTTGAACTATCAAGCCCCTGTCTCCATTTAAGAAACATCCTGTTCTTCAAGAGAACTGGGTATGTTTTAGTACAGGGGAGTGTGGGAAACATATACGGGGCTCATTCCTTCAATGCAATTGTGGTATGGATGGGAGGTCCATGTCTTGTGTGCAATTGTGGTAGATATGGGAAGTCCATGTCTTGAGTGCATTTGTGGTGAGTACGAGAGGCTCACATCTTGAGTTCAATTGTGGTGAGTATGGGAGGCTCATGCCTTAAAAGTATTTGTGGCGCTACTGGGAGGTCCATGTCTTGAGTGCAATTGTGGTGAGTATGGGAGGTCCATGTCTTGAGTACAATTGTGGTGAGTATGGGAGGTACATGTCTTGAGTGCATTTGTGGTGAGTATAGGAGGTCCATGTCTTGAGTCCAATTGTGGTGAGTAAGGGAGGTCCATATCTTGAGTGCATTTGTGGTGAGTATGGGAGGTCCATGTCTTGAGTACAATTGTGGAGAGTATGGGAGGTCCATGTCTTGAGCTCATTTGTGGTGAGTATGAAATGCTCATGTCTTGAATGCTTTTGTGGTGAGTATGGAAGCCTCATGCCTTTAATGCATTTGTGGTGAGTATGAGAGGCTCATTCCTTTGATGCATTTGTGGTGAGAATCAGAGGTCCATGTCTGGAGTACATTTGTGGTGAGTATGGGAGATTCATGCCTTGAATGCATTTGTGGTGAGTATGAGAGGTCCATGCCTTGAGTGCAATTGTGGTGCGTATGAGAGGCTCATGCCATGAATGCATTTGTGGTGAGTATGGGAGGTCCATGCCTTGAGTATATTTGTTGTGAGTATTAAGGGTGGACGGAGTTTGCAGAGTTGCAGTATGCGGAATTCCCCAGAGTTTCATAATCCGAGAACGTCACACTTTCCCACCGCTAATATAAACTTGGGGTGGGTCGGGCCGGTAAAGTACTCTGCTACACTACACAGGAGGCAGAGTTCTTTTTCCCGAACTCTACATTCCAAGCGGTGGGTAGGGTAAAAAAATCTTCGCATGCTCCGCCAGCGAGGAGGAGTTTACCGCCCACCGTTAGTGAGTATGGGAGGTCCATGCCTTGAGTATATTTGTGGTGAGTATGGGAGGTCCATGTCTTGAATGCATTTGTGGTGAGTATGGGAGGATCATGCATTTGTGGTGAGCAGGGCTGGACTGGACGTAGTGGGCACCGGGCGTTTCCCTGGTGGGCTGCCAGGGTGGGGGCCAGTTTTGGGCCCCTGGGGGCCATTTGTGTTACCAGGGGCCGCTAATGCAGCATAGCTGCAATATCGGCCCCCTGTAACAAAATGGCCGAAACTGGCACTGGCAAACAGCTTGGCCGCAAGCCCCCGAACCCTCCCGGGAGCAGGACGAGCAGTTTTCCAGGGACGTTTCGCTTCCCAGTCCGGCCCGGGTGGTGAGTATGGGAGGTCCATGTCTTGTGCGTATTTGTGGTGAGTATGGAAGGCTCATACCTTGAATGCATTTGTGGTGAGTATGGGAGGTCCATGTCTTGAATGCATTTGTGGTGAGTATGGGAGGCCCATGCCTTGATTGCATTTGTGGATAGTATGGGAGGTCCATGCCATGAATGCATTTGTGGTGAGTATGGGAGGCTCATGCCTTGAATGCATTTGTGGTGAGTATGGGAGGCTCATGCCTTGAATGCATTTGTGGTGAGTATGGGAGGCTCATGCCTTGAATGCATTTGTGGTGAGTATGGGAGGCCCATGCCTTGATTGCATTTGTGGTGAGTATGGGAAGTCCATGCCATGAATGCATTTGTGGTGAGTATGAGAGGCTCATGCCTTGAATGCATTTGTGATGAGTATGAGAGGCTCATGCCTTGAATGCATTTGTGCTGAGTATGGGAGGTACATGCCTTGAATGCATTTGTGGTGAGTATGGGAGGTTCATGCCTTGAATGCATTTGTGGTGAGTATGGGAGGTCCATGCCTTGAATGCATTTGTGATGAGTATGAGAGGCTCATGCCTTGAATGCATTTGTGGAGAGTATGGGAGATCCATGCCTTGAATGCATTTGTGGTGAGTATGGGAGGCTCATGCCTTGAATGCATTTATGGTGAGTATGGGAGGTCCATGCCTTGAATGCATTGTGGTGAGTATGGGAGGCTCATGCCTTGAATGCATTTGTGGTGAGTATGAGAGGCTCATGCCTTGAGTGCATTTGTGGTGAGTATGGGAGGTCCATGCCTTGAGTGCAATTGTGGTGCGTATGAGAGGCTCATGCCATGAATGCATTTTTGGTGAGCATGGGAGGTCCATGCCTTGAGTGCATTTGTGGTGAGTATGAGAAGCTCATGCCTTGAATGCATTTGTGGTGCTTATGGGAGGTCCATCCCTTGAATGCATTTGTGGTGAGTATGGGAGGTGCATGCCTTGAATGCATTTGTGTTGAGTATGGGAGGATCATGCCTTGAATGCATTTGTGATGAGTATGAGAGCCTCATGCCTTGAATGCATTTGTGCTGAGTATGGGAGACTCATGCCTTGAATGCATTTGTGGTGAGTAAGGGAGGTCCATGCCTTGAGTATATTTGTGGTGAGTATTAAGGGTGGACGAAGTTTGCGGAGTTGCAGTATGCGGAATTCCCCAGAGTTTCATAATCCGAGAACGTCACACTTTCCCACCGCTAATATAAACTTGGGGTGGGTCGGGCCGGTAAAGTACTCTGCTACACTACGCAGGAGGCAGAGTTCTTTTTCCCGAACTCTACATTCCAAGCGGTGAGTGGAGTAAAAAAATCTTCGCTTGCTCCGCCAGCGAGGAGGAGTTCACCGCCCACCGTTAGTGAGTATGGGAGGTCCATGCCTTGAGTATATTTGTGGTGAGTATGGGAGGTCCATGTCTTGAATGCATTTGTGGTGAGTATGGGAGGATCATGCATTTGTGGTGAGCAGGGCTGGACTGGCCGTAGTGGGCACCGGGTGTTTCCCTGGTGGGCTGCCAGGGTGGGGGCCAGTTTTAGGCCCCTGGGGGCCATTTGTGTTACCAGGGGCCCCTAATGCAGCATAGTTGCAATATCAGCCCCCTGTAACAAAATGGCCGAAACTGGCACTGGCAAACAGTTTGGCCGCAAGCCCCCCAACCCCTCCCGGGAGCAGGACGAGCAGTTTTCCAGGGAAGTTTTGGTTCCCAGTCCGGCCCGGGTGGTGAGTATGGGAGGTCCATGTCTTGTGCATATTTGTGGTGAGTATGGAAGGCTCATGCCTTGAAAGCATTTGTGGTGAGTATGGGAGGTCCATGTCTTGAATGCATTTGTGGTGAGTATGGGAGGCCCATGCCTTGATTGCATTTGTGGAGAGTATGGGAGGTCCATGCCATGAATGCATTTGTGGTGAGTATGGGAGGCTCATGCCTTGAATGCATTTGTGGTGAGTATGGGAGGCTCATGCCTTGAATGCATTTGTGGTGAGTATGGGAGGCCCATGCCTTCATTGCATTTGTGGTGAGTATGGGAAGTCCATGCCATGAATGCATTTGTGGTGAGTATGAGAGGCTCATGCCTTGAATGCATTTGTGCTGAGTATGGGAGGTACATGCCTTGAATGCATTTGTGGTGAGTATGGGAGGTTCATGCCTTGAATGCATTTGTGGTGAGTATGGGAGGTCCATGTCTTGAATGCATTTGTGATGAGTATGAGAGGCTCATGCCTTGAATGCATTTGTGGTGAGTATGGGAGGTCCATGCCTTGAATGCATTTGTGATGAGTATGAGAGGCTCATGCCTTGAATGCATTTGTGGAGAGTATGGGAGATCCATGCCTTGAATATATTTGTGGTGAGTATTAAGGGTGGACGAAGTTTGCGGAGTTGCAGTATGCGGAATTCCCCAGAGTTTCATAATCCGAGAACGTCACACTTTCCCACCGCTAATATAAACTTGGGGTGGGGTGGGTCGGGCCGGTAAAGTACTCTGCTACACTACGCAGGAGGCAGAGTTCTTTTTCCCGAACTTTACATTCCAAGCGGTGCGTGGAGTGAAAAAATCTTCGCATGCTCCGCCAGCGAGGAGGAGTTCACCACCCACCGTTAGTGAGTATGGGAGGTCCATGCCTTGAGTATATTTGTGGTGAGTATGGGAGGTCCATGTCTTGAATGCATTTGTGGTGAGTATGGGAGGATCATGCATTTGTGGTGAGCAGGGCTGGACTGGCCGTAGTGGGCACCGGGCATTTCCCTGGTGAGTATGGGAGGCTCATGCTTTGAATGCATTTGTGGTGAGTATGGGAGGCTCATGCCTTGAATGCATTTGTGGTGAGTATGGGAGGCCCATGCCTTGATTGCATTTGTGGTGAGTATGGGAAGTCCATGCCATGAATACATTTGTGGTGAGTATGAGAGGCTCATTCCTTGAATGCATTTGTGCTGAGTATGGGAGGCACATGCCTTGAATGCATTTGCGGTGAGTATGGGAGGTTCATGCCTTGAATGGATTTGTGGTGAGTATTCGAGGTCCATGCCTTGAATGCATTTGTGATGAGTATGGGAGGCTCATACCTTGAGTGCATTTGAGTGAGTATGAGAGGCTCATGCCTTGAGTGCATTTGTGGTGAGTGTGGGAGGTCCATGCCTTAATGCATTTGTGGTGACTATGGGAGGTCCATGCCTTGAATGCATTTATGGTGAGTATGGGAGGTCCATGCCTTAAATGCATTTGAGTGAGTATGGGAGGTCCATGCCTTGAATGCATTTGTGGTAAGTATGGGAGGTCCATGCCTTGAATGCATTTGTGGTGAGTATGTGTAAAGAAGTGGGTTTCTGTTGCAGTAACCCCCCCCACTTTTTGCCAGACTACTGATGCACTTTTTCTTGGTGTGCCCTGGGTCCCTGCCAATCAGGTTCCCAGGGCCTGTGTTCTTTCCCCAAAACTAGCCCAATTGGCATCTCTGGCCACAGGTCAGCCCCTGGTAAATGGTACCACAGGTAACCAGGGCCCTGTGACCAGGGAAGACCTCTAAGGGCTGCAGCACTTATTGTGCCACCCTTAGAGGCCCTGCACCTTTTCACCACACACTGCCTTTGCAGGCTGCGTGTCTTGGTGCAGAACAAAGTGAAGAGTCGACAGGGCACACATCCCTGTGTGCCCTGCCTAAAGAACCCACTGCCCTGGCCTAGGTCGGTCACCCCTCCAGCTGGGTGCACTATGCCAGTGGTGAGGGTACAGCCCTGTACCCCTACAGTGCCCAAGTCCATTCTTGGGCATTGTAAGTGCAGTGCTGCCATTAAGAGTATATGGTGCTGGGAGTTTGTCATTACGAACTCCACAGTACCATAATGGCTACACTGAAGACTGGGAAGTTTGGTATCAAACTTCTCAACACATTAAACCCACACTGATGCCAGTGTGGGATTTAATGAAAAATGCACACAGAGGGCATCTTTGAGATGCCCCCTGAAAAACGACCAGCTTCTGGTGGGTTCCCTGACTGGTACACACCAGCCTGCCACCACGAGACATGTTTCTGGACCCCTAGGGTGGGAGCCTACGCTCCCTGAGTCCAGAAACAAAGCCTTTCCTGGGCGGAGGTGTTTACACCTCCCCAGGCCAGGAAGAGCCATCTGTGGCAGGGGAGCTTCACAGGCCTGGCAGCCTTTGTAATGCGACCCCCAGCCTCTCCTGCTATCAGGAGCAGGCCCCCTTCCTGTCTCCCCTCCCTTTCAGCGGAAGGCAGGCAGGAAAAACTAGCCAACCCAGGAGGTGTGCCCACCTCTGCCAACTCCACCCCTCAGGTGGGGGAGGCGAGGTGAAGCCCACTCTCCAGTGCGCGCCATCTTGCAGATGGCAGGCACTCCCCAATCAGGAGTAGGGATTGTGCTCACTCCCCCACGTGGGGTGAGCACACCAAGGGTGTAGTCACCCTAAGGTCAGTAGCCCATTGGCTACTGACCTCAAGACGCCTAAAACGCCCCCTAAATACAGTATTTAGGGGGCAGTCCTGAACCAAGAACTCAGATTCCCGCAACCTACGAAGAAGAAGGACGAAAGAAGACGCCCAGCAGAGAAGACTGCAGAGAACAACTGACTTGGCCCCAGCCCTACCGGCCTGTCTGCAGTTTTCAGAGATCCTGCGCCAAAAGTCGCCTTGTCCTGCAGTCAGCGACCTCCAGAACCCCTGGGAGGACTGGCTGCCTTCAACAAAGACCGGATCTCCTGTGAACAGCAGTTCTGTTCAAAAGAAACTCCAAAGCAAGACTCAGAGCCTGCTGAGGGCAAAGAAACTTGACGCCTGGAAACACCACTGCACCCGTCGCCTACGGCCCGAGTTCGAGTGGCCCACCGGTTCCAGCGAAGTCCCCCAGCGCCCCAGAGTCCGAGTCCACCGTGGGTTGACCCCTCCAGGACTCCCCGACGTCGCCTGCAGCCTCTGCACGGAGACCGCCCCAACCGCGAGTGGCCCGGTAAGGTGAAATCCGACCTCAAAAGACACCCTGCAACCAGCCGCCCTGTGCCCTGGAGAAAAGAACCCGAGGTGCACCTACGTCCCCGAGCCCTCCAACTTACCTGCCCAGCTGTTGGTTCCTCCCGGAAGTCTTCCTGGACCGAGCCTGCAGCTAAAAACCAAAACCGACAAATCCCCATTGAAAACAACAGGGCACCTGACGCCAAAACAGCACTCTGCACCAGGCCGCCCAAGCGCCGCTGAGGGTGCACCTTTTGTGCTGGCTTGTTTCCCAATTTGCCCTGACCTAAACCCTAGGAGCTTTGCTCCCACAGCTGTGTGGCCTGCTTGCCAGCAGCCACCAACTGGAGGCCCCCTATCCTCCATAGGATAACATTGGGCCTCAACACTCTGCACCCGGCCGCCCTAGTGTCGCTGAGGGTGAAACAAAAGTGCATCACTGACCCTGGGGGACCCCTGAGTCTGACCCCAGAACCTTAACTCCCACAGACGATTACTTACCTGTAAACCGATAACCTGTTTTTCCTCCATAGGATAACATTGACAATTTTTCTTCCAAAAAACGACTAAGTGTGGAGTTTTGAAAACTAAAGATATTCTTTAAAAATCGTACAAATAACCAAAACGTGTTTTCTCACCTGTTTGCAGGAAATGTCCCAGTGCTGAATCTAGGCATCCAGCACTGAGTTAGAAAAAGTAACGTAAAAGTAACTTACCTGCAATTTGTTGAAAAAGCCCATTCATTCCAATGTACTGTATTTGCTGAGTGTTGCAATCTACTGCATTATCTGTAAATCAAACCAAGTACAATTTCTACTGCATTTTCGAACTGTATTTCAATCAAGTAACTTATTACCGCAAAGTATTTTATGCTTACCTGTGCCAGGCTTGCTTGGTTCTAGAAATAAAACAACAGTATATTTTTATACAAAAACAATTGGCCTAGAGTTCAGTTCTTGAGTGTGTGAATTCATTTGCTGACTGAGTGTGTACATCAAATGCTTAACACTGTCCTCTGATACTGCCTTACTGCTCGACCACACTACCACAAAAAGAGAGTAAGGTTTTATCTAACTTTAACCTCTGCCTACCTTTGGGGACTCTTGCAGGTACATGCATCAACCATTTTTTGCGAGCACAAACGGTGCGATTCGCAAAAATCGGCCGTTTGCGCCCGCAAAAAGGGCATTTGCGATGCATCAAGGTTCAAGGCACTCACAATTCGAGAATTCGCAATTAATTGCGATTTCTCAAATTGCGATTGCATTTAAGGAATCGCATTTTGCGATTCCTTAAATGCAATGTAAGAACCACTTCAAAATAGCGATTTTGCTACTAGGGGGCGCAAATTACCATGAAGTTGAACTTGATGGTAATTTGCAAAAACTTTGAAAAATGCACTAAAGTGCATTTTTCAAAGTTGTAGGTTACACACACACATGCCCTTGGGGCATGTGTGTGCGCAACATGTGTGCACAGAGCAATTTCAGGGGTGCAACAGGGTGTCCTTTGGACACCCTTTCACCCTTGAAATTGCATGCGCAATTTGCGAGTACCTATTGGTACTCGCAAATTGCGCATGCAATCTCCCATTCATTCCTATGGGCCTATAGGCCCATAGGAATGAACGGGAAGACATTCCTTAATTGCGACTCGCAATTTGCGAGTCGCAATTAAGGAATGTTTAGGAATTGCTATTTTAATAGCGATTCCTACATGCATAGGCTTTTGAGAGTCCTTAATTGCGATTCCTTAATATTCGCAATTAAGGACTCGCAAAAGCTTTTCTTGATGAATGTGCCTGTTGGACTCTATACACACTGTACCTCACTTTGGTGCAGTATATATAGAGCCAGTTTCTTACAGTATGGGAGGCTCATGCCTTGAATGCATTTGTGGTGAGTATGGGAAGTCCATGCTTTGAATGCATTTGTGGTGAGTATGGGCGGTCCATGCCTTGAATACATTTGTGGTGAGTATGGAAGGTGAGTGGAGCATTGAGAGCAAGTGATTATCCTTGTTTTGTTGGAACGATGGATTCCCAGCGGGCTGATCTAGCACTTGCTTTTTGACCACTTGTAGACTAAGGATGGGATAGAGTGCATTCAAGTCTGGAGTTGATGGTGGCTCTCACTACTACAGCAGGGCGATTCAAGCAAGGCTTGAGACTGGCTCAGGGTGAATGTCTAACTCTGGCCCCGCCCACGACCTTCGGGGCTGCCTCATGTCAGACACTGCCCTTTTTACTCACTAATGCAATTATTTTAAATATAAAAACAGCTAAGAATGGGACAGATGAACAAAAACATGAAACCCAAAAGAAGGGTGTCTTAGCCTGGATTTCAGTTTTTCAGCACGACTGTGAACTCTGAAGCCAGGTTCCGCTCTCGAGTGTTTCGCTGAAAAGTGGAAGCAAGTAGGGAACCCACTCAGTGAGATCTGCGACATCTCTTTCTTAGGCTAATAAGTGTAATTGCCTTCACTGAGGTGCTGAGCAGGGTTGAGATGCACCTGGAGTCCTTCTCTTTGTAATGTCAGAAGAAACCAGTGATGTTAACAAAACATGACACAGGTCCTGTCTCTCCTTAACATTTTTTAGAGACTTGTGTCAGATGTAACATGCCATTGGTGTTTATGGTTGAAGAGACTATGATGTTGCTCCATCCATAACAACAATATTGGCTATATTTAAGGGGCACTTGACAACTGTCTTATGTCTCTGTTTTCTCATGGTCTTCTTGTTAGGGCGGGGGGTAGGCCACGTGCGTGAATGTTTCCAAATTCATCTTTAGAAACTTTTAATAAATGCAGCGATTAAATGCAACGTACAAATCTGATAAATGCCAAAAACACACTTTTCTTTTTCAACTATGTATCATATTTGTACACACCGTTTTGTGTAATTTACATGTTAGATTGTAGATTTACTAACATTTTGTACCGGGCTTGTGTCAAAAAGCGACGCAAACCAGCGCAAAATGTTTATTTGAAATTTACTTTCTAGCACTAAATGAGGTTTGCGCTACTTTGTGGTACTTTGCCTCAAGGGGGTGTTCCAAAAGTGGTACTTGGGCATCCCCAAGCAACGACTCATGGTTTGCTCAGCAAACCCTTCTTCTAACAATAGTAGACAGATTTGGCATAAAAGAATAACAACTCTTTGAGGCAGGCGTAATAAGAAGAAATGTTTTTATTTCTCCTAACCTTTCTAACATTGCATGTATGCACCACCGTGCAACACACCTGCAAAGTGCTAAACATGATGCAGCCATCTTTGCACGATGAGGCAAAGGTGTGTGCGTGGTGCTAGACATCCTGATTGTGCGGCAGCGCTGGGAGAGAGCAGGATAGTGCCATAACTTAGTAGCTTGCTCTGTGTTCCCCTGCTTTCTGCCAAGATTCTCTGTGGAGTCTTCTGTGTACACTGACTCACCTGCTCGGCTCCTCCTATGTTCAAGGTGCTTTGCAAATAAACTATAATAGCAGGCTGCACTCGCTGACGTCAGGGCCAACGGTGCTGGCAGCAAACTTGGCAGGTATTGTGGGCATGACCTCATTCAACGGTGGATGCAGTGGCGAAGCAGTTTGCAACACTTTGTAAGAGTTTAGGCAACTCTCAGTGCAGTGAAGGCCACAGGTGTTCGTTGTTAGACAAGTCTCCTTCACTCTATCAACAACGCGGCATCTCAGAGGCACCCATCGGACAAGTCGCACACCCGGCTGGTTGTTGTGTTTGTGTATGGGTGTTGGTGCAGGTGAAGATCAACACTACACAATGTCCTTCAGCAGCAGGCAACTAAAGACAGAAGAGGTTTGCAAGACTCAGAGACACAAAAACACACACAAATATGAATGCACATGTGCACACACGCACGTGGACACACTCAGCAGAAGTGCACGCTTCACTCACATACACAGAGCGAGTACAGCATAGACTCAGCGATGCAAGCTTCCTTGAGATCAGCAGTACAGCTTTTGGTGGAAATGACTATGAAATTCCACATGAAAAGTCTGTGTTGGTCCATGCTGATTAAGGTTCCCAGATGACCTTGTGTCATGAGGGACACCATGCTCGGTCCTGAGCTTTTCTTTTACATAGAATTGTTTTGTGGGTCATTAGTCCAATTGGTTCAGTTGAAAGAAACTAGTACTACAAATCCCAGAATATATTATGGTTATTAAAGGAAAGCCCAGCCCAAGGCATGAAAATGGCCTCCCTGGTGACATGGGGGGCGATTCACAAAACTAATCTGAGATAAAATCCTAAACTTACTACTTTTGGTATTCACAGAAGGCATTTAGTAGTAGTAAAGTTAGGACTCCTAACTTTACTACTACTAAACTGAGACAAAATCCTAACTTTACGACTTTCGGTATTCACAAAAGGCATTTAGTAGTAGTAAAGTTAGGAGTCCTAACTTTACTACTACTAAATGCCTTCTGTGAATATCAAAAGTAGTAAGGTTAGGATTTTATCTCAGTTTAGTAGTAATAAAGTTAGGAGTCCTAACTTTACTACTACTAAATGCCTTCTGTGAATACCAAAAGTAGTAAGTTTAGGATTTTATCTCAGATTAGTTCTGTGAATCGGCCCCATGGCCTCCAGGTCATTACGGACACTCTTTCCAGTCTTGGACTTTTGTGTGATCACCCAATGCATTTTGGGTGCTGCAGTCTTGCTTTGCTTCCATTGAGCTAAATTAGGTATTTGTGGATGTAAAGTTCAGGCTTTGAGACAGTGTCCGTTTGACCCGCAGTGAGGTGATAACCTTAGTCTTCAGTCTTTGCAGTCCAATTGCTGGTTAGTTATCTTTGCTGGATGCTTGGACCGGGTTAGGGCTCAATAGACTACTTGTTTAGATCAATTCTGCAGTACTTAACTTTCTTCCTCTCTTCACAGCAGCTTCTTGGTCTGTTTTCTGCTATGATCGCTCAGTATTAAGAGTGCCCACAGCTTTATCAAGCTTAAATAGAGAGGGAATGAACGCCTTGCAAGGTGGACCTGTCATGGTCACTGAGATAAGGTTGATGTGAGCATGAGAATGTCCAACATTCACCTGGGACTACCCAACTTAAAAAGATTTTCAAGGAAGAGGTAAAGGGATGGAGGATTATATTTGGAAAACTAAATAACTATTGTCATCATTAATGTAGACTCATGCACTACAGCATAAGTAAACACAGAACTGAGTCACATTCTAGCATAACTAAAGAACAGAATGTATAGCTAATTTTTAGTGTTACTCATATTTTTAGATTTCATATATTCACCATTGGACATATAGGCAAAGCTTAATATGTTAAAAAAAAAAAAAAAACAGAATGCTGGGGCTCAAAGTTTTTTTTACGAGTCCGCTACAGGTGATGCAGAAAGTTATTTATGGTTGCTGAATACTAAGCCGGCCTAGTCTTGTTTCCACCTTATGTCCTTCCTTCCATCACCATACACCTCCTGCCTCTGTATTCCATCCCATTTGGCTGTTTGATAGTGAACTATTATCAATCTGGCCAATACACTCTCGTTAGAGTAAAGAATGATGCAGGTTAAGGGAGATATTAAACTGGTGTGAAGTGCTTCTTAAAACAGTGTTTGCGGCAAAAGTAAGGAATGTGCAGATTACGGAGGCACACCAGCGTAAGCCAGGTCTGTTTAAAAGATTACATGTGGTGTGATTTGGAATTGTGTAGTAATGAAAATGTTTTCACTAACTAGAATAAGTTCTAAAACTTGAGAAAAAAGACATATGGAATTGTATCCAGTATATGGTGCTAGTAGAAGTATTATGCAAAAAGAGCAATTGATGGACAGAGTGCTGAACAATGTCAAACATTCACCCCAGTACAGAGATCTGGGCCTAAATCTATCATTTTTTTTGCACCACTTGCCATTCCAGTTTTAACCCAGCCATATGCAAATCAGTCTTGACCCTGTTCCCCATGTGAACTGTCCAGCCCGAACTGCCAGGCTAGGTCTTCCCTGGACTGGAACAAGCATCCTGGGACCGGTTTCGGGGTTTCACCCCTCATCAGCCAGGCTAGCTTGACTCCAGTGGCATGGAGAAGTATTATAACACAAAAAGGTAGACGTGGCCTAAAGGCCGGTGTCTCTGTACTGTGGACAAGTATTCTTGTTAAGGACAGTAACTCTCACCCATCCTTATGTGGCATGCTTCATCATCAGGTCCCTCCTCACACCCGGACCAAAGGTACCTGGTGTGAGCTACAACTCCCTTAGCCAGGTAGGAGCTCTTGAGGTATTTCATGTTCGTGAGGGCCCTGGAGAGATAATGGTATGGGTGAGGAGTGCAAGGTACAGGGTGTGTGATAAAGGGATTAAAACTACGTCTTGGTGGGCTGAATCAGAATTTTATCAGGTTGTTAATAAAATAGGCTTTAGGTTTCCTTCTGGTTTGCAGCTGAAATTTGCCGCACTCAGAAGTAGTCAGGACTTGTAAATACCAACTTTCTCTGCCTAGAAACAGAACACATTAACTGACTATTCATATTAGTAATGCCATTATCAGAGTAACCCGGTCACACAGTTTCGCTCCATAACTATGGTAGGTGTGACGTGGAACCTGTGGACTCTCCACATGTTCCAATGCTAGATTTCAGTGCATTGTTGTCTGAAATGGGGTTATTAAGTTGAGAGGGAGTACCCCTACCAACTCAATAAACCCACTCTATTTAGGACAAAACACATAGGTAAGATATTCTCTGTTTTGTCACTAGTAGCTATAGCACAAGCAGCACACAATCCCCAGAGATGTGGGTACTAAGTTCAAGCAGTATAAGCAATTTTAAAGCAAAGAACACATAACGATAAATGAATCAATTTCCTGGGCCTCCTAGGGGGCACACTCTACCACCATGGCCAAGAAGGTTATGTGGCGCAATCTGCTCCCAAAGCCAAACCTTGGTCCCCAACCCAGGCCAAACTATGCCCACAAGGATACCAACCAATAGAGGCCCCTGATATTGTCAGTGTCAGATTCCAGGCCACTGGCCATCCATGGCCATGTGGAGGCTCCAATTTAGGGCCCCCACTTGCTCCTGAGGTCTCTTTGGCCTCTCAGGCTCCTCATGGGGGGCTGCAGTCTTAAGTGACAGAATCCCTCTTTCCACTGTCTCTACTGCCATCTCAGGCGTCACACCCTGAGACTGGCCTCTCCGTTCAGATTATGTACCTTAAGACAGAGCAGTTGCCTGGCAGTCTCTGATTTTCAGGAGTGACAACATCCTCCCTTAAGTGCAACACACTGTTTCTGTGTTATATAGGGGTCTGCCTGGTGCAGGTTTCCTGTCCTCTGTCTCTGTAATAGTGCAGGCAGCATCTCCAGGTCGTAAGCAGTCAGGGTTAGCCTTGGGGTACTCTTTTCTCACAGCAGGCAACCCCTCACTCACTGATCCTCCCACTGAGGTTGGCCTCCACCTTATATTTCCTACTCTGCATCTGGGCCACCGTGCTCTTCGTCTGTCTGCAGTACCCCCCGAGATCTGTTTTTTTAGGTTGCCCTGGGTGGCCGCTATCCCCCCCAGCTCTTTTCTCAGTAGAAAGTAATTGCCAATGATGCACTAAATGGGCATCTGGGGGCTGACAACGACTTTCTTCTGAGCCTATACCCACTCGCAGTTTAAGGACACCAAGCCTTAGGGTGGAAGAAATCCTGCCTATTGTCCTTGGGTATCCTACAGATCCATTTTGACACTGTTGTGGTAAAACCAGCCTGCCACCATTGTCTGTCTGACACAGGTATCCTGCAGAGCAGTGACGGGGACCCCTTTCACTCTGACCTCCTGGAAGTGACAGCTACTCCCCTCAGGAATTGCCAGCTTACAATATAGATCCACCTCCCAACTAATGGAAACTAGGCCATGCTCTACCCTCTCCTCTGGGGAACAACCTACCCCCAAACCCACATTGGCCACCCCTGTGGAGTGCCCACCTGTGGTTGGTTTCCTGGGAAAAGCAGAGTCCCCCCACTGGTACTGTGACTGGTAAATATCATAACACCTGGGTGAGTGAAAGTATGGCCTGGGTTTCTGCCCTTCAGAACCTCCCCTCTTGTGCTCAGAAGGGATATGGAAATCCTATCCCTGCAAACTCTTTTGGGGTCCTTAGGGGAACTTCTCTGTTTTATCCTGGCCTTCCCCTCCCTCTGTTGGGGGGAACCTGAACCACCCTTTTTGAGGTCACTCCCAGATACCTTTCTGGACACTCTGGTGCTGATCCAGAGGTAATATTTTCCCCAAGTCCTCTGAGAACAGTTAGTTTGGAATAAATTAGGTGCTGGTGCAACTCTGTATAACAATTACTCAAAATGTGCTCCTTTGTAAGCAGATTATAAAGTACATCATAATCATTTACTTTGCTGCCCTTCACCCAACCATTCAGTGCCTTACTTGATGAATCCATAAAATCTACCCATAACAGTTGTGACTTCTTCTAGCTATCCTGAACTTCAGTCGATATTTCTCAGGGTTCAGACTAAACTTAGTGATAAGGACTTCCTTCATGGGGCTACATCTCATCTGGTCAGCTACCTCTTGGGCCAATATGGTATCTCTCACAGCAATTGGCATGTGCTTTCACAGACTAGCCCCCCCAACTCCCTTGAGGTCTCTGAATACGCAGGACCACCTCATATGCTGCAAACCACTTATCAATGTCATACCCACCATATAACTAGGCACCACGTCTTTGGGGATGTGGACTCTTTTAACTCTTCAAGGCAATTCACTGTCTCTGCCACCATCATCACTGAACTCGGAGGCCATCTTTGCCTTCAGGTCCACTTCTTTCTGACTTACTTCATGGGCCATCAGGGCCTTTTTCTCATCCAAGGGCAAGACTAGTTTCTTTTACTCCAGGGCCAATGGCATGATCCTTTCCTCCAGGGCAAGGCTAGACTCTTGTAGCTTTAGGTTTCCCACTCCTTGCCTGTCCTTTGTCTTTGATTTGGTTAAGCTGCGAGGAGACACACTGCTTACTCCTTTCGACAAGGGAGGTGACCTGGATATAATGTGCACTTCCTCCTCCACTGACACAGGGTCCATTATAAGGTCATTCTCTTCTTCCTTCTCCATTTCTTCCTCATCCTCTGCCCAATCATTCCCATTATCCTCATGTTCCTGTGTCGTAGACTGTAGCATACAGTCTTTCTTCCGTGCTCTGAGGGTTAACAGGATATCTGGTACTTCTCCTTCTTGGACCCCTTTGCAAGTTATAGCCCCCTCTCTCTCTGCACAGCTTCCTCATATTTGCCATTCTGAAGTTCTCAATGTTGCCCAGATTCACTTCCATCTTTTCAAAAATCACAGGTGCAAAATTGGAGGGTAGGAATGACATTTAGCAAAAATTTAAAAAAATTCCAAATAAAAAGCAAAAGTAAATTTTGATTTTGATTTTGATGTCAGATTACAAAATGGATTTTTGATTACATCCTAAATCACTGAGTTGTTCTGCAAAACACAGGTCCCGGAATCCACCGCTGAACACCAATGTAAGAAACTGGGGTATACATTGAGAGGGATAAGTACCCACCTCAAATAATAATCAAAATCTTTGCGAGGGTGAACCAAAAGGTCACTAAATAAACCTGAGCTTAACCCACTGGTAGCTGTAGCACAGAGCAGAAAGGCTTAACTTAGTAGCAATTTTTAAAGTATTTATGCAGTACCAAAACAATAATAAAATTGAAATGGAAAAACAACAAAAATCCCAAAACAAATTAGAAAAGTAGAGTAAAATGTAATAAACAAAATGACATCAAAATGACAATTTTTTAAAATTTTAAGTAGAAATAGTGCCAAGTAGCACAAAGTGAAAATGTAGTCATTGGCAGTGGTAGAAGAGGACGCAATTTGACCCAGACCCGGATGGAGAGCGAGTCGGATACACCAACCAAGTTCGTCCTGGGGAAATTTTTCTGACTCAGGGGCTAAATTAAATCTTGGTGAAATTGATTATCCATCGCAAAGGTGAAGGAGTTTCTATACCACCAAGTCTGTGGTCCACCCACCAAATTTTAATCCGGGCGGACCTTAGGTTTAATCACGGCGGAGACTACTCCCTCTCTGCCGTGATCAAACCAGTCCAACAACCCTACGAAGTAAGGGCTGTCGGAGGCAGACATCTAACTCGGCCCACCTAATTTAGATGGGTGGAATTACAGGTTCGTTTTCACTGCCTGTCACTGTGAGTAAAACCTTGGTGGTAAGCAGCAGTGAAAACTGCTACTTGATCCCCTCACCCTGGCAGAGGACTCCCATGGCATTGGATGGGAGCATTTTCTTTTTTATTTTCAATTAGAATATCCCTCTTTGGATGTTGACAGATCCCTGCACCAAACTGTAAACAGCATTGACAGGAAGACCTGTGATGGTCGTTCCTGCCAATGCTTTGGAAATGACCGCCGGCTTAGCGGTCATTCTAAATTTGGCAGGCGGCACCTCCATCAGGGCGACAGAGTAATTTACTCCTTCTCACTGATGGAAAAACGGGCCACACACCTCAAAATAAATCAGGCCCTTCTTCCTTTAACTTCCAATCCACCTCAGGAGTACACTTTTAAAGCCCCTCAGGACCTCAGGGGAGGTGTTTAGAGACTCACTGTGTGTCAGGCAGATGCCAACAACAGAGTTTGCTCCAGGCCCAGTTGCCACTGGTCAGCTGGGCATTTGTAGTAAAGGCATCCTGTAGTTTGTTGTATCCCTGTACCTTGAACAGGATTACATCTTTGTGACCTTTGGAGTCCACTTCTTTGTCCTGTGTACAAGAGAGAGAGCTGGCCCAGCTCTATAGGACTCTTCTCAGGTCTCAGACAGCACATTCAGTCTTCTTCTAATCTTTCACAGGTCCAGGAGTGTTCTGAAGTTGGTGCCTGGAGATGACACATTTATGCCTGGCACAAGCAAGTGAGGGCCCGATTCACAGAACTAACTTAAGACAAAATCCTACACTTACTACCATTTTGGTATTCACAGAAGGCACTTACTCATTTTGGTATTCACAGAAGGCACTTACTCATTTTGGTATTCACAGAAGGCACTTACTCATTTTGAGTAACTTACTCATTTTGAGTAACTTACTCATTTTGTGTAACTTACTCATTTTGTGTAACTCACTCATTTTGGTATTCACAGAAGGCACTTACTCATTGATGAGTAAGTGCCTTCTGTGAATACCAAAATGAGTAAGTTACACAAAATGAGTAAGTTACTCATTTTGGTATTCACAGAAGGCACTTACTCATCAATGAGTAAGTGCCTTCTGTGAATACCAAAATGAGTAAGTTACACAAAATGAGTAAGTTACACAAAATGAGTAAGTTACTCATTTTGGTATTCACAGAAGGCACTTACTCATCAATGAGTAAGTGCCTTCTGTGAATATCAAAATGAGTAAGTTACTCAAAATGAGTAAGTTACTCATTTTGGTATTCACAGAAGGCACTTACTCATCAATGAGTAAGTGCCTTCTGTGAATACCAAAATGAGTAAGTTACACAAAATGAGTAAGTTACTCAAAATGAGTAAGTAAGTGCCTTCTGTGAATACCAAAATGAGTAAGTGCCTTCTGTGAATACCAAAATGGTAGTAAGTTTAGGATTTTGTCTTAAGTTAGTTCTGTGAATCGGGCCCAGAGTGATAATGACCCCTTGGCATGGCCTAACCAATGTGGTAAATATTCCTGGGGTAACCCTACCCACTTTGGGCATTTTCAAAATGGCGAATATCTTTGGCTACACTATACATGAGCTCTGAGGGCTGGAGGGTGTGTGGGGACTTTAGTAATCCTAATGTTTTTCCACATCATACACTAAAACCCAGTTTGAAGTAGGTCTTGTACCCACAACAAACTCAGAGACAGACATCTGGTAGAACAAAAGCTGAGTTTTGCAGCAACCAGACAGTGAATACACAAGAATTGTTTTTCACACCCTGATCCCGTCCTTTGAAGTGCGCCCCAAGTGTTATATGTAAAATCTCAGCAGACCTGTCAAGAAGGTTTTGACACTTTAGCAGGATTTGACACTGTAATGTGAAAAAGAGACTCACTGTGATTGGAGCCTGCCTGGTAGGGTGGGTAAAGGAAGGGGCTGGCCTTGGTGTTAGATACTACTGCTTGTGACAGGGAGGCCTCTTTGAATCTTTGAAGTTAATCAAGTTCCTGGGTCCAGCACACAGGCCATCCTGTCAATGCACAACAACAACTCTCCACACCCAAGGCCTTTGTCTCATCACTGGACGCAAGTTCCGACCTCATCAAGGGGGCTATTCAAATGCTAATTACTGGCTGGTAGATGCTGCAGAGCAAAATGCAGATTAGCCTATAAGATTTTCAGGCAGAGAAAAGGTAACTTTCTAAAAGTTACTTTTCCTTAACATTTGGTAAGAATCCAACTTCACCATTAAATGGGATTTTTAATAACTATTAAAAATAGTTGTTTAATTTTTCTAGCTAGTCCCATTCCTGAGATAAGGTATCAGTATTTAATATCGCATTCCTAAGTTTTCCAGTGGAACATACAGCCTTCCTATTGCAAAAATAGCTTTTGGGGCCTTTCTACTGTAAAGGCATGTGCAACATTAAAAGCTTACATGTTCTACTTTTAAATATCATACACCCTACCTTATGGGCAATAACGCCTACTTAGGGGTGACTTATAAATATTTAGAAGGAAGGATTAGGCCTGGGAAAAGTGATTATTTTGACATGTTAAATTTGTATTTTAAAACTGCACAGCCAGGCTCAGAGGGTAGGCCTACAGTCATGTTTTTACAGTCACTATAGTGCATAGCACAATTGGTGCTGCAGTCCACTTGTGATATTTAACTTACAGGACCTAGGTACACTTTCTATCATATACTAGGGACTTATAGGTAAGTTAAATATGCCAGTTAGGAGTATTCTAAATTTACCACGTTAATAGGAGGAGCACAAGCACTTTATCACTGGTTAGCAATAGTAAAGTTCAGTTCTACAGCCAACATAAATATTGGGTGAAGCAAAAGACGAAAAATCCTGGGTGACTATGAAGAAAAGGCAGATTTCCTACAGAATGCCTCATTTAGAGATGGGCAGACCATAAGTATTCCATCCACAGAGACCCCATTGGTTCCATAGATGGATCCTTCCTCCAATGGCCCGAGGGAGTAGAGGGCTGTTGGAGTCAGGGCATTACACCGTCCACAATGGATGGTGAAATACCCTTCCTCCTGTCCCTCGCTGCCAGGAAAAACCTGATGGGGATGGACAGGAAAAATCCCAAAACTCCCATTTGTGGGTACCATTAGTTTTTTTTTTCAATACAAATCTCCCACTTTGGAAGTTTGTTTCGAAAAATGAAAAACTTTGAAAGGTTTGATCTCAGGTAATGTCCTCCACCATCCCCTTGAAGTAAACTACATTCACCAAGCTTTGAATCAGCCCTTAAATTCCAATTTATTTTTAAATATTGAGAAAAAGCCTCTTGGTGAGTCCTGCATCCCCCAGCAATTTGGGGCAGGCTTCTAGACACTAGGTCTCTCTCCAGCCCGATCTCCTACTGGGTCTAATCCACAATGGTGAGTTGGGCCTTCTTGGGATCAGAAGTGTGTTCTGCTTTTTGTGTCCCTGAGACAGGAAACCAGGAGGGTGAACCACTTGACCCTTCAAAAGTAGTTCTAGTCCCTGGGTGCCAGCAGCAGTTAGACGTCCTGTAGTCCTCTTCTTCCAGCAGGACCTTCTTCTTCAGATGGAATTTTCTTATGTCCAGGAGTGTGATGGTGGGGGAGATGTCGGATTTATCCTGTGAACTAGCAAGTGATTGAAGAAGTTCTGCCACCCAACCTTGACTATTCCATTGCAGTCCCCCAACTCGTCTTGCAGCACTTCCTCATTGTCTTACTGGAAAATTACCCAACAGCCCCTGCTTCAGGAGGGCAACACTCAACTGGCATTAAGCAAGCCTGTCGTCACCTCATAAGGCACTACCTATTTAGGTGAGCGCTCCTCATAGCTCATGGGGAAAACTGTTCTTCCTTCCTACTGCGACTAGAACATGACTGTCAGGGAGGGTTCTGGGAATTAATAGGAGAACCCTTTCTTCTTCCAACTATTACTGTACACTCCCAGATAGCTAACCACTGATAAGTGGTCAGCAGTTAACACCTGTTGGTCCTTCCTAGGACAATAGGCAGGTGATTGTCCTCTAAGCCAGGGTTGTTAACTCTCCAAGTCAAGAATATTTTTTCAGCACTAAGCCTAGGACATTTTTATACAGTTTTGTTTCTGCTCAGGTCATTAAAAATCTGATTTCACTGTTATGTCAGATTTTAAAAAATTAAACAGGAAATAACTTTGAAGCATTTTTGTAGGTTTTGGCTTTTATTTCCCTGACTGGATGCACTAACCCAAATAGGAAGTGGCCCTTTTTTACATAGGAGCAACCTTCCCTGTGGGTATACAAGTCACCACTTTAGCGGTTACTTCAAAATATATAAAAATAGCCTTTCTTTCTACATGGCAAAGGCATTTTCCCTGCCATGTGTGATTGCAGTGCATTTAAACTAAGGTTGGGGGATCATCATCAGGACACAAGATTTTATGCCCGAGAAATTGCCTGGTGGTTACACTCTCATGAGTTATCGTGTACCATGAGTATGATGGCCACCGGGTGGCTCAAATTGCCATGCTGATAGTAACCAGAGTCTGTGATTGGGCATAGGGCTGAGCACACTCCGTGTCAGCAATCGTGACGCTGAGGTGGTGAAAAATATTCCCCTGTGAGCAGGCCCTGTGAGCCGGGTCCCGGGTAAGTGCTAATCGTATGGTATTTCCAATATCAAGAATTTGATAATCAGGATGCACACCCCACTGCTCCTTGATAAAAAGCATCCTGGCGTGACGGTGTTGCTAACCACCCATGTCTATCTGTAGCCCCCACAGTCAGGGTATCGGGTGAGGGTGAATGTTCTAATTACAAGGCCTTGATCCCCCAACCTTAGTTGGGATCGAAACGTTGTCGACTTTTGTGTCTTGACTCTCAACTGTTATACTTGTATTCCTCATGAGAAAAAGATGCTTCTTCTATTGTGACTTACTAAATTTGTATTGATTGTTGAGTCACTTTCTGTATAAATGCCTGAGGTCTGGAAATCTTTTGATTTCCAATATTTTGCCCACTGGTTTCGAAATATTGTGTAACTTAAATGATCGGATTCTCCATCTGGAGAAGATAAACATAGTTCTCATTGTAGTTCTATGTGTCACTGTTTATTATCTTTTGAAGGGACCAATGTTTTTGTTATAGATACGTACACCCTAGGTCCCTCTGACTTTCAAGGTCTCCTTGTTTCTTTATAAATAACTAAAAATGTACATAACATACCATACCATAACATAGCATAACATAACATAACATAACAAAACATGACATAGTAAGACAAGCGAAACTAAAGGATCTGCCCCGGACCCCACATACTGGTCAAGTTTATACTAAGCGACAAATGCAACAGGACCCATTCAGAGCCCGGTAATCATCTCATAGCGACAGACAGGGGTCATTCACTGTGAGATGGAGCTTCAGAGGTTGTAATGAGAGTCTCCCAGCGAGTAGGGTGGAGGGATTCAACAGGGAAGCTGATCTGATTGATGGAACACAACCAATAAATAAACCAGCACACTAAACTCTGGCCGTAGAGGTCTGTTAAAGAAAAGGAGTGTTGTCTGAACAGGCTGATAAATTGAGCTGCTGGAACAGCCAGAAGATGGGAGAGTGGTCGGTGCGACTCTGGCTCCTGCCCAGGTAAGAACAGGATGTGCAGATCATCTAAGCACCTGTATCTTAACACCTGTTTCAAAGCACTTATATCAAAACTTCTGTGTCCTGCATCCAAGAGGAATCAGTATACAAAACATGTATCACACAATAAGCAAAGGAAAGATTCACCATATACATCAGTATCATTGTACTCACTCCATCACTGCCCTCACACCAACAGAAAACAAATACAACACATTACACAATACCCTGCACACCCATGCCAGACAGCCCAGACATTCCATATAGTTGTGTTCTAATGCGCTCACAAAAGCAAACACATTAAGTAATAACACACAGTACTGTGCACTGTTGGTAGAAGTGTGCACACCAACATAGCATAGCATCTGAAAGAACACATTAGAAAGTCCTCCGAGCACACATACAACAGAAGTCAGTACTCCATCACTTATAGATGCTTATCAGTGAGTTCACTAAAGTACCAACCATAATAGCAAACAATCACAAACTCCAACAGAATACTTTTTTTTAAAACATACTTTATTGAGTTTACAAAGTGCCACGTCACGCATGGGCATGGATTTATCCATCACATAGACAGTTCAGCAGAGAATAGGTTGGGGACAAACTCTATTCATATAGGATACATTCAAAATCCAGGCAGCTGCCTGTGCAAGACATTGGTAGTGTGCACCCTCAAGCTGTTATGGCTTTACAGCAGTTGGCTGTCAGTTAATGTCTATCGGCTACATTGAAGTCATAAAACCACCCATAACAACCCTCCCCCCTCCCTCCTCTCTGGCTCACCCCAATGAAGTTATTGCGGGTCAGAGGCCTGACTCGTACTCGATCTGTCCCTTGCTAGGGGTCTCGTACAGTAGGGTGCATTCCTAATCGCCAGGCCTTGCGACTAGTGGGGGGTGGGAGGGGGGACCATAGCTGCTCTTTAGTGTAAGGTGACGCAGGTACTATATGCGTTGTGGGATAGGGGGTTCGATTGCTTTAAGTGCCTCCAGCATCAGATCCCATAACCCCAACAGAATACTTAAGTGACTGGAATGCACATACATCCAACACCATCCAGAGACACCATTCAGTTGGAACTCACAAGGCTCACAAAAACCAATATACTACTGCAGGACAGAGCATACCACACTTACCTAATCCCCCCACCCATACCCTACAGATAGAGTGATTTATAGAGACACTGTGGAACTCCAATATGAAACCAGAGTTTCAGTTACCTCTTACATATACCTGAACCCAGGCAATACACATACCAAACACAACAGCACTGCAAGCCCTTACTAGTCGCAATACAAATCTCTGTTAACATAACATAGGGCTGCGAGACCATACTAATGGAAGAATGAATATATTATAAACATAACAACATAACATAATGTAACATAATGTAACATAGAATCACCACTGAAACTGCAATAAGAACCCTACTTTCTGCCACAGCAACAATCAAGCTTACTTACAGGAATAGGCATAGATAGACCACCTTTGCAAGCTTCCCTCACACACACTCATAGACCACATAAAGGGCAGAAAGTAAAACCAGTACAAACTGCCACATACAGACCAGGTGCAGAACTGAGGGCAATAGCAGAAGCATCACTCACAGACACGTGTGGTGAGTCAGCGAGAGCGCACTTTAGTACAGTGCTAGCCGCTGTTCACTTCGCAGGTATCACTTTGGTGGCAGTCACATGCTCCATTTGACCCTATTCCACCCTTATCCCTGAAAAAAGCTTTAAAAGGGAACTAACGATGGGCCAGTTCTGGCACTGCAGGCGGAAGTTGGACCTGTCTCCCTCCTGGCCTGTGGACCACCAGCTCTGGCGCCAGTCAGCAAGGAGCTGAAGCCTCTCTTCCAATCACATCTTTTTCTTATGCGACCCCAAAGAACAGGTTTTTTTGTTGTCTGCCTCCATTACTCAATTCATTATTCTATCCTCCTGTCCCTTTTCCTCTCCTGCCTTTACTCCTCTGCCCCTTGCTCTGTTCTCTTTCCCTCCCAAATCTCATGTTTAATACTTATTATTTTCTTAACTTTCTATTGCTTTCACCTCAGCCCCTCTTTGTTCTTTCCATCAGTATCGTAAACCCCCGAGTTTGACCGCAGGCTCTTTCTCATAATTGTACATTTTGCTTCTTGGATGACCTGATATTTATTGATGTGTCATTTAGGGCAAATTCCCTGTTACTACAGCTCTTGCCTCTACTGCGCTGGCAGTGTAGTCATTTTCTTGTAAAGCGCTCTAACACCTTCGCGCCATGTTCACACTACATAAAATGTCTTAAATAAACAAATACATACATAAATAGACACATAAGTAAATAGATAAAAAGATAAATAAACAAATACATAAATAAATAATACAGCCGGCTCCCCCATGAGTCTGCAGTACCTGCAGCTCTACCCTTAAGGACAGTTCCATTTCCTGTTTGTGCCTTCTCTACCATGACCTCACCTGACATGAATTACTCCAGTGACAGGATGTTCTGTCTCTAAGCTGGAGGCACTAAAGGAATGTAAGCGCATGGATTTTACTACAATGAAGACGAAACACAGAGACATTCTTTGCGGTTCTGTTATGGTGACGTGGTAGCGAGGAGGACATGCTGCGGCTTGAAGAGTCCTCTGACCCCCCTCTGAATGGTAACACCCAGGGACAGTGCACTGTAAGGCAGAGGTCTTCAATATGTGGGGCGCGACCCCCAGGGGGGCCCTGGAGTCCTGAGAAGGGGGTCGCACATTCCCCAGCTTCACTTGTGACTGCAATCAAAAACATGTGCTTTCGTTTTGGAAAAAGATGGACGGCTAATTTTGATCGTTATCAGTTGAATTTTATCAACTGTGTCTCTAGTGCTGGAAAAGCCTGCATGCCAGCGTACCTGCTTGCCTGAATGAAATGCAAATGTGCCTATTAATTAATCTGCAAGTGTAAAGGGTGCTTGGGAGCCAGTTCTGGCTTTAATTGTTCAAGTCACTCCAAGCTTTGTGATGACAAAGATTTGCTTTTTTGATTGGTAGTGCAAAGAGTTAACAACTGGGCTGTGAAGTGCTTCCTTTTAATTTTAACTGCATTTATACAGCCCTTAGTACTCCTAAAGAGGTGTTGAAGGGACGTTTATGTAAAAAAAAATTGCATTACTTATGCTCTGGTATTACTAAAATCTACATTTGGGAAGCACTATTTTATTGTAAAACTATTGCCACATTTTGCAGCACTCTATCTTACACTGTGTGTAATGCAATTATAAAATAATGACCTACATATTCACAGTGCTTTTTGTCATAGGCTGTGACCTCGTAGCAGTAAAAATACATGTCACTATTCTCCACTGCACCAATCAAGATTTAATTCTGTGGCTCTCTGGTTACACATAGACCTCTGCAGTGCATTAACTAATAGTTCATAATGTCCTTCAGTGCATTTCCCGCTAAATACCAACTTTTTACATTCATTTTTCATTACGCTGCCCATTATTGATGGTGAAAGACCTAAAAAAGGTACAGAATATTTTGGGGCTTATTTATGAGAGGCTTGCATCGCCAGAGGAAGCATCTCAACCATACGTATGAGACGGTGCAAGGTCACCTTGCATAGCTTTGCATGGCCTCATAGATATGGAGTAAGACATAGCAGCGCAAGTCATTGCGTTGCCTTACTCTGTGTCAAAGAGGTGTGCAACGCTTATGGATTTTGATGCTGCCCCATATTTACAAAATCAAGTAAACCTGGGGCAGCTCCAAAAACAGATGCCTCCCCAGCAGAGGTGTAACAGGGAAAAATTATTTTATTTCTCCTCATTCTTTCCTCTTTCCATGTGTACTGCATTCTGCAGCTCAAATAAAAGAGGAAAACACCTTCTTGGCATTGTTTTTGTCAAGGAAGGTGCCCCTTCCTGTACAAAAACAATCCTGCCTATGTTGGTGCTACGCAGCAATTTGTGCACCAACGCAAGGAAAAGGATAGGAATGCACCATATTTCATAAATACAGTGCATTCCATACCTTTCACATTGGCATAGGGCGGCACAGCATGAAGACTTACAGCTCTGCCCTACGCCAATTCCTCATAAATGAGGCCCTTTGTATTTAGCTACACCTATGACTACACCCCCACGCTCACTGACCTTTGGTTTGCTAAACACTGTTTAATATTATTTCCCCACCGTAAAAATTATTTGCTGTGGGAATTTGGGGCATTTATGATTGTTGATAGTTGTTGATGATGAGGAGTACCAGGTTCTAGAAAGTTTTATCAGAAGGGGGTCCTTACGCCTAAAAGAATTTGACAAGGGGGTCTCGGCATCAAAAAGTTTGAAGATCTCTGCTGTAAGGTGAACCACTGTGCGCTCCACTGTAAGCCTCGGTGGCTGTCTACGACTGGTGATTGGTAAATTGTAGAAAGTCATCCGGGTTTGGACTTCGAGTGTTTTGTTAAACCTCTTGCTAAGAGCCCTGCTCCCTTCATATTACTGGCCCTTCAGCCCTCAGCCTGGTTCTCCTTCGCTGATCTTTAAACTTCAGCCTGGGACCCTCGCAGCTCTCTGACGAGCATGTGCAGCAGCTGATGGTCCCCAAGACGGCCACCGAGGCCTTGATCACGGTACTGGGGTAACAGCAAATTGCCTGTAATTTTACCATTACTATACGATCATTCCGACCCTGTATATAATTACAGTTAAAACCACTGAATGGGGAATTACCACAGACGGATATTTCCGGTCGGAAAATCACACAGAATTCCCAGTTTCGTGGTGCTAAACGCTGCCGCCTACGTTTCTGTTGGCTTTGGTTAAAGCATCATGGCTGCTATTAGGCCAACTCTTCATGTCAGGGGCTTTACTTTCATCAGGTACCCGGGCAGTCATGGATCTCCACTTCACTGCATTGCAGCTCTTCGGCCCCCTCTCTTGAGGGGTCGGGCTGTCCCTTCTGGCCCTTCTGGCCCTCTGCAAGTTGCAGTCCTGAAGGTTGAAGCCCTATTAGCTCCAGTCCCTCAGACTCTAGGGGGCTTATTTACAAGCCCCTTGCGCCACTTTTGCGTCATTTTTAACATTGTAAAAGTGACGTAGGGGTGGCGCAAGGGGCTTGTAAATAAGCCCCTAGTTTCGATGTTCAGATTCCTCGGTTCCGGTTGTCACTTGGTTGGCTCTGTTTTCTCCAGTCCTAGTCCTGCATGTGAGGGTTACTCGCATTACATTTTAATACCTCCTCGAACCTATCCTTCAATTGGGGCTAATCTCCAGAAGGATGCTTTTTGCCTTTGGTCCTCTGTCTTCTGAAGCAACTCCGTTGCTCCACTAATAGCAATGGAGGCAATTGTATAGAAACCCATGCGGGGAAGTGCCTGACTGCCTACCTGCCAAGTTATCAGGGGACTGGTTGGCTGGTTGGCTGCTGTAATGCACTGAAAGCAGACGTCCTGAAAGCAGCCCCGCTGAGCACAGCCCAAATTAGCAAGCCTTCTTCAGCTTTATTTACAGCGCGCGCCTGCAGCACATTGGCCAATCACCGTGCTTCAGACTGTGAAGGTTTGCATGTTCTGTCATCCTGCATGTCTGAGAGTGGGCATGGGCTGCTGTTCCTAACAGGGCATCTTATCAGCATTAAGACGTGGCAAGCTGCATCATTCTGGGACATGACACTGAGTTGAGTAGTCGATGGTGCCTTGTGATAGTCATTCACAAGCATTGGAAATGCAGTAGGCCTCGCATTTGCTTGAGTTAGAGCTATTGGCATTGCAAATGACATTGCATTACCCATGTGTAATGGAGTGTATGTATGTGGTGTGTAGTTGAATTATGTGGGTTGGATTGGAATTGTTAGTTGTTGAAGTATGTGGCATGGAATTGTGTGGTGTGGAGTGGAGTGGATTTGTGTAGTGAAATTATGTGGTATGGTGTGCAGTGGAATTATGTGGATAGTAATTATGTGGTATTGAGTGTACTGTAATTATGTGACGTGGGATTCTGTGTTATGGAGTGAAATATGTGGAATAGTATTTTGTGTTGTTGAGTGGTATGTAGTGGAGTTTATGTGGTGTGCTGTTGAATTTTGTGGCATGATGTGGAATTTTGTGTTGTGTAATTGTGTTGTTGAGTTGAATTGTGTGGTTTGGTGTCAAATTATGTGGTGTGGATTGGAAATGTGTGGAGTTAAATTGTGTGGCGTGGAACTGTGTGGATAACTTTACCCTTTTGGTGATGAAAAAAAACCCAAATAGGAGCTAAGCTCCAGATCTGTGTCCTTGGGATTCGATCAAAACGTATGTGGGTAATTTAGACACTGGATTGGCTGCCAGATCCCCAATCTACATAATCTTTTAGTTGTGGACATGGCCCTATCATACACACTTGCAATCATATCTAGGAACTCAACAAATAACTATGGGGGCGATTACGATGCCGGTCGGAAAACCATTCCGCCCGCCGTGGCAATGTGAAAAGACCGCCCGCATGGCCTGCGGCACCACCGCCGATCACATTACGATGCACCGCCGGAAAAATCCGACCGTCGCGGTCGGAACCCAAGAACCACCGGCGGCGCACGTGCAGAAAAGGCGAAATACCCTCCACGGCGGTCGGATTCACTGCGGAAAGCTCACAAACCGCCGATACACAAGCGGAATTTCCACGAGTGCAATTATGATCTTACCGCGGTGCCTGCGGTACGACCGCTTGTTTCCGACCGCCGCGATTGACAGCAATGATGAATGGCAGAGCTGGAGGAATGACCATTGCAGTCCGACCGCGGTGTCTGCGCGGAAATAGTAATGGCGGTCGAAAGCAACTACACCACAAAACCACCAAATGTGGCTGTGTATCTGGCTCAGCCAATAAAAGCAGCTAACACACCCCATTGACACATGCCCCTGGCAAATAAGAACTACAAATCCCAGCTCAACACAGACAACACACCTGACATGAATACTCAGTTTGGACCCACCCACATAGCAGACCATAAAACCAGCCCCTGCATGACCACAATTCTTTGCACAACTCCAGAACTGAAGGGCCCAACAATATCACACAAAGGATAGGCAACCCTGCACACATCACACCATCACAAACACACACACACACCACACACATCACCACCACCACCACCTTGCACACCTGCACTCTTAACCACTCAGCACATCACACACCATGGCACATAAGATGCCCAAATTCACTGATGGTGAGTTGTCAGTCATGGTGGATGAGATAATAAGAGTTGAGCCATATATTTTAGGAAGCAGGGTCCAACAGACCCCATCAGCCAGGCAAAATCAAATGTGGCAAAGGATAGTTGACAGAGTCAATGCTGTAGGGCAAGTTCCACGCAACAGGAAGGAGATCAGGAAGAGGTGGACTGACCTCAAGAGCAAGGTCAAGGAGAAGAACAGCAAGAACCGTGAGCTGGCAAACCGGACTGGCAGTGGCCCTCCCATTCCACCAAGAACATTCAACGCATGGGAGGAGAAGGTGCTTGGCATACTGCACCCAGAGAGTTGCACTGGAATTGAGGGGGAATGGAGGCTGGTAAGTACCAACAAAAGTCTGCCATAACACTGCTATGTAGTAGCTTGCACAACTAAAAAGCAACACCTCCTAGGCCCAAATGTACTCATGTCCACCACACTCCCCCAAACAGGTCTCACAGATCCCACAATAACTCCCTCTCATTCACCACAAAGGTACATAACAATATTTACATGGGGGCACATGTACAGGCAGCCAGCACTACAACTCCCAACAGGCCCCCTTGTCCCACAGCTGAGCAGGATGGAGCATTCCCCACACCCCCAAGCATGGGGCAGCCATTTCCCTCCAATGTGTAACCTTACAGGTAGGTAGCCATCTCAACAGGGAGGGGTCTTTGTGGCTGTGAAGTCTGCACTACAACTCCCAACAGGCCCCCTTGTCCCACAGCTCAGCAGGATGGAGCATTCCCCACACCCCCAAGCATGGGGCAGCCATTTCCCTCCAATGTGTAACCTTACAGGTAGGTAGCCATCTCAACAGGGAGGGGTCTTTGTGGCTGGGAAGTCTGCACTACAACTCCCAACAGGCCCCCTTGTCCCACAGCTGAGCAGGATGGAGCATTCCCCACACCCACAAGCATGGGGCAGCCATTTCCCTCCAATGTGTAACCTTACAGGTAGGTAGCCATCTCAACAGGGAGGGGTCTTTGTGGCTGTGAAGTCTGCACGTCAACTCCCAACAGGCCCCCTTGTCCCACAGCTCAGCAGGATGGAGCATTCCCCACACCCCCAAGAATGGGGCAGCCATTTCCCTCCAATGTGTAACCTTACAGGTAGGTAGCCATCTCAACAGGGAGGGGTCTTTGTGGCTGTGAAGTCTGCACTACAACTCCCAACAGGCCCCCTTGTCCCACAGCTCAGCAGGATGGAGCATTCCCCACATCCCACAAGCATGGGGCAGCCATTTCCCTCCAATGTGTAACCTTACAGGTAGGTAGCCATCTCAACAGGGAGGGGTCTTTGTGGCTGTGAAGTCTGCACTACAACTCCCAACAGGCCCCCTTGTCCCACAGCTCAGCAGGATGGAGCATTCCCCACACCCCCAAGCATGGGGCAGCCATTTCCCTCCAATGTGTAACCTTACAGGTAGGTAGCCATCTCAACAGGGAGGGGTCTTTGTGGCTGTGAAGTCTGCACTACAACTCCCAACAGGCCCCCTTGTCCCACAGCTCAGCAGGATGGAGCATTCCCCACACCCCCAAGCATGGGGCAGCCATTTCCCTCCAATGTGTAACCTTACAGGTAGGTAGCCATCTCAACAGGGAGGGGTCTTTGTGGCTGTGAAGTCTACACTACAACTCCCAACAGGCCCCCTTGTCCCACAGCTGAGCAGGATGGAGCATTCCCCACACCCCCAAGCATGGGGCAGCCATTTCCCTCCAATGTGTAACCTTACAGGTAGGTAGCCATCTCAACAGGGAGGGGTCTTTGTGGCTGTGAAGTCTGCACTACAACTCCCAACAGGCCCCCTTGTCCCACAGCTCAGCAGGATGGAGCATTCCCCACACCCCCAAGCATGGGGCAGCCATTTCCCTCCAATGTGTAACCTTACAGGTAGGTAGCCATCTCAACAGGGAGGGGTCTTTGTGGCTGTGAAGTCTGCACTACAACTCCCAACAGGCCCCCTTGTCCCACAGCTCAGCAGGATGGAGCATTCCCCACACCCACAAGCATGGGGCAGCCATTTCCCTCCAATGTGTAACCTTACAGGTAGGTAGCCATCTCAACAGGGAGGGGTCTTTGTGGCTGGGAAGTCTGCACTACAACTCCCAACAGGCCCCCTTGTCCCACAGCTGAGCAGGATGGAGCATTCCCCACACCCCCAAGCATGGGGCAGCCATTTCCCTCCAATGTGTAACCTTACAGGTAGGTAGCCATCTCAACAGGGAGGGGTCTTTGTGGCTGTGAAGTCTGCACTACAACTCCCAACAGGCCCCCTTGTCCCACAGCTCAGCAGGATGGAGCATTCCCCACACCCCCAAGCATGGGGCAGCCATTTCCCTCCAATGTGTAACCTTACAGGTAGGTAGCCATCTCAACAGGGAGGGGTCTTTGTGGCTGGGAAGTCTGCACTACAACTCCCAACAGGCCCCCTTGTCCCACAGCTCAGCAGGATGGAGCATTCCCCACACCCCCAAGCATGGGGCAGCCATTTCCCTCCAATGTGTAACCTTACAGGTAGGTAGCCATCTCAACAGGGAGGGGTCTTTGTGGCTGTGAAGTCTGCACTACAACTCCCAACAGGCCCCCTTGTCCCACAGCTGAGCAGGATGGAGCATTCCCCACACCCACAAGCATGGGGCAGCTATCGCATTGCTCTCCCAAAACTTACACGTAGGTAGGGACTGCATGTACACCGCCATCCTTATCTAAATGCATGTAGCCACATAACCACATCAGCACTAACATGTCAGCCAACTTGGCATAGTTTTAAATGCCACATCCAGTGTGCAGACATCTAAGTGCACGTAACTGTCACATATTTTGAACTCATACTCACCAAGTCACAAATGAAACAAATGCATCCCACAATTGTGCACAGCAGAGAATGCAATGTGGAAGTGCCATGGTGTCTGAGCATGAAGGCCCATCTCAACACCAAACATGCATGGTCTACATGGAAAAAAAGGAAAGTACATGTGATTCCAAAGCTATGTATAACATGACAATGGTTCCTTCTAGCTCTGTTGAAATAGATTACATGAACAGCTAAATGAAAAGACGCACAACAGAAAATTGATGTCACGCAATTAGGTAGATGAGGACATGTCCGTGTAGTTACACTATCTGTACACTGCACCAAGTTTCAATTCACAACGGACACCATGGACTAATAAGGTATGTACCTCAACGTCATGTCATGGTGCACAGCATATAGCAGGCATACAAAGTCATTGCATTGTAAAGTGTGTGTTGTATCAAATGTCTCAAACAATTGTCTAACATCAAGCTTGTTGCGTGCAACTCAATTACCATATCACCTCTGTTCAACAGGAGATCAACAACTAACTGCAGAGGATGACACCAACATGCGGAGCCAGTCTCCCCCCCTGGAACGTGGACTCTCGGATGCAGATTCCCCAACAGTCTCGGACGAGGATTCTCAAGCTGGCCCCTCTGGTGTGGCAGGGACAAACATGTCTCAAGCCCTCATTGTCCCCACCACCACCACCACGGCAAGAACAACTGTGCTGCCCCCATCCACTACAAGCTGTGTGGCCTCCACCACCATCACCACGGCAAGAACAACCATGCTGACCCCTGCCACTACGACCTGTGTGGCCTCCACCACCACCACCACCACCACGGCAAGAACAACTGTGCTGCCCCCTGCCACTACGACCTGTGTGGCCTCCACCACCACCATCACCACTGCTGCCTGCAACACACGCCCTGCCACGGTGGTTACCAACACCACCACACAATCACAGCATGCCAGGGAGAGTGTGCCAGTGCGTCGGGGGACTATGCCACCAGTCCGTGTCAGGAGGGCAGGTGGGAGTACAACTGGGGCAGAGACACAGGAGGACAATGACCCTGAATCCCTGGCCACCATTGCAAGAGTCCTTGGTGCCTACCAAGAGAACCATGGAGTAATGGGCCAGCTTGCTGAAGACATGCATGAGATCCGCCTGCTGCAGCCGGCCATGGACACACGGATGGGCCAACTTGTTGACCTTGTTGGCCAGCTAGTGGGTGTTCTGAGGGACAGACTCCCAGCCCCAAGTGCAGCTCCACCCCCCTCCAGTGGATTGCCTGCTGTGCAGCCCAACATTCCAGCTGCAGCCACAGAGAGGGGTGTGCAGGAGGAGAGTGAGTTCTCAGACACCACTGACCCTGCAACAGATGCCCCCTCCCAAACGCACCAGGGGCCGTCCGAGAATCCACAGGGGAGGATTTGGTGGCAGGCCACCATACCAACGCCACTCACAGAGCCAGCCATGATGGTATCTTGTTGTTCCCCTTTGCATTGACTATGTTGACTATCCTTGCCCACATTGCCATGTTGATGGCCTGAGTCTGTTGGACTGTGTGACTTCAGCTTTGTGGTGACTACACTATTTGTCTCAACTACCATGACTGACAACTCATTTATTCACTGTTCACATTTATGTACATATCCCCGTCACTTGCACAAAAACTAATTTCAAATAAACACTCTTCACATACCTATGTCTGTGTGAGCTACATGTTTATTCCAGTATGTACAATGACAAATCAGATTTCAATGTTCCAACAGCTGTGAAGCAGAGGAGGCATTCAGAGGGTGAATGAACCTAGAAAGACACAAGAGAATGACATTTACTTATCAGGTGACGCCTTTACAGCAGAAACACAACACTAGGCATCAAGGTACAAAAACAAGCACCCATAGCAATGGTCAACAACCTCAACATACACATGATGTACCTGGATACAAATACCCTGTGCCACACACATCATCCCTTATCACACACACAACAACAGCCAGCAGTTAAAATTCTCTATGCCTTGATAGTAACATCCAAGCAAACACACAATGTCACTGTGTCTACAAAGTCACTTACATTCAAGGGAAGTAGTTGGCAATGAGCTGTTGACGCAGGTCAACACCTTCCTCTTCACCACTATCGTCCGCACTGGAAGTGTGTGGGTGTGCAGGAGGGGGCATCTGCTGCTCATCGTCAATCCATGATCAGCGGAACGGCTTTGCGCAAGGCAAGGTTGTGTAGCATGCAGCATGCTACAACTATCCGGCACACCTTTCGTGGGGAATACAACAGTGCACCTCCGCTCTTGTCCAGGCACCGGAATCGGGACTTCAGGAGGCCAAAGGTGCGCTCCACCACACGTCGTGTCCTACCATGTGCCTCGTTGTAGCTGACTTCACCCGGGGTACTTGGATTCCGCAGTGGGCTCAGCAACCACGGCCTGTTGGGATACGCTGAGTCACCTAGGTGTGACATACACAGAGAAATGTTGTGATACAAACAGTTGACGAGAACAGCATGTCACACACAGCACACTACTTGACTCAGTGTACTCACCTACAAGCCATGCACGCTCTGGATGTAGATTTTCCATCAGCCGAGGTACAATGCTGTTCCGCAGGATGTAGGAGTCATGGGCGGAGCCAGCAAATCGCGCACAAACATGGCTGATGATCATATCAGCTTGGCATACCACCTGCACATTTATGGAATGGTAGTGCTTCCTGTTCCTATACACCTGCTCACGTGCCTGTGGTGGGACAAGGGCAATGTGTGTGCCGTCAATGGAACCAACTACATGAGGAATGTGGCCAAGGGCATAAAAACCAGCCTTCACAGCAGGCAAATCTGCTGTATTTGGGAATCGTATGTATTGGTCCTTGTATAGCATCATTGCGGACACCACATCCCAGAGCACCATGCTGAATGTGGCTTTGCGACATCCCACCGGCGCTGGCCACCGTGTATTGGAAAGAGCCCGTAGCGAAAAAATGCAGCGCTGCCATGATCTTCACTGTTGGGGATAGGGCAGTTGGATATGTTCGTTGAGGCCTCAGATGGGGCTCCAACTGAGCACACAGCTCTTGCAGTGTAACGCGATCCAGACGAAATTTCCGGATGATGTCCACATCCTCCATGTCCGCCAGGACTGTGAAAGGCCGGTGCACATTTGGTCGTCGCCTACATGAAATGGGAGAGGACTAATGTTATTCAAATTACACAATGAGATGTGTCCGACTTCTCACATCTTGACTCACGCAGCAGAAACAATGAACGTACTCCAACAATTGCTGAATCCACAACTCAGATGCAGAGACACCTTCACCACATGTGTTTTTACAAGTGGACATGTTGTACATACTGACTACCCCAAAAACATATTCAGAGGTTGTGAATGGTACACCAACACATCTGGTGTCCCCAGGCCTAGGAGTAGGTGACACAGCAGAGGTATGAGACAGCAACACTGCTGACTCATATGTAGCTGCTTTACCTGCCACACCTTCTTGCTTAAGTTGCACAGACCACTAGTTATCATCACAATGTGCACAGTGTGTGTAAGCTGATCACATATCCTACTTAAATCAGCTATGGGCACAGTAAAATACCACCATTATGTGTTCAGGCAATCATTACTGTTGTTTGATTAGCCATCTCACACATTAAGTTGATTTCAAAGATGAGACAACATCATACAACCAATAGATGTACATCCACACACATATCATAGGTGACGTGAGTAAGTGCATGTCAATGCATGTCACATTTTCCACAGACATGGCATGTGTAGGCATCAGTGAGTTGAATGTCACACCAGCATTCATTGTACAAAACAAGTGCAGTAAGACACTATGGAGGCATAGTGTTCAATTGTTAAATTTGACCATTGCCATTGCTAGTGCATAATGTGTCCATAACCGCGGTAGGCGTGCACCGCCACCGCGGGGCCGCTCATTGGCCACAATTGAAAGATGCAGCATAGCGGTAGCGACCGCCTGTCCTCCGCGGTGTGACACCACCAATGCCATTGCAGCCAATGGGACCCGCGATCGCGGTAGTGAAATGCTACTTTGGAAACCGCGGTAGGCGTGCACCGCCACCGCGGGCCGCTCATTGGCCACAATTGAAAGATGCAGCATAGCGGTAACGACCGCCTGTCCTCCGCGGTGTGACACCACCAATGCCATTGCAGCCAATGGTACCCGCGATCGCGGTAGTGGAATGCTACTTTGGAAACCGCGGTAGGCGTGCACCGCCACCGCGGGGCCGCTCATTGGCCACAATTGAAAGATGCAGCATAGCGGTAACGACCGCCTGTCCTCCGCGGTGTGACACCACCAATGCCATTGCAGCCAATGGGAACCGCGATCGCGGTAGTGAAATGCTACTTTGGGAACCGCGGTAGGCGTGCACCGCCACCGCGGGGCCGCTCATTGGCCACACTTGAAAGATGCAGCATAGCGGTAGCGACCGCCTGTCCTCCGCGGTGTGACACCACCAATGCCATTGCAGCCAATGGGAACCGCGATCGCGGTAGTGAAATGCTACTTTGGAAACCGCGGTAGGCGTGCACCGCCACCGCGGAGCCGCTCATTGGCCACAATTGAAAGATGCCAGCCAGGTGGACCAATTGCAGCAGCTGCCTGCCACTGATACCAACCCAGGGGCCTATAAATCTCTGTGGGAGAGCCACACATTTCACATGCATTCAGACACTGCTGACTGCCATTCCTCTACAACTGCATATTTTGCTGTATCCTGGACCCAGTGATGGCGAGAACAGAGAATGTCAGGGCCCGTCCCTTCACTACAGAGGAGCTGGAGCTTCTGGTGGACGAGGTCCTTGCACAGTATGGGAGGCTTTTTGGTGCGCCAGATGTACTGGTAAGTGTTCCTGATTCCAAGTGTGAGAGTGATCAAAATGATACCATGATGTTGCTGTGCAGTAGTATGTGCCTGTGAGTGCAAGTCGATGTACAGGCATCCTAATAGTTAACATGGCATGCTCCATACATGTTCTGTGGGAATTGAATTTGATTATGTGTAGAAAATGGACACTCCTACAGCCATTCTTGCACAAACTTAATGAACATGTTGGTCTGAGACTAGGTGATGTAAATGTGTGTTACACTGCCATGCATGCTAACTTCATGTCAATGGTGTCTGTAGGCTTATTTCCACACCTACATAAGTTGATTGAAGGTAGGGGGAGACATGCATTGTTTAAACAGCCACACAGATACGATGGTGTTCTGAAACAGCACAAGTCGGGACTGATTTTTACTGTGCCATGTTATGTGACTGTCCACTCACTCTTCACAACCTCATATGTGACTGTTGAAATGTATATTGGAATGGAGCACTAACTTATGTGTGTTGAATATTTCTTAAGTGCACTATGTTGATGTGAGCATCATGCACAATAGTCCAATGCATGAGTGGAACCCACTTGATGTTAATGCAACTATGACACTTCACATCAATGTAAGTAGTAGATGTCATCCTTACATTGATTTGAACATGTGTTCAGTCTCGCATGTGTTGGCACTTTTCACCCTCTCATGCTGTACATCCATGTGATTTATCTGAGGGACCATGTTGAACCGCACTGTGAGTTCCTCTGGCCTGCACAGACACTGTCCAATGTTACTCTGAGCCATGCCTAACTGGACTGAGTCAAACATGTGTTTAGTCCACACACCTAATACTCACTGAGCCATCATAGTCCTGAGAATTGCACAATCGAGGACTTAACATTGTGAGAAGGGCGTGATAATTCAGATTATGTCCCAATATGTTTCCTGAAAAATGCATTGAGCCATTCACAGGCCAAGGGCATCGAGGGGTGTGTAGTGGTGGACACAGTGAGTCTGCCACTACACTTCATTAGCACTGTATTGCATGTCATGCTCACTCACATACTGCATCACAGATGAGGGCCTTCTGCACATAGCTGTCTGTGCTGCCATTGTGCATGTGTATGAGATGGCCATGTACTGTGTGCCGCGTCATACATGCATTCATTTCTATGTGGTATTGTAATGAACATGTACTATGTGTCATGCTGTATGGCCTCTGATGAAGATGTAGCGATTTGTGTGCCATGCATTTATGTTCTCCTGTGCTGACACACAGTGTGAATGACACAGGGTCACTGATACTTCCTTTTCTTGTCTCCTATGCCTGCAGCTGAAGGTCCACCAGCGTAAGGCCGCATGGAAGAACATTGCACGGAAGGTGCGGACTCTGGGTGTATCCAACAGACGGCATACACACTGCCACAAGAGGTGGGACGATATCTCCCGTCTGAGCAGGACCGTGGCAGAGATGACGGTGGGGCTCGCCCCTCGCAGTGGCAGGTTGGCGCGCCGAACCATGACTCCACTAATGTCCCGCATCTTGTCTGTGACACAGCCAGAGCTGTATGAACGTTTGAGGGACCATCAGCAGGGAGTTAGTGGTGAGTATTCTGCATAGGCTGACTTTGGGTGTGAGGGACTGCATGAATGGCGACTGGGAGCCCTTGCTGATCTTGCTGCTGTGTACATTTTTAGGAACTACTTCTCAGTGGCCTATGTGTTCAGTGCAGGTGTCATGTATTTTCCCATAGATGGACTTGATCATGTGTTTCATACAATGGCCCTTGACATTGCATGATGAGATGTGGCCTTATGACATCTTCTGCATTCTGGGTGTCATGGACATCACCAGGCAGTGTACAGCAGTGTGCATCATGTCAGTGTGCATTTAACGATGTGTGCACTGCAGGACTTGTAAATGGTGTGAAGTACACATCTGACACCAACGTGCAACAGTTTGCATGATGAATTGCTCAAATTGTTAGACATCAGTAGCTCATGGACATTCTTAAGTACAAATTTGAATCTGTATCTGTGTTGTCCTTTTACAGTGACTCCATATGTGACAGAGGCAACATGCTGAGATGTATGCCTCTCTCACATACAGGCACATGGGTATGCTTGCAGAGATGTTTATGTTGGATGACAAGGAGGCAGGGACCTGCTATTTGCCGTTGTGCACCTCACATGGCTCATTGATGTAAACAATGCATATTTCCATGCATCTTCTGTGTTCAGCATGATTGTTGCACATGCAGACTTCACAGGGTGTTGTGCAACTTGGGGTTGTCATTATCTAGTCTAGTTCTGTGCTTGCATTTGATGTTTGTGTGTATGGCACTGTACTGAACCTATGTCTCTGTCCATTGCAGCATCTACCGAGTGCACGGAAGGCCATGATCCGGACACCAGTGCTGAAGCATTTGGCACGCATGATAGCCATGAGATCACTGACACTGAGGTGACCAGCGCCTCGGAGGGGGACAGGAGTGTCCTTGAGGACTCGCGTGCAGAAAGCACAACCTCAACATCATCGGACTCCAGTGGGGAGTCAGCGACAATGGTGGTCACAGGGAGTGACAATGCTGCCTCTTCCTCCACCACACATCGGCCAGTGCCCACCATCCCGGCTACTACCACTAGTGCTGTGCGTGCCCGCAGGGCTGTTAAGGGTAGAGTCGCCTTCACCCCAGGCACCGCTGCCCCTGTCTCCCCTGCTGCCCTCAGTGTTGAGGCGATAGAACTCTTGCGCCAGCTGTGTGTGGGTCAGACAGCTCTCCTAAATGCTTTCCAGGATCAGGACAAGAAGTTGGGACAGGTTCTGGCATTTATGGAGGGCATTCATTCGGACGTGGGTGGGCTACACAGGACTGTCCAGGGTTTGTCCTCCACCGTGATAGCAGCCATTCAGCTATCACAGCATCCAAGTCCAGCCCCAATGCCTTCACCAACCACCCTGCCAGTGGCAACCCCTGAGGAGAGTGACCACACAACTGAGCCCTCAGGCCCCGAGTCGTCGACACCCAGCACACGACAGCAGCGCTCCAAGCGTGCCAGACCACAGACACCATCCCCAAAAAGTGACACAGGCACACAGGGACGCAAAGGAAAAAGCCCTTCACAAGACACTCAGGGGCATCAGGCAAAGAAGCAGGCCTCTAGCTCACGGTCCACAAGATTGCACCCATCACAAGAGACTCCCATCCACACAACTGCACCAAGTGACAGACAAACAGTTCAATCAATCAATCAGGAGTAGCGCGACTACTCACCCGTAAGGGTCTCAAGGCGCTAGGGGTGGGGGGGGTGCAGGTTCCATTCCATCAAGGAGGGGGTCTGTCGAAGAGCCAGGTTTTGAGGTTTCTTGCGAAGATGGGGAGCGATGTTGTCTGTCTGAGGTGGAGCGGAAGGGCGTTCCATGCTTTGGCTGCGAGGAAGGAGAAGGAGCGGCCTCCCGATCTGGTCTTTCTGGTGCGGGGGACCACGGCGTAGGAGAGCCGTGGTCCCCCGCACCAGAAAGACCAGTTCACATGCCTGCTGTGGTGCTGGTGCCGCAGAAGGGAAAGCCCACAAAGCAACCTAAGACTGCTTCACCCAGGACCTCTACTCCCACCCACACCCCTGTGAAGCGTGGTCAGGAGAGCAATGTGAGTGGTTCACCAGGACCACAGGGGATGGAGGGCAAAAGGCAAGCAAAAAGCAAGGCTAAGTCCATATCCAGCAAATCCCCACAAAGAGGGCCACCTGCACCTGTCACACCTTTGGTGGCGAGGGACTCTGTTGTGCCAGCCACACTTCCCACTACTCCCAAGACACTTCTGCAATATCGGATACCCAAGAAGTGTAGAGGCAGCCCTCAACATTCACCCTCACCCACTGTGTCTCACGGCAGCATCTCTCCACCTCCACGTGCCACCATGCCACCCGGTCCACGCAGGCCTACACCTGCCACAGCCACTACTGCCTCTGTGTCTCACGGCAGCAGCTCTCCGCCTCCACGTGCCACCATGCCACCCGGTCCAAGCAGGCCTACACCTGCCACAGCCACTACTGCCTCTGTGTCTCACGGCAGCATCTCTCCGCCTCCACGTGCCACCATGCCACTCAGTCCAAGCAGGCCTACACCTGCCACAGCCACTACTGCCTCTGTGTCTCACGGCAGCAGCTCTCCGCCTCCACGTGCCACCATGCCACCCGGTCCAAGCAGGCCTACACCTGCCACAGCCACTACTGCCTCTGTGTCTCACGGCAGCATCTCTCCGCCTCCACGTGCCACCCGGTCCAAGCAGGCCTACACCTGCCACAGCCACTACTGCCTCTGTGTCTCACGGCAGCATCTCTCTCCCATTGTTTTGTTATAAAATCTAAAATATGCAGCAGGTAATTATGCGGCAATCCGTAATTCTGCAGTACTGTTAATAGCAAAGGCAATAGATGTGAAAGTGACAATTAAAGTGCTGTTTAGGTCGTCCAATTTCGACAGCTTTTAAGTAAATTTAACCGAGATAAACGCATTTCTGCATAATTTGACCACAACTGGTTAAATTAAGAAGGAAGTGCAGGTTTTATTCATTCAACTTGTGTTGGGAGTTCCACCTGAAGCCTCTGTCCTATTTCCAGTATATCTTATTTAATATGCATGTAAATGTAGTCTCTGAAGGGCGTGCGCAGCTTACGTTTTGGTTTTTGACTAACTGCTGAAACCTAAAAACTGATTGTCAAAATGTGAAAACTCACAGAAGCTTCCTGTGTAGAATTGCCTCAATGGTCAAAGGCAATAACTTCCTTTTACCTGCCTCGGTTCGTCTGATCATGGAAGAGGTCTCTAACACAGCACTCGATAACTTTAACTAAATTATTCAATGCGATTGCCAGAGTGATAGTTTATAATGACTGCACTTCAGTACACCCACTCATGGTGGATGTGGTTTGAAACATTCCAACTAATCAAACCAGGAAAGGAAAAAAAGTTGCAGTTAATAAACATGTGAGCTATTGCTAATGAGATGAAGTGGACAGAAAAAAACAGATTGCTTTACCTTTTGTAATTCATATGGAAAATACCACGAGAAGAATTCCCTGTCCCTGGGTGCATAATGGGATTCAATCTGACCTTTTACACACTGCTTTTTTGGCAAACCTGAAATATAGGTGTTGGAACTAAGAAAGAGAAGCATTTGTAACACACGGAGATAAGCTATGAGCAGCAGCGTGTGGATGTTGTGAGGGCTGAAAGGGAGGGGCCCCAGAAGAGAGACTCCGGATGCAAGGTTCTGCAAGTTTGGTGCTCAGGGAAACAAAAGGGAGGAAGGGGTTAAGGGTGGGTGCATGGTGGCAGGGTGACTGAGGGAAACGGAGATAAACCCCTATAAAAAAGCTGATTCATTTGGAGAAACTATGTGGCATAACATGCAAAGCTGGGGACTTTGGGACTGGGGATCGTGGACACATGTAGAGTATTAAAGATTCAGTAAAACAGTGGCGAAATCCTGCTATTTATTGTTGCCTAGGTACAATTTAAAAGGGGAAGGCAGGCAGATGCAGTGCAGCGTGAGAATACTTGTGACAACCCCAAACAAATGCAACGTCTGTTAGGAAGCGGCCGCCAGCTTGTCCCCTGAGTGCTATGTATATTAAGTAAGTAGTTTTCGGAACTGCTAATGAAAGCGCCTGAGTAACGACACATGTAAGAGGGCCAGTCCTCATGTGAGGTAACAACAGAAGACAGGGAGGCCCTAAGGAGGGACTAATAAGCCTATTAACAAATCAGAAGCTAGCATTTACAAAGGACAATGACACAAGCCTATGAAAAATATGGGCGGAGAGTGAGTGAAGCTTCAAGTCCATACCTCAATACAGCATGCCTCACAGAGCAGTGCATGTGCTGCCCAGGCTCGACCTAATAAAGTACTGAGGTGAGGGAGAACCATATCTGATGTTTTCTTGAAAGTGCTTCTGTCAGCAGGGGCGTATCCTCGGGTGGGGTGGGAGGGGTATAAGGGACACATTCCTGCACATAAACAATCATTAAAGACATTTTCCTCTTTCTATGCGTGCTGCAGAATATAGGACGCATAGAAAGGGGCAAAAATGAGGAGAAATTACAGTGTTTTTCCTCGTTGTGCCTCCCCTGGGGAGGCGTAGGATTCTGACGCATTCCCAGGTTTACAAAATGTTGTAAATCTGGGAATGCATCAAGTTCCATGGATGTCGCGTGGGAACACCCACAGCAACACCCATGGAATGCCTTTTTCACGCAGAGTAATGCGTGAAAGGGGCCAATATTTACAAGGCCATAAAAAGTCACGCAGGGTGATTACGTGGCCTTGTAAATATGGGGAAGCCCATTGCCCTGCAGATGCATCAATGAAAGTGATGCACCAGCGATGCAATGGGCTTGTAAATAAGCCCCCTAGATTATAGCAGCTAGTCATCCCTACACCTGGCAAACGTGGCAGGCCAGAGCTCTGTTTAGCACTCTTCACTGGAAGAATCAGTGTGCTTAAATGGTCATGACCAAAGAGTCGTAATGGCCACATCTTTCCATCAGGTGAGGAACAGCACGGAATATGGGTGGCAGGTGAGTGCGGCAACAGAACTGTGTGTGTCAACTGGGAAAGAGTGAAAGACAGAAAATAATGTGCGTGAGTGCGTGAGAGAGAAAGATCTGTGACAGATTCAAATCAATACTGAGGAGCATTGGCACAATTGTGTTTGACTTAAAAGGATATCAAAGGGTGCTGTTAGCAAGCTGCGTTCAGAGACCCCTTTGTTTATGGCTTGGGATTGGAATAACATGGAGCACTGACGATCAGCACTGAAGTGAATTTGCAGAGCTGTGTGTGATCCAACCGGTTAGCAGGTGGTGCTGAAAGTCAGGAGTCAGATTTTTGAAACTAAGCGTCATTGCGTGTCTGGGGCAGTGTAATTTGGGGGTACAGCCTTTTTGATCCTAGGACTGAGATCTATTGACCCATCTGTGCAAAGACCACTGTTGTCACCTCCAGCCAGAGAGATATAGAGAGTGAAAAGAGAAAAAGGAGACAGTCCGTGTGAATTGCTGTGCAAGTTAATGTGCACATGCTTTTTAAACTGGGTTCCCACCTGAGATCCCTGCCTGGCTGGATACTTTTAACTGTGTTTCTCTCACTGTAACTCTTCCCTCCCCTTCAAACGTGTCCATGTATTATGGCTAGCCTGGTAGGTCACTCTCGAAAGGAAGATCAGAACTGTATGTGACCCTCCTCACATCATCAGGATGCAGTCTTATGGTATCATGCCCTTCTGCGTTTACACCACATCCTCTAACGGAAGAATTTATTTATCATAATCTAGCTGGCTTGAAAGCTGGCATTAGTATCCATTATCAGCAGACATTGGTTTTCAGCATCCCAACTATAGAACATGACAGTGAAATTGCCTTTCTGCCTCTTAGGGTAGATTTTGAATGAAGCTCATCATCTAGTTGGAGCTGCGTTTGACCTTGAGCTTCACCTACAGGACTTGTACTATCCTCAACATGTGAAACTCTTTGTGACCCACCTCCCTCCATCTGCCATATAGTTCTGCCCAAGAGGACTGCTTACCTGACTACTGAAAAGGTGTCTCAAGCAACAGAATCTCCAACAAATGGCTCAAGTGAAGATTAAAAGAACTCCTGCTCGCTGTGCTCCGGAGGCACAGGCACTGCCTGAATAAAGTAAAATAAGACTATGGAGTGGATCCACTGGTCCAGGGAGAATGACAAAACGAATATACAACAGTGCAAGTGAATATCTTTGAAGTAGTGATCAAGGAGCCTCTGATGGATGGTCCCCTGCTCCAGGGTCATCTGCTTCTTTGCACCCTGGTAGTCAGCTCCTCCTGCAGGGATGACTCACTCCTTCCATTTGTACTCATGCAGGTCAGCTTCCAGGTGCTTCAGGCCATGAAGACAGCGTCTCCTTTTATGTCAGATTACAGGGAAAGCTGGCTGTCAGCAGACTCCAGCTCTGGTTGCAAAGCAGTCTACTTGGTACTCTGTGGATACGCCCTTCCTTAGTTGAAGAGAACTTGGAACTGGAACAACAAGTTGGTCAACAGTTTCCACTTTTACAGAGGTACAGCAGACAGGGATGTGCATTCTCTGTCTGCACTCTCATAAACACTTTTGGTTGGCTCTCCTTTTAACTGTCCTTTCCTGGCTAGTTTCCAGGCCTGTGAATAGAGTTATGCTCTTCATAGCAGTGTCGTCTTTAGGCTGGAGCACCCACAACAGAGGCGCAAAAGAGGAGTGGGCATTCTGCACCTCGCTAACAACAGTTACACTTAACAGTTACACTTAACAGTAATCAAGAAGAGAGACAAAATGCTGACCTCACGTATGAGCCCTTCACACTCTGAACAACACAGGGGCATATTATCAAGGGCTGGCGATATAATTATCGCCGCTTTAGCGTCCGTTTTTGGGCGAAAAGCGGCGATAATTATATCGCAATATCATCAAGGACACGCTAGCGCGTGTTTCCTTGATGTAGAGCCCGTTTTTTCACAGCCTCGCCTCGCATCGCTAATGAGATGCAAAGAAGGCGTGGCTGTGAAAACAACACATGTTAATATCGTGAAGGCAGCTTCGCGATATTAACAAGGAGGTGCAGCGATAAAAAAATCGCGCTACCTCAGCTTTAACTCAGGAATTTAACGTCTGTTAAATTCCTGACTTAAGCATACTTTTCATGGGAGATGGATTCTGCTGATACGACCACAGGGTCGTATCAGCAAGGTTACTCGCCGCTTTGCAGGGAACATCGCTGGAAAACCAGCGATGTTCCCTGCAAAACGGCGATTTCCCCGCTATCGCTGGAATTCTTATCGCCCTGGAGTAACGCGTTGTTAATAACGCGCTACCAGGGCGATAAATTCCAGAGATAGACGGCGATAATTATCCTAGCGCTAAGCGCGCTTTGCGATAATTATCGCCGTCCCTTGCTGATATGCCCCACAGTGCGCAGTCTTACATTTCACCCCACCATCAACCAAACATCAGTGCTCAGGAAGAGTAATCAGAAGATCCTTGCAGCAAAAGGACCTAATTGAATTTATAAAGGGAGCCTTGGCACCTCTTTCTCCATTCTAGATTCTAGGTCTCTTCACTCCAGCGACAGGTTTGCCAGCAACACACTTCCACTGTCTGGGAAAACAACCTCCCTTCCATCTTGTTCTCATGACCAGCTAGGGACTTCCAAAATGGATCCCACAGGCCTATAAATACTCTGGTTCACTCACGTATGATGCGTATGCACCACAAAGGCCAAATATGTATATACATGCAAATATGCACTGGAACGTTTGCACTGGGCCCTGGGTTAGAATGTCAAGCAGTGCAACTTTATACAAGTGGGATAGTAGACCTTCACTCTTTTGACACTGATAAATAGGTCTGGTCTCAACTATGCTTTCACAAAACACTGTATACTGCCATTACCGCTCCATATGCTAAACCCATGGGATGGAAGGTAGGGCACTGTCCAGCAACTGAGGGCATGCTTTTGCACCCCTCCAGGTCAAAGATATGTTCAGGAACTTACCCATGTCAAAGCTCAGGCCTAAACCTTCATGCACATGCTAGCTTAGCATGAAGCTGGGACCAAAATTAAACCCATGATTTCAGAAACTCATAGATGGGCACTTAGGGCAGAGGAATACATCAGTACACCATGCAGGGGATATTTACATCCCAAAAGTTTCCTTGGCATTTTCACACGATAACTCAGCAACAAAATCAAAGAGCTGTCAAAGCAATGCACCTCAGAAATATAAAACAGTCCGCACCCAGACTGACACTTGAGGACACATATAAGCTCTTCAGCCTGCCTATTTTTTGCCTGCACTAAAACAACACAAACAGAGTGCACCATGCCGACAATTGAACACTTCTCCACAGAACAACATATGCCAGCATTTACAAAAACAAGAAAGGTTAGTGCAGGAAAGATTGCCAAGACTATTTCAGTTTTGAGAAGAGCACATATAGAGGACTAGTTAATATTAAGGCTGACAAGAGTCGAGAGAGCAGGTGACTTAGGACTGTCTATGGTTTGTGAGCAATATTTTGCTGGCATGCTGGGCTCTTAAAGATGGTTATCTGACCATTCCTATTGGGTTGGATTATCAGAAGTAGCTCCAATTTCAGTGGAAGAACAGGAAGTAAAAGTTTAGTTGCCTGATGTTTGGTTTAGAACCATCTCTATGCTGTTTCAACAAGGTTACTAGGGTTGCAGTGATGTGAATGTGAGTCAGAGATGTCCAGATCATAGTAGAGAAACACTATTTTTTGATGTGGGATGGCAGAGATGTGGTGATGAAAATCTTTTCCTTCCCGATTGGTATCTTTTCCTTCCCCATTGGTAAAAAACTTACTGTACATGCAGCGTATATTACAATAAATACTCCTTTCCTATATGAACATAGAGTGTGTACAATGTTTTCTGTCGTTCTTAAATACACCGATATCGATAAACCGCCTATGGAGACTGAGGTTTGTTCCACCTCGCGACCGCCATCTTGTTTGAGTTTGAGTGGCCCAACACCACGAGAGGTCTTCCCGGCTATCCTGACCCGAGATCTGGTGACCCCTGACCTGCCTCAAGCCTCCAGCCTCAAACCGGAAGGTCCCCCCAACCGCGACCAGGAGCTGGTAAGAAGATCCGACCCTAAAAGGCACCCCTGCACCCGACGCCCCACGGCCTTGGGTGTCCCAACCGACGGAGAGATTTTGCATCAGAATAACAGAGTCTGACGAAGGGTACTCAACCAGAAATAAGACACTGATTAGAGAATATAGGGGCCTGTAATGGAAGAGCCATTGTTAGAGATGTTCTGGAGGAAGTGGTCCACCTAATAAGGCAGAGTCAACTCCATTTTAATTGTCTGAAGTTGATGACAGGATCTTTCACAACAAAATGTTGGGTAGCAAACAGGGGAAATTGTTCAATCCCATTGTCTACAGGCCAATATAAACACTGCTGAGGAGGTCTACGAACATGTGCATTAAAGAACTCACATTAGAAGTTATGGAGCCTTTGTCAGGAGAGATGGCTAGGTGCGTGTAGAGTATGTGTCCGGATTATCGAATGCGGAGACAGTTTGGGATTTACACTTTCTAAGGTATTCACCTAAGTGGATGCTCGACATGAGGGCTGACATCAGGGTCATGGTGAGGGTGAAAGATAAATCCAATGTGCGGTGGATTTATTTGCTTCTCATTTGAAAGCTTAGTTACCCTGGTTTTAAAAAGGAGCATAAAGCAAAAAGCCTTGAATTTGGATCTCTTTCGGCAGGCGTGATCCATTTCCTCGATTTGAGAAGATGCTACAATAGTTGTTCATAACAAAGTACTTCAATGTTGTTGCTTATAGCATAGATTTGGAATGCTTTCATTGAGATTCTATTGTTACTGAAAATGTTGAGTGATTCTTCTCCTAGTAGCTCTGGTTTCTGTTATCTGAGGTTGTTGCATTGTTCTGAAGGCGAGAGTCATTCATTGATTAGTTCCTCTGTTTCTGGTCGTTGGACAGACCATGTAATGCTGAACAGACTCAACATTCACGAGGAAAGAACGTCAAATGAAACTGGCCCACAAAATAGTCATGAAAGCCTTGATTGTCTCACGAATGCAAAATGGCACAGAACGTCACATGCTTTTAATATTTTTTATGGTTTTAGTGAGAAATAGGACTCATAGGTCACGAGAACAAAACTTTGCAACTTTGTAACTGATGTAGCATCAAGACATTGGTCTTAAGTGGCGCACACAGGAATATAGAAGAGAGGGGCATATTAGCAAGGGCACTATCGCCGCTTTAGCGGCACTTTTTGCCGCTAAAGCGGCGATATTTATATCGCCCTATCAGCAAACTGTCTCTAACAGCAGTTAGAGACAGTTTTCGGGCATTAGCGCCCGTTTGTTACCGCTTTGCATGTCAGCGATATTTATCGCTAATGACATGCAAAGTGGGCGTTCCCGACGAACAAACCTGGGAAACACTCGCTAACAGGCCTATCGCCTGATTAGCAAGGTGAGCCATGGCCCCAGTTAGCGACGTGAAAAGTCGCGCTAACCGGGGTCATCGCTATTTATTTAACACCTGCAATTAGCAGGTGTTAGCCATACCCTAACATGGGGGGTGGATTATGCTGATACGACCACAGGATCGTATCAGTAAGGTAGTTCTCCCTTCTCCATGCAACATCGCTGGTTTTTCAGCGATGTTGGCCCATTTCCCGCTTATCGCTGGAATATTCATCGCCATAGCGCTAATCGTTGCTAATACAGCGTTAGCGTGGCGATATATTCCAGCGATAGCCGGCGATAAAAAAAATCACGCTAAGCAGGGTTAGCGATGATTATCGCCTCTTCTTGCTAATATGCCCCAGAGTTTATTTGTAATTATAAGTAAGGAATAGAGATAGGTCTGAAATGAAGCAGACCAGTGTTCTCCATAAGCGCTAGTGTTCACGGATGCACAATTCCTGCAGGGTGTACAGCTGTCCTCTGTAAGAATTTCCCCTTCCCCTACAGCACTCCTGCATTATAATTTTAGGGGTAAGCGAAGTTTGGAAAATGTAATTTGCTGACTTTATGATTTTTTTTTTCTTCAAAAAAGAATCATCAACTTTGCCGAATTCTCCATATGTGCGAAGTTCAAAAGTAGGTTTTGTTGGACAAAAGAACACAAAACCTTAGGTTTAATTGGAGAAATTTCCCAGGAAAACTTTCCTGTAAACCTTTTTCTTTTATTGGAACTCTCGCCAACAGAAGCATTCTGGTCAGGCTGAAAAACTTTGTAACTTTGTGCAGTTGCAAACTTGACACCTTTTCAAAACGTTGATAGTAAAATTATAATTTTGAATGGTACTTGGCAGGTCTGGTCCAGTAGAAAAGGAGACTCTCTTATGCAAAATTCGCAGATGCATAGTCTGCGAATGCGTGATTTATTGCACAAGCGCAAATGTGAACAAGGCAATTGGCAAATACGTTTTTTCTCATAAACTGCTCACTCAAAGATCCGAAATATTTGTGTTAAAATGTGTCTCCCAGATAATATATTCTATTGTAATTGTTTTTATATAGTGCTTACTACCCTTGAAGAGGCGCTGAAGTTCCCTTTTAATGGCAGACGGTTACCAGTGACCATTTCCCTATATATTGCAACACCTCAGACTCTATGACTCTGATTGATACTACATAGAGACATGAACAATGGTTCCTTCCACATTCCTGAGTGATTGTGAACATGTCATGTTCAGCACTCTCCTGCCACGTGGCCACTCACACCTCTCACGTTGACGTCATGCTCGATACTGATGTACAGGTTCTGAGCTGCACCTCCCCACATTGTTACACCCACAGAGTAGAGAATTTACACATACTAGGTGGTGCCAAGAATAACATGTTCTCAACGCCTATTTCCAAACGTTTATAGGTGGAGGAGAGGGGCGCAGAGACGTTTTAAGGCATGGTCAAAGTGGGCTCTGGCCCATGGCCCCCAGCCTTTAAGGGCCCCATGATAGAACCAACTCTGTTCCACAAAGAGTCTAGCCCCGATGACCTTGAATATTTCTTAAAGGGGTTGTTTTAAATTCTGTTTTCCTTTAATTTATTTTTCATGTGGGTGATGTGTGAGAGTCTGTTGCAGACACGTTATTTTTATGTTTCATGCAACAGCCATTAAAGATAGTTTCTTTTAGATCAAAACAGGGCCTCACTTATGAAAAATGGGAGGGTGTCAGAGAGATTATTTGCAGAAACATAAGTGAGCTGCTGCTGTGTTACAATATTGAAAACATATCATTTTCCCTGAATATTAGATGTAAACACATTTAGAATGTGGAGGAGTGTGCCTGTGCACTGTCAGTGACCTGGCCAAGAGAGGGCATTAAAGAACTGAAGCCGGATCATACATTCAAAGCTGTTCCGAACAGGGGCCTCCAAAATCCGTTTGGCCCAGGGCCCCCCAAATCCTTAAGATTTGGAGACATCTGACGGTGCCTAAAAAGAAATTCTCTGAGGTAAAAGTCCGGAGATCAGTCCTTCCCTCCTTTGTCACTTTTGCCTAACTCAGTAACTCTCGCATTGACATTGGCACATCTACTTTTAAAACAGTTTGTTATGCTAAATATTTGTTTGAGTTAAACTTAGAGTGCTGAAATAGAATGTTATCCCGAGGTTCCACTCTTGTGCTGGTGAAAGGCACGTTCCACTGTTTTTTCAGTTGGAGCAGAGCTGGGCAAGAGCAAGGCGGTGGCTACTTGACAAATTATGTTTTTGAATTAATTAAAGAGTAAGGGGCTTATTTACAAGCCACTTGCGCCACCAGTGCTTCACTTTTTCCCATTTTAAAAATGGCGCACCGGCAGCGCAAGGGGCTTGTAAATAAGCCCCTAACTGCGTCACATCTTTCCTGCTTGGTGTATAATTCGACATGACATAATTTTGCAACGAGAGAAGCCACCATACAGAGACCACAGTGTCTGACATCTTACCTGCTTGGTATATAACCCCCTCCCAGACATGCGAGTGACCCCCCTCGGCCCACGTCCTACTTGTGCACCATTACCTACCCCATCTGAGTAATCAGAGTCGGAGTCTTAGCTGGTGCATAACAGCCGCAGTTTATTTGAAAGCATGAAACATAAACATCACATTTCTCTTGGTCATTCGTATGCTCCATGATTTCAGTACTGCATCACATCTATAAAATATCACATTCTGATGCATTGGTCTATAAACTCCTTGCAGCACTTTCAGCACAGCCCCCTAAGTGACCCCCCCCCCCTTTGGTGTCTAGGGCTTGCGGCCTCCAGGCTTCCCTTGCTACCGATATCTGAGTGGGTGGCCACCAGGCCTGACCCGGGCTGCAAGTGCCGTGACCGCCTGCTGCGGACCCCAAGATGACCAATTGCCTGCTCCCCCAGTGCCCCTGCAAAAAGGCATCCCAAGGGCACTGTTTTCCGCGGCTCGTCATCCTAGGCTAGTGCGCTTTCTTGACCGTCTACTTTGTGCTGTTTCTGCCATGCTGCCTGTTGTTCCCCGACCTCTGGCAGCTCCCTTGATTTATTATGAAAACCCCAACTGCTCCAGCGCCCCTACCAGGTTAAGCAGGAACATATCCATCCCCACCCCCATCAGATGAATGCCGCCCGACTCGTAGTACCCCGATGTCTTAAGATTGATGAGGCCGTGCCTCACGAAATCCCACCCGTTCCCCTTGCAGACTTTTGCCATTGAAATATTCAGCTTTCTTCTAGACCTTTCTAATGATGCATGGTTCTGTGCGCACTGCCATTCATGCCGCGCTATGACCTCAGACCATATGACGGCCACAGGGCGGACCATCCTCGCAACCGCTGTTAACCCGGATGTCATGGCCCCTAATAAGTCTTTCCTCCCCAGGGTTGCCAGATCGTTCCCCCCAAGGTGCACCAGGACTGCATCCGGCCTTTCTACCTGCCCTAATGTTTCTTGGATGGCGGATAGCAGTTGCCACCACTTTGCCTGTGTGGAGCCTGTACACCCCTTCCACCTTATCCAGCTCAATTCCCTGAAAGGCTAGTTGTGTGGTCGGCCCCTCCGTCTTCTCGTCCACTAGAGGCACCCTTACCTCCAGTGCTAGCTCAATGAAGCTATTCAAAAGGCTTGCGCAGTCTGTGGTGCCTGACTTCCCAATGAACAAAAAATCATCCAAGTAATGTATTCGTCCCCCTGCTGGGTGTCGTGACCTTACCTCCCACTTGAGGTAACTGCTGAAAGTCTCAAAATACGCGCAGGAGATGGCACACCCCATGGGAAGGCACTTGTCAAAGTAGTATGCGTTGTCTAGTTGGTACCCCAGCAGGTAGTTGCTGTCAGGGTGTACTGGTAGGAGCCGAACTGCAGCTTCAATGTCTGCCTTTGCTAGCAAGGCTCCTTTACCCATCATCCTGATCATATCCACCGCCTTATCTAATGTGGCGTATGATACAGAACAGCTCCCTTGGTCTGGCCCATCATTTACTGACTCACCCCACGGGTATGACAAATGGTGGATAAGTTGGTATTTTCCTTCCTCTTTTTTGGGCACTAAGCCCAGCGGGGAGACCACAAAATTGTCAAAAGGTGGTTCTGTAAATGGATCCGCTATCCTGCCCAACAGGAGCTCTTTCTCTACTTTCTGTTTCGCTACCTCTGGGTTCTCCATAACTGACTTCAAATGGTGGCTAAGGCGGCTGACCTGTGGACCTGTGGACCCGAGGAACCCAGCTGTGAACCCCTTTGCTAGGAATTGCCCCCCCCCCTTCAGATTGGGATACTTGTTTTGCCACCGTAACAACACGTCTCTCCTAATAGGGGTCAGGTGGGTCTGGTACTTCCTCTGCGTTCAAGACCCTCACCTGGGTCCCATAATTCACCATGCTTGACCCCCCCCCCCATGGCCTCGCTGCTTCGCATGCCCCTGCGCCCCCTTTGTAGCTCTGGGCACCTGCTCACCATTTGCTCTTTCTTTGTCCACCTCGCTCACCCCTCCTTGACCATCGGGTGGATTGGCGTGGCCTCCTCCTGCCCTCTCGTCCTCGCCTTTGCTCTCATCAGGGCTGCCCTCATCGCTGCTGGACATAGCCCTTGAGGAGTCCCCTGCCTTCTTGCGTCCCTTGTCCCTTGGTGGCTCTGTATTTGCCTCTTTACCTTTGTTCTCTTTTTGCCCCTTTGCTGCCTGTTTTGTTCTGTTCGTGTAAGGGGAAGCTGTTGTTCTGTCTGCAAACCTCCCTCTTCTTGGCCCCCATCTGTGTTCTCCTTCTCTCCTGTGCCTGGGCACTGGGGGGCCTTCCATAGCCTGGGCCTCTTCGTTGGCATGCCCCGAGTTGTACCATCACCTGCTAGCTCACCCACTTGTGCCCCTGGCTGGAAACCAGCTGGCGCGCTTTGGCCAGCAGTGCCTCAAGGTCCTCGTCTAACTCGAGGTTCATGCCCCCTTGGCCTTGTGCCCTCCTGCTACCCTTGGGCCAGGCAGGGACCTTCCCTTTCTTCCCAACTGGGCTCTCAGCATAACGGGTGTGCCGACGGCGTTCCCTCGGCTCCCTGCCCGGCATAACTCTCCGGTGCGGCTGTTCCCCCGCAGCTCGTCAATTTCACTTTACTGCTGCTCATTGAAAGTCCACAGCTGCCTTGTGGGGGCGACCCCGGGTAGGCAGGGCCTTGTCGACATGCGCGAACCCAAGCGAAAGCACAGCCCAATGTCTCCGCTGCTGCCCGTCGCCATGCTGGAGTGATCCCCCGCTCCCGGCCTCTCCTTACAGTGCGGGCTGGACTGCCCGTGCATGCCTTGTGGGGGGGGGATTGGGCTTGAGATAAGCAAGGAATTGCGGCTGTGAATAAAGGGGATCGTACCATGTTCTTTTGACCCATGTGGCCATCCTCCGTCATTTGAGCCCTCGGCCCCCCTGTTTCCCGGACAGCACTTCCCCGTAGGCCCTGGTTTACTTCCTGTGCCCAGGCCGCACCTCAAGGACCGATGGTCCGCTGCTTCTCAGCTCTGCCGCTGACCCCTGTATGCCAGCCGATGCTCTCTCGACTGCAGGACAATATCCAGTGGTAACCTTCTCCAGTGTCGGGCGGTCAAGGTGTGCATTTCTTGACCTTGCTCCCTTTCGAGAAGCGAATAACCTTCAAGCTTCTCACCCACACCTACAAAGCCCTCCACAACATCGGACCCATATACCTCAACGATAGAGTCGGTTTCCACTCACCCAAAAGAAATTTCCGATCCGCCGACCTTGCCCTAGCAGAGACCCCCGCATTCGCAGAAGCAGAGCAGGAGGAAGGGCCTTCTCCTACATCGCAGCCAAGACCTGGAACGAGCTCCCAGTCAGCATCAGACGCTCCCGAACCTGCACATTTTCATGGAAGGACCTCAAGACCTTGCTCTTCGAGCTGAGCCGGAGCTGCCTACCCCCCCCCCAGCGCCTTGAGACCCTCACGGGTGAGTAGCGCGCTCTATAAACCCCCTGATTGATTGAATGATTGATTTCTTATCCCCTTGCCTTCACCAAACCCTTTGCTCTGATTGGGGGGTTCAAACACCACCGGCCAATCGCCTGCCCCTTTTTTCCCGGGCTCCAGGCTCTTTTCGCTGGCATTTTCTTTTTGCTCCGGAAGGCCCCGCCCTCAGGAGAAGTTCTTATCGGGCCTTCCATGGATCAGGCTCTGTCTTCCCAGCTCCTGCGATAATTCGCCATGACACAGTTTGGTGATGAGGAGGAGCCACCATACAAAGCCCACAGTGTCTCACATCTTATCTGCTTGGTGTATCATTCGCCATGATATCATTTTATTTGTTTCTGGTTCATGCACAAAATACAGTCCATCGAATTCTTCAGGCATTGCTACTCAATATTTGGTGCTTATTGGAAACAGATTTGTAGACGGTGCTTTTTGTCCCTTGTGATAACACCTGTTATGTTCAGCGTTTTGAAACCACAAGAATGGTAGGAAGGACTGTGTAATAATTTATATCTACTACTAATGCAGTTGCTAATACCTTTAATTTTATATAGCAATACTTACTGCAATTCTGCTGGATCTAAGTACTCTAAGATCAGATGTCACTCTTCATGGTTCTTAATTAACCGTCCTTGAAAGGATGACGAAAACATGGAAGGCTAATCCTGCCTTTCCTGGACTCATGAATTCTGGAATACTGGATTTCCCAGTGGTGAGTATTTATCTCACTGAGCCAGTCTGCCACATCATGGTGGTGCCTGTCCTCGCCACAGACTTCATATAACTATCAGTACTGGACTATTCCAAAACACAAGTGTTGTGAGTGATCACTCTAGCCTGGTACATCTGTCCACATGAGAGCTAGCCAGACTGTCCCTTTGGAAGTATTCTGATCCCAATGAGAAGCACTTTTTTAAAACACATGGACCCTACAAAATATGGCTTTTTCTCACCCATTGCATACAAGTACCTTGTGAAGAAGTACCATTATTATCTCATTGCTAGTATCAGGATCCTCTTGAAGGGACCGCTAATGAATATTGGAAGTATCTGAATGCAGCTGAACAATATGACTCATTTCACATATAATGTTGGTGTTGAAAAGTGTCTATACTATCTCATTGAAAGTATAAGGATGCTTTTCAGATATGCCTGTACAGTCTACTTTAGGTATCAGGATGCTCTTGAGATGTGCCTGTTCAGTCCACTAGCGGTATCAGGATGCTTTTGAGACGTGTCTGTAATATCCACTGGAAGTATCAGAATGCTCTTGAGACGTGCCTGTACAATCCACTGTAAGTATCATAATGCTTATGACGTGCCTGTACAATCCCACTGGACTTATCAGAATGCTCTTGAGACGTGCCTGTACAATCCACTGGAAGTATCATAATGCTTATGACGTGCCTGTACAATCCCACTGGACTTATCAGGATGGTATTAAGACATGTCTGTACAATCCACTGGAAGTTATTATTAGAGATTAATCACCCGGCAAACTTATTCTTCCATCAGTAGTTCACAATCTCTCATTCATCCATACCAATATATATGTGGCCCATAAACCAAGGTTTTGCTTTCCTTTTTATTTTTTTATCGTTCCCGTATTGTTTATACAACGTATCAAAAGTGCATTTAACACTTTTTTATCAAAAATTTCATTTGAACAATGTCTATAGAACATTTTACACATTTCACTCTACTTTTGATCCTTTAGACACTAGATATAGGTCAAAAATGCAAGACGTTTCACTTCTATATTTTCTTTAAAACATCTCATACCTTATTCATTCATCCACATACTTGTCATGCAATCTTCATTTGCCCCACATTTCACATGCATGCCTCATACGACAGTTTCATTAAAAATAGCAGTCAATAACAATTTCCAAAACAGGTCTTGAATAATCACATCACATTCTGCAATTTATATGCATTTCTAATTTTTAGGTTTTGCCTGCACAGCACTTGCCCTGTGCTTGTAATTGTTTTTAATATAAATTTTAAAAGGGGCTTACATCCTGCACCCTCTCTTTCCTGGCTTTTCATTGGTTCATGTGCTTGCCACTTACGTTTCCTCCATTTCTATTGGCTGTAGCATTTTCCTGCATTAACCAATGCTTGTTCCTCTTCTGCTTCTCTGATCAGTTTCCTGTAGCCTAAATACTGTTAACATCTGCTTGGGTGGAACTATTTTTTCATAAAGTTTTGCCTCTTTCTGCTTTTTCGTCTTGCAGCAGATTTATGTAGCGGAACTTATCCGGAGAGATTAAGTGATTTGCCCAGAATCACAGGATGTTGCCCTGCCGAGACTCAAACTGGGATCCCCAGCTCTCAAGTCAGCATCTCTGGCTGCTGCCCACATCCTCTTCACTCACGTGATGCTTGTCAGGGAGCTATTTCCTTCGTCCTGGACTCCGACCCAGCTCAAATGCTTGTTCTTCTTTTAGTGTATCCACTCAAAGGGAATGTTCATATTCCATACTATTTTCTTAAGCGTTCTTTATACATCTATTAATCCAAAGCCTTAGTGCGTTATCTTCTTGGTAGTGGCTTTCATATCTACGTGCGTTTTGGTGATTAAACACTGCCTTCTTCAGGAATGCCACAAAACAAGACCCCTACTTGAGAAGTGCCTGTACAATCCACTAGAAGTACCCGGATGCTCATGAGACGTACCTGAAAAATTCACAGGAAGTATGAGGTTGCTCTTGAGACGTGCTGGCGCAATCCACCGGAAATATTAGGATGCTCTTAAGACGTGTCTGTGCAATCCACCAGAATTATCAGGATGCTCTTGAGACGTGTCTGTGCAATCCACTGGAAGTATCAGGCTGCTCTTGAGATCTGCCAGTCAACTCACTGTAAGAATCAGGATGCTCTTGAGAAGCACCAATACAATCCCACAGAAAGAATCAGGATGCTTTAGAGATGCACCTGTACAGTCCACTGGAAGTATCAGGATGGTCTTGAGAAGTGCCTGTACATCCCATTGTAAGCATGAGGATGCTCTTGAGAAGTGTCTGTACAACCCACTGGAAGTATCAGGACACTCTTGAGAGGTCCCACTACCAACGCACTGGAAGTTTCAGGATGCTCTTGAGAAGTGCCAGTACCAACCCACTAGAAGTATCGGGATGCTCTTGAGAAGTGCCAGTATCAATCCACTGGAAGTATCAGGATGCTCTTGAGAAGTACCAGTACCAACTCATTTGAAGTAGAATGATGCACTATTTGTGCAAACTGAATGATAATTGTTAGACCTGTCAGCCTTAGGGTGGTCTTCCCCAAAACTTGTTGCCTTCCTCCCAGATTTTAATTGTTCAAAATTTTGCTGGCCTTAGAACTCTGTACTCTTTACCACTGCTGGCTTATCCTCAGTTGGCATATTTAATGTACTTGCAAGTCCCTAGTAAAGTGGCACGACATGTGCCCAGGGCCTGTAAATTAAATGCTACTAGTGGGCCTGCAGCACTGATTGCGCCACCCACTTCAGTAATCCTTCAAAAATGTCTCAGGCCTGCCATTGCGGCCTGTGTATGCAGTTTTCACTGCCATTTTGACCTGGCAACATAAATCTTTTGCTAGACCCAAATCATCCTTTTTAATACATATAAGTCACCCCTGGGTTAGGCCCTGGACAGCCCGGAGGGCAGGGTGCAGTGTATTTGAAAAGTGGGACATGCATTTTTTTAAGTTTCACCTGTCCTGGAAGTGAAAAACTCTTAAATTCGTTTTTCACTACTGCAAAGCCTACCTCTCCCATGGAATAATATTGGAGTTACCTTATTACATTTAATAAGCTGTCATTTCCAAAGACATGTTTGGTGTCTTTGGAATTGTAATGAAAACACCCAACTGATGGTGAAGTCGAATTTAAATTACAATTTAAAAAAAACACTTTTAGAAAGTTGGCATTTTCCTGCCTTAGCCATTTAGTTTCTGTAACCTGTAACTGGGTCACATGACAAAGCTGACAGTTGAGCTTTGTGTAGTCATCCTACACAGCCACACATAATAGGGAGCTTAGGTGTGCCTGGATGGGCCATCACTGGCAGGAAGGTAGGGAGGAGCTGGGCACAGCCCCACTTTCACTTTATTAGACTGTGCCCTGCCTTCACACAAAGGGCTGGATACCCCTTGTAGTTAGTCTGAAGCCAGGACAGGGGAGAAAGGATGCCTGGGGACTTCAAAGTGAAACATCTAGAAGCTTCTCTCTCACTTCAAAGGCACAACTGATTATAAACACTGGACCTCAGAAGCCGACACCAACTCTTCAGTACACTTCTGGACCTGTGGATACTCTGCCAGGAAGCAGGACTGCTGTGCTGCTGAAGGACTGCCACTCTGCTGGGCTGCTGCCATGCTGGACTTTTGCCTTGCTGGATTGCTGCTTAGTTGTGCAGGCCTGCTGCCTGCTGCCGTCTTGCCTGGGTAAGAAAGACTGGTCCTGCACCTCTTGAACCCAGATCCCCAGAGTGACTCCAAGGGCTAGTTGGTTGACCTCCTGTTCTGAAGCATCAGGGACACAGGCTTCCAACAACTTTGCATCTGCACCTGGACTCTGCCATCTGTGAGTCTACCCTGCCAAGTGGTGCCACCCCAGTCCTGGACCCTTGGAAGTGGGCCTAAAGTACTCTACCAGCCTCTGTTGAGCCAGCGAAACTGACACATCTCCTCTGCTTCGCAGCACAACCACAGCAGAACTGCTGCTTCGCTGCTATTCCATGGATCAAAACGACTGCAAAGACCCACATCACATAGCAGCCCATTGCTGCATCGGAATGCATTCTTTGTGCCGGCCCTCTCATCTCTCGTCGATGGCAGCCCCGATGACCACACCAGACCTGCATTGCAGTGTTACAGCTCCTCGAAACGAACGCATCTCCCTGCCTGCGCGACGCATCCTCAATGCAGGACTTTGCATTGCAAGCTCCTGTTGATGGGGTCCTCAACTACAATGCAGAACCATGCACCGCAGCCTCGCTGCATCGCGGAACCGATTCATCGCTTCGGCTGTGTTACGCATCTTCGATGCGGACCCTCACAACGCTCCTCAAACCTGGATTTAAGGTACTTTCTTCAGTCGGCCGAACTAGGTCCTTGTAACTGGCTTCCACTCAATCACGGTTGACCTAAACTTGTGTCTTTTTTTCTGGTCTAGTGTGACCAGATATCCATAGTTGGTGCTACTTGTACTAAAATCTTTAAAATTGAATATCTCCGATGCTACTGATTAGGTTTTTGTTGTTTTGGTCTTGTTTTATTTATTAAACATTACTCTCTTTTTCTAACCTGGCTACGGCTCCTTTTTGGGGTGTTTTCACTGTTTTACTGCTTGAAGTGATGCACAAATACTTTACACATTGCCTCTGAGTTAAGCCTGCCTGCTTGGTGCCAAGCTACCCGAGAGTTGAGCACAGGTTAATTTACGGTTTGCTTGTGACTTCACCCTGAGAAGAATTGTGGTTGCTGCTTGAGAAGGGTTTCACCCCCCTCAAACAGTAACCACATTACTTACAACACATATACAACATTTAGCAATTCTACTTCTAGCCTACACTATCCCATTGGAAGGATCAGATTGTTCTTGAGGCGTGCTGTTCTTTATCATTGAACCTACCAGCATTGCGTTGAGAAGTCCAAGTACGGACTCACTGAAAGACAATGAGCTGCTGATAAGTGCCTGTGCTATTTCATTGAACGTATTTTGATACAGATAAGGTAGTAGTACACTTTCAAAGTAAATGGATCCTGCTGATTTGCCATTACTGTCAGTATCGATCATTCAATCAGTATTTATATAGTGCAACGTGAAGTGAAATCCCACAATTTTCTAAAGAATGGTGATTGTTCTGAAAAATAGTAGTACAGGCTACTGAAAGTATCTCAACCTGTGATGTGTCATCTTGTATAAACAACCCACATCGGAAAAGCCAGAGGTGTGTCATGTATATTGACCGGACACTGCTAAAATGACCTGTACTGTCCCATTGTAAGTTATATATCTCCATTGACTGCCCCATCGGAAGTATTAGAAGTTTACTTATAAGTGCCTTATTCTTTCAAAGAAGTTCTGACCCTTCTGGGAAGTGGCACTACACTCCTTTAGAAAGTGTTCAGACCATGCTGAGAGTTATAGTACTGGTCGTTGTACTAATTTTGTAACAATGATGTTCACGTACAATTTTTGTACCGAAACCATTGCCAACAAATTGATTTGGTGACAGTTCCCGGTGTTCCAACTTCAGAGATGGACGTATATGGCAAACACCCAAGTACATATTGCTTCCATAAGCAAAATATAGCACAAAACAGCACAGGGGTATGACTGAAGAGATGATGAACCATGGCTGTCCTAAGGGCAGGGCTGTTTCCAAGCACATGTAGGATAGCCTGGATATGAAAGAGCCCAGAAGTGATACCCTTATTTAGACCTCTTAAGGCACTGAATGTCTTTAGGTCAAAACTCATGCTCCTGCAATGGCAAGTCACACCATGCCCATCAAGAACATACAACACTCACTATCTTCAAAACCTACAATAAACAATGCTCTTGTTGCATCCAGACAGAGCTTGGTAAAGTACAACATTTTCAATTATTAACATTACATCTGTTTATAGACCAATATTTCCTCTGCTGCTTTTGGGTGGACCCAATGGGCATTTATCTGGCTGCCTATAACCATTGCATGCCATCTGATACTCTTCTGTCGCATTGGGGTGGAATGAAGGAGCATTTATCTGCCTCCCTGAAAGCTGTGCACACCATGTAATGCGCCTCTGTCACTCCTGGGTGGAGATATTTCCTAACAGCCAAAGCTGCCGACTTTGGAGCTAGGGAACCATGTTCAAGTCCCGGTGTCATCTCATCATCATGTGATTCACGGCAAATCACTTAGTCTTCTCCTGCCTTTGAAAACATCTGACCTTGTGTTATGTAATCTGGTGCTCATGTACAGCCACGTAATACCGATGGGCCAAGTTTGCTCTATATAAACATTTCAAATAAAAAAAGACAAGGAGGATTTTTCTGGCAGCCTGTAAATAGGGCACGCCATGTGCTCCTCCTCTGTTGCTTCTGGGTGGACCCAAAGGGCACTTAAGCGGGCTGTCCATAACCAGAGCATGCTCTGACTCTCTTGGGTGGACCTTAGCAAGCGGAGTCTGAAATATGCAAAGCTGCCAACTCTCTCTAACAAAAGGGTGAATGCAATTTACAAGCTGGAAATTTGGTTATAGCATTACCTGCCCTTTTGACCTGAAGCTTGTCCTTTCACCTCTTACTCCCTCACTCTCTCAGACTAACACATTCCTTGTATAGACACTAACAGATGTTTCCACAGCTGACTAATGGGTCCACCTCATAAATTAATACTGCTCGGATTAAACTACAGATCACCTACAGAGGTGTTTTTTATTTCACTTGTGAGAAGGTGGTTCTGACCATCTGAGCTGCCTGGATTTTTCGATTTTTGATCACCTGATTTTTGGTCTTTTATCGGGGAGAGCCTCATAAGCTGGGACTCACCCATGGTAAAAATGGATTGCATGTGTTTTCCACCGATGTCCGCCTTGTGCGATAAGGCCGTTGCGATGCAGCCTGGGTAAGGGGCACCGGACTGGTTACATGTGGACACGTGTGCATGCACGTGGGCACCCGTGTAAGGGTTGTGCGTGTGCAGCCCAGGAGCTGGGTATAGATAGAAGGGTGTAGAAGGAACTATGCAGAGCTGCGTGGTGACATGAAATAGGCCTTATAATGTGGGGGACACGTAATGGATAGTCAATGTGCTTTACTGTTAGGAATACTCCTATGGAAAAGGAGACCACACGGGGTAGTTGCAGTTCCCTTGGGTCTACACACTCCAGACACGTACGAAAATACACTGTAATTTGTGTGAAAAGAACCATTCTGCTATGTCCAAATGCATATCTGTACTGCTTATTGGTCATCCAGAAATGTCATATTCCTCTGACTCAGATCAGAACCAGAGTCCAGGCCTTGTGTGACCATGCCAGGCTGGATTAATTACCTTCCTCCCCAAGCTGTAGCATCAGAGGCCTAGCCCTTCACTGCAAGGATTCCCCAGGGTGGAGGTCTTCTCTCCAGGAAGGAGGGATGGGTGAAGCTGGAGGACATCAATCAGCAGCTGTCACCCGGTGCCAGGCACCAGGCCTGCTCCAGGCCTGGGCCGTGATGTCAGCAAGTGGGGGAATTGGGATTTTCAGAGACCATTTGGGATGGGGCCCCGGACAACGCCATCTTGAGGTATTTCAGAGGCCTGTGCAGGAAGGAGGGATCAGGGGCAGAGAGGTGATGTGGCACTGCGGAATAGGGCAGAGGTGCATTCCTGCCAGCACCCTCTGCCCCTGCTTAAAAGGTTTTGCACAGGAAGAGAAGCGCTCTCTAAGATGTGCATTTGCTGAGGAATACTGGTACTGGAGGCTGACGCCATGGGCAGTTGGAAGGAGGAACCCCCTGACTCTAGACTATGCCTCTGAGGGAGTCCTGGACCAGTGAGGAAAATCCTGGGTTTCTGCACAAGGAGAGAAGCCCAGAAGAGGAAACCTGGGGAAAGGCTGGCACAGGGAGCCAGTGAAACCAGCTCACTGCTGAGTACATCCTCTGGAAGGCCAGGAGGCAGAAGGAGACTGCTCCCAGTGGCTAGGGCTGGCCACCAGGAGCAAAAAGAGGCCAAGATCGTCGAAATTGGCCCAACGGGGGCCGAGATATGCCCCGCAGAAGGTAGGTGATCTTTGACCTTTGGTGGGTCTGACGACGAAGTGCGTGGGCCTCCGCCGCCAGTCTCTATTGTGCCCCCGGTGTGGGTCAGGTCCCGGGGCCTGCCCCCAAAAGAACACAAAGCCAGGGCGCGCCGTTGCGCTCCCCGTGATGTGGCACTGAAGAGAAGTCGGGGAGCGCCGTCATGCTCCCAGGGAAAGGGCACCAAAGAGAAGTCGGGGAGCACCATCGCGCTCCCCGTGAAGTTTCCTGGGGCCCAGGATCCCAACCCTGGGCTCCAGAGAGGTGAAGGGAAGTCGGGGGCGCAGTCATGCTCCCCGCAAAGATGACCGTGGGACCCAGGATCCCAACCCTGGGCCCCCAAGCAGGGAAGGAAGCCAGGGAGCGCCGTCACACTCCCTGTGAAGCAGCCCCATGCGGTCACCGGCCCGCCTCCCCAGAGTGCGTCCGCCACCAGAGCTGGCAGACCGGAGGAGAGGAGGCCAGCGCACGTCTGCTCGCAAGAAGAGGAGGGGCCGGCTCACGCAGCAGCACGTGAGTGTGCTGGACTCCCAGGGAGCCGGCGAGAGCAGCCGGGTGTGGGCTCCCTGAGCTGCTCTCCAACGTCTCACCTGCATGCGGGATGGCTGGTTGGGACCGGGCCCCTCCCTGTCCCCCAAACAGAGTGGAACGCGGTTTGAGGCTGCCAGCCAAGCCAGTGCGGCGCTCCCCGGAGCAGCAGGGGAGCCGCTGCTCAAAGATGCACGCTCACAAGGGAGAGCGCCATAATGACCTGCAGGGCCTGGCCGCATTTGTGGGTTAGAACAGTTTGTTTTCAGCTTGTGGTGATCCCAGGAAGAAGGGGTCACCACCCTCATGAAGCAAAATGTGTGGGGGAGAGCAGACTCCCCCCAAAAGAGTTGGGAAGTCCCTAGTCTAAGTCTCTGGGGCCCTGACACGAATAACCCCTCAAGGGTTTCCGTCAAGTGTCAAGTTTCTCTGATGCTGGAACTTTTGTTCTGCAGCGTGGAGGATTCTTGTGTTTGAGGGGCAAGGATTATGGATGCTGCTAGTGTGGCCAGAGTTACTCCCTGGAGAGCTTCATGTGGAGAGACACTTTGTAGGGATGGAAGGTGGTAAATGTGCAGAGGTGCATTTACATAAATGTGGTCTTTTTGGGACTAGGTTTCACATGCAATATGTGATGTTAAATGTGGATTTGGAGTATATATTGCTAGCATTCCTGACAGGGTACTTGATTATAATTGCATAGTCATGTAATTATTGTGATTTCTCTATGTAGTAAGCAACTTTTAGGGGTGTAGGAATTATAAATGCACAGCATTGCTATGATTCCTGTGGTGCCCTTTCGGGGCTGTGATGGAATTGCGTTATTCATGTTATCAGTAATGATAAGTATACCACGCACCCAAGTCATGCTTAGTCATTTATTCTTGAATGCTTTAGCTGAATAACAAGACAGCCACGGTGATTAAAGTTGTATACTTTATTGTCAGTATTAAGTGCTGTCGGTCAGGGTTATATGTCACTATGGCAGGTGTTACCATTATGAAATGCTTGTTGAAATAATGTGGTGGGCAGCCACTTGCTTGGTGCCAGTGGTAAGGGCCCTCACTCCAAGTTATGGTCAACCCCTGGCATGTGGGGGAAGATAATGTTTATACATGTGAGGGGTGGTTCTATACCCCCCTCCTGTGGGAGGTGGGGACTGTTTACGCAATGTCATCAAGAAGTATTTCCATCAGCTGTTGTATATTTGTAAATTTTTGCTTAGTATTGAGTAGTGTGTGTGTAATAAATGTACTTTCCCTTTTTATAAAAAAAAGCACAGACTGGACAATCATTTATTGAGTGTATTTTTGCGTATCTGTGAATGGTGATTACTAGCCCACATCACCTCCCTTGAATATGCCTTGGGCTGCTCTGCAACGCTACCATCTGAGAGTCAAGCGCTACAATGGGGTGTTTGGTTCCCAGTGAAGGACAAATGTAGACCCATTATTTGTGCAGGCCACACAACTAATGCCTCATTTTCCAACATCACTCGACTAGAATTCATAGTATCCCTTCATGGTTTAATACCACCCTGGGGACCAGTATTTGTTTACTCCTGGGGTGACTGCTTCTGGAAAGACTGCATATGATATTTGATTAGTCCCTCTGTTGGCCTATGGTATCTACATGCTTATATGACTGCTTACGTGACCAGTCAGATGATAGCTACAAAAGAACATGTGCAATATCCTGCATGATTGACTGTATGGCAGAGTGCATAACCCCTTAAGGACATATGATATGACAGATTGCATGATAGTTTGCAACAGTTTTATATAACAGAATGCATAAAAAAATTCATGGCAAATTAATCACAAACTTTGTGATAGACATCATGACATACTGCAACAATTTGCATGACGAAAGCCTCTAGTTTTGTAAGTATCCCTCATGGTAATGTGCTATTCATCAGTAAAGTATTTCAGCATCTCATCAGGGGTACAGAGCATTATATAAATTCACGTACAATCGAGCGCAATGTCAAAGTTCCTAATGGTGGGAAGCATCCTATATGACTCAAAACACAACTATAACTACCCTGTAAAGGGAATTGTACAATAACTTTGCATGAGATGCATACTGAAAATGCATGATGCGGTGTGAAAACAGCATGACAAAGTGCAGCCCTTAAACACCCAAAAGGTAGAGGGAAGAATGCTTGCAATGTCTAAGCACTGGCAATCACTTGGGGTAGCATTCCAAACCATCGTTTTTTTGCCCACCATGCCACCTCAGTTTGGAACCAGCCATATGCAAATCAGACTTGACCCTGCTCCTATAGAAACAGTCCAGCCCAAGCTACAATGCCATGTCCTCCCTTAACCAGATTGCAAGCAACCCAAGACCGGTTTCAATTTTGTGTATTTGTAGTGCAACTCTTATGCATGACTCTCGGGTTCAGATGGAGTAGCATGTTACTCATCTGTACAGTGATTCAGCGCCTCATGGGTAGTAAGCACTATATAAATACTCATTTTTTTTTTGTTGTTGTAAAAATATACTTTATTTAAAAATGTTCAGAACATATACATTTCAACCAATCCCATAGGGTGGCGTACAAAAAGAACCTGTGTAGGGGGTGCACGCAGGCACCAACCTACCGTTTTTCCATCAAGATCTGTCTCATAATGCTCTCACTTTTATGATGAAGTGAAGCTGATTTTAAGTAACCCATTCTGCCCATTTTTTCTGATTCCAAATTTTTTCAGCTTTTTGTTTGCCCTGATGTTTAATTTTCACATAATAAAAGAGCATAAGTTTGTCTAAACAAATATGAATGACATCGTGCACATCTTTGGGAGCCAAACAAAAAGGGGAGCAAAAGAAACGGGCAAAGACTGCACGTTACCTACAGTGACAAAATGTCTTTAGACTGCCCTGTCTGAGTGCATCTAGGCGCTCCCTTATTTTATCTATTGCAGTCTTTGCGTCAAGAATTGCTCCTGTGGCCTCTAGCATTTGCAGGCAGTTCCAGTCAAAATCCAGGACTTGCACAGAAACGTGTAGTCATCAAAACTCCAATGAAAGCTGCACAATCCACAGCCTACACCCTCACTCCACCCCCAGGGGCCTTGATCTCCATGGAGCAGGCCATGTGTGCAAACATGTCTTCTTTAAGAATAGATTAAGACTTCTGCTAACCTGATTCTAAGGTAGACCTTTTGATGGAGAAAGAGGGTGCGGTGTTTTCAGTTTCATGGGGAATGTACTCTACATTAACATTGCCATCTTAGCAAATATATCATTTTGACAGTCGCCTTACCATCTTACAGGTCAACTGGATCTCATTTGACCAGAAAGCTAAAGAACTGCTGAGAAAGGATAAAAGGCCGCTTTGCACCCCAAGAAAACGTAAGTCTAGAGGGTTGAAGGGCTATCTCTTCCGTAAGCCTAATGCTGTGAGATTCCTTTTCACTGCAGGCAGGAATCGTTTTTTCCATCTCAGCTTCTCTTTGGAACAGACCTATTGTTTAACTAGGTGTGGCACTAAGAGACCTAAACATGAGGAGTGTGCGCAGTATAAACGTTAAATTAATTCCTCCATCTATTTGTCATTGTGGTGCGAAGCATTCACTTTTAATTGCACTTTTTAAGACTTTCTTCTAATAAAAATGTTCACTGTGGGGTCGATTCACAAAGGCAGGTAAAAGTACTTAAAAGATTTATTTTATAGTACATTTTTACATACTTTGAAATTCTTTGGGATTTGGCCCCAAAACATTTAAAATGGGAACATTTGGGCGATATTCATACTCAATCTTTACTAACTAATAAACAAATACATGGTTGCTCAACCGGGAGCCCTGTTCTTAGCTTTTATGGATCTTACGTCCGCATTTGATCGAATTAACAGGAAGAAATTGTGGGACTTATTGACCTCTTTGGGAGTCGAACCCACCATTGTATCCCTATCAATGAATCTTTATGTCCATACCACAGCGGCAGTAAGATTCTCTAAGGGGGGGGGACTTACCGAACATTTTAACTGCTCTAGGGGGGTTTGCCAAGGCTGCATTTTAGCCCCTTTTTTATTCACTATTTATATTAATGGGCTAGAAGCTGCCCTCTTGCAATTACAGTCTGATTGCCCCAGAGTCAGCAGGACATTTTTGCCAGTGTTATTAAATGCCGACAACAGGGTACTTATGGTGTGCACAGCTCTGGGCTTGCAGGTTTTAATTGATGGGTTTGTTTATTGTATGGACAGACTGGACCTGTCAGTCAACTTTACAAAGTGGTACGCTTTGGAAGTTGGCTCTCGGGCTCTCCGGTCTAAAACTTTTAAAGCGGGATCCCACACTCTTGCGAAGGTCCCGGCCTTCCCCTATCTGGGAATTCGATTTGACAAAAAACTAAATTGGAAAACATTGATGGAGGGAAAGTTGAGTGACCTAAATAAATCTACGGGGGCTATTGCCACCTACACTCATAGACTGGGTTCTTGGGCACCAGTTGTAATTCTAAAATTGTATCAGTCTATATGTACCTCAAAGGATTATATGGTAGTGAAATTTGGGGGTATACTTCAGCACACAAGCTACAGGTGGCCCAAAATAAGTTCTTGCGACGAATACTGAAGGTGCCTCAAAGCACACCCTCCTTTGCTGTACACGAAGAGCTAGGCGTCAACTTTTTAGCTGCACATGTGGCAGTTAAGCCTTCGCTGTGTTGGGTAAAGATATGGTCTAGAGAGGATAAGGATCTAAATCGCCTGATCATATCTTGAGCATGCTTTTAAAATCCCATGGTTACGGTATGTCAAGGAGTCCCTTTCTGCTGTAGGCAGGGCAGATATTTTTCTTTCTCGTGACACAGTAAGGCCCCAGGACCGTAACACAGTAAAAGAATTGTTTTTTAAACACGCCTCTGCCCACCGTGAAACACCGAGCTCTTGAAACCAACAGTGCGGGCGCATGCCTTGCTAAAGTCAGTGCAGGGAAGGGAAAACTATCTCTCTACCCTTACAAGTGCAACCGACCGGTTTCTAAATACCCGTTTTAGGTTCAACCTGCTCCACCATTTTTAGGCATCCCCGTCAGGTTTTGCTCACCTAAATGTGCGAGGACCCTGTGGCTGCAACTCCAGGTCGCCACAGGACACGTTACATTTTCTCCTTTTATGTAAATATTTTAGCCTCCCAAGAAGGCAGTTTCTTCACCCCCTTTTAAAGTTTTTGAATTTTAGGCAAGCCAGAGTAGCGCTTATGTATTTACAGTTGTTGCCTAATGAACTCACACTTTGTGCAATGAAAAATTTCTTGCATGTCGCCTATAGATCAAGACTATCTAGACCCGACTGACTGTAGAATGCCTTTTGTGTCTTTGCACTGTCTTTTACCGCCTTTTAATCACCTAAGACCACGTGCAGTGTGTTTTCTCTTAAATTTTAACTGGATATGTAATGATGATGTTCTATTGTTTGATTGCATCTTTCATGGTTGCAAATGCTTCCGAATAAAGATTATTTATTATTATTATTATACTCAGTTAGTACAAACAGAAAAACTGTGGCCCTTCTTCACCTTTACTATAGGGAGTAGTTCGTTTCGGGGCTGATTCACAAAGGCATGTTAAAAGTATGTAAAAGAGTACTCCGAGTATAGTACTACTTCCTGTACTCCAAAATGTTGTTATAAATTGCCTCCATGACTATGTATAAAATGAAACAACAACAAGGTGGTAGATGAATGATTGATTTAATCTCAGCCACAGGCAATCGCTTGGGGTCGCATCCCAATCCATGGTTTTTCACCCAAAATGCTACCTCTGTTTGGACCCAGCTACATGCAAATCAGCCTTGACCCTGCTCCCCATCGGAACAGTCCAGCCCGAACTGCCAAGCCAAGTCCTCCCTGAACTAGAATACAAGCAACCTAGGACCGATTTCACCCTGATAAGGGCTCATCAACCAGGTACAGCTTGATTCTAGTGCCACAGAGAGCACAAGACCCACGTCTGGGCATACCAGTGCCATTAGGGCGTCAACTGCAACAACAAGGCATGGATGGAATGCTTGAATTAATCTCAGCCACAGTCAGTGGCTTGGGCTGCCTCCCAATTGATCGTTTTTCGCCCACTATGCCACCTCAGTTTGGACCTAGCAATATGCAAATCAACCTTGACCCTGCTCCCCATGGAAACAGTCCAGCCCGAACTGCCAAGCCAGTTCCTTCCTGAACCGGAATGCAAGCAACCTATGACCCGGTTTGCCTTGATAAGGGCTCACAAGCCAGATATAGCCTAATTCCAGTGCTACAGCGAGCACGGGACCCATGTCTGGGCCTACCAGCCGCACTTATGGCTTCAACTGCAACAACAAGGTGATGGATGGAGTGTTTGAATTAATCTCAGTCACTGGCGATTGCTCAGGCCGCATCTCAATCCATCGTTTTTCACCCAACATGCCATCTCAGTCCCCACTGCTCCTTTAGTAGTGCACTACTTAACCAAGGGCCCCACAGAAAATGATATTCAATGGCAAGTGACCAGTGTCCTCAGATTACCTGAAAGAGGAGGGAATGTGGAACAATTGCTTAATAAAGAAGATTTAAGATAGATTCTCAAGATGGACACCATGAAAACCGGGCTAAAGCAACAGGAGGAATGGACTAATTTAATTTGACCTGGCACAGAGACATTTTCCCTTAACCTAATGGACTGGATATTGTCTGGAATTTCTTTATGTGAATTCCTGGGTAGTCCCCAGGGGTCTCATCAGTTTCGCATCAAATGTGTACATTGCGGGAAATCATTGCAACACATTTTTTGCTTTCATTTGTGATTCTTGTACTTTAACCATTTATCTATATGTTTTATTTTATTTATCTATTTAACGCTAGCTATACCTGAAGGAATCAGAGCGCTTTACAAGTTGTGGGCATAGGAAATGTTGTGCGATTATCTTCCTTTCTTTCAGCCCCTTTTCCAAGATGTCGGCCACTAGACACAGGATCTCCATTTGTATCCTCTGGGCGGCACTTCCTCTATTTTCATGACCCAGGTATCCATATTAGGGGCAGTCCTTCCTTCATTTCTATTACCCAGGAGAAGCAGTGGGCCCCATTGGGCAGATTTTACCATCTAAGGCTCATTTTGCTCTTGACGGAGAGCTCTAGCCACCAGGAGCATTTTCAGCAGGACTCATGGCATTCAAAGGGTGCTTCTTGTGGGGAGCTGGTTTAAATGGCTCCCTGCACCAGCCTTCTCCTCTGCTTTGCTCTCCACAGACCCCATGGCCTCTTGGCCAACTTGCAGGGCATCTGAGGGGCAGGGGAGTCCAAGTCGTACCCCAACTGATCCTCAGGGGGCAGGGGCATAAGGGGGCCAGCACCACTGGCCCTGAAGAGACCCACCTAGTCCTAGGAGGCAGCTGCAGACAGAGTCCTAAGTCTATCAGGGTATCAGGGGGCTTGTCCTTCCAGCTGTCCATGCTGTTGCTGCCGTAGCCATCCAGGATCTTGCTCTCCTTTCAGGTTCTGGGGATGCCACTTTAATGCCCAGTGCCAACCTGTGGGTGGCTGACACCCCTTTGTCTAACTCAAAAACTGGTTCTGGTCAGTTCCTTCCATTCCTATGGTTTTGGCTCCAGCCTGGCTAGTAAAACAAAAGCAGGGGCAGGGCTGGTGTTAGGTTCTTCTGTGTGTGCCAGGGCCGACCCCTCAAAGTGTAATCAAGGCAGGAGCACAACCCCTCCCTGGCCATCCTGTCAGGATGACCCACACCTCCCCATTCCCAGGCCTTTTGTCTACTGTCTGGGAGCAGTAAACATCACATCACAGGAGAGCCATTAACAGTCAAGTGACCCTGGACACTGGCAGAAAAGCACATTTAGCTTAGGTAGAAAAATGTCAGTTTTCTAACAGTAGCATTTTCAAAATAGTAATTTGACCATTAATTTGGGGATTTTAAATTAAGATTAAAATGAATCATTGAAATATTTCTGTATCTGCTACGAATCTCAATCTAGACTTTCATAAATGTAACAATGTAGCCCAGTGATTCCCTGTAGCAGCAGCCAGCCTTGCTACAGTGAAAATCGATGTTGGGGATATTTCACTGTAAGGACATGTTCAACATTAATTTCTACATGCCTTACTTTTAAATATCATGCATCCTGCCTTTATGGACAATAATACGGCCAACATATGGGTGACTTATTAATATTTAAACGGAAGGTTTACAGGTCAAATTTGCTGGTTAGAACTGTCACAGGCAGATTACTTGACTGCTGCTACCAGGCTGCACACAACAGTAGTCACTTACGTGCAGCATGCACACATGCGCATATTCGTGTGTATGTGTGCATGTGTAACCTGGCTAGTGCCTCTTACCCTAGCTGCATCACAGCAGCCTTATCTTAAAAGGTGTACTGTCAGTAAACATGTGCACTCTAATTACCATGCAATTACTGTGAGTGACACTCAGGTAGTGAGGCTCGCACATTATAAAGGTCCAAAATCTGGGTGATCAAAAAGTAAAAAATCCTGGCTTTCTAAATAGGCGGCACCCATTTGCAACAATGGTTATTTGCTATATCTCTGTTATCTGGGTTAAACAGAACCGTACTTGGGCAAGAAAATGATGACTAGGAGCTGCAGCTTGCCTCTTTAGTAATGATGCTGGGTTGTTTTCTGATAAATGCTAGGTTAGGTTACTTGCCTATTTGCGAGGAGTATGTATTCAAGGTGATTGGACATAGGTATTGAAAGACCAACCGCCTATGGTGGATTTGGAGAAAGATAGGGGAGTTCAAAAGTTGCATGTTGTGTATTAGATATCTGTACAAGTGCTAGTATGCTATTTATGTTGACAGCTTTGCGCAATAAGAATGAATTAATATAACATAAACTTAACTGGCACAGTCTAGTTCCGCTTAGCAAGAACCATGAAGCTGACACATTTTAGAAAGTGCATTCATCTCCACAGTGAGATAATGTGATATCTGATTTGTATTAGGGAGATAACAATAGATATTAGCTTTTTTTTTAATCGTTTGAATTTGGGAAATTCATTTCTGTAGTAGGTTAACCAATACCGTTGTATTGAAAGTTTGCTGGATTACGTGATATTGATGTATAAGTAATTGTTCTTTAAAGTGCTAGAGAGTAGTGAATAAAAGAGATTGGTGCACAATAGTACTTGTCTTTAATAAAATCAGGATTCTCTCATCACACTAGCTCTGAGAATCAGCATTTGATAGCCACTTCTCAGTCATTTGTTAAATAAAGGTTTTGACTATGTTGATTTTGGGGTTATGGTGGACGTGGCAGGAGAATTAATTGCATTTGCTCCCAAGGCTGAAAAGACAAATCTTAAGTGTGGTTTGTGAAGCAGATAAAGGAGACTGAATGGATATAATTCTTTTCTTTTTCTTTCATTATTCAGTCTTCAGTAGCTATATTTTTAGAGGTTAGCAACAATACAATTTTAGATAAAAAGTATAACATCAGTTTCTAATAACAAGAGATTGTACCTATATTTGAACACCACAACAAATGTATATTAACTTTAACTGTGGCTAAGAAAGCTAGATTTATTTAGGTGCATTAATGAAAATTGAATATTTAGCATGCAGTACATAACTTTTAACAATTTAGGGGCATATTATCAACGAGGCGATAAACAATTATCGCCGCATTTGCGTCCGTTTTCGGACAAAAAGCGGCGATAATTTTATCGCCTAATCAGCAAGGTCACGCTATCGCGTGAATCCTTGCATTATCGCTCCTTTCCAACGCCCATCTTTGCATCTCTAATGAGATGCAAAGTGGGCGTACCTCGGATGGACTACGTTGCAAATATCGCTGATGTTCACATCGCGATATTTACAAGGCAGCCCACATGATTTTAGCAGAGGTTAGATTTCGGCGAAAACGGCCGTTTTCGCCAAAATCTAACGTCTGCTAAAATCCTGACTTAGCCATCCCTAACATAGGGGTGGATTCTGCTGATACGACCACAGGGTCGTATCAGCAAGGTACTCGCCGTTTTGCAGGGAACATCGCTGGAAAACCAGCGATGTTCCCTGCAAAACGGCGATAACCTCGCTATCTCTGGAATTTTTATCGCCCTGGAGAAGCGCGTTGTTAATAACGCGCTACCAGGGCGATAAATTCCAGAGATAGCCTGCGATAGGGAATCTGTCGCTAAGCACGGCCAGCGATAATTATCGCTGGCCGTTGATAATATGCCCCTTAGATGTTTGAGCACAAGTGATATTAAGGGTCATACATTTAGGCTATGTGATTTGACCTTAATAAGTAAATTTGATGTAAATTGTAAGTAAACTGTAACGACTACAAATAACCTATTTGTAGGCATTCATCCCATACATGATGAAATAGTTCAATTTGACACTTCATTTTACAGATTGCTTGCCACCTGTACTGAGTAAGCCAAGCCATGTCCAACAGCCAGATGTCAATTTGTATGACTTAGTGTTACATATATAATCTTTTGACAAACCATCTTTCTCAGACTCTTCGTTATACAACCAAAGGACTGTTGTTCATTCCTAGTATTAAAAAAAGTTAATTTGGATGGCTGCCTTTTTGCCTATATTTCAGACTCCAACTGGAATAAGTTTTTTCTTAATCTTCTCTTTAGTCATCTTAAAACAAACTTGTTTTCAACATAGTTATATCTTTTATTTAGGTTTTTTTTTTCAGTATAGCTCTAGAACACTTGTTGTTAACTATGGGCCCGATTACTATGTCATCAGGAAAGGCTCCGAATGGGATTCGGATTCTGTGAATCTGATTCGGGACCTATGTTCCCGACCGAATCGGTCACCTTTCTGGACGACTGAGCACGATGCAAGGAAGCCATCCGGGCTGTCCGAATCGGTTCCGAACTGGATTCAGACTGCCCGAGTCGTTCGGAGCCGAATCGTACATCCCAATGGAGACGGTTTCCGAATGAGCGAGTACAATGATCGATTCGGACAGCCGTTCCGAATCGGTTTGGCCGAGATGAAACGGGTGTGGGAATCGGACTTCGGGTGCCTGTAGCAGGTCCCCCATCACCCATAGGCTTCCGGATGGGGCCCGTGGGGGTACCCAAGGGACCCCCCCTTCCCAACCATGCACAGTGTGGCAGGCACCATGGGGTGCCTTCCCGAGGGTGCAAGGTTTTCCCCGCCCACCCATTTTTTCAATAGAAGCCTGTGTTCTCGTTCGGGACACTGACTCCCATTGAAGTCAATGGGAGTCCGACCGAACCGAGTCCCTAAGCATCTGGACTCATTGTAGTCGATCGGTAGGAATCCCTGAATAAAAATCGCTCGGAAAGCACTCCTAACCCGATTCGGTGGGAATGCTTTCCTGATGACATCGTAATCGGGCCCTATGTTTTTAAGAAGTACTTCAATGAATCAACCAATCAATCTTGACACTCTGCAATACAGTATTGTCCTTTATAGACCCCAGTGATTTAAAAATATGTATTGTTTCTCCTCAGTTTTTCACTTATCAAACACTTATGTCACATTTGTAAAAGTAATTCTCAGTCAATGATTGATGATGACAAAATTAGGTTTAAACTGATATTAGCCAGCAGATTAGAGATGGCATAGGATCAGAGAGAAATCATCATAGCTATTTTGAGCAATACAAGTTTGGAACATTCTTTCGGACCAGGGATGAACTTAATGACAAAAGATACATGCTCAAATGGGGCAATGTGTAAGTTCCAACACTCCTGCATGTTAAGTAGGATCTAGAGCCAGTAAGAGTATAAATGCTTTAAGTAAGCCTGCCAATAGTACTACCTCCACTTTGTCAAACAACCCTTCTTCCATGCTTTTTGAGATGCCATTTAACCTATGAGAAATTTAAATTATGCCAGCGTAATTCATGTAATTTCAGGAATTTCGTGTTACGCTTGATAGGCAGAATTCCCCAAATTACGCCATTATGAAATTTTGTGTTATTTTTGTGATTCGCTGTAAAAATTTACTGCAAATGGCACAATCAATGGAAATTCATGGCAAAGAGTTTCCGCAAACATATATAAACAACAGAACGCAAGCTGATGTTGTACATGGTGCTATTATTTAAAGCTATCCTTGTGCTAAAAATTGATGCGAAGATGTATTTCATGCTCAAATATAACTAAAAATGACAGATTTGCATTTCGCTTAATTCGGGTAATTTTGCCATAATTACGCAAATGCAAATTACTCAAATTTCTCACATCTCTAGTGGACACCAAATCCACAGAAGCCCACAACAACTTCAGAGCCACCACCAACGCCCACCACCAACTCATCAGAAAAACGAGGAAAAAAGCGATTGAAGACAGAATCTCCACACACGCGCACAACAGCAAAGAACTCTTCAACATCATCAAGGAGTTCGCCCAACCCACCAGCGAGTCTACTGACATCCCTCCCTCACAAGACCTCTGCGACAAACTCAGCACCTTTTTCCACCACAAAATCAAGAGCATCTACGACAACTTCGACGAAGACAACCAACACACTGAACCCTCACCAACCACCCCCGACACCCTGAAGCCAGCGATTGACAACTGGACAGCCCTCACCACCGAAGACACCCTGAAGACAATGAAGTCAATCCACTCCGGGGCCCCCTGGGACCCTTTCCCCCACCACATCTTCAACAGAGCCGCCGACACCATCGCACCCATGCTCCGCCACACCATCAACCGCTCCCTGGCGACCGCCTCGTTCCCCGACGACTGGAAACACGCCGAGGTCAACCCCCTCCTGAAGAAACCCTCGGCGGACCCCACCGACCTCAAAAACTACAGACCCATCTTCCTGCTCCCGTTCCCAGCGAAAGTCATCGAGAAAGCCATCAACAGCCAACTCGCCACATTCATCGAAGAGCACAACATCCTCGACTCCTCCCAATCCGGCTTCAGAAAAAACCACAGTACGGAAACCGCCCTCCTCGCCGCAACAGACGACATCCGCACCCTACTGGACAAAGGAGAAACAGTAGCCCTCATCCTCCTAGACCTCTCAGCGGCGTTCAACACAGTCTCTCACCACACCCTAATACGCAGACTCCACGACGCAGGGATCCAGGACAAGGCCCTCGACTGGATCCGCTCCTTCCTCTCCGGCAGAACGCAGCGGGTCAGACTCCCCCCTTTCCTCTCGGACCCTACACCAACCACCTGCGGAGTCCCCCAGGGGTCCTCCCTCAGCCCTACGCTCTTCAACGTCTACATGGCTCCGCTCGCCCCCATCGTCAGAACCTACGGACTCCACATTGTGTCATACGCAGACGACACCCAACTCATCCTCTCCCTATCCAACGAACCCAACACCGCCAGACACAACTTTCGAGTAGGCATGGAAGCAGGGGCGTAACACAGGCCCCTGCAGCCCCCGCGTTGTGGGGGGGCCCCGAGCTCCAGGGGCCCCCTCAGCGCGGAGCCAGCAAGCACTAGACATCTGTGATCGTCTTGGATTTTGTGATAGGGAATTAATTATTAGGTAGTAAGGTTACGTAATTTACTTACAATACGCATAAACTCGCTCTAGATAAGATTAAGAGTTCATAAATTAAATGGTTAATCATGATAATGGCCGAGCAGATGTCTCCGCATCCGCGCGGTCTTACGCTTCACCCTTAGGGTGGGGCTAATGACCAATTGTCATGCGCGTCGCGGCTTGCGCAATTAAAAGTGGCGTGACTGGTGGAGAGGCGAGGAGGCATCCCAGAGGCGACTGAGAGGCACAGTGCGGCTGCCGGCCATAATTTAATTATTTCTAGCCCGCAGGTGAGTCTGAGACTCTGTCCGTCCAGTCAGGGTGGAATGGAATGCATCATGGGCCCGGGGCCAGGATTAAAAGCAAAAAGGTATAGGCCCGGGGCCCGGTTCTGCGAAGCGGAGTGCGGAGACCGTGAAGATTGCTCCAGTTTTTGAGAGCGGAGCGAGGTGGCTGATGGTTGCGGCTTGAGCACCGTCGCGGGCCGTCACCGTGGCTGGCTGCAAAATCCAAAATTTTAATTATGATTGTTACCGTGACAATCATCATGATTACATTTTTTTATTTATTGCTGCCACGTGACGGTGCGTGCAGCGCAACTGCAACATGGGACGGGCGGTAGAAGTAGAAGGTAATACAGGCCCCAGGCCCGGTTCTGCGCAGTGGAGTCGAGACCGTGACGATGATTTGCGCCAGTTTGTGAGAGCTAGGTGGATGGTGGTAGCGCCTTGCGCCGTCGCGTGGCTTCAATAAATCAAAAATGTAATCATGACCGGTGATTGTCACCGTGACAACGCTGACAATCATCATTATTAACATTTTTGATTGATTGCAACCACGCGATGGAGCGCAGCAAGCCGCAACCACCATCCTCGCTCTCACAAACTGCACCCCCACCGCAGCGAATTGCAGAGGGAGTGACCTATTGCTGCAGGCCAGCACTAGAATCGGCGGGGGACCGGCCCTGGTCAGCCCGCCCCCGCGGCAATTAACCCATTGCCACAGCTCGCGGCCTGGCAAGCTGAAGTAAGTGTCAGAGTAGGGGCTAAGGAGCCCGAAATAGAGCGGGACAGAAATATGATGTGAGCGTGTAAGTGAGACCAAGCTAAAAACAGACACAGTGTCACCACTGAACAGATGATGAAAAGCGGAGCCATTACATCACCCCGGAGGACAGCACTGCCGCACCATCATAACATATAGATTGGAATATGAGTACCCTTCATAACAGCACCTTTTAAAGGAGCACTTTCTATAGGATGTAGTTCTCACTATACAAACACTGTCCTTGCATTCGCTCTGTAAATAGGAACACCTCCTTACTCAAATCAGAAAGTTCTTCTACAAGAAATTCTACTTTACAAACGGTTCTCTGCTACAGGAGTGCTCACCTTACAGTATCTCTGATGGCAGATTGTGTTGCTATCGAACGTTAACTAACAGTAACACCAATAAAGAAACACTTTACTTATGGGTGGGCAAAATTACGAAATAGGAATATTGTTTGCGAACATTAAGCGTTTTGTGTGAAAGGCAGTTGTCTGGTCTACGGTAACAACTGACTGAGAGGTTACCTTTCCTACAAAACTTCAAGCAGGAAATGGCTCGAGGCCGGGGCTTACATCAAGTACTCAGCTCCTATGAGGTATTTTCCACTTGAAATAGTCTTCCCACAGGATAAAAAATAATGCAAAAAATCATAAACACTTAAAAGAAAAAAATTATATGAATTACTCGGAAATTGTGTGAGATCACCCTTGTATAATAACATTTTCCCCCAGGCCTACTTACAGTACTCTTCTTTATAAAAGCACATCCCTTACAGGATATCCCTCTAAAGAAATGGTCTTGTTAGACAACAGCCAGTCCTGCAAACATCGTGTTAACAATTTATTTTTTCGTGTAAGCGGCAGCGCACGATCAGCTGCCTGCTTACTGAGCCTGAAGTTCAATCTCCCCTGGGCTGCTGGGCATGGCTGCAGGCTAGAGGGTGCAGGTGGGCTGCAACCAAGTGTGTGCCCTGGGGCCTCCTTCGACAGTGGGGACCTTAAGCAATTGGCTACTTTCGCTATGCCTTAAAACAGTTCTGTAAAGGAATGAGGGGCATATTAGCAAGAACATGCGATAAATATCGCAAACCTTGCTTAGCGCGCCTTTTTTTATCGCCGGCTATCGCTGGATATTACCGCGGAAATAACATGCTATTAGCAAGGTTTATCTCCATTGCGATAAAATATCCAGCGATAGCGGCGAAACCCAGCTTTAACGCGAGAAATCCAGCGATAAAATCCTATCGCTAATTCTGGGGACTTAACCTTACAATCCACCTCCCATTGACTTTCATTGCTAAGTCATGTTTTTATCAGTTCTAAAAACAAGCGCTAATCGGGGTTAGCGCGCGTTTTTTATCGCTTCGCGGGTATTGCTAATAGGCGATAGGTATGTAGCGACTGTTTTCTGTCGCTTTTAGTTGGGAACGCCTACCTTGCATGTCATTAGCGATAATTATCGCTGACATGCAAAGCGATGTAAAACCCGGCCGCTATCGCCGGAAAGCTGTCGCTAACGCCTGTTAGCGACAGCTTGCTAATAGGGCGTTAAAAATATCGCCGCTTTAGCGGCAAAAAGTCCCGCTAAAGCGGCGATAGAGCCCTTGATAATATGCCCCTGAGTTATTTGGAGCTGGTGGACAAAGCCTGGGGACAATGGCGAATGCATGTTACACTCACTTATAATAAGTTGTTGGTCAAAAAAATATCCAAATTCCTAGACTGCTGACAGGAAGCCTTACAGGCTAGAAGGAAGATCGAAAAGCAGAAACAATTAAGGGATGTAGGTGAACAAGAGTAGCTCAATATGAATTAGCATTGGCTTTTTACCTTCATTACGCAGGTTTAGACTCAACCACTGAGACTGATCGGGGTTAATTCTGAGAGTTTGGATGTACCAGCGTCAATCCTTGTGGGTGTGTTATGCCTGTTCGGGTATTTAATCCCCTACCATTAACAAACACGCTGCACATTCTCCACAGCCAGAGACCTTTGAAAGTGTTGCCCCAAATTCCAGCAAGTTTGACTTTTTCTAGGTGGATTTGTGGTTCTCCTCTGGAGAATGTTTTAAAAAGATGCGGTCTAATAGTACATTTTGCAGCAAAATTTTCACAAATTTGCTCCAAAGCCATAAGCTCTCATAGAACACGTATTAAATATTTAATTCTTTCATGCTGTGCCAAACCAATGAAGCCTTATGCTGCCAAGGAGTAGACCATTTTTTTTTCAAATTTCCATTGGGTTCCACCTCCTTTCAGGTATATGTTAATAATTAGCTCCATTATTTCAGCCTCTTGCTTTTTCACGTCACCTGAAACTTGTCACATGGTGCAGTGAGTTCAGTGAAGCTCCTGACGGACGAGATGTGGAGAGGAGTTTTAATTTCCACTTGTTTTAGGAGGTGCCCTTCTTCTGGCGAATATATCTTTCCAAATCTAGGTAAATCTAAACATAAACCAAACATTAAACTGTAATGTATTGTCCCTGAATGTGAGCCCGAAAATGTTTGTCTTTGCACCCAACCTAGTCCACATACCTTCCCTTTTTCGATTCCTAGGCCTATATATGTTAAACAATGAGAGCTCTTTAAATGCCTTGGCCCTGGTTACTGACAATCTCTTCAAGCACTTGGAAATGGCTTTATGACAATAGAAGAACTATATATATATATATATATATATATATATCCACAATTAATAAGATTAAAAGTATTGTGGGTACTTATCCAGCTGTAATATGTCCTCTTACTGGTGACATTCCTGTGAAGCGACTGTACTGTATGCCAACACCAATAATTATAACAATCCTAATAAGAAATGTTTGTAAGTTGACTCTTCAATGCCTTTTTTTTAGTTTTTTGATTTCGTCTTACTTAACACCACAGTCGGAAACTGTTCTGGTCTCATTAAAGATACACAATACGCCTCGGACCCACAGAGCTGATGCTGCCTTGCCCAAAATCATGCCCGGCGGACGGTGCGTGCTGTAGTTTGGCGCCGTAACGAAGACCATGAATCCAGCTCCACTAAAGAGGTTACAGTATTATTGCTCTATATATTAGATACCTAATAAGAAGGCCTTTGGTACCTCGTGGGCTCTGAGATTGCAATCGCATTCGCAATTGAAATGTAGGTCGCACATAAGCAATCTAAAAAACTTGGCAGCAAAGCTGCAGGTACCTGCACACATTATCTGAAGCGCTTATTGGCAAATGCAGCCGGCTTTGTGGCAGCCGTGCTTGGTTTGTATCTTGGGGGTAATTTAAAACAGGTGGGTCTCTTCTGACAGTCATACTAGCTGTTGGTTTTGCTGTGAGATTACTGCACAGCTCCTGCCTCAGCCTGAGGATAATGCAGTATGGTGCCTGCCCGTGAGCAAGTCAGTGTCACACTTAGGCAGCTGAGATGGATGCGTGTGTTGTAACTGTTCATGTTAGGGCTGCCTCACATCCTGTTGGGTTGGGTCCCATGTGGACAGAGTTGGGGCAAAGTGGTAGGTGGTGGGCCGCGGGGGGAGGGGTGAGGGGGGCCCCCTCCATGTGCTTTGCAGGGGGGCCCCCTCAAGTTTTGTTACGCCACTGCATGGAAGCCGTCGCCAAATGGATGAAAAACAGCTGCCTACAACTAAACACTAACAAAACAGAAGTACTCATCATGGGCCCAACGACACCTGGTGGCCCCCGCCCTTGGAAGCCCGCCCACCCCCACGGACCACGCACGCAACCTGGGAATCATTCTGGACTCCGAGCTCAAAATGGACCGCCAGATCAACTCCGTCTCGTCCTCCTGCTTCCACACCCTCCGCCTCCTACGTAAGACCTTCAAATGGATCCCCCTCGAACACAGAAAGACCGTCACTCACGCCCTGGTCACCAGCAGACTCGACTACGGGAACGCACTCTACGCCGGAATAAACAAAAACCTCACCCGCAAGCTACAGAACATCCAGAACGCCGCCGCAAAACTGGTCCTCAACCTGCCAAGACACTGCCACATCTCCCAGCACCTGCGCACACTCCACTGACTCCCCATCGAGGCTAGAGTCACCTTCAAGATGCTCACCCAGGCACACAAGGCCCTCCACGACACTGGACCAGCATACCTGAACAGCCGACTCAAATTCCACGCACCCCAAAGGACCCTACGATCAGCCCAGCTCTCCTACGCCGTGGTCCCCCGCACCAGAAAGACCAGATCGGGAGTCCGCTCCCTCTCCTTCCTCGCGGCCAGAGCTTGGAATGCCCTTCCGCTCCACCTCAGACAGACAACATCACTCCCCATCTTCGCAAGAAACCTCAAAACCTGGCTCTTCGACAGACCACCTCCTTGATGGACTGGAACCTGCACACCCCTCCCCCCCAGCGCCTTGAGACCCTTACGGGTGAGTAGTCGCGCTCAACAAACGCCTGATTGATTGATTGATTGAACCCCATTTCTTTTTGCACTGATGCTGTTACGTTTTTGAGCTCTGCTCACATGGGCACTGCAGTCAAATTTCAATTGCATGTTCTCTGACCCTTAAACGTAGAAAAACTGGTGAAACCGTAATTGACATATTTAACTTTCCAGCAAGGAAGTACACCAATGTCAAAGGAGGTAAATATCACCCATGGGCTGCAGGCTGGACAGGAAAACATGACTTTAAGCCTACATATGTAGCCTGCTTGCTGCAGCTTAATCACAGACAGACCTGTCAACATAAACCCTTTTTGACAGGAGTCTGATTTTAAAAAGTAAATGAGTAGGCCTTGCAACACAGAAGGCAGGGTGCTCAGCATTTAAAAGTAGAGCATGTAAAAATTAAAGGATGACGTGTTCGTAAGGTGACTAACCTCCAAAGCTATTTCACTGCATCTATTGATAAAGCTTAAGGAAATTATAACACAATTTCTGCAAAATTGTGTAGAACAGAGATCACAACTGAACTCAGTGGGTCAGCCTGCTGAACTCCTGTGTGGCTGCAGGTGCACAACAAGCTGCAAGAGGCTTGTCACAGAAGTGACCAGTGCTCAGTGGCAAGAGGCCCCTGACTGGACTGTGCTGTGTGCTGGTGGCCTCTGCTGGAGTGAGTCCTGGGGCCGTAATACAGATTGTGCCTGAGGGCACAACAGTTGTTTGCGCCAGCCTTTTGAGCCCCCAGGGCACTAAGGTTTTATAGAAAGGGCCGCAGATGCTTACCCCTCCCCTTCTGTAATACTGATAGCACTGGGGCACATGTAGTGCCAGTGCTATCTTATTCAGAGTGTGGAATCACTTTGACAATGCATCAGAGCACTATTATGGATGCGGATAGAGAGGCAAAAATGCCCTTAGGAGGTGCGCTACAAAAGGTGGCTAATTGTCATTCCGTCTCCTGAGGGCAGCCCTCTCAAATGGAGAGAAGACATCCTAAGGACCCCACAGACATACCCTTGCAGGTGGGTGCAGTCACTCTCTCATCTCTTCAAAATGCAAGTGGGGAGGTGCCTGCACTCTGGAACACAAAGCTGCCCCAGGGCAGTGCGAGTTTGTAGCTGCCCTGAGAGCAGTGTTTTCATTGCAATAGGGTGCACTATCCGTATTTGCATCCAGTGCACCTGTTTAAAGTGAGCCGTGGTGCAAACAAGGACAGTGCACCCTACCAGTAATATGTACCCTGGCATCTAAGTGCTGTCCCTGAGGTCCTGGAAGCCTTAGAAGTGGCCAAAAGTAACTGCCCCAAGAAGAAAACAAACTTGAGACTTGAAACCTTTTAAACTCTCGAGGACAAGGGCTAACCAGCAAGGCTATCTGACCATAGCACAACCTCGGTGGGCAAGAAAATCAGTTTGGCCCAGCTCAGAGCTTTTTGGCATTCAAAATAAGAATTCAATGGACCCTCATGGCTAAGGTATCCAGCTTTCATGCATCCTGCCTACCAACAGCTTCCCGGCTCATCCCGCTGGAGAATTCAGAGCGCCAAAAGGAGTCCAAGTCCTAACATAGAACTCTGGATCAGCAGGACCATATCTTATGCATATCCAAATCAAGAGGACATCTTCGGATACAGCCTTAAACCATGTCCCACTGGAGACTTTCAGAAAAAAGACTGAGCAGGAAGTTAAACTCTTTGACTGAGTTAACCTTATAGGCTTAGCTGGTCTCCAGTGCACCATGGTACATCTTTGTCATACTCAACTTGGCCTATGTTGTGATCAACTGCTCTAGGTTTAGCCTGGCTGCTCTCTGTCATAGCTACTTAGGGGGATGCCCAGGTTTATTTAGTGAAGTGTGTGTTTGACCTGTTAAGTCTGTGGACTTATTACTCGTGGAGGACTCGCATCCTCCCCAATGGGGCTTTGGGGGGGGCGGCCGACCGGCAGGGAGGCTCACACCCCCGGGGTTTTTGGGCCGGGTGGTGCAGTCCGAGCCCAAATGGGCTCGCATTGGGCTGTACTTGGGCTTCAGGGCGGGGGGGGTATTTATGTGGCCATTTTCGGGAGCAGTGTCACCCTTTTGGAAGGAGACACGGCTGCCGATCGGTACCGCCAGTTAGGGAAAGTCTTCAGTTAAGGGGATTTAAGTCCAGAAAGAGGATTTTGCCTGCATTACATGGCAATGGCACGCAATGATGCGCGCGTCGAGGAGGCCATGCGGCTCCTGGCAGAAGCTGGCCGCATGGACCTCATCCGAGGCCCGACGGAGACCACGGCTCGGCTGCCGCACCACGTGACTGGGGGCGTGGCCGCCGCGATTTTGGTGTGTTCGCCGCCGCAAGGCGGCGTGAAGCAGAAAAGTGCTGAGGTACGTGGTGGGGGCCGCAGAGCCAAGGCGGCCCCCACAAAGCGGGAAAAACGTGGGCAGAGCGCCACGAGGCGCCCCCCACTGACATTTGTGGAAGGGAAGGGTGGGGCAGTGCGCGAGGACAAGCGCCATGAGGGCCCGCGGCATTTTTCGCCGTGGGTGCCACAAGTGTACAAGATGCTCGTTGTGGGCATGGGGGGCTCAGGCCAGTGGGAGGTGCCAAATTGGTGGGGGGCCAGGAGAGTTTTGAGAGGACGGGAGGGAGGGTCACCAAGGCAGCGCCTGGGCCTACAGATGGGGTCGGGGGAGGACCAGGGTTAAGGGCAAGCAGGTGGCTACCAGGGAGGGGGAGGCTGGGGTGCCACATGCGGCTGAGGGCGTCGAGGAAGGGGAGGAGGGGGGGTCCAGGGAGGCCGCTGTGGCGGCACTGGACGTTAGAGGGTGGTTAGACAGGGCCCCCTGGGGGTGAGGGACAAGTGGTCGGTGGAGGGGGGGTGGGTGCAAGGGCCCTGGGGGAGCGGAGGGGTGCCTGGGGGGGAGGGAGGAAGGCCCCAGGGTTCAGTCTGGGAGGGAGGAGGCCAGTGTCCCTGTTGGAGTGGAGTGAGGGGGAAGAGGTGGAGACTGGGAGGAGTGGGGAGAGATCCCCGCAGACCCGGGTCTACGGGTGTACGGGGACGGAGGGGTGGGCCCGGCAAAAAGAGGGGGTCACTCGGCGGGGTCAGGCGGGGGGGGTCGTGGTACGCGGGGGGTTTTCGCAGGTACCCTTTGGGGACTCCGGTATGGGGGGTATTGGCAGTGGTGCCCGGAGCAGGGGCAGGTAGGGACAGACAGGGACACTAACCTCTGCAAGCCGGACCTTCCATTTTCTTTACAGGACAAGCGAGCGCGGGGCACGTACATTGCGGGCGAGTCGCATGCGGCTCCTCGCTACCGGGAAGAAGTGAAGGCAGGGTTCAGGGCGGCCAGCTGGAGCACGTCGAGGGACCATGGTGACAAAGAAGATCGGAGGTCTGACAGGGTCACGGCGGGGCGACAGCCCAGTGGGGCGGAGGTGCCCACTAGGGCGGCGGTGACGGTGGGTGGACAAAAAGGGAACGCTGCGGCAGGCAGCATGGCAAACAAGCTGGTAGCAGAAACGGTGGTACACAGTGAAATGGTCACGTCTGGGCGACAGCCCGGAGGGGCAGAGGGGCCCTCCAGGGCGGCGGTGACAGTGTATGGGCACAAACGGAAAGCAGAGGCTACGATAGACAGATTGTTGCAAGTGGTGAGGCACACGTGGGTAACAAGATTAGAAGAGGAGGGGGAGTGGGAGGACATCCCATTAGATTATGAGGAGGAAAGTCTAGAAGAGGGGGAGATAGTGGATGAAGAAAGGGGGGGACAAGTAATTTTGTGCCTAGTATGTTACAGGAGGCGGGACCGGATGCAGAGTACACGGCTACGCCTCAGATGACTCAACCCGCTGCGACACTGGTTAGGCGGTTGGATCCGGTGAGGACACCGACCTTGACGCCACGTAAGAAAGGGGGGCGGGGTAGTGCGGCTAGCCCAAAGCGGAGGGTTTCCACGGGGACGGATGCCAGAGGGGATGAGGGGGACAGTGGGCTAAAATTGTGCAAGGGAAGGTACGTTAGAGACACGGGGTGGGTACAGAGGGGCAGAAGATGGAAAAGGAGGCAGAGAAGGGTAAGTCAGGAGGGACGATGGACGACAAGGCACAGGGGGACTCTGAAGCGACTAAGGGTTCAGGGGACGGCAAAAGCGACGGGGGGTCTGGTCAGGGGACAGAGGGCAAAGAGAGTAAGGAAGTCAGATTGCCAAAACTGCCGTACATGGGGGTGACGATACCGTTGGGGGCACACCTCATGTTAGCCACAAAAAATAAAATATGGAAGGGCGAGTATGTAGACGTATTGAAGCTGCTGCATAGGGAATTGCGATCCAAGGAGGGATCGAAAGAGGAGGAGCTAGAGTTATCCCGACGACTGAGGGTACCCATGACAATAGAGAACTGGACGGCAGTCTTTTCAATTTTTGCAAGTGTGTACTGCGAGAAATACCCAGACAGGTCGGTGACATAGTTTAAATACATGGATGTAGTTAGGAGGGCACATCTGACGTACGGGGGTACCCATGGTCACACTATGATGAGGAGTTCCGTGCCAGACTAGCCTGGGACCCCGACGCAAATTGGGGAGAGATTGACTCGGATATCTATCAGCAGACGATGGGGGCAGTAAAATTTGGAAAAACAACATACACGGCCAGTGGGTTGCCGTTAGTCTATCGCCCCTTTCAAAGCCGTCCCACCTGGGGGGGTGGGATACACCCAGAAGCCCGCAGGGGGAGGTCCAGGGGCCTGTTGGGACTATAACAAAGGCAGTTGTGCCCGGGACTACTGCAGATTTCGGCACGAGTGCTCAAAATACTCTGGAAGGCATCCTCTGGTGCAGTGTTTTGGGCCAGGGTACGCAGGACAGGGCCAGACAGGGGGGCAGGGGCTGCAGCATCACAATGCCAACAGCGTACAGCAGGGGGAGAGGCAGGGTGGGGTCGAGGGGCACAGGGTTATATGGGCAAAGGCTCATACACCCATTAAGCTGGATTGCTTAGAGGCCTGGCTAGCACATTACCCACGTAAATAGGAGGCACAAATTCTCAGTGCGGGTTTCAGAGAGGGCTTTAAATTGAGGTACGAAGGACCGAGGTTGGCAAGATGGGCGGAGAACCTGAAATCAGTGGCGGCTCACAAATCAGTCGTTTGGGAGAAATTGCAAAAAGAGGTCAGGGAAGGACGTATGGAGGGGCCATTTTCAGTTAGCCCGATAAAGGATTTGATTATTTCTCCTGTCGGGGTGGTCCCGAAGAAGGAGAGAGGCCAGTATTGTCTGATTCAGCACTTGTCATGGCCGCAAGGGGGATCAGTAAACGATTTCATTCCTGATGATTTGAAGTCCGTGTCGTACTCTTCGGTGGACGTAGCCAGGGCACTAGTTGAAAGGGTAGGAAAAGGGGCTGAGATGGCAAAATGTGACATTAGGGCCGCCTTCCAGCTCTTGCCAGTATATCCGGAGAACTTCCAGTTGCTGGGCATTCAAGTGGACGGGAACATCTTTGTGGATAAGGCTTTACCCATGGGGTGTTCCATATCATGTGCGCTGTTTGAGAAGTTCAGTTCATTCTTGCAGTGGGTTTTCTCTTGGACAACGGGAAAAGAGACGGTGACACACTACCTTGACGACTTCTTCTTGGTGGGCCGGCCTGGTTCGACGGACTGCCAGCAGCAGCTGGACAGTTTCCAGAAGCTCATGGGGACACTGGGTGTCCCTTTAGCACCGGAGAAGACACAAAGTCCAAGCAAGGTGTTGTCATTTCTGGGGATTGAACTAGATTCAGTGGCCATGGAGGCCAGGTTGCCGGAGGATAAAAAACTGCACATGAGGTTGTTGATCGATGACATGTTGGCCAGAAAGAAAGTGACAGTAAGGATGGTACAAGTATTACTGGGGCATTTGAATTTTGCATGTCAGGTAGTGAGAGCGGGACGGACATTTTGCAGGAGATTGAGCAGGTCACTGGCAGGCCTCACACTACCACACCACCACATGCGTTTGTCGGCAGGGACAAAAGAAGACATAAGAATGTGGTGCAGGTTCTTGGAGGAATTCAATGGGATACCCATGTCCGCGCCGGAAGAGTGGGAATGGGACGCTCAGATATTCTCGGACGCCGCCGGAGCAGGCGGGTTCGGCGTGTACTGGCAGGGAAAATGGTGTGCGGAAGAGTGGCCGCCTCATTGGAAGAATGGGGGCAGGAGCATTGCTTTCCTTGAATTGTTTCCCCTAGTAGTTGCGGTCACACTGTGGGGGTGGAGGTTAGCGCACAAAAGAGTCACTTTCAGGGTAGACAACATGGCAGTGGTGCAGGTGGTCAACAGGCAGTCCGCAAGGGATGAGCAGGTCTTAAAGTTATTGCGAATATTCATGTTGGGTTGCTTAAAGTATGACATTCAGTTCAGAGCACAGCACGTCCCGGGCGTAGACAATGATATTGCGGATGCTTTGTCTCGTTTGCAGTTGGAGAGGTTCCATGGGCTGGCCACGGAGGCGGAAGCTCACAAGACGCCGGTGCCCGAAGGGCTGTGGTCCGTAGGAGAAAAAGGACGCTGCAACTGGTGGTAGGGTCATTAGCGCTTTCCACGAGGAAGGCTTACGGACTAACGTGGCAGGAATTTCTGCAGGGAGGTGCGAAGAGGAGGCCTGGGACGTGGGCCAGGGAAGAGGACGTCGTTCAGTTCATCTTGGACTTGATTGAGAAGGGTTTGTCGAAGGTTACCATAGCGGCAAAGCTGGCAGGGATAGCCTTCATGGGCAAGTTAGTGTGGGGTTATGCCCCAATGGCAGGCGAGCTGGGTAAGAGGTTGTTAGAGGGTTGGGCCAGGGAGACGGGTAGAGGACAGCGGGTTAGGTTACCGGTGAATAATGTGCTGTTGAGCAGCATGATAGAGGTGTTACCTCAGGTATGCTGCAGCCGGCAGGAGGCGACATTGTTTGCGGCGTTAATATCTTGGCTATATTGCGGAGCATTCCGGGTTTCGGAGCTGTTGGGTAGGAGGGGGATGCCAGGGCTGCAATGAGAGGAAGTACAGGGATGCGAAAAAGGGAGTGATGCAGTCTCCATCTTCCTCAGGCGCTCGAAGACAGATCAAAGGGGGATGGGGAAGTCAGTGGTGCTGTGGGCTAGAGAGGATCCCATGATCTGCCCGGTACGATGGGGTTGCTTTTTGTGGGAAGGAACAGTGAGGGATGTGGGTGACTGTTAGAACTGGGGGTCTCTAGTTGGCTGAGGTAGGTAGCTTAGTCCAAATAGGGACCCTTGCTTCTAAGTCAGGGAAAGGAAGGACACCTTCTCAGATAGCCCCTGCTCACCCCCTCGGTAGCTTGGCACGAGCAGCCAGGCTTATCTCCAAGGCAAATGTGTAAAGTATTTGCAACCACGCTCTCAGTGACACAGTGATAACACCACAAATGCACCCGATCACAGGGCAGTTCTTACGAAGGTCTCAGGCTGCAAAAAGCACACGCACACGCACACAGCATCGCTGAGACACACTTGTAAACTTTTATGTTCCTGAGTTTCCACAACAGGGAGCCAGCTCTCCTCCGGCCCTTGGAGACACGCTACTTCAGGACACAGCACACAGCAAAGTCCTCACAAGCAGGGGGACACAGCACACAGCAAAGTTCCTTGTCCTCTCCTTAGTCAAACCAGCAAACCGCAGGCCAGCCCCAGAACACACAGCAAGGACAGTCCTTCTCTTCAGACTCTTCAGCTGTTCTTCTTTGGCAGAGGTTCCTCTTGATCACCAAAAGGTTCAATCCTTTTTCAGTATGGATTTCAGTCTAAAGTCCAGGGGTTTCAGCTCTCATAGTTATACCCCTAAATGTCTTTGAAGTCTTTGTGTTCAGGGGGCACTGACCCCTGTCCAAACCAGTTCTGGGTGTCTCCCTGCCAGTGACACCTTCTTCCTTTGATAGTGGGGGTCTGGATCTTCAATCACTCAGCAGGAGATGGAGCCTTTGTTTTATGGCAGCAGCCCAGGCCTCTTCACCTCCAGGGGCTACTCCTCCCCCCTACACTCCAGATACAGGTCAACCGTGGCTGTCTCACCTACTCCTCCCCTGGGTCAAGACATTTCCCAGATCCTATCACATTCAAATCCAGACAGTCAATCCACAACCAGGCAGAGACACACAGAGTTTTCCACTGTCAGGACATGGTACACACCTTAGTACATGTCCTACCTTTCACATACACTGCACCCTGCCCAGGGGTGTCTGATGTGCATAAAAAGGGAAGGGTAAGGCCTGGCAAGTGGGTGCACTTGTCAGGACAACACGGCAGTTTAGCAAACTGCGCGCAGGCACTGCAGTGGCAGGCCTGAGTTCTCTCTTTGGGGGCTACTTATGTGGGTGGCACAATTAGTGCTGCAGGCCCACGAGTAGCATTTGTATTACTAGCCCTGGCACACATAGTGCACTTTACTAGGGACTTTACTAGTAAGACAAACATGCCAATTATGGACAACCAATTACCATTACACTTTACACAGGGAGCACTTGCACTTTGACACTGATCAGCAGTGGCAAAGTGCCCAAAGTATCTAAGTTGGCAACACCATGTCAGAGAAAAGGTCTAGGGGGAAGGCAAAAAGTTTAGGGAACGTTAGCCAAAAAGGACCAAGTCCAACAGTGACGTTTTTTACAGGACCTCGGGGCGGGAAGTCTCGGCGGCACAGCTTATGTGGGTCATGAGGCGGACGTTAAAATTCTTGGGGGAGGTGCCTGAGGCGTTTGGCACTCATTCTTTCCGGATTGGGGTGACTTCTGACGCGGCGAACGTGGGGTGGGGCTCGGAGAGCTTGAAGCAACTGGGACGTTGGTCATCAGATTGTTACAAACGTTATATTAAAGCAGGGAGGAAGGGGTTGGGAGGAAGGTGGGAATGTGAATTTTTTCTCACGCATGTGTCTTTGCAGGTGCAGTAGCAGGGCCAGAGTCAGAGGCGCTCGCAATCTGGATTGTCGGGCATTCTTTTGTGAAATGGGCGGAAAGACATGAACAAGAAAAAGGAAAAGGCGTAAATTTAGGACCGCGATTGTTTAAAGTCAGTTGGCACGGAAAAGGGGGCATGTGTTGGCAGGAGCTTTTCCCCCTGTTAAATAAGTTACTGCGTCGACAAGTTTGTCCAGATTGGGGGTTGGGAGCACACTGCCTCACAGTCCCAGCACAGTTCGCCCCTTTGCATCCTGGTAAATGCAGTACACAGTTCAAACTTACTTCAAAATTAGCTTGAGTTTTTCACCAAAGTTGGTGCAGACATTGCTGTATATCTCTAGACACGTGTTTCTGGGTTGAGCCCGTCATCAGTAGAGAGCAGCAGTATTAGAGAACAAAGAAAAATCATCTGGGGTTGCTGGAAATGCTGCCAAGTTTCTCTCAGGTCACAGTACCACTCACAGGCACACAGGTGCATCTCCAAAGCTCGTCAGCTTGCTGGCTCAAGGGAGCCTTTTAAACAGAATGGGGGTTGGGAGCACACTGCCTCGCAGTCCCAGCACAGTTCGCCCCTTTGCATCCTGGTAAATGCAGTACACGGTTCAAACTTACTTCAAAATTAGCTTGAGTTTTTCACCAAAGTTGGTGCAGACATTGCTGTATATCTCTAGACACGTGTTTCTGGGTTGAGCCCGTCATCAGTAAAGAGCAGCAGTATTAGAGAACAAAGAAAAATCATCTGGGGTTGCTGGAAATGCTGCCAAGTTTCTCTCAGGTCACAGTACCACTCACAGGCACACAGGTGCATCTCCAAAGCTCGTCAGCTTGCTGGCTCAAGGGAGCCTTTTAAACAGAATGGGGGTTGGGAGCACACTGCCTCACAGTCCCAGCACAGTTCGCCCCTTTGCATCCTGGTAAATGCAGTACACAGTTCAAACTTACTTCAAAATTAGCTTGAGTTTTTCACCAAAGTTGGTGCAGACATTGCTGTATATCTCTAGACATGTGTTTCTGGGTTGAGCCCGTCATCAGTAGAGAGCAGCAGTATTAGAGAACAAAGAAAAATCATCTGGGGTTGCTGGAAATGCTGCCAAGTTTCTCTCAGGTCACAGTACCACTCACAGGCACACAGGTGCATCTCCAAAGCTCGTCAGCTTGCTGGCTCAAGGGAGCCTTTTAAACAGAATGGGGGTTGGGAGCACACTGCCTCACAGTCCCAGCACAGTACGCCCCTTTGCATCCTGGTAAATGCAGTATACAGTTCAAACTTACTTCAAAATTAGCTTGAGTTTTTCACCAAAGTTGGTGCAGACATTGCTGTATATCTCTAGACACGTGTTTCTGGGAGCTACAAGAGACTGCATTTACCAGAATGCCAGGGGCGAACCTTGCCTGAGAGGTCAGCGGTGTGCTCCCACATCCTGTTGTCTATTTAAAGTACTCCTGTGAGCCATTGAGCTGACGAGCTCGTGGATGAAGCACCTGCGCGCCAGTGAGAGGTACCGGACCTGATATAATGTTTGGCAGCCTGCTCAGCAAACCCCAAAATATAAGACTATATTCTCTACTGATGACGGTTAATAAACCAGAAACACGTGTCTAGAGATCAGCACTATCTGCGCCAACCTTGGCGAAACACTCGAAAATATCGGAGCGAGCTACAAGAGACTGCATTTACCAGAATGCCAGGGGCGAACCTTGCCTGAGAGGTCAGCGGTGTGCTCCCACATCCTGTTGTCTATTTAAAGTACTCCTGTGAGTCATTGAGCTGATGAGCTCGTGGATGAAGCACCTGCGCGCCAGTGAGAGGTACCGGACCTGATATAATGTTTGGCAGCCTACTCAGCAAACCCCCAAATATAAGACTGTATTCTCTACTGATGACGGTTAATAAACCAGAAACACGTGTCTAGAGATCAGCACTATCTGCGCCAACCTTTGTGAAACACTCGAAAATATCGGAGCGAGCTACAAGAGACTGCATTTACCAGAATGCCAGGGGCGAACCTTGCCTGAGAGGTCAGCGGTGTGCTCCCACATCCTGTTGTCTATTTAAAGTACTCCCATGAGTCATTGAGCTGACGAGCTCGTGGATGAAGCACCTGCGCGCCAGTGAGAGGTACCGGACCTGATATAATGTTTGGCAGCCTACTCAGCAAACCCCAAAATATAAGACTGTATTCTCTACTGATGACGGTTAATAAACCAGACAAGGAAACACAAAAGTCCCTATACAGATGATTATAAACACTGAAAATTCAACACAGTACTGGAAGTCAGAATATCAATCAAGGTCCATACACTTTAATATGCTAAAAATATACTAAAAAATATACTGAAATAACAGTGGGTCAAAGCAACAAAAAACAATAAAATATTTAAAAATATTAATATTTATTTGCAAATATATACACAATCAATATTAAAAACATTTCATCATTAGAATATAAAATTTATGCCAATCATGATCACATTCCCAAATACAAGAAAACAAAGTTGTCGACGCTGCGTTTCGGTGACTATGCAAATGTACTACTTCTTCAGGACAGTTTTCTAAACAAAAAAACATTATAAAAAACATTGTATTATTATCAAACCTTTTATGTTGCTGACCTATTATACACTGCTATCTAAGTACCAAAAATTGTTTTTTATGTTCTGACAATTTTAACAGTTACTAAAATTAAAACCAGTCCTTAAAATTATTATCCTCCACCCTTCATAGAAGAAGAATATTTTTAGCCTTATTTTTGCTTAATATAATAGGAATTAATCCATCATCTTTCTTAATCCTAAAAATAGTGATATTAAAAAGTACCACATACCTAAAAACACTGTAGACCAATTCTAAAGTTCAATACTACAAAACGTTTCAATGAATCAAATTTGTAGGGGTGAGGGATTTGAAATGTTCACCTCATCGAAAACCTTGGAGATGCAAAGGAAAACACAAAAGAAAGATATATTTATTATATAGGTGTTACCTCTACAATGGTATCTCCAAGTTATATCTATTTTATTGGAATATACTAATGATCACAAAAAGTCTACACGTACCTTGCTATTGGTAGACTTATACGTTTAGGGGTGTTCGTTGATGCCACCGTTCTATTATAATGCACCAATTGTGCCAGAATCCTATGAGGAAAGTTTATACAAAGGGTATTACACCAAAGGCACCCAATTACAATTCTAAACTGCCCAAATGTCGTGGACAAGCTTACCAGTAAAACAGATAAAAACTGGAACATCAATAGGAAGGGATACGCCGTGATCAGAGGTATCAAATCCACACACCAGGTTCTTCGCCGGTATTAAGCACAATATATATGATGGATAATATAGATTAGTCACTCTGGCGTTTAGGTAGCCGATAGTTTAGAATCTACAAGGAAACATTATGTTATATTATTTTGATGCAATTATCCAATCTCGAATCTATATCTTCTATTAGATCCGGTTGTTTATAGTTTTGGCTTTATCGTGTTTTTAGCGACATTGCCCTGAAGGTGTCAATAATACCCCACCAATCACGCCACACAAACAGAACATAACTTTACATCACCAGGTTTACCTTAACCGGGTGAACCATGTATGCGAATATAGTCATGGGGTATATTAGTTTAAAAAACTAAATGTCCCTACTGGTTAAGCGAAATTTCAACAAATAGTTCTCTATATCTTAACCATGTAGGTATCGAATGAATATGAATATTTAAAGGAATATGAGTAACGCACATTATTGTGTGCCACTTAAAATTTAAAAAAAGATTTATTTGAATTTAACTTTAAAGAACAGGAAAAAGAAATCCTGTTCCAAATCATAACAATACGTAATATATAGTCTAGAACAAGGAACTCACACAATTCACATTCACCCCTGTTACCATTTAATTATCCATCTATTACTACTATGGTGATTACTTAATGGACAAAAACTGACTCCCAGGGCCTCCCCGCTTACCTTTTAAAATTAGAACGGCCTCCTTGCGATCAACATGAACGGCTTCCGGGTCAGGATACACATTCGTGTTTGACCCGGAGCTCCTATTTATACTAAGTTTCAAGCGATCACATGATCTCTCCTATCAGAACAATCAGAATCCTCGAGGGGTATTCGCGATGTTAATTGCGAAAGGAGATTCAAATATTATCGAAAAACGCAATTAAATACTCGTGTCCTTTTTTAAAAAAATTTATTAATTAGAATTGTCATATTCTATGTCGAAGCGAAAGGGCAAACAGACAAAACGTAAATACAGCGGCCATTTTGTAACGGTAACACTGCTTAATGTCGCCTGCAATAAATACTTGCCTATTACCCTACTATTTGGGGAATCATCAGCCTCAACTAAATAACCATGATCTTGAATAAACATATAGACAGCAGCCTATCACTTGCCGAAAAACCAAATATATACGCATGACTTTACTAGATGTATTAGTACCACGTAAGTATGGCAGCCACATTGAAGAATCAATAAACGTAAGTAAGTCTCTATACCAGAAAGAAGTATTTTAATCTGTTATATATCTAAACGAGGCAATGTCCTCTTTTATCACGGCCATAATCGTAACTCCTGGAGTCATCTCTCGTTGGGCCATACATATTGTTTTAAAACACATTATGTGTCAAAAATACTTGACCAAAGTCAGAAAACAGTAAAAAACGAATTGATGTAATACAGGATCTCCCATCATAATCTAGGCCGGGTGAGTATAATCAGATCAGCTTCTCCCAGTCTTCCTTGCTGTTTAATCCCTTTCTAAAAGTATTAAAGCGGGACATAAAGAATTGTTCACGTTTCTTTCTTTTTAAAGTTGAGTCCCCGCCCCTGAAACTCATATGAATATCTTCTAATCCACACCATTTTAGGTCTTCAATTTTATGCTGTTTTTCAACCCAGTGTTCTACCAGTGGGGCAGTTTTCTTTTTCGTTCTTATCGCTGACTTGTGTTCGTTTATTCTTATCCTAATTTCTCTTGAAGTCTCACCCACATACCCTAAGAGACATGGGCACATGATAAGATATATTACATTTTTGGTGTGGCAATTAATAAAGTTATTAAAAATGTGAGTTACACCATTATGGACAATAGATGTACCCTTCATGATGTTAGTGCAATTATTACAACCACTACACGCAAATGTCCCCGTTGGTAGTGGGGCATTCATTATGCGTGGTTGTCTATTGTCATTAGTGTCTCTGTAAGTATGTACCAGACAATTCCTAATGGTACGATTACGCCTGAATGAAAACATGGGTTTGGGTAATGAATCTTTATTTTGATTAGTGATCAAATGCCAATTTCTATTTACAATATTTTTAATTTCATTGCTAATATTGCTATGATTAGTGACGAAAATCAAAGATGGATTCTCCACTACCATTTTCTTAGATTTACTCACAAGCAGAGAATCCCTATTAAAATATCTAGCTCTTTTATATGCATGTCTGATTAACCTTTTTGGATAACCCCTCATCACAAATTTTTTAGTCAGTTTTTGGGCATGTTTATCGTAGTCTTTAATATTTGTGCAATTCCGCCTTAAGCGTAAGAATTGTCCGAAAGGAATATTGTCCTTTTGGCAAATAGGGTGAATACTATTGTAATGGAGCATCGTGCTCCTGTCAGTGGGTTTAGTAAAGAGTTCTACAGCAAGTAGTCCCTCCACATGTTTAATTTTAATGTCCAGGAATTCACATTCATCCTTATTTACATTAGAAGTGAAATTGAGATTGTCATCTCCCAGATTAATCCACTGTATAAACTCAGCCAATAGTTCTAAAGAGCCAGTCCATATAAAAAACACATCGTCTATGTATCAGCACCATTCAGAGATATTTTCAAAGAATGGCGCCGCTACATTAAAGACGTGCTTCTCCTCAAACTTAGCCACGTATAGCCCGGCCAGACTGGGAGCACAGGTTGCTCCCATGCTGGTTCCCTTGATCTGTTTAAAAAACTCCTTTTCAAATAGGAAGATATTGTTTTTTAATATAATGGTCACACATTCAACAATAAAGGTCGCATGTGGAGACAAGTCTTCATCTTCAATACTGAGGAGATCCTCAATCATACGTATTGTGTTATCGTGAGGGATATTTGTATACAGTGCCTCAATATCTAAAGTCACAAGGCACTGTATTTCAGGATTAAATTCTAGACGTTCTATCCTCTGGATCATGGCAGCAGTGTCCTTTATGTATGCTTTTTGTTGTATTACCAGTGGCTGCAAAAAAATGTCAACATATTTGCTGAGAGGCTCTGTCAGGGAATTAATGCTCGAAACAATTGGTCTCATAGGGGGCTCCTCAATATTCTTATGCACTTTCGGAAGACCATATAATGCTGGAATGATCGGGTTATTGTTGCACAGGAAGTTAAATTCATCGCTACAGATGATGCCATCCTCTTTAGCAAAATTTAGTAGATTGATAATATTCTGAGTCAGAGTGTTCCACTCTTCCCTATTTGATCTTTGATAATGTAAATTATTATGTAATAACATGTACATTCTTTTGTTGTAATCTTCAGTCTCTATAACAACAATACTACCACCTTTATCGGCTGGTTTAATAGTGAGATTAGTACACTGTTCCAAAGACTTAAGAGCCAACCTTTCACGGGCATTGAGGTTATTCTTAACCCATGATTTTTTGTTTAGTAAATCATCTATATTTTTTTCGACTATTCGTTCAAAAACCTCGATATCTTTACTGACAAGGTTTAATGGAGGTGTCCATGTAGACTTGGGTTTAAGACCCGATTTATTATTTGTTTGTAATCTTACTTTCCCTTCAAAAAAAGCATTTAATCTAATCTTTCTAAAGAAACTTTGTAAGTCTCTCTCTAAATTGTATCTATCAACAGGGGAGGCAATGGCGTATCCACAAAATCATTTCCAACATCGTCCCTATATGAACACAAGGAGTCAGAAGAAGTGCGACTAGATGACAAGGCCCCTATCATAAATCTTTCACGTAGAATTCTGTCACAGGAGGAGGTTAATGTTTTAGAAAAAGGGTTAGGATACGCCATTGCCTCCCCTGTTGACAAATATCCCTCAAGATAACACAATACGTATGATTGAGGATCTCCTCAGTATTGAAGATGAAGACTTGTCTCCACATGCGACCTTTATTGTTGAATGTGTGACCATTATATTAAAAAACAATATCTTCCTATTTGAAAAGGAGTTTTTTAAACAGATCAAGGGAACCAGCATGGGAGCAACCTGTGCTCCCAGTCTGGCCGGGCTATACGTGGCTAAATTTGAGGAGAAGCACGTCTTTAATGTAGCGGCGCCATTCTTTGAAAATATCTCTGAATGGTGCCGATACATAGACGATGTGTTTTTTATATGGACTGGCTCTGTAGAACTATTGGCTGAGTTTATACAGTGGATTAATCTGGGAGATGACAATCTCAATTTCACTTCTAATGTAAATAAGGATGAATGTGAATTCCTGGACATTAAAATTAAACATGTGGAGGGACTACTTGCCGTAGAACTCTTTACTAAACCCACTGACAGGAACACGATACTCCATTACAATAGTAATCACCCTATTTGCCAAAAGGACAATATTCCTTTCGGACAATTCTTACGCTTAAGGCGGAATTGCACAAATATTAAAGACTACGATAAACATGCCCAAAAACTGACTAAAAAATTTGTGATGAGGGGTTATCCAAAAAGGTTAATCAGACATGCATATAAAAGAGCTAGATATTTTAATAGGGATTCTCTGCTTGTGAGTAAATCTAAGAAAATGGTAGAGGAGAATCCATCTTTGATTTTCGTCACTAATCATAGCAATATTAGCAATGAAATTAAAAATATTGTAAATAGAAATTGGCATTTGATCACTAATCAAAATAAAGATTCATTACCCAAACCCATGTTTTCATTCAGGCGTAATCGTACCATTAGGAATTGTCTGGTACATACTTACAGAGACACTAATGACAATAGACAACCACGCATAATGAATGCCCCACTACCAACGGGGACATTCGCGTGTAGTGGTTGTAATAATTGCACTAACATCATGAAGGGTACATCTATTGTCCATAATGGTGTAACTCACATTTTTAATAACTTTATTAATTGCCACACCAAAAATGTAATATATCTTATCATGTGCCCATGCCTCTTAGGGTATGTGGATGAGACTTCAAGAGAAATTAGGATAAGAATAAACGAACACAAGTCAGCGATAAGAACGAAAAAGAAAACTGCCCCACTGGTAGAACACTGGGTTGAAAAACAGCATAAAATTGAAGACCTAAAATGGTGTGGATTAGAAGTTATTCATATAAGTTTCAGGGGCGGGGACTCAACTTTAAAAAGAAAGAAACGTGAACAATTCTTTATGTCCCGCTTTAATACTTTTAGAAAGGATTAAACAGCAAGGAAGACTGGGAGAAGCTGATCTGATTATACTCACCCGGCCTAGATTATGATGGGAGATCCTGTATTACATCAATTCGTTTTTACTGTTTTCTGACTTTGGTCAAGTATTTTTGACACATAATGTGTTTTAAAACAATATGTATGGCCCAGCGAGAGATGACTCCAGGAGTTACGATTATGGCCGTGATAAAAGAGGACATTGCCTCGTTTAGATATATAACAGATTAAAATACTTCTTTCTGGTATAGAGACTTACTTGCGTTTATTGATTCTTCGATATGGCTGCCATACTTACGTGGTACTAATACATCTAGTAAAGTCATGCGTATATATTTGGTTTTTCGGCAAGTGATAGGCTGCTGTCTATATGTTTATTCAAGATCATGGTTATTTAGTTGAGGCTGATGTTTCCCCAAATAGTAGGGTAATAGGCAAGTATTTATTGCAGGCGACATTAAGCAGTGTTACCGTTACAAAATGGCCGCTGTATTTACGTTTTGTCTGTTTGCCCTTTCGCTAAGACATAGAATATGACAATTCTAATTAATAATTTTTTTTAAAAAGGACACGAGTATTTAATTGCGTTTTTCGATAATATTTGAATCTCCTTTCGCAATTAACATCGCGAATACCCCTCGAGGATTCTGATTGTTCTGATAGGAGAGATCATGTGATCGCCTGAAACTTAGTATAAATAGGAGCTCCGGGTCAAACACGAATGTGTATCCTGACCCGGAAGCCGTTCATGTTGATCGCAAGGAGGCCGTTCTAATTTTAAAAGGTAAGCGGGGAGGCCCTGGGACTCAGTTTTTGTCCATTAAGTAATCACCATAGTAGTAATAGATGGATAATTAAATGGTAACAGGGGTGAATGTGAATTGTGTGAGTTCCTTGTTCTATACTATATATTACGTATTGTTATGATTTGGAACAGGATTTCTTTTTTCCTGTTCTTTAAAGTTAAATTCAAATAAATCTTTTTTTAAATTTTAAGTGGCACACAATAATGTGCGTTACTCATATTCCTTTAAATATTCATATTCATTCGATACCTACATGGTTAAGATATAGAGAACTATTTGTTGAAATTTCGCTTAACCAGTAGGGACATTTAGTTTTTTAAACTAATATACCCCATGACTATATTCGCATACATGGTTCACCCGGTTAAGGTAAACCTGGTGATGTAAAGTTATGTTCTGTTTGTGTGGCGTGATTGGTGGGGTATTATTGACACCTTCAGGGCAATGTCGCTAAAAACACGATAAAGCCAAAACTATAAACAACCGGATCTAATAGAAGATATAGATTCGAGATTGGATAATTGCATCAAAATAATATAACATAATGTTTCCTTGTAGATTCTAAACTATCGGCTACCTAAACGCCAGAGTGACTAATCTATATTATCCATCATATATATTGTGCATAATACCGGCGAAGAACCTGGTTTGTGGATTTGATACCTCTGATCACGGCGTATCCCTTCCTATTGATGTTCCAGTTTTTATCTGTTTTACTGGTAAGCTTGTCCACGACATTTGGGCAGTTTAGAATTGTAATTGGGTGCCTTTGGTGTAATACCCTTTGTATAAACTTTCCTCATAGGATTCTGGCACAATTGGTGCATTATAATAGAACGGTGGCATCAACGAACACCCCCTAAACGTATAAGTCTACCAATAGCAAGGTACGTGTAGACTTTTTGTGATCATTAGTATATTCCAATAAAATAGATATAACTTGGAGATACCGTTGTAGAGGTAACACCTATATAATAAATATATCTTTCTTTTGTGTTTTTCCTTTGCATCTCCAAGGTTTTCGATGAGGTGAACATTTCAAATCCCTCACCCCTACAAATTTGATTCATTGAAACGTTTTGTAGTATTGAACTTTAGAATTGGTCTACAGTGTTTTAAGGTATGTGGTACTTTTTTAATATCACTATTTTTAGGATTAAGAAAGATGATGGATTAATTCCTATTATATTAAGCAAAAATAAGGCTAAAAATATTCTTCTTCTATGAAGGGTGGAGGATAATAATTTTAAGGACTGGTTTTAATTTTAGTAACTGTTAAAATTGTCAGAACATAAAAAAAAAATTTGGGTACTTAGATAGCAGTGTATAATAGGTCAGCAACATAAAAGGTTTGATAATAATACAATGTTTTTTATAATGTTTTTTTGTTTAGAAAACTGTCCTGAAGAAGGTGTACATTTGCCTAGTCACCGAAACGCAGCGTCGACAACTTTGTTTTCTTGTATTTGGGAATGTGATCATGATTGGCATAAATTTTATATTCTAATGATGAAATGTTTTTAATATTGATTGTGTATATATTTGCAAATAAATATTAATATTTTTAAATATTTTATTGTTTTTTTGTTGCTTTGACCCACTGTTATTTCAGTATATTTTTTTAGTATATTTTTAGCACTTTTGTGTTTCCTTGACTGTAATTACCCTGTCCTTTATTTGAATTGAAGGGTACCTCCCTTTTTTGATTTCATAGGTTAATAAACCAGAAACACGTGTCTAGAGATCAGCACTATCTGCGCCAACCTTTGTGAAACACTCGAAAATATCGGAGCGAGCTACAAGAGACTGCATTTACCAGAATGCCAGGGGCGAACCTTGCCTGAGAGGTCAGCGGTGTGCTCCCACATCCTGTTGTCTATTTAAAGTACTCCCGTGAGTCATTGAGCTGACGAGCTCGTGGATGAAGCACCTGCGCGCCAGTGAGAGGTACCGGACCTGATATAATGTTTGGCAGCCTACTCAGCAAACCCCAAATATAAGACTGTATTCTCTACTGATGACGGTTAATAAACCAGAAACACGTGTCTAGAGATCAGCACTATCTGCGCCAACCTTGGCGAAACACTCGAAAATATTGGAGCGAGCTACAAGAGACTGCATTTACCAGAATGCCAGGGGCGAACCTTGCCTGAGAGGTCAGCGGTGTGCTCCCACATCCTGTTGTCTATTTAAAGTACTCCCGTGAGTCATTGAGCTGACGAGCTCGTGGATGAAGCACCTACGCGCCAGTGAGAGGTACCGGACCTGATATAATGTTTGGCAGCCTACTCAGCAAACCCCAAAATATAAGACTGTATTCTCTACTGATGACGGTTAATAAACCAGAAACACGTGTCTAGAGATCAGCACTATCTGCGCCAACCTTGGCGAAACACTCAAAAATATCGGAGAGAGCTACAAGAGACTGCATTTACCAGAATGCCAGGGGCGAACCTTGCCTGAGAGGTCAGCGGTGTGCTCCCACATCCTGTTGTCTATTTAAAGTACTCCTGTGAGTCATTGACCTGACGCGCTCGTGGATGAAGCACCTGCGCGCCAGTGAGAGGTACCGGACCTGATATAATGTTTGGCAGCCTACTCAGCAAACCCCAAAATATAAGACTGTATTCTCTACTGATGACGGTTAATAAACCAGAAACACGTGTCTAGAGATCAGCACTATCTGCGCCAACCTTGGCGAAACACTCGAAAATATCGGAGCGAGCTACAAGAGACTGCATTTACCAGAATGCCAGGGGCGAACCTTGCCTGAGAGGTCAGCGGTGTGCTCCCACATCCTGTTGTCTATTTAAAGTACTCCCGTGAGTCATTGTGCTGATTAGCTCATGGATGAAGCACCTGCGCGCCAGTGAGAGGTACCGGACCTGATATAATGTTTGGCAGCCTACTCAGCAAACCCCAAATATAAGACTGTATTCTCTACTGATGACGGTTAATAAACCAGAAACACGTGTCTAGAGATCAGCACTATCTGCGCCAACCTTGGTGAAACACTTGAAAATATTGGAGCGAGCTACAAGAGACGGCATTTACCAGAATTCCTGGGGCGAACCTTGCCTGAGAGGTCAGCGGTGTGCTCCCACATCCTGTTGTCTATTTAAAGTACTCCCGTGAGTCATTGAGCTGACGAGCTCGTGGATGAAGCACCTGCGCGCCAGTGAGAGGTACCGGACCTGATATAATGTTTGGCAGCCTACTCAGCAAACCCAAAAATATAAGACTGTATTCTCTACTGATGACGGTTAATAAACCAGAAACACGTGTCTAGAGATCAGCACTATCTGCGCCAACCTTGGCGAAACACTCAAAAATATCGGAGCGAGCTACAAGAGACTGCATTTACCAGAATGCCAGGGGCGAACCTTGCCTGAGAGGTCAGCGGTGTGCTCCCACATCCTGTTGTCTATTTAAAGTACTCCCGTGAGTCATTGAGCTGACGAGCTCGTGGATGAAGCACCTGCGCGCCAGTGAGAGGTACCGGACCTGATATAATGTTTGGCAGCCTACTCAGCAAACCCCAAAATATAAGACTGTATTCTCTACTGATGACGGTTAATAAACCAGAAACACGTGTCTAGAGATCAGCACTATCTGCGCCAACCTTGGCGAAACGCTCGAAAATATTGGAGCGAGCTACAAGAGACTGCATTTACCAGAATGCCAGGGGCGAACCTTGCCTGAGAGGTCAGCGGTGTGCTCCCACATCCTGTTGTATGTTTGTCCAGATGTGCTGTTAATTCACCTGGGGGAGAATGATTTAGTGGTGTGTAAAGGGTTATCTCTGTTGAAGCAGATGAAAAGGGATTTGAGGGAGATCAAGAGGCAGTGTTCTGGGTGCTTTGTGGTGTGGAGTGAGTTTATTCCCAGAAGGCATTGGAGGGGGGCCGAGAGGCCTGTTGCCATTGATAAGGCCAGGAGGAAGGTAAACAGGGAGATGAGGGTGTTTTGCGGAGAGACAGGTTTTGGCAGGGTAGAGCACCCAGAACTAAAGTATTCGGTGGTGGATTGCCCAGAAAAAGGGTATTCGGCAAAAAAATAATTCAGGGATGATGGGGTGCATTTGTTTCGCTTCGGGATGGAGCTATACTTGATCCAAATAAAGGAAGTCTTAGATGCAGCCATGGATATAAGACGTTACCCTAGAAGGGGCCTAGAGGGGGGGTCAGAAAAGTCGTAAGGACTATTTCTGAGTGGCGTCGGTTACCTATTTTTGGCCAGTTGTTACTGTTTCATTTTATGGTTGGGGACAAGTAGGTAATGAGGTTAGGATAGGTTATACTTAGTAGATACATTTGTAGACAGGTAGAGAAGAGGCTACAGGGTTTAAAGGGTTAACAGTTATTGATCGAGTAGATAGATCTTTAGATAGGTTGAGATGAGATTCCAAGTTTTTAAAGGGGCAAAAGTATTGATCAAGTTGGGGTCTGTTAAATAAATTGCAATTGTGTTTGGGGAAACCTTAGGGGTGGGGGGAGGAGGATACGAAGATGAAGTTTGTATAGTTAGCTATAGTTTTGTGAGGCAAAGGCCGAGGCTATGTTTTGTAAGGTGCACCTGCCTTCAATAAAGCGGCCTTTTTCACACTTATGGTGAGTCAATTGTGGTTCGTTCTGTGCACTGCGGCCCAATGGGGCTTTGGGGGGGGCGGCCAACCGTCAGGGAGGCTTGCACCCCCGGGGTTTTTGGGCCGGGTGGTGCGGTCCGAGCCCAATTGGGCTCGCATTCGGCTGTGCTTGGGCTTCAGGGCGGGGGTATTTATGCGGCCATTTTTGGGAGCCGTGTCACATATTTTGGAAGGTGACACAGCTGCCGATCGGTACCGCCAGTTAGGGAAAGTTTTCCCCACCCTCCCACCCATTTTAAAGGAGGAGGGGGTGGGGGGTTTCTGTTTTGTTGATATTTTGTTGGCTTGTTTTCATTGGTTATAGGTGCATCAGGGGTTTAAAATTATATGTACTTTGGTTGTCGCTTGAAGCAGGTGCGTGGCATTGGTTACCTATTTTTGGCCAGTTGTTTCGGTTTCATTTTATGGTTGGGGACAAGTAGGTAATGAGGTTAGGATAGGTTATACTTAGTAGATAGATTTGTAGACAGGTAGAGAAGAGGTTACAGGGTTTAAAGGGTTAACAGTTATTGATCGAGTAGATAGATCTTTAGATAGGTTGAGATGAGGTTACAAAGTTTTTAAAGGGGCAAAAGTATTGATCAAGTTGGGGTCTGTTAAATAAATTGCAATTGTGTTTGGGGAAACCTTAGGGGTGGGGGAGGAGGATACATAGATGAAGTTTGTATAGTTAGCTATAGTTTTGTGAGGCAAAGGCCGAGGCTATGTTTTTTAAGGTGCACCTGTCTTCAATAAAGCGGCCTTTTTCACTTATGGTGAGTCAATTGTGGTTCGTTTTGTGCACTGCGGCCCAATTAATAACACACTTCCTTACACTCACTAAATAAAGTCTTTATAAGGCTGTGCATACCCTTTATTTTGGATTTACAGATGCATTAGGACCTCATTAGTGAAAATGGTCGAATTTCCACCTTAAAAAAAGTAGAAAGGAAAACGAATGTAGGTACTTTCCCTAAAGCAACCTGCCTGCGACCATTGATGGAAATCATTGCTAAGGGTGTGCAGAGATGCAAAGATCTTCACACAAATTGTGGTTACTTCTAACAAAATACATGAAAAATAGGGTCACAAGTGACACGTGAGTTGGCATTTTGTGTGAAATTCAGGGCTTTCGTAAGTATTTTGGACCCCAAGGTAATTTGCATTAAGTAACTCTAGAAGAAAATCTAATCAAGGTATGTAATCCTGTACAATATGATTGCAAGTTACACGCAAGACACAGTTTCAGAGTAGTTCTGAGAAACGTGTGAACAAGGCGTATAATAACAAACAAAATACTTGTGGTTTAGCAGCACCAACTAACACTTTCAAGAGAAAACTATTCAAGTTTGTAGGCAAAGGAGAAAACTCGGTCCACAACAGGTAGGACAATAATGAGGAACCCTGCAAGTCTATGCTTGCATAATAAAAACTGTGCACTCCCCTAATTATTGCCTGGCTCATTAATGGATTACAAATAAGGGAGCACTTATGCATTATTGTTTGGGCAGCAATTGCTACCTGGGTTCATTAACCCTTGCTGTGTAATCAACAGCACCTCTCTCATTCGTGTTCTCCTGGACGGAACCCTAACAGACTCAAAGCAGTGAAGAACTGCTGCAGTGAACGCCCATAATGCCTGTGCTTGTGTACAGGCTTAGCCAACCCTCTTGCCGCTGGATAAGTATTTTTAAATGTCCGAGTTTGGAAAGAGGGTCAGGCAACAACAGGGCCGGACTGACCGTACCATGCACCGGCGTTTCCCTGGGAGGCTTAAAGGGTGGGGGCCCGATTTGCAGCGGTGGAGGCACGTTTTGTTACTAGAGGCCAGTTTTGCAGCAGTGCGGCAATATCGGCAGGGTCGGACTGGGAACAGAAACCGGCCCTGGCAAAGTGCTCGGCCGGCCCCCCTGGGGGGTTGGGGGTGCGGCCGAGCTGGTTGCCAGGGCCGGTTTCGGCCGATTTTCTAACAGGGGCCGATATTGCAGCTATGCTGCAAGACGGCCCTGTAACAAAAACGGCCCCTAGGGGCCCAAAATCGGCCCCCACCCTAGCGGCCCACTGGGGAAACGCCCGGTGCCCGCTACGGCCAGTCCGGCCCTGAATATCTGCCCCATTAACAAAAGCATTAACAAAAGCAGCAAGCGTTTCCAGCCTCCCTGGACCAGGCAGGGGCTGGTCGAAGAAAATTGCCAGGGCTGCTTTGGGTTCCCAGTCTGACCTGGGGCAACAACAAGCCCTATTTAATTTGTGCTTCTTTATATAGCATTTCCCTTGTACTTCCTGTACATAAACAAGCATCAATCACTATTATTACTGAATGTAATAGTACTCAGCTAACCAATCTCAGAAGAATGTGTTGGCATTCAAGGGACCAGTGTCGGACCGGCCTACAGAGCAATCAGGCAGTGCCCAATGGGCTGATCTGACACCTCAGTATGTGGGCCACTTTTTTTATCTGTTTGTGGGCCTCTTCTATGGTCTGCCGGGCCATTTTTTCCCATTGATTTTCCTGATATTAAAACAAACATTGCCTGTAGCAAGTTCAAAATCCATGCAGCCTTCCATACCTTGCAAAACACTTATACAGTGTGTCTTTTAAAGTTAAAAACTGCCCCAATGTGCACATAAGGGCCATTTTTTAGCTTTCTAATTGACTAATAGGGGCCACTTTTATTTTGGTGGCTAGGTCTCTTTTCTGTCCAAGGCCGACCCTCGAAGGAACTTAAACCTGTGGCTTGTATGCCGCAGCACATATCAGGAAAGAACAGTTAGGTCCCTGAGCCATTTTTTTTGTTAGAGTTTATATAGCGCCAACTAGACCTGAAGATATCAGGTATCAGGTGCTTTACATGAGCACCAGTTTTGTTACAGATGGACACATTCATTTTTGTTAGGCATAACAAACTTTAATTTTTGCAGACATAGATGTCAAACAATTTAAACGATTGCCTGGAAGGAATATAAAATGGTTGGCCTGTGGTCAAGGGAATTCCATGCTTTGTGTCACCTCTTTATTCGTTCGGAAACAGGCTGGGAAAGGGGTCACATGAGATGCATTTTGTCTGTTTCAGGACTAGCAGCAGTGAGGCCATGTGCCACGTGGTCACAGTCAGAGCACGGTGAGTCCCTCGGTCTGCGTTATTTTGGAAAATCGTATGGTATTGCATTGGTTTTTCAACGGAATTTCAAGTTTCGTCTTTGCAATGGAAAGGCAGAAAGTGCCGGGTGGGGGGGAGGGGACTAAAAACCAACATAGGCCCTGGGAAAAATGTTCATCCAGTCTAGAATATGTCCTTGGGAGCATGGCTTGGTCATGGCAGGCCATCCGACTCTGAAAGCCCCCCTCTAGCCTAGGGCCCACAAGAAAAATACCAGGTTGGCAGAAGCTCAGGTTTAAAGTTATTTTTGTCTGATTTTAAAGCTCCTGCGTCAGTCAGAATGCGGCTACAGGCACTAGCAGGCAAGCTCTTTGCCTGGGTAGAGGGTATATCGCTCTTGCCAACAAGGAGCGAGCTTCCCTGGTGTTTACCCTCCTCCACCCAGGCTCTCTTCCCCGCCCTGACTTCTCCCGCGCTGCCCCGGGGGATGATGTCACTCCGCACGTGCTCACCACTCCCACGCGTTAATGATTTTGTCAACAGGCAGACTCCCACACTTTGAGGTAGGGTGTTGGTTAATCCCTCATCACAACAAACATCCCTTAGCATCCGGGCCTGTGGTACTCTCTGGGTGTCTCCTGTGGCTGGACTGGGTGGTGTGTTTACAAGTCCGTGCGGCGCCTGCACTTTATTGGGTCACGCATCCCACGCCTTCACTCTGAAACAACCGCTTGTCTCATTTCGCCTAGTCGCTTTCTGAGTCAGACGATAAGCTGGAGATAACTCTCTATAACCTTCTATCTGCACGTTCAGAGTTAGTCGTTACCTTTTCCACCTCTTCTTAAAAGGAGAAACTCATTGACAACTCTGCTTCAAATATGTATTACTGTAGGTTTCTTTCGTATAGTTTATCGTTCACTTTTTGACCAACGCTGGCCTCCATAATCCATTTCCTGGATGTGGTCTATAAGAGAAGATATACAAAGGGGTACTCATCTCAGGGGCATCAAGGCACAGGCATACAGAAGCAAGTCATGATACTGTCCATTCAATGCTTTCAGTGCCCATCCAGTAACATGCTTTGTTTGTCAAAGGCTGAAAAATGTTTTACATTCCAAAATGAGTTTAGTAAATTGTAGAGAAAAGTAAAAAAATGTACGACGATCAAGAGAGCATGTTCTGATCTGACAAGTATCATCCAGCAATTTAAACCATCTCAATTTCACACTAATCAAAATAAGATTGGGATCAGCGTATACCATGCACCCCAATAAGAAATGAGACCTGAAAGTCTTGAGCTAAAGGGTAAAAATACTCTGTTACCACAAATAGGGCGATTAGGCAACCTGCCATGATTTTCATTTAGGTTTCCTCATCTGACCATTCATTCCATGCTAATAAATTGTCAGACAAGCGCAGGAATAAACACATTTATCATATCTTTTTCCTTTTTCCCACATTTAGTGCACCTTTCCCCCATTTTTGTTAATTAATTTAAGCCCAATCAGGTTGCAATAAAACATTTGGGGGCATATTATCAAGGGCTTTATCTCCGCTTTTTTGGCTTTTAAAGCCAAAAAAGCGGAGATAATGCTTTCGCCCTATTTACAAGGCAGTGCTAACATGCATTAGCGCATGTTAGCAGCCTTATTACCGACGCCTCGCTTTGCATCTCTAATGAGATGCAAAGTGGGCGTGTCCTACTAACACAACACGGGAATCAAGGAGTTACAGCACTACTCCCTATCAACAAGCTGGCCCAGGACACCAATTCCGACGTTAGAATCCGCGCTAATCGCGGATAACGCCGAAGCTAACGTCTGCTAAAAAGCAGACTTAGCTATACATATGATGGGAGGTGGATTCTATGGCTGAATCCACATCTCCCTATTATCAAGGATTACCTGATCGCTTCCGTTGTAGCGCTGGATTTCCTGCGATGTGCGCGGATTTCACCGCTATCGCCGGATTTAATATCGCTGTGGAGATATGCGTTGTTAATAACGCGATATCTCGGCGATTAAATCCGGCGATAGCCGGCGTTAAGCTAATCCGCGCTATGCCTGCTCAGCGATGTTTATCGCTGTTCTTTGTTGATATGCCCCTTGGATCTTATATCGATCGGTGTTGTGGTTTATATTTACTGCCTGTCAGTGCAGAGGTAATATCCTTCATTTTTTTCTAACTCCATCTTTTTCCTAATTTTGTAGCAAATTATCATTCTCTAGGTTAATAATATCTTCCTCTAGAGGAGATATTTCTTCAACACATACATATGAATATCCCACACACATGCGGCCATCCACCCACATATGTACCAGCAATGTACTTCACTGGTTCTCCTCCTACTTCTCCTCCTACCTTTCCAACTGAGACTAGTTTGCTCACATGGGCACCTCCAGGTCCCAAAAGATCCCTATCGCCTGCGGAGTCCACAGGGCTCCACACTGTGTCCTGTCATCTTCAACCTCTAGATGGAGCCGTTTGGTGCTCTATTCACAGGTAATGCAAAAAACACAATACCCCAGTAGATCATAGATACATATATTGTTTGGAGAAAATAAGCACACAGACCTATTCCTAGTGACTATGTACTTAATCTTTACTTATGATTTGCACCATTAGTGATCACAACACGACCCTTAGTTGAGTTGTTTGCATTAATTTTTCTTGTTCTGTGACTGATCACCTCTTTTTTATTTGCATAACCATATAGCCCACATCAATCTATTAACATAAACCATTAAACCTTTATTGTTCATTAAAAAAGCCTTGATTGCCCCAGGAATCAGTTTTCAGGTCTCGCCAGCCACACAGTGCAAGCTGACTGGTTTCTGAAAGCCTATTGTGAACTTACATCTTGGAGCCTACCCATTGCTTACGATTAGTTCGCTTTATTGTGACTCTTATTTATTTCTTATTCAATGGCTTGCCATCCTCTTCTTGATTTTGTCCCTTCCCATGGAGCATATCTTCTTTGCAGTCCTTCTGAGTGGATGACTTGCATCCTTCCACTGCTGACATTTTAAAGAACTTCCTTGATGAGAGTGGTGAAAGCCAAGGGCATATTGTGCTAGTCTTCGTCCTTTTATTTATTTATTTGAAAAGTTTTATAGAGCGCGAACAAGACCCCAAAGGGGTATCAGAGCGGTGTACAGCGTTGTCATCAGCAATTATACAGAACATAAAGAAGGTGAGTGAGATTACAACCTGTGGGAAAACATTCATGAATAAGGAGTAGGGTGTATCAGAGGTGCCCTAGAGCGCTCCGAGTAAAACATCATACACATAGAAAGAACCAAGATGTGCGATGAGCATCACGGAATAGCAAAAATCAGCAGTTGATGCAGTTAAAGGAGCTATCGAGGACTAGAACAAAAGAGGGTGAGAACATATCATACAACATCAGTGAAAAATATTTCAAGTTTTAGGTTATTAACAAAACACACAAGCATGATCAGCGCATTAGCGTTCGTTCATTAGTAGTCTTTTGACCAATTTTTTAAAGGAGGTAGTGGAAGGATTTGATCTGATCTCGGTTGGCAAGGAGTTCCAGATTCTTGGAGCAAGACCGGAGAACGCACGGTTGTACGATCATTTCTTTTTGAATCTTGGAGGTTTCAAGAGAAGGGTGGATGTACTTCTGAGATTCCGGCTGGAGCCCGATAGCTCAAGTTTATTTGCTAGATAGTGTGGGGTATTGTGGTATATGGCTTTATGAGTCAGACAAGCTATCTTTAGTCAGATTCTAGCTTCAATAGATAACCAGTTTAACTGCACAAGGTCGGGTGAAATGTGATCAAATTTCCTAGTACCCGTTAAAAGCCTGGCCGATGCATTCAGGGTAGCTCTGAGTGGGGCTAGGCTAGCTTTGGGAAGTCCTGCGAGGGTCACCAACCCATATTCCAATCTTGGGATAATCAGGGATTGAACCGCCGGCCTGAGATCTTCGGGGGGAGGAATGGTTTGATTTTCTTCAGTGTGTTGAGTTGGAAATTGGCTCCCCTAATAGTAGCACTGATGTGTGCCTGCATGTTTAGGTGTTTATCCAAGGTGATACCTAAAGATTTGGCAGAGTCTACAACGTGAGGAGTGCAGTTCAGAGCAGTTAGGTGTTTAATCCAGTCGAGGGTAGGAGCTGAGTGATTAGGTGGGGTGATCAAAAGAAATTCAGTTTTGAGAGTATTTAGTAGGAGATGGTTCTGAGCTAGCCATTGTTGAGTTTGGGCTAGTGCAACATTTAAAGCTTTTATGTCCTCTTGCGAGGAGATCTTCAGGTACAATTGCGTGTCATCCGCATACATGTTGTATTGGATGTTGGCTCTGTTCAGAATGTCCGCAAGAGTCTCCATGAATAGGTTGAAGAGAGTGGGCGAGAGGGCAGAACCTTGGGGGACTCCAATCCGGACAGGGGTGCTGGACGCCAGGGCATTATTCCCTTTGATCCTTTGCGTGCGGTTGTGAAGGAAGGAGGCAAACCAATTTAGGACCGGGCCCGACAATCCCATCCTAAGTTGTAGGAGATCAATCAAGTTTTCGTGTTTGATGGTATCGAAGGCTGAGGACAGGTCTAAAAGGATCAGGAGACAAGGGACATTTTGATCAAGGGCTCTCACGGCGTCATCAACAATGTGAGTTAGTGCCGTTTCAGTGCTGTGCCCTGCTCTGAATCCTGACTGATGAGGATCCAGGAGTTGATATTTTTCAACATGTTTACAGAGGTGCGAGTGAACGCATTTTTCAAGCAATTTCGCTAGAGTCATGCTGCTTGTAATAGGTCGGAAGTTGTTTGGATCTGATAGGTCCGCATTGGGCTTCTTAGGAATGGGAGTAACTTGCCCAACTTTTAGGCAGTCCGGAATCTTTCCCTGTGAGAGGGATTCATGAATGATCTTGGACCAGAGAGGTAGAACGGCTGAGATTAAATCTTTATATAGCTTGGCGGGTAGAGGATCACCAAAGTGGTTGGAGGGTTTGATGGATGTCATGTTGCTAAGTATCTCAGTGCAGTCTGGTAGAAGAAAACTGCTCCAAGAGGCGTTGTTTTTGAGTCCCAAAGGTGAGTGCATTGTCGTGGATTCTGCCACCTCCCCTGATCCTGCGGGCTGTATCTTGGATAGCAGAGATGGGGTGGTGGGTAATAGCTCCAGCTCTATTTTCATTGTTTTTTCAGCGAAGTGAGCTGTAAAATCATCACTAACCCTGGGCGAAGTGTGCGTAGCCGCGCTACGCGAGGCTAGGCGAAATAGCACAAACTCTCCGCAACGCTACGCGTAGCTTCACGAGCATGCGGAGTTGCTTGTTTCCGCATGCTCGCGTGTGCTCGCCTATGCTCGCGAGATGTATTTGAAGTTCGGCAACGCGGATGACGTGTTCGGGGGAAATATCGCGCGAACTTCACCACGCGGTCGCCAATGGGCGCGGCCATCTTGTTTTCCTATCTTTTGCATGGTTCTGGGGCCTGTTTTTCAATCCCTCTCCAATCTTTTCCATCCTTTGTTTTTTACACTGTTTTTCTGATCTTTTTTATTTATTATCTATCCCTCTCTGTCCATAAGTCTATATTTTGCGTTTTATTTCTAGTTTTACTGTGTTTTTTAAAACTTTTCTACTGTTTTATATTACTTCCTTCTTTACTCTTCTACTTCTTCCCCTAACTTTATTTTTTCCTGCTAAATTTTCTTTCCCCCCCCCCGCCCATCCCAGAACCATGGCTAAGGGAAAGGGAACCGGCTCCAAGGGCAAGGCGCCTGCGCCCAAGAGCCGCCTGCCTTGCGGCAGACTGCGCCCTGCAGGGGTGCAGGCCCGGTCCCTATTCAGCGAGGCGGAGGTGGCCGCCCTTGTTTTTTTTGTGCAGCGCCACCTCCCCTTGACCTTGGCAGCAGGCGGCAGGCCTGGCTCCGGGTACGATATCCAGGAGCGTCACCGCCGGTGGGCGAGGGTGCGCCGGGCAGTGTTTCGCTGCTCTGGGGTCCGCCGCACCCATACCCAGCTGACCCACCGGTGGTCAGACATCTTGAACCGGGATCAGGACCTGCTGGACCTGCTAGGTGTCGAGGTCGTGGGGCTTGGTGAGTAGCTAATACTATTGTGTGTTCTCTAGACTGTGTTACTGTTATTGCGAATATAATTTTTTTCCGAATAGCAAGAATGCTGCTGCTTACATTGCAGGTAAATTAAGTTTAAAAATCTTTAGTGATTGTTATTCTTCTAGACACAGGTGCTCGGCGCTACTAATCTCACTTGTTTGCAACTTTGCGCTCGCTTGGGCTGATTATGTAAGAGTTTATTTTAGAGAACTTAAGTTAGGTAATGCTAGAGAGACTCTAGTCCTTCCTTTGTCCTCCTGTCACTAAGATAGTGGTGGATAGGTAGTTTAGTTACTTAGTAACTTACTATTAGTTGGTAATTTTTAAGCGGTCTGCGTGACGCATCCTCTGTCATGTGACTCACGTCACGTGCTGCTGAGTGCTGCTTACTCCAGTCCTTAGCAGAACCTTTTGTAGTTTGTTTAGTGAGTGAGTAATAGGCTTAGCACAACATCAGCAGCAACCAACCAACAATTTGGTGTATGCAAAAATGTATGCATGTGTCCTCCATCTATGCATTTTTGAGGACTAAAATAAATGGAAATGCAGACTTAGTGAACAATTGGCCTGTCTGAATAGGTGGGCTAGGCCAGGTGGTACTTAGGCGTAGTATTCTGGCATCAGAATGGAACACTGGATTAGTGTTCATAAATAATAACAAGACGGTCCGCGAATCCCGCGATACTACCAGTCGATCAGATTAGATAGGTCAATTTTATTGCAATTGTTTTCAAAAATGTTTTTTTGAGCGTTTTAAAAAATATTTTATTTGTTTCACACCAATCATCAATGTTTGTCTCTTTCTTTATTATATCTTACATGATCAACACCCAGGGGCAAGAAGACGGGGTCGGAGTCGGCGGTAGCAGCTGGAGAACGCCAGGAGCAGGACCGCTCCTCTACCAAGGGCTCTGCTGCTGTCCCCAGTAAGTCTTCCTCCTGTTAATATTAATAATTATATTTCCCTAACTTTTACTGCACCTTATTTTTTTCGAACTATTATTTCCGTTTCCTAATTCTATTATACCAAATCTTCTTCGATCTAGACTATCTGTTTCTAAATTCTTGTTATCCCTGCCTCTAACTGCCTCTGCTCTGACTCTCTGTACTACTACTACTATATTAGTCTATCTGTAGCTAAGCTCGCCCAGTTGGCCACTCTTTATTTTTATTTAAAAGGTTTTAAAACTCAGATTCACCAATAGCTCTAGCCACTGAGTCCAGTCCTTTGGTTGTCCTCTTCTAGTCTTCTTAATCTTGATAGGCTTTGACAATTCCCACCAACAAAATGCCCAACCAGATATTTTACTATTTTTGTTAGGATAGGACATACTCCTACTAGTGTCTACTCTACTCTAGTACCCGGTTTGTACTAGTGATGTATGTGGAATATATATGTATTTTAACTATTTTTTCAATCTTGCTAGTGAAAAAGAATAAATAGGGGGAGGCGTATATGGCATCTAAAAAATGTGTAATATTTTTTCGAGGCGTACCGACCACCAGTGCCGGGGCCAGCGGCGGGGCAGGCGACGCCAGCCAGGAGGGAGCAGCGGATGCGACAGCTGCCACAGGGGTGGGTGAGGCAGCAGCAGTTGCGGGCGGTGGTAAGTTATACTTATATTCCTTACTTATTGACAATAGTTACACACTCGCTGCAAGGGTGTACACTGTATGTTGAGAGAGACTAAGTTGTTGTGAACAATGGTTGAAGAAGAAGACACCCTTTACTTAGCATTAGAGCAATAGCATTAGCGGTGGGAGTAGTTGAGTAACTAATGGCCTCTTCAATCTGACTTCAACTCAGCTCGGAAAGTTTTATGGAGAAGACTAAGAGTCAGACGACCTTGATGGATGGGTTGAACGAAAAGGGAAAGAAGGATGGAAGGAGGAAGGACGGGCGAGATGTAAATATATATGACTGGCAGAGAAGGATACGTGCCACGTGGGATGCATGCATAGGTGGCTGATAGGAAGGAATCAGATGCATGGGTGGTTGAAGGATGGGTGGAAGGTGAAAGAAGAAAAGATGCCTGCCTGGGTGGATGAAACTGTATGGGTGATAGCAAGAATCCTCCGGGGTGTTTCATGGGTCAAACTCAAAGGCAAGCAAGGAAGGAAGGACGCATGGGTGGTGGTTTAAAAAAATAATAATAAATGTTTGTTGTTGTTAAAACAAACTAAGGTTTGTTGAGAGGTTAAGAAGAATGATAGACATGTTTACTTTGAATGGATGGATGGCTGGATGGTATTCATCATAGCATAGGTGGAGACTGTCACTGGATGAAGACGAGTCTTTGAAGAGAATGTAAAAGGAACCGCGCCAGAGTAGCAAGCAAAGCCAAGGAGAATAGAAGTTGTATGTTCAGAATATTCCCTTAACTCACAGTAGTTTGCAAGCACAGCATATTTGTGTATGTATGTTATCAAGCGCCTCCCTCCGACTCCAATGCCCACTCAGTACTGATGTGAATTTATTTTCGACTGTTTCAGCCTGCCATGGGTGGCCTATCGGCTGCATGGATTGTTAGTTACTAACCGGTTACACAATCAATCAAAACAAAGTACCTCATATCGTCCCATACATATGTATAAGCAATGATCATTTGGATAAGATATCATCTGCCTTGTTGTAGTAGGCAGGGTGAAAGTGAAATTGAGCAGTTGCCCTGGCCTTGATGTAACAGAGAGTATGGCCAGTGCCACCCATAATAGAAAAAATAAGATGATTGTGTAGTCAGCTTCCCCACCTGCAGACAGTAGTAAATAAAAATAATGTGAGTCTGCGTCACGAGTATGTTTGTCTTGGGCGCAAGCTGACTGAGCTGGCATGCCGGCTGCAACAAGGTTACTTAATTTAGCTAAACAAGAGAGAAGAAAACTGGTGTACTCGAGTCCATACTACCACAAATGTTATGTCATGTGCTTGCTAGTGCTACTGTGCCACTATGTGCAGAATTAATTTTGTGTTACTGTTTTGCTAACAGTATTGCAATAGTATTTTTTCTTTTTTGATATAGCTACTCCTTCCCAACCAAAAGCAAGACCAGACAGGAAGGAGTTGGCAGCCATGGCCCGGCGCCGGAATCTTGAGGCCATTCGAAACGAATATCGGCTGCTGGTGGCTCTGGCGGAGGAGGAGGAGGAGGAGGAGGCGGCAGCAGCCTCCTCCAATGCCCCGGGCCCCAGCCAGGCCCCTCGAGTGGTACGGCGCCGCGGTCTGGCAGCCGCCCGCCGCACTACATCCAGCACTGCTGCCCCCCCCTGTGGATGCAATTGCCGAGCTTTTAAGCGACGCGTGCTCCTCCGAATGGCGCGCCTAGAGGAGCAGGTAAAGGAGGTTCTTAAGAGACAGCGAGCCCACCGATAGACTGAGATCCCTTTGGATTGCCCCTTTTTTATTCATTTTTTTGGTGGGTGGGCATTAGGCTGCGTTTGGGGAAAAGTTGGGGTTTATATTTATTATTTATTATGGACAATTTTTGAATTCAACGGACATTGTTTGGACTATTGAGAAAAGCAGAGAAGGGGATACTAATTAACACAGGTTCTTTTGAAAGGCGCTTAACCAATAGCGTGAAAATGAATAATCCAATGAAAAAACAAATGAATGGGGTGCAACCGGTGAGGGGATACCCCTAAACCCTCCAATTGGGACCAGGAGGTCCGTACGAATAAATACAACAAGTCCTATGCACACGCATGAGAGTAAAATAAACAGTATAACATGAGTTATTGTCGTTCGTGAAATGAAGATAAGGATGTTCTTGTTTAAAGATGTTCACTTTAATGTGAAGTGTCCAAACAAACCAGCCAACACGTGTTTCGTCAACGGGCTGTGAAACCCTCGACTTCTGCATCCGGTCACAACACGATCCGGGAACACGAGGAGAGTCGGGGGCACACGCCGCAGATGGACTATCGGCATATTGACGCCGCATTCACTATACTTGGATCAATTATTTGAGGTGCCGTACACGGCCTCTCGAGGTTAATGGCCCGGATCTACTGAGAAGCCGTGGATCTGAGATTCACACCAAAGAATACAATAAGAGGGAGCAGTGTTAAGATAACATTACGAAAAGTTTTCATGGCCTACCGGGTCGGAATTATCACCGGTTTTAAGGTCTAAGCATCTACTTGCATCGCAACAGCCCTGAAGAAGTCGAGGGTTTCACAACCCGTTGACGAAACACGTGTTGGCTGGTTTGGCTGGTTTGTTCGGACACTTCATATTAAAGTGAACATCTTTAAACAAGAACATCCTTATCTTCATTTCACGAACGACAATAACTCATGTTATACTGTTTATTTTACTCTCATGCGTGTGCATAGGACTTGTTGTATTGTTTGGACTATTTTTTGGGACATTGGTTGTGGTTAGGGAGAGGGGTGGGTCAGGTGTTGTGGGATTTTTTACAATAGTTTATTTTGTTAGGGGATTAAATTATATTTATACTTAAACTTTACATACGATGTAAATGTTTTGTGGGGGGGTTACTCTTTTACGTCACACGTTTTCCTTCCTTTGCTGCTGCAGGGCTGCAGACAGTTTTTGATTTAAATAATCTGCCAATTTTGTAACACACGAACAGATAGATACGGTACCCTCACTGAGTGACTTGTCCTACTAATACTGTCAGTCTCTCCTCCTAGTCTATGCAGTCTGCAACTGGACTCAAGGGTGTGGGTGTGTGAATTAATGAATCAAATAATTTCCATTATTAATTATGCCTCCCCCAAACTTCTCTTACCTGTGATTGATGTTTAAACTTAGGCACAGCGATGGCTGCATGGTGATGATGGTTTGGTTTCCCAAGATGCCATGGTTGTGGCGGTAGTAGTAGACACTGGCAGTAGCATTTGCAAAAAAAGAAAATGAGACAGTCAGTCACCTGAGAGAGACTCTGGAAGGAGTAGTAGAACGAAGTACAGTACAGTAACAGTACACAAGAAGACTGATTAGCAATGCTAAAGTAAAATAAAACATAATGGTGGCGGGGATAGCCTAGTACAACAAGTTACAAACTGTAGTTGTGTCGAGTCACTCGACACAAGCGTAACCTTTTAGTGCTGTAAAAGGAGGATGATGAATCCAATCGATGACGGCAATTAATGATGGATTATGTTCCTTAGGAAAAAAAATGGACTTGCAAATATACTGAGCATGGGTGGGCAAGCAGAAGAAGATCCTCGCCCTGCCTTCAAATTGAATTAGTGTCGCTCTCACCATATCCGCCCCAGCAAGCGTGTGATCAATTATTGGTGTAAATTTAATTTAGTCACACCTCTATATAAATCACACAGCCCGGGGGAAGAGGGTTAGCATTTGATGAATGGTTGGGAAGGGGTATTTGAGGGAAAGGTTTGACAAAGACAAACACTACACATGGACAACAACAACACACAATCTTGGCAGACGACCATCATATTCATAAATCTGTTAAGGGAGAAAAAGGAAATGTATGCATGATGATGACTTGATGGTTAATGATAAGTAGTACTTACTAACTAGACTAGTAGACAGTACAGGGCAGCAGTATATTATTAATTATTATTATGCAATTTGCCTTGCCTGTCAGAGAGACCCAAATTACATACATTTTATGTTCTGTTGTACCGGGCTTCCTTTTAAAGCTAGCAAAGAAAATTAAAAAATAGCTGTAGTGATCAATTATAAGCAAAGAGCACCAATAAGTTCAATAACAACAACACACAGTCATAACGATTGAAGAGAAAAAATGAATCAAATTATTTAAAAGATGACGATACTAAAGTTACTGTATGTTATCCTGGTCAAATTGGGGAGTTGCATCTCCGCATTCCTCTTGGTCCTCCTGTCCATGGACGCTGCGTCCGTCAATCTTGGGTGCCACTGCCTGCCTGGCGGATGCGGATTTGTAGGTGAGTGTGAGTTGTTTTTCTCTGTTTAGCACAGGGTAAAGGCCGGCCTGTAAGTGTAGATGGAAAAACAAAAGGGATATTGAAAAATCAAGGAGAAAAAAAGCATAAATTACGGAGGAGTGCAAACACTTTCAGAGGCGGCATGGCTAAATCATGTCTACTCTGTTGTCTGTTTCCAGCATTAACCTACAACAGCAACAGGACAGAGCAGGCCCACGGTGCCCACCCAACCTCCACTTAGCTTAGATTTTGACTGAGCCAGACAAAGCACACATATACAGCAGCATAGCATTTTCCAAAGTAAGTAACTAAATCAATGCACAGCTGTCAGTCATACCACTACTACACTCGTGAGTCGTGACTCGACTCCACCACCACACAGACATGTAGGTCTGCTGTGGTTGTCGTTGACTTGTTTACCTTTTATGCCACTCATGAAAAACGCCCTGAGTTATTCCATCAATCATCTCCGATCCTACTGACTGACTGCGAAGATACTATGTCACTGTGGTCATCATCATCATGGTGTTGTCCAACTCAGTCTGCACTGCAGTGTACAGAGTGAGTCCAGATTCCATATTCAAAAATGCAATGGAACGGCCTGCAGTAGAAGTACAATTTTGTTATTAAACAACAAGAAGGGAAACATTGACTTGAGTCACTTTTAGTGTGTAGATTAAATACTAGTACACTTTGACTTCACTTCATGCACAACAAACAACAACAACACAAACACCAATCACACAGAGTCAGCGCGTCCAATGCATGCCATCATCATTACCTGTTCCTTCTCATCTTAAGTTAAGGGGCAGTCTCTCTCGGCTCGGAAAGGAGGATAGCTATAGTCATCATGTTCCACTTCTTTTGGAGGGACTCGACGAGGCAACATTTCTTGTACTATTCTCCATCCATCTGGCTTGAAGGAAATGGATTTAGGGCGAGTCAGGAGGATGGAGCAGGACTCGGAGGAGTGGACTTGTCTTAAATGCACACAGCTGCAACTCCCATATGGCAAAAAAAAGAGAAGACTGTGGTGATGGATTTGTTGTGATTCGAACCAGAAAGACAGAGACACACACAAATAATAAAAGTAAATAAGGAAGAAAGAAAGTAACAAGTTCAAAGCCTAGTTGTCAGGGAAGTATAGCTCGTCCTCAAACTCTGGTGGTTCAACCAGAAGTAGGTAAACATCTAACACACTACTTCCATCACCTAAGCCGCTGTCCTCATCTTCCTGCTGTGATTCACGTATTTTGTAATTCGGTGGTATAAAGTGCTGATTCATTTTGATCATGGTTAACCTCTCCACGTTTTTGGGCGAGAGACTGGTCCTTTTCACTGTTACAATGGCACCAGCAGCACTGAAAACACGCTCAGAAGAGACACTTGCGATAGGGCAAGCCAGATAGTTTATCGCCAGCCTGCTGAGCACTGGCCATTGGCCCCTTTTCCCATACCAATACACCAATGGGTTTTGATCAATGTAGACCTCTGTTGGGTCATCCAGATAGGCCTGGACCATCCGCTCAATGCTCAGGGGTGCTCCACTTTGCTGGGCCTCTTTTGCTTTTGCATCAGCACTGGACCTAACAAGCCCTTGCTGTAGATACCAATCCTGTGCCGATTTTACTGGGGCTGATGATCCGGTTCTTGCTGTTGTTGATAGTGTTGGTGACTGCTGTGAGCCAAACGCACTGCCTTCAGGCTCTGAAGTTGAACTTGATGCCGGATGCCCTGCTGCAGTACTTGTTGTGGGTTGGAGTAGCGGACCTTTAAGTACCAGCCGTTCCTTTTCCAATTTACTGGCTGCCTCAGCTATCCACGTTTTGTACTGGGCAACATCCACTTCTGAAAAAGGAATTAATGTCTTAGTGTTCACTGCTGATTTGTACCGTGGATCCAGAATTGTGGCACAAATGTAATGTTTCTCTGACACAATGCTAGTTTGCACCCTTGTATTTTCAGCTAAGCGATAGGCTAAGCTCTGCACCAACTCATATGCTTCTTGTTTTTCCTCCACACCTGCGTACGAATCAGACACCTCCTTCAGCTGTTGCTCTAGCATGTGCAACAATGGGATAGCTTGGCCCATAGTACAGTCCTCCTTGCTGACTTCACGTGTGAAGAGCTCAAAAGGAAGTAGCATGTCTGTCAGGCATTTAATTAGGCCCCATTGGTCCATCTGAACGGTCATGCCTTTCACAGTAGCATCCCCTCTTTGCATGAGATAGTGATTTATTGGTCTGTACTGATCAAACAGATGATCAAGCATGTAATAAGTTGAGTTCCAACGTGTTGGCACCTCCTGAATGAGTGCTTTGACTGGCATTCTATGCTCACGTTGAATGATCCTCAGCTGCTTCTGGGCTTTAAAAGAATGGCTGAAATGTATGCATATTCTTCTGCAGGTGGTCAGTAAGTTGCTGACTCGGTCTTCTTTTTTCAGAAAGTCTTGAACAGTGATGTTAATGCAGTGCGCCAAACACAGCACCCTGAAATAGCCACAAGTGCGCATGGCCTTAACTATATTACTGCCATTGTCCGTGGCAACAAAACCAATGTTAAGCCCTCTTGGGTGTAACCCTGGGCAAAGCACTACGCTACGCTCGCGTAGTTTGCGAAGTTTGCGCTACTTCGCACAACGCGAATTGCACGTAGCACAGTGCAAACCGCGTAGCGTAGCGTAGTGCAGCGGTCATTTTTTGCTTGCTCGTGGTCCTCAACGTCAAGTTGGCGACCGCGAGCAAGCAAAATGACATCCCGGCGAGACTTTTCCTCGTTCGCGATCAGCAACATCAAGTTGCCGATCGCGAGCGTGGAAAATAAACCTCCCGGCGAGATTCTCAACGCGGGAGGTCAGGGTTTGTCATTGCGAGTGGTCGCGTATGCTCGCGACCGCTCGCGATGAGAAACTACCAGTCCGCGTTGAGAAAGCTGCCGCTAGAGTAAAAATCTACTCGAGCGGCAGTAAAAGACAGCTCGCACTGTGCAAGATGCCGTTTTCAATGATTGCACTGTGCAATCATCGCGAACAGCGCACTACGCAGTTCGCGTAGTGCTACGCGTAGCTCGCGTAGTGCGAACTGCACTTTGCGTAGCTTCGCGTAGCGCTACTTCGCGAACTACGCCCAGGGTTACTTGGGTGCAGCCATTCAAAGACCTTGCTGTTAAACTCTTCCAAAATGTTTGCAGCATATGAGATTTCTCCATGGCGAACATGGCTACAGTTGCATGTTTACGAGTAGCATTAAAAATCTCAGCAGTGTCAACAACACCTGCTGCAGTTATCTTTTCTCTAACCCCCGCAAAAGAGATCCAGTGTGCAGTGATGCACATGTAATCAGTGGCTTGGCAACTGGTCCACATGTCTGTTGTCAGGTGGATATTGTGAACAGCACTCTGCTCCAAAGCTTGTGCAAGCAATTCCAGCACGTCGTGATGTAGTGCTGGAACAGCAACTCTGGCGAAATAGGACCGGCTGGGAACCTTCCATTTTGGGCAGATGTCTGTCACAAATTCCAGAAAACCCACCCCTTCCACAAAAGAAAAAGGGAGAAGGTCCAGCGCTAACATTTTCGCCAGCTTTGCATAGTACAAACGTGCCGTTGGGTGGTTGCGTTCGTACTGCCCCTCCGACCTAAAGATGCTGACAATGGTAGGCTGGATTTTTTTTCTTTCTGGTGCCACTGATGCAGGTGACTTCTTGAACCCAGTTAGGCTCAACGATGCACTTTTTTTCATTGCGGTACTCTGTTGCCTTGGTGTCTCAGCCTGACTCTTACTACGGTGCCACTGAGATGTTGCTGAGGCTGATGATAATGTGGGCCGTACCACTGCACTGCTGGGATCAGGGCTACTTTGTGTACCAGAGAAAATGTCTCCCTCTTGTTCACCTTCACCGCGATCATATCTTCTTCTACTTCTTCATCCCCACCAACAGCAATGGGTGCAGTTTTACTTTTTTGGCCTTTAAGGTGTTCCTCCCACTGGATCAAGTGGTATTTTTTCAGATGGGTTGTTTGGCCTCCGGTAGCATAGTTTGTACCAAGCTTACCCCGACTAACACTCTGTCAAAAAATTGAGCATATAGCAACGTTCTCCTCCTTACTGCTAACCAAAAAGAAGTCCCAAACTGGGGAGCTGAACTTTCTTGTGCTGCTGCAGGTGCCACTTGCAATGCCGGATGAACTGGAGGGTGTGCCTGGAATTTGACTCTGTGCAGTACCACTACCTACTGAGGTGGTGGTTGTGATGGATGTAGGTCCCTGCCGGGCCTTTGCAAATGCAAATATGGAAGCTGGAGGTGGTGTTGGTGTTACCTGTGTTGGTGGTATCCGTGCCACATCCCTCACAGCAATTTGGGATGGGGTAATAATGTCAGTCTCCAATTCCACTGGGGCAGGAGTGATGTTCATGATGACTGGTTCGTAATCATCCTACTCTTCTACATCTACCTCCATAACTCTAAGGCTTTCTGGAACCTTCCTTTTCCCTAGCCTTGTCTTGTGGCGTGCCTCACTCTCAGACTGAGCTGGTGGCTTCCAAGTGGCATCTAGATCATCAGAAGGGGGGCTTGAAGAAGAAGTTGATGGACTAACCCTCCTTTTCCTTGCTGGGGATCTGGAAGACAATGGATCTTTTGAAAGAGTGGCTTGCTCTTCTTCTTCAGGAAGCTCGATTTCCTGAACTGTCCCTACTTCGGGAGGAACAACTACTATTGTGGGCGGTGGTTGCGGCTGTTGTTGCGGCTGTTGTTGCGGCTGTTGTTGCCCACTTATCTGCTGAGTTACCTCCTGCGTTGATTGGGTACTACTTTGTGATAACGATAAGTCAATTTCAACATCACTGCTCGTTAGCGTTTGCACAATTAGACTGGCTACATCTGCGACACTCATGGGCTTGGGCCTAGGTTGGTGGGGTGGGCCCACTGATGCGGAGGTGCTGCTCCCAGCTTGCTCCACGGACACCGCTGCTGCAGGTTTAATTTTTTGTTTCCCAAAAAACAACCTGGGCGGCACACAATGTTCCCTCTAATTTTTTTCCTCTGTGTGCGGCAGTGTAGGGTCTCTGTGCGCTGCAGCCATGGCTATGTGCGCCAGGAACCAGACCGCGTGTGTGTGCAGCGCCAAATATTACTCCAAACTTTTGCTTGAAAAACCAATCACCCCGCAGCCCAGCTCTGTTAAGAAGAGAAATTGTATTCCTCTATCTGATGTAACATTTCCTATACATTGATTTACACACTATGATTCAGTGTCTCTGTGTAATGTGTATACAATGTAAAGTGCTTATCACCTTTCACTGGTATGAGTGGCACTAATAACAAAATAAATATGAAAGAGAGAGGGATTATGGAGACTTGAGGGGCACTGTTTAAGGTTGGTAATGAGAGTATCCATGGCGGAGGTGGTCATTGGGGCGCCAACAGACAGTCACACCAGGCGCCACCAGCACTAAAGCCTGCCCTGTTCAATTGGCACTAATAATTACAGTGAAATTATGAAAACGTCCAACATTGCAATTTGAAACCTTGGCAGCTATGTTGCTGCATTTCTTTTCTTAATAGGGCTGGGCTGCGGGGTGATTGTATGCATTTGTTAAGGTTTTTGTGTTAATTGCAGCTCATGATGGGTGCTGCGATTAACATGAAAACTTTAACAAAGGCACAGGGATATCTTAAGGATTTTGAGGGCCCTGGGCCAAACTTATTTCTGGGGCCCCTGATCAGAACAGCTTTTGATTTATGATCCAATTTCAGCTTTTTCATGTCCTTTTTGGCCAGGTCACAGACACTGCAGAGGCACGCTGGTCCAAATTCTAAATGTGCTTCCATCTAATATTTAGGGATAGTAATATGTGTTTTCAAAATTGTCATATAGCAGCCAGAAGGAAACGAGAGGATACTAGTGAGAAATAGGATTTAGTGGCGGAGAAAGGGGGAGAGAGGAACAGAGGAGAAAAAAAGTCATGGCGCAAAGATGAGAAATGGAGAGGGGGGTAATGGAGAAATTGGTAAGAGAGGGACGGAACGAGAAAGGCAGTCAGAGGGTCTAGAGAACTGGGAGGGAGAATGGAGAATGGAAAACCGGTAAGAGAGAAAGCAAAGAACAGGCAGCGAGAGGGAAATGGAGACAAGAATGGGATGGGGGAGAAGACGAAAGTGGGTAAATGTGGAGCGGGACAGATATGAGGAAGAGGAAAAAGAAGAGAAGGAAACGGCGAGAACAGCTGAGAAGTGGAAGAAAAAAGGAGAAAAGATATGTCAGAGAAGACAGCGAGTGTGATATGGCAATGCTTCAGAAGTAGCGTCTCTGCATATCGACGTTGGGGTTCTAAAGGAGACTTTTTCGCCATCTTGTCATTTCTAAATGCTCGCTCTATGTAACCGTGCTCACTTGAACGAACTAAGAATGGTGGAAGGCTGGTTAGGCCTTGCCAAGATTTTGATTCTTGCCAAGATGCAGGTCTGAGCAGATGGCAGCTGTAAGTGTGTAAATGACTGATCCATCTGTCGGGAGTATTCTCTTCACTAACACTTGCTCATTTCCTTCAACACTCTCCAAACCACTTCCTGCAGGTACGAGCTCGGGCTGTGGGTGCTATGAATGGACTAGTCTTGCACTGGCACGGAGGATATCCAGAGTGACCCCCCTGCATGGAAGACCCCACGCTTCCCGCAGCTTTTGGCTTCCACCGAGAAAGCTCCCTTGTTCGTGACATTTCCTCCTGGTAGTCTCCAAATCTCACATGTAGTGCCAGGTCTCATGTGCTAACTGGCAGATTTAGACTCTTTGTTAATCAGCACCTAAAGTGCCCTTCCTCACATTCTGATTGTGTGATGTTCCTAGCTGACAGTGGGTGACTTATGATGGACACTACGTTCAGGGCTCTAAGTGGGCCGGGTCTCACCGGTGCTGAGCACCTGCAGTTTTTTAAACGGGTCTCTATCGGGCTCTGTTTTGTGCCCTGGCACAGACGGTCCGTTTTTTTCCGGACTGCAGTGACAGCAGTGCGCGTGCTCACACTGCTCACTTCTCACTAGTGGAGAAGTTACGGCATGACGTCATGCCAAGGGAGCGTTGTAGGGGAAGGGAAATCCTTCAAAGAGAGTCTTTTTCTCTCTGGATTTCCCTTCTCTTTTTGAAACTCAGGGGCAGCAACAATGTCATGGTATCACCAGGGCTTTAACTAGAAGCTTTTTCAATATTATATAGAAGCCATAGTTGCTGCTTATTTATCTTATGCAACTAACAACCATTGACAAAGCCAATAGTCCTGACTTGTTGTAGGTATGATGTTACTTGTTTTATCATATATCTGGAGGCAATGACGGAAACAGCAAAATACAAGCCAAGTGGCATACTATGCCCAGCACAGAAAAGTTTAATAAGTCACACAATCACCCCCAAGCTGCGCTCTATTAAGAAGAGAAATTCAGCAAGTCTACAAACAGGGGTGTGCTTCACACGGCGTGTTTGTAGAGTTGCTGCACATCTTTTCTTAACAGAGCTGGGCTGCGGGGTGATAGTGTGACTTAGCTAAAGTTTTCAGGTTAACTGCAGCGCCCGTCAGGAGCTGCAATTAACAAGAAAACTTTAACAAAGTCACACTATCACCCCGCAGTCCAGCTCTGTTAAGAGGAGAAATTCAGCAAGTCTACAAACACTGCGTGAGCTTTACACGCTGTGTTTGTAGACTTGAGAATTTCTTTTGTTACAAAAGTGCTGCTGTGGGCAGATTGTGAGCTTTTGTTTAACGTATTCATGTTAATCGCAGCTCGTGATGGGCGCTGCAATTAACATGAATACTTAAACAAAAGCACACAATCTCCCCGCAGCGCGCTCTAGGTACAAAAGAATAAAGCAAGTGCCCTCCATAATCCCCCAGGCTGTCGCAAGACTTACCTGCCGTTCCCTCGTCGTCTTTTCAAATTAGTCTATTCATACATAGAGAGGGACCCAAACACTGGTCAGTTGTCTCGCTGCGTGAAGCACAATTTTTAAGTTTACAAGCTTCAAGGTATGCTCTTTATTTCATAGGCCACGCGTTTTGGAAAATATTTATTTGGGCACGCCCACCCCGTTCCCTTCTTTCCACAAGTGCCCAGAGAGATATGGAATAAATTTTTCAAATGCAGGACACAAACCAGCGATAAGAGTGCGGGGGCATCGTGACTACAGTAGAGGGGGGCGTGTCGGAGCACCCTCGAACCAGAAACGACAGTAAACGGAAAAACTTTTTTTTTTTAAAGATCAGATGTGGCCGTAACCCTGTGCAGACACAACAGTAGCAGAGCTCAGAGAAAGCCGACTGTACTCCAAGTGGATGAAGTGTCCAAAGAAGGGTGCACGAAGCTTGCGTTTGTTCCCGGAAACAAAGAACAGGCACCCGAGCTCAAAAATGGGCTAAACACTTGAATAAATCAGCTGAGGGCCATGAAGCATTGTACTTAAAGCGGGGACAGGCAGTCACACAAGTGACTAAACAGAGCAAGGTGAGCACAGAAAACTGCGCACACAGTTTGTGTCACAAAAATAAGGAAGATCGGAATAAACATAAAAACAGGAGGATCCATTGAGCGCGGACCAGCCATATTAGCAAAGAGAAATAGCGCTACCCGCAGAGTCTTATTTACTGCTTGGCAGGACCGCATCCCCCGCCCCCGGAAGTTAAAGGAAATAACCCACCCCAGTCTATTCCGCCCAGGAAATACTCATTTTCGCGCCGCTCGCTTTATTAAAAGCAGCGGCGCGAATGCTCTTGCGGGATCATGTGCTGTGTGCGCGCTCCACACACGGCACTGCGCGCTCATGGCAACAGAGGTGCGCGGGCGCGCATGCGCGCAGCTTATTGGGAACAGTGGCGGCACACCAGTCTTGGTAAGTGCCACTTCTTCCTTCTTCTGTTCCTTCTTCTCACTGGCAACTTTCTTGGTACTGGAGGACCTGGTACCTTTCTTTGGGCCATCTTCTTCAGATGTCAGCAGGACGCAGTTGCACGAGTTGCAGAGATGTCTGTGGTCACACGTCATGTGACGTCGCGCGCAGCAGGACTTCTGTCTGGCAGTACAACGGGTGATGATGATGACACCTCCTCCTCAGTCTTTTGTGCACCTAAAAGCAAAGAAGCCAGAAGAACATCAGTGAAATGTTGCATTTGTTGTTGTGGTTCAATTACTACTAGTACAAACAAACAAATATAATATATAACTTAGTGTGTGGTGGTCACACTTGTTAGTGTTATTATATAACTTATATTATTAAATTTTATTAACTCGGTTATTACAAAGAACAAAACAACAGTGTAGCCATTTGTGAGACTTTGACAACAAGGGCTTTCATGGTATACTGTGTACACTCAGGAAGGATCGGAAAGAAGAAGCACAAAAACAAAAATAAAAATGTAATGGAAGTGGAACCTGTTTGGCATTAATTTGCGCATCACGTCATTCAGGGAGCTGCAGCTGTCAAAGGGGATGGAAGCAGTAAGCCAAGAGGAACAAAGGAAAGACATGCAGGCCTATATGGAAAAAGCAGCACACTACTAAACTACCACCACAAAATGGCCACCAGCCACATGGTCACTCACAGTCACAACAAGCAGGAGGCCTGGGAAACAATGAACTCATGCAGGCCTATAATGGCCAGGCAAAGGAGGCATGCTAAACAACACAGCTTTAATGCAAAAATGCAAAAACGAAAATCCACAGGGCTAAACAAGGTTTGCAAGTTACACAACAACAACCACACCACACACATCCAACAAAGGCATTTATTTAACACACACCAAAAAAGACAAATACCCCCCAAAAAACACATTTTTCAATTTAATCCAATGCCATCCATGCCCTAAATGATGGTTACATTCAACAGACACCACAGAGACAGTTGTTTCATGTACCCATGAGTAGCTCTGGGCCTACTGGCTGAAAGGCCTATATTGGCAGACTAGGCCACAAGCTTGCAGGCCTATGGCAAAAGCACACTGGCTGGTTCCGCAAAATGGCTGCCAGCCACATGGCCAGGCCACCCACAACAACAAGAAAGGGAAGACAGACAATGCAGGCCTATGGCAAAAGCACACTGCCTGGCTTCACAAAATGGCCGCCAGCCACATGGCCAGGCCACAACAACAAGAAGCATAGGCCAAGAGGAACAAAGGAAAGACATGCAGGCCTATATGGCAAAAGCAGCACACTAGTAAACTACCACCACAAAATGGCCACCAGCCACATGGTCACTCACAGTCACAACAAGCAGGAGGCCTGGGAAACAATGAACTCAAGCATGCCTATAATGGCCAGGCAAAGGAGGCATGCTAAACAACACAGCTTTAATGCAAAAATGCAAAAACGAAAATCCACAGGGCTAAACAAGGTTTGCAAGTTACACAACAACAACCACACCACACACACACATCCAACAAAGGCATTTATTTAACACACACCAAAAAAGTGAAATACCCCCCAAAAAACACATTTTGCAATTCAATCCAATGCCATCCATGCCCTAAATGATGGTTAAATTCAACAGACATCACAGAGACAGTTGTTTCATGCACCCATGACTAGCTCTGGGCCTACTGGCTGAAAGGCCTATATTGGCAGACTAGGCCACAAGCTTGCAGGCCTATGGCAAAAGCACACTGGCTGGTTCCACAAAATGGCCGCCAGCCACATGGCCAGGCCACCCACAACAACAAGAAAGGGAAGACAGACACTGCAGGCCTATGGCAAAAGCACACTGCCTGACTTCACAAAATGTCCGCCAGCCACATGGCCAGTCCACAACAACAAGAAGCATAGGCCAAGAGGAACAAAGGAAAGACATGCAGGCCTATATGGCAAGAAACAGCACACTAGTAAACTACCACCACAAAATGGCCACCAGCCACATGGTCACTCACAGTCACAACAAGCAGGAGGCCTGGGAAATAATGAACTCAAGCAGGCCTATAATGGCCAGGCAAAGGAGGCATGCTAAACAACACAGCTTTAATGCAAAAATGCAAAAACGAAAATCCATAGGGCTAAACAAGGTTTGCAAGTTACACAACAACAACCACACCACACACACACATCCAACAAAGGCATTTATTTAACACACACAAAAAAAGTGAAATACCCCCCAAAAAACACATTTTGCAATTCAATCCAATGCCATCCATGCCCTAAATGATGGTTAAATTCAACAGACACCACAGAGACAGTTGTTTCATGCACCCATGAGTAGCTCTGGGCCTACTGGCTACCCACTATAAATTTTAAAAAACTGATGAAAAGTACAAAAAATTGTTGCATGTACTTGCAATGCCCCAATCAAACAAACAACACCAATTCTCCAACTTACTTGTAAAATCTAAAGTCCTCAAATCCAATGATATATGATGCAGAAGACACAAAGAGTGATCCTTCCAGCTCCAAATCCAAATGAAAAGTGAACAGGACATGGACAAAGCACTGGGAGGAGCCTGCTGGACAGGAACAGGAAGTTGGAGACTCTGGGGCACTTCCTTCCCCTTAAAAAAATAAATAAAAAAAGAAAAAGGACTCTGCACAAAAAAGTACAGCCAAATGTCAATCTGAGGAGTTTTTTTCATCCAAATCATCATTTTCGAGAAGGTTTTATGCTGCTCGAGAGATATTCTTCTCAAGATTGCAATTTCTGCATGTTCGGCATCGCGAGCTTCACCGAACTTCCGCCGGATGTCCAATGGCGCGTCCGAATGACGTGTTCGCGATCGCACACTCTCACGGGATCGTGCGGCAGGCTACCAAAATCTCGTGGCGCACGCCAACGGATAGGAAATCTCGTCGGCAAACGCAGGGATCCCGGTAAGTCGCTACCGCGCGCGCGAAAACGCATTTTGAAAGCGCGAACAAGGAAACAACTACGCTACGCCGCGGATGACGGAGTTTTCGGTAACTCTGCGTTCTCCCGGAACGCAGAGTTGCCGAAAATCCGCAAACTCCGTGAGCGGAGCAGATTTTAATGCCCAGGGTTAATCATCACCACTAGGGAGCACGGATAACGGAGTAGAGCTTTGGTTAGAAGATTGGTTAGATTGTTCCTTAATGATTTCGAAGAGTTTTTTTGGTCTATTTTTGGCTCTATCCAGTTGAAGTCTGAAGTGTTCGATTTTCGCCAAGCGTATGTGTTTGTTGTAAACTCTTCTCATTTTCCTCAGTTGAGAGAGTTTTGTGGTGGAAGGCGAGTTTCTCCAGAGTCTCTCAGAGAGTCTTAGATTACGCCGTTCATCATTTAGGGCACCATTAAACCATGGTTTAGAAAGTTTTACTGGGATCCTTTTGAGCTGTTTCGGAGCAACCGAGTCAAGAATGTTGGAAAAGGTGTTAATGTAATGCTCAGAAAGATCGTCAAGGTTGGTCAAATTCGGGGGGGGGCTGTAGTTTATTTTTGGTGATTGAGGTTATCATGTTAATGTCGAGGTCTCTCATATTGCAAGTCATTTGTTTCACTTTAAAGGGTTGACCCAGTCCCTTATCTAAGATGAGGAAGGGAATTTGAAAATGATCGGACCAGTCACAGGGTATTATTTCTCCTATTTGTATGAGGTTGTTTTAGGCAATGATGAGGTCTAGAGTGGCGCCTTTATTGTGAGTAGGGCCTTTACAGAGCTGTGAGAAATTGAGGTCAGAGAGGAAAGTCTTAAAGGAATAGACAATTGGATCATTTGTGTCATTCCAATAGAGGTTGAAGTCTCCGAGGAATATGTGGCAGAGTTGATCCGAGCTCGAGCTAATGACCTCCATGATTTGCTCTGTGAAGACTAGATTGTCACCAGGAGGTTGATAGATCGAGTGCAGCACACAAATCTTCTTGCCTTTGTTCCAGATTTCAAAGACTAGCTGTTCACAGGAGGATAAGACAGTACAAGGGGATTGTTTTACTGTGAGGTTGGAGCGATGACTGCAGGCAATGCCTCCTCCTGTTTTATCCAGTCGATCACTTCTGAGAATAGAGTAGTCGGGAGGGATTAAGATGTCAAGAATTGGGGAGGAAGTATCATTGAGCCAGGTTTCAGTGATGATCAGAAGGTCCAAGTTATGTGCAATGATGAGATCAGAAATATCAGCAGCATGTTTCACAGCTGATCTACAATTGAGAAGCCAGGAGAAATTCACCTGGTATACTCCAGGGAGAAATTTACGCTCATCGGGCATGTATTTGGTAACCACCACCAGATTTAGGAAGACCAGGACAGGTGGCAGAGCCTTTGGGGTAGCAGCCTCACGACTCTGGAATGACCTTCCCCTGAATATTAGGCAAATTAAATCTTTGCTCCCATTTAGAAAAAGCCTAAAGACATGGCTCTTCCCTAAGAACTAGCATTACGAGCATACCGTATAGACTATCTTTATGTACAATGTCATCTGGGCAAGTCACAGCGCCAGGATACCCGCAGGGTGACAGTTTTGCACTATATAAATTTAAGAAATAAATGTGTAGGTTGGAAGTGACCACTTCTTGAGTCGAGGTGTTTATGTGACGTAGGTTCTTTATGTTTAACTTTCTGAGATTAAGGCTCGGTTCCCTGTCAGGGTCTGCAATGATTGAGGGGATTTTGAGAGTAGAGTTGGGTTGGGAGACCGTTCTAGAGTCAGTGTAGGACCCAAGCAGGGCGAGAATGTCTTCTTCAGATAACTGAGGCAGGGGTCTGTAGGACCCAAGCAGGGTGAATCCCATTAATCCCATTAATGCCTTATTGGTTGAATGAAATCAATTTCTTTATACTGTAGGGCCTCATCTCTTGATGTAGATGCATTTTGACCTCCCCTAGGACTGATTAGTTGATTGTAATGAATATGGGCTCTGGTACAAATAAAACAATATATATACACAAAAGTCACTGTAATTTGGATGGCACATATGAATTTAAACAGGGACAAGATGATTTAGAAGGGGTACATGATGGGAAATCACATATTTCTGTGAAAAAGGCCAACGTTATTGATTATGGTGAGAAAACACAAGCAAAAGAGTGCCTTGACCATGTAGTGGGTCACATGTGTTAGGGGGAGGAGAAATCTCACCTCTGGGCTGTGTTTAGAACAGTACCTGCTGTTTCTTAATCTGCAGACCAAAAAACACCGCCAGTTATATATTTCACACTGCTACATAAGTGGCTGACCTGGAAAGAGCTACTTATGCAACAACCCACCTGAACTTCAAGGGTCCACTGTATCTTGTTTTTTTCAAAGGGGAGCATAGTTTGGAGAGCTGGGTGGTGGCAGAGTGCTCTCCTTCACTTCCTTTTTAGGTTGAAGCCTACCGGACAGCACAGCTGTCTGGTTACAAAGACATATTGGGGACAGGCAGAAAGCTTCCCTAGGAATGCAGTCCGCCCATTGCTTACCTTTGGCTTTGTGTTTTTAACTCACATTTGCTGCTTTCTATTTGCTGGCTTTACTTGTTTTAGGTAGTCAATCATGTTTTCATCCCTCCCATTGAGCATAGCCTGTTTACAACCTCTCTGATTGTTCCTTGTATTCTTCCAGAAGTGCGCACTCTCTGGAAACTCTTCTATTTCTTTTTCATGAGGCGCTCCATGAGCGTGCATGTGTTTTCTGTTGTCTTCCTTGTATGCTAGTTCAGGAAGCAGTAAACATGCTGTATTTCTTTGAAAAGGTTTCCTGCCTCCTATCTTTCTGCTTCACTGATTCTACTTATCTCCGCCAGCACCCATTGATCCATCTTGAATGCCTGTGAGGGACAATGTTTGTTCTACAAGCTTGATTATTGTGGTCAGTGTTCTTTACCAATAGCGCAACTTGAACAATCCTATTCCTCATTTTGATACCCATGCCATAGGCACTGGAAGTAGGGGTGTGGGAGGTTGCCGGTGTGCCCCAAAATAAAGATACTTCAGAAGTAAAAAGAGCAATAAAGTGGCCTTTAAATTTTGTTTTTATCTTGTCATACTTGCTGTGCATTTAAAGACAGAGGTCAAGTGACAGGCCTGTCTTCCTTTAAAGGGAGCTTGGTGTTTACTTTTCCTTTTTCACTGCAAAGTGGGAGGATTTATGTGACAATTTTGCTGGGTACTGGAAGTATGAAATGGCTATAGGAATTTCTTTTTTCCTAGCACACAGAAGCATTGAAATGCCTGAAAATGAACTGTGCAAATATTTCAGAATATATCAGAATTAGGAAAGCACAAATGAAGAACAAGTTTTTGACATTCTGAAATATGGTGGAAACAAAGACTTTAATATGATCAGAACAAATGAATAAACTAGGTGATGCCCATTTTTACACATTGTTTGTGTGCTGTATAGTTTTATCAGTAAATATAATGGTCATTTCAAAGTAAAATATGTTGTCTGTAATGGTAGTGCACTACCACACCATGCTTTAGTAATGTATTTGCGGCAGTGTGCTCCAAAAATGTACCACCAGTTACATACTACATCCTTAACACTCTCTGCTAAAAACATTGGCTGCACTTGTTTTTTGCATGATGCATGGATTTTTCACATTCCTTGTGACACTGATGTAATAATAATGTCAGCACCCCACTCTGAAAATGATTCTAGCACCACTGGCACATGCCCATTGCGAAATGTCAATTTATGCATGAGCCCTTGCTGGTACCCATCTACATATCTTTTCAACTATCCTGTTTCTACGCAGGTCAAGGAAGCAGCCTACTTTAATTTAAAAAGCATTTGCTCAAATATCCGCCATGCCCTTCTCAGCTTTTAATTCAGTACTGAGTGTTAACACACAGTACTGAAAAAGACTTGTCTCCATCAACGAACCATATATACTGTGTTATTTTGTAATTCTCTTCTCAGCAAAACATTATAACTGATTTTCAGGCCAGCTGAAAACAGTCCAGTGACACATTCAGAGGTCTTTTCACGAGTATCTAAAACAACAAAGTGACATAATCTAGAGCAATAAAGGAAGTATGTGCACAGACATTACAAACAACTATTCGAAAAACCACCTAATTTGTTCCCTTTATCAGCAACACTTATAGTGCAAAATTTGACCAAGTAAGGTTTTTTTTGTCAAAGAGGTTTTATAGCACTTGCTACCTTAGTGGAGCCTGTTTCTAAACGTTCCTAATTTCCTAATGTTTACATTTGAGAGACCATAGAAATAAGGAGATTGTGAGCCCAAGATTCTATTTCTTTCACTTTCAATAGACAAGTTACTTCCTTGCACACTTGACTCGCTAAAGGTAGCGATAACAAGTAGAGAAGGCTTACCTTAGGGTGTGATAGAGGGACAGCGACTCAGATGCAGCACAGCACAGTAATGTCAAATTTGTATCTCTTATAGAGACTGGGGGCATACATTAGAGGGCAGTATAGAATGCAACCCTCAAAATAACTACATGACTCACAGTCCACATCATATACATCCTTCGCTCAACCTACACCCACCTTACATCCACCTGTACCCTGACCCCCGCCCTGCTGGCATCAATGCAGCCATCCGCCGAATGACAGACCATACTTCTTGATGCCTGGGAAAATATTTGCAAGTACCTATGGTGTACAGCATCACTAAAAACCAGTGGCAATGCCAATTGGCCCCAAAGGCGAGAACTATTGGCTTTGCCAAGTTTTGTTACTTCTTGGTAGCTTCACATTATGCCGAAGGCTTTGCCTCTGATTCTCGTGCCTGAATTCGAGCTGCAGTGTTAATTTTGAAGTGTGGTGTAGTTTGCTTAGTTCACTTCTTGGTGCACTTGAATGCAAGGAACCTGGTTGGTCTGTTTAGAGGGTGTAAGCCTGGTTCGTCTTCTTTGTCTTTCCTGTTAGGAGATGCAAATCCCCATGTTGGCTCTTACTCCACTTCCAGGTCACCATAGGCTACTCTGATTGCAGCATTCGTGGATTGTAGTCTTTCTTTTTGGCACTAACCTGTCAATGAATCATGGATTAAGCAGAGACACAGGCGGTTGTCAAACGTTATTAAAAAGCCAAAGGCTCCTGGGACTAGTAGTCCTGCTGTTTTGAACTGACCTGTCAATTATTTGAGGATTTAGGCGAGCTGTGGACCTTTCTCAGAAGTTATTGTAAAAATCAAAGGCTTATGAGGAATAAGTTTCCTGTTCTACACTGGTCTGTCAAGGAATCATGGTTATTATGAGAAACATGTACAATATTTCAGACGTTGCTGCAAAATATCACTGAATGGGCTTGTTCTCATGAACACTGCGCTGTCCAGCTTTTTCCTTTGCAGGACAGAGTCCCTAAACAGTGGGTTTTACCATGTCTTAACTTGGAACTTGAACCGTTAGTCTGCAACGATGTAAACAACTCTAGTCCCAAAAATAGTCTTTTAATGGCATAGTTTGGCGGTTACAGGATATTATTATTATTGGTTATGGAGGATATTATTGAGTTTAGATAGTTCACTAAATCCCATTTCTGCTGTTCTTAGCTTCAAAATAAACTGTGCCTCTTATCGTTGCAGCCAGAGATAAATGTTAGCACCATTTTGCCAGTGCATTAGAGATTTAAGAATGCTCCTTTTAAAACTTGTTTCTGAGTGTCCTTTGTCTACAAATTGTTGACCAAATCTGCTGATAGTACCCTGCATCTTGATTTAAGCTGAGTAATGTACTTCTGAAGCTTCTGAATGAGTTTCCCTGTGTATGCCATTTCACACTCACAAATGACGATGTATATGACATTTTTAAAACTACAATTTGTGAATTCCTGGGGCCATATTACACAAGCTGGGGGCGCAATGGGCATTTGCACCCGATTTATCACCCCGGGGCACTTTGGTATCACAGAAGGGGCTGCAGATGCTTGTGCAGACCCTTTTGTGATACAGATAGCTCTGGGGCACATACAGCACTATCATTAGAGGGCGTTATCTCATTTGCATGGGGGCGTGGCTCAGTGCAAATGAGGGAATCACTTTGCCTCTACTCTTGCGCCATATTACCGACGTAAGCACAGAGGCTAACATGCCTTTAAAAGGCGCACTGAAAGTGTGCCACTAAAAGGTGGGGCACTTTCAGTGTGCCTTCTAAATGCACCCTTCGAAAGTTCGAAAGGGGGTCCTATGGACCCCCCGATATCCCCTTGCAGGCGGCTGCAGTCACTCAGTGCACCCACCTGCAAAGGGATCTCTAATCACTTTGAAAAGTGCAGACAGGATATCTCTGGGCGGGTGGACCTCACCTAATCCACTGTTGAGCACTGTCTGGCCCCTCCTCTCCATGTAGCTTCAGGATCTGGGTTGCCGAATGCTGAAGCAGCGAGGAATGCTACGCTGGGAGTCCTGAGAAAGCAGAGTATGCAGAGAATGCATCTGTGGTAATTGCAGCGGTAGCAGCAGGGGGACCAGTCGAGAGAGCAAGACGCTCTCCCCTCAACTATCCTGGAGGTCTATGCTAAACCACCCCCTTGGTTTCCAGTTTACTGAGTATGCCAAGAACGCTGTTGGTGCGGCAATTGCAGCAGTAGCATTTGGGGGACCGCTCAAGAGAGCAAGACGCACTCCCCTCAACTCCCCATAACTCTCCTGGAGGCCTACGCGAACCCCCTTCCTTGATTCCCAGCTTACCTGCAATCAACACAGTGATTTCTCTTGTTGGACGTCTTCTACTGAGCTTCAGGATCGCCGTAATTAGCACCACGAAAACTCCATCCCCTGCAAAAGACCAAGGTTATAAAATCAAAAGGAAAGGTTAGTGCGCTAATTCAAAGGCTAAGTACAAAATTTGAACAAAGCTACAGTATTCCACGATACATCTTGGACAAAAGATTTGTGCATCCATAGACTGTTTTGGGCCTGGTGCATACAGAAACATTCTTGGGGATTTGGCTGTTAGTGCGGCAGTTACAGCAGTAACAAGGGACTTTCAAGACGACGGAGAAAAAGTAGGTTGGCACTACAGCGAGTAGTGACTTATTGATATTTTAGGTGCTTGAGGACAACCATGCTGGGGCCAAAAATAGAACCTTTGGCATTCAACCATTACTACCTACAATAGACTTATGCTCTGAGGAGTGGCCTGCTGGGGTGAACCACCAGGTTTCTCACCGAGGGGGTAAGTGCTCCATGTGTTCTCTCTATGCGGCGCTTGCAATTTACCCAGATGAGGGTCGTTGGTCAGGTTTTTACCTATGTGTGCCCTAAGGTATCTCCATTAGACGCTATACTGTGTCTGCGGGGGTCTCTTTTTTCAACCACTGGTCAGCATCTTGCTTCTATGACTGTATGCAGCGTGCCATAAATATGAGAAAGCACCTTAAATCAGGGAACCTTGCTGGAAATCTGGCCTCTGCTCCAAATCTGGTCTTGAGAGCCAAAAAACATGCTGCACAAATAAAATCTGTAGTTGCATGGGCAAATCGTAGTTTGCAGATGAGAAAGTGAGACTGGGGAGGTAGTGAGCCCAGTAAGTTCAGAGGAAGATCTGATCACCATTCCTAAGGAAAGCGAGATGGGGCCAGTAAGTGAGACTTCAGAGCAGATGATGAAATTTCAATTGATTCAATGAATTCCCCTTCAAGGTCTGAAGTTCATGTTGTTAATAATGAGAATAATAAGATTAGTGAAAATAATGAGATTCCTAGGAGCATTGCAGCAGAGGTGGACGTGAAGCAGGTCAAAGCTAAAGACTACCCCTTGTTTGTAAAGGGGAAAGTAGTGCCATCGGGACTGTTAGTGGCACTTCAGTGCTGTACGAGCTTTAGTAGAAATGCAACCCCCTATCTTCGAGGCTGAGCCTGGATTAGTCTCAGGTGGAGGTTATTGATCTCCATGTATCATCGTCTCACAGTTCAGATCCAATCCTCGAGGTAAATACTAAGCCGCAATCACAGCCAGGAGTGCCGTCCCAGCCCCAGGAGATGCAGCAGCAAAACGTTCAGCAGAAAGTGTTACTGTGCAATGCGACATAAAAACTATGCTCAATATCATTCTGGATGAAAAATAGCAGCCTTACATCAGAGACTATCTAAAATTGAAGAAACTATTACTCAACTCCCAGAGAGGTTGCAGGAAGCTCAGTCTGGAATATCGCAACTGGAAGTGTTGTGTAGTTCCTATAAATCTATCTAGGATCTGCGCATTTGGATAACATAAACTAAGGGTTTGATGTCCAGATTGATTCCAGACACCCCAAAGGATATGTTAGCCTTTAGACCAGCTAGCTCACAGTGCCACCATAAGCCCTCTAACTTTACCAAGGAGCGAATGGTCACTGGCAACTGTCGAACATGACAACCCTTGATCCTTCAGGGATCGTGGAAACAGTGTACTACTTTTTGCTCAGTCTCTCGTGCTCCAGCTGATTATCTTTTTTTTTTGTTGAGGAAACATTGCCAGGAATCTAGTCAAGATACCCTCCCCGCTATATGCTCGCTTTTAAGGTCTAAGCTGCAGGGAATTGAAAATTGGTACAGGCTATTATGTTTTCAGGGGGCCAGGCAAAAAGTGATAAGCTTTTTAGAAAAAATTAGGCTGTCTACACAATGTAGTCTCTCGGAGGAGGACTGGCAGGTCATAAGGCTTTTAGACTGGCAAACTTTAAGATGATGTCTTTCCTATCCCAGTGGATGGCTTATTGTACCCCTGCAGCCCTTCATAGAATGTACCCTGCGGGGAAGGACTGCTGCTTTTGATGTCAGCAGTAGGGGGTGGGGGCCTGGTTTCAAATCTTTTATACCTGCCACATGTTGGGAAGGTTTTGGAAAAAGGTCTTCTCTGCTCTTAGTCTCAGTCTCCAGGACAATATAGACCTGGAAGCCTGTGTGGCACTCTTTGGGTTCTTTAAAAATAGCCAGGGCTCTAGCATTGGCAAGTGGGGACAGGTGTTTATAGTGATAGCTTCTTTAATTGCTCGCTCATTGATTTTACAGAAGTGGAAAACATCTAGGGTTCCAACACTCCAAGATTGGTTCAATAAAATGCTTGAAGAGGCATATGCAAGATGGGTGGGAGGCTTAAAGAGATTTAATGCTTCACGGCTGTAGCACTGGAACCGGTGATTGCTTGAGGGCAACATTGCAGATGCTGGCGATCTGCAAGTTTTTAAACAAGGATAGGGAGGTATGGCATGTTTACATCTGAATATCCTGTTATATGGTACTGCCATTCCTCTATCTGTTTATTGAGTGTCAGGGGGCGCAGGGCTGCTTTGCTCTTATTACTGGTAGTTATGATTGAGCTGGCTTGAGAAGCTTGATTTTGTGTTCATTACTGCTATTACACTTGTACTGTATATAATTATAATCATTGAATGAACAAAGTAATTGTGTAAGTAGAGAGTTAATGAGGCACGACAGCACTTTATTTAAGGCTATTATGCATTTCATCATTGGCATTTTTAAAGGGTCAACTGTCCTGATCTCAAGTTTTTATGATTGCCTGTGCACTTTTATATACATGTATGGGTGTCTGTATATTTGCTTCTCGATAAGGTGCCATTTTTTCTATATTAATAGGTATCTTATGTCTCTCGTACTGTATTCATTGTATATATTTTGATCAGTGATTCTGCTCAACAAAAAAAAGAGAAACACGGAACAGCTTTTAAACAGCTGCTCTGTAGATCTCTTGAATGCACTCCCGTGGGGGCAGAGCGAGTTAGCAACTGCCCTGATGGCAGCGCAGTCTTCCTGATAGGGTGCACTTTCCATGTTTGCACCCGGTGCACCTGCTTTAAGGTGCGCCAAGGCGCAAACATGGAAACATGGAAAGTGCACCCTATCCGTCATATGGGCCCAGGTGGGTTAATTTTTGATTCTGATAAATTATTTCTGAACCTTCTAGTGTCTGTCAACATGAAATACAGTTGCCACATTTCAATGGCCTATTATTTTGGAGGGGCACATTCAAAATGTCTGTGAGGGATGGGTGAGTGCTCCTCTTAGTAATATGTGATGTCACCAGAGTTTCCTTCAGGTTCTAATTCTTTTTCAGGGCAAAGAGGGGTATTTGTAGACTAAGGGCCTGATTCTGAAGTGGTTAGGAAGTCCTCCTAACAGCATTTGCTCTGTCCAAATCAGATCGGGAATATATCTTTCCAACTGACTCGGAAAGGTTTCCAATTGACCGAGTACGATGCGAGTTAGGCGTTAGGAATATCCCAATCCAAACCCGACGGCATTTGGAATGACCGAGCCGTACGGAGCCGAATTGTACGTCTCTACGGGCCGCGTTTCCAAACGACTGAGTACGATGCTGGATTTGGACAGCCTTTACAAATCGTGCCTTCCTACTCGAATCAGCAGTTGGAATCAGAACTTGGGGGCCCCTAGTGTGCCCCCCTGCACCTGGAGCCTTCCCAATCGGGCCCGTGGGGGTACCCATGGGTCTTCCCTTACCAGCCATGCACAGTGTGGCAGGCACCAGGGGTGCCCACCACAGGGTGCCCGATTTTCCCCAGCCACCCCTTTCTTCAATGGGAGTCTATGCATTCGGTTGGAACAAAGGCTCCCATTGAAGTCAATGGGAGTCCAACTAAATCGTATCTGGAAGCATCCGGATGCATCGTACTCGATTGGTTGGACTCTCCCGATCCGATTCGGTTGGAAACCATTCCCAAACCCATTCGGTCGGGAAGCTTTCCGAACTGCATCATAATCAGGCCCTTAGATGCAAGTGAGTTACTAAGGGCCCGATTCTGATGCGGTTTGGAAAGCTTCCCACCCAAATGGGTTTGGGAATGGTTTTCAACCGAATCGGATCAGGAGAGTCCAACCGACCGAGTACGATGCATCCGGATGCTTCCAGATTATTGCCAGTAAACATAAATGTGGTCCAATAGCACGATATTTAGAAAAACTGTATTAATAAAGCCACATTCACACATTTACCACTATAACGCAAAGGTTAAATTAAAGCTTTATAACCACAGTACTGCAAAATTGACACAAGAACAACACTTTCTACTGCTTTATCAACAGCATGTAACAATTATTTTACACAAAGCAACAACTCTCTTAATAGTCATGAGGTCTCCTTATTGTGATTTTGTTGTACCGCAGAAATGTAACCTTTCACACCCTGGTGTTGGTTAAATACTGTTTGTTAAAACAAGTGTAAGTGAAAAATTACTATGGCATGACCCATATATGCAGCTGTGCATAGTATAACATGCCAATTATTACCATTGGTTTATTTTAGTTTTTTTAAACATATTTTATTGTTGAAACAAAAGTAAATAAAATAACACAGTGACACAGAAAGTACACAGCACCATTCTGAGCAATACTGACCCCCCATCTACCCCCATTCTCCCTCAATGCATGTCTTTGGTTATTATAGTGCATCTACTTCATGTGTGGGTAAGTCTGATGTTACCCTTGCACCTCTATTATGGAGGTATGCGTCACCCCGCTGCAGCCTGGTCATCTCCATCCATGCGTCTCATGCTTTGCCCGACTAGGCGGGACACCCCTCCAGTCCCTACTTGCCCTAGTGAATGCCATCTGAGCCCATTGTGCCCCAGATCTTCTCAAACTTTCCCTGACAGCCTCTGCCTGTGTACACCTCCCTTTCTACAAGTTTGCATTTCTCCAAAGAGCGGGGGTGTCCCACTGCGCATTCTCTGGGCTATATCATACTTTGCCACCATGCACTCAATGTTTACTAGGATTATCTGATATCGCATGAGTTCCAAGGGTCCCCATACCCCAATCAGAACAAAGCTGAGGCATCAGATCTATGCTTTCCCCGATGGTTTCCTCAAGTGAGTCGGTAATCTTTTCCCAAAAGCAGCGCTGCTGCAGGCAAAGCCACCATGTGTGAAATAGGGTACCCTCCAATCTGCACCTGCGTAGGGACAGAGCATCCCTTGCCTTCCCAATCTTGTGCAGCAGCATTTCAGGTGTAATGTGTTCTATAGAGGAGTTTTAATTGAATCAGTCGATAACTCACCTTAATAGCCTCTTCTGCTGGGAAGCTAAGCGCCGCCTGCCAGACCTCCTCGTCAAGGTCCCCCAAGTCTTATTCCCAACAGCCTTGTAGGTGTGCCGGCGGCCCTTGAGAATTCTGCTTTAGTGTCCCATATGTCAGTGAGACCACTTTCTTATGGATTTGCCCATCCAGCAGTCTCCTCTCTAATGGGACGCCCTCCTGGGTCTCTTCCTCCCTGTCTATACTCCCCTGGAGAACATGCCGCAATTGTCGATATGTTAGCCACTGCGCTTCCGGTATCTGGTATTCCTTCCGTAAGAAATCAAATGTGACTACACCGTTGACGTCCCGGACGTCTGCGAGTGTGGTGATGGCAGGGGTATCATGACTCTCTTGAGGCTTTGCGCTAACAATTAGAGCTAAAAGTAGTGTTAAATGCCAGTTTTGCTGTTTGTGTAATTCTCCCATAAAATTATGGATAATCACACACATGGAAATGATGGGAATTCTTTATCACATACAGTCCAAACAAAGCATAAAGACTGGTGATCAGCTCTTCCATTGAGCCATATGGAAAAACACACATATAGCAATACCAGAGTTTCATCTTGTAAAACGTAGCATGAACAATTTGGGAACTTTGGCTTGGCGCCTGCTGCGTCTTTTACAGCCTCCCCTTTGGTGTTCTCACAAAATTACCCAATGACCCAGAGATGGTGCGCTCACATATGAGTCTTTTTGCCATATCTCAGTTACAGTCGCGGCTGGTGCATGTAAGAGCGGTGAGGCGGTCGACAGATGACGGAATAGGGAAAATAAAATAAAAACATTAATAAAACCACTTACCTTGCGCTCTCGCATCGCCGAGTCAGCGATGCGGTGAGCGCAAGGTAAGTGTTTTTTTAAATTTTACATTTTATTTTCCCTATACTGTCGTCTGTCGACTTCCCCCCCCTGCCCCGCCCTGCCAGCCAACCGCTCTTACCTGCATTGGCCGCAACTGCTCAGTTAGCATTTCAGTTTCTGCAGAATGTGCATCATTAACTGAGTTCTTTTCTTGCTATTGTTTCTGATCAAGACAAGTATCAACATTAGACATTATACGCAATTGTGTACTTTTGAATTTATCTTTCAACAGTCCTTTCATCCATTTTTCATTCATTCATCCAATATTTCTATTGACTCCACTAACAGACCATTTTTTACCAGAATTAATCTTCATGACACATAGTAGGAGGGGTGAGAGACACCAAATAGTTTTACCTTTCTCTGAAAAGGTTGCAGTTTCATTTAGGGACTTAGGAAATCTACGGGGTGTCAACCAAATAACTTTGGAAACACTACACCATTTAGGGTTGATAGAGTATCCCTGCAGATCGAATATGATCTAAAAAGTATGCCTCTTGTGCGACTGAAAAAAGTTTGATATAATTAAAAAAACCTATTGATTAGCTGCCTGGGTCATCATTGTCCACAGGTTTTCTAAAGATTTCTAATCCCAGATCAGCATGTTAATTGTTAAACATTACTGAGATCTGTAATTCTCTTCTTGTGATCTAGACAAACTGCTCTTATGCAGATTTCACAAATGATTGGCTTCAAATCCTCCAGTCCTCTATTCTATTAACATTTTGAAGTGCAATCTTTAACTGTAATGTGTGAGCCTCAATTAACCGTATGCATATTTAATATTATTCTTATTTTAAGTAACCCAAAAGCAATAACTTTACATCAACTATGTATTGGGTAGGAGTTGCGGGGCAACAATAACTTGTCTTTCTCATTCAGCGCTAGTGCATTGAACCGAGTTCACCTATGCCACCTGTGGGTAGGAAAGCAAACCTTGTAGAACTACACCAGTGTCATAGTTTATACAACACCCACATAATTTTACATCCACTTTCACTGTTGTCAGTTGTAAAGCGCTATGATACTAATTTGGTATGGTTCCCTCTATATGAGGCTGTTAATAAATACATAAACACATTGTCAGAGCGCTAGTAACCGAGATGATGTTTATCAGAGAGAAGCTATACAGAATCTTCTGTTCATTTCCTATACAGAAAGTTAGCAAATTCAGTCACATGCTCATTTCACTAGCTTGTACAATTTTTCAACACTATAGTTTAATTTGGAAAAGTGTTCCACTGAACTAAAGGTGGGCAGTGGCAGATCAATAGCCCTCCCTTGCTGAGCTGGTTCAATTTTTAAACATGAAAAAAGCTCATTAACAAGGAGCTAGAATATTTCTGATTTCATTACAAGACCCGAGGCTAACATTATGCAAATACTTTTATTTGCTGCCCAACATGCTGCCCTTTAAAGAATGTAAACACATCACAATAAATAGAACATTAGCAGCATCATAAGAAGACAGTGCAGACTCCTATCTTCCTCTTTTGTTTGCTGCTCCTGACACAGCTAAGTACACTTTTCATTCGTTGGCATTACATATCCTTATCTGTATTTATGATCTTTAATACTCTTTGTATTACTTTTTTATTGGCGAGCTGTATTAGTTTAGCACGGGACTTTTGTCCAGCTTACCTTCGTTTTCCTCCTGTAATTAACAACAGGTTTTCCCTTACAGCTCGCCATCCTCCCCTGTCCACTTTATGGCGGAGAGTGGCTTTCACTTCTTTTTCCTTCCGATCGCTCTACGATCGTCCGAAGGAGCAGGTTAACTTTATGCGAGCGCGTTGCATTTACTGAATCGAGCGCGTTCGGCCGATTCAATCTCCTTCTATCTTAGCCTTTAAGCCCACTTCCGGGCTTAATAACCTTTTATTTCTATTGGCACAACAAAAAAAGAAAAAATAGAAAGGGGAAACGAGTCTTAGAGCGGAGCTTGCGTCCTTTGACTCTCGCGTCTCCTAGCAACCTGCTGGGAGACGTGAGAGCGTGCTATTATGCCCCACATGTGCTTGGTAATGCTGCGCTCCAGCCTCCGACTCGGCGTCAGGTTACCTGGGTTACGGCTCATTATCTCGAGCGCGTAACGGTGCCTGGTCGAGCCGGAGCCTCTTTCCGTCCCCCTCTCTCTGATTTTAAAACAAAATAGCAGACAGATAGAGTGCAAATAGCACGATCGCCACCTGGTGGCCTGTTATATATATTACGCTGTAAGTGTTGGATATATTTAATTAAGGAATCTGACATACCTAAAGTCTGTGTGCTGATTTGAAGTGCGATATCTGCACAACTGCAAGTACTCCTTTTGAAGGACACTTTACTTATTATTTATATTTTATAGTTTATTTAAAACAATACATCTTGATAAAGAGATGGATCCTGACGCTAACAACCCACAGCAGCCCCCTAAGGAGCTCCTGGGTGATAGCCTTAAAAGGTTTTTTGGAGAAGAACTTAAGTCTTCCGTCAGAGAAGCGGTGGACGCTGCTCTAACTAAGAGGAAGAGGGTCTCCCCCGTCAAGGAGATTTACTTCTCTCTCTCGGACGGAGACTCCCCCTCTACTTCAGGACCTAAAAAAGGGGGAAAAGTACCCCAAAAGAGGATACATGTGAAGGAAGCATTTACCCATGCATTTGAGATTGGTAGCTCACGCGCTACAATAGATGTTGGTGCTCTTAGCAGCACAAAAGAGAAATCCCAATATCTTTGGACAGAGAGAAGAGTTGCCCGTAGCAGCATGATAGAACGCGGTAACCTTTACAGTACAAATGACTTTGATGATGATTCCTTACATATCCATCGCGAATGCCCAGTCTATGAGGACCTAGAGATGGATGAGTTCATTTTTGACCCTCAGGATACTTTGGAGGATCTTGATGTGGACTTGGATCAACCCTCAACCTCATCCTCTGTTGTCAAAGATCGCCTTGGTGGGGAGATGTTTAACCCTACTGCTATTCGCCACCCTCACAGTTCCGAATGGTGGCCTATGGACCACGTCGGAAAATACCTGTCTCAGTGGGTGAGGAAGCCTCTAGATAGAGAAACACGCAATTTACTGCAGAACGAGTGCCCTCGTCCCTCCTCGGAGGACAAGATTTGCAATACCCCCAACCTTGACCCGAGTTGATCACCTTCCTCTTCAAATCTGGAAGGGACCCCAGAAAAGGAATTGAAAAATGTCTTAAGCAATGCCAAGACAAATTACTCAATGTTCTTGGTCCTTTGTCTAAGATCCTTGATATGACCGAAGAGTCTAGGACCGATACCCCGGTTAACACCGAACTCCTATGAGGTTGGGCACAACGAGCAATCTGCTTCATTGGTAACGCCAACGCCAACCTCATCACCGAGCGTAGGAAAGCGGTTCTTTTGAGAATGAACCCCAAGCTTGCCGATCTTTCCGCTAGGGAGGACATGTGCGACGCAAAGGGTCTATTATTTGGAGACAATTTTGTTCAATCCCTGGGCAAGTATGTGTCCACCTTTAACGCTTTCAGTAGAGCCCAGTCAAGCATGCGCAGAGTCTTTGGAGGTCGCGCAGTTTTTGGAAGGGCTGACAGGAGGGGACAGTCTGTCAGCCGAAGCTCCTACAGGTCCCAATTTTATCCACAAGATGAAAGAGGCTCATACCGTTTCAATAGAGGCTACCGCTCCAACTCAAATTTCTACCCCCAGAGAGGGAGGGGTTCAAAATCCCACGGCGGCAGACCCAGATCCACCAATCAAACCTACCAAGGTAAGCCAAAAGTCTTCTTTCCCCTCAAAGGTGGCAGGAAGACTGAAACATTTTGCACACAATTGGTCAAGAATTACTCAAGACCCCTGGGTTTTGCAAACAGTAGTGGGGTTCAGGATAGATTTTTGGGAAGAACCATTCCAGAAAAAGATTCCAAGGGAGATGACTTTAGACACGGAAAATTCAAAGCTGATAGAATTGGAGATTTCCCAGATGTTAGAAAAGGGAGCCATTATAAAGATCCCTTTATCAGAGATTTCGAAAGGCTTTTTAAGTACTATCTTTCTAGTCAAAAAGAAGGACAAGGGTTGGCGTTCCGTCATAAATCTAAAATATTTGAACAACTTTCTAACGTACAGACACTTCAAGATGGAGGGTATACATCTTTTGAGGGACATCTTGCAAGCCAAGGATTGGCTAGTAAAACTGGACCTCAAAGATGCCTATTTTACGATACCCATGGACGAGGACTGTCGAAAGTATCTTCGTTTTACTTGGAAAGGGACCCTTTATCAGTTCCAGTGTCTCCCCTTTGGCTTTTTCTCAGCACCTTGGTGTTTCACCAAGGTCCTGCGGCCAGTGGTCTCTTATCTCAGGGAGAGAGGGGTTCGTCTAATAATTTACCTAGACGATATCCTCATTATGTCTCAAGACAGTTTGGTAATCCAGGAACATTTACAAATGACCGTAGACCTCCTTCAGAACCTGGGCTTCATCATAAATATAGAGAAATCTATCATGCTCCCTACACAGGAGTTGGAATTCCTCGGTTTCCAGGTAAATACTATTCTTTCCAACCTAATCCTTCCACACAAAAAGGTTACCAAGATAAAGAAACATGTCTCGTTTATCCTTTCGAAAGAATTAATCCGTCTGAAAGACCTAGCCAGGGTTCTAGGTCTCCTATCATCCTCCATCCAGGCTATTTCACCTGGTCCGCTTCATTACAGGGGCTTACAAAGACTAAAAGCTCTAGGCTTGAGGAAAGGCCTGTGGTACGAAGACTCAGTTCCCCTCTCGGAGGACGCTCGAGAAGATCTTCACTGGTAGTTGAAAAACCTTCAAGCTTGGAATGGGAAAGCTATTTTCGGAAATGTTCCAGATTTTACCCTAGAATCAGATGCGAGCAACCGCGGTTGGGGTGCTCGCCTAAACAATTTAGAGACCGGGGGGGGAGGTGGTCCTTAGAGGAACAATCACTTCATATAAACTCCCTGGAGATGTTGGCAGCTCTGAATGCACTTATGAGCTTCAAAGAGTTTCTAAAGAACTCCAATACCTTAATCCGCTTAGACAATTTTTCGGCTGTCTCTTATATAAATCGCCTGGGGGGCGCAAGATCCAAGAATCTCTCAGATATCGCCAAGCGGATCTGGTATTTTTGTTGGGATCAAGAGATTTCTCTCAGGGCAGAATTAATTCCAGGAATCCAGAATTTGAGGGCAGACTGGAATTCTCGTTATCTCCACGATTCCAGCGATTGGAAATTGAATCCCGAGACCTTCTCCCTGATTCAGGAATTATGGGGTCCAGTTCAAATAGACCTGTTCGCCAGCAGACTAACTCACCAAGTTCAGAGTTACTTCAGCTGGAGACCAGACCCGAATGCGTCAGGGGTAGATGCTTTTCTCCAATCTTGGGAAGGGATCAAGGGTTACGCCTTTCCCCCCTTCTCAATGATTCAGAGATTGTTGTGGAAAGTGAGACTGGAGTCCTGCTCCATCATTCTCGTAATACCCTTCTGGAAATCCCAGGTCTGGTTCCCCGGGGTAATGGAGTTAGCGGTGGACTTTCCGCGGCTGATCCCATCATCCTAAGGCCTTCTCCAGGGTCCGGATGGAGAAGAACATCCTTTGGTTCTAGAAGGGAAGATGAACCTTCTTGTCTGGAAGATTTCAGGGATTCAGGAAGATATTCTGACCTTTTAGGAGAGGCTAAGAGCCTTTTGGAAGATTCATGGGCACCAGGAACCAGGAAGAGGTACACAGGTGTTTGGAGAAAGTGGTCTTGTTGGTGCCTGGAAAGGATCTGGATCCCGTACAGACCTCTCTACAACAGATAGCCAACTACCTTGCCTATCTCGTTGAGTCAGGTCTTTCTTATAGAACTATCAATTGCTACAGATCAGCAATTTCTTCCGGCCGTGTTTTGATTAATAACCTTGCTATTGGTAGCAACCCCCTAATCAAAAGGGTTATGAAGGGTATTAGATTAAGGAGACCTCCCATGGCTCATTACGAATCACTTTGGGACGTTAACCTTATCTTTAATCTCTTCCTTTCCTGGCCTGTCAATGATTTACTCTCCCTTAAAAGGATCTCCATGAAACTGGCGACTCTTTTGTGTCTGATCTCTTTTAGAAGGGTCTCAGACATTAGAGCTTTGGAACTTTCTAATAGGTTCTTCTCCGACGAAGGTGTTCACTTCGATATTTGGAAAAGAACTAAAACAATGTCAAAATCTGTCTTCTATCCCTTTTTTCACGAGTGTGAAAAACTGTGTGTTGTGAATTGCATGAAGTGCTATGAAAATAAAATTTCTACTTTTAGACCTGTTGGCACTGATCAACTTCTTCTGTCATATGTTTGTCCTTTTAGACCTGTCTCTTCAGCCACCCTAGCCAGATGGGTTCGTTAGATTATGCATGAGGCTGGCGTGGGTCTCTCTATATTTGGAGCTCACTCTTCTAGGGGAGCAATGGCTAGCAAGGTATTTTGGGCCGGGGGTTCCCTGCCCGAAATACTTAAAGCCGCAGATTGGTCTAATGCAGATACCTTCTCAAAGTTCTATTTCAGACCAATAGAGCATGTTAGCAGTGTAGCTCTACATGGCTTTAAACATGCATAATGGTAGCCTCCGGTCTTGTAATGAAATGACGATTCTCCAATTATTATGCAGAGAGAATCTTGATTTCATTAAAGACAAACGGAGGCTAACATTATCCCACCCTCCTCTCCCGGAGAGGTTTGGGTTTCGTATTGTTTATCTTTAATATGCTGATATTGTTTTTCTCTTCATTTTTTTGCATTGCATATTTCTGTCATTATTCCTTTCACTATACAGTGTTTCTTTGATTTTTCTCAGATAACAATGTTTAGGAGCATCTGGAATGCCACGTTGTGCGCCTGTGTCATCGCAGCCCAAGAGGAAGATAGGAGTCTGCACTGTCTTCTTATGATGTTGCTAATGTTCTATTTATTGTGATGTGTTTACATTCTTTAAAGGGCTGCATGTTGGGCAGCAAATAAAAGTATTTGCATAATGTTAGCCCCCGTTTGTCTTTAATGAAATCAAGATTCTCTCTGCATAATAATTGGAGAATCTTCATTAGTAAGAAACAGACTCTCAACATTGTTATAGGTGCCAGTTATGAGAAGGTGAGTGATGTTACAATATCAGGAGCATAGGTATCATTAATGAAGGAGGTGCAAGGGAACCCGGGCCCAGGGTTGTGTTTTCCCCTAGTGGTTCGGAGTGACATCAAATATATAATGTGAGCAAAGCTTGATTTGTCTATGATGTCACTCTGAACCCCAAGGTGAAAAACACCCCCAAAGCCCACGGTTACCCACCTGTAATATTATGCTATGCAGGGCATTCAAAATCATCAGCCCCTGTTTTCTTCAACTGCTATGCAGGACCATAGGAGTAGTGGGGGAGCCAAACATAACTTGGCCTCTCCTCCTTGACCCAAATATAAAAAAAATACCCGACCTGCCACCCATAACTAACCCGTACCACCTTCCCTGCCTTCCTTCCCCATCCTGCAGCCGTGCTTCTGCTCTCTCACGCAGCAACAGTGGGTAACATGTTTTGTTATCAACTATTGATATGCCAAACAGTGAGTTACCAGATTTAGAATCTGGTGTAAACGATTGAGATCATCTATGAGAGCCATGCATCACAACAACTTTACAATCAAATACTATCTGTCAACAATCCACATCATCATTGAAATCAGTCAGGAGTATATTATACTTTTATTTAAAAGCTACAAATGTTCTGTTGTTTGACAGGAATGATTATTATTGGCACAGAATTTATAAGTATCCTCCAAAAGCCGTCACTTTGCAAGAAATCCTCTGACTGAAGCCGTTAAGTTTTCCTTTCTGTGTGTCCTAACCTGTGAAAGACACATTTCTGGTCCTGGGACATTAGCAAAGGTTGGAATCTGAAATTTAAGCTGCTGAATAAATAGTTAAAAAACAGTTTTTTGTAAAAATAATTTTGTATTTTACTTAGAATATATGCAAAAACCCAATCACTGTACATAAATAAGGGCAACAAGTGGAACTGACTAATCAGAAGCATGATTTCACTGAGCAGGACACAAGGCCTACACAAATAGTGTTGAGGGGACTAATTTCTCACAATCAAAGGAATACTCTGGTTTAACCTTTGGGCTTGGGATAGAAAGTGCACACCAGTAGAATGAGTTCCATCTTGAAAACCATGCCAGCATTCGCCACACCAGTAGTGGACAAAAGTTGACTTCCTCTGGTTATTGCACCAAAGGCTAATTTGTGGATTATGGCTATTCATGTAATATACAGTGAAAATTACATACCCATTGGAAACATTGTTATGCATGCAGGGATATAATTATACTAATAATATTACTAAATACAAATTGCAATGGGAGCCTAGGTATGGCTGGATGGACTATCACTGGCAGGATGGAAGGAAGAAGCTGGGCCCATCCGCACTTACACCTGAAAAGGCTGTGTCCTGCCTCCAAACAAAGGGCTGCATAACCGCCCCCCCTGTAGTGAGTCTGGAGCCAGAGCCAGAAAGGCAGGCCATCTGTGCACTTCAAAGGGATGGCTCTAGAAGGTTCTCCCCACTCCAAGGGCCAACTGTGCATAAAAGAAGGACCTCAGACACCACCATTTCAGTATGCTTCTGGATCTGTGGATACCCTGCTAGGAAGAAGGACTGTTGTGCTGCTATAAGGACTGCCACTCTGCTGGACTGCTACTCTGAAGGAGCAACTGCCCTGCTGTGCTGACCTGCTGCCCTCTTGCCTGGGCCTTAATTGGATCTGCAACTTCATCTTGAACCCAGGACCCCAGAGTGACTCAAAGAGCAAGTTTGTTGGCCTCCTGATCTGAGCCTCCGGGAGATAAAAGGCTCCCCAACCAGCTCCTGGACCTAGCTGCAACGAGTTCCGTACCTCCAACTGGTGTGTCTCAGGTCCTGGACCCTTGGTGTGGCTCATGGGCTCTTAACGTCAATCTTTTTGAATCGTCATGAGCGCAAACAGGCCGGTTTACGCCAGAACCACTCCGATCACCCAACGCAAAACTCAAGCCCACCCACCTGTGAACCTCGGCCTGCTCTTCGCGCCACGCCGACTACCACCCACAACACTATCATTGCTCCCTGTGACCCTCTCCACTCTTGGCACAAAACTTGAGAAGGTAAAACTTCTGCAGGACTTATCTGGGGCTGTATATGAGTCGTACTCCATCACGGCCGCCCTGAACTTTTGCCATTGGCCTGGTTCAGTGTAACCAGATAGCCGTGGTTGGCGCTTTGCTGCTTTTTTAGAGCTATTTTTTAGTTTATTCTTTAAAATTCATAACTCCGAGTCCACCGATTGGATTTTTGTCATTTTGGTCTTGTTTTATTTATTCAATTCTGCTCTGTTTCCCCTGATGTGGGATACTTTTTGTGTGATGTTTTCACTGTTTTACTGTTTGAAGTGTTGTACAAATACTCTACAGACTGCCTCTAAGTTAAGCCCGACTGCTCTGTGCCAAGCTACCAGGGGACTCAGCACAGGTTAATTTGGGGCTTGCTTGTGCCTTCCCCTGAATAAGATTGTAGTTGCCCCTTGACCAGGTCTCCCACCTCAGTCAACCAGCAACCCCATTTCTAACACTAATGGTGATAACACAGCAGTAAATGTACTCCAACTTGAGCCTTGGAGTAAATCTAGCACCACACAAGGCCACTGACAAGTATTGTAACACACTCCCATACAAAATAATGGTGTCAAGGACTTTTTGCAGTGCACTACAGGAAATAATGTTAAAATAATTGAATTACTTTGACTTTTGAATTTTATTAGTTTGAAAAGTAATACTTAGCTTACTAAAAATAAAAAGCATATATAAACTTTTATTAAACTTTAAGTGCATTTACATCAATTAAACACAACTTTTAGTTAAATTTACTAAATGTTAATTAAAAATAGAATTGCTAGACAGTTTTTATTTTATTTTGTTTAAAAATTAATATTGATAAAATATATTAATATATTTAAATGATTACATTATTTAATAAACATTCATTTTGAAGAGAAATTATTTTTCTAACAATTTATTGTATTAGCTTTAGGGTAAAAATAATTATTTCAATTTATCTTACATTTATATTTTACAATAACATAAATACAATATTTGTAAAAAAATAATAAACTTTAATCATTTTCCCTATTTCTTTCCATATTGGGATCTCCACCACAGTGACAGAGATCTTCATCAAGGTGGCAGAAAACTGCTCCTCCGTGTATAAAGTTACAAGCAGTAACTTTACACTCATAAAGTTAGCTTCACCTCCTCATTTCAGTGGATGAAGACATGTAAATCTATACTTTGTAGTCAATTTATACACAGACATGTTCAATAGCCAAATATAGTACATTTACTCCAAAGTGTAAGAGTACATTTATATGTGTAGATTTACTCATGTGTAAGTTTTCCTATTTATTATTCTAAATGTATCTTCGTGAATAGGCCCCTAATTGTTTATTTCTAACCTACTCAATAGTACTCCTTTTATCTACCTCACAAGACTTGAAGTGACTCTGCAAAGACTCACACTTATTCATTGCTACTTCCCTGCAAATGTGTAAAGGAGGCATGGAACCCACTAAACCACATGCCTGGATTGGATCTTATATCTGAAGGTTACACAGGATAGGAAAGACTCACTCAAATAAATGTGTTATATTGCATTGCAATAATACCATATCCATTTAACCACTACATCACACTGTAAGTATTCGTTAATAGATTCTGATTTAAGAATAATTATTATATATTTACCTGTGACGGTGTGGTTAGATTGATATAGGGCATACAATATTATTGTAGGTCGAAATTACCAACCTCAATCTAGTGTACTGCAGTCCACAGGATCTCAGCAAGAAATGCAGGAACCCACTGCGCTATAGTATCCACTGTGCTATATTAGAATATCACGATTTAAATATTCTGCTGCAAAAATATTGTATCCAGAATATCACTACAAAAATAGTATCATGGTAAATATACATAGGTAAGCATAGATTTACTGTACTTAAACCCACATATTTGTATCTAATTGGTGGACAGCGAGAAGGAGCTTGGTCAACGCCCTTAAATATGTAAATTAAAACAGGGTGGAAATACAAAATCCTCATTTGTCTTTAAATTCTTTTTTCTCTATTTATCCCAATTCTCGCTTGTATCACAGACACTGTTTTCAACGCAGCAGTTCATTCACACTCTGTTGTCAAAGCAACAGTTTTGTAAGAGGGCATTTTGAATTAAAAGAATCTTAAGCATTGGTGCATTTTTAAGATCTGATATCTCAAGGAACAATGAGAGACATCTGACTTGCCAAATACATCATTATTAAACGGTGCACCATACAGTATACATACGTCTGGGTTTTTTCTTAACAAAAATGGGAATTTCCATAGGTCCTGTAGAGTGAAAACAGTGTAACCCTAATTCTACAGACGTGTTTTAAAACATAACTGGGATGTGCAGAATTAAAATGAGCACATCTTTTATTTTAATTTTTTTTTTTTTCCGAAACACTTTGCATTACTAGTATACATTGTACAACATGCCATTATAAAGGGTGTAATCTTGACAATGCTTACATTTTGACACTGTATCAAATATGACCATTATATGCTATACTAATAGATTACATCACTTGCCAGTGCATGCACATGTCCCTTTTTCTGTTCAAATTACTTATCACATATACTCTGCTGAAAAGTCTCATTTAACAGTTCACCTCGTTGACGTCTGGCTCGTTTGCTCTCCCTCAGCCTCTCCTGTCTCCTTTCCCACCAGATATGCTTGAAAAAGCGACCAATAATTTCTAGGAGAGCGACTGGCATGTGGGAACAATTCATTATAGACATCCGATTGTGTATTGCAATACACCATATCTGACTTCCATTCCTGTATTGTAGGAGCTGGCCCTTTCGTCCACCTCATTGCTACGTGACGTTTGGCCAGCAACAATCCCATTGCCACCAACTTCCTATAGTGTACGCTGATTGCCTTGTCGTACTCTAGCAGTGCTAGCATGGGATCTATCTCCAATGTAGTGCCGGTAATGATGCCCAGTTCATGGAAATTTTTCTCCAATATCTTGCAATCCCTGGGCAATACCATGCTACATGTATGAAATCAGCAGTATGTGCGTGACATCGTGGACATTCCTTTGTGTTCCTGAGCCCATATCTGAAGAGTCTCTCCGGGGAGTAATACATTCTATTTATGTACATAAAGTGAATAAGTCTGTGTCTGCCATTAAGAGATACCGAGTGAGTCACAGAGCAACAGTGCTGCCAGTGCCAACACTTGTCATCTATCTGTCTCTCCAAATCCCTCTGCCATTCAAGACGCGCTTTCATGAGCTTTAGCCTGCTCTCTTCCTGCACCGATGCATATATTTTCTTTATCAATCTAGCGGGGGAATCTGACTGAATTAGTGTTGTCAGTGCTGATATGTTCGGGGGTTCCTGCATATCCTCTCCTAGTTTTTCCCGCAGGGCGTGCCTCACTCTAAAAATATTGAAACTGTGCTACAGGATTTCTGCTCTCAGCATTCCCCTGCAGGGCTTCCCATTCTTTAACCACCCCGTTTTCAAAGAGATCCCCGATATTAGTGATTCCCAACATTTGTAATGCATGCACTACCCCCTTTTTCTGACTTATTTCCAGCCAAGCACACCACTCTACCTTCATAAGCGGGGAATACAATCGTGAGCCCACATAATATTCTAGAATTCGTCTCCAAGCATGAGTTATAGAGTTCAGAGAGTATAATACTCCGTGCTTCCTTGTGGGGCTCCTAAATAACATTAGGGGGAGCGTGTGAGGGATGGCTGTGACTTTTTCAAGGTGTTTGTGTGGTAGTGCCTGCTCACTATCCAGCCAACAGAGTGCCGGCGCTCCCTGTGCCGCTCTGTAGTATAACTCCAAGTCGGGTGCATTCAGGCCACCCATGTCATAAGGTAACACTAATATTTTCCATTGTACCCTGGGCTGCTTACCCGCCCAGACAAGCCTCAGCAGTAGGGACCGTAATTTATAAAAAAACGCTCGCGACAGAGTTATTGGGATATTCTGAAACAGGAACAAAAACCTGGGGAGCACTACAATCTTCATAATAGCGACACGGCCCATTAGAGATAAAGGGAGTGTAATCCACCTATCGATATCCCCCTCCAATTTCTGTAGTGCCTTACCGTAATTTTCCCTCAGCACCAGCTCTGGATCAGTGTATATTTGTATTCTGAGGTACTGAACCGGTTCCTCTGTCCAATTTAGGGGGAAATCCGAAGTTATCCGAGTGGTGCTGGGAGAGAGTGGAAAGATAATGGACTTATCCCAGTTAATCTGGAGACCTGAGAGACCCCCAAAGCGGACCACCACTCTCAGCACTGCAGATAGGTTCTCTTCCGGATCTTGTACGTATAACAGTGTGTCATCAGCATACGCTGAGACTATTAACCTATAGCCAGGAAACAGTAGACCCCTATGTCCATGATATTCCCTTAATGCACAGGCCAAGGGTTCAGCAACTATAGCGTATAGCAGGGGCGACAGGGGACACCCTTGCCTGGTGCCCCTCGTGATCTTCAGAGGGTTGGTGATTATGGTCCACACATGTACCCTTGCCGAGGGTATATTGTACAGTACATTGATAAGCTTGAGGAATATTTCCCCAACCCCAATTTTATGTAATACCGCCTTTAAAAACCCCACTCAACAGAATCCAACGCCTTTTCGGCACCGAGGAACACCGCTGCGGCCTTTACCTCTGGATTAATATATTGAATTGCGCCAAATAATGTCCTTAGATTATATGTTAATGAATGGCCCGGTTTTTGCCCGGTTTCAATAGTGTAACTATTAATGCTTCGCGCATCATTGGGGGCATGATTCCTGCTTCCGTCATTTCCTCATATAATGTCACTAAGTGTGGAATAAGGATATCTTGGAACTCCTTGTAAAAGGCCACTGTTAGGCCGTCTGTTCCCGGTCCTTTCTCTGCCTGCATTCCAGCTAATGCCTCTTTTATCTCAAATATATTCAGCGGGGACATAAGGAATTCCCTGTGTTCTGGAGTGAGCCATTGCATTTGTATATAATCTAAGTACTCCGCCGTAGCAGCCCCATCAAATGTGATGCGCGAGCTGTATAGATTAGTATAGTATCACTTGAATCTTTCCGCTATCTGTTCGGTATCAGTGAGTGCTTGGTCGTCCTCATCTAATATGCTTGTGATTACCGTGGTTTCTCTATTAGGGCGTAGCAGTGTCGCTAATGCAGCACTGGGACACCCCCCCTCCCCATATCTCCTTGCTGTGGCGTACTTCCCCATGTGCTTGATCTCATCATTGACCGTGTCTTGGTAATCCTTCAGCTTAGAATTTCTTTCTCCAGCAGCGTTAATCTATTCCGAATAGATTTCAGGACTCCTGCATGCTTCATTATCGCGATCCCCCTCATACTGTACTAAAGTTTTCCTACAGTGGCTATATTTATGTCAAAGTACTCTATTGCCTGCGCCATCTCCGCCTTAAATATTGGGTCTAGCAGTGAGTAGGGGGGGAATCACCAGGAGAACGGCGCCATCAGGCGCGGTCGCAATAATAAATCTAGAAGAACTGTGGAGTGGTCTGAGTACGTACGTGGCAGCGGCTTACAGTTGACTGTTCTTGTTATGAGGCTTTGTGATATGAGCCAGTAATCAATACGCGTATGCGTGTCATAAAAAGACAAGTAATGCGTGTATCCCCCCTCATGCGGGCGCTGTTGTCTCCATATGTCCACTAGGCCTGAGCTACGTGCAATATCGAGCAGTGCTTCGGCAGATGCTGACTGGCGGTGGGGAGGGCCTTGTGACCGGTCCAAACCAGGGTCTAATATGTAATTGAAGGCCCCTCCCCAAACCTGTGGAAGACTGCCCCTTTGCCACAAGCGATTATGGAGATTATAGTAAAAGTGTGGGTCATCATTATTGGGGCCATATAGCCCTACTAGTTCAATCTCTAGGTCTTCCTTGCGGCATGTAGCTATGACAAATCTCCCTGTCAGCTTGTATGTTTGTCAACTGAATACCTGCCTTGCTGTCCATCCATATAAGGACCCCTCAGGCATGGGATGTGAAGCCTGCTGCGTGGTAAGTCCCCCGCATCCTTTGCTTGGTTAAGATTGTCGCGTCCGGTGGTCAGTGCGTTTCCTGCAGTATGGCTACATCTACTTTATGTCTCTTTAAGTATGCCACTACTTTCTTGAGCTTTCTGTGATTGTGAAGACTATGTACGTTCCATGTGATGAACCTTAACTGCGGTATCTCTAACTTTTCCGTGTCACTCTGTGGTCCTTGGTGTCTAACGTTCATTAAATTGTAAGCGGGGTCCACCGGGCGGACCATGTATAGGTTAGATTGTATCATCATTCTCGTTACCTGGGCTGTGAGCTATGACCCCCAATATCTTTGCAACCAGGCTATGCCTCGCTGCAGCGTCTCACATTGCTCTCTCTGCACCTTTCGACCTGGAGCAGGGCACTTGACTGCTTACGACTTAGGCAATACTGCTATTGTTCTTCGTCCACTGGTGCTGTCTCATCTTCTGTGCTATCACTGCGCGGGTAGGTCCGTTTGCTGCCGGAGTCTTTCCGTTGTTTAAGAAAGTGGAACACTTGTTTCGGGTCAGTAAAGTAATGTGCCTTTCCCTCTGCCTGGACTCGCAATTTGGCTGGGTACATCATGCTGTATTCCAGGTGGAGCTCGCGGACTTTCCTCTTAACCGGGACAAGCAGCCTTCTTGCCTCCTGAACCTGTTGGGTAAAATCTGGGAACAGGGACAATTCCATCCCCTCATACTTCAGTGTCAACAATTCCCCGGCCCTGCAAAGAGCAGCATCCCGGTAACGGTAATTGAGAATCCTTGCCACTATGGGCCTAGGAGGTGCTCCCGGGACAGACCTGGGGGCCAGTGATCGGTGCGCCCACTCCACCACGAAGAGTTCAGAGAACGTATCTCTGCCCAGCATTGTGGTCAGGAGGGTCTCGACGAATAATTCCATATTGTCAATACATGTCGCTTCCGAGACACCTAAGAAGCACAGATTGTTTCTCCTGGAACACGCTTCTAAGTCTTCAGTTTTGGCTCTCATTATTTGTAGCGCTTTGGTATCTGCTTTTGCTCTGCGGAGCCTGCCGCTATGACATCTTCAGCATCCAAGAACCACTTTTCCACTGTGTCTAATCTTTCAGTATGTTTATCAAGCCTCTCTGTCATCCTATCCATGCGGAAGGTCAAGGCATCGATTTTACCATCCATCTTTGTGAGGCTTCGCTTAATAGCTACTAGTATCTGCTTCAGGTCTACATCTGGGGCTTGCTCTGCCTCCTTAACTTCCGGCTCTGTGCTGCTATGGTCTGGTTCTTTGGACCTGGGGGTCTTTCGTACTTTGAAGTGCAGTTTGGGCTGCGTTTTGTCCGCCTTCCCCATGATGTGGAATATTTATTCAGCCTGTACTCTGTACTCACACTGTAGTAGTCTAGGATATTCGGGGAGCTTCTCCCAGGTCCCCGATGCTGCGATGCCCCGGGCTCCCAGCAACGCACAGTAGCGACGTGTTCGCTCTAGGTCTCAGCAGTTCCGCTCGCCTCGTGAGGTTTTCTGTGGTCTGTACTTCCCCTCCAGATGATGGTGTATAAATCCCCGTTAGCGATCCCGAGCCTGCAACCTTCTCCGCATGCCTCCTGGTTGCAACGGTTACCTTGACCCTTTAGGCGCTCCTGTCCCGTGGTAGACTCCCTGGTAGAATCCTTAGATTCCCCATTTGTAAGCATCGCACCTGCGCGGCCGCAGGCCCAGTCTGCATGCGTCACTCCCCAGGCGCCCCGAGGCTCCCCACGGTCTCCGGTATCCCCTTGTGGTCGTATCTGAAGTGTGCTTCACGATGTTTCGCGTAGCCCTCTCGATGCCTCCTTCATTGAAAACCAGGGCTAGCTTTTTTTCTATGGCATAGGGCCCCAAAGTCCATTTACAGTGAGCTCCAGGATCGCCGAGGCCCGCGCGGCCCACCTCCGCGCCGGACCAACTCAAGTCGTTCTCACGGAGCCCTGCACTCTCCCTGCAATCTTACTTGGGCTGCCAGCAATATGCGTCCCACGCTGCTCTCTGTATCACGGTCACCTTTTGATGACGGTGTGAGTATCCTGTAGTGGCTACCCTATGTGCAGCTGCCGTCCAGAGCACTATTTCTGACCTTGCCGCGCCCCCCTCCCCTCAGAGTCTCCGCTCCGGGCTGTTGTCCTTGGCCTCATCCGTGGCCACAGAGCCTTTCCGGGCACTCGGTTCACCGAATGAGCAGGATCCACTTGTTACTGTCGGAGGGGGGCCCCAGCTTCTATGCCATGCAGAGCGACGCAGCTACTTCTCACCTCCCCTCTCGCTGCGGTTCTTTTCACCGTTCTGTAGGGCTGCAACGCGCGGACGACACCTCGATCTATCTCCGGGCCGCCATCTTAGCCCTAGGTGGGTCTCCGTGACGAGAGCTTTTTCTCACACTTCAGTGGCGCATTTCCGGGATCTGATGCCAGATTCCGAATGTCGGACTGTCCGCGAGGCAGATCTGCGCCTGCAGCATATTGACAGGTGCTGTGGGTGACAGGTGCTGTGGGTGACAGGATTTTGTTGTTACAGCGGTCTGCCGGCCGGAGCTCTACTGAGTTGCGGCCATCTTGGAGCCAGGCAAGCTCCGCCCCAAATGAGCACGTCTTTTATTACTAGAAATGTGTACATGGCGACTTATTTTCTGCTTGTGCAATATTGTACATGTCTTATGCAACCTATTTTACACTGGGCGGTACAAAAAGAGTGTTGATAAAATGCCATACAAAGTAAAAGCATTACTTGTGAAAAAACTTTTGAATATGATCTGATGAACATATATAGATTCTTTTCTTAAGAAGCCTCTATATGTATTACACCATTTGTATTGCGTTGTATCAACGCATCTTACCCTTTCGTACTAGCTAGAAAATAATTACATAGAATTTGCATCCTACTTTGCCTTTAATTACTTTATACATTTAAGGACGCATAATTTGCCTTGCTTTGGTCCTTAATTGGGCTTTCTTTGCTGCAATAATTTGCCATTCCTTGCTGCATATTTGGTCATTGTTGCTGCATAAATGACTGCATAATTCCAGTGACATTCGTTATACCCTGGAGGTTGCTAGATACATTTAAATCTTTCCAGCAGGTGTTTTAACTCCATAAATTATCTTGTCAGCAGAGCAGATACATTTGTCCAGCAGATTTGTACAGCAGGTGAGACAGCTCACTGTGTAATGCTCTGACCGTGATTACTCGAGGGTAGTACGAGGGTCATCGATTAATCTTGTTCCTACAAAAGCAAACGTTTTGTTTTCTTCTAAGGTGACCAAAATAGGCACCTCTGTCGGTAGTAATTCCTATTAACATTGCTATTGGAATGAAAGGATGTCAATCAATCAATCAATCAGGGGGATTGTAAGCACGCTACTCTCCCGTGAGGGTCTCAAGGTGCTGAGGGGGGGGTTCCGCTGGTCTGTTTAGCCGAAGAGCCAGGTCTTGAGAGTCTTCCTGAAGGTGTTCAGAAAGGGGGTGCGTCTGATGTCTGCCGGGATCTCGTTCCAGGTCTTGGCTGCAATGTGAGAGAATGATCTTCCGCCCGCTCTAGCTCTGTGGATGCACGTGGTTTCGGCCAGTGCGAGGTTGGAAGATCCGAGGTTTCTTTTCGGTACGTGGAAGTTGATTCTGTCGTTGAGGTATTTGGGTCCGGTGTTGTGTAGGCATTTGTAGGCGTGGGTGAGGATTTTGAAGGTGATTCTTTTCTCCACGGGGAGCCAGTGGAGTCTTCGTAGGTGTTGGCTGATGTGTTCGTGCCGGGGGATGCCCAGGACGAGTCTGGAGGCGGTGTTCTGTATCGTCTGGAGGCTGCGGAGTAGGGACTTGTTTATGCCGGTGATGGAGCAAGGACTCACAAATGAGACTTGCTCGGATGCAATCTTCTCAAAAGTATTAATATTAAACTTGTATTGTTCGTACTAATAACTGCACACACAAATATAAGTAGCAAGGAAGCTTGCTTATGTGTTTTAACTAACAATTAACGCTTGTCTATTCTAAAATGGCCGCTAAAACGCGGGAACTTTACTGCGCATGTCTCAACCATATCACGTGGTATGACGTCTTTCTTGCTTGGTGGGAAACTCTTGCTTCTGCACAGTGTGCATTAAAATGGCTGCTTCATGCTGTGGTATTCTAACGCTACTAATGCGGGATAGCATTTATAAATAAATGGGAATAGAGTAGAAAGAGTGGGTATTCAGTGAAAGATTTTATTTGTGATTTTAATATTTTCTTCTTTGACTTTTATTAGTTTGTAAATTGGGCCTGGGGTTTGGTGAACTTAAAACTCGTGTGATAATGGTTCTGCGCATGCTCCCTGAAGGCTGCCTAGAGAGAGAAAAGGATGAAGTCAACCTGGACGTCGTCCAAGGCCGTGACCTGATAGCCAATATTGCTGTACCCATGAATGTCCCCACTAATATGCAACAATGTACCTGAAGAATGTATAAACTTTGTTGTGAGACGGGTGGGAAATAAAGCAAATGTATTAAAAGTGATGGGCGGTATTTTAAAACAAAGGGCTTTAAGAAAAATGAATTAAATCAATATGGTGTGAGGATCAACCCCCTGTTCCTGTCCAATCAGAAGTAGTGGCCCCATAATTCTGCAACATTAAGGGGAGGTACATGGGCGTAGAAGGGTATAATAGATATAGAATTAGCTAATTAGTTAGCATTGGCATTAGCAATAGCGCAGCACACGGACTAGAAGGCAGAGGCAGAAGCTCCAGACGTACAAGCTGATCGATTGCAGACTGAACCGCTGTCCAGAGAGGTCCTGAGGTGGGGGCGGCGGAGTACCTTAGAAGGAAGACACGGGAGAATTCGAGGAGAAGCGAAGTACCAGAGAGGGGAACGACGCAGGCGTCGTTGATAGAGAGGTCACCGGTCTTGTCCTGATCCGGGAGGAGGTCTTTGCTCTTCATCCTTCCAGGGTCCTATCTTATCCAACTCTTTGGCCAAGGGGTTTGGTCCTCGCACATTAGGTAAATATAAATGCAAACCTTAGTTGCGCTGCTGTCTCTATCTTCTCCTTTCCTAAGGGACCGTCATTGATCGATAATTGATATTATGCTTCATCCTTAATATGCGATTAAGTATTGTGTGGTTCTGTATTTTACTCTGCTAAATCTTTAGATAAACATTTTAAAACTTCCTGACTCAGTGATTATTTCAGGATTATGAATTGTAATGAACGTCACTCATTTTAAACTTCCCAATTAGCAAAGGATTCATTGGTAAGGCATTACTCTTCAATCGGAAAAGTTAGTGGTAGCAGGGATTTTGATAAAGAGTACAACTGACCCACCAGCGGAAAATTGCTAGCGTAGTATGAATGTATGGGCCCAAGTGAGTATTTTGTGTATGAATGCTCGTTGCTAGTAACCCGCTGGATCAGTTTTCTGGTTATCAGAGGATGGTTGTGCTTTTTTAATTGGGTAATAAGAATGGTATTTTTATGAACTAACATCCGTTATTGTTTAAAGTTTGTTTTATGTTGTCCAGAATCCCCGGGGAAAATTGAATAGCGGATGGTAAGTGGAAGCCATACTGCAGTGAGGTTATCTGTCAGGCAGAAATAGTACTAAAAAGTTAAGTAGGGCTATCAGTACTTCTTAGGGACTCTATGCGTGTGAGTGACAGCCAAGGAATATGTTAGTGAAAATTTGATGTTATATTACCTAGAAAGGGTAACATTGAAGAAGTAGCAGGTATTTCTGAAGCTTGCGTGAAGAGTAAACGGAAGGGTTTTACTCGTAGTATATGTATAGTAAACGGAAAGGTTTTACTAAGTGTGAGAGAAACTATCCTTTTCAAGTTTAGAGAAACTGGCACGATAGCGAATGTTTTATGTTGTTACTGAATTTTAATAAAAGCGTAGAGAAAATAAAGTTTTGAGTACGATTTTGTAAAGGGAGGGTCAGCTACCGGAGAGGAAGCTGACGTCACAAAACGCCGCGCTGGTATTGGTTGAAACCGCGGGCGTAGAAAGACTCTTGTAAAGGAGGGGTCAGTAGTCAGGAATAGTACTGACGTCACAGGTACCGCGCTGGGATTGGTTGAAACAGCGAGGGACAGAGAAACGCAGATTGTAAAGGAGGGGTTGGCAGAAAAGACGTCACTAAAAGGCCGCGCTAGGATTGGTTCAGAGACAAAAGTTAGCTGGAATCTGATTGGTTGTTAACATAGAAGCAAATATCCTAGTGGATAGTGGAAATTGTATGTTAAAACGTGATCCAACTTTAATAGGAGTTCGTCCGGATAAGAGATTCCTAGGCTTTGTAGAATATAATTTTGTACACCGGAATTTGCCCAAAATGTACGGAGAGAAGAGGAAAATGTCAGTTCTACAAAAGATTAAGAATTATTTTAAAAAGGATAAACCAATCAAAACTAGGGAAGGAATTATCATTCCACCGGCTAAAACACCCGCTTCATTCATGATGATGGAAAGAGGTTATCATACTTGCGTATGGATAGAAAATTGGATAGAATATACCAAAAATGATGGAATACTAGCATTTCCCGAGAATGGTACTTTCAATGGGAGAATTCTTCAAAATTTGAGATTAAGAATGAATGACCTAGAACCCAGACCTAGATTAACTCAATACGAAGCCTTAGAGGAATGGGAAACCGAGGCATTTGAACGTGACCGATCCAGAAGTAATAGGGGTTATCGGGGATTTTTCCCCAGATACCAAAATGAGTCGAGGGACGGTCAGATGAAACAGTGGAGAAGAGCAATGCTCACAGAGGGTCTGTATCCAATATTAATGGCAGAAGAATCATTAGGGAGTAAATGCACAGAAAAGACAAAACACTTGACTAGATTTGGAGATTCCGAAGTTGAATTTATGGAAGATATATTAAATAATCCGCCACCATATTAGGAAGGGACAAGTGGATGCACCCCAAGTGCACCCTTGTTAAGGACACCTTTGGTACCACAAGTATTGCATGATTCACCAGTTAGTAGAGTACTTCACGATAAAGAAAAAGAAGCAATAGATAAAAACAGAGCAGAATTATTTCAGAAAGTAACACAATTGAGTATTCATCCCGATTCATTAACCATACCTGTAACAATTGGTCCAGTGGTTTCCTTGTACGGTGACAAAGTAACTTATCCCAAACCTCTAGTTATGCCTACACCTGTGAATGTTCCTAAACCTGAAGCAGTAGTAATGGTTGAGGATCACTTTAGTGATTGTGAATCTATGATCTCATTAATGGACTTGCCCATTCGAGATTCTGTAAATAGTACCCCCAGAAGAGCTACACCTGGTTGCTCAAGAGATGTAAACATAGTAACCTCAGCAGGAACGAAAAGTGCCACAGTAGTTACACCTGAAGATTTAGAAAGGTGGGCACAAGGATCAGGCAAACAGAGTTCACCCCCAAAGATCATGGACATTTATAAATTAAAAGTTGAGTTAGAGGAAATGATAGCAGGAAATGTAGGGGTAGATCGCCTAAATACTTACGATGAAGAAGAATTATTGTTCGTATGCAGAAGCATCACAAGAAATGTAAAAATATTTCATGAGAAATTATCAGATTTAGCTCAACAGATGGGAATTGAAATAGGGAGATCAAAAGTATTACAAAAACCCTATAGAGCAGATTTTTCAGACAAGGATTTGGAAAACAGGAATGCCTCTGGAAGAAAATTACAAGTAAAGGAACTAATGACAGTCTTGCAGAAATGGGGAGAACTAGATAAATGGAAGGTTAGATGGACAAAGAAAAAGGAAGAAGCACGATACAGTAGAACAACTTCTGAATATTTAATGAAGGAAACAGGGAAAGGAGATCAAATGTACCCGATGCGAGAAGTTCCAGGAGGGGGATATGTACATGTCCCATGGAGCAGACAGGATATTTTGTCATTTACGAATGATTTTCCAAAGTTGAGGGAAAAGCCAATTGAATGGAACAAGCAGGTTGAGAGGTTTGTGAAGGTGTCAAAGGTATTGTTGAAAGATTTGGATAGTTTGTTCGACATAGTGGTACCTGCCGATTTGTGGACAGATTGCAAAATCACAGTTGATTGGCCCAGTGAAGAGTATCCTAGAGATCCAAAGACAGGTGCCCCGTAAAGCGATGTCATGAAAAAGTATCAGCAGGTGATAACTTACCTGAAAGGGAAAATACCACCAAAAGAAACAGACTGGGTGAAAATAGATAGAACTACCCAAGAAGCCAGTGAATCGGTACACGCCTACTATGAACGTTTATTGCAGGTATTTAAGCAGTTTAGTGGATTTGAGGACATTGGAGATAAAAACATGAGTCAGTTTGTCTACCGATTTGTTTACGGTCTGAAGCCAGAGATTTGTCAGATGATTAAGCAGCACATGTTATGTTGGCAGGGGAAGCCAATAGACGAGATCTTGAAATATGCAAAATATTGTGGAGATGACATCGAGGATAGGCACAAGAAATTACAGGAGAAAGTAATGTGGGCTCAGGTGAAAATGGCTGAGAAACAGGGAATTAATTTGGATAATCCAAGTGATAATCAGGGAAAAGATTCTGGAACGAATGGTGACTCTGGGAATGGAGGAAAAATGAGAGGACGAATGAGCAGAGAAGAGGCTAAAAAGAAGTTTCCTTGTCACAGGTGTGGAAAATTGGGGCATTGGAAGGATGAATGTAAAAAGATTCGGAATAATAATGGCCCAAATCAAAATTTAAATCCACAGACGCAGAATGACTCACAGCAGGGTGTAAATCCTCAGAGTCAGTTGCCACCTGCACCTATACAGGGTAATGTAAGCAGAGCAAAGCACGGTACAGACGTCGGATATCAAGGAGGAAGTGGTAAGAACGATTATGTAACATCACAATTTCTTTTACAGGACGACTTTTGTACCTATAGCCAATGACGGTGCCTGGGAGAGGGGGAGAAGGAGTGCATACTTGGTGCATCCTTACCGGTAGATCAGTCAGGTCCATATGTTGAAGGAAATGTGAAAGGTAATGATATTACTTTCCTTTTGGACACTGGTGCTACCAGGTCTACTGTAAGAACAGCAGACATCCCAGACCTTCCTCTCTCTGGAGAAGCTATCCAAGTTGTGGGGGTGGCTAATCAAAAGATTAGAACACCTCTTACTGAACCAATGGAAGTAAAAATCGGAAACTTTAGAGAAATGCATCAATTTGTAGTATGTGATTCCAGTCCAGTAAATTTATTGGGTCGGGATTTGTTATGCAAAATGAATTGCACCATTTTCTGCACGCCAGATGGTGTGGCAGTTCAGACCCCAGATGAAGACCATGTATATAAATTTATGATTGCAAAGCAAGGTACAGAAGTAGATGAGATGTTTTCTTTGATAACAAAAGACGAGTTACCAGAAGAACTGAAAACTACAGTGAATTCTATGGTATGGGATTTCACAGGGAAGGAAGTAGGACTTATGGCCAAAATAGACCCAGTTAAGATTACTGTAAAGGAAGGTGCAATTTTCCCAAACACCAGACAGTACAAGATGAGTGCAGAAGTAAAAGCAGGAGTCATTGAAGAAATAAACAAAATGGTAAAACAGGGAATATTAAAAGAGGTAATGAGTAGCCCTTGTAACTCACCAATCATGGGTTTGAAGAAACCTAGTGGAAAGTATAGGATTGTTCAAGACCTGCGCAAAATAAATAAGATCGTGGAACCCTGTTGTCCTATAGTGCCCAATCCTGCCGTAATTTTATACCAGATACCTTGGAGTGCAGTATGGTTTACTGTGATTGATTTATGTCAAGCATTCTTTTCAATACCATTGCACCCAGATAGCCAATATCTTTTTTCATTTAAATTCGAGAACAAAGTCTATGTATGGAATCGTGTTCCTCAGGGGTACACGGAAAGTCCTTCCATCTTCAATCAGATATTGAAAAAGTGCCTAGAGAAACTAGTGATGCCAGGAAGCTCAGTTTTAGTGCAGTATATAGATGACTTACTGGTGGCATCTAACACCAGAGAGGACTGTGTTGTTGACACCATTGCATTATTAAATCATTTAGCTGAAGAAGGGCATAAAGTTTCACCTGAAAAATTGCAGTTCTGTACAACAGCAGTTAAGTATCTAGGACACCAGATTGAGAGGAGCAAAAGGAGAATAACAGCTGAAAGAATAAAAATAATAAAGAAAATGCAAATGCCTGTCTCTCAACGAGAAGTGAGAATGTTTCTTGGAATAGTAGGTTATTGTCGACAATGGATACTGGGATTTTCACTGTTAGCAAAGCCCTTAATTCAAATGACGAAAAAGAAGGCAAAGGACCCAGTTGAGTGGGATGATGAAAGCGTAGGAGCTTTTGTAAAATTAAGAAATGCTTTGTGTGCAGCACCTGCCCTAGGCATGCCTGATTATAAAAGAAAATTCGCATTATTCTGCCAGGAAAGAGAGAATTGTGCACTTTCAGTCTTAACCCAGAGACATGGTTTAGACAGACGTCCAGTAGCATATTTCTGTGCTACAATGGACCCAGTGGCAGCCGCATTGCCAGGCTGCTTAAAAGCAGTGGCGGCTACCTGTTTGAGCATTGAACAAAGTGAGTCAATTGAAATGGGACACCCTGTAAAGGTGTTTGTTCCACATGCGGTTGTGATTTTGTTGACAAGAACCCGAACTCAGCATCTCACTCCTAGTCGGCTGACTAAATATGAAAGAATAATACTGGGTGCTGAAAATGTGACCATTGTAAGGTGCACAATAGTAAATCCAGCTACCTTACTACCAGACCCATATCATGAAGAAGTTAAAGATGATGAAGAGGAACATGATTGTTTACAAGTCACAGAGTTGTGCACGAAACCACGTCCTGATATTCAGGAACTGCCCCTCAGGAAGCCAGACAGGGAGCTGTTTGTTGATGGTTCATGCCAAAGGCATGAAGATGGAAAACTAACTGCAGCGTATGCAGTCTGTGACCTAACTGGAATAGTCGAAGCATCCTATTTACCGGGAGTCAAATCTGCACAAATAGCTGAATTGATCGCATTGATAAAGGCTTGCAAAATTGGGAGGAATCAAAGAGTAACTATATTTACAGATAGCCAATACGGTTACGGGGTTGTGCATGATTTTGGCCAACTATGGATGCAGAGGGATTTCATGACTTCTTCAGGATCCCCCATTAAAAATGGACAGTTCGTAAAAGAACTACTGGAGGCAATACAATCACCAAAAGAATTGGCTGTGGTGAAATGTGCCGCACACCAGTCAGGAGATGACTGGGTGGTAGTCGGTAACAGATATGAAGACTTGGTGGCTCAACATTGTGCCAAAAACAGACTGTCAGTTAATAAAAGGGTTGAAAGGATGGGAATCAGCTGCCAACTTATGCTGTATGTACCTCCTGAAACATGGAATGATGTGAAACGATTGCAAAATGATACCAATGAGAGTGAAAGAAGTACATGGATTAAAGTGGGATGTTCTCAGAGGGCAGACGATGATGTATGGATTTGTGCCGATGGCAGACCAGTCATGCCTGACTGTCTGCTTTCACAAATGGCCAGGATGTATCATGGAGACACACACGTAGGGAGAGATGCAATGATTAGGCTCTTTAGACAAAATTGGTACAATCCAAGGTTTAGGGCGGTAGCAGAGAGTCTTTGCCAGAGATGTTTAACTTGCCAAATGCATAATCCAGGAAGGAAAACAATAATTGGGTTTGGAAAATTTGGAAAGGCAGCGGGTCCATTTATGAGATTACAACTTGATTTTATCCAGTTACCACCATGTAGAGGGCTGAAATATGTACTTGTCATAGTGTGTCTGTTTTCAAAGTGGGTGGAGGCTTACTCTACCAGGAGGAATGACAGTATTACAGTCGCAAAATTGTTGTTACGAGAACTCATTCCGAGATTTGGTTTTCCAGTAACTTTGGAATCAGATAGAGGAAAGCATTTTAACAGTGAAGTGATTAAGATAATCTGTGAAGCATTCCAAATTGAGCAAAAATTGCACTGTGCATATCGTCCAGAGGCTTCTGGAGTGGTTGAACAAATGAATGGCACAATAAAATCCAGACTGGGAAAAATGTGTGCATCAACATCATTAGATTGGCCAGATGCATTGCCTCTTGTTTTAATGGGACTCAGAAGCATTCCTGATAGAAATACCGGATTGAGTCTGCACGAGATAATGATGGGAAGAGCAATGAGACAAGCACATGTTCCCACAAATAAACTGCTGAATATATCTGATGATATGGTTCTGGACTATTGCAAAGGATTGGCTGACCTAGTTCGTTCTGTCTCTCACCAGGTTGGAGAAGACGCAGTTTCCAGGCAGCCTGAACAAGAACATGATCTGAGTCCCGGAGACTGGGTGGTAGTGAAGAATCACACCAGAGAAACGTGTCTATCACCTAGGTGGGGCGAACCTTGTCAGGTCATACTGGTCACGAACATAGCAGTAAAGTGTGCAGGATTTCCTAATTGGATTCATGTAAGCCACACCAAAAGAGTACCAGATCCTGAAGAAGAAAATACTCAGACAGTATCGATTGCTGAGGAAGCTGAAGGTTGCCCAGCTGAAGAATCTCAGGAACAAGATTCGAGGGAAGCTGAAGAAGAACAACCGAGCACAAGTCAGGACTGGATACCGGTGGTGGAAATTCCTGAAATTTACCACAGAACAAGAAGTCAAGCAAATTTGGAAGAAATTGAAGAAGATCAGATAGGTGAAGAAGAAGCAGCTCAGGAAGAAGAAGAAGACACAATAAAAGAACCTGAGCAGGACCAGATAGGGAGAGGAAACTGGGCTCAAAATAACGAAAAACCAACAAATTTTGAGCAGGGACAGACAGGTCTAGAAGAACGCGGTCAGGCTGCAGAATACAAAGAGCAATAAGCCCTGATCAGAATCAGTTAGATCCAGAAAAATTCATTCAAGAAGAAGATCCCGAGAATCTCGAACATAAAAACGTAAATCAAGAACAAGATCAGTTACTAGAGACTCACAGTGGAGCAGCTGAAGAGAAACAAATAAGACCTGAAAAGGAACAAATAGCAGAAGAAACTGAAATTGAAGAAAACAAAACTGTAACACAACCTGAAAATAAAAGAATTTCTGAAGAAGAAAATAAAGAGAAAGTGCAAACAGAGAAAACAAGAAAAGGTGATCATTGGCCAAGTGTTATTAAAAGAGTAAAATACCACATAACAACCAGAAGTGAAGATCCTGAACAAGTAAACGAAGTAACAAGCCAAACAGGACAGAAAAGTAAAACCGAAAAACGAAGAAGCAAAAGGCTGAAACTTGTGAACAACAAATTTAAAGGTCCTGATTGGACTTATATTATTCTCGAAGATTAGGAAAGCTCAGAATCAAGTGAAAGTGTTGACGAAGGAACCAGTGCAGAACTGACTTATGAAAAAGAAATAGAACCACCTTGATAACATAAAGAAACTTGAAGAAAACGATAAGAAGAGCAATCTTCCTTGTCAAAATGCCTGACGATAGAGTTACTGGGAGACCAAAGCAGAAAGGTTGTAAAAGATGCTGTGCTATATGCATATGCAATCTGGTAGTGATGCTTATAGTATGGTTAGTTGTGATCGTAGCAATTCCTTACCTTATGATAATAGATAGAAAGATTAACAACGAAACAAAGGAGAGGACAGATAACTTGAAAGGTAATAGAGTAGAACTAAAGGCAGAAGACGAACCAGAATTTCATCATGTAGTAACAGATAATGACACTAGTCTGAATGTTTTCACAAAATTATTGTTTCAATATGTAGATACCATGGAAGTTAGTAATTGTTATGTCTGTATGAAACTACCTGAATCAGTAGCAGAAGGGTTAACGTATCATTACTTGCCATTAACCTATGGCATATCATGTAGTGTACTGACTAGTTTATTTTACAGAACAGGGCGACTTCAGTATTATTATTCAAATATAGATGTGATATTTTCTGAGGTTCCGATTCGAAAGAATATGAATCCAGTGCTTAGTAGTAAAGATTCACAGTTTATGGGAGAATTTTTCTTAACAATGAAATCAATAGACATAACACATGCACATAGTAGCAATTTAACATGTTCATTACATGAAGAAGAAAATATATTTTTGAATTCAGTGGAGAATAGAAGACAAGATTTCCAAAAGAAAGCTTCTGAGCATAAGGCTCATTTGCCACCTTGGGCTGAGAAGGAAGATAGTTACACACCTGGCAAGGCTCAAGCTGCTATGGTTTTGGATTTTGTAAAGACAGGTAAAATTTGTCTACATAGGTTAAAGACTGAGTATAACAATGTTTTCATCGGTACCAGTGAATGTGAACATAATTTCTTAATTCTTGGAGGTTGGGGACTCAAAGGAGGAACAGATTCAGTTTTTCCTGGAATCTATTATGTGTGTGGGAATAAGGCTTACTTTAGGCTTCCTGCACGGTGGTATGGAAGTTGTTATTTTGGAATAGTATTTCCAAAGATATACCACGTAAAAAGAAACACTGGCAGCAATGAAAATACTAGTGAATTAACATGTAAGAAAAGAGCTAGTTTTTCAGAAATTGTAGGTGATATATTTGGTGCATTAATACCTTCAGTGGGAATAATTCTGAACTCAAGGAAGATACGTAAATTATCGACAGTGGTTGATCGTTTATCAACTGACACTGCTGGAGGATTTCTAATGATTAATGCGGAGATGGTTGCGATTAGATCTATGGTAATGCAAAATCGACTTGCTCTTGATATCATATTGGCAAAAGAGGGCGGAGTCTGTAAATTATTGAAGACGAAACACTGTTGCACTTACATACCTGATAAAAGTGCAGAAATTGGAACGTATATACAAAATATAACTAAACTTGAGAAGGAACTGAAACCACTGGAAGTTGATAGTGTATGGGAAAGATTGACCAATAGTATTAGGTCAATTGGTACCTGGTTTGCTAATATAGGAAAAGGGCTTATAGGCCAAATATTAGTACCCTTAGCAGGAATAGCAATAATAGTACTGTCAATAACCATATGGTGCAAATGTTGTAGAAAGAATGAATCGTATAATGTGACAGGAAAAGGAAAGAAGAGAAAGTTTGATGAAATCGAACTTGAAGATTTAAGAAGTGAATTATACAAGAAATTGAAAGGAGATGTGAAAAATAGAAAGTGTAAAAATGAAAGTGAAACTATATTATGCTAAAAGTTGGCATCTGGTTGTGGGTAGTAATTGATGGCTCAGAAACGCCATCAGAGAGGGGATTAATGGAGCACGGACTCACAAATGAGACTTGCTCGGATGCAATCTTCTCAAAAGTATTAATATTAAACTTGTATTGTTTGTACTAATAACTGCACACACAAATATAAGTAGCAAGGAAGCTTGCTTATGTGTTTTAACTAACAATTAACGCTTGTCTATTCTAAAATGGCCGCTAAAACGCGGGAACTTTACTGCGCATGTCTCAACCATATCACGTGGTATGACGTCTTTCTTGCTTGGTGAGAAACTCTTGCTTCTGCGCAGTGTGCATTAAAATGGCTGCTTCATGTTTTCATGTGCTACAGCTTGCTCTTGTGTTATAATTAAACTGTGGTATTCTAACGCTACTAATGCGGGATAGAATTTATAAATAAATGGGAATAGAGTAGAAAGAGTGGGTATTCAGTGAAAGATTTTATTTGTGATTTTAATATTTTCTTCTTTGACTTTTATTAGTTTGTAAATTGGGCCTGGGGTTTGGTGACCTGAAAACTCGTGTGATAATGGTTCTGCGCATGCTCCCTGAAGGCTGCCTAGAGAGAGAAAAGGATGAAGTCAACCTGGACGTCGTCCAAGGCCGTGACCTGATGGCCAATATTGCTGTACCCATGAATGTCCCCACTAATATGCAACAATGTACCTGAAGAATGTATAAACTTTGTCGTGAGACGGGTGGGAAATAAAGCAAATGTATTAAAAGTGATGGGCGGTATTTTAAAACAAAGGGCTTTAAGAAAAATGAATTAAATCAATATGGTGTGAGGATCAACCCCCTGTCCCTGTCCAATCAGAAGTAGTGGCCCCATAATTCTGCAACATTAAGGGGAGGTACATGGGCGTAGAAGGGTATAATAGATATAGAATTAGCTAATTAGTTAGCATTGGCATTAGCAATAGCGCAGCACACGGACTAGAAGGCAGAGGCAGAAGCTCCAGACGTACAAGCTGATCGATTGCAGACTGAACCGCTGCCCAGAGAGGTCCTGAGGTGGGGGCGGCGGAGTACCTTAGAAGGAAGACACGGGAGAATTCGAGGAGCAGCGAAGTACCAGAGAGGGGACCGACGCAGGCGTCATTGATAGAGAGGTCACCGGTCCTGTCCTGATCCGGGAGGAGGTCTTTGCTCTTCATCCTTCCAGGGTCCTATCTTATCCAACTCCTTGGCCAAGGGGTTTGGTCCTCGCACATTAGGTAAATATAAATGCAAACCTTAGTTGCGCTGCTGTCTCTATCTTCTCCTTTCCTAAGGGACCGTCATTGATCGATAATTGATATTATGCTTCATCCTTGATATGCGATTAAGTATTGTGTGGTTCTGTATTTTACTCTGCTAAATCTTTAGATAAACATTTTAAAACTTCCTGACTCAGTGATTATTTCAGGATTATGAATTGTAATGAACGTCACTCATTTTAAACTTCCCAATTAGCAAAGGATTCATTAGTAAGGCATTCTCTTCAATCGGAAAAGTAAGTGGTAGCAGGGATTTTGATAAAGAGTACAACTGACCCACCAGCGGAAAATTGCTAGCGTAGTATGAATGTATGGGCCCAAGTGAGTATTTTGTGTATGAATGCTCGTTGCTAGTATCCCGCTGGATCACCGGCGTAGAGTGTGTTTCCATAGTCCAGTCTGCTGGTGATGAGTGCGTGGGTGACTGTCTTCCTTGCCTTGGCGGGGATCCATTTGAAAGTCTTGCGGGGGATGCGGAGGGTGTTGAAGCAGCTGGAGGTGACGGCGTTGACCTGTCGGTTCATGGTGAGGGATGAGTCGAGTACGATGCCGAGGTTTTTGGCGTGGTCCGAGGGTGTCGGTGGGTTTCCGAGGGCGGTCGGCCACCAGGTGTTGTCCCATGCTGAAGGGGTGGTTCCAAGGACGAGGACTTCCGTCTTCTCGGCGTTGAGCTGTAGGCAGCTGTTGGTCATCCAGACTGCGACGTCCCGCATTCCTTTCTGGAAGTTGAGTCTGGCGGCGGTGGGGTCTTTGGTGAGGGAGAGGATGAGCTGGGTGTCATCAGCGTAGGATACTATGTTGAGGCCGTGTTGTTGGACGATGGCGGCATGGGGGGCCATGTAGATGTTGAAGAGAGTCGGGCTCAGTGAGGATCCCTGTGGGACTCCGCAGGTGATTTCCGTGGGATCGGAGAGGAAGGGTGGCAGTTTGATTCTTTGGCTTCTTCCGGTGAGGAATGATCGGATCCAGTCTAGGGCTGTTCCTTGTATGCCGGCATCGTGTAGTCTGGCGACGATTGTGTGGTGGGAGACGGTGTCGAAGGCTGCTAATAGGCCCAGTAGGATGAGGGCTGCTGTTACATCCCCTCCTCTCCCTTCCCTTTTTTCCCCTTGCCCATTTCCCTGCTTGGAATATAGAACCATGTACCTGCGTGTACATTCCTGGTTCCATGTTCCAGAGCTTTGAGTTTGTCAGTTACTGTTGGATTTTATATCTACTACACGTACTGTGCCTCCTCTGAAATAAACTTCAAGATTTACTCACTCTCCGGCTTCCATCATCTTTACAATTGGCGACGATCTACTGAGGACTTCGTTAGCTACGTCTTCCCTGAGGCACAGGTGCTGCGAAGTCTTCCCGGACCCGTTTTCCTGATCCTGCTGTTTCCTGTACTTCTGTGCTGCTCCGCTCCATCCGCGTGACTCTTGGGGGCATTTCTGTCCAAACCGTGAGTTTGTTGGCCCTTCGGCACTCCTCTGACTCTATTTCAAGTTTTTTTGCAATTTTTGGGGAGCAACGGCCATTTCTACTCGGACCGCCTTGCATCTTCTGCTTTGCTTGTTCGCCCTTTGTGACGTGCCTGGTCGCGTCACACTTGCCCACTGTTGCTTAGCTACCGTGTCTCCCTTGCTGCACGCCTCTGCTGTACGCTCATTACGTTTGGCACGCCGTGAATCATCACGCCGGCGGCCATTTTGGAACAGGATTCCTCAATACTTTACAAGGGGATCAGCAAGACTTTGCCGATTTCACTTCAGTTTTGGCTGTCAGCGCATTTCAGAAACCGCCACTCACTCAGTGTGCATATCGGAAGACATAACTTCTGCAACTGCCCGTTTCGCTACCTGTTCACTTTCCTATATACCTTGAGCGTTGGCATTTTCACTCGACAAGGGGCACACCTTCCCAGGAGCTCTCTCGTGTTCCTCCTTCACACGGTGATGAGCACACCTTCTTTGTGTACAGAGGTAGGAAAGCCTGTTCCTCATCGGTGACAGGCACACCTTGGATTTTACAATTTTACTTCTCTTATTTCGCTACTTACCGGCTCAGTGACATGCACATTTAACGCATTTCTTATTTGCACTTTCTGCTTATCTGCTGTGACTGGCACACCTTCAGTATTTTACAATATTATATAATTGGTGACAAGTCCAGTTTCTTTATTTCTATTTTAATGGTACAATGCATTTTTTTCATGTTGCGTTCATTTTATTAATGTGCTCATTTTCACGGTCTTGAACTGTGTTTTATGTTCACACTCTGTTGATATTACCTCTGTATTAATACAATGCAGTTTGAACCACCTTCAAAATTTCTACAAGTCAAGGGAGAACCACCCATTCCATGGACAAGATGGAAGGAAGAATTCATCACTTATTTAAAAGCTATTGATGGTGAACGCATGTCTGCAGAGAGGAAGAAGAACATTTTCCTCCACTGTTTAGGATCTGAAGGACAGGTAGTCTATAGAACTCTCCCTCCTATTAGATCTATTGGTGATCACAATGTATACGATGAGGCCATTTTGCGAATTGAGAACAGATTTAAACCAACCACTAGTCTTGCTCTAAACAGATTCAAATTCTATACCAGAGCCCAAGAAGAGGGAGAGAGCTTTGACGAATTCTTAACTGCTCTCCGTGCTTTATCTTTACACTGCAACTTTGGTTTAATAACTGACGAAATGATTAGAGACCAAATCATTGTCCACGTAAGAAGCAAAAAAGTTCAGGAGCAACTTTGGATAATGGGTGACCCCAATTTAGAGGCTGCCATCAGTACGGCCAAAGCATTGGAGCAATCTGAGAAGTGGATGAAGTCTCTTAACAAAGAGACTAAAAATCTTACTTCCAGTGAAGTTAACAGTGTAAATCCTGCCACTTCGAAAGATTTACCCAACTATAAGAGTAATCCTAACCAAAAAGTTTCTACTGTTACAGGTGTGGAAATCCGGGGCACTTAGCATCGTTTCCTCGTTGTCCTGCTATAGGTAAAGAATGCAGTAAGTGTGGACGTTCAGGCCATTTTTCCAAGATGTGCAGAGATACCAGGAAGAGTGTCCCGGACACAAAGAGGAATTTTCCGTCCTCTTCCAAAGGGAAAGTTTCTTGTGAATCTTGCGATATTTCAAGTTGTGACCAGGTCCAGGACAATTTAGAGTCTGGTATTGTGGTTTCCATCCAAGATTCATTTGACCTTTCTGAAGCCGACAAGATTTGCCCCCCCAAATGTCTTGTACATGTGCTTGGAAGAGAGTTGGAGTTAATGGCAGACTCTGGGTCACCTTGGACCATAATCACTAAAAATTATTGCTTAGAATCCTTTGGGGATCTGTTTGACCTAAGCTCCTTGTGCAAACCTGATATTGTAGCACAGAACTTTGACGGTTCCAATATCGATTTCATAGGTTTCAAGGAAGTGCTCATTGAATTTAAAGAGAACACTGCTATAATCAAACTTTATGTAGCGTTTAAAGGTGTTAATGTCTTAGGGTGGCGGGACCAAGCCAAGCTGGGTATTGTGCTGAACCCCAGAGACAGGGAGCCCATGTCTGTACTAGCGTTAACCTCTGCGGGTCCTGAGATTACAAAAGAGTTAACCCCTGCTGGTCCTGATTTTACTAAATTATTCCCTGGTGTGTTCTCTGAAAAACTTGGCAAACTCATTGGTTTCAGCCACAGAATCAAAGTGAGAGAGGGATCTATTCCTGTCAAACAGAAACTAAGGGGGGTACCCATTAGCATTAGAGATGAATTGAAGAAGATGTTGGATGACATGGTCCTGGGTGGGATCATTGAAGAAATTGAGTCATCTGAATGGGTTTCTCCTACAGTTTTGGCCCAAAAACCTGACAAAAGTATTAGGTTGTGTGTTGATATGAGAGCACTGAATGCCAGTCTAGTGGCTGATTGCCATCCTCTTCCCAATATAAATGAAATGGTGTGCATGTTGGATGGTGCCTGCATTTTTTCCACACTCGACCTTCGGTCTGCGTACCACCAAATTGAACTTACGGGAGATTCTAAACATTATACCGCATTTATCACACCCCATGGGCTATTTCAGTTCAAGAGGATGCCTTTTGGCCTGGCGTCAGCGGCATCTGTATTTCAGAGGGCCATGTATCATATTTTTAAGGATGTCAGCAATTTTGTAAAATGTTTTCAGGACGATATCCTCATTTTTTCTAAAAGTGAAGAGGATCATTCTCAACACATAGAGGAAGTTTGCCAGAGGTTGAAAAGGTGTGGTTTGACACTTAAGGCTTGTAAGTGTAAATTTTTCTGCAAATCAGTGGAATACCTTGGTCATACTCTCTCAGGAGATGGTGTAGTGCCCAAAAAGTCTTTAGTAGATGCCATCATTAATGCACCCTCTCCCGACAATAGAGAGAAACTTCTCTCTTTTGCGGGCTTGTGTGAATATTACAGCAAATTCACACAAAACTTTGCCACTAAGATGGAGCCCCTCAGAGAGTTGACCAGGAAATCCACTGAGTTTTTCTGGTCTGAGAGACAAGAGACGGCTTTCAAACAAATCAAAAACGAAATTGTCAATGCTCCCACCCTGAAGTCCTTTTGCCTTAATAAAAGATGTGTAATTACTGTTGATGCTAGCCTTTACGGTCTAGGAGGTGTACTTAGCCAGTGCTCCGGTAAAGAAGAGTGGTGTGTAGCTTTTGCTTCTAGGACTCTTTCTATTACTGAGAGAAGGTATGCTGTCATCGAGAAAGAGTTGTTAGCATGCATTTGGGCCATCGAACATTTCCGCAACTATGTGTGGGGAAACAGATTTACACTGAGGACTGATCATAAGCCACTTGTTGGAATATTATCTCCTGGTGGGGGTTGGAACTCTACAGCTCGCATTGCTCGTCTCACTTCCAGGTTACAAGAATATGATTTTGAGGTTGTGTATGTCCCCGGCAAGAGCAATGTTACTGCCGATTTTTTATCCAGATTACCTTGTGCTGAGGTTGGTGTTTCCTTTGATGAACAAGAAGTGGATATAGTTGCCACCATCAAGGATTTCGTTTCTCATGAATTTCTGAGTTTGCCAGAATCTGAGTGGGTCACTGAAATGAATAATGATGTAATATGTCAGCTAGTTATTGAGTGTGTGAAAAAGGGTTGGCCCAAAGAAAAATCTGCCACTGCTGAAATTGCTCCTTTTTGCCATGTCTCCAATGAGATTGAGGAGGATGGTGGATTGCTCTTCAAAGGAGGAAAGATCATTCCTCCTGTTTCCATGCAAAAGAAGATTTTATCACTTGCTCATCAGGGACACTTAGGTATGTCCTCCATGAAACGTCTTATCCGGGCCAATTTTTGGTGGCCTGGTCTTGACAAAATGGTTGATAGGGCTGTGAGAGAATGTCCCGACTGTATCAGTAGTGACAAGATGCTCCACGTTTCTTCTGCCCCTCTCAGGCCTGTCTCCTGGCCTGAGTGTCCTTGGCAAAAGGTAGCTTTTGATGTTTCGGGTCATTTCAGACACTTGCCTTCTAATGCCCGTTTCGCCCTTGTCATGATAGTGTCCATTCCAAGTGGCCGGAAGTAAAGTTTGTGGCTAGCGCCTCCACTCCGGTCATCATCAATTTTTTTAAAGAAGTTTTTGCGCGTGAGGGATTCCCCGAAGTTCTAGTGACAGACAATGGGGTACAACTCACATCTCAGGAGATGGAGAGTTTCCTGCATATGTGTAGCATTAAGCATGTGACCACTTCTCTGTACGAACCGAGAGAGAATGGCCAAGTGGAGCGGTTTAACCGTGTTCTTAAGGATGGTATCCAATCTGCTTGCATGTCCAGTGAACCGTGGAGAGATGTGGTAAGAAAGAGGTTGTGGATGTACCGTATCACTCCCCACTCTGTGACGGGAGTGAGTCCTTTCAGACTTTTGAAGGGCAGAGATCCTATTTCAGATATTTGCCCTTGGTGGATTAAGAAGGTTAACAAGGCTGATGACGCCATCGATGTCAATCTGGTCGCTAAGCGTGTGGAAGAAAGGCAAGACAAGATGAAAGTCTTGTTTGACTCTAAAATGAATGTGAAGATACCTGATTTCAATGTAGGAGAGTGGGTCAGGATTAAAAACCTGGTTTTTTGACGAAGGGGTTTCCAAGTTTGGTCATCCCATCAAGATCGTTAAGGTTCGCAAGAACAGTATCATTACCCAGGATGGAAGAGTGTGGAATGTTAGGAGAGTTGCCAAATGTAGGTCTCTAGGATTTAGTACAGACAGTGAAGAAGCTAGCACAGACAGTGAAGAAGCTTTACCGTTGAGGGTGTCTCCTAATTCTTATAGTAACTCCTCTCATCCTGCCCATTCTATAGCATCCAGAGTAAAAGGTAATAACAGACCCAGGTTCTTACCTACTAGATATTTGTCTTGATGTTCTACTTTTTATTTTTTTTCCTCTTTCCTCTTCCCCCTGTTCTTCCATTGTTAGGGGTGAGATGTGTTACATCCCCTCCTCTCCCTTCCCTTTTTTCCCCTTGCCCATTTCCCTGCTTGGAATATAGAACCATGTACCTGCGTGTACATTCCTGGTTCCATGTTCCAGAGCTTTGAGTTTGTCAGTTACTGATGGATTTTATATCTACTACACGTACTGTGCCTCCTCTGAAATAAACTTCAAGATTTACTCACTCTCCGGCTTCCATCATCTTTACAGCTGCGGAGTGGCCTTGGTCCACGAGGGTGCGGATGTCGTCTGTGGCGGCGAGTAGGGCGGATGTAGCATTTGAAAACAGTATGTAAGTGTGTGTGCATATGTGTCTGTGTGTGTGTGTGCTTGCACGTGCGTGCCAAGGATAAAGGGTGTGTCACTTTCACGTGGGCTTGAACTCTGGATTTTGCTTTAAGCAAAGGTGTTATCTCTACTTTGCTCCCTTGTTGAAAGCTACTTGACATGGACGCCCAGGCGTGTTTGTCATGCTCTCATGCACTTAAGTTGCTGCAAGGGCTGAACCCACAGCAAAGCACCAGACTAAGACAGAAGAGGGAACAGAATGCCATGCAAACGGCAAACCTTAAGACACATGTATTAGAGTGGGGATGCTTGCTGATCAATAAAAATGGCAGGATTCCTGCATGAACAACAGTTTGTTACGATGGGTTGTGTTATGTTGTGTTACCATCATTTTTGTAGCACACATCGAGCATTGTTGATTCCGCCTAGTGCTTGTGGGTTCGCTAGCAGTATATGTTCTGGGCTACACCATTAAACATAGGGGCTGATTCACAATAGCATTTATGAGTGCAGGAAGCAGTGCTACGGACGAAGGAAACAGGCACCGTTTGCAGATGATCACTTAATGTTATGTGTTATTCTTGTCACTGGACTGAAGGCATCCATCAATGTATACCTTAAACATAACAAATATAATACTATGAACGACCCAGGCTACTGAAGACGATCCTAAGAGGTTTCTACACAGATTAAATCATGAAAAGCCCAGAACAACACAGTAATAGCCACAGCAATCCTTGAACAAGTGATTATACAGAACTGGCAGCACAAATGCTGGTGAATTTTCCACAGACACTTTCCACCCCCACTCAACCAATACAACACCAACAAACACTTACACGAAAAAAGAAAAAAAAACTCAAACCTTGCCACGGATATCTATGTGGGCTTCCAAAAATAAGCATCAACATGAAGACCCTAGAACATATCAACCCTCTTCCGGGGACCCGAGGGCGCTTCTGATCTATTTCAGATAAAAGAATGCATCAATATCCCTTACTCGCCCAAAAACAAGACACAGACCCCCTCAGACCATAGGCACACGTACAGCATCTACAAGGCACAGCCTATAACGCCTAGCTGCTCAAATTCACAGCCATGCTCTTGTAGTGACATCATCCACTTGGCAACTCATGACGTGGGAAAAAATAGAATCAACCCGCCATGACAACATGTATTAGGCGAGTGTTGAATTTGTAAAATAATAGATACCAGAGCTCGGGCGATCGCCGGTTGGCACTGTGGGCATATGGTCTGTGGGTATCGGATGTGGAATACCCCATAGAAAAGTACAAAAGTGCTCAGATCCCTGCCCTTACACCTATGGGCATTTCGTTTGAATAACAGGTTTTAGCATTTAGAGATTAAAGCCTGATTATGAGTTAGAAGGAATCATGGGCCAGATGTACTAAGAATGCATTCGTCAAAAATAAAAATCGCCGCAGTTTGCACACCTGATTTTTACCAAATGCATTGGTATTTTGTGACCCAGCCTATGTACTTATTGGTTGGTTTACAAAAAAACAAATCGTAGTGATTTGCAATTCGACCTATCTCATTAATAATGTTGCGGTAGGATGTAAATTGTGACCGACTATGATTTGCTGCCATAAGGGTGATGATAGTGGCTTGCTGGGCTTCAGCTGACCACTATGTCTGTCATTGGTTTTAAATAAAGAAACCATTTTTTAAAATGCGGCCCGTATTCCTTAAAGGAAAATGAGATGCATTTTTAAAAACAGTGAAAAGTTTTACAATTTTGTTTTAAGACTATGAAGTAGAGGCAGCTCCAAGGGCACAGGAGCATGGCCACATTCTATCACAGCTCCCCACAAAATGGGCAGCGGTACATTAAAACACCATCTTGGGGCTGGTATGAAGCACACAATAACTAGAAATAGGTGAGTGAAGTACTACCAACACCGACAAACTCCCTGGTGAGAAGATTAATCATCACAAAGACTATTGACTACTGATGCGGCCTGTGAGGAGTCATAGGAAACCCACTTTCCAGAACTGACCTAGAACAACAATTGGTGCCGCATTTAAGACCGATACGACTGAAGACCTCTTGTAATGGAAATGTGATCAAGAATGTACCTGACATTTGACGTAATCAAGAGAACACTGAAAACGAGTACTAGAAAAGGAGATGAATAAATGTGGTAACCTTGTATACCCACACTGGAGTGTAGAGGGAAGGATGGAAGTAAGGAGATGTTGACCCTGCTATAAAAATAAAGACTTACCTGTTCCATGCGACTGATTAACAGTGCTGACTTCCCACATGGAAAACATTGAAAGAAGACTTTATTTTGACAAGGTGGCGACCATCTTTAACAAGGACAAGATCATTTAGCTTCCTTCACCCAATCTGGCATAAAGAAGGGGATGACTAGGCTTGGGGAGGACCAAAAACTGTGTACTGCCCACTAATTGTAACAAATACTTCCATATAGTACGCAGCAGACTGCCAGTGCTGGGTATTACCATGAAAAGATATAGAAATAGCATTATTCAACAGCTTGATGGATTTGAAGGCATTTAATCGAGTGGAATGGTCTTACCTATTTCGAGTGATGGCGAGGTTGGACTTGGGTGACTCTTTCATTAATAAAGTCTGCTGGCTATACACTGATCCCTAAGCCTCTGTAAATTGTAGTGGCTTCTCTTCATCATCCGAATAATGCAAAGAAGCACACCACAAGACTGCCCTCTTTCACCTATGTTATGTTTGCTTGCAATTGAGCCATTGGTCATTGGAGTTTGCAAAGGTCAAAATATGCAAAGTATTGTCACAGTTGCTAGTGAATATAAAGCACTTTGCTTTATATTAATGCCGATGACATTTTGGTAACTGTGAGAAAGTCATCCTTTTTGCCCTGATCGCTCCCATTTTTTGACTGATACTGGTGGTAAGTGACTCTGACCATGCCATGGGCTCTGATAGCCAGGCCCAGGGCCTGTGCTCTGATTAAAAAGGTATATGGTAATTAGGTGTAATTACAATTGGTACTTACAACCTATAGGAGGCTGGCTTGGGATATGGTGCTCACTTATGTAAATGTAGCACCCTGCACTAATCCAGACAACCCTTATGATGATTTTAGTGGTCTTAGACAACCTTAAAAAGCTCTCTAAGTGGTAGCTATGGAGAACAGCATTCAGTCTTAGTCATAAGGAGTGTAAAGCAGCTTGTTTTACCAGTACTAATCATATAGTGTAGGTTAAGTGAAATAGAACCACACAGTGTAGTTATAAAAATATGTATTTATTATAAACACTCACTAACACATTACAATATCTCCTACCCGGAGATATACTCACAATACACACAATACTTTGGTCATAGAACACATAAGTAGCACAAATACACAGTGATCTCCAGGGGGTGACCAAACCATATACTAAGAAAGTGGAATGCAAACCATGACCCAAGTCAAGACTGGACCCCCTGACGTAGAAGAGCCGGGGACCCAAAGAACCACCCAAGGTAAGTACCCAGTAACCCCACAGAGGCCGTGTGCAGAGTGGGAACACAACCGCGTGCTCAATACAAGTCAATGGGTAAGTTGCGATTGCAGTTTTAAGAAGAAGGACCATTCCCAGGGGACCCTGAAGAAACCATGTGGAATATGGAAGGTTGGAGAGTCACCCCACCTGTGGATACCCCGGGAACTAGGATACCTACACCAGGGAAGCCGGGTTCATAGGTGCAAAGTGACGTCGGAAACCGCCGTAGCCGACAATGGAGGACGTCAGAGAAGATGCCGCTGGCAAAAAAGGTGAACTCAAAGGTGGATTCAAGATGAGAGGTACCTGCAAGCAGACGGGTCAGAGTCTATGCCACTCAGGATTGACCAGGAGGCACGGAAGACGAATGTCCACAGATGTCGGAGATGCAGGAGAGTTGACGGTGACCTTGGCGCTTCAGCTGTGTGGACCAGACGTTGCTGTGGAAGACCAGGAGCTGTTCACAAGCTGTCCCACGCCAGATGTCAAAAGCCAGGGGATCGGTGTCCGTCAGGAGCACCAACAAGCCTTGGCAACAGCAACAAACGTATTAGATGAAAAAGGTGAGGTGTCGGGACCAGCAAGGTCCAAGTGACTCACCATGAGGGGGTAAGTCAGAGCAGGCCCGAGCAAGCAGGGGGGTCCGCTGGAGCAAAAGAAGACCCTCAAGACAACCCACGGGGCGAAGGCAAAAGAGTTGAGCAGCTCACCAATGATGAAGGCCCATGGTGCAGAGAATGCGGTGAGGACAAAGATCTTGGTAGCAAGAGATGCTTAAGGCTGGAGCTTCTTGAAGCCTAAAGATCTCTGGTGAAGAGAGTCAACAAGCCTTGGCAACGGCAAGTCGCGCAGTGCAAAGGGGTACTGCTCCAGCAGTTCTGACGAAGGATACTGGCTTCAAACTTGCTGTGAAGGCAGTGCAGGCCTCGAGGGAGTTGCAGAACCTCCACCTGTGTTGCTGAAACTATCGGAGTCGGTAGGAGCTCAGGGACAGCAAACCGGTCAGCTTCATTGCGGTGCCTGTAGGTGCATGGAAGTGACTCCTTCACGTCTAGGGAGATTCCTTCCAGTGTCTTGGATGTCCACAGGTCTGTAGAAGAACCTGTATAGAGCACAGGCACAGACGATGCAGCAGACTGGCAGGACAACGAGACCAGGAGCAGCAGGAGTCTTCCCAGTTGCAGTCTCAGTTCCCAAAGCGAAGTCCTGCGAAGTTCAAAGTGCCCGGATGGTTGAAGATGAAGTGGTTTTGGATATAAATCATATCCAATAATGAATCTAAGGAACCACCCACAAGTAAGCCCTTAAATACCCTAAGTAAAGGGTTGGGATGATTCAGGGGTCTCTCCCACAGGAGGGACTGGACAGTGGGGAGGATACACCAATGTCCTTTTCCAGTTTCGGGCTAGAGCAGGGGCCAACGGCTCCCTGAATGGGTTCCAACGGAGTGTGAAAGGAGGGCACCAAATGTGCCCTTCTAAGCAGTCTAGTGGTGCTGGCAAGCGCCCCCACCCTGGCTCAATACACTAAGTCCTGTCTGGGAGGTGGTCACACCTCCCTGTGACAGGAAACCTATTGTCCTGCCTTCCTCTGCTCGAGCTTGGCTCAGCAGCAGGAGGGCAGAATTGTGTCTCTGGTCTGCAGCAACCATAGTTTGCTGTCCGGGTCTGGAATATTGGCACCTGGAGAACTGAGGGCTTCCCGAAGGGGCCCTACGGTGCAGAGAATCATACCTCCAACAACGTTTACGGTGTTGGGGTATGATTATGGAATCATATCTCCAACACCGTTTACAGTGATGGGGTATGATTCCAACATGTTTGATACTAAACACGCCAGGGTTCGTTACAGCCAGTTTAGAGTTAGCCATCGCGTAATTACGCATGGGCACTCTATGTATCGTAATGGCTGATACACTTACAACCCGGGAGAATGGACTTTGTGGATTGTAGGGGTGTCCTGCTCATGCAGGGGTACCCTCACACTCATAACCGAGCATTCTGCCTTCAGGATTGAAAGGCCTGCCTTAGGGCTGACTTATAGGTTTTAAGTGCAGTTACCTCAGATATAAGAAAACATATCTGTGGTAAGTGGTGCTAGCACCGGCCTACACAGGCTACAATGGCAGGCCTGTAGTCACAATTTGGGTGGTCTCCCATGGGTGGCATAATACATGCTTCAGCCCATGGGGGACCCCTGGTGTACCTATGTCCTGGGTACCTTAGTTCCATATACTAGGGACCTACAAGGGTACACCAGTAGCCAATCTGGGATGTACCTAAGTACTCACCATGATCCAATTCAGTGAAGAAGCACAGAGACTGGGGTCCTAACTAACAGGATCCCAGTCAGACTAGTTAGAAAAACATAATGACCCCAGCAAAAAGTGGTGGTAACCATGAAAGCAGATCCTACTTTCCTACACAACCTACCTGTAAGTCCCAAGTATATGGTAGGGCATGTAGGTTTAGAGGCCCTGGAGCTTTGAGGCACTTACATGTGCACTGCTGTGTTGCCTACTGTCATTTTAAAAGTCAGCCCTGCTTTGCAAGCTGCTTTTAAATCAAAATGAAATGCAAATTTGTCTTTGGATTTAAAGGTACTTCCAAAGCCAGTCAGTCAGTCAAAAATCTTTATTTGGCTAAAAATTAACCATAAAAGAATACAAATATAAAAACAGGCAAAACAGTTCCATAATATGATTGTAACAAGATTTCATAATCATTTCCCAACAATATTGCGTATCCTAACTGCAGAAGAAATATATTTATATACCATCAAACAGACAAATTCATCATTTAAAAGTTGAAGATGATGCAAAGCGGCCCTACATTTTCTTATATTTAAAAATTGTAAAAGTGGTTTTAAAAAGACTCGTCTCGGATTAGTATAAAGCTTGCAAAAAAACATAAAGTGCAACGTGCTCTGTAAAGATTCAGAATTGCAAGGACATACATCCAGTTTCGCGTTGGCAAATGCATTACGTGGATATGACACAAGGAGATGAGAAATGCCAAATCTGAATCTTATCAAATAAAACAATTTAGCGTGATTAAAATAGAAGGAGAAATAATGCTCCACCCCAGGGGAGCAAACAATAAGTGAGTGATCGACAACCCTCTTTTTTGCCAAGTCACAACTATTTCTCCTATCAAAAGAGAGAGACAAAAACTCACTTTTTAATTTGGCCCTCGAGATCTTGGCAATATTTACAGGGTTTTCAAAACAATCTAACCGCGCTAATTTGTCCAGCTGACTTTTAATGTACATAAGCCAGGGTATTTTATTGGCCTGCTCCAACGTCAAACAATCTATAATAATCGCTCGATTCAATAATGCATCTTCCTTTGCCCAGATATTATGCCAAAGTAATAAAGGGGCTAGTTGTATACGGAAAGACAGGGGAATCAGGTCAAGTTCATTGTGCCAAATAGTGGCGGCCGTGCTTGGTGGAACAGTCAACAGACGCTTTAAAAACATATTTTCAGTTTTCTGGAGGCTTGCAACATTGCCAACACCCCAGACTCCAGCACCATACAGGGTCGCAGCGCACGTTCGTGCTTTGTAAATCTCAACAATAGCTTTTATTGGTCTGGAGCCTAATTTTTTTGCGAATCTAAAAATGGCCTCCACATTTTGGTTAAAACCCCTTATCTTTGCCTCTATCAGAGCAGGCCAGGTGCCTTTGGAGTGAAAAAGAATTCCCAAATAAGAAAAGGAGGGTACATAAATTAATTTCTCATTATTTATAAAACAAGTCTTTAAAATTTTTGGGGTTTTGCCGATCACCATGGTGTGGGATTTAGCTGCATTCGTTTTCAACCCCAAATCAGCCATAAAATTATTAAAACAGGTCAGAAGCCGTTGCAACCCCACACCAGTTCTGGACATTAAAATGCAATCGTCCGCATATAATAGCGCCGGTAGTTTTCTACGTCCTACCTGTGGGGCATCTACATCTCCATTTTTTATTTGATTTTCCAAATCATTGATATACAGACAAAATAGAAAGGGGGCCAAGACGCAACCCTGACGCACCCCGCGGTTCATTTCGATTGGGGCAGTAAGCTCTCCTCCAGATCCGTAACGTACTCTCCCTGTGACATCCCGATGCATATCTGCTGAAAAGGGCACAATGGCCGTTTCTATGCCCAGGGACAGCATTTTTTCCCAGAGCCGCCCCCTCTGCACCGAGTCAAAAGCAGACGTCAAGTCCATGAACCCCAAATAAAGGGATCCATGCTTGCCTACAGTGTATTTGCTTATGACCAGGTGCAGATTGAGGCACTGCTCTACTGTCCCCAGGCCTCGCCTAAACCCATATTGGATGTCGGAGAACTTCCCGCTCTCCTCAACCCAGGCCTCGTCTTTCCAGAATTACCCTGCCCATAATCTTTCATGTACAGTCTATTAAAGATATGGGCCGATAATACCTGGGATCTGCCCTGTCACCTTTTTTAAAGATGGGTACAATTATCACAGATCTCCAGGAGTCTGGAGGGCCGTTAGCAGCATAGCAGCTTAAAATGTTAGTTCACAAAGGGAGCCACAGGGGAATATTACTTAAAAACAGATCCGCGGGGATGCCATCCGGGCCTGATGCTTTGTTCCTCATTGTCTGAATTAGTGCCCTATCCACCTCGTCTATTGTTGGAGGAGCAAGGGTTGATGGCCTATAAATAGTATTTATGCTATGAACTAAATTGTTTCCTATTTTATAAAGATTTGAGAAATATTCTACCCAGGTCTCAGGCATAATCGCCACGTCGATTTTGCCACTATTAGTGCCATGAAAGTAATCTTGATTAACCGTTTGCCAAAATAATTTCGAGTCTCTATTTTGGGAGGCTATATGTAGGTTTTCCCAGGCGTCCTGTCTGATTTCTAACTTGCGCCTCTCTATTGCCAACTTATATTCAGATCGTATTTGCCTTACCTCAATAGTGTTGCGCGGTTTTAATTTCAAAGATTTTATCAGCTTATTATGGTGGAATGTGCAATCGCTATTAAACCACCTTCTGATTTGATGTGGCCGAGGCTTGACCTTCTTTGCTAAAAGGATGTTTATAGTTTCCATTATTGTCTCGAAAGATTTTAACATATGTGACGGTCTTATCTCATCTTCCAAACAATCTAGAATTTGGGTCAAATTCGATGTCATTATTTGAGATAGGACCTGATTTGCATTTATGGTAGACCACTTTCGTAAAAGCCCCTTATTCTTGACATAAGTTATTGCACCTGTTCTGGCGGGGGCAATAGAATCTTCCAATTGGATCAGCCACTCAAAAGATATAGGGTAGTGATCACTACGGCCAACTTTGTGAATATTGAAAGCCAAAGAATGGGGTTTAAAATACTCAGAAAACGCAATAAAATCAATTAGGGCACCCTTGCCTCTCCCCGTGTATGTTATCAGATCGGAGCCTACAGTATTTTTCAAGTACACAGTGAGAAAAAGGGAGAATTTTGACAGTATTGAATTAAAAATGTGGCCACATGGATTATGGTTAAAATGACAACTCCCTTCATTGACCCCTTCTACTAATTGGCAGGCCGCTTGCTTAGAGAGAGGGCATAATTTACAATTAAAATCTCCGCCCCAAAGCACTAAAAAATCCGTTTTTATCTCGTCTATATGAAGTGAAAGTGCAGTTGCCAATTCCTGTGCAATACTTATATTTGTAGCATTAAAATTATTATGGTAAAAATATACAAGAACTAGTGTAAAATTTTTCTTTATATGAACATTTATGATCTGAAAATGCGGGGAGTCAGTTATTATCATGCCCAGACTGCCACTCAGGGTCGTTGAGACTAGAGTCAGTAGTCCTCCCTTTGCATGGCCCCCAAGGGAGGCTGTGGCCGGCGTGTGGATGGTGAAGAAGCCGTTTATGTATACAGCTTCTAACAACCAGGTTTCCTGCAAACATACTAGATTATAATTTTTAATGTAAGACAACCAATCCGGTGCATCAAGTTTGGGCTGCAGGCCGGCGATGTTCCAAAAAAGACTCCCAAAGGGGGACAAATCCTTGTGACTAAAAGGCCCCTCTAGAGATTGAGACATCAGTAAAGTATGACAATCATTAGGCACCGGATTAGTTAAAGTATTGTTAAGTTCTAACTCCCCAGAGCAAATTTCGTTTTGTAGAGGTAGCGGGCTCATAGGTGATTCCAAGGAAATATGGTTTGCTAGCTTTGGCAGAACACAAGAGATTGGACTTACCACACCATTTACATGAACACATGAGCAGCCTCCTAGCAGATTACTTTTGCTAAACAGAGGTGGACTCCCTGTCAATACAAAGATGTTGTCACTATTTTCCATAGGTACAAGGGGGGGAGACAAATTGTCCATCCCTGATATCCGAGAATTGGGTGATACAGAAACTGTGGCACCTTGGACTCCAGAAGGGCTCAAAAACGCAGGGGCAGATTTACAAGCCCCCTGCGCCACCAGAACGTCACTTTTCGTGACGTACTGGTGGCGCAGGGGCCTCTCTATATTTACAAGGAGAGGAAAAGCCACCCTGCGTGACTTTTCCTCTCCTTGTAAATACGGTCCTTTCACACGCAGCACTTTGCGGTGAAGGGGCGTTCCATGGGTGTTGCTGTGGGTGTTCCCACGCAACACTCATGGAACAGGATTCAACTCCAGAATTACGTGAAATCGTAACTCTGGAGATGCGTCAGTATGCTACGCCACCCTAGAGGTGGCGTAGCGAGAGGCAACGAGGAGAAATGTTTTCATTTCTCCTCGTTTTTCCTCTTTCAATGCGTGCTGCATTCTACAGCACGCATTGGAAGAGGAAAATGCCTGTAGTGATTGCTTTGTGCAGGAAGGTGCCCCTTCCTGCACAAAAACAATCTCCCCACGATGCAGGCATCCTTGCACCATGGTGCAAGGGTGCCTGCGCCGGCGCATGGCAGCAGTTTGTGCGCCAGCGCAGGGGGAAGCACAGAGATGCGACAAATTCTTGTAAATATGTCGCATCCCTGTGCTTTCCAGACTAACGCAGCACGGCGCAGCAAAATGACTTGCTGCACCTTGCTGCGTTAGTTTAACGTAAATCTGCCCCGCAGAGTGGAGTCAATCCACATGTTCTAGGGGCGAAAAATGGTTAAAAGTTGGGATAGAAGAAACAGGCGGCATATTAGCAGCTAGAAACTCTGAGCCGGGGCCTTATTTACTGGCGGCTTATAAAAAAAACCCCAGTGGTGCTACCTCAATGTGACCCCTCACGTTATTATTCCAGGAGAGCCTGTCCATGAGCCGATGCACAAGTGATCTATCTCTAAAATTTATCACAATGCAATCTCCTATTTCTGTTTTAGGCTGAGAGCCCACCCAAGAGACCCTCTCAACATTGATTATGTTATAAAACAGTTCAGCACTAGTTGAACAGTCTGCTGCTTTTACTAGCCAGTGGACAGTCTTGTTCTTAAGTTGCTTCCAGTCCTCTTCTCTGTCAGTTGACAAAGAAGGAACATTTTTGAGTATGATGACGTACGGAGTGGCATCTGGTGGTAAATGAAGTGTTTGGTTATTTACCCATTAAAGGCCAACTGTCCTTGAATCAAAGTTACTTTCTTGAGGCTTATGCGCATTACCCTCTTTTTGTCTTGATGTAGCAGCGGGGCGACCCTGATTCAGGTTATAGACCTCAGATTGTTGCTGCAACGCTGCTTTCATTGCCGTCTGGGATACGACAGTGGCTTGAAGTCTTAGATGTGGGGACCTTGAGGCAGATGCATATGTGTCATGGACTGGCTTTGCAATAGAATTAATAATAGGATTAATAACAGGTCCCGGATCAGGGGTTAATTTAGCAGTGCCAGAGCCAGCTAGTATTTTTAGAGAACTGTCAATGCTGTTTAATACTCCAAGAAAAGGTTCTAGCAGTGTCTTGATAGTGCTTTCCACTATATTAGTAAGATGTGTGAACAACACACTGTCCCCTTCGCGGTCCTTGTTTTTGTGGTCGGCGCTCTTGGGGCCCCATGGGTTATCTACGGCAATATCCCTGGCTGCTTTCTTTAAGGGAGGCACCGAGGTTTTTTTGCGTGTGACCGGTGGCAGGACATCTTTCTTGCATTTATTAAAAACTTTGGATTTTTTAGGGGGCGGTGGGGATGAGATGTCTGAAGTGCCCCCCAATTGAGTGTGACTAATATTCTCCCCCACTCCACTTCCAAATCATTAAACTACCTCATATTAACTTATAAGTCACCCCTAAGGTCTACCTTAGGTGCCTTTAGGTTAGGGTGCCATGTAAAAATAAGCAGGGGCATTTTAAAAGATGTTTTATATGCCCTGGTTAGGGAAAAACTTCCATTTGCATTTTACCCCCATTGTAGCCTTTTAGCTCCATAGAATAACATGGGAATACTGTAATACAGTGTATCTATTGACTGGAGTGAGCTTAAATAATATTTTAAGGAATTGAAAGATTGGTAATGATAAATCCAACAACTTGCCATTGTTGTATTTATCATAACTAATACAGAAAAATAAGTTATAGAACGTTCTCTTCTGTGAGCCAAATTTCAGCCTTTTAGCAGCTTCTCCTGATTGGTCAGCCCTTAACAGGCTTAGCCAAACTGCTTTGATGAGGTCATAAGCTGCCTGCACAAAGAGAGAGGTCATTGATTTGGGGAGCTCTGCAGCTGCAGAGAACAGGCCAGGATGGGGGCTTTGTAAGTCAAACTGGGCTTCAAAGGGAGCAGGACGGTAAGGAATGCCACCCAAGCCTACCCCCTCTTCCTGTACCCCCCAGCCAGATGGCAGCCCCAAGAGTAGAAATTGCAGGAGGGCTGGAAAGGGAGTGTAAAGGGAAATGAGCCACACCAGTGGGTTGATTTACCCAGCTCATACTCCCAAGGAGAGGAATTCTCCATCTTGAATTTTAAAGTGCAGTGCTTTGTGGGACAAAAAAATGCCACACTTTGTAGGAAGCTGTCATGCTTTTGGGTGGCACCCTGTATCTCATTGGTCAGGTGTGCCCCCTTGTTTGTCGCCCCAGAACATTGGATAAATATGTGAAAGCTGCATAGTAACACAGATCTGCTGCTTGAAACTACAAGGAGAAGAAGGACTGCCCTGCTGGAACCCAGGTCTGCACCCCAAAGGATTTTTACTCTGAATGACTGCTCCTGCTGCACACTGGAAAACACAGCCTTGAAGACTTTGCCTTGCTTCTAAAAGGATTAAGGAGTGGACTCCCTGAAAGCAACAGGTTAACAGAGCTCACCTGCACCATCTCCCCCAAGAAGTCCCCAGCCTGGAGTGCGTCCAGTGGACTTTTAAGGATTTGGCCAGGTGCATTGTGGGAGCTGTAGTCCCAACTTCCGAGGAGCAGCTCAGAGACTCTGGACCCTTAGATTTTTTTTTGTTGACACTTTGAACCCTTAAGTGGAACTTCAGGAAGAAGTGGAGCAACTTTGGGAAAAAGCTACATAAGATGACTGACCCGACATCGAGAGTCAAGCCAACTACCTTGGTTTTTAGGTTTGCTCCACTGAAAGCTCCAGAGCTCAAGACTTCCAGGAATTGATATGGAGGTCCCGCTAAACCAAGCCGATGAACCTGCTGCGAATCCAGCCTGCTGGAGAGGCCCACTCGACATCGAGAGAAAATCCTCCAGAACAATTTCTAAGTGTGAAGGTAAACTTTTGACCGAGGCCTCCCGCTTAGTGTATCCAACGAGGGCTCCATTGTGGTCGGCCTCAAACTTTGACTTTGTCCCATTCAAGCACAAATAGATGTCCCAAGTTGGCACTATAGGTTTTTAATCACTAGAAAGTGTTTATTCTTTGAAAATTCATATCTCATGTTCCCTATATTGGATTTTTGTCATTTTGGTGATATTTTAATCATAAAAATATTTCCTATTTTCCTTAATTGGTTGTGGATTTGTATTACGTGTTGTGTCTTACTTATTAAACATATTGGTATTTAAATGCTCCACACTTGTCTCCTAAGTTAAGCCTGCCTGCTTGTTGCCAGCTACCAAGGGTTGAACAAGGAAATAATTTATTGAGACCTTGTCTGGATTTTATATTGTGTTGCTGGCCTAATTGCTGGTGATAGGCGTATACTTGCCCCTACTAACAATCCACCTTCTAACAGTAACTCTCTCCGACCATCTGAATCCATAAAGGCACTGACATTGGTCAATGAGGTGCTTCAGTTCCAATGACCCCATATACGAAGAGAATATCAATACATGAATCACCGTTTATATGGTTACAAATGTGTCTCTCATATCTTGACGTTTACTTCTACACAGGGCTAACTCACAATATGAAAGACAATATAGACCCACGGGGTGTTTTCTTAGTGTGGAATTGGCGCCTCCTAAGTGTACGCTGTTCTTGTGTGGACTATCTGTGCGGTGCAGAGGTGAGGGATACGAACACCCTAAACCCTCAGCCGAGAACCTAACGGGGTCCCCTATGTACAAATACTATGATCCTATGCACACGCTGTGTAGTATTATAATCCCATTATATTGTTATTAGTATATTCGGTGCACATTAATTAAACACAACATTCATGTGAAAGTTAAACTTTGTTTGATATTCCTTTGTCCTTTATTGCTTAGTAAGATCGCCCAGCCAACACGTGTTTCGTCGTGGGTGATATCCCAAACGACTTCTTCAGGGCTGTAGAGCAGGTGGATAAAGTCTATCACGTTCTCCCTGCCGGTTCTACTTCCGTCCCGGCTGTAAATAGTATGCCTTCCGGTTCTTGATGTATTCACTGTATATCGTGTCAGTTCAGTATTGAACCGGTTCAATATTGAACTGACACGCATGAAGACGAACACGGTCCTAAGCGCACTCGCTTGAGATTCCGAACCCCGAGATTTGAACTGGGGACACATATTTGAGAAGGACGCCTGATTAAAGAATAAATCGAGGACCTATTTGGATTTTAGAATCAATCATTTTTATTAAGTGGATAACCATGGTTCAAACACAGCTTACTGCCTACATCTCGAGGCCGGCAGAGCGAGGTAGAAATGCAGTTACACAGCGTTGAGGCCTACATCCCAGAGGACGGCCCCCACAATACCATTCACCTCTGGCAGCAGATTCGCTCGTCCTATAGAAGTCCTCCACCATTTTATATCATAAATCAAACAAAACCCCCCAACAAACCCACCTCCCTCACCCTCCTCCCCCCTCCCCTGTCTCCGCATCCGATTTAAACATATTGTAAAGAGCTCACTGCCGGGGCCCGTACCGTGCACTAGTGTTGCTCCGTCCCGCCGTACTAAACCGCAGCTGCCGGCTCCAGCGGCAGCAGCCGGAGGATCTGTAGAAATTTAGGGCATGTCACCTCCCGCATATCCTTTGTGAGGATTTGTAAGTAGGGGGCCCACAGCATCGTAAACTCTCCGCCCCTCCCGTCTACCCCCATCAAGAGGTGCTCCATTGCCAAGAGCTGCCAGAGGCGATGGATCCAGTCCCTCAACTCCGGCACCGAGGCCGACCCCCAATGCGCTAAAAGCACCTGTCGCGCCGCCAGCAGCGCCATAGCAATCTGTCTGCCCCTTAGAGACTTCAGCGGGAAGGCTTTGGGATGTGAAAGGCCTAACAGAGTGTATTCAGGGGCGCGGGGCAGGGTAATCTGAAATGCCGTATCAATATCGTCTAGGACTGCTTTCCAATAGCGCACCAATTTCGGGCAGCGCCATAGTAGATGAACTAGGGTTCCAGTAGCGCCACACCCCCGCCAGCAGAGGTCTGATTTGGACTTGTCCCAGCAGTGCACCCGGGCCGGGGTATAGTACCAATATGAAGTTACCTTAAAGGCGGATTCCGCGCCTGCTGTGTTATGTGCTGTGTGGTGTGCTCTGTATAGAATATGCTCCCATTCCTTGGGTGTGAGAGGTCTCCCCAATTCAGTCTCCCAACGCACCTGAGCCTTTGTACGGTGACCTGCCGGGCGTGCCATGATCATAGCATATAATTCAGAGATGAGCTTTCGATCATCCGCTTTGCTCACAAGCCATTTTTCAAACCTAGTGAGGGTACGCGACATGTGAGCGAAGTTGGGTAGACTCGTCACCCAGTGCGCCACTTGCGCGTAGGCGAATGCGTCCGCGGCTGGGAGCGCGTAGTCTGTCTGTAGCCGGGCAAAAGGAATCAGCCCCTCCAAGTCAAAGAGGAACCCGACCCTCTTACATCCCTCCTCCCGCCACCGCTGAAAGACCGGAGACGCTTGACCCGGGGGAAAGTCGGGGTTGTCCACAATGGGGGTCATAGGTGATGGGAATGAAGTCCATCCCCTAGCAATAGCAAGTCGATCCCAGACCCTGAGCGTAGTCGAGGTGATGGGAGAGGAATAGAGACCCCACGCTCTGTGTTTGCGCGGCAGCCACAATTCCCGCCAGATATTCGCTCCCGCCACCGTTTGGTCCATGAAATTCCAATGTTTGCTAGACATTGGTCTATTCCATTCCACTAGGTATCGGAGGCAGGCCGCCTGGTAGTATGCCCCTATGAGTGGGAGACCTAAACCGCTCTGTTCTTTTGTGGCTGTCATTTGCTGTAACGAGAACCGCGGCTTCCTACCCTCCCAGATAAACTTATTAATCAGAGCCTGCAGCTTTTTAAGGCTACCCGGAGGTGGGGTCAGCGGTAGCATCTGAAATAGGTATAAGAAGCGGGGCAAGACTGTCATCTTCACTGCAGCCACCCTCCCGTACCAGGCCAACCGGAGACGCGACCAGGCGTCCAGCGCCTTGGTCGTGGACTCCAACAACAAAGCATAGTTGAGGGAAATTGTCTTGGCAATTGTTGGCGCCACCCTGACTCCTAGGTAGGTCACCTCGGAAGTAGTCCAAGGGAACGAGAAGTCCTGCTGCAGGGCCTCCAGGTCCTCAGCCGGTATAGAGATGTTGAGGACCTGTGATTTTGTGAAGTTGACCTTGAACCCCGAGGCCGCCCCGAAAACCGCAAGCTCATCGGATAGCGCTTGCAGCGTAGTCCGAGGTTGGGTAAGCGAGAGGATCACATCGTCCGCGTACAAGCTAATTTTGTGAATATCCGCGCCAAACTTGAGTCCAACCACCCCGGGGTTCGCCCGGATCCGCTGGGCAAACGGCTCCATGTAGAGCGCAAAGAGAAGCGGTGATAAGGGGCACCCCTGACGGGTTCCCCGCTCAATGGGAAAAAGGGCTGACCTGCAGCCATTAACCCGTACAAAGGCCTTGGGGGCCGCGTAAAGGCACCTGATCCAGCGCAGGAAATTGTCTCCAAAACCATACTTGCGGAGCACCGCGAACAAGTACCCCCAGTCAACGCGGTCGAAGGCCTTCTCCGCATCTATAGATAGTAAAAAGGCCGGGGTCCGAGCGCGGCGCACCTGGTCAAGGAGATGCAGCAATCGCTTGGAGTTATCCCCACCCTGCCTGGTGGGAATGAAACCGGACTGGTCCGGGTCCACTGTGTCCGCCATAAGGGGGTTCAGTCGCGCCGCCAGGACTCCCGCAAATAGTTTTGCATCAATGTTCAGGAGCGAGATGGGACGATAGGACCCGCAGTCTCGGGAGTCCTTCCCGGGTTTCAAAATGACGGATATCGCCGCCTCCGCCATCGATGGGGTGACAGCACCTGTATCAAGAAAGGAGTTAAAGAGCCGCGTTAAAAATGGAGCCAGCTCCACGCAAAATGTTTTATAAAAGGCGGCTGAGAATCCGTCCGGCCCCGGGGACTTAGCCAACTTCAGCCTAGAGATAGCTCCTATCACCTCCTCTACCCGAATCGCTGAGTCCAGACTCTCGGAGACTGTTTGCGAGAGGGGGATATATCACAATCGCTCAAATATGGGAGTGGGTCAAGTGAGCCCGCGGGTTGGTCCGCATAGAGACGGCGATAGAAATCGCGAAAGGCCTCCACTATCTGGTCATCAGCGGTCTGTTCAGCTCCACCGTGGGCCCTCACGGATTGTATGAGGGACCTCTGTGTCGAGGCTCGTAGCCTGTGTGCCAGCATTTTCCCACACTTATCGCTGCTAAGGTAGAATTTGTGGCGCAGCCGCAGCAGGGCGTGTTCTGCCCTATCGAGATCTAAGTGTTTAAGCATACATCTGCGATTTTCAAGTTCGCGCCATACCCGCGGCGCTCCGGTACGTTTATGAATCGCCTCTAGTTCTCTCACTGCCCCTTCCAACTCCGCGCGCTTCTCCCTGCGCAGAGCATTGTAAGTCGCGGCCACCGCGATAAACTCTCCTCGCGTCACTAATTTCATTGCCTCCCACACCGCAGCAAGAGGAGTAGACCCCACATCATTGTTCTGAAAATATTGTACAATAGTGTCACGTATCCTCTGAACCACATCATCAGAGTGCAACAAGCTCTCTCGTAGTCGCCAGGCCAGAGGGAACGCTCGCGTATGTTGCGCAGGGAGGAGTACGGAAATGAGGGCATGGTCCGAGAGCGAGCGGGGAGCAATCTCTGATGAATGTACACTAGGCATAAGGGCGGAGGAAGCAAGGAAATGGTCCAGGCGTGCGTAAGTTTTATGCGCTGCCGAAAAATATGTGTAGTCGCGCTCAGCTGGGTGTTGCTCCCGCCAGACATCATGCATACCACTATCTTCCAGCCAACTCTTCCCCCCAGGGAAAGCGCCCCCGCCTGGTGTGTTCTGTGCCCTGACCTATCTAGCTCCGCGTCCATCACTAGGTTGAGGTCTCCCCCACCAGGATCGCAGCATCCGGGGAAGCAAGTACCTCGGGTAAGGCCGCTTGCAGGAAAGACTCCTGCTTTTCGTTAGGGGCGTAAAGGGACCCTAAAGTAAGGTGCGATTCCCCCCATTGCAGTCTGATGGCCAAAAGCCTGCCCTTAATTTCGGCCACCGTCGAGATTACCTTACAAGGGCAGTGCGCCCCAATCAGAACCGCCACCCCATTTTTCTTTGATGCCCCGGAGGACCAGAACTGCTGCGGGAATCGCCTATCGCGCATGCGCGCTGTATCTTTGGACAATAGGTGGGTCTCTTGCAGCAGGCAGATATCACTATTGGTGCTTTCGAGCAGTGAGAGCACTGCCGCGCGCTTCACAGGGTTATTCAGCCCTCTAACGTTCAGACTAACCACTTTCAGGTCTCTACCCATGCAGGCGCTTGGGAGGGGCAAGCAATGTGTGGGCTACCGGCTGAGGGACATTTATGCCGCCCGCGGGACCGCTAAGTACTCTGGAGCAGACAATCTGTACTAGGAAACTGATGCGGAGACCCCTTAAAAACCCATAAGAAACCCCTACCCCAAAAAAGAACAAACATTCCAAAATCAACGAAAAATACACAAACAATGTAAACATGACAAAAGTTTGTCACCGTAGTTAAATTCAGAGGGTCGTGACAGAGGTATCAACGAGTCCACAGGGACTCTTTTCTTGCAGTCACTCAGGCGCGGGGGAGAGGGAAACCTCAAACTGCACAATCGCCTCTGTTCCCTCCGGCGCCCCACCTTGAGCACATCCCGGGGCCAGCAAGAAAGCCCATCATGGGGTCGTGGGTCGCCCTGTAACCTGGGACAGCGAGGTGATCACCGCTTCTCGTTCCTGATCACTGGCAGCTCGATCGGGCTTCTGGACCGGGGCGGGCCTGCCAACCCGCTGCCATCCCCATGTGCGGCGGTCGTTTCGCTTGGTCGGTTGCTCCGCTCCCTCTGTAGACATATTAGTGTCAATGCCCAGGGCCCCCAACGCTTCCTCCAGGGACCGGAGTTGCAGCAACTTCCCCTGGTGTTTAAATATTATACGGAAGGGGTGACCCCACGAGTAAGGAATATTTTTCTCTCGGAGGTAAGCGGTGACAGGCTTAAATTCTCTCCGTTTCACGAGGGTAGAGGCAGCCAGGTCCTGAAAGAGCGCTGGTTGGTGCCCGCGGAACTGAACTGGCTGCTGTTCACGTGCCCTCCGGAGAATGCGCTCCTTTAGTTGGAAATTATGCACACACACAAGAATATCAGGAGGAGCGGCTTTTGGACCGCGGGGGAGGCCCACCCTATGGACCCGGTCCAGCTGGATGTCCGAGATCTCTTCCTCTCTGAGGATTTGTTGGAATAAGGCGGTGACATAAGCTCTAAGATCGTCCCCTTCCTCCTTCCACGGTACCGCTCTAATTCTCACGTTGTTCCGCCTGGAGCGGTTCTCCAGATCCTCCGTATGGGCCTGGAGATCGAGGTTCTGTTCGCGAAGACGCAGCATGTCTTGTTGCAGATGGTGGAGCTCCTCTTCCCGACCCACATCGTGCTCCTCTAAAGTTGCCACCCTCTCACCTATGTCGTCCACATCTCGGCGAACTTCCTTGAGGTCCGCGGTGAGTTGCGACCTGAGCTCCTGAATGTCCTCCTTGATGGCCGAGAAGAGCTCCACCATGAAAGCCTTGGTTGCTGGGGAATCGTCCCCCTCCATCGCAGTGGGTCCCTACTCGCCCGGTATCAGAGAGTGACCAGGCTGCTTCTGAAGGAGATCCTTTAACGACTTCTCCTTTCGGGCTCTCGCCGCCGCCATAGTGGGCCACCGGGCCGGTATCGAGCCTCGTGTCTATCTCTGCTCCGGGTTCCAATGCGGATACCTCCTCCGTTGGGTATGCGTGTCACGCAGGTGGTGCTGCCGCTTAGACCCCCCTCCGCACACTTCTTCGTCCCCGCCTATGCTTAGGAGGCCGGACGGGATCCCTCGCACTGACCGGTCCGAGCACCCCTTGTTCAAGAGCCCTGCGCCCACCGTAAAGTCCCTTCAGCTTCGACGGGCCCCGTGTAGGCCTCCTGCCGCACAGCCGCCTCCCTCGCTGCGCCGTCACAGGGTGTCAACCGGGGGGGGGGTATGTCCTGCGGTCAAGCACAGCTCCGATGCTCGAAGCCGCTGATAGTGCCTCCGGTAGCCTCTGCGTCACTGCTCCTCCAGGCCCCCTCCACCTCCGGGCCTCGAGAGATACGCGCGCCGGGCTCCACCAGCCTGACTATGAGGGGGGAGCAGCCCGCCCCGAGTGGGTGCACTCTCCACGCTCTATGGAGTCGTCCCAGCGGTAATCAGCGGTGAGTGCCTAGTCCCCTCTCCGCCAAACGGCTAGTCGGGTAGTTCTCTCACTGCTTCTAGCCCCACTAGAGGCCGCCCCCGCTGGGGCCAACCCCACTGGCGCCGTCCGCCGAGCCGCGGACCGACGGGGCCTCCACACTGGCGCCTCTCGACTCTAGGCCTCAGCGCACCGGGTCCGGACACCGCTCTCCTCTCAGCCGCTCCAGGCCAGGGCCAAGGGCACTTCTCCCCAGCTCTTCCGAGCCCCCAGTCCCGGCTCACCTCGCTGCAGCGCCCGGGCCCGCCTACCGGCGGCACCTCTGCAGGAATCCTCGACGGAGTCCTCCTCTGAGCCGGGACCGATCCTCCTCACCACAGCTCTGGCCTCCGCCCTCCGCCGCCCGTCCGCTGCGGCCGCTCTACACCGCTGGACCTCCGCCAGCCGGTTACCGCCACATCCACTGCCGGAGCAACTCCTCCTGCCTCCGGATGCCGTCTGGTGCTGCAGGGCCGCCTTCGGTGCCTGCGCCTTCACCTAGCAGCCGGCCTGCGATCCCGCAAGGCCGCAATCGCGCCGCTCTGTACTGCGGAACGTGCAGGCCCGGTCACCTCCCAGCGGTCGCGAGGTCGTGCAGCCGCATCGCGGGCGCCAAACTCCGTCCACCGGCGTCCGTCAGACCCCTGTACCGTCGCCACAGGAAATCGCGGCTGGAGAGCCCCGGGATGCGGCTCGATGACAATGCTTTTAATCAGGCAGCGCCGGAGGGACACAGATCTGCGTCCTACTGCGCCGCCATCTTGGTCACGCCCCCTATTTGGATTTTAAGACTGGATATACAGTGAATACATCAAGAACCGGAAGGCATACTATTTACAGCCGGGACGAAAGTAGAACCGGCAGGGAGAACGTGATAGACTTTATCCACCTGCTCTACAGCCCTGAAGAAGTCGTTTGGGATATCACCCACGACGAAACACGTGTTGGCTGGGCGATCTTACTAAGCAATAAAGGACAAAGGAATATCAAACAAAGTTTAACTTTCACATGAATGTTGTGTTTAATTAATGTGCACCGAATATACTAATAACAATATAATGGGATTATAATACTACACAGCGTGTGCATAGGATCATGAAAGACAATATGTTCCTCATTTTAGATAAAGTCAAGGCTGAATTCACTAATTGGTCTAACCTTCAATTGTTCATATGAGCCAAAATGAATGTAATCCCGAGGTTCATTTATTTTTTCGGTATAAATCCCCTAGAAATACATCATCAGGAAGTTTATCTGGAAAGGGAACAGACCAAGACTTAATGCATCCAAACTATATGCTGCAACACTGCGTGAGGACTGCGTTGCCCTCATACTGAACGTTACTGGTTAGCTTCTCAGTGAGCACAGGTTGTATACATTCTAAAACCACATAAGGAAACACCACTGTGGGTCCGCCTGGAAAGACACTTACCTGGTGGTAAAAATGAGTTGACGTTACTTTACACCATTCATAAACAAATGCAGCTTACTCAAGTCAAAACCCCTTACTGCATGCTTCAGAATATGCATGGAAGAGGGCACACAGACTGACATGATTCACAAGAATGTCTCTAAAGGGAGAAGTAGATGCATACAAATTAGAGGGTTAGAAATAGAGTGGTGCTAATGGAGAGACAAATGAATAAAACACCTGGAAGACTTGATTGAGCGAGACAACATTGCACTATTACAAATGCTCACACAAAAATATGGCCCATCACAATCACGACGGTGGAGCTATATACAAATATCTCATTGCCTTCAAGATACTTCATGTGCCCAACCATACACACTTTAACCAGACCCATCACTGCAATATATGCCGAAATGAAAAGAAAATAGTGGGGCTGGTTCTGGATTATATCAAACACTAACTGAGACTCTTTTGTCTCATAAGAATGCTAGGGATGTTCATCATTGGTGGGAGGGCAGGCTAGACACCACTGGATGAAGAGTGGTCTACCATTCTAGCAGGAGCTAGGCTGAACTGTAGCTTCTGATGTATTACATCAATGGCACTGGTCCTCAACTAAATCATATGCAGCCCATACGTCACAAGATTCTAAATGTTGGAGACGCGCTTTACAGGACAGTGATATTGTATATATCCTAACCTATGGGAATGCAAGATACTCTTCCACTTCTGGCATGGAATTTGGAATGCACTCAGATCTGAAATCGTGGTGACTACGCCACTAATGAAGATACTTGCTCTACTACATGACATTTCAGCCCTACCCTCCATGCCCTTCAACACCAAGAGATGGCTCTCTATGGCCTTGGCAGTGGCACAAGTGATCAGGTGCAATGTGTGAAGAATGGTGGGGTAACTTTCTGAAGGAGAAATGTACATTTATTTATTATAAACTACTTTTCAAGGGGAAGGTTCAGTGATTTTAGTTTCTACAACAGCAGGGACCTCAAAGTTTGATTACGCCATAGGTGTTCCTAAAAGCAGTTAGTGAAAATCATTGTATTGTATATTATTTGATCTGCGGCGCAGGAGAAGGCGCAGTCGTATTGCATACTGTTGATGTGCAGGGAACAGATGTTATGTTATGTTATGTTATATGCATTTATAACGCGCTCGGCTACTCCAAGGAGTGTCCCGGCGCGGTCACCTGAGCGAATCAAGATTCTGAGCTTAAAACAGGAAGGTTTTCAACTTTTTTTGAAGATACGAGAATCTGAGATGCAGCGAAGAGCCAGAGGCAGTGTATTCCAGCTAAGGGCCGCCTTACGAACAAGAGAGCAGCCACCCAGCCTTTGCCGAGCAAAACGAGGAACCTGGATCAATAGTCGCGAAGAGGAACGCAACTGTCTTGTCGGCACATAAAAAGAAAACCTCTTTTGCAGATAGGTGGGTCCCCGGCGATAAAGGGCATTATGGGCAATTGATAGGACCTTAAATTTGATCCGCGCCTCCACAGGAAGCCAGTGCAAGGAGCGCAGATGGAGGCGAACGCTACTCCTCCTGGGAAGATCAAGCAAGAGGCGGGCCGCCGCATTCTGCACCACCTGAAGCTTGTTCAGCAGATAGCCAGGGGACCCTACATACAAAGCATTGGCGTAGTCCAGGCGAGACAAAATCAGGGCCCGGACCACGGTTTCCCTAGCTGCCCTAGGGAGCAGAGGGAGAAATTTCCTCAAAGACTTTAGAATCCCAAAGCAGGACCCCGCCAGCTTCTTGATATGGGTGGCAAAGGTTAAATTTTCCTCAAACCAAACTCCCAGGTTTTTGCGGTAGCACCCACCAAACACGGCAGCGGAAACCCTGGGGGCCACAGTAGCTCTCTAAAATTAGAAGGAAATTTCCCAAACAAAAGTATTTCTGATAACAGTTTTTGCTGAAATTCTTCATTGAAGGGGTGTTTTCTTATTAAGTTAATCATGTACTTGTAACAATGACATATATGCATGAACATTTCGATTTATTGTCATATAGACTTTATATGTCTACAAAATTATAAATATTAAAATTAATAAATAATTGAAATACAAAAAGACTACGCAGTTGTCAATGGGACCACTGACTACTCTTAAAAAAAAGTTTTTTTGACATTCTCAAAGGGGAAGGGTGCCTCGGGGACCCATTCCCGTTTGCTAATGAGTTAGGTACCACAACCTTTTTTAATCTGTAAAATATTCATGTTTTGCGACCGGATTTCGATCATAAAACATTAATTCATACCATAAGGAATCGTTATTTGGAAGGGGCGCCATAAACATGTACCTTTCAAATACCAATTCAGCATAGTTTTCTAAACCCACTTAACAATTCAGAAAACCTTTTCCGAATCATTAACTCGGCTTAGTACATTTGAAACACGTTTCAGCAAATGCAAACACTCTGATTTACCAAATCAGCAGTTTGTGAAGGCTGAAACTCTTTGCACATCTGACCACATTTGTGGAGATACTGGGAGGCTGAAATTAACAATTGTTGGTATTTCCACAAATATTTCCTCCTGGAGTGAGGTAAGCCCCACACCATGGGGAATCACGAAGTGGGCCTTGATTTGCTGTGTGAAAATCCAAATGGAATTCCAGATTTGTTTAATGCACAAATGTTACCACCTCCTCTGAGCAGGTGGTAACTGTGTGCAAGAAGGCGGAGTGGGGTAGAAGACTGGGAGGTTGGGAGAGGGATCAGGCAGGGTTGGGCTACACTGTATCCCATTTTTAAGTCGATTTTACTGGGTGGTTTTCTAGTTGGTAGAATATAGTCCAGCGTTCACGCACCTGGAAAATCTGGGTGCAGTAATAAGGCCAAGTTGTTATTCAGTGTATCAGAATTCCCCCTAGGAGTGGATCAGAATTCCACCTGGGAATTAGTCTCCTCTAAAATTGTAATTGGCGCCTTAGAAGATTATACAATCTTTTCATCCACCAACTATCACATTTTGGCATTCATCAAAGGCTAGGTTAGGCGGTTGTGCTTTCTCAGTGAGAACTGCTTCTCTCTGGAACTCTATGCCCCTCCATCTTCGCAAGTTAGAGTCAGAACAGGCTTTTAGGAAAGCGCTGACAACCTGGCTTTTTAGCCTCCTGTAGTCCTCTTCCCTTCTTCCTCTCTGCCTATTCCGCCTAGTGCCGGGACACCTCCGTTGGAGGTAGCTGTGCGCTGTATAAATGTCCTATTATTATTATTATTATTATCCACTCGCGAATCCACAATAGCACATGCCAAACTCACCAATCCTTGATAAGGCACTTTCAGTTTTCAGCCAGATCTTTTGGCTTTGCTGTTAGGGGTTAGAGTGCTTCTGGTAGTGCGACTGACAGTGTTGTCAATAGTGTGTGACAATTATTTTTATCTCTATTGTTTTATTTTATCATATAGAAAACATCACAGTGTCTCAAACTTATCCCAAATATATTTTACCTCATAAATAACAAGCACAAAAGTACAAATAATGCAAAGAGCAATTCAATTATACATTCAAAACATTAATTGATCACTCAATACTAAAACCAATCCTAATCAGACCTACATACGCATTCAAATATGATAAATGTTTCTTCTGGTGAAGGGAAATTTAAAAATACAGAGTAATGAAACTTTTAATCTTCCTAATCAGTATGCTTTGGCTTAAATATCCAAAACTATTGTGTAGGCAATTAATGTCCTCATTATTGAACTTGGGTACAAAGTTTTGGATTCATTCATCAGGATAACTAAATAATTTAATGACTGTTAATATCTTATTCTACTTAGTCATGTCTCATCCAATAGGATACGTCAGTGAAAACGTAAAATATAGGTATATATTGTTTTCTAAAAAATACAAGTGATTCTCCTATTGTTAATCTACTGGCTCTTATATCTCTTATTTTTTTACTTGTTAGGGAGTTAATCCTTACAAGAGTGTACAAACTCACAGCTTAATTATTTTAATTTGTTTACAAGGAGTTAATCATCTTTAATGTATGGATTCTTCACTATCCAGATGTGGCCGTGATTTCGCAATGTCCCATGGTCTGTGTAAATTCATTTCAATTTAATGAAAAAGAAATATTTAGATGATGTAATCATTTATTTGTATCCTTTGCCTCAAAAAGCCACTTACCTTATAGTCAGTTCGAAAAAAGTTGTTTGAATTGAAAAGATATCCCACTCTGTATAATACCAGTCTGCCAAAGATTTCAATATATATTCAAAGATTTACTAATCATGTAAAGAAACTAAAGGTTCCTTTCAAAACCTACATCTCTTGCCAACGGGATGATCTTCCCTCACTGTTGTGATTGCGCTGACTATACCTGAGCATTTCAACCTTCCGTACACTCTATAAGCCGTATATTGGGGTTATTGCTGTTAGTCATGGGACATTTTTATTTCTTATCTAGTCTTACGCTTTATCACCTAAGACTTTATTCAATAACTGGGATCAAAAATGACCATAAATAATATCCGGATTCAAATGGATTCCCTTTGCACGATTTTTTGTCTATCTTTGTTATTTATCATTATTAGGATCCCTAGGGTGGAAAATATATATCTTAGTGTTAAGAGTCTGAGACACCTATTTCATAAATTTTTAAATATATTCCCCTTTGTTCCTTTATTCCACTTACCTAAAGGGATAAAAGAATAAAGGAATAACATTGATGAGCATGCTCTGTTTATATTAGCAATTAGGAAGTCACATCTTCCCCTGCATGCAGTCAAAATATTTTCTCATATTGTGGCATCCCAGAAATCACTAATCAGTTTTCTCTGGGTCTCGAAGGCTCTTCCTCTGAAGCGCAACCAAAGTAAAAGTTTTGTGATCCTGGAAGACATTCATGTTGGAAAACATTTCCCCCCCTCCCCATATGTGGAGTTTCTCTTCTGAAGTGCATTCAAAATTATTATTTTAACATCCTGTAAATTAGACCTATTGGAAATCACTTCACCCTCATGCATGGGTTGAGTATTTCCCTAACTAAGAGACACTAATCATTTTAAAAGGCATGTTGGGTTTCACTTGTAATATAAGCCAATAATCTTCATATCTCCTCATCATTTAGTTTGGCATAGTATATGTGTTATTGTTATACAATCTAGCATAATTAATTATAATGATGTAATTATAATAAGGGAAAATCAATTAAATTACATCTCAGTAAGTCCTGCATCTAGGTGCCTTTTTATGAAGGATAAAATATAAGCAGACTCATATGCAAGGCAAAAGTCACCAATTAGGTTCTTATTTCTTTTGTTATGGCAAACAGCTTTTATCGTGTATTTTACTATTGCCAAACTCAATTGTCTAATGAGATATAAGTATAATTAGAGTAAAGTAAATCCAAATATTTGCATTTCAGTCAAGTCCACATCTGACAGACTTAATGTTAGATGAAATATGGACAGATTCATACAAGTCTACTTAGTCACCAAATTGAGCTAGGCTTGCCTCCTTAATAAAAATCATATTTTAGTCATGTCCTTTATTGTGTTTATTAGTTTAATGAATATAACCCATACATTTATCTTGCAAGTCTATCTCATTATTCATAGTCATTATTACTTACATTACCATGACCAGGCAATCCTTGTCCAACAGTATATAATGTGTAACCAGAGCGGAGAGTAGTGGCAGCTAGAGAGAGAAGATATTGGAAACTGCTGCAGAGCTGTTCATGTGAGGCCAGGTGCAGAATACTGGAACAGGGGCAAGTGTTTGTGATCTCTAGCGAGCCCAAGGGGAGATGGTTACTGTGGAGCTGTTCAGTCCCAGTGCAGAGGGTAAGTCTCCATGAGTGCTAAGGACTGTAGAGGGGGAGGTGGCTGACATTCTGCTTACTGGTGTTATTGGCACTTAATGGTGCCAGCAAATATAACTGGTTGTGCAGCAGATGTGAGGGCTTGTGGTCCAAGCAATGTGAGGTTGGGTGGTGGCAGCCTGCTGGCAGTCATGGTTTTTGAAAGTCTGAGTTATTGATGTCTCCCCTTTATTGTGTCCTATTTGTGTAACATAGGAACCAGGTTAGCCTGCTGAATGAGTTACCTTCTCAAAGTCTGAGGCAAAGAGTACAGTTTGCAGTGGAGGAGGCTGCGAGGAGCAGGGAGAGTGTCAAGGATGGCCGTCGCTCTAGTACAAAGAGCAGGCTGTAGATGCTGTAGCACGAAGTGCAGATCTCGCTTTGCTGGTCGTCGCTGGTGGTTGCTGTAGATCAAAGAGTCAGGTCCACCAGACCTTTGTGTTGGTGGTCATTGTGAGCGACGCAATCTCATCGGGAATGGGCCCATTCATGGTCAAGAAGAACCCAAAACTTCAGGATTTCTCCTTTGTGTTCAGAGGAGTGTATGTTGATGCCAACCAAGGACCCGGGAACTGGGGAGGCACCTCTGGGGAGTCAGGGACTCACTCTTGCAGAGGCCAGCAAAGTGGCATTTTCAGAATTGGGGCTTAAAATCATACTTTACCTTTAAAGAGGATTTTAAATTGCAATTCCTTAGGCACCAAACATGACATATCTACCTTTTCCCAAGCAAAAGCTATCACTTATTAAATGTAATAATGTAACCCAATGTTACCCTATGGGAGAGGTAGGCCTCACAGTAGTGGAAAACTAATTTGTGAGTTTTCACTACTAGGGCATGTAAAATGTAAAAGTACATGTCCAACTTTTTACCCTGACCTAAGGGCGGTTTAGGGCTGCACTAGGGGTGACTTACATGTATTAAAAAGGAAAATTTAAGCCTGGCAAAAGGTTTATTTTGCCAGGTCGAAATGGCAGTTTAACACTGCACACAGGCTACAATAGCAGGCCTGAGACATGTTTTAAAAGACTACTTAAGCGGGTGGCACATTAAGGGGCCGATTACGACTTTCCGGCGAGTGGTGGCGCGGTAGTGCAAACTGCCGCGCCACCGTTCCGCCGAAGGTCGCCCCGCGATTTACAAGTAGTCTGGCAGGCGGGCGGTGTGGCGGTCCCATAGCGGTGCCTCTTTTAAAGGCGGCGGTGCCTTTGAAAAAGGCACCGCAATGGGACTGCACTACAAGGTTCCTGCACGACATAGACTCGAAAGTCCATGCCGTGCAGGAACCTATGTTCATGCTTGCAGGGTGCCACATGTCATGCCCCCCTGTGTGCATCCACATGCGGTGGAGGCACAGGGGCCCCTGTAGGGCCCCCTTTGTTTCCTCTCTGCCAGGGTTTTCATGGCAGTGGAACTCGTAATATGCTTGGCGGAACCGTGGTGGTCTCGCCACGCATATTGCGGCCTCAGACTGCTGCTCCAACGCCAGGGAACGGCGGTTCCCTGGCAGAGACCATGGTCCCAGGGCGGTCCGACTGCCCTGGTCATAATCAGGTGGTCGGACCGCCACCGCCGCGCCACCACTCTTAATAGGGCCCTGAGTGTTGCAGACCCACTAGTAGCATTGAATTTACAGGCCGTGGGTACATGTAGTACCACTTTACTAGGGATTTTAAGTGAATTAAATGTGCCAATAGGGTATAAACCAATTTTACCGTGTTTAGAGGAGAGGAGGGAGCACAAGCACTTTAGTACTGGTTAGCACAGGTAAAGTGTGCACAGTTCTCAGGCCAACAAAAACGAATTCAGCAAAACAGGAGGAGGGAAGGAAAAACGTTAGGGGGAAAACCACACCAAGGATGTCAGGTCTAACATGTGTTCCCCCCCACCCGGCTGAAAGTGGGGAGAACTATCCACCAGGGGCGGCTGCTGTCAATCCCTTAAAGAAAAAAAATAATAATAAAAATAGAAACTTACCTTTCCTGCTGGCCACAGCGATCTTCTCCTCCCGTGCCGTGCTGCTCCACTGTTCCCATCCTGACGGCACTACAATGAGCACAGGCTCCCAAACCACACCCAATCCCAGTGCTTCTCCCAGCATGAGAGAAACGCTGGGATTGGGCAGAGCAGGCCCGTTTTGCGCTCCAGCAGGGTCTTGGAGCCTGTGTCCCTGAGCACAAGGATACCTCCAAGGCAACAGCATGGAGATATATCCAAGTGCGCACGTGGTTTTGCCAGCCGAGCGCGGCCGGCCAAACCCACATGAGCACTTTTAGTGCCTGCATACCACCACTCCCTCTGCTTTGTGACGCTGCTGCCTGGCCCCGCCCCCCGACTCGGCGGGCTGGAAGTAAAAATAAAATGACAATAAAATAATTTTATTGTCATTTTATTTTTCTTCTTACTGCTGTGTTTTAGCAATGGGGTGACGCTCACCTGCCATAGCGGAGGAGCTGCGCCTGCTATCCACCATCATGGAGTTCTCATCACTAAGCCAGAAAAACTTGAAAGATCATCAGCATTGGCGTAGTCAATTGCAAGGCAGGTTTCTACCATAAAGTCCATTCACTGCAGGGAGATGGACCATCTCAACAATTTGGGATTCTCACCTCTCATCTGCATGGGCATCTGAGAGCCTCTGGTCTCTCTAAACCTAGAAGTGAGGCTGTCTCAGCTTCTTCAGTGCTCAGAGCATAGAAAAAGCCTCTTGCTCAATAGCACTCCACCGCTGTTCCCTGGGGAGTAACCTGCGGCTAATAAAGGCTTTAGGTTGGTCTATACCCTCCTCATTTAACTGTGGCAGTACAGTCCCTTTGCCATCCTCTGAAGAATCCGTCTGAACTATGAATTCCTGGGAGAAGTTAGGGGCCTTGAGCACCAGTGCCATGCACATGGCCTCCTTGAGAGTGTCAAAAGCTTTCTGGCAAGCCTCTGTCCAGATCACCTTCATGGGCTGCTTCTTCAATGTCAACTCAGTCAAGGGGGTAAGAATGGAGCTATATCCCTTGACAAACCTCCTATAATATCCAGGGAGACCCAGGAAGGCCCTCACTTCCAACTTAGTTTTAGGGGTTCCCAGGCCACAATAGTCTCTATCTTGGGTTGGAGGGGCTGCACCTTGCCCCTACCCACCAGGTGGCCCAGATACACCACTGTTCTCTGTCCTATCTGGCACTTGCTGGCTTTGATAGTCAGGCTTGCTTGTTGCAGGGCCTGAAGCACTTCCTGCAGGTGAATCAGGTGTTCCTCCCAGCTGGAGCTGAAGACAGCTATGTTGTCCAGGTAAGTGGCACAGAAGGCCTCCATGTTGACCAACCTCTGGAAGGTGGCAGGGGCATTTTTCCACCAAAAGGGCATCACTCTGAAATGGAAGTGGCCTTTCAGAGGCAGAAAATACAGACCTCTCTTTATCTCCCTCAGTCAAGGCAATCTGCCTGTAACTTAAGTCAAAGGTACTCGGGAACTTTGAAGCTCCCAGCCTGTCGATGAGCTAATCAGCTTGGGGAATGAAGTGAACATCAGTTTTGGTAACTAAATTTAGCTTCCTATAATCCACACAGTACCTGAGTTTTGGAGTGGCGCCCAGTTGGGGGGGCCTTGAGTACCAGCACCACTGGGCTCGATCATGGACTATTGGAGTGCTCAATCACTCCCAAGTCAAGCATCTTAAATACCTACTCCGTGATGTAGCCCTCACCTTGTCTGACAGTCCGTAAATGTCATTCTTTACCAGCATGCTGTCTCCTGTATCTCTGTCATGGACACATGTGTTTGGACCCCGGGGTGAGGGAGAAGAGGGAGGCAGACTGCCTCAGCAACTGGTGATAGTCCCCCTGCTGTTCTGGTATTAAGGTAGTGGAGAGGTTGACATATTTCACTGCCCCATCCTTCTCCTTGGAAGATGGGAGGTCAGAGCGAGGTTCACTATCCTCTTCCACCCCATTTTCTGTCAGTAGGAGTATGTTGATTTTAGACTTATAGGGGCTTATTTACAAGCCCCTTGTGCCACCCGTACGCCACTGTTTCCATGTTAAAAATGACGCAAAAGTGGCGCAAGGGGCTTTGTAAATAAGACCCATAGTGTGGCTTGAGGCAGTTTACATGGAGAACCCTTAATGTGTTCCTGTGGGTCTTGAGGTCTACCAGGTAGGGGACTTCCCACTTTTTCTCATTCACTTTGTAGGGTCCAGACCGATGGTCTTGTAAGAACCCTGGGCTCCATGGGCTCCGTAATCCATAGTTTTTAGGTAGGTTGGCACCTAGAAATGTTTCTTCCACTCCCTGTTAATATGAGACTCATAAAAACACATTTTATAAGCTGCCATATATAAATGAGCAAACCTGCTTTCTAGACCCATAATGTTCATTACACACTCTCATACATTTAATGCACAAACAGTGATCATGTCAGCATACAAACTGCCAGGATTGGGATGTGTACTGCATGCCTTATATGGCACTACCAAATGTCTCTCCAGTATAGCCTGGATGTAGAACTAGAACCCGCTCCCAACGGTATACTCAGAGTCAAAGAGAAAGGAAGAGTGAAAAACATAAGACCCGGACTGGACTTGACTAGAGATTGGACTTCACAGCCACAGATGTTTGCATGGTAGTCTAGGAGTTGTCTCATAGAGCGGGATTGGGTAACCTCTGCAGGCAGTATACTGAAAAACATACCAGACCATATAATTGCTTCAAAACTGAGCCACCTTCCCACATCAACATGTATTTGACCAGATGTTTTGGGTCTTACCTGCTTCTCCAAAAGAAATACCATGTCGAGCCCAGAGGTGACTGGGATACAACCCTGGGAAAAGCAAGACTGAACTGTGTTGTATTATATAAATTCTGTAAGTATTTCTGCTTGTGGACCTCAATGTCACCAGAATTCTCTGTGGGTGTTTGACTAAAGAAAATCCTGGAGCCGAAAAAACTGTGCAGCAGAACCATTGGACTTAAGTCACAGAGGGTTTCTCACACAGAGCTCTACCGAATCTTTCCAGTTGAAAGAAGCTTTCAGAGGAGACATTGGTTGCACTTTGTGCTGTTGCTGCCTGGTCATATTCAAAGGTCAGAAGCTGTCCGAACTCCGACAGTGTGGGAATATTGTGTGTGTGCAGCCAATATAAGTGCGTGGTGTGGGTTAATTGTCAAATCTCACTCAGAAGCAAAACAGCAGGAACTAGATAGTGCACCTAGTCTATGAAGAAAGACTACGGTGTCTGGTACATGATGCCACCACACAACATGCAAACTTCTTGAGGGTAATTTTTGCTCATAAGAAATATGAAGTGCTGCATTTTCTCTTCGCACAAATGATGCTCTTATCACTGTTGCTGTTGGGAATACACTTTGCACATTTATATTGTTCCACAGTATTATAAATCATACATTTGTGAACAAATTAGTAGAATCATTTGAAGTGGTAGGATTTTTGGAATGGAAAATTCATCACACTTTAATATTCTGTTTCCTATGTCAATTGTATACTACAATGGAAGGAATGACATCTCCTACTATGTGTCTGTAGACTCCTTGGATCCCAAACTTAAATGAGATCAATAAAGGGAGGGATTTGAGGTGTACATTGAAGCAGTGTGGGACAACATCTTCACTGCAAGACATAAATTAGCTATGCTCAAACATTGGTTAGGAGCTGCAAGCAGAAGAGTTCATAAGCGTTTACCTTTCCAAACAATGGAGGAAGAGGATGAAGACGAAATTAAATAAGATATATTTGAAGTGGCAATGAATAAAGTGGATGCAAACTACATTACTAAAATCAAGTGTAATTATGGAGCATTTCAGGCTGACGTGATAATAGATTAGATTGCTCAATAAATCAACAATCTAAAGTTGCAAGAAAAATTGCTATTAACTAGCGGTCAGGTATGAAGCAGGGTGCATACAAGAGATATATCTAGTAAGTAAGTCTGGCACATGAAATAAGCGTAGAAGCAAAAGTGGAAGTAGTAACAAAGGCAAAAGTGCAGGAGGAAGGAAGGAAAGCAATGTTTAGGGTGGATGTGATGGCCATGTGCCTATAGATAAGCTATGTCTTTCCATAGGACAAGTTTGAAGGAAATGAAAAAGCAAGGGACGCTATGTGTTTGCAAAGTTCAGTGCAGAGTAGGAAATGAATTGGCAGTAAATGTAAGTGAGTGACGTAAAGGAAAGCAATGATCAAGTAGAAAAATTCATACTGGAAGTGCCAGAAGGGGACATTTGAAAAAAGGCCCTTGTAGCAATATTAAGATAGATGAGGTAGAAGTACCAGCCATAACAAATTCTGGTGTGAGGTATACACTTATTGGAGAGGACCAACTAGTAAAGTTTGGTGACAAAGAATTAAGTCCACTTGACATAAAACTAAGAGGTTATGGCAATAAGCCAATTAACATACCTGAGGATTTCAACACCACATAACACTATAAAGGGAAAAGTGTTCATTCTAAGGTCTACGTAGCTAACAATGGGTCATTTCATTTGGGGTAACCACAACAAGGAGATTCCATGATCACATTAGATTCCAATCATCCTAAGCAAGCGTTAGGGTATGAGGATAACATCAAGCCAGTTGTGGGGAACAAGAGCATAGGAGAGTGGCATGGAAAATATCCAGAGGTATTTAAGGACCAATTGGGTCTGCTAAGGGTTAGTTCCCATAAATTAATTGTAAAAGTTGGGGTTGTCCTAAAAGGTCATAAAGCATGAAGTGTTCTTTTATGTATTAAGGAAAGGGAGGAGTTGGATTGATTATGCAGGGGTAAAGTTATAAAGGAGATAGAGTCACCAGAATTGTTATCGCCAATAGTTGTAGCCCTCCAACCATGTGGAAATATCAAGCTTTGTGTAGATCTGCGCAATTTGAACAAATGTCTCTGGGTTGATCGCCACCCTTTAACAAACATTGGGGAAATGTGGTTGAAGATAAGTAATACAAAGATGTGTAATACATTAGACCTATCATTTGTATATCATCATAGCTTTACATGATGAATCAACACCATTAACAACTTTTATCATGCTGGAGGATGCTTTCAGGTACACATAGATGCCCTTCTGTTTGGTGTCAGCATCTGCCTTATTTGAAAGGCTAATGCATCAGTAGTTATGGTATGTGCATAATGTAACATATTTTTAGGAGGAAATTTGGGTTTACAATATGAAAACTGAGACTTATGATGATACAGTGGGTAGACTATTAGCTATTTTGACAAAGAAGGGTTTGATGATTAAGAAGAACAAGTGTAAGATAGCATTTGAGAGTGTGGACTATATGGGACACAATCAACAGCAGTGGGGAGGCTTCCAGAGTAAGTTTGATCAAATGGTTTTTAGAAGCATGTAGTTCCAAAAATAAGGATCAGTTAAATTTTTAGTGGCGCTAGCAAACTGCTATGCAAGATACATACCAATTTTTGCAGATAAAACAGTGAACATGTGATGTTTGTTAAAAAACAACGACTGGTTTGTGTGCGATATATTATGTGAGCAGGAATTCAGTGCTGTAAAAAGAGAAATGGCAACTGTGCTTTCTTTAAAGCCTTACAGTACTCATTGCAAAACTGTGATCCTGACAGATGCCAGAAATATGGGTCTTGGAGTAGTTTTACTGCAACATCATAGTATGAAGATCATTTTGAAATGGTTGCATATTCAGCAAGACTATTGGGAACTACAGAACATAAGTATTCGATGATTGAAAAAGACACACTGACATGTTATTGGGGTATGTAGCACCATCACCAACAGGTATCGGGTACCCAATTCTCAGTGTATACTATTCATAGACCATTAGTTGATCTCTTGAGCACAAAAAGTGGAAGTAGGGCAACCCTGAGGATTGCAAAATGGCAGCTTAAAATACAAGATTATAATTTTGATTTGCAGCACATGCTTGGATGTAAATATGTGATAGCAGATTGTTTATCACGTTTGCCTGTGACCAAAGAGACTAAGAAGAGTGGTAAGGATTGTGAGGATATCATGGTTGTTTGCATATCTGAAGTGACGTTGAATGGTGCTTTCAGGAATGAGTGGTTAAAGGCACTTGAAGAGGATGAAGGTCTCAAAACAATAATAACCTACTTTGAAAAGGGATGGCTAAGTAAGAGGAGTTTGGACAATGAGACAAGTATGAACCACGTTTTGACCAATTAATTAAATATTCATGATGGAATATTTTATAGGGGGAGTTATTGGTAGTGGCAGTTGTGTTGAGAAAGAATACTTGATTTAGCTCAGAAGGTACACCCTGGAATGAAACTAAAGTTGTGTACTGACTTTTGGTGGCCATGGTTAGACAACAGTGCAGAGGAAAAGGTTTGGTCTTGTGTTACATATATAAATGCAGCAACAAACTGCAAAAAATCCTATCTATCCAAATGAGGCTATATCAAGGCCTACTAGTCTTGATGTATCTGGTATTTTCTAACTGAAGGGAACTGGTGCTAGGCATGCTGTGGTCTACTTAGATCATTATTGACAGTGGTCCAAGATTATAGAGCATATTTACAAGGAAGTGGTGGAGCGCGGCATTAGCACAGCACAGCACACAGGGAAACAGCAAAAACTAGGAGAAATTAAACATTTCCAGGGTAAGACCAGGTTTTCCCTGGTCTTAATTTTGGTGCTGCCCCATATTTACGCCACCCTTGTAAATATGGGGCAGCATCAAAATCAATGGGTGTTGCAGTGGAACGCCCACCACGACACCCATTGCCCGCCCTTTTCACGCTAAGTTTAGCGTGAAAGGGTGCCTTATTCACAGGGTGGCGTTAAGCCACTTAACGTGGCTTAACGCTGCCTTGTGAATAAGGCGAAGCCCCTATCGCCACCACAACGTCGAGAAAAGTGACGTTCAGGTGGCAATAAGGGCTTGTAAATATGCTCCTACATTTGTTAGTCAGGTGACAACAAGTGTAGTTATAACATTTTAAGTGAAATTTTAATTGGGAATTGTTTTTGTAAATTGAGTATCACACACACACACATATAAATATATATACACATACATACATATATATATATATATATATATATTGTTATACAAACGCCCTGGAGCTTAGGAGCGCACTCGGCAGGATGCCTGCCTTTCAGCTGTTAGTTTCCGCTTCTTCCATCGTGCCAACAAACATTCTTCTGCGCCTTACGCGTTTCGATGCACAGCATCTTAATCATAGGCTTGTAATGTGAGGTTGCAGGAAGTGCTCTCTTTTATTTTTAATTTCATCATCACTCACACGCCCATAGTGGGCTTGGCAAAGTGCATTTCCTTGTTCAATGCTTTATGGGATATGTAGTCCTTCACGAGCATTAATTATTCCCTTTGTAGGCTCCTGTCACCTTCACTGTAATCATACATTTAATTACCTTAGTAGGCTTTGGCACAATGAAAAAAGTCAATTTCTTTAGGCTTCCAGCGCTGTCCGGTAAAGAATAGTTTCTCCCCTCAGCCCCTCTGATGACGAGGTGGTGCTTCTCCTCTACGACGGGGGCCGCCGCGAATAATATTGTTATACAAACGCCCTGGAGCTTAGGAGCGCACTCGGCAGGATGCCTGCCTTTCAGCTGTTAGTTTCCGCTTCTTCCATCGTGCCAACAAACATTCTTCTGCGCCTTACGCGTTTCGATGCACAGCATCTTAATCATAGGCTTGTAATGTGAGGTTGCAGGAAGTGCTCTCTTTTATTTTTAATTTCATCATCACTCACACGCCCATAGTGGGCTTTGCAAAGTGCATTTCCTTGTTCAATGCTTTATGGGATATGTAGTCCTTCACGAGCATTAATTATTCCCTTTGTAGGCTCCTGTCACCTTCACTGTAATCATACATTTAAATACCTTAGTAGGCTTTGGCACAATGAAAAAAGTCAATTTCTTTAGGCTTCCAGCGCTGTCCGGTAAAGAATAGTTTCTCCCCTCAGCCCCTCTGATGACGAGGTGGTGCTTCTCCTCTACGACGGGGGCCGCCGCGAATAATATTGTTATACAAACGCCCTGGAGCTTAGGAGCGCACTCGGCAGGATGCCTGCCTTTCAGCTGTTAGTTTCCGCTTCTTCCATCGTGCCAACAAACATTCTTCTGCGCCTTACGCGTTTCGATGCACAGCATCTTAATCATAGGCTTGTAATGTGAGGTTGCAGGAAGTGCTCTCTTTATTTTTAATTTCATCATCACTCACATGCCCATAGTGGGCTTGGCAAAGTGCATTTCCTTGTTCAATGCTTTATGGGATATGTAGTCCTTCACGAGCATTAATTATTCCCTTTGTAGGCTCCTGTCACCTTCACTGTAATCATACATTTAAATACCTACTACCTTAGGGAATAATTAATGCTCGTGAAGGACTACATATCCCATAAAACATTGATATATATATATCACTGCTCCAAGGTTGTCCACCTGTAAGTAGCACTCGAGCAACAGCTTGATTCATGTGTAGGTAAGGACGGGGAACCGCCCGCAGGAGCCGCTCCATAGTGGTATTGCCTGACGCGTTTCGAATCACCATATGATTCTCTTCAGAGGCTTTAATGGAACGGAGTGCGCAACCGCTGACCCACTTCTGACACCCCCCAATGGGAGGCTCAAATGAAACTGTGCCTTCTGGGAAGTGTAGTGCGGGGGCACATAATCAAGTCCTGTATGGACCCCACAGGTGGGCCCGTCCACGATCCTGTATACAGCTGCTGTTCCACTTTCGTGGCCCCCAATCTTACGGGGTGGTGCACACTCCGCGGCTGGACTGCCGCGTTAAAATCACTGCTCCAAGGTTGTCCACCTGTAAGTAGCACTCGAGCAACAGCTTGATTCATGTGTAGGTAAGGACGGGGAACCGCCCGCAGGAGCCGCTCCATAGTGGTATTGCCTGACGCGTTTCGAATCACCATATGATTCTCTTCAGAGGCTTTAATGGAACGGAGTGCGCAACCGCTGACCCACTTCTGACACACCCCCCATCTGTTTACTTCTTTCAAAGTAATAGTAAGGTTGAAAGATAAAATAGAGTACTAAGGGAAGGGATCGAAATGGCAATGGTCAGTGAAAACAATTGGAAGGAGGTAGCTGATGAATAGTTGTAGGAGCATATTGTGACACCTCGCAAGGATAGTGAGAAGTCTCCTTTGGCAGATATGAGAGGAACTAGGCCATGCACTTTCCTATGACAACCATGGATGTCAGAGAGAAAAGAAAGTAGGGATGAACTAGGGAGTTGAGACAAGAAAGCCTTTGATGAGTTTAAAAAGGTGGGCAGAGAGAATATAAGAAAAGGATAACAAGTTCAAGGTGGGTGATGTGGTGAGAGTGAAAGTGGGTAAATGAATGGTGGACTGGTTTGTCCAGGTTTTCAGGTTGCTTGGTGGTAGGTAGATTTGTTGTGGAATTGAGTGATGGGAATGTATGGAATAAAAACAAGGTTGTCTTGGTCCCAGAATGTGTAACTAATAAGAAGTCATTGAGGTGAAGGCGCGAGGTTCTGTGTGGGTCAAACGGCACGTTGGGTAAGAGGATGAGGAACACACCTGAATGGTTGACACAAGACGTGGAATAGTGTAGTACTACTCCATCATGTGTGTTTGCATTTTCCACTTGGTATTTCCTTGAGGAGAGTTTTCGAATTGCAATTGTTATATAACTATTCTGTTTGAGCTGGTTTGTTAGACCTAACAGCCTTAGGTTGGTCTTCCCCCAAAATGGTGGCTTGTTTGCCTCCAATTTTGCTGAATTCTTTTTGTTGGCTTTAGGAGTCTGAGCTCTTCAACACTACCAACCAATGCCAAAGTGCATATGCTTCTCCCCTAAAACATGGTTTGATTGACTTATCCACAATTGACAAATGTAATTTATCTATATGTCTCTAGTAGCGTGCACTAACTGTCCCCCGGGGCCTATAAATCAAATGCTACCAGTGAGCCTGCAGTACTGATTGTGCCACCCACACAAGTAGCACTTTAAACATGTCTCAGGCCTGCCACTGCAGAGCCTGTGTATGCAGTTTACACTGCCATGTCGACTTGGTATTTAAAGCCACTTGCCAAGCCTTACACTCCCCTTTTATTATATATAAATCACCCCTAAGGTGGACTCTAGGTTGTCCATAGGGCAGGGAGTTGTGTAATCAAAAGGTAGGACATGTACTTTTACGTTTTGTATGTCCTGGTAGTGAAAAACACCCAAATTTGTTTTTCACTACTGCAAGGCCTACCCCTCTCATATGTTAGCATTGGGATTTCCCTATTACATTTATAAGCTGTAATTCCTGATTGAGAAGGTGTAGATTTGTCATGTTTCATATCACTAGAGTGGTAATGATAAATCCGCTTTACTGTTAAAGAGGAATTTATCACTACCCTTGCTTTAGAAAGGTGGCATTTGTCTGCTCTTAGCCCTGTGTGCCAGCAGCCTGTCTCCAATAAATGTCTGGGGTAGGAGACAGCTGGACTTTGTGCATTCCTTCTAGACAGCCACACACAAAGGAAGCTTAGGTGTGATCCAATAATTAACGCTCCCCAAGTACTTCTAGTCTGTAGAGCTGTGCATCCCTGGGATCCCTAGATCCCCCTATGTTCTCATCTACCCCCAGAGCTCCCTTCCATTTCTTTTTCCCCACTCACCTTCCACTCCTCAATCAACCAAGCCATGGCTGCATCATTATAGTCTCAGATGTCCTTCTTTTTTGCAGTGCTGAGTCCTGGAGGCAAGGGACAGTAAAAGGATGGCAGACACAGAGCAGCAGGGGAAATGTGAGACAAACAGGCGTGGATAGCAGGAACTGCAAACTCATGAGTATCGATAGGCTAGGAAAAACTCACTACAGTGGAAGTAAGTGTTCATAGGCTGCAGGAAGAGGCGACTTCTCATAGGCTGTATTAGAGCCCTCCTCAAAGTGAGGAGTTTGGTAAAAGGCTGGAGAAGAAGGCAGCATTTGTGCTCCATTCTAAAATAAATGCTGTGAGGCCACGTCATTTTTAAGGCTGCTCTTCTTTGGTGCCCCTGGGGGACATGTGGCCTCAGCTACACTTCCAGATGAGTTTTTGCTGTCGCTCAGGGTGAGAGGCTGGAACGCGCCTGTTAACTTTGCTCCACCAGCAGTCAGCAGAGTTTTTGTTGAACCAGAGGTGCAAAAGTCCACAAACTTTGCAAGCGGAGCAGAAATTACCACCCATTCCTAATCTCGACTCCATCAACAACGCATCCCAGGTACTTTTCAGCGGGCCAAGCCTGGTCCCTGTATCCAACCCACGCTCTATCACGGTCGGCCTGAACTTTTGGATTTAGCCCCGTTCAAGCACGACCAGATGTCCCTGGTTGGCGTTTTAATGTTTTAAGCACTATATTTTCAATTATTTTTTAAAACTCTGGTTATATGTCTTGGATTTTTGTAATGTTGGTCTTGTTTTAAAAAAAAAAAAAAAGCTATTTTTCTAAAATGGTGTGGAGTCTTTTTGGGGTGTTTTCACTCTGTTACTGTTGAAGTGTTGCACAAATTCTTTCACGTTAACTCTTAATTTAAGCCTGTCTGCTCTGTGCCAAGCTACCAGAGGGATAGCACAGGTTAATTTATGGTGTGTATCTGACTTACCTTGACTAGGATTGTGGTTCCTGCTTGAGCAGGGTGCATACCTCAGCCAACCAGAAGTGAGAGTGAGTGAGTGAGTGAGTGAGTGTGTGTGTGTGTGTGTACATATATTCCACCACGCTTTTCTCCACAGGGAGCTCTGACCTCAGGAGGGTGGCCTCGGCGTTCGGGACCAGAGCATCCCGACCATATCCAAACACTCTTCCTTCCCACTTAAAAGAAGAACGCCACACACCAACTTCAAAGGGTCCAATCACTTTATTCAATGTGTAAATGTGGCAACTGCTTAAAAATATCAGTCCTGATGCATTTCGGCTCCTTGAGAGCCTTGTTCACAGGTGAGCAAACAGTCTCATGATTTCAGCCATATCATGTGCTTATATACACCAATCACAGACACTAGATGCCACCATAGTCCATGAAAACTGCAATTCCCAGGGTGCACTTTAAAAGACAATCACTATATTTAAATGTAACTCCAGTTCGTTTTTCCAAATATTATCTTTTTCACAGTGACACTGCAGTCAATATATCTTTCATATTTGCTTTAAAAGTGCTAATAGCCTAATTCCTTTGCTCATAACATAGCTCTGATGCCACATGCATAGCCACTTCCTGAAGCGTCTGAAAGCTCTGAAGTTATGTGTGAAAACAAAGGGGCATATTCACAAGGAGCTATTGCCGAATTAATGGCACTTTATCGCAGCCAAAGTCGTGATACATTTACCCCCCATTCACAAGCCAGTGTAAACAGCCCACAGCACCAGTTTACCCGCAATAGCAGCCGCAAAAAACATCGCCACAGAGGACCCCCGCAAATATCGCTAATGAGATGCAGAGTAGGCGTTCCCGTGACAAAAGCCGAGACAACAGCACACCTCAACATTCACAACGACCAGTCACATCCGCGATAAAAACACAAAACAGGCGATAAGGCGCGTTAGCACCAGGAAATCTACACCTGCTCTGACATGGTGTAAAGTCGGACGGCAGCCAGCACCACAAAGGGGAGCACAGCCCAGGGCCACATCCGAAGGGCAACAGATTCCATGGAGCCACCCATCATGCGGCCCGGACACCCAAGAGGGCCACAACACCCACCTCCACCACCCCAGGACCCCAACCCACACCCGGAACACCACCCCCCCAGACTACCACAGACGCAGCGCAGACAAAGACAGCGGAACCCCAGGAAACGTACCAGCCGCACAGAGCCAACATCTGACAATGTCACCGTCCACTACAGGCTGAAAGGGACAACCAACCTACGCATCCTGACCATCATCGCCTAACAGGCCTACGGCAACAACACAGCGGACAACCAACATCCCACCCCACACAAAGCTGATGGCGTGGCTGCACCTGTTGGCCCCTGGGACCCCCATCCAACACCCGCCAGAGTTGGAGGAGTCTCACAGCCAGCCACATCCAAGTCCCCCACACCTGTCCTGGACATCACCATCACCCTGGTACCCCAGTCCCCATGCGTACAACACAATGCGCAGGATCCGCTGGAGACCAAGCAAGGACCATACGCCCAAGCAGGATGCACACACGTGTTGGGGGCAATACACAGCACACATGTACTACCTGTGCCCCCTGGTGACACAGCACACAATCACCGCAACAGGAAGCACACGTCTCACACCAATGTGCAGGCAACAACAGAACACCGTGGAACACCCAACAATGTTGCCTTCAAATACACAGCCAGTGTGCATGATACCTTCATCCTCCGACAGTCCATCATCAACCAGCGTTCCCAGGATGGCAACAAGGGAAATGCACAGCCCCTTGGCAATATACAAATGAACACCCCACACACCTCAACTCCACAATCATGCAACTCACAATGCTGGCAATGCACACGTCACAAAATCACATACAACAGGCACAACAATATGCCCACCCACCAGACACGACAGAACAACTTACAATGTCCACATGGGCAAGCCCTGAACATGAGCCAGCAACGGCATGGCACCTCAGCCACATAATAGCCGAATGTGGGGAGAGGTGGCAACCAGGCATGTGTGAAGGATGCAGTAGAACCATGATTGGGAAAGTACACAATGCCAAGAGTGCCGGAGATGTGCTGGACACCTCGCAGTATGCAGAACACACCCATATCCATGGCGACATACACCGCTTGCGTATGGAGTGTAGTGGACAGTGGACGCCACCATGTCACCCCAGCCAGTGGGGGACCTCGCGGAAATTTTGCCTGTCACGCCCCCCCCCAAGCATCAGCGGAGTGGGATGGCCCGGCGTACACCACTCCAGCGTAGGGGTGTGAATAAAAAGCACGTAGGCCTGGGCGTGGTTCTCTTCCGGAAAGACCCACGTCTCTGCCAGGGCGGCGCCTCCCACCTCGCCACGAGGCCGACGCCATCCACGTGAGCGGAGTTGCCTGTAATGCTGTGCGCCTGCTGGACCCCGGTACGCTGGACCACGAACCCGTCAGGCCAGCCCCTGCGCAGTCAGGCCACACTGATCACCTTCCGACACCGGCGTGTGTCAAGGAGGGCCCACCACGTGCCGGCGCAAGCCCCAAGCCCGAGGCCCGAGACCTTGGCAGCCACCTCAGACCATCACGGCCTCCACGACACAGGTCCGCTTTATTCCTTTTTAGTTGACGTACTCCACTGCCGCCCCGGCCTACTCTTCGGACCAGTAGGTCCCATATGTGAAACTGTGTCCTGAGTCATGAATGGCAGTGACCCCAAATCTGGGCCAGCGGCCACAGCACCAGACCCCCCGATCAGTTAGGTATAGTTCCATATGGACATCTTGCGACACGTGGTGCCACTAACCCTGTTCAACGCCAGCCTGCTACACGTGGTGCCACTAACCCTGTTCAACGCCAGCCGGCTACACGTGGATGAGGGACCAGGACTACCCTGCTGACCAGTAGGTCAGACATCCAGCACCTAGTCGCAAAGCATGAATGGCGGAGTCCACACCAGTGGTCGCACGGAGATGTGTAAGAGGAAGATCTCCGTCCGGACGAATGCCGGGTCACATACACGGAGGTGACCTTAACACGTGGTGCCACTGAACCTGAACTACGCAGGCCGGTGGGGCCATCCAACCCAAGCCGGAGACACTCGGTGAATGGGCCGTGCTGACCGCTGCCTCAGGCCTACACCACGGTCAGGTAGGTCACACATTTGGAACTGAGTCTTGATTACACCATGGCAGTGAACATTATTTAAGGCAGAGAACAATTCACAATACACCCTCCGATGTGGTGGCAACAAGTCTGTGCATGGCATCACAACCACACGTGTCTGTGGGCCTACGCGGACCACTGCCCTCGGCCTACGCTGCGCACAAGTGGGATCACAGATTTGGAACTGAACATCGGTAATTCAAAAGGCAGAATACATTTCTTCGCACGCACGGAGGGGCGTAAGAGGATGACACATTGCAGTCCGGAGGGAACAGGATCAGCGTCACGGAGGTGATTGAACACTACCGACAACTGCCACTGTGTCACTAACTCTGTGCCTCGCGAGCCAACGACCCGTGGCTGTGGGCCACTGCTGACCGCTGCCTCCAGCCTACACTGCGGTCCAGTAGGTCACAGAGCCTTGATTTGGCATTCTTGGAGTTCACATCTGTGTACCGGCATCATCGCAGACTGCATCCCCTCACAGCACCTGTGCCACTACGTTTGTTCCCCGACATTCATGGACACTCACTGGTCATACATTGGTGCCGTTTGAGTCTATGGACTAGGGGCTAGTTTTCATCCTCATGTAGCTGATCCCGAATTGTTGGTGCAAACGAGGGTTGCGCTTTCCACTCCTCCATTTGCTGCTTCCAGATGACATCAGACCTTCCGCATCATGCCCTGGAGGACATCTTCCACTGTCCCCCGAAACCCTCCGCAACATACACCTCGGACATTGATGGGGACCCGCTCAGGTCGCATGGCCCATCTGACTGCACCACAAGTCACCGTCCCGTGGCTGGGTGCCTGTGCCGGCCGCAGTGCATCCGGGGCCACTAACTCTGTGCTGCTCAGGCCTGGGACCCCTTCTTCTGAGACATTAAATGGCCTCTATAGCGATGGTCTTGGGGTCATCAACGCCATGTGTCTGTGGCCCTGCGCTGTCCGCCTCCTCCGGCCCCAACTGCGGGCCACCAGGGCCCACACATGGCATCGAGTCTTGACTGGCCCGGACGTCGCATCACCGCAGGAGGCACACGCCACCACCGCAAGGACCACCTTCAACCGCCATCTGCCAGAGTCGAAAGGGTGGTCCTGACAGACCTACGGAGTTGCTCAGACTTGTTGTGGATGCCATCATCGGCCTGATACCCTGCTGGGCACTCCAGGTGCCAGTGACTCAGTGCACCGCAAGCCATTGTCCGTTACTGATTGAGTATTGTGCTGTTGTGAGGTTGCGCAGCAATGTCACCTCATGCAGTGGGGAAGACCTGGGACCATGAGGAGGAGGATGTGTCAAGTGTGCGGACGGGAGAAGGCACAGACAATGGGAGGGCAGGTGGCAACAGCCCCAAGGCAGAAATGCAGACTGGTGGCGGTAGTCAAGCTACACACCCGGATCTAATACTGGGTATTGCGCTGTGGACTGCGGACGCAACTGTCACCTCAGGCAGTGTGGGAGACCTGGGACGTTGATGAGGAAGTTGATGCAGGTGTAACACACCCCACTGCATCTGCATCAGGACTAACCCGAAGGGACACAATCCTAGCAATTTCTTCACATGAGCCCGCTCTTCTCAAGTGCCCCTACCTCAGTGCACTGTGACTCACTGAACCTCCTGACTGAATATTGGGTGACCTCTGTCCTTACTCCGGATCCCTCCATGTTGCTCTGCAGTTGACTCTGTTATGCTGGTGTTTTCTGTTTCCATTACACTGGTGTCCACTGTTAAGGTTGTTGACAGCACCAAGCACTCCGTGCGGGCTGGCTTATACTCACCCCACACACATCCAGCACAGGCGTCACTGTACATGTGGCCCTGCCAATAAAGGGGCTGGGCACACGTGCCCGTAGCCAGTTCAACATGATATGTGCATGTGTCTCTGTGGAGGTGTGGGTCTCCTTTGTGGGGTGTAGGTGGTCCCTGAAGGGTATTGGACACCCACGTATGTGTTCTAGTTCGCATTCCATGGGTTCGGCAACACCCTCACCTGTTGGGCCACCTCCTTTTGGCGTTCTGCCACCTGGCATTGGGGTGCCATGTGTGGGTGGGTGAAGTGTTGTGAGGCAGCCGTGATTGTGGGTGCTACATGCTGTGTGGTCTGTTGCAGGGGCTGGGTTCTCCTCTGAGTAGCTTGTCTGTCCTGGTGGTGGGTTGTGTGGGATGTCCATGGGCTGTTGTAGGGCGTCGGTGTCGGGGGGGTGGTGTTCGTCTCGGGCATCACTGATGGGTTGTCTGTTCTGACCTGCTGGAGGTGTTGTTTGTCCCTCTGCATTGTGAAGGGGAGGTGCATGTTGGCATTGTGTTGGCGCCTTGTTCTTGTCGACATGCAGACTGTGTGACAATGTACGTTGTGACTGTTTGGGCGGTGGTGGCTATTTGAGTTGGGACAGTGTACATTTGGCCTACATGGCTGATGTGGGGTTGTAGGGGTAGATGTGCATCTCACAGTTCCCTGCTCTGTCCAATGTGATTGTTCTGTTTCTGCGCCTGGGTGGACCCAGTTGTGTCCCCTGTTCTGCAGTGTGGGTGTTGCACTTTGTGCCACATTGTCATGGTATGTGCTGTGATTGCTATGTGTGTATGCTGCAGTGTGCCACGGGGATGGGGGACATGTCCTTGGGTAATTGTGGGTGTGCAGTGTGTTACACCTCATTGTGCATGTGTGGCATTGTGCCCATCACCCCCCGTCCCCCCAGTCCCTGTTGGATCCTCACCCTGTTGTTGTTGTGTCGGGTCCTCTTGAGCTGTGTCCGTACTCCCTACTCCTTGCACCCTCTCCACACTGATGACTGTGGCCTGGGTTTCCACCAGCTCCACCTGTGGAGCTGGACTGCCACCTCCTGTCGCCGTTGCTGCCTTCCTGTTGGCAGCGGGTTTGTACCTGGTTTAGGTTATCACGTCCTGCCGGTGCCTCTTGGCCTCCTGGATTGGCCTCCTGGGCACTCCGACTGCGTTCCAGGTGGTCTGCTTGTGGGTCAGTTGCTGGTAGTGTTCTGTCGCCTCCGTGGCCTTGGTCTTGTTTTCCTGCGGTCTGCACCCCATCTTCCTCTCCCTTTTCTCCTTGGCCTTCCCCGAGCCAGTTGTTCCTTGCTGGTGGTCTGTGGGGGTTGTGGGGTTCGCGTTGCCCTCTGCGCTGGGTCAGGGTGCATCCATGTTGCTACGTGCTCTGGCTTGTTTCTGGTGTGTTGTGTCTGTGGTTTTTATGGTGCAATTTCCCACCAGACGCGTGGGATTTGCAGGCCTGAGGCTGCTTTTCGCTACTTTTTGTACCGCGATTGGCCTCATCGCATGATTTCTCGTGTTCGCGTTTCGCATTATTTCGGCGTGGCGTTGATTTTCACGCTGACATTTGACGCGTTATCTGGTGACTATCACATGGTACCACCTTGTTGTGAATCCCACGTTGACACGGGGTTATTTTCCCGCGATAGGCTGCGTTATTGAAAGTTGCGTTACGCTACTCTTGCGGTAGTTATCACACGGTCTTGTGAATATACCCCAAAGTCCTTGATTTCACTCCCCTTGCCCGTGTTCACCTCCAATTCACAGGTTGGAGCATTTCCGTACCTTTAATCCTGGTGTATTACGGGCGGGTCGAGCTCACTCCAATTAAACTCCACCACACTTTTCTCCGCAGGGAACTCTGACCTTAGCACGGTGGCCTCGGCGTTTGGGACTGGAGCATCCCAACCATATCCAAACACTCTTCCTTCCCATTTGAAAGAAGAATGCCGCACACCAACTTCAAAGGGTCCAAGCGCTTTACTCAATGCGTAAATGTGGCAACTGCTTAAAAATATCAGTCCTGGCACGTTTCGGCTCCTTGAGAGCCTTGTTCACGGGTGAGCAAACAGTCTCATGATTGCAGCCATATCACGTGCTTATATACACCAATCAAAGACTACTAGATGTCACCATAGTCCACGAACACTTCAATTTCCAAGGTGCACTTTAAAAGACAGTCACTATATTTAAATGTAACTGCAGTTGAAGTTGGTGTGCGGCATTCTTCTTTCAAGTGGGAAGGAAGAGTGTTGGATATGGTTGGGATGTTCCGGTCCCAAACGCCGAGGCCACCCTGCTGAGGTCCGAGCTCCCTGTGGAGAAAAGTGTGTACAAGCAAGCTTCTATTGTACGTAAAGTTAACAAATACATATAGTAGCATTGCCTTACACGTTGGTATTCCCAGTACAGAACGTAGACAATGAAGAGTCACAAGTGGAGGAAAAGGACTACATCTAGGAATGATTGCTGCAGCATCATTTCAAGAGTAAGAATTGTCCATCATTAAGTAACTATAGAGCATCTCTTCAGTGGCCTCAGTTACAGCCTATGTGGTGAATAAGCAAGATGCTATAAATACAGACAACACACAACACTCCTCTCAGACTAGCAGTCATAAACAAAAGCACTCCCACACCCCTCACAGAGTACCAGTAAGACCCTTCAATTTGTATTCTTAAACTCCTCATATAACTAGCAGTTTTACTCCACTGACAACACTTGCACACCCACCAGAGTATCGATCACACACTCCCTGAAGAACTATTGGATCCCTCTCAAACCAGTTCTTTAGCCAGATCTTAAGGCACTTGATGAGAATGACTGCAAGCATGCCTTGCATGTCGCCCTGCCCTCTGGCATGGTTGAAGCCAAAAATTTGCATTGACAAAGTCAACTGGTCTGGTTTGCATTTGCAGTTATAAGTACACATATAGGCATTGCCAACGCTTGTTTAATTCTTCTTTTGTGATTACTGCCAGTAAGCTAAAGCTAGTCAGATCTAAAGACGACTTTCTTGATAATTATTCATCAAACCAGGCCAATGCATTGAGGTTAGTAGGTGTGTGGGCAGTTATTTTTATCGCCCTCAAGTTGCAAGAAGGTTGTCAATTTTCACAAGTGCAGTCTGGGATGTTTCCATGGCATCAATAAACAAAAAGAGAGTGAGGAAAAAAAGGAACCGCTCCTGGTCCCCCAGGACATGATATCAAAAACACAAAAGGAGCAATTCCAGAAGGTCATAAGACAAAACTAAAAACAAAGGTGGATGTTCTATAAGGTTAGATAGACCTCGGGATCCCGGACTGGGACTGCAACAGGTGCTTCAGGCGGGCGTTGATCCTTGACGAAGGTTTGACTATAGGCAACGCCCCCCGGTAGGATCCATGAGGTGCCGCACAGTTGCGATTTGAAAACTCAATGAGTACAAGTAAAACCGTAAGTTGACGGTCAGGCTCGTATGAACGTGGGTGCACTTTAGCGAGTGCACACCTACTCACTTACACTGGTCCTGAAGAAAGCCTTGCAATCTTGCGCATGAAGGCTGAAACATGTAGACCCTGTCACTTAAATATCACGGATGTCTAAGGTCAATCTAACCTTATAGAACATCCACCTTTGTTTTTAGTCTTGCCCTATGACCCCACCATTAAATTTCTTGGGTGCATAGAGATAATTTTAAAATCACCACTCACTATTCACGTTGCACAACAAACCCGCTCCGCTGTAATCAGGCGTTGTAGCACACCCGAGAGGCACTCAGCCCCTCGGGTGGGGACCCTATGATGAAGCATGTCACCAACTAGGTTGGTGAGTGAGGGTTCTTTTTAAAAAGGAATTTCCTTTCCTTTTTCCAGTAATGTCACAGCAGTAATCCCTTCTGGAATTGCTCCTTTTGTGTTTTTGATATGTTTCCATGGCAACCCATAATGTGCAGAAGGGACGAGGAGGGGCGGGCACTCACATGCACCCTGTCTTACACAAAAGCCCAACACACAATTTCACATTTATCCAAATGCACACTCACTTATATGTATCCATTCACAAGCGTGCACACATAAATCACCATTCACAAGCACACATGCACACACACACACCCATTTACAGCACACACGGGCATATAGAGATACATTGATGCATACACACATGCATCACCAACATTCAATAAGGACTTACCCGCCTCAGTGGTGATATTGGGTGGCGGGTGGGAGAAACAGAAACACTCGGCGGTTCCTGGAGGCATTAGGAAGGAACCTCCTGCTGGAATATCCTGACGCCTCCTTTCATTGGCTGATCGCGTCATGGGTCGGCCAATCGGAGGAGGACCTTCCCTCCCTCGTCACAGAGGTGGATGGGGGTCACTGCGAATTGCTGACCCCACCACACTCTGTGGCAGGTGTCATTATTTGACTCTTAGCCCTGGCACCTTCAGGGATTACAACTGAAGCACCCAGGTCTGAACCTATGGTGAACCGCCTCCTCATCATGAGGGGGAGGACCTCAAGGAGCTTTGCTGGGTTTAAGAGGTTATACCTCTAGGGCTGTGGGTCTACCCTTGTTTACGCCACGATTGCTACTTTCAGTATATGCTATTATCCTGTGCTTTGTGTTTATCCAACATTGCCTACTATTTGCACTGTTTAATATATGGCTACATCTTTATTCCTGGTAAACTGTACAGACATATCTTCTACGAATATGATGTATTGGTTCACATTGAAGGCATATACAATGCACGGTTTCCAGTGATTAACATGACTGTATTTGGGCGTTGTCCTCTATTATAAAATCAATAAAATTATGTTTAAAAAAAAAAGAAAATACCTCTAGGGCTGTGAAATCTTCAGTCGCCAAGTACCTGCACATTTAGCGCATGTAGATTGCCTGGCTATCTGATGCGACCATGAAGAGTGTCTGTAAGGCGGGTCTTTGCTCACCCTGACAGACACTCTTAATGCTTTGCAAAAAGGCGGGGGCAGGGTCCCTTTGCCCTTAATGATGGGCGACTGATGGATGTTTGTGTTTTACTGCATCTGTGCAGCATATGTGCAATTGTTTTCTGTTCATGCAGGGATCATTTTTAAACTAGGGCAAATATAAAACGCGGAATCCAATTTATGCAACTGGAATATTTGCGTCATGATTTCAAGTTTACATTTTGAGCTGCTTTCTTAAGGGAGCTATATTGTGTAGGAGAAGAACACTTTCAAAATCAGGAATAACCTTTGTTAGTGGTATTACCACATAGTAAAACCAAATGGTTCCCCGTTTCAGCCATGTTTTACCCAGATATATTCTTCTTCATAGCTGCCTGAAATTTCTCGCTATGACTGGGCCTTGGAATGAGCCAATAACTTTTTTTCAGAAGTATATATGTATGTATAAATTCAATAGAAACACTGACATTCTTTTAGTACTTAACATGTATGTATGTGATATAAATTGTCACAAAACTCCAGTTTGCCACACAGGGGGCCTCATTTATGAGTTTTTGCCGTAGGGCAGCACTGCAGTCCTTCGTGCTGCGCTGCCCTACAGCAAAAGAAAAGGACAGGAATGCGCTGTATTTATAAGATATAAGATATAGGTATAAGATACGGCGCATTCCTGTCTTTTTCCCCTGCACTGGCGCACAATGGACTACTGTGCTCCAACGCAGGCACCTTTGCACCATGGTGCACCATGGCAAACCTTCTTGCACAAAAACAATCACAAGAGGCTTTTCCTCTTTCTATGTGTGCTGCATAGAAAAAGGAAAAACGAGGAGAAATAAAAATATTTCTCCTCGTTGTGCCTCCCTAACGCCTCCCCTGGGGAGGAATACGTTTTTGCCGCTGTCTCAGAGTTACCATTTCTCGTAAATCTGGGGCAGTGTAAAAAAGTTTTGGATGTTGCTGGGAACGCCCCTTTAACGCATAAAACTGCGTTAAAGGGAACGATATTTACAAGGCAGCAGCATTAAGCCAAAAAAAGTGGCTCAGTGCTGCCTGGTAAATGGAGCAGAGTCCTGAGCCACCGGTGTGTCACAAAAAGTGACGCACCGGTGGCGCAAGGGGCTTATAAATAAGCCCCATAGTTCCCAAAGGTGAAGCACTTCACAAACTGTGCCATGTTGCTAAGTTTTGAGTCTAACTTCGGGAAGGATGCAAAAATGATCCTTGTAGTTTCACACATCCCTAAATGTAAACTGGACTGTCATGTCATTAAACGCAAATTCTTACAGCTTCGATAAGTAAGAGCTGATCTCTAATGACAGTGGGGCCGATTCACAAAGGGCCTCTGCACTGATGGCCGGGGCCTCGCAATGGGTAACTGCAGATATGGAGGTCCCGCCACGACTGTCAGGTCTCCACCACCAGTGTGGAAGCCCTTTGGAAATCGGGCCCTTTGTTACTACCTATGCATCGCTGATGGGACCTTTCTAAGATACTGCCAGTGCCACGCTAAAAAAAGGTTACCCCATACGCAAGCCAAAAGGATTGTCATTGCCAATGCTGGTTTCTACTTTCTGATGTCTGGTATGCGATAAAAACAGTGTTTAGTTGTCTGAAATTTGGCGTGAGTCAGCACCAGACTGTTTGCTTACCATTCCGTGATGAGTGAGGTTACTAAAATCTACCTGCAAAATGTCAGATTCAAGTGCGGCTGTCGGCAGAGATTACAACACAGTCCCTTTTCAAGTGCTGTTTGAAAAGCTTTCAAGTGATTTGCAAGAAAGCAAATATATTATTACATTGTCTGTAAAACAGAGACAAGAAACATTGCCTGAAGACATTTACTTTGGAGAGTGAATGGGTACCCCCGGGATCTGCAGTACTAATCAGTGCCTAATTTGTAAACAGGTAGGTGCCAGGGCCCTTATCCGGAGGCTACTGCAGCCTGCACTATCTATTGCCCCTGCCAACACTGCCAATGACAGTATCAACACAGCTACTAGCCGTTGCACTCCTACAAGTGTGACAATTCAGACTATTCCAGGCCACCTACAACTATAATAATGGTGTGAGCGACAGGTATTACTCTTTTTCTTTTAATGTATATTGACTTATTAAACACTGTTGTTTTGCTAATTTCAAAATTAGACAGACAACACCACCATGTGGTGGACAGTCACTAGAGCCAGTGCTGACAATTAAGTGCCAGTGCCAAGCACCGGAAACCACCCGCTCAAATTAAGCACTGGTACTAATGCATCTTTATTCTACACTAAAGGCTTCGGTTTATGACATAGAGAAAGAATGAATGTGAGCCTTTGTGGTTTGTGTTTTCTATGTCTGGTGATAAACATAGTGATTGGCTATATCCCAAACCTAATGCTCCATCTTTGCAGGGCACACACTGCACGGCGATGCACAGACTAGGAACCAAATTAACCCTAGCAAAAAGAGTTCAAACCGGCTCCACAATGCACTATGTAAGTAAGCAAAGTAAACCATCATCTTAGGGACTTTGGAGATGCTCTGTGCCCCACAGAATAAATGCTCGGGCAAAAATTCTATGCCAAGAGAAATTATGTTCAGTTTTAAATGGTGAGCCGGTGAGAAGAAAATCTTCGTGCTGTTAATCATATGATGGTAAAAATTGGAAACAGCCTTTAGCACGACGCCATATTCACGCTCTGCCTTTACAGTGCCAGCAACTGAACAAACATGTCATTAACACACATTTGTTTAGCACGCAAGTCATTACAACGACTTGTTTTAGGGCGGCGCATTGGTGCAAAGGTGTTGGATTTCAAATCCAACACCTTCCCTACTGAAGCGCAGGCTTGAATTGGAATAGTAAATTATACTAATCCAAAATCCAGCGTCCCCCTAGGGCAAGTCGTTGTAACGACTTGCGTGCAAAAGAAATGCGTCATTACGACGCGTTTGCAGTAATGACGGTGTTAAAAAGGCATGCGTTCTAAACGCATGCGTAATACCAACATACAGTCTGTAAAAATGGCAGCCTGTCACACTGCTCAAGCATCCCACGGTACTGTTTTAAACGCCAGCTTTTCAGGAGTATACAAGTATGTATATTTATATATTACACACCTAGCCAAAAGTGTACAGGGCCAAAGGCAAGGTCAGTGTGTTATTGGAGAGGTGGCTGGTTTCTGAGAGAAAATGTGAGTGTGCCATGGTATAGTGCTCTTTAAAGAGGTGTGTCTTCAGGTCTTTCCTAAATTGGAGCAGAGTTGGAGCAGTCTTGATGGACAGTGAGATGTCATTCCATCGCCTAAATCTAGAAGGGTGCTTTCTTTGACTTTTTTCTATTTCGCACTCCTTTGTCTCCAGTTTACAAGTGTCCTTACTACAAATATGCAGAGAGCCAGCAAATACGGAGAACTTGTGAGCTGAGTAAGCATGGGTACAGGCTAGCAAGGGCCATCAGTGGAGCTCCCCAGGGTGGCAGCTATATGGTCATATTGCTTCTGCCCTCGATGAGGCATGCTACTAAGTGTATGATGCCCCTAAGGCAGGGGTGGGAGGGATGCAGAGGGTGGGGGTGGTGGGCGTAATAGGAGTCTTGGAGGCTGTGGAGCTGGGCACTGCCACCATCCAGGTGTGAGAGTGCTAGGCCTTGAAAAACAGTTTTGAAGTTGCTCTCTGGGAGGAAGGGTTTCACTTTCTTTAGCAGAGTTCATCCCAGGCTGTCTTGGTTTTCTTACAGATGTGATCCTTGAGGATGAAGGATGGTCTCTGATGCTCATTTTATCCATGACTGCTCAAGGTGTTTGTTACCCAGTGTGTGAGACAGCTGTTCAAGGTTGTACTCCAGGATGACTGGTAGGTACAGGTGACTCTATTGCCTAAGGTACAAGCCATTTGAGTATCCATTATATTACTGGTAGCACCATGATGCCAGGTTCCACATTGTTCCAGTCTGACATGGTAGTGTCTACAGAACTCCAGTATATTAGACACCATTGACAATTCAGAAACATAACTGACATAAAATGTAAAGCATTGCTGCAGTGGCATAATTCATGGTGTGTAAATATGTATAGTACCACTGCAATCCTGAAGCTAAATTGAGATGCAGCAACTAGAATGGGCCCGTTGTCAGTTTCAGGGCTGGGCCATGAAACTGACCCAAGATGTCTCAGCCCCCACCCATGGTGCCGGACACATCCTGGACCCCGTTTTTACCTCATTGAGCAACATCACAAACAGCACACTCTCCTCCGTCACCTGGAGTGATAATGCCTTCATCAGCTTCTCAGTTGACATTCCCCACACCAGAGGATCCACCACGACAGGCGCAGACCACTGACAGTGACATATCAAAGTTGGATTTGGTTTCTGTCCTCACAAATACTAACCTGAGCACACAGGCCACCTAGCCAGCAACATCAACAATTTTAACAACTGGATCACTGTCTGCCTCGACACCCTTTCCCCTGGGAAAAGAAGCCAAGTAGCAAGAACGTGAATGCAGGCCTTGGAGGAACTCAGAATGACCAAACGGCACTGCAAACAACTAGAATGGAGATGAAGGGCAAGCACAGGAAGAATTGGAGAAGGACGTGTCCCGGTCAGCCCCTTCGACAACCCACATCAACAAAGCGCTCACCCTCATCCTAAAAGCCTCCATCAACACCGCCATCTTCCTGGAAACCTGGAAGCACGCAGCTGTCAACACCCTCCTGAAAAATCCCTCGGGTGAACCAGCCAATCTCGCGATCTCCCATGAGAATGGCATCCAAGGACCTGACCACCAATGGATCTGCACCATTATCACTGGAAGAAGACAAACAGTTATCATACCACCACACTCCTCAGAAGCACAGCAACACATTTGTGGTGTCCCACAAGGTTTCTTTCTCATACTGCCCCTCTTCAACATTTACATGACACCGCTGTCAGATGTCATCTGTGCACACATCATCGACACACAGACGGCATGCAACTGATATTGTCCCTCTCTGACAAAACACCCAGCAACAGAATCAACTTCAACACGTCCAAGGCTGAAGTGATCACCTGGATGAAGTCCAGCTACCTCAAGCTGAACACGAACAAGACCAAAGTGGTGATTTTTGGAAAAGACACCTTGCCGTGGGACATTGCCTGGTGGTGTACAGATCTTGGACCCACCCCCAACACACAAGCAAGAAACCTCTGAATCATCATCAAGTTGGGCAAAAGTCAACACCAACACCATGTTCTATTTCCACACCTTGAGGATGCTGAAAAAGATATTCAAGTGGCTAACCAACAACAGCAGGAAAGCCATCACCCAAACCCTTATCACCAGTCGACTGGACTATAGGAACACCATCTACGTGGAAATAAACAACCAACCAACACATAAAAAGACTTAAAATCATTCAAAACACAGCAGCCAACTGGTCCTCAACTTCCCATGCTGGTTTCATGTCACAACACACCTAAGGGAACTCCACTGGCTCACAATTCAAACTCCTCAGCCACACATACAAAGCATAACACAACACAGGCCCATTCTTCATGAACAGCCACGTACAATACCACCAACAATGCAGGCACCTCCATTCAGCCGGACTCTCACTAGCACACACCCCACGCATAGGCACAAACAGATGAGGAGGTTGTGCATTCTTGTACACCGCTCCTCAAAGATGGAACACCTCCCACACCACACTACATCCTCCTCCCTTCTTGAATTTTTCAGAAGGATGAAGACGTGGGTCTTTGAATAAATCCCACTGAGACTAGCCTTATACACCTGCCAAAGCACCAGGATACACTCATGGATGTGCTATAAAAATACACAAAACATAACATAAGGTAACATAACAAAGGAGTCCCCTTCCTTGCAGACCACTATGAAAATGTCTGGTCCTAAGTATAGTAGGAGTTCCTATACTGGACACACATCAGACAATGATGCCCTGATACAACAAGCATTCAGCGGCCTTAGACTCCAGACCCCACTTTTTAGAGCATGTTATATGTGTTTGTGCTACACACAGTATGCGTTTTGTTTCCAACGACCACATGATCCATGGACATTCAACAGGTCCCATGGATTTATCTGAATTACACTGCTGATCCGGTGACAAATATAACGCATCTCATAACATTAACCACATTTACTGAGGATTCAGAAACCAAAGGTGAAAAAAATCCAGAAGTACATATATTCTTATCAGGACAGTGCTTGACCTTTCAATACTGCGTTTTCTATTACTCGTTCTAAAGTTTCAATGGAGTTTGAAGAAACAGTGAACAACCCATGTTGAAATACCTACAAGTATATATTCTTGTCAGAACTCTCAATTATGTCTAATCTAATATTGTGTAATGATTAGATATCTGTATACTAGTCTCAACATCACACCAAGGAGCTCTACCAAATTCTTAACTAAACAAAGACAGAAATACAACCTTAACAAACATTTGACACTATCTTATCAGGTAATATAAGATAAAGTGCCTTGGCAGGGTTGGAGACGGTGTTAACCTCGAGAAAATATGAGGCAATGTGTCCCAACAGATAACAGTTCTGAAAGCAAAAAATCAGCATAGTCAATAAACATGGTTTGAATACAAAAGGATAGAGTCCAATGAATTTTGAAACCATGAAGGTTTATTTTAAAATTGAGGATCAATACAGAAGACAGAAATATAAGGTTAATCAGAAGTACATCTAACTCAGTATAAGAAACATTATACGGCTCAATCACATGCAGAAGCGAGTCTCACTTGGAGCCAAATCTCAAAGCAAAAATATAAGTCACAATCAAGAGACAGACTGACACAGTTCAGCTGTCATACTGCTGGGGCAAACTAGACTGGCTCACCTCCAAATGTTCCAGTGTGTATGGACAAATTCAGTCAAAGTCAATAGAAATTTCCCGCGCAGCATAAGATCAAAGCTGAACAAATCACATTTCAGACTTGTACAATGCCAACTATTGCACCATTCTAGCACTATCCCCTAACTGAAAATGAATGTGCCTTATTCTAACCTAACATCATCAGATGTGGCAGAAGAAATCTAGCCACAAAAGCAAAAGGAAACAATGAGTTCAAAGTGTTATTGACAGGAAGAGTTTTGACTGTAGCAAAAGGCTTCCTCCAGAGTCTTTTGACAACAGCCTGTCAACCGAGAACCCACTATATCTACAACCTGGAAACATCACCAATCAGCACCACCCTGTACCACATCATCAACACCTCCATCATGTCCGCCACTTCTCCGAATAAATGGAAACTTGCAGAAATCAACACCATCCTCCAGAAGCTTACAGCTGACCCAAATCAACTGAGCAAGTTCCGACCCACCTCCCTGCCCCCGTTTCTAGCCAAAGTGATTGAAAATACCATCAACAAGCTTCTCACAACCCACCTCAAACTTCACCATCTTCCAGACAACACTCAAACAGGATTCAGAAAGAACCGCAGCACCAAAACAGCTCTCATCGCAGCCACTGGTGGCATTCGAATCATTCTGGACCGAGGAGAAACAGCGGTCCTCATTCTGCACGACCTCTCTGCGGCCTTCAACACTGTCTCCTATAACACCCTCATCAGAAGACTTCACGAGATTGGCATACAAGGATCTACTCCCAAATGGATCTGTTCCTTCCTCACAGGAAGAACCCAAAGGGTCAGGCTGTCACCCTTCACAACAGAGACCAAGATATTAATAGGAGGAGTCCCACAGGAAATGTCCCTCCGCATGACACCACTCGTCAACATCATCCGATCACAAGACATCACCATCATCTCCTACGCTGATAACACCCAACTCATCCTCTTCCTGACAGAGAAGCCAACCACCACCAGGACCAACTTCACCAACTGCATGACCATGGTAGCAGTCTGGATGTGAACCAACTGCCTGAAGCTAAACTCAAAAAAGACAGAAGTACTGGTCTTTGGCAACAATCCCCCCTATTGGGACTCCAACTGGTGGCCGTCGGAGCTAGGACCAGCACCCACTCCCACAGACCATGCAAAAAATCTAGGGATCATCCTAGACGACAAGCTCAACATGAGAGCTCAAGTCAACGCAGTGTGCACCTACTGCTTCCACATCCTGCGCATGCTACAAAAGCTCTTCAAATGATTGCCTCAGAACACCAGAAGGACCATCACGCAAGCACTCATCACCAGCAGGCTGGACTACAGCAATACTCTCTACTCCGGAATCTCCAAACAACTCCTAAACAGACACCACATCATCCAGAACACTGCTGCAAGACTCGTACTCGACCTCCCATGCCCCTCCCACACCATGCCACACATACAGAAGCTTCACTAACTCAATACAAACGTCTCTCACACACATACAAAGCCTTACATAACACAGAACCAGAGTACCTGAACAGCCACATACCCTTTCACCAACCCATCAAACACCTACCTCACTCTCATTCGCACACATTCCCCGCATCCGTAAAGGCAAAACTGAAGGTCGCTCATTATCTTGCATTGCAGTTAATACATCGAACGACCTCCCTCAACACATCAGAGCCTCCTCCCCATTTCTTGAGTTACACAGGAAGCTGAAGACCTGGCTGTTCGTATAAGCACCTTGGACACCTCACACCTGCACTCCTGCTCAAGCTCCTTGATACCCTCTTGGGTAATTAGTGCGCTATACAAATCAATATAACATAACGTAACAAAGTCGTCTTTCACAGTGGCAAGGCTGGGTCACCCATAAGTTAGCACTGGTTTACACTATCACCTTTAATAAGTGCCATATTCAGTTTGGGAATAGCTACAAAAATGGTTCAAGGACTCATTTTAATAGTAATTTAAGTTCAACTTAATGATCAAGATTGATTTTATATTAATGTTTTGGAAATAAAAATATGTTTAATATGGCCTGGTAAGGAAAAACATTCAAAGTCGTTTTTCCCTATTGTAGTGCTTCTAGCTCTATAAGCTAACATGGAAAGGCTTTATTAAACTTAATAAAGTCTAACTTTTAATTGGAGCTAGCTAGACATGTCATTCAAAGTATCAAAATTATGATTACAGTAAGTCCTACAACTTGCCAAGATCGGATTTATTTGAGCTATTACAGGAAAGTAGTTTTAGAACTTGCTATATGAAGTTACTTAAAGCAGCCCTGTAGCAGCCTCTTCTGATTGGTAAGCCTTTACAACCTGAGCCAACCAAACTGCTACTTGAATAGGTGCAAATACAGTCATTTGGTGGGAAGAGATTACTTCCTAGGGAAACCAGGGAGGGGAAGGGGGCTGGGGAGATAAGCTGGACTTCAAAGGCAGGAGAATAGATGTTATTGGACCCAGGTCAGCCCCTACGTCCTTGATCCCCAACCAGATGGGCGCCCCCCCTAATTTGATTAGGAGAGGGGCTGCAAGGGGAGTGTAGTCAGATGGTAGCCACACCTCTGGATTGGGTTACACAGACACACACACATCAAGGAGAGAATTTCTTCATTTTGATTTTTAGGAGAGCAGTGCAATCTGGGTCAAATAATGCCACGCTTCGCAGGAAGTGGTCTTAGCAGAAGGGGATAAGTTTACCCCAATTGGTTGGGGTGTCCCCACTCCTGCCAGCCCAGAATGGAGCATAAATATGGGAAAGCTGCAGGAGCTCCTCGGGACACTGCTTGGAACAAAAGAAGAAGGACAGCACTGCTGGATCCTTAGACTGCACCACAGAATGCTTGCACTCAAAAGGCCTGCACCTGCTGCACTCTCAATGCTCCACAAAAAAAGGACTGTGCCTGATTGAAAGGAAAAGGAGTGGATCCCTGATCAGCAACAGTTACAACAGAGCTGGAAGAAGTTACTTGCAAGCCCAAAGAGAGGATCCCCCCAGCCGATCAGTTGCAACTGGATGTTTCGTGAACTGTGCAAGTGTATTGTAGAAAATTGAGTCCTAGCCCCCCAAAAGGCAATACAGAGTCTCTAAACCCTTGGACTGAGATAGTGGATACTTAGTTTCCCCAAAGGAAACAAAAAACTATAAGATCTGCAAAGAAAGAAACTTTCTGCAAAGTTTTACAGAAAAGCTCAAGGAGGAGACTGGCTCGATGTCGAGAGTCAAGCCGCTGTCATTGTCATGACCGTTGTGGTTTGTCCTGCTGAAAGCTCCAGATCCCCTCGCCGTTGACGTCGAGGAAAAAGACTTGTAGATACTCACCAAAGCATCGTGCAGCAGCAGGCCGCCATCGTCGAATCAAACTTTGGATCCAAAAAGCCCGAGGACCCGCTGATGAGCCCGTCGATGAGAGAAAAGCTCCAAGAAAATGACTAAAGTCAAAAGGTCAACTTTTGACCGGGACCTAGCACTCAGTCTATCCAACACACACTCCATCGCGCTCATCAAAACTTTGACTTCATCCCGGTCCAGTGCAAGCAGTTAGCCGCGAGTGGCGCTTTAAGCTTTTTGATACTGGAATGCACAATCTTTGATTTAATCTTTAACATTTCATATCTCCAGTTCCATACATTGGAGTTTTTTTGTTTTGGTGTCATTTTAAAGATAGAAATATTCAGTATTTTTTATAAAGTAGTTTTGGATTTTTATTGTGTTGTGTCTTTTACTTATTTACCGTTTTATTGATATTAAATGCTTTACACAAACCTGTCTCCTAAGTGAAGCATAACTTCTCATTTGCCAAGTTACCAAGGATTGAGCAAGGATTAATTGACTGAGGTTTTACTGGACCTATTAGTGATTGTGGTATTTTTACTAGCTAAAGCTAAATACCTCCACCTACTAATAATCCACTTTCCTACATTAAAATATTCTCTATTTTGTAAATTAGTTTGGAATTTTTCGTGTGATGTGTTTACACTTTATTTCTGCTTCAGTACTGCATAAATACTTTACACATTGCCTCTAAGTTAAGCCTGAGTTCTTTGTGCTAAGCTACTAGAGGGTTAAGCACTGGTTTATTTAGTGACTTTAGTTGTTCACCTTGAGAACTATTGTGATTATTATTTGAGATAAGTTCTCAGTTCAACTAATACTCCAATTTCTTACACTTAGGCTAATTCCCTATGTTTGATTTGTTATGCATTTCAATTAATTTTGAGACTAACCATATTTTGCATTCTGTAATGAACTATATTTTCTTCATAAGCGTTTCTTGTTTCTAACTTATATCTTGTCCTAGAAAGGCTTATTTAATTGATTATGCTCCGTGTTTTGTTGATAATTTTGACTTTGTTAAGGGTGCATTACCTCATACATTCTTGATGCTAACACCCCCCATCCTGAAAAGACTCTCTATCTCATATACATCAGGTTATCAAAGATAGTGTCAACAGTAGTAAGAAACCGCATCTAAAAGCCCTAACACCCCATTATATTTTTGACTTACCGCACTTTTTTGTGTGCAGTTTTATATAGCGCAAACTTGACCCAAAGGTATCAGAGCGCTTTACATGATGTCATGGTCCTCACTGGTGAGTCTAGGACCTCCATAGTACCCAGGGCTCTTCGTCACAAATTTTCTCATAAGAGGTGTGGCAAAATCCATCATGCCTCTTGTGCTTTAAGGAAATACTGGTTGCATTGTCCTTATGTTTCTTAATGACTAATCATGTATATACCAATTATAACTAATCATGATCATCCTTTAGTTTATGCCTTTGTTTTATGTAGTTTTGGCGTTGCTATATTATTTTTGTGCATCTAGAGTATTCCGGTGGCTTCTTCAAGATATTTCTGCCACTCATACTTGGACCGTCTGTTAAAAATCACTGCGAGGCATCGCGAAGCATCGACATGAGCGGGCGTGTTGCGCGGCAGGGTGTGGCTCGAGAGTATGAAAAGGAGCCTCGCCCTTGCTCGCGTGCTCTCTATTCCTACACCTGCCGTGTCCGGGGATCTTCAGCTCTGCTTGTGGAGCACGTGTAGTTTCCAAGGGAACAGGCTTCCCGAATCCCTTCACAGCTGACGGCGGACGGCGGTGCCATCGGGGAAATCTTTCAGCATCGCATTACAAAAGGAAACAGACGCGTTTCCAAGGATCGAGAGTTCGAGTATATTTGACATAGAGATTGGCCTAAATCTCGGGCGGTAAGAGCGCTTTTCAGCGCAGAGACAATCTTACGCATTTATGTTATTCAAAACAATTTTTGGAAATACTTTCCCATTGATGTTTGTGCTAGGCTGGTCCTGCGCATTCCGCAAGAAGGTTATTAATGACTATTCGCCAACAAACATAAAAGCATTACAAGAGACTGCATGATTACCAAGAGTTATTTTCTTAGTATTGGTTAATTCATACTGTAATTTCGTTCTTTCAGTTTCCCCAGAAGGCCAAACCATCTACAGTATTAGACCTGGTAGGTTTTTAGAAAAGTGTATAATAATAATTGTGACAAAATAACTATACTGTTTATTGTTAACAATATTGCTTACAGATTATTGTGTATATTTCTTCAGGGGGAAACTTGATATCAGCAGTAGTGTTCCTCATTTATAATCCCAAATACCCTTCACTTCAAAGGAGGTTCAGGTAAATCTTTAAGGTAGTTATTCAACATTAGAATGGCACTACAGTGATTAGTAACAGTAGAGTTAACCTGTTGTGTTTTCCTTTTAGGTCTTCCTCCCTGCAGTTCCCTACCCAACAACCTTTCCCTCACCTGGCCACTTCAATAGTCTGTGCTATCACAGATGCAGACTTGAAGCTGCCTGGAGGTGGAACATTCTGGCAACAAAGTGATCCAGAGGAATCGAGCTACGACAGAATAGAGAGCCCACAATATTATTTCCTCCTGATCACTTTGGTGTCAGAATGGCTTCCTTAGACAACGTATTGAAGGCCTTAGGTCAGATTCAACGAGAATTAGCAGACTCTAAAGCTACTACAGCAGCTCTTGCAGATAAAGTCGCTCGGTTACAACACAAGGTAGATACCAGAGGATTGCCTGAGAAAAATCCATTTGATGTCCCTTTAGGAAAATACCCTAGTGTAGTACACACAATAAGTCAGGGAAGTACAGGTGCACCAAATATTGCAATTACCATAGCAGCACAGATCCTGTTAGCACCACCAGAATGGTATTCTGGAGATCCAGGAAAAACACAGATATTTCTAACACAAGTTGAACTGTATTTTACTTGTCGACCTTCTTCATTTCCCAATGCCCAATCACGAGTAGCATTCCTAATTTCGTACCTAGCTGGGGACGCTGCATCTTGGACTGTACCTTTGGTACGTGGTGACAATCCTATTCTATATAATTGGAAAGCCTTTGTGAAAGAATTTGAAAAGCTATTTGACAGGAGAGCTACTACACATTCAGCGGATAAAGAATTATTAGAACTCAAGCAGGGTAATCGTGATCTGGTAACTTATTTAACACAATTCAATCGTTTTGTGGCTGAAACAGCATGGCCTGAAGAGAAGAGGGCAGCTATTTATTACCAAGGTCTAAAAGATGAGCTAAAGGACATTCTAGCTCAAATCAACCCTCAGCATCAAGATTGTACTGAGTTAATTAATCTTACACTCCACTTGGATCATCGTCTAATAGAAAGGAAAGGAGATCGTCATCGTCCAGAGCGGGGAAATCCACGGTTCGAACGCACTAGAATTTTTCATAATACTGCCACTCAAGAAAATCAGAGTGGACCTATGGAAATAGGTACGGTACGATCATCTTTATCGAAAGAAGAGAAGGAAACTCGACGCAAAAATGGGCAATGTTTATATTGCGGAAAAAAGGGACACTTTGGTAAGGATTGTCTTCTCAAACCAAAGCCTCGCAATCCACAAACAAAAACAATCAATACTATTGAATCCCAGACGGAAAACTAGATAACTCAAGAGATGTGGAAGGGAATCCTTTGAGTGGTTGGCAAATCCCTTCAATTAGCTCATCGACGCATGAACATGAAACACATTTAACTGTGGAAATGACGTTAGTGGTATCTACAGAACGTACACATACTATCACCATACTTATAGATTCAGGAGCCACTGGCAATTTGTGAAGGCTGCTTTAGCACAAACCTTGGGCTTACCATATCAGAAAAAGAAAAAACAAGAATTAGTGCAGACTGTGGATGGGAGTGTATTGATGTCTGGTCCAATTACTATGCAAACGGAAGCCATGTCCTTGGAGTCTGATATCAAGAACAATGCTCATACAGAACTTATCCATTTTAATCTCATTAGTGCACCACAGTATGGTTTTATTCTAGGGATGCCGTGGCTCACTTTACACAACCCAGTCATCGATTGGGTGTGTAAGTCTATAATTAGTATGTCTCCCTATTGTGAACAACATTGTTTTCAAAAGGAAATAAAATCATGTCCACACGTAGTGGGTACAGCTGAAGAAAAAAGCACTTAACTACCAGTACAATATCAGTCATTCAGTGAAGTCTTTAATGAAAAACAGGCAGATACTCTTCCCCCACACCGTTCTTATGACTGCCAAATTGATTTCCTGCCCGGATCTGTAATTCCTAATTGCCGGATATATGCTTTGTCAGAAAAAGAAAACGATCATTTACGACTTTATTTAGATCAATATCTTGCCAATGGGTTCATCAGACCATCTAAATCTCCTGCAGCTTCTCCATTATTTTTTGTACCTAAAGCAAATGGTGAGCTACGCTTATGTATAGATTACAGAGCAATGAACAAAATCACAGTCAAGAACAAGTATCCGCTTCCATTAATTCCGGTCTTATTAGACCAAGTAAAAACTGCCTGCATATATACTAAATTAGACCTTAAGGGGGCATATTATCTGGTCAGAATGCGTGCTGGTGATGAATGGAAGACTGATTTTAAAACCAGATACGGTCTGTTTGAATATATGGTTATGCCATTCGGACTTTGCAACGCTCCAGCAGCTTTCCAATTATTTCTTAATGACATCTTACAGGAATACTTAGATAAGTTTGTAATTGTATACATTGATGACATTTTAATCTATTCTGATTCGGAAAGCATGCATGTAAACCATGTGACAACAATATTAACAATCCTTCAAACCCATGGACTTTACTGTAAAATAAGTAAGTGCGATTTTCATGTGACAAAGGTTGAGTTTCTTGGAGTCATCTTATCTCCTGGCGGGTTACAAATGGCAGACAGGAAAATCTAAGCAGTACTTCAATGGCCAGTTCCAAAACATTTTCACAACATTCAATGCTTTTTGGGGCTCACCAATTTTTACCGGCATTTTATTGATCATTTTTCTCAAAAAGTAGCCCCTATAACCAAATTATTACAAAAAAGGGTACAGTTCAAGTGGTCTCCTGAAGCTCAAACTGCCTTTGATCAGTTGAAAACAGCTTTTACTACAGCACCTATCCTTGCACATCCAAATCCGCAATTGCCTTATATTGTCAAAGCAGATGCCTTTGACATAGCAGTTGGGGCGATACTATCCCAAAGGAACACTGATACCTGACAACTACACCCAATTGCCTATATGTCTAAAAAACTCTCCTCAGCTGAGAAAAATTATACTATTGCGGAGAAAGAATTACTAGCAATTCATGATGCTTTCAAAGAGTGGAGACACTATTTATTGGGGGTTAGACATTTAGGGGCACATGCATCAAGCCTGCATTTTGCGATTTCTAAAAAGCAAATTTTACATATTCGCTATTTAGAAATCGCGAAATGCAATGCATGTAGAAATCGCAAAAAAAATGCGATTCCATAAAATTCCTAAATTGCGAATCACAAATTGCGACTCGCAATTAAGGAATTGATTCCCATTGATTCCTATGGGCCTAGAGGCCCATAGGAATCAATGGGAATTGCATGCGCAATTTGCGAGTACTCCATAGGTACTCGCAAATTGCGCATGCACTTTCAAGGGTGCAAGGATTCCAAAAGGATACCCTGTTACACCCCTGAAAGTCCCCGTTTTCCACTTTTTGCGCACACACATGCCCCAAGGGCATGTGTGTGTGTAAAATGTGACTTTGAAAAATGCACTTTAGTGCATTTTTCAAAGCAATCGCAAATTACCATCAACTTTAGTTTGATGGTAATTTGCGATTCCTAATAGCGAAATCGCGATAATTTTTTGCTTAATGCATTGCATTTAAGGAATCGCAATTTGCGATTCCTTAAATGCAATCGCAATTTTAGCGATTCCTTAACTTAAGTCACGATTTTTGCATTTGGGATGATGCATCCCAAATGCAAAAATACCGGTCGCAAAGGGGCAGATTCTGCGAATCTGCCCATTTGCGACCGGTTTTTGGTTTGATGCATGGGGCCCTTAGTGACTGTCTACACAGATCATAGAAATTTACAATTTATGAAAACGGCAAGAGTTCTTTCTCCTCAACAGTTACGCTGGATGATTTTCTTTTCCGAATTTGATTTCATAGTAAACTTTCGACCTGGATGTGATAATAGAAAAGCTGATGCTTTGACTAGACAGGATACCTCTGCTTTAGTTCCTTCAGATACACCACGAGCAATTATTGATCCTGTAAAAGTTATTAATGTCATTTCAACAGAAGACTTCCTTGATGCAGTACGAAAAGAGTTCCCAGTACAAAAATGGACGACATGGCTCAAACATGATCCACATAGACAGATCCTACAAGAACTACCTCTACATAAGTCAAAATTATACATGCCAACCATTAAGTTACGCAAAATGTTATTCGATTGGCATCACATACAACCGTATGCTGGGCATCCCGGACAACAACGAACATCGAAGGCCGTACAAAGAAATTTTTGGTGGCCTAAGATGTCCAAAGACTTCCACAAATGGGTAACAGAATGTGAAATATGTGCACGAAACAAAAAGGATGTCGGAAGACCAAAAGGCTTACTACTCCCATTACCGACTCCACAGAAGACATGGGAACACTGTTCAGTAGACTTTATAACAGAACTACCACCGGATCATGGCTATACTTGCATTCAAGTAGTTATAGACTGTTTTTCAAAACTTGGACATTTTATTGCATGCAAAAAAGTCGCTACTTCCAGCGAGTTGGCACAAATGTTCCTTCAACATATTGTGCGCTTGCATGGCATTCCCGCTAAAATAATCTCAGACCGTGGGCCTCAATTTGCAGCGAAGTTTTGGTCCACATGGTGTAAACACTTTCAAATCACTCCTGCATTACTATGAGTTACCATCCACAAAGTGATGGTCAAACCGAGAGGCTTAATCAGACTTTGAAACAATATCTCAGATGTTATGTCACAACAGCCGCTACCTCTTGGGTAGATAAACTGTGGTTAGCGGAAATCGCTTATAATTCTGCTTATCATTCATCAATCCAAACGTCGCCATTTCAATGTACATATGGATTTCAACCCAATTACTTACCAGTGCAGTGCCCAAAGACAAGAGAAGTGCCTACTGTAACAACTAATATCAGGAATATTCTCCAGATACATGTCCAAATAGAACAACAACTAACAAGAGCAAAAAACAATTACAAAAAGGCCTATGACAAGAAACATGACCCGGGACCAACATATAAACCTGGTGACCAAGTCTGGCTTTCTACAAAGCATATCACATTTCGACACAAGAAAGCTTTCCATCCTAAATACATTGGTCCATATACTGTTCTCCAGCAACTTAATTCTGTAGCGTATCGTTTGAAACTTCCACCATAACTTTATATTCACCCAGTATTTCATACCTCATTACTGAAACCAGTAAAACAAAAATGTCATACTCTACCATCTCCTATAGTGGTTAATGGTCAAGAAGAATATGAAGTCCAAAAGATACTCGATTCAAGAAGAAAGGGACATAAGTTAGTGTCCTGGAAAGGCTATGGACCAGAAAACGATTCATGGGAACCAGCGGGCAATGTCCATGCTCCACGCTTGGTGGCGCAGTTTCATGCCTTAAATCCTCTCAAACCAACACCTATAAGTCACTTTCAGGGAGGGAGTACTGTCATGGTCCTCACAGGTGACTCTAGGACATCCATAGTTCCCAGGGCTCTTCGTCACAAATGTTCTCGAAAGAGATGTGGCAAAATCCATCATGCCTCTTGTGCTTTAAGGAAATACTGGTGGCATTGTCCTTATGTTTCTTAATGACTAATCATGTATATACCAGTTATGACTAATCATGATCATCCTTTAGTTTTTGCCTTTGTTTTATGTAGTTTTGGCTTTGCTATATTATTTTTGTGCATCTAGAGTATTCCGGTGGCTTATTCAAGATATTTCTGCCACTTATACTTGGACCGTCTGTTAAAAATCCCTGCGAGGCATCGCGAAGCATCGGCATGAGGCGTGGCAGGGCGTGGCTCGAGAGTATAAAAAGGAGCCTCGCCCTTGCTCGCGGGCTCTCTATTCCTGCGCCTGCCGTGTCCGGGGATCTTCGGCTCTGCTTGTGGAGCGCGTGTGGTTTCCAAGGGAAAAGGCTTCCGGAATCCCTTCACAGCTGACGGCGGACGGCGATGCCATCGGGGAAATCTTTCAGCATCGCATTACAAAAGGAAACAGATGCGTTTCCAAGGATCGAGAGTTCGAGTATATTTGACATAGAGATTGACCTAAATCTCGGGCGGTAAGAGCGCTTTTCAGCGCAGAGACAATCTTAAGCATTTATGTTATTCAAAACAATTTTTGGAAATACTTTCCCATTGATGTTTGTGCTAGGCTGGTCCTGCGCATTCCGCAAGAAGGTTATTAATGACTGTTCGCCAACAAACATAAAAGCATTACAAGAAACTGCATGATTACCAAGAGTTATTTTCTTAGTATTGGTTAATTCATACTGGAATTTCGTTCTTTCAGTTTCCCCAGAAGGCCAAACCATCTACAGTATTAGACCTGGTAGGTTTTTAGAGAAGTGTATAATAAAAATTGTGACAAAATAACTATACTGTTTATTGTTAACAATATAGCTTACAGATTATTGTGTATATTTCTTCAGGGGGAAACTTGATATCAGCAGTAGTGTTCCTCATTTATAATCCCAAATACCCTTCACTGCAAAGGAGGTTCAGGTAAATCTTTAAGGTAGTTATTCAACATTAGAATGGCACTACAGTGATTAGTAACAGTAGAGTTAACCTGTGGTGTTTTCCTTTTAGGTCTCCCTCCCTGCAGTTCCCTACCCAACACCCTTTCCCTCACCTGGCCACTTCAATAGTCTGTGCTATCACAGCATACGGACTTGAAGCTGCCTGGAGGTGGAACATTCTGGCAACAAAGTGATCCTATGAATCGAGCTACGACACATGAGCACCAGTTGCAGTACAGATGGACACATTCATTTTTTAGGCACGGGGAGAGTAAGTGATTTGCCCAGAATCACAGGATGTTTGAGACTCCTGCCAGACTCGAGCCTAGTTCCCCAGCTTCAAAGTCCCGCTCTCATAGAAAGCAACAATACAGGGCATTGATGGTGCAGAAGAATGAGGGGGGAGTCCAATTCTGATGGTAGTGAAGTAGTTTTGGCAAATAAATCATGTTCACAATTGTAACTCTACCCATTATGGATAAACGGAGTGAGGGCGAACAGTTCCGGTCCCTCTGCAGGATATCTATCAAGGGGGTAATAGTCCTGGTCCAAGTTTGGGTGCCTGATTTGGCAATGTGAACACCCAAGCACGATTAGTCTTCTCAATTTTAGGTGAAAGAAACTGTGGAACCTGTATTTCGGGCCATATGTATTAAGGCACTTATTACGAGTCTGGCCAGACTCGCAGGGGCGTGGTGACGGCGGTCTTCCGACCACCCTATTGCGACCAGGACGGTTGTGCCCCCCCTGGGACCACCGCAACCACCAGGGATCAGAGATCTCTGGTGGTGGCACGGCGGTCTTGAGGCTACAATATGCTTGGCGGGGTTCCTCACTGCCACACTTTTCATGGCGGTGCGACTGCCATGAAAAGTGAGTGTGGCGGTGAGGAAACACAGGCAGCCCTGCATGGCCTCCTCGTGCCTCTGCTCCATGGGGTGCATGCAGGGGGGCACATGTTGTGCCTCCCTGTGTGCATGCACCCCAGTACCTGCACGGCATGGACTGCAGCAGTCCATGCCGTGCAGGTACTGATTTTGACGTTCCCATTGTGATGCCTATTTCATAGGCACCGCCGTGGGAACACCAAAGAACTGCCTGCCAGACAGGAGAAAACTCCTAACCTGGCAGGCAGTTCAAACAGGGGTTTGGTGAGGCAGGAGCAGGGCGGTCCCACACCCGCACCGCCAAACTCATAATAAGGCCCTAAATGTCAGTCAACTTAATTTGGGCCGAAAGCTGCTACGAGCGCAGTGCCAAGGCAGTAGATGCTGCATTCTATGAATATTATTGATAATGCATTCAGTGTGGGTGTGCATGGAAGCACAAAAATCAATAACAACCTACAGTAACTAATACCTACTAAATTGTGGTAAAGTAGGCTGAACACGCGGCACATGCAAATTGCTGCATATTGTGTTAATAAATTGCAAGAAGTGAAAGCAGGGGGAAATATTTTGTACAACTTTTAACAACATAAAAGACATGGCCCTAAGATTCCTGGGATGACAAATGTGCGCTATCTGTGTTACTGATATAAGTATGTTGGAGGCAATCTTGTGCATCACACCAAAGCACCTCAGACTCTACAAACCAGGCCCAAAACACCCAAAAGTCAAGTCACACTTCTCGTCCCTAGCCAACTTTATATTTGGCCCGGTAAATAATAAATAGTAAGTAATAAAATAAGAGCATATGTACATAGTGCATGAAATGGGACCTTTAAATGCCAGATATTCAAATCACAAATAAATCCCCCTTTGCAACTGTCATTTTTTGCAGAAAGAGAGAAAACAAAAAACTGCTAGAAGGATTTTTGTTGGGTGAAATCTGATTATTTTCCTAGCCGGAAACAAAGGTACAGATATAAAGAGGAAGAGGTGGGTAGAGAACGAGAGGTGACGAGGTACACAGTTGCAACCAGCATGACTCGCGGTGGGGGGAAGGGGTCACGCAGGGAGGGGGATCGCACGGGGAGGAAGGGTGGCGGGTTTAATTTAATAATAAAAAAAAATTAAACTTACCTTCCCGCCGGCTGGGTCCCCCGTTGTCTCTGCTCCTCTCCTGATCTCCTGCCTAGGGGAGGAACAGGAAGCAGGCAGCCAGGCTCCCAGTCCCACCCCTAAGCCAATCACAACGCTGCAAGCAGCGTTTTCATTGGTCGGGACGCCGCCCAGCCAGGGGCTAATGGCCCGGCCATTTTCTCCATGCAGGCTGCATTGCAGCCTGCATGGAGAAGGGCAGAGTGCGCATGACTGGTTTGGTCGGCTCCAGAGGGCCGACCAAACCAGTCATGTGCACTCAGGAGTGGGCACACCACTCCTCCCTTGCCCAGCCCTGCTCGCAGAGCAGCTGGGCCCGTCCGACCGCCCGCCTGCCTGCAACCCAACCCTTCTGCTTTATAGCAGTGCAAGAAGCAGAAACATAAAATGGTAGTTATTACCATTTTATGTTTCTGCTTCTCGAACAGCGAGAAAGCAGTGGGGTGACGCTCCTCCACCATAGTGGAGGAGCTGCCCCTGGAGGTACATAAGGTTTAAGGTTCAAATAGAGAGGTAGGGAGGTAGAGCGAGCTAGAGATATGGAGAAGGAAATAAAGAGAGAAGTAAAGTAATGGGATACGCTGAAGGCTAAGGTTACGAGAGAAGTAAGGTAGAAACAGGTGTGTTCGAGAGAGGTTGAGGCAGAGAGAGGTAGAGAAGGACAGATGAGGTAGTGAGAAAAGTTGATAGAGACGCGAGGTAGAGATAGCGTTGAAGTAGAGAGTGGGGTAAAATGAGGAGGGAGGAGCAAGACAGGTCAGGTACAGAGAGTACTGAGGCAGAGAGAAAGTGAGAGACACAGGAGCACAATAGAAAGAAAATAGGGTGCAGTTAGAAAAGTGATTAAGTAGAGAGACAGGTAGGGTGGAGAATGAAAGGTGAAGTGAATACAGAGGAAGAGAGAGAAAGTGAGGTCGTGAGAGAGAGAGTTCTTGGTTAGAGACACAGAAACAGAGACGGGAGAAAGAGAGATATGTAAAGAGAGCGGTAGAAAGAGAGGTGAGGTAGACAGAGTAAGTTGAATATAGGTGGAGGTGCAAAGAGCAATGAGAGAGAGGAGGGAGTGAATTATGTGTTAAGTTTTCAGAAACAGGAGCAAACGAAAACAACTGAAAGCGCAGGCTGCTTAGTGTCCAGCTGTCAAATACCACCCAAAAGGCTTTACAAGTTGATAAAAAGTCTTTCCAACCATGTTCACCATATACATGAATGAGCTCATAAAAGAGCTATATGACTGTGGTGGTGATCCCCCGAAGTTGGGTGATAAGCAAACACCTGCGCTTTTGTTTGCTGACGACACGCTACTTATATCTCAGACCCCAAAGGGCATCCAAAATGTTCTTATTAAATTTTCTAAAGCGTGTGACTCTAGGGGCCTGAAAATGAATTGCCTCAAAACTAAGTACATGGTCTTTAACCCATACAAATCAGCCAAGGGTAAAGTGATGCTGGAAGGACAACCCTTAGAGCAGGTTAAAGCCTTTGATTACTTAGGCGTTAGAATTAGCGAGAACCTGGAATGGTCCCCACAAATTTCAAAGAGTGTTCTGAAATTACAACAAGTAGATGGAGCAATTGTTAAAAGAGCCAAACGTTCAGCCTTTCGCCCAGTTTCCCCTGCATTAGAAATCCATAGGGCAAAGGGCTTGGGCACAGCACTCTACGGTGCAGAACTTTGGGGTTTAGAGGACACTAAACAATTAGAAGTCGCAGAAAATAAATTCCTAAGAGCTCTTTTAAATATCCCAAAGAACACTCCCCTACTACCACTACGCACTGACCTTGGGTTAAAATCAATTTCCCATTGTGCTGCACTAAAGGTGCTTGTGTTCTGGGTAAGACTATGGACCAGCAAAACCCAAATACCCGTAAACGATGCTGTGGAAGAATTGTTGTCCACACAAAGGAAATCAGGTCTCCTACCTTGGTTTGGGAAGGTTAAGGGGTGGCTTATAAAGATAGGGATGAGTACGCTCTGGGATGACCCACGCTCCATCTCAAGGAATATGCTTCCTCAACTAAAAATAATGTTTCGGAATTTTATTAATGCTGGTCGAAATGAATTAAGGTCACCAGGTATTTTATCAACACAATTTTTAAATGTTAAAAGTTGCCCCAAATTTGAAATGTATATGGATGAAGTAGAACCCCCGCAAGCACGTGCACTTTACATTCAGTTTAGACTTGGCACCCTTCCCTTAAACCATGTGAGAAGCAAATGGTTGAACTCTACTCTCACCCCAATGTGCCCGACTTGTAATTCTGCCCCCGAAACTATTGCTCATTATCTTTTTTTTTTCGCCGGCTACGCTACATTGAGGAAAAAATGGATTGTCCCCGCATGCCGTGTGTTGTCTTTTACTTGCCACTCAGACGCTTTGCGTGCTTTTACTACGGACACTACTAAATGGCTTGTTTTTACTTTATCTAGATACCTCCTTTATGCCTGGTGGTTGAGGGCTAAGGTGGTTAAAGGATCTCCTTCCCCGGGTTGGGAGGTACTCTAAGGGATAGCCAAGATCGTAGCCCTGTGTAGTTTGCTAGCCTTTTTTTAGATATTTTTTTAATCAAACTTTGCTATTGTATGATTGTAACCCATTTTTATTCTCTATCAAATTATGATGGGTGACTCAAGCTGCTATATTCTTTTATATTTGTCGTATTATATGTATGTTACGTGTGTGTATGATCTCGCTACTGATCGAATAAATAATAATAATAATAAAAGTCTTTCTTTTTCCTCACAGATCTAGATTCTTTTGTCTTGTGAAATAAAGTCTAACTCTATCGTGTCCCATACCCTGATGCTTCCTTCTTCTAGTAAATTTAGCACTTTTTTATCACCATTTGTCCTTTATTTCACATCACATTGCTTTATTAAATGATCACAATGTTGTTTTCTTGATTGGACCGAAACATAAAATCTGTTAAAAACACTTTGCTCCACGGTGTTTCTTTTTTGATTTAATAGAGTAACTTCATAACAATTTCACCATGGTGACATAATCCCCTGCGCAGCCAGTCCCTAATTTCTACTTCCCACTCTCATTCACCATTCCAGCAGCCCGTCTGGTATGTGTAATTGCCACTGTCTGGTTTCTGGTTTTGCAAGGCTCTTGTGACAGCCCACGACCCTTTCACACCGCTTAGTGTTGACTGAAGCTATTAAAATGAGCTTCGGAAATGTCAAGGTCCAAGTGAGGCTGTCAAGAGAGATTACAAAATGTTGTACAGCGTTCTGATTGGCCAAGGGAGCTTTATTTCCCTTTGGCCATCTCACTCCTGCGGGAGTCAGACTCCTGCGGAAGAGAGCGCTCTGATTGGCTGCCAGCAACATGAGAAAAATGTTGCTGGCAGCCATTACAGGACTCAGGGACTTAGTCCCTGGTCCCGAAATTCAGAAAATAGTATAAGGGGGCAGGGTAGGGATACCCTGACCCCTAGGCCCCATGGGGGTCCAGAGGGACCCCTACCCAGAGCCAAAAATGTGAAAAAAGGCCAAAAAATGCAGCGATTCCGTGAGTCTCTCTGGAACGAAAAAAACCAAAAATGCGGCCAGGCCGTATTTATTAGCTATAAGCCCTGGAGAGCCCATTCCAGGGATGAATTCATGAAGGGGAAGTGGACTGCGTGGCTCCCCTCCCCGATCCTTCAGAGGCCCAGCGGATCCCACCCCGGCACTGAAAATATTGTTTATCGGGAGGGGGAACACATGCCCTCCCGCCCAAGCCATTAGAGGCCCTGAGGAGCTTACCTCAGGGGCTGTGTATATTGTGTATGAGGAGGGAGATCAAGCGGTTCCCTTTCCAAGCCATGATAGGCCTCAGGGAACCCACCCCCAGGGCCGATTACTTTAAGGCAGGGGGCCATGTTTGGCCCCCCCATGAGCCAAAATGACCCTGGGTGCCCCATCCCCCAGGCCGGCTCAAATGCTATGTCCCAGGGAACCCACCCCTGGGACATAGTAGTTTCCCTGCCCGCAGCGGCGCCAGCAGGGAAACCTGTGTTTGCTCTTGCTTGGCAGGAGTATTTTCAAAACTTTCGCCAAGAAGGAGCAAACACCAATCTGCTCCCAGCGGGCAGGAGCTTAAAAAATGCTGCCGCCCGCTGGGAGGAGAATTTTTATCTGTTTCCCTGCCCACACTGAAGCGGGCAGGGAAATAGATCAAAAGATTGCTCCGGCTCAGAAGGAGCAGCATTGGGAGCCCTGCGGGTGGGAACAATGCTGGCTTCTGCTGTACACAAGGAGCAGGCTGGGGCTGCGGGGCTTTGGGGCTCCTCCCGTTGCCCCCAACGAGACTATGGTGGGTGCCCTGGGTGGGCACCAGGGCACCCACCTTTAAAGTGTGAGGGCCCGATGGATGGGGTGCCAGGGGCTGAAATCAGCCTGGGGAGATGGACTGCTTGCCCCCCTGCCCCAAACAAGAAAGCCGGGCCCGAGGGATGGGGTCACGGGGGCTGAAATTGGTTTGAGGAGGGGGGCTGCATGCCCCTCTGCCCTGATAATAATGCTCGGACCTGGGGGATGGAGTCCACTAGCTAAAATTGGCCCGAGGAGGGGGTCTGTATGCCCCCTCCCCCCAAAATCATACAGGGCACGAGGGATTGGGTTTCCTTGGGCCAAAAAACAGCCCAGAGAGCTGGGTCAGGGGTGCCCCTCCCCTTTATCTAAAGAAGTGGCCCTGGGGGATGAGGTCCAGAGGGCACCTTCCCCTTTAATAAAAAACAATGGCCCTGGGGATGTGGTCCCCAGGGCCTAATAAGGCTCGGGGAGGGGGCCACGCAGCCCCCTTTAAAAAAAAAGGCCCTGGGAGATGGAGTCCCCAGGGCCTAATGACCCAGCGGGTCACCACCATATGCCCATGGGCGGCGGGCCTGAATTTTTTCATTTTTAAAAACATATTGCGCACAGCGGGTCCCGCCGCATGCCAACGGGTGGCGAGCCCAAATTTTTTATTTATATATATATATATATATATATATATATATATATATATATATATATATATATCACATCCATCCATCCAACACCGAAGAGAAAGCGGCACGTACACAAGGTCGGTAGGAATAGGGCAGAAATATTGTTTTCAGGTCCTCTACGACCCCACAATAGCAGAGAGACGCGTTTCGCCTGCGCAGCAGGCTTTCTCAATCTAGTTTGGCGCCGTAACAATAAGAGCTATATATAGCGCCCTCCCCTTTAGTGCAGGCATCAATCAACATGGAGCACAGACTACATGGATTACTCCATGTCTGGCAAAACACCTTCTAAACATGGTATAAACATTAAATGCATAATGCAAAAAGTCATAAATGTAGATGACAGCATAATGCTAAACCATCCTATTTCGCCAAATAAACTAATTGTCAATGTGTTCTCAACCTGAAGAAAGGGCGTGTAAAAATAGCATTCCCAAGTAATTTGGTAATTGATGTAAGTACGGCACCAAAACTCCCATGTGCGTGCAGCCCACCCAATCTGCATTTACAATAAGAACATATATTTAAAAAAAAAAAAAAATTTAAACGTCTGATTGTTGAATTCATGAAAATCAGAAAGCTCACAGTGTCACATTAAAGGATGGAACTACATTATCAATATCACCGTTGCGGCTGATTGAGCAGAATATTGGTTGACAAATATATACACACATTTTTGGAACACATTAATTAGGGAGATGATGGGCTTATAACATGTCCACGGGGCTCGAATTGCACCAACTGAGTGCACTTACGACCTGAATGTCAGCCTCAGGACGATCTCTACTGGCTAGTAGGACTACAAAACCCAGAACCCCCTTCAACGGTATTGCCAATCAAAGTCCGTGCAAAAAGTTCCAAAAATAGATGACAGACATAAAAACTGCTCCAAACCAAAAATAGTGTTCCATTGAAAGGCCGCAAGCTTATAGTCAAAAGTGGCAATGCGGGCAGAATCTTTCAAAGCCATCTATTACATGAAGCACGTGAATATAACAAAGTCATGAGCACACATGTGGGGTCGTAGAAGACCGATGAGAATAAAATCGATACGCCACACCAACCTCACCGCTTAGCTGTCAGCATCCACGGTGCCCAGTCACCAGAGTGCCCCGATATTTGGGGTGAGGCTTTTCTTGGCGCAGATCATAGAAATACGAGCTGGCAGTTGTAACAAACCGCCCCGCTTCGCGATCCGACTCTCTACAACAGTCATCCTCAGTCCACTTCCTGGCGCATATATATATATTACCTACTGGCGAGTTAGGACCTAGTTTCCATAGGAAACTCGTTTTTTGTTTTCTCAATATCTTTGGCGCCGGTTGACGAATCTTCGCGAAATTTTCAAAACTCGTAGCCCGCTCCAGTCAGCTCCTGTCTTGAAGGTTTCGGGGTGATTCGGCATGCGGGGGCCGAGAAAAAAGGGGGGTCCCAAAACGTGTTTTCTCCATGTTAATTCCCATAGGAAACTTTAGACACGGCTACAGCTCGAACTGCTGAACGGAATTACACCAAATTTGGCAAAAAGGTAGTCCTTGTTTCAGAAAGAGACCTTTTTTTTAAATGGAGTACATCCGTCCAGTAGTTCCTGAGAAATTCAAAAAATAGAGGTCGGAAAATCAATTTCCCATAGGAAACTTTAGACACGGTTACAGCTGAAACTGCTGAACGGAATTACACCAAATTTGGCAAAAAGGTAGCCCTTGGTTCAGAAAGAGACCTTTTTTTTAAATGGAGAAAATCCATTCAGTAGTTGCTGAGAAAATCAAAAAATAAAAGTTTCGATATATAGAGGCGCGGTGGATCCGCGCACCCTCCCGACCACGCACTTTATTCTAATTGGCTGTCAACACTCCAAACCAGGAAGTGTTGGCAGCCTTCTTGTGTCTCGGTAGAACCGAGGCACAAGAAAACAGGGAAAACAAAGGTGAAAAATAAGAAAAGGGGGCAGGGTAGAAACACCCTGACCCCCTAGGCCTGCTCAGGGGGTCCCACAAGGACACCCAGGGCCCAAAAAAGCATTTTTTTTTTTTTTAAATCGGCCGAATCTGCGCTGGGTGCGCGAATCCGGCCGAGAAAATAAAAAAAAACGAAGCGCGGACTCCCGCACTTCGTTGTATTGAAGCCCCCGGGTGGGCCAGGTCCCGGGGGCAGTGAAAAGAATGTGTGAGGGGGACCCCAATCCCCCCCACACTGCCCCGGGGACTGCCACCTCCCCAGGGCTTGATTAAATAGTTGCGGGGGGCACGCAGCCCCCCCAGCCCTGGGGACCGCCACCCCCGGGCTAATTTTAAAATGTGTGGGGGGGCCTCAAAGGCCCCCCCAGCCCTGGGGACCGCCACCCCTGGGCTAATTTTAAAATGTGTGGGGGGGCCTCAAAGGCCCCCCAAGCCTCGGGGACCGCCACCCCCAGGGGATTTTATTCATTATTTGCGGGGGGCACACGGCCCCCCCACTGCCCCGGGGACCGCCACCCCCTGGGGCTTTTAAAATAAATAATTAAACCTGTGTGGGGGGGCTCAAGCCCCCCCACACGCCCCGGGGACTGCCACCTCCCCGGGGCACTAAAATGCAAATTTGGGGGTCCGTTACGGACCCCCGAGCCCCGGGGACCACCACCTCCCCGGGCTGTGCTTTGGATGGGAGGGGGGCTGAGCGGCCCCCCTCCTGGAGCCAGTGATGGCCCTGGGGACCGCCACCCCCCAGGGCCGGCTCCTGCAGTGTCCCGGGGTGCCCAACCCCGGGACACTGCTGTTTGCTTCCGCCCTGTCATAGCAAACTGTGGTTTGGATTTTGGAAGAGAGAGCAGGAAACCTGCTCTCTCTTCCAAAATCCAAACCAGATTGCTTTTCCACACGGGGAGCTGCATGTCAGCAGCTCCCCATGTGGAAAAGCAATGCCGGCTCCCGCAGGAGGCGGGGAGCCGGCTGGGACCGTGGGGGCATTGGGGCTCCCCCCATGGTCCCCAATGAGAGGCCAGGCCCCGGGGGATGGGGTCCCCTGGGCAAGGAGTGGCCCCAATAATATATTTTTTTTTTTAAATCACGCAAAGGCCGGTTCCGGGGGATGGGGTCCCCGGGGCCATAAATGGCCTGAGGAGGGGGGACACGCAGCCCCCCTCCATAATAATAAAAAAAATATTTGGCCATGCCCCGGGGGATGGGGTCCCCGGGGCCGGAGTGGCCACGGGAGGGGGCCCACGCGGCCCCCTTCCCGGTAATATATATATATTTTTTTTTTAAAATGGGGGTCAGGCCCTGGGGGATGGGGTCCCCAGGCCCAAAAAAGTAAAAGAAGGGGGCCACACAGCCCCCTTCCCCAAAAATTATTTTAAAAACACGCGATTGTGCCGGAGGCCCCGCCCCCTCCCAGCAACACTCTGCAAACGCGCCCTGTGGCGCGTTTTAAGTTGGGTAATTAATTCCCCTTCAATATTGGGGGTCCCTGGGGGCCAACTAGCCCACCAGGTACCTCCAGTAAGCGCCACAGGGCTGCGTTGCAGAGAGGTGGTCCAGGCCACGCCCCTTTGTACACCTCTCTGCAACACAGCTCTGTGGCGCTTACTGGAGGTACCTGGTGGGCTAGTTGGACTCCAGGGACCCTCAGGATTCAAGGGGACTTTATCCCCCAACTTAAAACGCGCCACGGGGTGCGTTTGAACAGTGGTGAAGGGAGGGGGCGGGGCCTGAGGTGACATATGTGCAAACACGCCCTGTGGCGCGTTTTAAGTTGGGGAATTAATTCCCCTTCAATCCTGAGGTCCCTGGGGGCCAACTAACCCACCAGGTACCTCCAGTAAGCGCCACAGGCCTGCGTTGCAGAGAGGTGGTCCAGGCCACGCCCCTTTTTACACCTTTCTGCAATGGAGCACTGTGGCGCTTACTGGAGGTACCTGGTGGGCTAGTTGGACCCCAGGGACCCACAGGATTCAAGGGGACTTAATCCCCCAACTTACAACGCGCCAGGGGGTGCGTTTGCAGAGTGGTGGAGAAAGGGGGCATGGCCTTTGTCTACCTCTCACCAATCCCACTGTGTGGGGCTTTCTGGAGGTAAAAGGTAGGCTAGTTGGCCCCTAAGGACCCCCAGCAGTGAAGGGTACTTCAATCCCCATCCAAGAGCGCGCCAGGGAGCGCGTTTGTAGAGTGGTGGGCAAAGGGGGCGTGGCCTGGTACGAGTACTTACCAGTGCTGCTGTGTGGGACTGACTGGAGGTAATAGTTTGGGAAGTTGGCCCCCAAGGATGTCCTTGGGGGCCAACTACCCCTCTTGTTACCTCCAGTAAGTCCCACACAGTGGGATTGCTAAGACGTCTTCGGAGGCCATGGCCCCCTTTCTCTACCACTCTGTAAACGTGCCTCGTGGCAGACTATGGGATGGGGGATGAAGTCCAATTTTGTCCTGAGGGAGTTTGGGGGCCAACAATCCCTCCTGGTACCTCCTGTAAGTCCTACGCAGCGGAATTGGACGCCCAGCACCCTTTCTCCACCACTCTGCAAACGCGACTACTAGTTAAAGTAGCATATTTCTGCACCTCTGACTTAGAGGTAGTTTTAATCCCCCTGCCCTATTATGTACTAGGACCTTACAGAGGAGGTCATGCTAATCACAGGGGTACCCCAACGCATAGTGTTCCCTGTTTATGTTTATGTTTATGTTTAGGGAATTTGTTAAGCGCACGTATACCAAAGGTCTCTTGGCGCTATGAGGGGAGGGAGAACCTTCCTAAGGAATGCTAACAATAGGCTAGAGTGAACATCCAAGTTTTCAGTTTTTTTCTGAAATTGGTGTACTCAGATGTCAATCGGCAAGGAATTCCAAAGTGTAGGGCCAAGAACAGAAAAACGGGAACGGCCCGTTCTCTTGCGCTTAAATCTAGGAATAGTCAACATAGACATTGTGGCAGATCTGAGATTTCGTTTGGGTAAGTACCTTGAGATCTTTGCAGATATGAATTTCGGGCCCTTTTCGTAGAGTGCATTGAAAACCATGCAGCCTGTCTTAAAAATGGATCGCTGAGTCACCGGAAGCCAGTGTAACTGCTTCAAAAGCGGTTTAGTGTGGCAGTGTCTTGGTTGCTGAAAGACCAGCCTAGCTGCTTGATTTTGAATCAACTGCAGCCAATGGGTCTGATTAGCAGGGAGCCCTAAATAGATGGCGTTGGCATAATCCAGCCTGGACATGATCAAAGCAAGCATGATAACCATGCTTGCTTCCCTGGTAAAGAATTTCCTGATTTTCCTGAAGATCCTCAGATGGTAAACGCAAGAGGAGATAACCAGGTTGATCTGTTCATGCATGGATAGCTTAGCATCGATTTTAATCCCCAGACTTTTAACCGAATTTTTTGGGGTAGGTGGAGTGCCCAATGCAGCTGGCCAGTGTGCTGGCCAGCTGATCTAGTCTGTTATTAGAAATAACTATCTCAGTTTTATCTGAGTTTAATTTGAGATAGTTATGACTCATCCAATCTTTGATGAAGAGCATAGTATGTTGGAAGAAATCCTTAGATTCCTCCGTCTCATCAATCGGGAAAATCAGCTGCACGTCGTCTGCATAATTATATACCTTCACTCCCCTGGTTTGAAGAGCATGAATCAGAGGACAGATATAGATGTTAAACAGGTGCGGAGAGAGAGATGAGCCTTGCGGTACACCACATGTGGTGTTGACCCAGGCTGAATTAAAGGGTGCCAGCCTGACAGATTGGGTGCGTTCCTCTAAGAAAGAGAGCATCCAGTCCAACGCCTCTCCCCTCAGGCCTGCCGCTTCCATTCTATCTGCTAATATGGTGTGATCCACGGTGTCGAATGCGGCGGATAGGTCTAATAAAACCAGGGCCTGCGTACACCCCCTGTCTGCACCCTCTTTCAGATCATCCACTACACTCAAGATAACTGATTCGGTAGAGTGTGAAGGCCTGAAACCTGCCTGATGGGAATCCAGGAAATGAGTCTCTTCGATGAAAGCAGAAAGGAGTTTTGCAACATGTGCCTCCAATATCTTCGCCGGGTATGGGAGGAGCGATATTGGTCTATAATTGGTCATTAAGCTGGGATCTACTCCAGCTTTCTTTTGCAAAGGAACCAGCACAGCCTCTTTGAAAGCACGAGGGACCACCCCTTGCTCTAAAGAGATGTTAAGAAGAGAGAGAAAAGTATCCGGAAATTGTGTGAAAAGATCTTTTTGGATCCTAGCGGGGCAGGGGTCATTAGGGGAACCAGATTGTATCTTATTTCTAAGCTCTGCTAGCCGATCTAAGGTAACATTTTGGAGACTAGACAGGGTTATGGGATTAGTATATTGCTTATGTAATTTCCAGTCTTGAGAGTTAGAGGAGATAGATTCCTGGATGACCTTAATTTTGTCAACAAAGAAAGTATTCAGGTTGTCGCATAATACTTGTGAAGGAGTAATGGCCAATGTGATACGATCAGCACTAGAGAGTTCTCTAACTATTTTGAAAATATCTTTAGATTTATTTTCAGAGCTAAGCACCCTATTTGTGTAAAAGGCCTTTTTAGCCTCCACAATGGCAACTTTATACTCAGTTAGTGCTTTTTCATACCTTTTCCTATCAGTTGGCGAGAAGCTTCTCCTCCATTTCCGTTCCGCCTAGTGTATGTAGGTGTTTTCACTGTATTCTAAGTGTCTTTCAGAATAGCACTGGCTCTAGGCCTGGTTAAGTTTAGAAAAAGAGAGAGGGACCCTATATCACCACAGGGGTAGGGTGCCTATAGACAATAGTCAAAAAACAATCCCCTTGGGAATAGATATATCGCCACACCAAATAGATTCTTACATACACCACAAATTTTATATCAATCACCCAGAGTAAACACCAAAATAGAGGTGCAGAAAAATATGAACTTTAAAATCAAGTCAGACAAAACAAATGTAATTACTCTCTTCAATTTATTAAAATTATATATGTACATATATTAGCAAATCACAGTGTTAAAAACCATTTCATAAACACATTATCAACTTCACTTAGGACATATAAAAGAACGACCTAATCCAAATCCGAAAACGAATTTGAAAAAACAAATTAAAAAACAATAACTACAGCAAGTGGGAAAGCAGCAAGAAAAAATATTTTCCAATCAAGAAGACATCACAATAATCAGACAATAATTTAAGCATAAATGCACACAATTGGAACAACAAATTCTTATTTCATAATCGTCATAGAGTGTTGCACTTTGTCATTAATCCGTGATGAATTCAATTAAAAAGCATCGACGCGTTTCGGTGGGTCCAACGAAAAATCACCCCCACCTTCTTCAGGAAAGCCAATATCTTCCCACCTTCCTTAATATTTCTAATCAAAATACAAAAATACAAAAATATATATATACATATAAAACATTTAAAAAAATTTAAAACATGTTTGATTAAAAAGTTCACAATTTGCATCCTTTATGGTTTACTCCCAAGCACTCGAAATTACTAAATGTGAAACATACTTCCATTCAAATTCCAATTCTCCCCAGGACTCTCATAAATGTCCATCCTGTATCTTTCACTTGATGATTCAATTATATAGGACACACATATTTCAGACTCAAATTATTATCCCATTCGTAAACATTTTATTGATACCAATGCAGTTATTCTCAATCATAAAGAAACAAACACACTTAGTTACCAACAGCCTAAAAATTACCATTAGATTAGTCGCCCATTCCAAACATACTATGTTCACTCATTCACTCATACAAGAAAAGAGACTCGCATACCTTGAACATAGAAATGTATATTCACTGACTCGAAAAAAGTTCAGAAATATGGATTGTGTTCCTCTTCGCACACAACTATAGAGAATACACAAAAGATAAAACAACATCAGGTAATCAACCTACATTTTCTAGACACTGAATCACTAAAAGCCGCACTCCTTAGGACAATTTACCTTAATGTGAGGCTAAAAAACCTTTGCATTCGTATTATGAGCAACCAGGCTACTTGTAGATGGTTCGCTTCCTTAGATAAAAGGTTTTAGATAGATAGAGTCCCAATCTGCATAAAAACAGTATGTAAAGAAAAATTACTAATGAATACCTTGCAAATAATTATCGACTAAAGTATTAGGAAGTAGGGGGCTCCCAAAGTGATTACCTGTATATTAATAAACAACGAAATCCAAGCTAGTATCGTGTCTTAAACAACTCCAGAGGAGGGAAGACTTCTTCTCTCTCTAGGCCTGGTTAGTCAGAGTCAGTTACCACCAGTACCCGTCTGGAAAAGTTGTGGGCACAGGATGATTTTGCAACAAGGCCTCTTTCTGCTCCTCTGTTGGTTCTTTCTGCACATGTCTTGCTTCTTCCTGCACTTTTCTTCGTCTTTGTGGACTTCTGTTGCTTCTTTCTGCATTTCTTTTGCTTCTTTCTGTGCGTTTTTTCTTCTTTCTTCACATGTCCTACCTCTGTAGGCATAGTTAGAAACTAGCATTTAAAAAACCTTTGAAATTAACTTAAAAAAACCATAGGTTTCAGGCACGTTATAGTTAGAAATTAGCATTTAAAAAACCTTTGAAATTCACTGAAAAAACCAAAGGTTTCAGAAACGTTATAGTTAGAAATTAGCATTTAAAAAACCTTTGAAATTCACTGAAAAAACCATAGGTTTCAGGCACGTTATAGTTAGAAATTAGCATTTAAAAACCTTTGCAATTCACTGAAAAAACCATAGGTTTCAGAAACGTTATAGTTAGAAATTAGCATTTAAAAAACCTTTGAAATTCACTGAAAAAACCATAGGTTTCAGAAAAGTTATAGTTAGAAATTAGCATTTAAAAAACCTTAGAAATTCACTGAAAAAACCATAGGTTTCAGAAACGTTATAGTTAGTTGGACATTTCACTCGTACAAAACCATAGAAATTCCCCCGTTATAGTTAGTTCAGCTAACTATAACTCGCGCCCCCGCAATGCACTGCTGATGACGTCACATATTACATCACTCATGACATGGTCAGTGACATCACTCATGACATCACTGATGACATCTCAAATGACAACACTGATGAAATCATCCTTGTAATAGAGTGGCAGAGCTCCTCTCACCCTAATATAACCTTTGATACACACACTCTAAATTTCAACCTAACATTTTCAAAACAATAGACACATCAATACCTGTTACAACATACCCGTTCACTAATTCCAAGATCTACACACACATTCACTCATTCAGCAACAGTCCTATATAGTCACTCATGCATGCACTGACGTATCATATGTACTCATACACCTATACATACACTCACACACCACCACTCATCCATAGAGTTACTCACACACAAAGTCACACATGCAAAGAAAGTATTCAACATCCATTTACTTGTGTATACAATTATACATACACCACCACAGTTACTTCTATAGAAACTAACACATACTTACTCTCTCAAACAATCACTTATACAAACACACACTCATTTATACAGGTACTCTTCCAATCTTTCACTCTCACATATACTCACTTACATACACTAATACTCACATATACTAGTTTAAAGCATATGTAGTTACTCATAAAGACACTACTGAGACATTCATTCACTCACCAACACACCCATACACACACTGATCCACCCATACAGTCCTGCACACATGCTGTCTTCAACACATACACACAGTGACTCACTCATTCACACATCTATGCACTAAGTCATACCCCCACCGAATCACACAGACACTCAGACACTCATACTGATTCTCAAAAAAACGACTGATAACCCATAGTGACACTTATGTAGCTACTTAGCAACCCATGCAGCCACTTATACACAAAGTGAGAGACTGATACAGACATTTACACATTTACAGATTCTTCACTAACCCATACATTCACTAAGATATGCTTAATCAGTCAGTTATACAATCAGTTTCACACAAACAAAATCATCCATTTAGACACTTATATATTCACATATTCTTCAATCGACCTTGACATATACATATATAAAACATATTTAATTTTCACAGAAACACACATTCACTGGATGATGTCATCAGTGATGTCATTTGAGATGTCATCCGTGATGTCATGAGTGATGTCACTGACCATGTCATGAGTGATGTAATATGTGACGTCATCAGCAGTACATTGCGGGGGCGCGAGTTATAGTTAGCTGAACTAACTATAACGGGGGAATTTCTATGGTTTTGTACGAGTGAAATGTCCAACTAACTATAACGTTTCTGATACCTATGGTTTTTTCAGTGAATTTCTAAGGTTTTTTAAATGCTAATTTCTAACTATAACGTTTCTGAAACCTATGGTTTTTTCAGTGATATATGTATATATATATATTGTCCCCAGCGGGACCCGCAGCATGCCGACGGGCCTGATTTCTTAAATTTTTTTTTTTTAATATTGCCCCCTGCGGGTCCCTCGGCATGGCCGTAGGCGGTGGGCCCAAATTCTTTGTTTTAAAAAAAATATACATATATTGCCCCCAGCGGGACCCAAAGCATGCCTACGGGCAGCGGGCCCGAATTCTTTCTTTTTAAAAAACAAAAAATTGTACACCAGCAATCACACTATCCACTTTCAGCCTATGGATGGTGGGAGTGCTCAGGAGCAGAGAAACTGCATAACTTGCTGAGTCTGGACAAAACTTACCTGCTATTTGGTGTCCTGGTCCGGGCAGCAGCAGTGTTCTCCAGGCACATCCTTGCAGGGGGATGCGACGCAGCAGGTGAGTAACCAACACCTCGTCTGCTCGCTGGCCCCCTCCTTTTATTTGTCTCAGTGGTCAACTCTGAGCCAATAAAACGAATTTTGCGGGCACCTTTGTAAAAAACGCAGGCTTTTTACAAAACTGCTGATTTCACAATTTTTAGCGAATAGCGAAATAGTGAAATTGTGGAGGGTCTGACTGGTCACCTTCCTGTCATCTATTGCTGCTGGTGTTAAACTGGTACTAATGAGATGCAACCACTGCCCAGACATCGTTAACAAGCATAAAAATGACGAACTAATCAAGTAATACTATCACAAAATGTGCCACAATATGCTGCATAATTTGCCTTATCTTGCAGCATAATTTACTCAACCCTGCTGCATAGTTTGGCCTTTCCCAGTCGCATAATTCCAGTGCCCCTGAATATACGTGTCTTTGATTACTCTACTTGTAATCATGATTGCAGAATCTGCTTCGCTTTTGTATACACAGTATACTGTAACAAAAAAAACACTAATAAAAATATTTTTGAGGAAAAAAAAGAGTTAATTTAACAATCAATTGGCCATCCTATGTTTGACCACTCAGGAACATGGTTAAATAGGATAATCAAGAACATACAAATAGCAGAACCTATTCGTGTGAAGGCTCATGGACTGTTTCACCACTACCTCAGCCTTAAGGTAATTTATGCAGGAAATCTGACTGTGTCAGATCCCTATGTATGCAACCAGGCAGGTAAAGCCTGACAAAGCTCCCTGCCCCACATGAAGCTGTCCTGCGTGGGCATGTCTTGCAGGCTGTTGTTTCAGGTGACTCTGCAGTGTGATCCATTGTCTTTGTTGTTGGGGTGGGAGCAGTTAAGGTGTGTGCAGATGAAGCGTTCATACGTAGGTAGGGTTTCCATTCTTCTCCTGTTGTTGTATAAGGAGGCACCGACACCTAAAAAACAAGCAATTCTGGTATCTGAAGAGCCTTCTTTAATTCACTGCATGTGCCTATCGGTGAGCTGGTAAATGTAAAACACTACGGCATATTATCAAGAAACGGCGTTAAAATTATCGCCGGTTTAGCGGCAGAAAACTGCCGCTAAAGCGGCGATAATGGGCTTGATAATATGCCCTTGAGAATTCCAGTAGAAGTCCATGTTCTGGTGTGAACCGGCGATAATTTTAACGCCGTTCTTGATAATATGCCCCGACAAGCGTCAAGGAAACTCTCAGACGTTTGTCTTGTAAGGTCAAGCATACCAGGAGCAATCTGACCGAAAGTCCATGAAAAACGATGATCAACAATTTCTCAAAATTACAGCATTCTACATCTGTTGTTCCTGTGAACTAGGGAATGTTCATAATTTTCCAATGAATGAATTTGAACAACTTGGGGGCATATTAGTAAGACCCACGTTAAAATTATCGCCGTTTTAGCGGCAGGAAACTGCCGCTAAAGCGGCGATAATGGGCTTGCTAATATGCGTTATAGAATTCCAATAGAAGCCCAGGTTAGATGTCCTGCACATCTAACCTGGGCTTCTATTGAATTCTATAACGCATATTAACAAGCCCATTATCGCCGTTTTAGCGGCAGTTTCCTGCCGCTAAACGGCGATAATTTTAACGTGGGTCTTGCTAATATGCCCCTATATTTTTATGTTCTATTGCTGTTCTAGTGTTTTTTTTTTAATCAAGAAAACCTTTTTTTAAAGAAAATTCTCATGCACGATGTCAACTTGCTTTTTTGTAAAAATATGTGAAAAAAGCTCCCCTGCATGTCTTGCTTACTTTTACCAAAGCATTTTTAAAACTGTAAATTCGTAGTATGTTTTTTCAGCAAACTGTGTGGTGAAATGAGTGAAAGGTAGTCCCCTATCTTGCTCATAAATAAAATCACACACTGATTATTCGCGGTTTTAATTGGTCTACTTAAACATTTCATACTCCATTCGCAAAACTCTTTGTAGATTTAATGTCACAAATAATATAAAATCTGATGGAGTTTGAGACATTTTTATACAATTTAATAAAGTGCAGTGACGAACACTGTGATGGATTGTCATTTTCTACACATGAAACAGTTTCTTCCTCACAGTAACTGTGTGCATAATACACTTTTTATTTTTATTTCTTTATTAGGAGGAGTTTTGAATAGTGAGTTCTGAAAAGCGCCAAAAAGTTACTTCAGGCTGTAAGATATGATGACCAGTTCAGAGTAGTCCTCCGGTTGCCTAATGTTCCTCGTGGTGAGTGTTGTTAACTGAGGAAAGGGTCGTTAGTATGCTATGGTATGAGGCGTAACGTTTAGACATCAGCAGGATGGTAACCTCACAGGTTGGGCCTACACATTCTAAAGAGTAAAGCTGTAGTGTTTATATGCGCGTCCTGTGTGTGCAAGGCTAAAATTGTGTCCAGGGTAGGTGCCCCAAAAACCGATAATAAACTATAGTGCGCTCACTTGTACAATGGAGATGGGGTCAACCACCTTTGTGGCTGCCCGCGGCCCACGCAGGGGGCCCCCATAAGAGGGCGACCGCCTTAGTGCCACATGATGGCACATGGGACGTTCTAGTGCTAGAGGGACCCCCTTGGGGTCCGACGCGCCCTGCGTCATTTCCGGCGCGCTGGTAGGCGGGGAGCAGGTATTAGTACCTCGCCCGCCCACCTGGCGGTCTCTTTATTGCCTTCCTTCACGCCATTTGCAGCACGCCGGTGTCGTTCGTGTTACGTCGCGTTTCCCGGTCCGAGATGGCGGTCAGTGCTTGGTTTTGGTGAGTTTGGGCCTCTGGGGCCTGTTGTTCCCCCAAACCCCGTTTGGGACAGTTGCTCGGCCTCCAGTCTGGCTCGATGGTGTGGTTCGAGATCGAGGGAAAAGGGGAGCGGCACAGTGGGGGCCACAAGTCTGGTATATTGCGGGTTCTGTGCAGGCCTCTAAACATCTCGGAAGTTGGACCCACTAACGGCAGAGAACAGGCATGGCCTCAGAGTGCTATTGTGTGCGGTTGCGGGGGCGTTCTGGTTGCACTGCCGTGGATCCACGGTCGCCGCCGCGTTGTGGGTCTGTCGGCCTGCTTGCAGGCTGTGCCCCAGTTTGAGGACGGACTACCTTCCTTTGTTCTGAGGGGTGTCCATGGATTGAAGTTTTCTTGTTGTGAGGTGGATTGTGGTCGAGGGAGATTTCCGTGCCAATTTCTGTTCTGGTTTGGGGAGTTTCATGTGTGGCCCAGACGAGTCACTGGCCTCCCGTGACAGGGGCTGGGAGAGCGACGTTTGCATTGTAGAGATGTCGATCATTGTCTTTTGTGTCGCAGCGGGGGACTGGAGCCGGTTTCAGGTGTAGGAGGATTGTCTGTTGGGGCGCCACATGCTTCGTGAGAGCGCGGGGTTTTGGGCGTTCACGGGGCCTTGGTTCGCTATGAATTGTTAATCTCAGATTAAACACAAAAGATTCCGGAATAGGGCTTTTAAAACCCATTGAACACATAGATGTAACTTTTATTACAAATAGTGACAATACTTTACAGGATGAGTATATTCTGGGCGCGTAGGAAATTGGGTAAAGTACACACTCTTGCGAAGTGGTCAACTAATCTAGAACCGTATTGTCATTCGTAGCTGCTTTGGGTAATGCATGTGGACCGGAAGAGAGAATTGTGGTCACCCAGCATCAGATATGTCTGATGTCACACCGCAAGCGGTCGGCATGGGTCTTTCGGGTGGTATGAACGTGAGGCAGACTCCATAAGTTGTGTAGACCACTGGGTGGCTGTTATATACAGTTTCGAACAAGGAACCTGACATATTCAAGCTAGTTTGACGTATGTGTCAATTTGAATTGAGTAATATTGATTGAGGTACTTTTCAACTTTCTGCCTTAAAGTCCGTTGTGTTGCAGTCCATTTGCAGTGGCTCCACGGGGGAATGTGTTGGAGCCAAAGTGTTTATAGGTCAGTGTCGGAGGCTACCTTGTTGTGGGAATACTATGCCCGAGGCGATCAAGCTGCTAAGTCCTCATCGCACGCCGAGTGTCAGTGTGTGCGGGCTGTGTTTCAGGATGGCCAGGGTATTCTGGTCGCTTCATCAAGGATATCATTACTACTGTTTTGATCGAGAGTCAGCTCAGTTATAGGAGTACAGCTTTAATTAGGGTGACCAGTGTGCATTTTCAAAATAGTTCGTAACACTAATGCGCAAGGCTTATGTAAGGTCACTGTTCAAGGCGCATCCCTACAATGCTGATGCGGTTGGCTTGGGGCGTTCAGGCACTTCACTTTACTGTGGTATAATCCGGTGTCCTTTCTGCTTCTCTCAAGGTGGCACAGCTCTAACCCTGGGCGTAGTTCGCGTAGTAGCGCTACGCGTAGCTACGCGAAGTGCACTTCACACTACGCGAGCTACGCGTAGCACTACGCGAACTGCGTAGTGCGGTAGGAAATGCTGTTCGCAATGATTGCACAGTGCCGGATGCTTGTCCGCACTGTGCAATCATTGCAAACGGCATCTTGCACAGTGCAAGCGGTCGTTTTCTGCCGCTCGAGTAGATTTGTACTCGAGCGGCAGTTTTCTCAACGCGGACTGGTAGTTTCTCATCGCGAGCGGTCGCGAGCGTACGCGACTCACTCGCAATGAGAAACCTGACCTCCCGCGTTGAGAATCTCGCCGGAGGTTTATTTTCCACGCTCGCGATCGGCAACTTGATGTTGCTGATCGCGAGCGAGAAAAAGTCTCGCCGGGATGTCATTTTGCTCGTTCGCAGTCGCCAACTTGACGTTGAGGACCGCGAGCAAGCAAAAAATGCCCGCTACGCGTTTTTGCACTGTGCTACGTGCATTCGCGTAGCACGTAGTTGCGCAAACTATGCAAACTACGCGAGCGTAGTGTAGTTTTCCGCCCAGGCCTACACAGCGCCCTCTCAAGCGCCCGTAGTTCATTTCATCAATACCATTGTCGCATTTTACCCCCCTCGGGGACGGCTCTGTATTCAGCGGTTCTCTGAGCAGTGGATGAGGGCCGCGTGCAATGAGGGAGGGCATGACAGTCAGTGTTTCGAGGAGCAATGAGGGAGATCCCTGCAGTGAGTGAGGGCTGTACTATGATGAGGTCTGTTGACGCTCTTTGTGGTACATAGAGCGTTGAAACCCCTGCCAGGGATTGTAGGTGGTGCGGGTGAATTTAGATGTACAGCTGAAACTCCATGTTTCAGAAGACGTCCGGATTTGCAGTGGAGAGGTAGTGTTGAAGGACAGCCCCGGTCCAAATACAGTTCAAGTATTTCATTGTATGTATTAGCGGGTGCATCACGTCGAGCTCTGGTGACAGCGGGTTTTCACGGCCGGCTGCCTGCTGGCGGGCCTAGAAGAATGGGAAGGCACATTTGGGCCTTTTGTCTGCAATGGGTTGGCAGGGCGTTGGGGGAGCTAATTGTGCAAGCGCCTTCGGGCGTTTTTCCTCATTCTCTGCTCCCCCAGGGGTACACTGCCCTCCGTTTGGGGACCTGCTCAGTGGACAGGCTCGGTTCCCGAGTGGCGGGGTAATGGTCTCTGTTTTCTGTGCTTTCCGCCCGGGGTCTCAAGGTGTACTGTCCGGCCCCGTCATGTAGCAGGGGGATGGGTCACGTGGGGGTTGACTGGCGGGCTATGTCTCGGTGTCAGGTTACAACAAAGCATGGGGCGATCAGTTCCTGTTTGTGAAGGGCCGCGCGCAGTTTAGAACGACGCACTGGGACCCTTCGAGAAGAATTCAGTTGTATCCCAAAGGAAAAATTTCACCTTAACATTGTTTTGTGGACTATGTCTTGGTGTCAGGTTACAACAAAGCGCAGGGCGATCAGTTCCTGTTTGTGAAGGGCCGCGCACAGTTGAGGCCTGCGCACTGGGACCCTTCGAGAAGAATTCAGTTGTATCCCGAAGGAAAGATTTCACCTTTACATCCACGTTTGGTGAACCAAACAAGACAGTTCTCCATTAATCTTTTATTATGGGTGTACTCCACCTATTCATGCTACGAAGTCATGTGGTCGCGTATTCTCATTAGGCAACTATCTACCATTGTCCAAGTCATCAGTCAGGTCTTGCGGGCGAGGCTGTGCACATGTTGCGTCGCAGTTTGTTGGTTGCCTGTCGTGGGGGAAGGAACTGGCAGCCTTGACCCATGGTGCCGCCGGGCCCCACCGTGTAGACTTCCATTGGTCTTACGTGGGGCTGGGGGGGTCGTTTCCGGCTGTGGGATGATCGTTGGGTCAGGCGCACCTTGCTCCTGAGAGCTGTAGGATTTGGGCATTCACAGGGCCTCCGCGGGCGCCTGGCTTTGCACCGCTTCGCATTGGGACCCCCGGGCGAGGCTTGGGAGACAAGTTGAGGGGCCCCCACCAGACAATAGCCTGTAAGTGACTATGGGTTTCACTCTGTGTAATCTAGAACAGCGTTATGATGGGTTCAACAAGGCTTTGTAATTTGAATAAGCAACCGTTAGTCATAACGCAAAATCAGTGTGACTGCCGCCTACTGGGTTTCACAACACTGATCTGGGTGGCAGAACATGGCGACTATATGCTGTAGGACAGCCGAATGCATTTTGTGATTGCTAGTAATGACGAGTTGACGACGGGGGGGACAGGTAGGGGCATGTGTCCTTGGGGCAACGCAACTGGTGGTCACAAGTTGGGCAACAAGGCGCCCGACCATGCCTGGGCTCGCCAGTATTACCTAATACATATTACTTTTGGCAATACACATCCCCATTCGTGATTTGCAGGCGGCTCAGACACGTTGCCACGTCACCTTAAGTATTGCTCCGGTCCTGGCAGCTGTTGGAATTAGGTCTGGGGTCCGTCACAGGCCAGAGGGTGGGGAATTCCTGATTCCAGCCTGACGGAATAGGAAAGAAGCAGTTTCTTGGTCTATAATGCAGCACTTTTTCTAGCAGAACAGGCACACAGGTTTGGATAGTGTTGCTTCCAGAATGGAGTATAAACAGGCACTTTGACAGATGGGACATGTGGGCAAGTGCCGCAGCTGTATTCTCCAATGCATGTAAGTCAGGGGAGGCAGCCTTGTCCTGCAGAGTCTTACACGAATGACCTCGAATAAATCTTACTAGTTTGCTTTTATCGCTCGCAAAGCAACAAGGGTCAAGTGTCGGGCCAACTCAGGCAGGCATTTCAGTGTGCTGTCTGGGGAGATGTGCAGGGAGGGAAGGGCCCTGCAGTTTCAGTTAGGCATGTGTACTAACGAGGGGGTGTGGGGTGCCTCCCTCCAGCACAAGCTATGTTGTGTGCAGCAGTGCATGGAACACCCTGTTGGGTAGGGAGGGATGCAGCGGCTTCCCAGAAGAGCCTTATTGGGTGAAAAGGAGCACAATGAGGGTTGAACAGAGCTCTAGCCTGAGAGTTGTCTCACAGTTTATTTATCTCGCAAATCACAGCCAGTCATGTTGTTAACGCATCTCGCACTAGGGTGGACCTTTTCACTGGGAGTCCAGCGTATGTCATCTGCTGTGCTTGCCTTGTCACAGCTGGTTTAGAGGCTAGGATGGACAGATGCCTCAGCAGGGTGCAGTGAGTGAGCAGGTAGCTCGGAGGCAGGCAGGCAGGCCTGCAGATGTCTTGGGAAGTTCCATGGAAGGTTACTGTCATTGAAGGCCAGGGATAGAGAGACTTGCATTGTTTGGGGCCATAATCTCAGCAAACAACGTCATATCCTTGCTCAATGAGAGTTTCTGTGGCGGAGTGGTTGTCGCCACGTCTTGCCACATGCATTTGTTCCAGTTCAGGACCAGGTGGAAGCAGGGTTTGGGGTCAACTGGGTTTACCTCCAAGGCGCTGTTTTCAGATCTGATGGTGCTTTCTAACCTCGATGGCTGCTTAGGGCATCCGAAGTCTTTTGAATATTGCCTGTCTGGTGTCCTCCAATTGCATCATCTCAGAGACATTATAGGTATGTCTATGGTTCATTGCGTTGCTTATTAATGTTTTCATTCCAAAGACATCCATTACTCTTGGCCACATGCTCCGAATGGCATCCAAAGCTGGGCAGGCACGCATCATGTGGGGACAGCCACCAACGTATAAATGGTCTTTTGGTCTATGTTAGAAAGACACGTACGCACTCTGTATACTATCTGGAGCGATAGTGGATAGGTGTGGTAAAACGAGGTTTCTTTAGTTGGCGAGTAGGTAGTGATGCAGTGGCTTCCCAGCGGAGCCTCATTGTGGGGGGAAGAGGTGCACATGGTGAGGGATGAATAGAGCCTATGCCTGTTAGCTGTCTCCCAGCCAAGCAGGTCCACCCAGCCCCTCATCTTCCCAAAGTCGACAGTGTTAGTATCATCTAGTTCAGTAACAGACACCTGTCGTCCAGAGCCAAGATACCTTTGGGTGTGGGGCACGCAAATACAGGATTGGGTTGGCACAACTAGGGTTTACCTCAATGCTTGTTGACTGGATGAACTAACATAGCTTATAATGGACAACACAGGAGAAAGCTTTACACAGTGGATACCTGGACCACATGTAGTGCAAGGTGCCCTTAGGTGCGGGGTACACTTGTGAGAGGACTCTTGCTGACAAAGTGTAGCAAAGCCACCTACATTTTGCTCTCCTGCATCCCAGCAATACTTCCAATCTGGGTGCTGGGTAATCCACACCAGGGTGGGTGCGCCGGTCGGCTACACATCATCCAGCCGCAATCCGTAGTTAGACTGGGATTGGACTCTGTTCAGACTGTCCTCCTCCTCTCACCTTACACTTGTCTGCTTCCTGGTATACATTAACAGAAGTTTGGCACAGGGCTACTCAGGCCAGGGTTGGGACAGCAGCGGGGTGACTCAGCATCTGTAAGATCGCTTTCAGACGTTGAGGATCTTGCAGGCAATGGATAATTCACAGGGCAGGCAAGTTGTGTGGATGATTTACTCCAGGGCCCAGTAGCCATAAGCACTGGCCCTGTTTGACACACTGGTATACCTCTAGCAAACGCTGGTAATGGGCTACATACGCTGGATCCACCAGTCAGCCTGGTGGGTTGCGTTAGGTGTCATGCCATAATAGGTGCTATTACTGCAAGAGTGTTGGGAAATAGGGGTGTGGAGCACCAATGCGGACTATTACCGGAACACATTTGCACTCATATCATGAGGGGCAGGTATAAGTTGCTCATAGTTTACTCAGTGTCCTCTAATCCTCAGCATGGTCTAACCTTTCCGGCACTCTGGTAATCAAGGGGTAAAGGTTTCAAATAGGTTACAATGTATTAAGAATGCTTGGCATGTCCATTTTCAGGAACATCCAAGTTTGGAAGGAGCAGGTAAACTTCCACGGCTGGTGCAGTACATGGTTATAAGTGCGAACCGCCAAAATTTGAGAATAAGCAAGTACGGGGGGAAAACAAGGGCTCAGTCTTCGGGGCTGAGGTATGTGGGAGCACCAGATGTGAATGTGTGCAGTACGACTTCTGAGCAAACGAAGTACAATCTTGCATAGCACCAGGGACCAACATGTGTGCAGTGTTAGTTCTGACAGGGGCAGCGACTGCAGCTTTCTGGGCGGGCATGTCAGCGGAGCGCATCATGCAGGTGGGACGATGGGAATCCCAATGTTTTAAATGGTACATCTGTCCGTAAGGCACCCAGGGGAGTGGCCGGTGGTCAGGTTAAGTGATTTATGTACAGTGCGAATTTTGAGCATACCAATGGCAGCTCTGTGATGCATCAGAGGTTTGGGGGGTGCAGTGTTATTGTGTGAAGTTATGGGCAATCTTGAAGAGTTGAATAGAATGGTGTGCAGTGCTTCATTATTGTGTTTAGCAACCCAGCATTTCTTTATTTTGCCAGGATCATAAGGCTGGGTGATTGGCCATTCATGCGTCTTGAGAGTGGCATGATGGGCGGAATGCAGGAAATGGAGGCATGGGTTTTCAACCACGGAGATAATTTGGTTGGGGGTCCCAGGCATGCGCTGGAACAGCTTGCTGTAGAAGCTGCAGCACAGACTGGGGGGGGGGGTGTCTCCCCTCTCAACATTTTGGTCACACACCTGGGAGGCAATGATTTTACTTTCCTGGGTAGGAGGCCACTGCTGCCAGAAATGAAATCCTCCTGGTGTAAGTTAAGCAACCAATGGGGGGCATGTGAGTTATGATGGTCAGCGATAACCCCACTGTTAGTGTGGCGAGGGGCCCGGTCAGGGGATGCCGTGGAAACCTCACACAGGAGAGTTAACAGTGCCATGCGCAGATTCACTGAACAGAGGGGGTTTGGCTTTTATCAGGCATTGCCTGCTGCATGCTAAAGTCCACAGGGAGTTTTGAAGAGGATGGGGGTTTCCTGTCCAGAGTGGGCATGGACTTGTTTTTGCTGGACCTGGGTGAGGCCCTGGAATCAGCAGGATGTAGGTAAAGATGCATACCTTGGTGGGGGGCCCTGGTTGTGACGGTGGCCACACCCAGAGCTGTGGCAGAGTTACAGGGCGATCCAGAGGCTGAAAGGTACATAGGATACCCTCTGCAGGAGCACAACAATGGTGCAAAGGCCAAATATCCCCAGGGAGGTCCTCGCGTTGGACCCTGGAGGAGCGACGGCACCCCGTTAGTCCTCCGGGCGGTTGTGGACCTGAGAAACCGGGGGCTGCCTGGATACGCTCCGCCCCCCTCAAGGGGCGTGAGTAAATGGGTGGACTGGCGGTCCACAGGGGGAAGGGGTAAACCCTCCCCCAAAATTGGTAAGCACCGATGGGTTAGTGCCACTGTGCAATTTGGCTCTTCAGGTGGGCAGGCAGCGAGGGGCTGCTTGCTCTTGGATCGCCCGTAAGTTGACGCACCATGTTGGCATATTTCGGTATGCAAATAAACCTGCAGCAATTTTCTCCACGAAAGAAGGAGTCTTGTGTGTTTATTTCATCAGGAGATTGCTGTATGTGTGATGGGGAGCGTGTTGCTGATATTGGCACTATACCAATTGCATGGTCTCCTCGGCCCCCACAAAGGCAACAGACTCAACTTCTTGGGTTAGGTCGTAGCAAATTTACTTCACATCAAACAAGGTGGCATAATAACCATTCATTCCAGCTCCCGCAGCACATCAGGGGACAAAGTGGGGGTCAATGTGGGGTAGCCCACTTTTAAAGGGTTCTACTCTGCCCCCTCCCCTCTGTCGCATAACTCATGACCACTTCCGGTCATGACCCACTTCCTTGGTCCCCCACCCCTCCACGGTGGAGCGACTAATGACGCCCACCTGCAAATAGCCGATGGAAACCTTGGCCAGGAGAAGGTGTGTGTGTTGGGGGGGGGGTGCAAAAGTGGGGACAAATATCTATGGGTTGGCGACGGTCGGGCTCTAGAGTAAGATGTCGCTCGGATCGCAGCCTTTAGATCGGGAGCAGCAGAAGACGCAAACAGTGCGAGCATGCCGGCTGAACAATGAGCACAGACACCAGATATGTGCGGTGTGGATAGAGGAGGTCTCAGGGATGTCGAAAGCAGAGTCAGGGTGCCGATAGAGGGGTCCACTAAGGTTGGGCAAGGGGTTCATGGGCTGCCGGGGTGGGGCCAGAGAGGAGCTCCTGGGTGGCATGAGCTGGCGGAATTGGTCTAATAACGTGTCCCAGGCATCAGAGATGGGAATCTTGTACAGCCAACAAATCTCTTCATAGCAAAGAGCCTCTCCTTCAGCTTTTCTCCATTTGCACATCGCCCCGTACCATGCTGCCATGGGGCGGTGCTAATGCCACCCTCCAGTGCATAGTCAAAGCTCTCTTCGCCAACAAGAGACACCCAAGCTGGCAAAGCGAGTGTGCATCCTGTGGCATTTCTGGCGTTGGAAAATACCCTGGGCATAGGCCTCCCAAGTGTATATATCGGGAAGTTCTGTAACGTTGCACAGAGTAGCGTGTATGGTGGGCCAGTAGGAGGAGAGGGAGGGATAGGACCAAAGCATGTGGCACAGATCGTCAGATGTCAATTGGCACAGAGGACAGTGCAATTGTGCATGAGGGAATTAGTGGTTAAGTGGGTGAGGTGTAAGGTAGGCCCGGTGGAGGATGGAGATTTGGATGTTTTTAAATCGTGCATTCCGAGAGACTGTCTGGGGGAACTCCAGGGCCAGCTCCCACTCCCTGTAATGAAACACCAGTCCGATGTCATCCAGGTATGCTCCTTGATCGCCTTGTTATCCAGTTGATGAGGTGCCGCCCGGCTCCCATTTAAAACAGTGTCTGTAGAACTGTGTGGGTTGCGGGCTCTTCGTCCACTGTGAACCATAGGCTTTGGCAAGTGTTGTGGAGTTGTCCATACTTTAGGAATTGGTCTGGAGATACACTGCGGTCCGCTACAGGCTGCCCAACCATAAAGAGATCTGCAATCGTGTCTAAGGAGTGCTGAAGCCAGTGACGGAGGTCTGTTGCAGTGTATATTCCTGGTGGGTGCGGTAGACCCTGTAGTGAGAGCGCTGGACAGTCGCGGCTCGCAATACTCGCGGGTGGGGGGGCGGAGGGTCACGCGGGGGTTTGCGCGGAGGGACGGGGGAGTTAAAAGACAAATTTTAAAAAACGTACCTGACCGGGTCCTGCGCCGCCTCTGCTCCTGGGCCGGGTCCCGCGTTTGGCATTTTTCTGCTCCTAAACAGGAACAGGAACAGGCATGCTTCCTCCCCTCCCATAAGCCAACAGGAACAGGCATGCTCCCTCCCCTCCTGTAAGCCAATCACAACGCTGAAATGGCAGCGTTATGATTGGTGCAGACAGCGCCCAGCCGGGCACCTGTAGGGAGGTTATTTTCTCTATGTAGGCTGCATGCAGCCTACATAGAGAAAATGTAGAGTGCGCATGACTGGTTTGGTCGGCCCCAGAGGGCCGACCAAACAGTCAGGGTAATCAGAGTGGTGCAAGCCACTCCTCCCCGACCCGCCCACCCGCCCGCCCCCAACCAGGCATACCCTCCCGCCCGCCCCCAACCAGGCATAGCCTGCCTTCTGCTTTCTCGCAGCGCGAGAAGCAGAAACATAAAATGGTATTAAAATACCATTTTATGTTTCTGCTTCTCGCACTACGAGAAAGCAGTGGGGCGACACTCCTCCGCCCTGATTGAAGAGCCGCCCCTGGTGCTGGAGTGTACGGCAGAGCATGTCATGTGAGAAAGTGTTCCCTGGCCATGCATATCTGGGCTATCCTCGTCTGTAGGGAGGCACATGAACGTTCTGTAGTTCCACAGTCCACCCCTTGTCTCACCAGTAGCTGCTTAGGAGTGAATGGGAGACTGATGAGGGAGCTCCCATATCTGCCCTACACTCTCGCCTCTCACCAGCCTTCCGTTTGCTGCTGATGAGTGGCAATATTTCCCCCACCCGCACCAACGTCACCAGAACGACGGAGAGGCAGGATAAGTGAAGCCTACAAACTTTGAAACTTTGATGAATTGCCCAGTTCTCCTTTTTCCAGTTGCTGCATGTACAGATGCTCTTTTTGAAGAGGAACCCTATTGGTTTTCTCTTCCTGGAACAGTGTGGTCAAGCTCTTTCACCTTCTGCTCCTTCTGGCTATCAGGAAGGTTCTTGGCATCAATAGTATTCTCTCTCCCTGGAGTACAAGGCCTGAATGCAGGTGATATATTGGAGGGAGAGGCTATAGTGACCTCTGTCCTGATCACTGTGCCATCTGACCACCACTCATACTGAAGGGCACACACCGCTTCCCAGATCCTCCAGCAATGGGAGTGATGGCTACAGATGAGCCGCTGTTCAGGGTCAAGCAGTTATGTTGGAGGCTTTTGTTCCTTGGGCTAGCCTTGATCCGTCCTCATTGCATAGTGGATTGAAGAAAATAAAGAAAACCTGAATTAGAGGTTGGGTTAGTGGGACAAAATGAGATAGTTCTAGCTTGCTAGAGATGGAGTAATGGATTTCGATAATTTTGGAATAAAAAATTGCAATATGTGTCTCCTTACAGGCATAAAACAGAGTGGTGCTATTCATGGCTTCCGGATTTGGCATCCCGATAGATGCTGAAAATCTCCCTAGTCTGATCCATAACTGTGCACTAGTTTTTAGTGTGAAATGCATCCTCATGGCCATTTCTGACTCCAGGACGTGCTTGGCATTAAACAATTGTTTGTAGTCGCACATTATATCGCACGTTATATAAACAACAGCCTCTTGCATTCTGTTCATTTGTATTGTTCCTATGCTACAGCGATAAAGGTTTTTCCTGAATGCGGCCTCAATTACGTGACGTGGACTAGTGGCACAGTCCTGGGCAGTTTGCATAACAAGCGTAACCCAAATTGCAAGACATTTTGGGAGATTGAGGATGCAGCTCTCTGAAGTGCTGTTTCATAGAAATTTAAAAACATGGGGCCCGATTCACGAAAGTAATCTGAGACAAAATCCTAACCTTACTACTTTTGGGATTCACAGAAGGCATTTAGTAGTAGTAAAGTTAGGATTCCTAACTTTACTACTACTAAACTGAGACAAAATCCTAACTTTACGACTTTCGGTATTCACAAAAGGGATTTAGTAGTAGTAAGTTAGGAATCCTAACTTTACTACTACTAAATCCCTTCTGTGAATACCAAAAGTAGTAAGTTTAGGATTTTGTCTCAGATTAGTTCTGTGAATCGGCCCCTCGGTTCTTCGGGCAATCCACAGGCATGCAATGATAATGGTCAGCTTGCTGTTCTCTCTGATGAACGGTAAAGAGAAAACCTAGCGCTGGGACACTCCATTTGGAGTAAGCAGGCGCTTTATAAACTATTAACATAACATAACAGATTACACAAATGCTCAAAATTTCACCTGATCTTACAAAGAACTCTATCATTGTCTGCCAGTGATTTCCACCATTCACTTTGAGAGTATCACTGGTGTAATTAAGATCGCTTAAGCCCCCAGTAAACAATTTATTAGTTGATTTGATGTTGTTCTTTGGTTTCTCTGTCAGAGAGGATCAAGTGAATGTGGTGTTTTGGAATAAATTCTACAACAAGCCTTCGGAGCCAGAACCGTTTGGGGAGGGTGTCTTAGCTAAGAAGCAGATTGCTTTGAACTCCTTGGTGCATGTGTTTTTGGATTCCTACTTATAAACAAGACAAGGAAGCAGCCAGGGATTAGAAAGCCGCAACACCAGAGATCGTCACATATAATTTACTACAAAAACAAGTTGCCCACCTCAATGATCAGCTGCTTATTGACCAAAACAAAAACATGAATTACACACAGATAGAGAGGCAACCACAGTCAATTAGTAGATGTTGTAAATACAAAAACAAATAAATATATGGTTGCAAATCCTGGTTGATGAGTTAATTTCTTCGCTTTATTGTATTATTTTTTCTTCTTTTTTTTCTTCAACATAAAGCAACAAATGTGTTTCACCTTATAAAAGGCTTCATCAGGGCATTATATATTTACCACTCCGGAAGGACAAAATCTCTTTACTCTGTGCAGTCAGACGTAATGCACTCTTTCATAAATGCTAAAGGTAATGAATCCACAATCTTCCAAATGTTCCAAAACCACGAGGCTGTATGTCATGTAGTGCCCTTGTATATGTCGTCACATCCCCATACAAATCAACACATTTGAGTTACTTCTGAGTTCGAACGCACTGTAGTCATGATAAACCACCACGCATTGCCGGTCAAAAGATTGGATTCCTACTTGTGATTAGTTGTGAAGTTTGGTCATGAAGGAGACTAGGCCGGTGCAGCAGGTTTGCCAAGATAGGATAGGGGTGGTCTCACAGTGACTGTCTTAGATATCTAAGTGTGGGGGATTAGATCTGGTGTATGACTTTCTACCTGAGATAGACCAAGTCCTGCCTGAGTGAATACAAAGGCCTCCAGGTTTTAAAGAAATCCTGTAGCTGGTTTTGATTCTGGTTGTCCATCCACAGCCAAAATAAATATTTCCCTGGCTATAATCTGGAGGTGGAAAGTCAATTCAATGAATTCTTCCAAAAAGGAAGAGTGATGGCCTGGTGCAAAGTAGATCACAATAAAAAGTATTTTCTAGTTGTTTGGGCACCAGGCAATTCTAAACTCGATAAGGGTGTGCTAGATGGTTTGGAATTAAGAGCAGATGTTTTCAGTGTTGGAGATAAGTGCTGCTGCTCCGCTTCCAATGCTATTGTGTTCCTGTGGATGATATTGAAGTCTACAGGGAGGAGCTCGTCAATGCAGGTGACACCGTTATCACCAAATCAAGTTTACATTAAGCCCACCATGTGGCATTGTAATTGAGTTAGAAGGTCAAAGATTTCTAGAGCATGCTCTCGGTCCAAACCAGGCTCTCATTACGAGTGGTCCGGTAACTCACTGAGTCAGCATTTATTGGGTGTGATTAATACCAGTCAATTACGACTTACTGCACCAAAATCTGCCGATTCCACTATCTATCAGGGGGTTTTCCTGATAAATAGGATTGGGGTGTAGCATATGGACATCCAAGGGAAGTAGCAATCAGATCGGGGTTCCGCCTAGTACAGTTGAAAATCCTCCACAGGGCATATGACACAAGAACCAGCTTGCACTGCATGGGGAAGACAGACAAAGATAAATGCCTTAGGGACTGTGGACAGTCTGGAATGCTACTACATACTCTGTGGGGCTGTCAGAGGGTTAGGTACAGCTCGCTCTCGGAAGTCACCGGGGAAGGTGCTGGCAACCCTAGGAATATATGGGGAGAGCAGACATTGCCCAAATACACTCTGTTATTGTGCAACACCGATCTTATCGTGGCTAGAAGGGGCGTAGTGCAGCTATGGGGAAGCAGAAATACCCCAACTGTGGAACAATGGACGGCCAACATGGACTGGTGCATGCTGGCAGAGAAATCAGTGTACAAAGCCCGGGGCTGCCTGAACAGATTTGAGAAAGTATGGGGCCTGTGGCAAGAACACAGAGACAGAGACTAATTTCCCCATTTTCAGGAGAAATTAAAAGAGACTGGGGGTGGTGTGAATCCGAGGTACTGGGAAAATACACTGTGAACCAACTCCGGAACACTGAGGGGACATCTGGGGGGACTGGGCAGTAGTTTGTCTATTCATCAATGGTAGAAGAGGCGTGCAAAGTCGCTCCAAGACGTGTTGCGTTGAGTATTGTAATTTGTTTCGTGAAATGCAAGCTATCAATAAAAAAATAATATCAGCAGTTTTGACCTGTCGATATTTGTCACAATCCCCATAATTGTGATATATGCGCTAGCAGGAGTAGTTAACACACATATCACAATTAACCAGGCAGGTTGTACAGAGTGCCTTAGAATTAAGAGGGAGCACTTTTAGATGCCCGCTGGATGCCTTAAAGGGTAGCGCCTCCTTGGATGTGGTTTTCTGACTCAGACACAGCCTCGTGCATCAGAACAACAGTGTATGCTTTAGGTGTTAGGGAGAAAGGGAGAGATATTCATTTAGGATTATGAAGGAACTGTTGTGGCGCTCAGTCTATGTGAGTCTGATTATTGTATTGTATTATATTTCAGCATTTCTATACCACTTTCCTATCTCTTGCTGAGGCCCCAAGGCTCTTTCTGGAGCCATAAGGAGAGGTACAATTTCTGCAGTTTATGGGCACTAGAAAGGTATTGGTTGTTGTGAGGCCTATTAGTGTTGAGTATTGTGTCTTGCTTGAGGCCAGACAAGGTGCTTAAGATTTAATTAACGTGGTGGCATGCAAGTGCATCTTATTTATTTATTTATTTTATTTATAAAATTTTACTTGTTGCAACACATATCAGTATCAATACGCAAAGTACATGGGTCACTGTATGTCTATACTTTGTGTACATTCTTATGATATTCATAACAGTTTACATATTGCGGTAACAGGCATGAGTCTGCAATACACTGTTCACACACAGAGTAGTTATCAGTATACTTCTGTTCAGCACTTTAAGGATTATATCTTTATTTCTCTGAACAACCCTATGTTTTTCCAGAGCCCATTTATCCATGACATATAAATGCCAGGTGCAATGAACTATCCTGTCTGGTTATTAAGCGTGATGTCAACTGGGTGCGATAAGAGATATGTTTGAAGAGGGGCCCATATATCTCTGGGGCGCGAAGCTAGTGGGAGTAACTCAGCGTAAGTAAGTGTTTGATCTTGCCAGAATATCATGTCTCTGACCCAGTCCTTAAACTTGGGCGCTCTCTCACGTCCCCATCTACATGCAATTCTCCTTTTGGCTAATAAGAGCCCCAGAGAGACAAAGCGTCTATATCCAGCTTCAATATTTGCTGTATACCCCAATAGGCCAATTATAGGTGTCATTTCAATGGGTGGTGAGGACATCTGTTCTAGCGCTGAAAAAACTTGTCGCCAATATTCCTGAACCCCGTTACAGCTCCATGCAAGATGTAAAAAACCTGCCCCTGGCATCCCGCATCTATCACAGTTATCATTGGCACGTAATTTAAATTTGTGCATTTTAACGGGAGTGTAGTAGGTGCGGTGTAAAAATTTATAATGAATAATGCGTAGGCGGCAGCTTGCTGAGACTTGTTCTGTTTGTGCACAGCAATAACCCCAGTGATTGTCCGTTATTTCCTGCCCCGTATCTGCCTCCCATTTAGCCCTCGCGTCACATTGTTCTAAAATATGAGTGGTATAAATGTTCTGATATAATGTGGACACTGCATGTGCCGCCGTGTCACATATCAGCATCAGTCGCAGCGGGATTAATTCCTGCGGTTCTTGTGGATAATTAGGTGTGTATTCCTTAATACCCTGTCTCAATCGAACATATAGGAAGATGTCCATTGGGGAGGGTGTTGTTTTAGTGAAGGTCTGTTGTAGGGTGCGGAACTTTCCATTCAGACATAAGTCTCCCCAACACGTTATACCATACTTTGCTTTGTTTTTTTTAAAAGCCCCTTCCTGTAGTACCGACATCTTTGGATGGTACTCCAAAGGAAGTAGGGGTGAATACAGCATAGGGGCTTGTAGCATTTCGGCTATGCGCTGCCAGGCTGCTACCATACAGGAGATGCAAGTAGGTTCGGCTTCACGAGTTTTCCATGTACCCATTATAGCACCCTCAAGGGGTATTGGATCTGCTAGCCAATGTTCCACTGCCACATGTGGCATGTATTTGGGGGGGTGAAACCAATAATGCACATAATGAGCCTGCGCACAATTATAATATAGTTCCAGGTTGGGAACATCAAAGCCTCCCTGAGAATATGGCCTGGTTAGTACATCCCACTTCAGCCTAGGCTGCTTACCACCCCAATCAATCAATCAATCAATCAATCACAGAATTTGTAAAGCGCACTACTTACCCGTGAGGGTCTCAAGGCGCTAGGGAAAAAGAAAAGAAAAGGGGGGGGGGGTGCTGCTACTGGTCGAACAACCAGGTCTTGAGTAGCCTCCTGAAGGTCAGCTGTCTTGGGTCTGTCGTAGGCTTAGTGGAAGGGTGTTCCAGTTCTTGGCGGCGAGGTGGGAGAAGGATCTGCCGCCGGTGGTAGTTCTTCGAATGCGAGGGACGGTAGCGAGGGAGAGGTCGGCGGAGCGGAGTTGGCGGTTGGGGACGTAGAAGAGGAGTCGTCTGTTGAGGTAGGCTGGGCCAGTCTTGTGGAGTGCCTTGTGTGCGTGGATGAGGAGTTTGAAGGAGATTCTCCTGTCGACGGGGAGCCAGTGCAGGTTCCTCAGGTGGGGGGTGATGTGGCTGTGGCGTGGTACATCGAGGATCAGGCGTGCGGAGGCGTTTTGTATGCGTTGCAGCCGCTTGATGAGCTTGGCCGGGGCTCCTGCGTAGAGGGCGTTCCCATAGTCAAGTCTGCTACTGACGAGGGCCTGGGTGACTGTTCTTCTTGTGTCTGTCGGGATCCACCTGTAGATCTTGCCCATGTGAGCCTTATCATCTCGGTATGTAGTGCTGCGAAGAAATGCTTACCCGGGTAATATGGACTATATAAAAATAAATATAGGAGTCGGGGGAGGACCACCATTTTTATGAGAGATGTTCTTCCCGCCATTGATAATGGCAGCGCAATCCATCTTGAGACACAATTAGTAATGTTTTCCAAGGCCCTGCCATAATTTAAGCGCATTAACTCAGCACGGTCTGTTGTGATATGTATCCCTAAGTACTTAACCTCCGAACCGCACCATTCTATGGGGAAGTCGGAATTAAATGGTTTTACGGAAGCAGTAAGGGGAAATATTTGGGACTTTCCCCAATTAATGTGTATCCCAGATAGCCCTCCGAACCGAACAAACTCTCTCAAAATAGGGTTTAGGTTCTGTTCTGTGCATATAAAGAGAGGAGTATTTGCCGCATTTGGCAGCGCAGGGCTTTGTCCTGGTGGTGCTGTCTCAATTTGCCCGCAAGAGGTTCAACTGCGAGAGCGAATAGTAGTGGGGAAAGGGGACACCCCTGACTTGCTCCTCTTGTAACTGAGAAGGGAGTTGATATCTGACCATTAATAAGAACCTTGGCTGTAGGAGAGTTATATAAAAGGTGTATCCATGATAAAAAAGAAATTGGCATTCCCATGCATTGCAGTATGGCGAACAAATAGTCCCACTCGACCGAATCAAAGGCTTTCATGGCATCTAGAAAGACCGCCACGAGTTTCAAGTTGGGGGTCTACATTTTGGAGTATGGAAAACAATGTGCGAAGGTTGTTTGAGGTCGCTCTTCCCGGAATAAAACCAGCCTGATCAGGCAGCACTAACTTGTCCATCAGCAAGCTCAATCTATTGGCTAGTATTTTAGCAAAGATTTTTGCGTCATTGTTAATCAATGAAAGAGGCCGATAGGAGTCGCATGTATCTGCAGATTTTCCAGGCTTGAGTAGGGATGTGATAAGAGCTTACCTCATGGAAGTCGGGAGTTCGCCCGCCTTGTGAGCTTCCTTGAATACCTCTTTTAGAATAGGGAGCAATTGGTTAATGTTAGAAATGGGATCTCTGGTTGGCCAAGGCTTGCGCCAAAGCCAGGCAGAGACCACCACTCTAGTCAGGGCGAGGGAGTTACACGCCAAAGATAACCCCTGCTCACCCCCTTGGTAGCTTGGTACGAGCAGTCAGGCTTATCCCGGAGGCAATGTGTAAAGCGTTTGCGCACGCACACAGCAACAACATACCAGGCACACTACAAAAAGGAACTCCACACAAGGTTATATCAAAAATAGCCTTTGTATTATCATAAAACACATTAGAATAGTACTCACATAATATACATCGAGCCACCTGGCACGGGGTCATATTTACAAGGGATTATTTACATCGGACAGGGCCAACTGGACCACTGTCAGAACCAGCACAAAGCGAACTTAGTAACTGTAGCACTTATAATAAATGTAGCACACATCATAAACGTACAACCAGTAATCACTGGTAACCACTGTACTCAGCATCAGCCTGTAACATAAACCACATTATGCACAGTATCACATTAGGCGCAAAATACTTTCTGCGCCAACCTCATCAGTCTAATAACTTAGACCCTAACCTCCTAAGTATAACTCACATTAGGGGCATAACTCACAGTAGAGAATAACTCACAACCTAAACGCATTAGGTAATAATAAAATCACAAGCATAAACACATTATGCAAAACCTCATAATCATGAAAGTACATTAGAGGCATAAAACAGGGTGCGTAAATCATGGTAAATGCATCACATTTCCTAGCACCACATAACTCGCATTAGCACATAACCTTCTAGTAAAAAGAACCATAGCAGAGGCATAAATCACATTAGGGCCTGGCGCCCTACAAACCTAACAGTCCCCCTGGCCAACTGGCCATCTCAAAAAGGGGCTCAAATGCCCTATGTTCAAGAGTCAGGGTGCGCTGCCAAGGCAGCAGGAGTCAAGGGTGCGCACTTGCGCAGACCTAAACGTAGCAGCTGGCACTAAGTGCTGCGCAGCTGGGAAAGTACTGGGGCAGAGGAGTGCATCTCACTCCTAACTTAAAACCTGCCCCCAAAGAACTGCAGCCTAAACGATGCAGCTGCCCACTACTTGCTGGGCAGCTGTGAAGCAATTAGAATGAGGCCTGGACACTCACGGGGCCCTTTGGGTGGGCCAATATGCAAAGCGTTGCAGCTGCCCGCGCTGGTGCGGCGCAGCTGGGGATAAACAAAACGAAGGGGCCCTGGCACATCTGTGCCCTCCAAACCAATGTCTCACTGGGGCCCTCGGGGCCTATAACTAAATGAAATTGTCCCCAATGTTGCAGCTGCCCCCTAGCAAGCAGGGCAGCTGTAAAATGTATCTTAGGAAGTAGGCACGTGCACCACGGGACCCCCACTGGGGCCCTGAAAACTCCTGTGCCCATCGTTGGAGCGGCCCGCAACGGCGGGACCGCTCGGGTACTACCCGTGTGCACCTGGTGCCCCCACTGGGACTCCTAACTAACCAAATGCTGCCTCACGATCGGCCCTACTCACCGGTCTCCTCTGGACTCGGGACAGGCGCCGGGGATCCTCCTCACTTCACCGGGGATCTCGGCGGAGTGCATCAGGAGAGCCCCCACTCCTCGGGGGCTCTCTCGATCATCGCTGCTGACACCGCGGGGCTCTCCCTTTCCCATGGGAGCCCCGCCGAACCACTGCGGCACTTCTCCTCACTGCCGGGACCTCTCCCTCCGTGCGGCGGGCGGAAATGGAGCCCTCGAGGCTCCAAGACGTAGGCAGGCCCCGCCCACAGTCAGGCGGACGCACCTGGCTTCCGGGTCGCCGCGCAATCGCGGCGGCCGTTTCTTTTGGCGACTTCCCCTTCTCTTGGCGGCAATGAGGGGTAGGCTCCCTTGTCATTTAAACTATAAAGCGGGGTAGGCTCCCGCAATTTAAATATAAAAATAAGCGGGGTGGCACCCGCTATTTGAATATAAAGAACCAGGAAAGCGGGGTGGGCTCCCGCAGTAAAAGTAAACATCATAAAGCGGGGTGGGCTCCCGCTCGATCACAGCAATTTTGGGGGAATCCCTACGCTGGGGATTCCCTCAAGGCAACATGCAGCTCCGCGCTGTGAATCTCCAGCGCTCCTCCAGGAGCCGGATTTCAGCGCTCACAGGGCGCAAGATGCAGGCAAAAGTCCTGTAGGCAAAAAGAAATGCAGAGCGAGCTCCTCCAAGGTCCTGGAGGATCAAAAGCAAAGTAAAGGGTCCCAAGCACAAAGTCCTTTGGGCATCAAGGGGCAATGCAGGGCCCAGGGAGGCAAGCCCTCATGGCAGCCCCCCCTGGGCCCCAGCAGCAGCACGCCCCAGCAGGAACAGCACACCAAGACTGAACAACATTATGGGGTCACAGCCCCTTCTTCTATACACAAAATCCCTTTGTGTCACAGCACATGGCTTGGGGATACCAGTCAGAACTGGTATAGGGGGGATTTGGAGCACTTTGTTTTGGGCAAGCTCCTCTTCCTTTTCAGAGTGTAGGCTAGGGACATCAGACGCACCACAGGAGGTGGAGCCAGCATTGTAGAGGGAAGGCACAGCCCTATTCAGGTCCCAGGTGCAACTCCTCCCACCCATCGACATGGAGATATCTCCATTCAGCCCTGCGCTGACTCACCCTGCTCCTGGAGCCACCCACACCTCTCAGCTCCTGTCAATCACAAGCCAGACATGCAATTCACATCAGGCAGGCAGACACACATAAATGCCAACTTCTAAAAGTGGCATTTCTACACCAGTCATAATAAATCTGCGCACACCATTGCGCAGCATTTATTCTCACGAATTCACACATACTAAACTTGACCACACTGCTCCTCTCATACCAGGAATTACCACTGGCACACAGATCCCCAATGCATTCCTATGGGAGGCAGGTCAATCTCACTAAATGTGCACAGAGCGCGCACGCACTTTCCACTGGACCACAGTGCGAAAGTGCCCAGATGCCTAAAACCACCAACACTAGGTTACAGACCAGGCAAAAAGTTTAGGGGTGAACCTGCTAAAAAGGGCCAAGTCCAACAGTTAATATCTGCCTTATAAAAATCTTTTGGGAGTCCGTCAGACCCGGGGGCTTTGCCTGATTTCATTTGCATAATAGCGACGCGGATTTCTTCATCTTCGATTGGAGCTGCTAGAAATTCCCTTTGTGCGTCCCCTAGCCAACCGATTGCTACATCATTTAGGTAATTAGAAAAATCCAGTGGTTGCTGTCTACGAGTACTGTATAGAGTAGTGTAGTATGTGGTAAAAGTGTGGAGGATATCTTCACTATCTCTGTGTCTTACCCCATTTGCATCCGAGATCTCCATCACATAGCTAGAGAAACAAGGTTTACGAATTCCTTCCGCTTTAGGGCTCTGCCTGGCCGTTCTCCTTCCCCATATTTCCTTGCCATAAAATATTTCCCTCTAAAACGGGCTTCCCTTTCTGCAGGGTCTTTATATTCCGAGAGTTTGTCTCTGAACCTTGCTTGAAACTCTCCGTTTGTGCCGCTCCCCATTACACCCTCCAGTTGTTTCTGTAGGCTTCGCCTTATATCCCTCAAGACCCCAAAGATTTTGGCTATGCAAAAACCCTGCACCGTGACCTTAAAGGCCTCCCATACCGTACCAACATGCACAACTGAGCCTACATTTCTTTGAAAGAAGTCTGTGATCTCTTGTCCCAATTCAGTCTGGAAAACTATGTCCAGTAATTCCTCCGGGTTAAGCCTCCAGGTTCTGGGGGCGGCATTGAATCCCATTGGGGATAATGTCAAGCGCACCGGAGAATAATCGGAGTATGTCCTAGCCAGATGCTCTGCATTTGTTATCCACGGCCCTATGCCTCGGGTCACCACCCAGTAGTCTAATCTCGACCATGTGCAGTGTTGAGTTGTGTAATGTGTGCCCTCCTTTATTGCAGGATGCATGTGCCTCCAGGCATCCACAAGTCCATAGTCAGAGAATATATCCAGCAAGATACCGTGTGTTTTGGTATAGTGGTGTGGGAGGGGGTTGGATCTGTTGTTTGCTGGATGTAATGTTGTATTGAAATCTCCTCGCCATAGTACATGTGTGGACCCCAATTCGAGGATCTGTCCCCATAGGGTGGTATAGAAGTCTTGATCATCTACATTGGGTCCTTAGCAACACACAAGCATGGCAGAGTGCGGGCCCAGCCTACCCCACATCATGCAGTATCTCCCACGAGGGTCAGAACTCATCCCTCCTGGAATGTATGGAACGTTTTTTTTAATGAGGATCGCTGTGCCCCTAGAGTATGAGGAATACGAGGAGAAAACTCTATACTCCGACCATTTGACGGCAAATATGGAATTGTGGTGGGGATCAAAGTGTGTCTCCTGGAGCATGACGATATGTATGTGGTGCCTATCTAAGTATGTTAGTATTTGCCTACATTTTCGTGGGTCCCCAAGCCCCCTGACATTCCATGTTAAAAGGTTTATATTTAGTGCTGTGGCGTGTTGAGGCGTAACTTCAGCATTATATACTGTCCGGAGCGGATTGCATACTCAATGCTGCCCACCTGCTTCTGTACATGTATCAGCAAATTGGCCCATGTCCTGTCATGTCTTCTGCGAAAGTTAAACAGTATTCCCCATCCCCTCCCTCCCACAACAGCAACCCAAACATGCTGGTATTTTTTCACCCTCCCAACTCCCAGAACAAACAAACCCATAAACAAATGGCCAAAGTACCCAAAACAAATGGGGAACGCCCTTGGGGGTATACCAGGGGGCTCACGAGTGAACTCCCTTCCCTACTGTATGATGACAAGTTCACCAGTATCCTGAGGGGGGTAAAGGGGTGCTGAGTATAGTCCGTACTTGAGTCCTATTTCTTTTGTTACCCAGGACCCTCCCTTCATTTCTTTGCCCAATCCACTTATCTGTGAGCAGCATCATGGTGATGTCTTTTATGAATGTCATGCGTAGCTTCGACCATGCTAACAGACAACTTTCAGAAGGTCAGTTGTGTTCTTTCTTCTCTGTTATGGCTGTCTCTTCTCCCCGCCTTACAATGAGTTCATATTAATGAAGCATAAAGGCAGTGTGGTTCGTTTCTGCGAGGATAATTGTACATTGGGGTATCATTCCTGGTTTGCCTCCTCCCTGGATACTAGTCCGATGTTTGAGACGATGAACTAGTTGGATTGTCCTGTGTTGATCGTGGTGAGGCTAGTCTCTTCTTGACGCATTTAAGGAAATCTTCTACCTGCTGCGTGTTTATGAAAAAATGCTGTTTACCCTGATGTGTTACACGTAGGCGCGCTGGGTACATTAAGGCGTAATCTATTTGCGCCTGAGGAAGTTTTTGTTTGGCTGGGATAACCTTCCATCTTGCCTCTTGCACTGCAGCCGTAAAATCAGGGTATAGGGTAAATTCGTTGCCTTCAAAGCTCAAGTGCCTTTTTTCCCTGGCCAATTTAAGAGCCGTATCTCGATAATTGAGTAAGCTCGCTATAATCGGTCGAGGAGTAGCTCCTGGAGGCGGTCTAGGGCTTAATGAGCGATGCGCCCTTTCCACTGTCAGTTGTGCCGAAAATGACTCAGCGCCAAACATGTCTCGCAGTAGACTTTCAATAAAGTCTTCCATGCGTCCTGTATTTGTGCTCTCCGGAACACCAATCACGCGTATATTGTTGCGCCTACTGCGCACTTCTAAGTCCTCATTTTTGGCGGTGATAACTCTGAGGAGCTTGTCCGTTTGAGTTACTTGTCTTTGCACTTCAGTCGTGGTGTCTTCATTATCAGATATTCTTCTCTCCGTCTCTTTAATCCGTTCATCATGTTTATCTAATTTATGAACTATGGAGTACATACGTGCTGTCTTTGAATCCATTTTACTCTCTATGGAGGTGAGGTTGTGTTGCATAGCACGTAATAAGTTCTTGACATCATCCTCCTGTGTATCACCTGAATCCTGTGTGCTGTCTGTGTTCGTGTGATCTTGCTCATCCGAAGTTGAGCGCGTGGCAGCTTTTCTGGCTTCAAAGGGTAGTTTTAACTGTTTCCCGTCAGTCTTCCCCATGGCGAGTGCAGTTTGCCACTGGCGAGCGAGATCCAATTCGCCCGTACACTGGTTAGCGCACTGTACTGTTGTACAAGGAGGGTCTGGACACCAGTACTATAGTTCCAAAAAAAACCTGTATTCAGCGATGTATTATGACGCAATTACCCCCTCAGCCAGCGGTATTGAGGCATTGTGTAATGCAGTGCCTGTGATGTTATGTCCACAGACCTTAGAGCTGATGCGTCAATTGCCGGTAAGTGTGCGCACCAGCCTTCTATATATGTGTGCACCTTTGCCGATATCACAAGGCAGGATGGATGGGAAGGTGTGTTTGTCTGTCTAAAAGTTTATCGCTGCGTGTTTTTGTACATATATTTTCCCACTTATTATGTTTACTCTCTGCTTGTTGCCTTAAGCCACCGCTCCGTCTGGAAAATCGAGCCTTCTGCCCTCACAGCACTTGTTCACTTTCCGCATCTTCTGCTCGTTTGGTTCACCCGATGAAGAGCGGTATTTCGCGTTGGCGCAAGGGGGAAGCGCGTCTCACCACACCACAGCCGTGTCTTACACTCCGAATGGGGATTTTACCCCTACTGCACCAGACGGGTCCTTCTTATCTCTCGCTCCTGTAGCGTGCAGGCAATCACTCACAGCGCAATTGGAATTCCTGGCCGTCTTCCAGAACGTGTGATGGCGGCGCCGCGTCTTCTCCGTAGCGGCTCCACCCAAGGTCCCACATTAGTAAATTATTACTCTTCCGAAGTCAACTCAGCAGCTACAACAACACAGGTGTAGGCAGATGTACCCAGTCGAGCCTTGCTTTAGTCTGACTCACGTGTCGCTCCAGCCCTCTGCGACGTTAATGCAGTTTAAGCGGCCTACTCGCCTCGTGGGCGCCTCGGGGCTCACGTTGTAGGCGGAGCCGAAATTTAGTTCCGCAGCGTCTGGGTAGGATTCGGCGCTGCCAGGATGCGTGAGTGTTTTTCCAGTGCTCAAACACTCACTGGTGGGACAAAGGAGCGTCGCTAGTAAGCAGGGGTCAGTACTGGTCCTTGGCCCCTGTCAAAGCTGCATATAGTCGATCATGGGGAGGATAAATTACTGGATTATGCCACCGGGCAGCAAGAGCCTCACTGCAGTGCGGCCATCTTGGTCGTGTGCCACCTAGCGCCCCCCATGCAAGTGCAACTTATGCATATGGTTTAGAGGCAAAAGGAGGGTGAGGATTGGTTCTTAAGCGGCATATAGAAATCAGTCAAGGTAGTGTCCTAGAAATCACTTGGGTCCTGTTGGTTCTGGGAAAAGCCAGGACTTTATTGCTTTTCTGAATTTGTGATGGTCCTAATCTTCCATGGAATCAATTCCACAGCTTGCATGTCTGAACTGTGAAGCAGTTAAGGTTCCTCCTCTGATTTTATGTTATGAGTCTGAACTGTAAGAAAGTTGGTGCCAGTTGATGCCAGACCATGGGTCAGCCCGAGCTCTTTGAAGGATATTCCCCTCGCCACCTGTAGCCAGTGCTGTTTTTCGAATATTACTGCTCTTACAAATTTAATGTAGAGCAGTGGCGGCTGGTGACATTTGAAAGCAGTGGGGCGTAAAAGCTGGGCATGAGTTTTAAGCCGCAAGCAAAGCGAGCAAGCGAAGCTAACAAAAGTGGGTACAGGTTGGGTCCTCCTCCCAAGAGAAAATTGGAAAAAGATTGGCAAATGGTGAATTTTAAAGCAAAAGTATTCTGCTGTTAAGTGGCTGAAGAAGATTTGCTTTCAATGCAGGAATTCCTCCCTGCCAAGTAATAAAACCTTCCTACTGAACAAAAGCCACACTTTACATTATCAATATCGATTCAATGGCAAAAAACACTGCTGGCATGGGAAAGCTATTAATTTAACAGTATGACGTAGGGGTGCAACACAAGCTGGGCTCACACCCGCTTAAAAAACTTATGTGACCATAGTCGCCTCAGTGCGGGGATTGAGGGACGGCAACGGATGTGCATCACACGAACAGCAGTTTGTGTGGCACTGGCATGTATGCAGCTCATCTCACCTCAGACTTGTCTGCGTCCCCTACACACACACACCAAACCACCACAGTAGTGTTTGTGGCAGAGCCCACGCCCTGCTCACCTGTCTATGAACTGCTCCCTTGCTCTTCCCACACACACCTGCCTTCAATGTTTTAAGGACATGCAGCTCGCCACACTATTCACCTGTGTTTGCCCCCACTACACACTCGCATGATAAGTGTTTGCGTGACATCTCGAGATAGCGCCTAGTGCCCAACACACACTGTGGTGAGCCACCGCTTCACACCACTGACATCTTTAGCGCTCGCACCACAGTATTGTAGCGAGTTCGGCACTATGCTAGCCTCACTCTTCAACTATCCCCTATCACAAACTGGCGGCATCAGTGATGTGGGACACCTCGGTGAACTGCCGCTCCCTCTGAACTCGGTCCTTCCCGCGCACTCACCACCAGTCTGTGAGGCAGTGTAAAGTGGTGTGACTCACTCCAGGTTCAGCCCTTGCACATGCTACTCGCACTTCTGGGCTACCTCAATAGGAAATATAGTTTGATAACAGATTTGTGAGACCTAGTTGCCTAACACACTTATTCTGATACCAGTTAGCCAGAGGTGCCCGCACGATGTGAAATTCGTATCTGTGCAAATCAATGTACATGTCCACTAAAATGTCCTACGATCAGGAGATCTGTGTGCTTAGCCGCTTACACATTCGAGTTCTTTAACTAGTCACACACAATAACTATTGCAACGACCACCACTCTGCAAATCAGGGTATCAGAGTGCACATTTCTACCAACAACAGTGCCTAACAGTAGAGCGCATATTTTCACGGAAACGTGATGTACAATATTGAATTAGTAAAAACAATGCATTAAAGGGGGCGAGCAAATTTGAGCGTGCAGTCCACAGCAATGAAAGGTCACGGTGGTTGACCGTCGTTTCACAACAATAAAAGGTCACGGTGGTTGACCGTCGTTTCCCAACAATAAAAGGTCACTAGTGCTACAAAGATGTAGAAAAACACATTTTCCCAAATTCCCAGTAGATTTAGGAAGTACATTTGACCACCAATATTTTTCTGAAAATAAAGAAAACCACTCGAGTTCTTCCCCAAGTACTTTTTTGGAATCTCAGTATTAAATGCTGCATTTTAAAGCACACGTTTTAGTTTAGAAATGCCCCGGTAAACATGCGTTGTCACTTTCCACGCTGCTCTTCTTTAATGCCGCCTCTTAATCCACTCTCGTTCCCGCCTTCTCGCTTCCTTCCAGTCTCTCTCCTTCACCACCCATTCTTTCACCCACCGCCTTCTATTTTTTTTCACCCCATAATTATTATCTGGATGAGTTAAACCTCGGAGGCTTCACTGATATATTTATATTAAAAACAACAACCAACATCGAAGCACAGCAGTTATACTGTAAACAACACGAGGTTATAGGGTACACCCTTGTATCACATGTACTGCCTGAGCAACAAGTGGCTTCTGCACATTTAAAGGGGTCGTGAACGAACACAACGCGCCGCCCTGGTGAGATATTTAATCGCCATGTGAAACAACCAGCAAGGATTTGCATGAAAATCCCGCTGTTCACTGAGGCAATAAATCACGTCTTTCGTTGCAGCGCTGTCAGGCTGTCTGTATTCTGGTCGGTTCATCAGATTTCCCCAACCCTCCTCTGTTAGGACATTTCGGACCCCTTTCTTTCAGGATACGGTAAAAATAAAGCACACTCACCGGAGTCGGCAGTCCCTACTTCCTACTCCCAGCCGCGGCTCGCAGTACTCGCGGGGGGTCGCGCGGGGGGTAGGGGCCCAGGGAGAATAAAATTTAGAAAACAAAAACTTACCTGACCGCCTCTGCTGTTGCTCCTGGTCCGCAATGGCGCCTCGTCTTCAAACAGGAACAGCACTGGAGTGGCAACCCCTCAGCCAATCCTGGCGCTGCTGCAGCGCCAGGATTGGCTGAGGGCACGGTTACTCTTCGCCCGCCGCCTGCCCATTAGGAGACCGAGGGGCTCCTAATGGGCATGCGCAAGCCAGTGGAAACACAAGTGCGCATGATTGGGCACGGGCGAAAAATTCGCTCACCTTCCCCACTTATGCGCACTTGTGCTGCTGCCTTTCCCTGGCTGGTCTGACAATGCACGTCAGTCAACATGACGCCGGACCGCCACCCCCTTCAGACTCTGAAGGGGGTGGGCGGTCCGACGTCATGCTGACTGACATGATTGTCAGACTCAGTTCTCCCTCCCTTGGCGTCTCTGAACTTAAGTAAACTAAGTTCAGAGACGCCGAGGGAGCTGCGGACACGGGCGGGGGGGGCAACGCCCCAATGCCCCAATGGACGCACCGCGCCTGATGTAGAGGTAATTTGCATAAAGCCGACGTGATCTCTAAAGCTTATCTGCTTTTTTGCTAAAGTGGTTTCTTAAAGCATCACAAAATTAATGTGTCATATATTTCCTGAAGTGAAGGATTCCATTGAAATTTTGAAGATCCCTCATAGTTTGCATGTAGTTTCAGCCATACATTGGGTGTAGTGGGATTGGTATTTTTGATGGAGACCCTGTAGATTCTGTACTCCCTTTGGAACTTCTTTTTATTGTTAAGTTTGAAAGCTTTGCTTTAAAAAATTTTGAGTGATCTTTTTTGGGTTTATTGTTGCAGCGAGAAATTTGAGGTACAAATGTCACTCATATATTGAGGATTTTTCTAGGGCATTAAAGTAGACTTTTTGAAGCAATTATTGTGAAAGCAAAGTTGTGTGGCCGAGTTTTGTAGATGAGAATAAAGGTGATTGGGAAAGTTGCATAAGAAGAATAGAAGACAATGGGGCATATTCACAAGAACGTGCGCTAAACATCTCTAAAAAATGGTAACGCAACTTCACACATCGCAGTCTATCGTGGGAAAATAACCCCGTGCTAACGTGGAATTCACAAAACGGCGGTACCATGCGATAGCCTCCCGAAACCGCGGCCAATGTCCGCGATACAACCACCGCAACGGCGATAAAAACACAAACCCCAACGCGTAAAAAGACGCGATGGGCCCAAACGCGATAAGAAAACAGTGATAACCAGCAAGAGGCCAGCAATACCCACGCGTAAAGAGGGAAAAAGTACAAGAACAGCATACGGAAAATGCCACCAAAAAGGAAATGAACTGCGGAGTACCACGGATGCACCCTGACCGACAGCAGAGGACAACATGAACCCCACAATCCCCACGGAGGAACACCCAGGAATCCAGGGCTTGTGGAAGGGCAATGAGAAGAGGAAGAGGAAGACGGGGCACAGTCTGCAGGAAAACACGATCATCGTCACGGATGAGATAGAGCACCACCACCAACTGTACGTCACCTCCAACGTGCCATTGGCAACAAAAAGGCAAAGTTGGCACACCATCTCGGACCATGTGAATGCCGTCGCAGCGCCGAGGAGGACAATGGAAGAGGACAAGAGGCGCTGGATTGATGTGAATGGCAAAACCAAGCAGAAACATGCTGCCAACACGAAAGCAGCAACGCACTTCGGAGGAGGGGGGCCAGCAGAACACCAGGAGCTGAATGACATGGAGAAGATAATGGCCACAGTCATCAGTCGGGAGACGGTGACAGGAGTTGGGGATCCGGACACTGCCCAACATGACCCGACCCCACATCAACAGGGTGCGTACCGACCAGGGAGTGGGGGGAAGGGGTGAAATGGGCACAATGGCACACATGCACAATTAAGCAGAGCACACTGCACACCCACAATGACTCAGGATCATGTCCCTGATCCCACGGGAACACTTCAGAGCACACACAAACACCAAGTAGTCTCACGTACACCATGTGCCCAAAGGGGCACCCACCCAACACATCAACAATCACACAACCAACACATGCACACGTGCGAAACACAGCAAACTTGCATATACGTCAGCCACACTGACAATGCAAGTGACACCACATGACGAGTAGCATGGCTGCAGTCCAATCATCATGACAATGTACACGGCATGACACTGAGGTGGCTGAGTGCGGACCACAACCGGAAAGGAGCAGGTCACACTCGGACACGACCACCTTCACAAACAACCCCTGACGTCAACGACATATCTGCGGAAAAGCCATGCCCAAGAGTCACAACTCGACAAAGAGCACAAGTTACCCAAGTCTGCAACATCTCAGCACTGTGGAAGCACAGAACTGAAAGGCACACCGCATGAAAGGGATAAGTGGCAGCCAAATCAGAGCCGCAGGAGTGACTCACCCACCGTGCAGCATACGCACATAAGAATAAGTGCACCTCGACATTGACAACATCCTGGTACAAACAGCAACACCTCCACAACAGAACACAGGACACAACTGGTGCCGCATATGTGCACAACATGGCCAATCAGATCTGGCACAGCAGGAAACTGTGACATGACAATGTACAAGTACAACCTGTAACATGCAAATATTTATTATTCACACATGCCGTGCTTGTGGACATTTAGTACTGTCCCATGATTGCCAAGGACGGCCACAATGTGACGTGCTCATGAGAAGAAATTGGCAATGAGGGTGTTCCTACGGGCTATTCCTGCCGCAGCTGCAGTGGCATGTGGGCCACCTGCCCCATCGTCCTCATCATCGTCCGGTACCTCTGGAACTTGGATCCATGGGGCATTGGTGCGTACAGAGATGTTGTGCAACACACAACATGCAACGATTATCTTGCACACGATGTCTGGGCTGTACAGGAGCCTTCCACCTGTGACGTCCAGGCACCTGAAACGTGACTTCAACACGCCAAATGTGCGTTCCACGATGCCCCTGGTGCGTATGTGGGCCGCATTGTACTGCCTCTGGGCGGGTGTGTTCGGGTCACGGAGGGGTGTCATCATCCAAGGGCAGAGTGCATATCCTTGATCACCTGTGACAGTGCAGAGAGATAAGAGTCAATACTTGGTTCGGCATGATGTGTTGGCAGGCCCACTAGTCCAGTGACGCCTGTGCTGGCTGTGTGTGGGGTGTGTGTAAGCCAGCCCTCAGGGAGTAGCTGGTGCTGGCAACAACTTCAACAGTCATCAGGCACTCAGGAATGCAATATACGAACAGCAAGGGAGCATGACTTGAGTTGCACAGAGTTAGTGGCCCCGGATGCACAGCGGCCGACACGGGCCTACAGCCACGGGACGCTGACTTGCGGCAGACTGGGGTAGGGTCATGAGGGCAGAGCAGGCTCTCGTATGTATCAAAGGTGGTTTTCGCGAAGTGTCTCGGGGGAGAGTGGGAGGTGCACCCCCAGGGCATGATGCAGAGGGCACATACCAGCTGTGTCCGGCAACATGGCGGATATGAATGCCACAGACTCATGCCAAACACCAAGTCCGTACCTGCCAGTTGCTGATGACAACCCCCAGGCCACAAGCTCAGACACCAACAATGTTCTGCCGGAGGCTGACGGTGACTCACGGCGCACAGGGTTAGTGGCACCAGGTCAGTCCTTGCGAGTGGTTGACCTCCTCCGTAACGGTGATCCGTGTTTCCACCGGACTGAAACGCATCTGTCTCTCACTCCTCTCCCTGCGTTCACTGGCATGAACTCTGCCATTGATTAATGAAGACTCAGTTCTAGATGTGGGACATACTGGACTGCAGTGTAGGCCGGCTGCAGCAGTGGGGTATGTCAACGAATGTGGACTCCTGGGGGCCTGTGTCACGGAGGACAGCGATGGTCTGAGGAGGATGCCAAGCTCACGGGCATCGGTCTTGGAGCTAGCACCGGCACGTGGTGGGCACTCTTTGACACACGACGGTGTCTGTAGGTGAGCAGTGCGGCCTTGGGGCGCTGGGGCAGGCAAGCCGGGTCTGGGTATCAGCGGCCTGGGGTGCAGCAGGCGCACAGGCTCACAGGCCCCGCTGCTCACGGCGTCGGCCTCGTGGCGGGCTGAGAGGCGCAGCCCTGGTAGTGACGTTGGCCATTCCGGGAGTGCACCACGCTCAGCGCAACAGTGTTTTCATCCTCACCCCTGCGCAGGCCTAGCGTAAGCCGGGCCAACCCACTACGCTCACGCACACAGGGGGGGACGCAGCGAGCGACATTTCCGCGATCTAACCCACAGCCTGGGGTGACATGGTTGCGTCGACTGTTCACTACTCCCCAGACACCAGCAGTTACTGTCTGCATGGACATATCTGTGGTTTTCATACCCAGGTCTGTCCAGCACATTCACGCCACACTTGTCGTTGTGTACATTCCCATTCATGGGTCACTTGCGTCCTTCGCACATGCCTGCTTTCCGCCTCTCCACACGTTCAGCTGTTGTGTGGCTGTGGTGCCATGATATAGCTGGCTTGTGTACATGGTAAGCCCAGTATCCCAATGGAGATGTGTTGTCGTGTCTGGTAGGTGGGCATGTTGATTGACATGTTGTATGTGGTTTGGTCACATGTGCATTCCCACAGTTGTGCGTTGTGTGATGGTGGCTTTGAAGTGTGTGGTGTGTTGATTTGGTACTTACCAACGAGCAGTCCAGTTCCATAGATGCCATCCTGGAAGCGCTGGTTGATGATGGACTGTCGGAAGATGTAGGAATCGTGCACACTGCCTTGGTAGTTTGCGACGACATTGGTGAACATTCCCCGGTGGTCCACTATTGCCTGCACATTGATGGAATGCGTGTGTTTTCTGTTGCAGTAGATGTGTGCAGTGTCCGCAGGGGGCACAAGTGGGACATGTGTGCAGTCAATGGCCCCCAACACGTGTGGGAAGCTAGCAATGGCGTAGAAGCCTTGCTTGGTCTCCAGCTGTTCCTGCGCAGTGTGGGGGAAGTGAAGGTACTGGGGTATGAAGCTGATGATGGCATCCAGGACAGGTGTAAGGAACTTTGATAGGGCTGGCTGTGAGACTCCTCCGACTCTGGCCGTTGTTGGTTGGAAGGTACCAGAGGCCAACGTGTGCAGCACAGCTAGCAGCTTTGTCTGCGGAGGGATGTTGGTTGTCCGCTGTGTTGGGACCGTCAGCCTGTGGCCGATGTGGGTCATGATGCGGAGGATGGTTGTCCTTTTGAGCCTGTAGTGGGCAATGACTTCCTCGGGCGTTAGGTCTGTGAGACTGGTGCGTTTTCGGTAGGTCCGCTGTCTTACTCTGCGCTGCCTCTGTGGTGGTCCGGGAGGGGGGGTGCCGGTCCTGGTCCTGGGGGTGGTGGCGGTCCTGGGTGTTGTGGCCCTGTTGGGGCCCCAAGCTGCATGATGAGTAGCTCCATGGCGTTGGTTGTTCTTCGGCTGTGGCTGTGTGCGGGGCTCCGTTGCCTACTGCAGGTAGTCGTCCTGCTTAACACCAGCAAGAGGCAGGTGTTAAATAGCTGCTGCTACCGCGGCTTAACGCGTGGTTTTGGTTCGCATCGCAGATCTGGCAGTTCATTGTGAAAGTGATGTAGTGGTGTTTTCGTGCGTTTTTGCACGGGAACGCCTACTCTGCATCTCATTAGGGTTAGTTGGTGGTGTCACCCGTGGGGATGAAATTTGCGGCAGTTATCGCAGGAATACTGGCAATGTCTGCAGTTTGCACCCGCTTGTGAATGGGGCGTTAAATCTATCTCCACTTTTGATGCGTTGAGGTGGCGATAACTCGGCGATAAGTCCTTGTGAATATGCCCCAATGAGTGTTTGGAGGTGGAGAAATCTTTAACGTCAGACGGTGTAGAGTATTTTTGTGCACCACCGCTAGCCTACCACCATTCATATGTGCTTGATTTCTGAGTAGGGTTTGCAATCCTTCAGGTTTGCAGGTCTTCCAGGTAGGGCAGATACATAGATGTTAGATGGGTATGAAGGTCGTCTGGTGGGTGAAAAGGGTGTGGTAGCGGTCCTTCGTGGTTATAACTTATGCAGTTTGCTGGTTCTTTAGGTGATGTTCATCTTTTATGACGATCTTTGTGGTTGGGGCCTTGGGTTGGTAGAAGTGGAGGGTAATAGTTGGTAAGGTGCTTTCTGGATTTGTAATGTGAGTTAGAGGTTAGAAATAGAGGAGGAGAGAGATAGAGCTTAAATTGAAGTGGGAGATACGGGGAGGAGTATTAAGGGCCTAAGAGGATGGATTAAGGGGCAGTGGATTGATATTCTCGGATGGAGATCTGGTGGTTTTTTGAAGGTGGCATGGGGAGGGTGTAGCATCTACAGACTGCTTTGAAGGATTACAATATACATTAGTAGTTTATTTCCTGAAGGACCTTATGATAAATGTGTTTCAAATCTGATACCTATTTTTATTTCCGAACTCTTGGCAGCCATTAGTACTTACTAGCACGCTGTCAGCCATGCATCTGAACTGTCCTTGTAAATGGGGGTCAAGTGTTGTTATACCTGCCTTCAGTCTTGCATAAACATTGTCAATGAGAGAGTTGGCAAATGCTTTCATGTTCAGGTACTTCACCCTTTTTCTAGCATTCTTGCCGGATTTTATGGGTGAGTAAATATAGAAAAAGCTGCTGAACCTGCCCTCTGAAGCAGGGCAGTTGGACTTTCCACTTTTAGAATAAGGTTCAGCCATAATGTGGAATTGGTTGGACCATTGTAAGTTTTGTCAAGTTTTGTCAAGAGGAATCATAGGCTAAAAGGGTCCTGTTAGGGTGGAGGGTTTGATGGCCTTTACAGCTAGAATGTCAGAATTGAAGGGTTAGTTTAATTGTAGTGGAAACAGTGATCAGGGCTGAAATCAGCATTAGCTGCCTGGAGGAGTTGGTGTTATTGTGCAGCAGATGCTCCCTGACGATCAGAGGTGGCTGAGATATAAGGTGAGAGTTAACCAGGGGGATGCATTGGAAAATTGTGCTTCCCGGGGATCATGTTTTTGGAATATCCGTATTTTTCCACTGTGCTTTATTACTGTTCTCATTTTACAAGTTTACCATTTGTTTGGCTGTAGTGTAGGGAAACGTGTCTCCAGATTCAAATCAAGACTTATAAGCTGCACTGGGTGGAGTTCTGCTTGAGGACTTGTCACCCTAGATTGGAGAATGAAATCTCCTTGAGATTTCGATGATGTGCAGTTGAGAAACGTTGTGTGGATGTGTGTGCCATCAAGCTTGCAGGCATCATCCAGGCTCACTCAGGTAGCAAACTGAGAAAACAAAATGGAGGCCAAGAGCAGGTACAAGCCCCTTCTTCAGCAGAAGGGGTTGGCGACGAGACCTAGTAGGTGCACGCCTGTACTCGAATACAGGAGGTTGTGTGTAGTCGGAGACTAATTTTGGCCTTTGCAGCGGTGGCATGGCATTTGAAGAAAACGCAGGCACTGAGGGTTGTGCTTGGCCTTTGATAGTTGTGTCTGGGGATAGAAGGCTGTACTTGACCATTGATGGTAGTGCCTGGGTATTTGGATCTGTGCCTTAGCATATGCAGTTGTCCCTATTATGTGATTCCTGGACCTATGATTGTGTGTGGGTGTTTGGACTATGACTAACCATCTGAGATTTGCCTGTAGATTTGGGACTGTAACTAAACATCTAATAACTTCGCCTAATAATACTGGCTGTATTTCACTCTGGAAGGCTATAGCCCTAAGATATCATGGCTTTGTCTTGCCATATCATAGCTGCACAAATAGAATATCATGGGTACACCCTAGTTCATTTATGGATTTACGATTTAGTTATTTTGTTCATTTTGCACTTATTAAGTTTTATAAACTTAATTGATGTCACTTCCTCTGATGTCATCAGGACGTGCATGTCCTTTCACTGCATCTAGTCTTATCAGGGGAAGGAAGATCAAAAGCAGCATCCTGATGCCCTTATGACTACATGACATCTTTCACACAGTAAGCTCATCAGCGACCCAAAATCCCTGCGTAATGCCCCGATCATGTAATTAATTTCTGATTTCACAAAAATAATATAAATTTAACAATAAACATTTTAACATACAAAAATGGAAAAAATATGTTTTTCTGTATTTCGTTAATCAGTACCAAAAAATCTATGCGAAGCATTAAGTTAAATAACCCTCCCCATCTTCAAAGTTGTTCTGCTGTAAAAGCAGGCCACCTTGCAAGCATTTGCTCAACTGACTGGGCTTAGTACAAGTAATCACTGACTAATTTCGAATCATCTAATTCATATTACATGTAATTCTAACCAAACTGTTTGCAAAAATATCACTGAGAAAACAGTGAAAAGGAAGATGAATTCGAAAAAAGCTAAGCAGATAGGGTTAGTGTTACAGTGAGGAGGAGAATACAGGGTATGTTGAGAATTGGTTTTGGAGTTAGTCTGAACTTTAGGGTTAAGGGGAGAAGTAGGGTGCAGGCGAGGCATGGAGTGAAGGTTCCAGTGTGGATGAGTTTTATTTAGAGTTAAGATAAGGATAGAAATAAAGGCTAATGATCAGAATAGATTTAAATTTAAGTGTATAGTTGGAGTTTAGATTAAGGGTAAGGGTATTGGCAATTTTGAACCATTTGTAACAGAGCTTTTTTGATTTTTTGATTTTTGATTTTTGATTTTGATTTTTCAATAATCGTCTCATCAGTTTGAAATGGAATTGCGAAAGCATATTCTGTAGTGGAAATTTACTTACTCATGGCTTTTTCTTACATCCTGATTCTGGTGTTTAGTCATTTGGTGAAGTACTGCACTGGTTCTGTACAGTTGTGTACGAACTAGGTAAATAATGCAATATTTGTGCATTTACTTTGTCATTTCCACTACTGCCATCCACCCAGCCCTCAGCGACAAATAGGAAATGTTGAAAGGATTAGGGGTTAAAACTAGAGTGTTACCAGGGGGTATAGGGTTTGTGATGACCTTTCCCCTGCTTAGCATTTTGGTAAATCAATGTCCAGGAAATCTATCAATTTTGCCAACCTGACATTTTTATTAAAAAAAATAGATAAATAAATACATCGAAAAATGATTGTGGAGCAATTCGCCCATTCAGCACAGTGTGAAAGTTTTTCTAATGTGCAATTTTGGATCACAAATTATTTTTTAGTACTAATGCATTTTATACTAAATTCAATTTTTAACCCATGAATTAATAATATTGCACTTGCAACGAAATTATTTAGACATATAGGGGGATATTAGCAACAACTTGCGATAATTATCGCAAACCGCGCTTAGCGCGGTTTTTTTATCGCCGCGTATCGCTGGATTTTATCGCGGAGATAACACGCTATTAGCAACGTTTATCTCCAATGCGATAAAATATCCAGCGATAGCGGAAATGCGTGAATATCGCTGGAAATCCAGCGATATTCACGCATTAACGCCATGGGGGACTTAGCCTGACAATCCACCTCCCATTGAACAAACAGGTAAGTCATGTTTTTAGCAGGTGTTAAATTCTAGCGATAATCGCGCTTAGCGCGAGTTTTTTATCGCTTCGCCTGCGTTGCTAATAGGGGAAGTTGTGTTAGCGACTGTTTTCAGTCGCTTTTAGTTGGGAACGCCTACCTTGCATGTCATTAGCGATAATTATCGCTGGCATGCAAGGCGATGGGAAAACCGCCCGCTATCGCCAGAAAGCTGTCGCTAACGCCTGTTAGCGGCAGCTTGCTGATAGGGCGATAAAAAAATTGCCGCTTTAGCAGCAAAAAGTGTTGCTAAAGCGGCGATAAAGCCCTTGCTAATATGCCCCATAGAAGTCTGTTAATAATGTGTTTTACTTGTCCCACATGTTCTATTGAGAGACCAAAATGGATGTTATTCCAATGTACTGTTCAAACTGCTCCTCCTCATTCTGCCTCTAAATCAATGTCCCCCTGAGTGTATTGTCTTCCCACAATGTCTGCACTCTTTGCAGATCACAGGACACTGTGACATAACTAGTTATTTTCCTTTGAGTGTATGTCTTGTGAATGAAGCTTTCTTCATGCTCTGAATGCAAAGATTTCAAGGCTCTTCCACTGTGCCTTCCTGATATGGGCCTGGTAGAAAACACTGGTGTATGGGCTTGATTAATCAATGTAACATAATGTGTTGGGCATCTCCGGACAGGAACAGCGTAGAAGCTGATAGAGGCTTCTATGGAGGTGGGTTCGTTCTATGTGCATTATAATGATGTGGAATTTTCTGATTTGTCTAAAATATATTACCACTAGTGATACCACTGTAAGTTTGCAGTTTTGCTCATTATTAATGCTAGAAATGTGTATGAAAACCTCTGGTTTTGGGGATGAGCCAGGGACTTTCCGAGTTTCTCCATGGACTCTGTCCGCTTTAAGAGAGAGTTTTCCTGTTCTTCCCGAGACTCTGTCCATTTGTTCAGAGACTGTTTCCTTGCTATTAGAGATGCTGTTAGAGTTCCTTGCAATCCTGACAGAGACTTTCTGAGTTCTTCCAGGAATTCTGAGTGGTTTACTAACTCTCCATTTTCCTAATGACTTTGCTTTTCTCTTGGGACTTAAGTTTATTCTGATTTCTGACTATGTATTTCTGCATCTTTGTCTTCATGGCATTTAAAAAATATTCTGTATCATCTGATTTTTGAGATTTTGTAATAAAACCCTTTACCTTTTCCCTAGACTAGAACTCAGTTATTGAGTGGACTCAGTTATTGAGCAGCCCCACTTTCTATTTACTCTGTAAATTTTGTTGGGCCTGATGTTGAGGAAGATGGTTACTTTTATTCCAAGATCAAGGGTGTCACAGCGGAATCGCCTGATGTAAACATTTAGGTGACTAAATATTGGGGTGCATTGAATATTGGGGTTCTGCTCCCACGACAGCGTACCTTTTGGAGAGAGCTTTCACCTGCACTTAACACCTGCATTAAAAAAAAAGTCATGTGCAATACTAGCCATCTATAGGAAGATACAGAAATGTGTCAAACCTTTGTGGAGTTCAGATAGTCTTGGAATTTGCCCTAGTTACATGCAGGTCTCTGATACTTCGCTTTGTGCTGCTGTGCTGAGCTAATTCTTGCCAATAATAGCTCTCTCGTTACCAGTGTTGTGGTGCAAGATATTGCTTTCGGGAGCAGCCCCAAGCCTGAGCAAGTCAAGGAAATAGGACAGGTTCCACTGGCTGTAGCAGGAATGTTCTTGGCAGAGAGCAATAAACTGTATTGGAAGTTGAACTGGCCTAGCCAGTCAGAGCGATGGGATCAGTTACACAAACACTGTCCTTAGAAACCAGAACCAGGATCTACCTGTTCTTGGAAACCCTTGCATATAGGATTGCACTGCATATTGCCATAAGGGTAATACGTATGAGGAAGTATTTTATAAGTGTTGTGCACGTGGACAGAATTATTCAGCTATTACAGTTAAGCATGCACACATTTTTAATTAGACTCGCAAACTTAGACAAAATCTGGAAATTCCATTTTATGGGTAGTAGGCACATCTTTTCACATCTTTACCCAACAACATAATAAGTAGTTACAATTATTGTCCCACCTGCTCATCCACTATTTTCTTCTCCAGGATTTCCAGCCTGAAAGCAGACTGTACCCTCACATTAACTACAGTAGGGCCTGGGGGAGGGAGTTGCTGGGACGTGGCGGGGCCAGGAAGGGTACTTTGCACTTGCATCGCCGAGTTGGCGATGCTGCGAGCGCAAAGTAAGTGCTTTTGTTTATTTATTTATTTACTCTAAACGTTAGCGTCGTATGTCACACTCCACTATCCCCCCCACCCAGCCCCGCCCCCGCGCCGCCTCACCGTCCCGCAGGATACCTGTGCGAGCCAGGCCCGGTTCTAGAGGGTGGGCCAGGCCCACCCAAGGGATACCCTGGCCCACCCTAGGCCATTCAGAATGAAAAAACAAGAGTTTTTCACCCTAATGTTTCACGGGGTGTGAAGCCCTGTGGGCTGTGCCTCATTGTTTATTTAAATATTAACACCATTGACATACGTTAGTTTCAGGCCTGAGGAGTGGTATGAAATTCTGCAGGGATAGTAGCTACTACGATGTACAAATTAACAGCACGGACATCCTGAACACTTTCACCCACTCACACTAAAGAGGCTGCAGGCTTCCATCACAAGGTTCCTAGGGGCTGAAAACAGTGACATAACAGAAACGCTTTGCAATGGGTTTTCCTTTTCCCAGAAAAGTGGGTACAAATGTGTGTACAATTAGGATATAGATTTACTCCGGGTATGTTTTATTTTCTTCCTGCTTTGAGGCTATTACTAACTTGCAGCATTACATGAAAAATAAATAAATGGAAAAAGTTAGCAAAAGACAAGTTTTATCTTGTCATTGTCTTAATGAAAGAACATTCTATGCATCAGTACATTTATTCATACAACATTCATATGTGTGTAGATGGTTACAAATGGTAGAATGATTCCTTCTGCTGGGACCTATGGGCAGGGCTATTGGAATTATGTGACTGTGCGGATGCTGTGTTTTTTCTCATAGTTATGGATTTTCCACATAATCTGTTATCTGCTGCATAATCTGCAGATTTATAAACAAAATTCTAGATCAAACGCTACTTAAAAAAAACAGCAACATGTGTTGGCGCACAGGGAAAGGTCCTTTCCAAAGGTTGAATGGTCACCTTTCTGTTGCTTTTTGCAATATTTAGGTGTTAAACTGATACCAATGGGGTGCATTCCATGCCTAGACAGTGTTAAGTGTAAATATGTCATAATAAAATAATACTATCACAAAATGTGCCTCATCACGCCGCATAATTTGCCTTTTCTTGCCACTTATTTTAGTCAACCCTAATTTAGCCCTCTCCTGACATATTATTCCAGTAGCCCTGCCTATGTGTAGCAGGTAAGACACTTTAAAGATTCTCAGCATGGTCATATCACGATTTCATTCTTATGAGGCTGATAAAATAGGTGTCTCATGGTCGGCTAATAGGAACACTTGTGGCGAAGTATGAGTTAGCAGATTTCACACAAAACACAAGTGGCTTTCAACAGACTTTAAAGTAATAGATGCTAATGTGCTGTAGCTACAGGCTACAGCACATAAGGAAAAAATAGAAATGTAGGGAACAAAATCTAACCAGTAATGAAACAAAAACGAAGTGTTTTTTTAAAAAGAAAAAGCATTATAAAACATCAAAAATAATACATCAATTATTCCTAAACTATACAGTAATCCATATTGTGCAATACTGATGAACATTCAGAATTTTGTAAGTATTTTTATAGCACGATTATGTTTTTTTAAAGCACATTATCTGATGTATTTCAGTACATTTGAGATATGAGTTTTAAGGTTCATAGTGTGCACCCATTGTGCCCTTAACTCATGCTGAAATCTTTATATTGAATGAGTGTCTAAACAGAGCTGAGTACAGCACAGTATAGCATTGTTTAGTCTGAGCATATATACTTTCTATGTTTGTTTAGCACAGGACACAGCAATATTGCTTTCCTGAATGAATAAAGCTTTGTTTATGGTCGGTTCATTTGGTACATGCTAGGCACCATTTACACAATTGCATGCGAAATACAGGTTATAAAACACCCAAACAACTAAATATTAAGGTGGTGAAGTGGCACCTTTATAGGTAAGGCTACCTGAGGCTGGAGGGCCAAATTAAGCAACATCTCAGGCAAAAAGACTTGGACAGCCTCAAAGCCAGATGGGAGAAAGGGAGGCCCAATACAAAATGGATTATAGGAGGAAGCATTTACCTACACACTAGACAGTTATCAGCAAGATCTGGTTTCCCTAGGTCCAAATGAACATTTTCAGATAGCACTACACAAGGGTTCAGCTGTGCAAATTTAGACTAATAACAAAATGTGTCCATGAAGCTGTGGCTGAGAGGGTTCTTTTGCCCACACACTGAGGAGTTGCTGATTTATAGAGTTATACTGGGTGTAAGTTGATAAGAAGCTGGGAGTTCCACTAGCAAAGAGAGAGATAGCACAAGGATGGGGCAGCCACCACCACTACACATTGAGAAATGTACCTCACAATATGGACTGGTGTATGGCAGTGGACAGGGTGTTATATAAAGGTAGGGGATGTCTCAAGAAATTTGAAAAAAAATCTTGGGGGCTAGGGGATGAATATATTGGATTTGACGAAGTGATAAGAGCACGTCAAGTGAAAGGGGAAGTTATGTACCATAGGGCTGTTAGCTAAATGCTTATTCTTTACTAGAACTCAAGAATGTATCCTGCGAGTAATATTTCATAGATGAAACCGCTTATAACTGTACATGTTGATTATTGTGCCATTTTGCCTGCATTATTTCCGTATTTGATTTCTGCAATATGGACATCTTTCAGAGACTCCACATTTTCCTTTTGTAATGTCATGAAAAGTTCACCAATTGTTTAAATGAACATAAAAATAAAAAAAACTCAATACAATGTATATATATTTAAAAATTGTCTTCATCCTATAAACTATGAAATCCTTGATTAAGGTTCACCTACCTTTGTTCTTTGTTTATGTAACCAAATGTACATCCCTCCATGGTAGCTGAAATTTGTTAAACTTTATTAAAACGTTTGGCCCAAAATAGATTATATATAAAATCTACATAGGAAACATATTAGGGAACTATGTAATATGGCCCTATGTTGCCATTGAGTTTTTCTGGTGACATCATAAACCATGAACCGAAGACTGAGTGGTTTGTAAATGTCATTAGAACCATAGGGTGGCAATACAGGACCCTATTTAGTCCTGGTACTGTTATTTATTGTTTATATTACTTGTTTATTTTTATGTAGTTAGTTTGAAAAGGTTGTTTACTTCTAAGTGCAGCTAGCAATGACACTGAAGGAAATTAGAATGTTTAGGTTTTGGTTACATTTCTTGAATAAATGGTTAATAAAAACCAACAGAAACATCAATGGTGATGGTCACTGGATTTAGGCAATCCTTTGGCTGCAGCGTTTACCATAAATGTATGGATTTGTTGGATTTGCCACAATGTGCAAAATATGCAGAGTTCGCTCAAAATTGTTTCTGAGATGTATGAAAATAATACTAGGCAAAGTGAAACATAACTACAATTTTTGCTGCATAATTTAGATGTGTATAATTTGGTCCTCTATGCCACGTAATCATAGTCGCCCTGACAATGTTAAAGCTCTGCCAAGTAGTTTGGGGAATGCCATGATGATGACAAAATACATATTTCACAGATAACCGTGAAATATTCTCCATAATTCAAGTTTGCCTGTGGACTAAAAGCACCAAAACATGACATTGACAGACAGACAGACAGACACACACACATATATATATATACATACATTATTGTGTTAAAAATGTTTCTGAAATACTTACTGGTACCCATTCATCTTTATAGCCCACCCATGCTTCTTTATGGCCCACCCAGAAAGAAAATCCTGGAGCCAGGCCTGGTGCGAGCCGCCACTGCTGCATCCTCCAGCAGATTTTCTCCTCGTGGTGCCGTTTGCGCGCAATTTCGAGAACGAGAATGCTCATTGCGTTGCCAAACATCAAAACGTAGCACAAACAGGCGTGTTGAGCAGTGCCGCCCACTCATAGAATTCCGTGGAATCCCGCAGAGTTTTTGGGGCGTTCTGTAGAATTCCGTGTAGCAGAACCAGGCCTAGTTTCAATGCTGCTGCATTTATTTTCTTGTTTTGTCATGAAGATGCATTCTAATAAGAGGAGGCATGTCTCCCCTTCGTCATATTCAGCCTCATCATGATCTCCAGATCGATCTCCCTCTCCTAAATGCTCCAGTACTGAGAGAGAGGTCGAGGAGGAGCAGAGTATCTGCCGGATTGTGCTTCAAACCTTGTCCACACTGAAGAGGGAGGAAACCTTCAATAAAAAGAGGCTGGTGGTTCCTCCGGTTTCTGGGGATTCTGAGCTTCCAGCCACTATTGGTTGATTGAGAAGCCATGAACCTTTGATGATTCTCTGCTTGGACAGACTTAAAGACTGTCTAATGTGAGGTTACCAATTCACCAGTTTGTTTTGGCTGTGGTCAAACAGGAGTGGAACGATCCAGATAAGATTATTCTCCAGAGATTCATGACAAAACTGTATCCTTTAGAGGGTATGGATAGAATATTACTGTATAGCATTCATGTGGACTCTGTTGTGGCTAGTTTGGTTGCTCATTGTTCTATGGCACAAGAAAACATTTTGCAGGCTACAGAAGTCCCGAAGTTAGATTCTGCACTAAAGAAAGTCTTCTCGGGGTCCCACGTGGCTACGAGGGCCGGAATCTATTGAGCCTGTACTGCACAATCTTTAATTACTGATTTTAAGACTCCATTCCCTGCAAGTCGGAATGAATTGGATTGTTTACCTCTTTTGGAAGACATGGAACATTAGATAGAATTCCTTTTGACATTTCGTTTGAAGTGGTTCGATCAGCTGCTTTGGCAGGGGGTGCTTTTATTGCAGCTAGGAGAAATCGATATCTTAAAAATTTGAACATTAACGCTGCTCAAAGAACAACTGCCTTAAGAATGACGTTTGAGAGTTCTCAACTGTTTGGCGCTGAGCTTGAAGATAAGGTTCATCATATCTTTAAAGAAAAGAAGCATTCTTCTTCTTTTTAATGTCAATCGTCAAGGGGGCCAAATTCATCAAAATCGAAGTCTACCTTTTGTCAGCCTTCTAGGAGGCTGTTATCTCAGAATCAATCTTCCAGATTTCCATTAAAGTCCTTTTGTTTCTGATTCTATAAGAAGCAGAAGCCGGACATAGGAGCCAAAAGTCAGTGCTCTCGACTAGGCCGAGACAGAGGGCTCTTGATTATGGGTCACAGGACAGATTCAGCGTTTTTTTCTGAATGGCAAAAGATTGCGACAGATCAATGGGTTTTTCAGGTATTCAGCAAGTTTATTTGATTAAATTTCACTCCCAACAGTATTGACTGGGACCATTCAGACTCTGCTCCACATGATCAAATCAAAAGGGAAGTTCTTCTAAATGCAATCACCACTCTTCAAGGGAAGAGAGTATGTGTTGCGGTTCCAGAGAAGGTGGAAGTTCATGGTGTATACTCTATTGTCTTTCTGGTTCCTAAGTCTTCAGGAGACTTTGGTCTTGTGATCGATTTGAAGAATCTCAACTCGTTTGTTTGAGGTATCAAATTCATCATCATCATCATCAAAGACTTTATTTTCGGCCATACGACCATAAAAGTGCAGTGTGCAATACAACTCAAATAAAAATACATTAAATATAATAAAACACATGATACACGATAAAATCGAGTATAGGTTAGGAGCAGAATTACAGTCATCAAGGTGGACAGATCTCTCGGTAGTCCAAACAGAGCGATAACAACAGAAGCCTCAGAATAGCCACGGAACACTAACAGGGTCTGCTGTGTTGTCAGTGTTCACCTATTACACTGCTACAGCTAGTCCTTTAATGCTTTCCCAATCAAAAAACGTAAAAGATATCATCATCATCATGTGGCTATATTTCGATCAATAAAATTCAAAATGGAAGCCTTGCAGAGGATCATTCCATTGATTCTATACAACCACTTTCTTGTTACCTTGGATCTTATCGATGTGTATCTCCCTATACCAATTGTCAGGAACCATCACAAGCTTCCGAGGTTTGCTGTTAAGACCCAGGACCAGCAGTTGTGAAGTTTATTGCTCCAGTAGTTGATCATTTTCATCTGCAAGGCATTCCAGTTTTGCCGTACCTAGACAACTGATTACTTCATGCTCCAAAAGTAGATCAGACCAAACTTATGTGGCAATAAACAAAACTGATTATTACTCATTTGGCAGCACTTCTCAACATCAGGAAATGGCAGTTATCTCCATCCCAAGATCTAGTATTCATTGGATCACTTCAGAACAGATCTGGGGAAGTGTTAGGCCTGGCATCATTGGCGTGGGTTTCCCCTGTATTTATTGCCTTTGCCTCCTGTTATTTTGCAGTGTGCTGGACTTCGTTGTTGCTGGTCTAGATGCTTTGGGTGCTTTGCCACTGCTGTTCAGTGCCAAAGTGCAGGTGCTCCCTGTAAATTGCGTTTATGGATTGGTGATTCCATGATTGGCATTTTTGATTTACTAGTCAGTCCCTAGCACAGTGCGCTGTGTGTGCCCAGGGCCTGTAAATCAAATGCTGCTAGTGGGCCTGCAACACTGATTGTGCCACCCACTTAAGCAGCCGGTAAATGTAAATCAGACATGCTACTGCAGTGTCTGCGTGCAATTTTTACTGCCATGTCGACCTGGAAAGTGCACTCACTTGCCAGGCCCTAACCTTCCCTTTTCTTACATGTGAGTCACCACTAAGGTGGGCCCAAGGTACCCCTGTGGGCAGGGGGCAGTGTATGTGAAAGGTAGGACATGCCCTGATGTGTGTGGCATGTCCTAATAATGAAATACTGCCAATTTCGCTTTTCACTATTGAAAGGCTATCTGTCCCATAGGATGGAATGGGAGTTCATTTATAACATTTCATAAATAATAACTTCCCATTGGGACAAGATAGGAAGATAACGTTTAGTATGCCTGAACTCAGACTATAAAGATGCAACTTTTAGTGATGATGACTTTTACATTCTGTGTTTGACAATAACACTTTAAGAAAGTAGGTATTTTCTTGCTTAGCCATCCTGCGTGCCTCTGCTAGGTTTGTGTATTGACTGTCTGGCTTTGGAGTGGCAGGGGCTCAGGATGTGCATTCTGTTCAGACAACCACTTGGGGGGGGGGGTTAGGTGTGTCCTGCCTTTCCAGGGTGAGTCAGGGCTGGGCTGAATAGACCTGGGCTGCATTCAGAGTAGGGGGAGGAGATTTCTTTCACATCTGAATGGGCCTGGTCTGCCTTTGACAATGCTGTCTCCACCTCCTGCTGGGAAGTTGGACCAGAGAGGACAGAACTTGTTTTTGCTCAGCTCAGAGCCTCTTTGCACCAAGAGAACAAAGGAATTTGCTGTATAAATATTGGGGCTCGACCCCAGTATTTTAGATTACTTTTGGGATTCAAGAGGACCCTTTGCCAAGGAGAAGAGCTGGAGAAACTGAGGAGAAGTACTGCCCCTTTGATGTGTGCTGTCTGGGGTTGGCATGCACTGGCTGTTTCTGCCAAGGAAAGGACCAGGCCTTTGCTGTGCGCTGTTTCCCCTGCTTGAGGAAGATCTCCAAGAACTTGAAGTAGAGCTTGCCTCCTGTTCTGAAGTGTCAGGGACACAAAGACTTCACCCCCAGCTCCCCTGAACTCCCTTGCTGAGAGTTCTGACCTGCCAAGAGATGCCTGTTGCTGTTCTGGGCCTCTGGAGGTTGTTCCTGTTGTTGAGAGCTAGAAAAGTAATGCAACAAAGAGAAGCGTGATGCATCCGCACCTGTTTCCGATGCATCGCCGCAGAAACCGATGCAGCACCCGCCCGCAGCCAGAGAAATCGCCGCACCCTGCATCGAGTGCACCGATCTCCGAAGTCCGAGATCACTGCACCAATTCCGACGCAGGCCCTCCTGTGCGGCTGCAAGAACCAATGCATTGTGGGACTGCAGCTGAAGAAATCAATGCAGCGCCGTTGCTGCCACCGCATCGAGAACCGATGCATCCCTGATTCTCACGCATTGCACCGGGGCGCCAAGTCTACATCAACGCTGGGGCTGCAGTAAGAAGGTTAAAAATAAGTGTTCCCTTTGGTTTGAATTTTTTAAAGATGAATTAAACTAAATATATAGCCACATTCACACTAGACACACTCAACCTTACATTCAGGATGTTTAAAGCACTTATATTCACACAGGTAGAGATGCATATATATAAAACCTTTAATCAATATAAAAATACATCAAGTCCTAAATAAAAATCTTTTCTTTATAGCTAAACATTTGGCTAAGACAGTAACCATTCTGAGACAGGGAATGTATACCTATTCTTTGTGCTGTCTATAATATGTCCAGATTAACATGTGCAAGGCAAACTGAATTGTCTAAATGATTTCTCCTTTTTTGTTTAGCTATAAAGAAAATATTTTTACTTAGGACTTGATGTATTTTAAAGGTTTTATGAAATTATCCATGGAAAGATAAATCTGTATATTTTTTATATTGATTAAAGGTTTTTTATATATGCATATCTACCTGTGTGAATATAAGTGGTTTAAACATCCTGAATGTCAGGTTGAGTGCGTCTAGTGTGAATGTGGCTATATATTTAGTTTAATTCATCTTTAAAAATTCAAACCAAAGGGAACACTTATTTTTAACCTTTATGTTACTGGGAGCTCCATCCCTTTGGATCTTAGAGCCCCTCTCCTTGGTTTCAAGGCTGCAGTAAGAAACCGACGCATCACCTCCCCGCACAGTAAGAAACCGACGCATCATCTCCCCTTCAGTAAGGAACCGACGCATCACCTGCCCTGCGTGGCAGTAAGGAACCGGCGCATCACCTCCCCTGGAGTAAGGAACCGACCCATCAGCTTCCCTGCGCATAAGGAACCGACGCATCACCTTCCCTGCGGCTGTTTTTGTTTGTGACTGTGACGCATCCAAGGTACTTTGTGTTGAAAGTGTCGCATCTATATTTTGCTATGGACAGAACTGTTTCTACCTTTTAAAAGTCATATTTTGATTACTGTATTGTGGATTTTTGTCGTTTTGGTCTTGTTCGTGTTATATCCCGCATAGATGCCCTAATGTAGACCCGTTCGTACATGCCCTAAAATGGACGTATTCATATTTACTCCTAATATGGTCATATTCGTACTTGCCCAATTATGGTCATGGCCGCATATGCCCAATTATGGTCACAACTGTACATGTCCTATTATAGTATGATTCCTTATATAGGCATGATCTTTCACCTACATTGGTCCCAGCTAGTACACAACGAGCTCTGAGGGCTGAACGTTATCTATCCTGTGGTTTTGAATGCAGCAGGGTTCTTCCAAACACAGGCCCACACTGTACTCATTAATTATGCATGGCTTTCTAAGAATACACCACCGGCATAATATGTAGGTACAAAGTTCACCCCTGACGTCTTCCTCATGTCCAATACAAACCATACTAAGGACCGAGACTCTTTATGGTATAAATACACCACATCTTGCCCCGGTAAAGTAGAGGGAACCGAGACTTCCATGCTGACACACTGACCAGAGACGCTGAGGCTCCTGCATGCAGTCGCTCAAGCTGACAGTGGTCTGACACAACCCGGACGGGGTGTCCAACTCGAGACTAGGACGAGGTCCCACACTCTCTCTATTCAGGTATGGGGGTTTGACTAAATCCTAGGAGGATTCTTGGCTCTTAGCTTCTAAGACCTACACACATATGCTAGGTACACTCAGGTACATCTAGGTAGGCATCGTAGGAGTACGTGCACTTGCATAATGCTTTTATATTCATGTATGTACTCATGATTATCGCAATATGGTAGAACTGTTCTATCCCTTTGCTTTTATCGTACTGCTGATAATATATCTCTGCTATTGTCTGCTGGTTACCGCAGCACATATATTTTACACTAGAATAACAACTGTTCAATAAATACTTATTGAAACGCCCGACTGTTTATTCTGTGTAACTCTCTGAGACAAACCGAATAATTGAGCAGGAGTGACTGAGCGAAAGGTAGTTCATTGTTTCCACGATTCTGAGGGAATCAGGGTTGTCATGGTCTAAGGTTGCCAGAAACTAATCTCTCCCCGATAAGAGGAGACACTAGTGGCACTGCGAGCTAGCTAATGCAACCCAGACTAACATATACAGTGGGGTTGCACGGAGTCAGTCTGCTACCAAGCCCGCAGTATATGTTATCCAAACGCGCAGGTCCTGCAGGGGTACTATAGGAGCTACACGACATGGCGCCGCCAACGTTGGTTGGGTACTAATTTAACAGTAGAATCTGAGTAGTTCAGTTGTGCTATTCTCAGTGAACCTACTCACAAAACCCCAGAGACGTCTGGAGTGGGTGGGCACAAAATCCGCCGCAGCTGAGTAGTACGAGAATACTATTTATTGGCTGTTGGTTACTCAAGCTTGAAGGACATTTAGTTCCTACAATTGTGCATTTTACACCTTATCTTAAGAACTCTTTAACCTCCCTTCTTCCAATTAAAAATGGTGGAAGAAACAAATGCAACAGGGAGAGTTACAACAAACCTCTTAGGTTTAGAAGAAGACCCTGAAGATGCAATACAAATTGCACCAAATTTCAGAAGGGCAGTCACCATAAAACTTTTAGAACATGGCTTAAGAGCCAGGGGTGGTAAAGTAATTTCCGTGATTGAGGCACACGAATCTAATAAAACAGGTGTTCTATTCATGGGTTACAATCCCAGCAGCGAATCCAATTACAAATGTATTTCACTACTATCTAGAAGGTGATACACCAGCGGACTATACTCCTTTTGAGGAAGTAGAGGTGCCGCTCACTTACCAGGATCATAATTACTGGTTTAAAGGCACCCTAACCCACGTACATGGAAGAGCAAGATTAGGCCCGCTCAGAGGAGCAGGAGCCACATGGCCCATATTAGCGGCATACACACTGCATCCTGACATTAACAGAATGACACAGCCAGACTTACTCGTACAACACAGAGATTTAATTAAATCTACAGAAACCTCACCCAATTTGTGAGGAGGACTTTAACAGTTCAGCCTGCAGCAGCTGCAGCACAAGACAATCCAGTCCAGAGTACAGTTAATAAAAGTGTGCGCTGCTCCAACCTCCAAAATCATTAAAGAATTTACAATCAATTCTGGGATTCTTAAATTTTGGTCAAACATACATTTTGGATTACGCAGAAAGGGTAAAACCTTTCTATGACTTAATAAAACCTGACTTTTCAGTCAAACAATGGACACAAGAACACACAAATATCCTGAGTTCCCTTCAGGAAGACATGATAGCTTCTAAACATTTACAGACACGCGTAAACGCACAGAACTTAGTGATCCGAGTCATAGCGGGTCAATGCGGGTACACTTATTTAACTTTTAATGAAGGTGAAACAGTACCGATCGCATACAAATCACACCTGTATACAAACGCAGAAATGCGTTTCACTTCAACAGAAAAAATCCTGACAGCAGTGCAGACCGCTGTAGCAAGAGAAGGAGCTCTGGCTCAGGGAAAACGCATAATTGTCGTGACACCAGTACCAGCTTTAGAAGCTGTTACGAAAGCTAGCATTCCAAATGCTAAAGCCTTACATCCAAGATGGATACAATGGGCTAAATCTCTTACTGCAACGGATGTTGAATACAGATTTGATCCTAGTTTAAAAACACAGGCATTCCTGCAATACGAACAAGAATATCCTCTACCAAATGAAATATTGCCTCTCGATCAGTATGAATACATTATTTACACTGACGGTTCTGCTCAACCAGCCATAGGGAGTAAGCAAGCTTACAGCGCAGCGTGTGCGATTGTTAAAGGTCGCATGCACGATGCCAAGTTCCATCCGAGTTGCACAAAAACGCAATCTCTAGGAGACTGCACGGCTCAGTTGGCAGAACTCAAAGCACTTATACTGGCACTTATAAATACGGATCAAGAATTCCCCACACTTATTGTGTGTGATTCCTTTTACTGTGTACAGTCGTACAATGAATATCTACATCATTGGGAACAAAACGGGTTCAAGGATGCAAAAGGTGGCACAATTAGGCATAAAATGCTATGGGAACAGGTAGTGGAGTTGAGAAAAGAACTACCAAGGGCTAACGTGATACATACACTGAGTCATCAGCGTGATGGCGTTCACGTTGAAGGGAATTCATTGGCTGATGAAGCCGCAAAGGGGGCTGTTTGCACAGCCGCCGTAGCTGCAGTTACTCGTTCAAAGACGAGGGTAGACGGCGAGATAATGGTAGCTGTCAATGTTTCATGCAAAGGCAGCACAGCAGTACCTAAAAAATTTCCACTCAAGTACTCCTACAAATTAGATGCACAAAACATTCCATATGCTCAGATTCCTGGAGTGGGGGATAGAGTAATACCAAATATGGATCGTAGGCTAGGCTTGATTTTAGCGGCACACGAGGGTTTGGGTTCTGCGCATAGAGGCGTTACAGCGACTATTTCTTTATTGAAACAACGCTACTGGTGGCCAGGGTTAACAAAGCAGACTAAAAACTATGTCTTGAAATGCAATATCTGTCAGCAGATAAAAGGATACACCGTAACACGCCCAGCGGAGAAACCATTATTGAAATCAGACAAACCTCTCGCATGTGTGTATTTGGACCACTGCGGACCCCTACAATCTGATGGGTCCAAGAAATATATCATGGTTGCAGTGGATTCCTGCTCATGTTTCCTATGGGTTTGGCCTCACCGCTCGGCTGACACTCGAACTGTTATAAAACATTTGCGAGTCTTTATTGGCACATACGCAGTTGGCACGTTACATTCTGACCGTGGTCCGGCGTTTAGCTCTCGGGCTTACAAAAAGGCCATGGAAGGAATGGGCGTAGCATTGTGGTACTCCTCTCCGTACCATCCCGAGGCAAATTCTGTTGTGGAGAGGAAAAACCGAGACTTAAAGCAATCTTTAACAGCTAGGGTATTAGGCAAGGGCGGTAGATGGGTCGATCACCTTTATGGAGTACAGCGCGCGCTCAATAATCAGCCAAGAAGCTCTCTAGGAGGTGTCACTCCTTACAAGGTCCTATTTGGGACAAGAATGTGGGTACCTGATCTTGATTGTGAAAGCACAGTGGCGGATGAAAAACCATTTGATATCCATGATCGTTTGGCTGTTTTACAGGATTTAAATGAATCCAGAACACAACAAAGTAACGTGCTCCATTAACAGGCCGCCACTGAGGAAGTCAAGGCAGTAACGGCAAGACCTATCTGGATCCCAAAACTCGGGGATCTAGTCAGAGAGAAGATTGCTAACAAGAAAAAATTTGGGCCATCCTACAGAAAGCCTGTACCGGTCCATGCAATCCACGGCACAAGAACTGTACTTCTGCCACCTCTTGCCGGGAAAAAGTAGAAAAGATTCGTCTCAATTGACTTAATCAAACTAACCCTGGGCGTAGTTCGCGTAGTAGCGCTACGCGTAGCTACGCGAAGTGCACTTCGCACTACGCGAGCTACGCGTAGCTACGTGAACTGCATAGTGCACTGTGCAAAATGCTGTTCGCAATGATTGCACAGTGCCGGATGCTTGTCCGCACTGTGCAATCATTGCAAATGGCATCTTGCACAGTGCAAGCGGTCGTTTTCTGCCGCTCAAGTAGATTTTTACTCGAGCAGCAGTTTTCTCAACGCGAACTGGTAGTTTCTCATCGCGAGCGGTTCGCGAGCATACGCGACTACTCGCAATGAGAAACCTGACCTCCCCGCGTTGAGAATCTCGACGGGAGGTTTATTTTCCACGCTCGCGATCGCGAACGAGGAAAAAGTCTCGCCGGGATGTAATTTTGCTTGCTTGCGGTCGCCAACTTGACGTTGAGGACCGCGAGCAAACAAAAAATGCCCGCTACGCTACGCGTTTTTGCACTGTGCTACGTGCAATTCGCATAGCGCGTAGTAGCGGAAACTACGCAAACTCCGCGAACGGAGCGTAGTACTACGCCCAGGGTTAAATCAAACCACACTATGTGGCCGATACTAAACAGTAGGCCTCGTGGACTCCACAGTAGCAGACGCTCTCCTCTCGCTACAATCCAAGAAGTCCAAACAGAAAGACTCATCACGTTTGAAGAGCCATCTGCACGGAATGAAGGACTAAGCAACAATGCTATGGAACTCGTTCCACTTCAACAAGAAATTTATCTTCAAAATGAAAATCAACTTAACACCCAAGTTAACATGCCTCGTCAAGAGCAAAATCCGATTTCAACAAATCCCGATGCAATTCCAACAATTGATCAAACTGCTTCTGGCTATTTCATGAACTTTGATACGTTTTCACTGGATCCAAGCGAACCGGAAACGGCGCCAGCCAAAAAATCACTCCAACAGAAACTCATTGACTTTTTGAACTTTTTTAGAAAGACTTACCTGGTGTCACCTTGGATAGAACTATGGTATATCACTGGGATTTTATGGCTAGGTTTAATAATAACTTTTAGTATGCTTATTAATGGACGATACCTCCAGCCAAGCTCCACAGCCCAAAGAGTTAATTTGATTTTAAAACCACACCAGTCTTCACATCATGAACCAAGAGACTTGTCTTCAGTGAACATTACAGCAGTTCCTATACCGGACGGTATAGTATGGGACAAGGTTGATTATGATATATCAGGTCCGACTGAACTTTTAAAGCTAAAACATGTATTTAAAATTTCTTTAAGTGATTTCATTACCTCCAGTACATTTTCTGATGATTGGGACACTGAAACTGTAAATGCTATGATGTCTGATTTAGAAAAAACTGCAGCATTTCTGAACAATGAAATGTTAGAAGGTACTTCGGACTATGATACATTGTACTGTTACCAACATTTTGGTGATCATTTCTTACACAAGTCTATAACACCTAGAAATGTATTTGAATACCACCAGTGGGAACACTGCCCAACACCTCCAAAAGGTAGTTCACAAGCATTTGCACAGAAATTCACATACTTCTCAGGGTTTAACACATTCGACCCGAAGTCATTTTATTATAAAGTGGAGAAAAATTCGGCTCAGAAAATTATGTTAACAAACACCAAACATATTTACTCTGCATCCTTTCTGAACCAGTTGTCTAAACAGGGTTTCGATCTATGGAAAGACACAATAGATTCCAAATCAATCTGGGGTTCTAGGGACTGGCAAGTCCAGGGAATAGAAGCACGTTTTAGAGCATGCATCATTCCGCAGCAGATTTTATTTCTGAATGAAACTGTGCAACAAACAACCTGTCTTGGTTTAGCCAAAGGCAAGGAAATGAACACACCGGGGTTTCTAACACCATCACAGATGGGTGGGGGCAGAATTCAACTACACAAGGGGTAGGATTAGATGACATTTTTCAGTACAACAGATCAGATCCTGATTGGACAGAATGGCTGGTTTGGCCCATTGACACAAACAAATGTCAACAGAGATTTATGAATACAACCGCAGGGTTTAGTATCCATAGGCTAGACCCACGCTATGTACAAAGAAAACACCCAGGGGTCGTGACATCGTATAGTGTTGGGAAGTTGTGCCTTGATTGGCTAGAGACCTCAACACTGACAGAAGTAAAGCACCACTTGACCTTACTCACACCTGACATGGAGCTTAGAGATTTTCTACTAGGTCCCAGGAAACAACGTCAGAAACGTTTCATATATGCAGGCCTTTATGCCTACTATAATGAAAACTGGAAATTATCCCAACAGGAGGCTGCAGAAAGAATACGGGAAATAGACCGTATTAACTTAGAAAAAGCATTAGCTGTAGTGGATAATGGGTTAACTACTTTGACCTCCAGGATTTACTCCTTAGGCAACATTGTGTCCTCGGCAATCAACATATTAGAACAAGATCCGGCCTTGTTACAACACAGGCAATCTCAACTACGTTCTATTATGATGTTAAGCTGGACGCTGCAATCTTTGCGTGCCGGCTATGGGCCATGGGTTTTATAAACACCACGTCTCTGTTTTTCAGAATACAATCTCACTGATAAACAGACAGAAATGGCACAAAGGGGAGCCAAATATACAATGCTGCGTATTGAGAAACTGGAAAGGTTACCATTCACCGTAGCCGAATCACCATCAACAGAATGGCTCATTCATGGCCAAATCACTCTGCCGGTCACTACGTTTCAGTTTCAATATTGCCTTGAGCAAAGGCAGGCAGGCAAATATGTAAAAATGGGTATGGGATACATCAAGGAAACTTGGGAGTTACCATATAGATACCGATGCCGGAATGGGGATCGAGAAGTGTATCTGAGTGGTACAAACTGCAAGAACGCTTTGAGCAGTTCTCTCATGTGTCAGGATACTTCTCTACACGGAGCCTGCAGTGGTTCAGTGGCGAACTTATCTTGTCACATGTCAGGGACCCCAGCGGCCATGATCACGCCGGTTTTCCAGCTGCTCTCGAATGGGAGTTACTTAATGCTAAATGATCAAGGTTGTTGTGGGATGCTTCCGGGTGTCGCATATCTAGTAACTGTTAACTCCAGGGTTACTTGCTGTATGCAAGTATTGTTTCCGCCACTGAACACAGTCAGGGAGGCGCCGTTATGGCCTTCGCTGAATGTTTCTTTTATCCAGTTTGATACTCTGATCAGATTGAAAGCCATGCTTTTACAGCAACCCGTGCCCTTAACCTCCGCTCGAGAAACCTATGAACTTCAAGTTGCAAGGACCTCGACTGAGATACAGGCACTCATACGTACAAACTGCCCCATTCATTTCGCAGAAATGGTGGGACGTATCTTCAATATGTCTGATACGAGCGGAATTGTACACCTATTTAAGACCATAGGGTCTGGACTGTTAAGCACCTTTCAGACAGTCCTCGGAGTAATCCCAAATTTTATACACTCCGTGTTGGGAAGCGTATTTGGAGGATTCCCGCTCATCCTGTTCCTAATTGCAGGACTCCTGATTGTAATATTGTTGCTACGCATTGGACGGCCCCCTTCCCGAGGGAATGGTGAACACGCTCCTGGAGCGGAAATACCGTGAACGCATGGTACAACTTCTGGACATTTCTTGCCTGCGAGAACTCAATGCCTCCTGGTTTTTATCATTTAGACCAGTCTGGATAGACTGCATCTTACCTGTGCTTCGATGCCTGTTCTGCAGAGAAGAATGCACGTTGGATCTTTGTCTAACTTTTCCATCAGATGCGCCTCCGGACACGGATGCAATACTGGACCCCATAAAGGCCCACGCTCTGCGTTGTCCTTTAATGGCTGGAAAAGGAACAACGTTGGGTGTTCCGTCTGGGCACTCATCTAACTGGTCTAAACAACGATATTCCCTGGGCTCAACTGACCTAGACCGCAGATCTTCATAGGACATTGATATAGATGAATCAGCATATTATGCGGTCATTCCATGTCTGGCTTTAGAATACCACTGTCACAGTGAACTGCCATGGAGGCCACCCTACCATCACTCCCAACATCTGTATTCTCTGTATATCTCCTTAAGATAATCATCTCGTGGCACAACCACCATATCTCTCAGTGCACCACCAGACTGTGGGCATCACATCATCCCTTCTAACCCACGATCACTGTGCGATCTGGTGTTAACCCAGGGTATGTTTCTCTTTGTACATAGAGGACGATCGGCATTCCTCTATAACAGGAACCACTTCCGGTTGCACATCAGTAAGTACGAGTTAGCGCTATAGCGTTAGAATCACGTCCGTCTATAGAATGCACTTGACTGCTCCAGCCTGCCACTCCTTTTGATTGAACGATTTTTCAGACTCGCAGCCTTTAAACTCTTCGGTCATATGAGACTGTGAAGTACGTTTTACTATGTACATATAAGACGATCGGCATTTTTTCAGAATAAGAACCACTTCCGGTTGCACATGAGCAGGAACGGGTTAGCGCGCCAGCGTTTGAGTCACTTCCGCTTATAGAACCACATTGCACACTACTGCTCAAGTCTGCAAGAAAATCACAGCCACCGGCAGTGATTGGGCATCGGTTTCCGGTTGCACAAACTTCGGCACAGGTGCACCCAGTTGTGGACTAATTAACTGCCATATAAATAGAGCCTCCCCCGCGGTCTCACTCACACCACGGAGCCGCGGGATGGCGTTATCGTAAGCGAGGAGCTGTTGACTATGATGTGAGTACGGCATAGCCGTGTAAGGAACCAGTAACTTATTAGCCTTTCTAAAGATTCCATGGAAACGGCAGTCTTGTGTTTTCTCTACCAAATCCTTTGTGAAAATCGTTTTCTCCCGCATTTTCTTTCTTTTTCAAATAGAATACAGTGGCAACACCCTTTCCACCCATTAAAAAGGCTCAGGGAGCATTTTCTCCTGCTTACTCTAGTATGTATCTACCATGGATCGTTGTTTAACGTACTTTTAACCTTTATTTACAGTGACTCTGAATCCCAAACATAGAGAGTGTGTTTTTTGTTTGTGTGTTTTGTTTTGTCCCTTTTATCCTAACAGGTCACGGCACTTCGTTTAAATTTACAAACTAAGGCTAAGGACACCACAGTCACATTTTAACGCTTTATATTCACAGGCTAAATGTGTTTGCGCATTGGGAGGCGCACCTGTAAAGACTAACTGTGCTCTCTTTTTTCAGGCTTACATTTCAGAAATACTGAGTGGGCTCACATTTTAACATTACTGATTGGGTACTGTATAGAGTGCATGATATTTTGCATTTTTTGTCACCTTTTTGTATATAGCACATTATTTCAACATTAATTGATAGCAACATAGTGAGTACTGAAGGGATAATTTCTAGTCCTGATGAAGAAGCCTTGATGCTTCGAAACATGTTGACTTGATCAGGAGTATCCGCACATTACACGCAGGACATCTCCGAACCACCTTTTTAACAGCACCAGCCTCCTTGACCTATTAAAGTTTCTTAAGTCCATGAGGCCAGGTCCTTTTTAATTCACTTCCCACATCCACCCCTGACCCTTCCTCTCACTACCTCTACACCACACATAGTACTGCAATATCAGTGCTCCCGCGCAGTCGCTGGTCGTAGCATGCCCCGTCCCGCAGCGGGGCGGGAAGACCCCTATGATGAAGCATGACACCAAGGGCCCTTTTGGTGTGTGAGGGGTATTCAAGCAAACACTGTGTGTGTCCTACCAAGATTGGAAACACATTCCCTAAAAAACCTCTTCTGAGGTGGATCCTTTTGTTTCGTATGACTATCTGAGGAGGACGTATCCACCTCTAGCGCCCATGAGGGGCACTTCTTCACTCCCCAATCCTGTTTTTCGTAGCGTATCTTCAATATGTCTGATACGAGAGGAATTGTACACCTATTTAAGACCATAGGGTCCGGACTGTTAAGCACCTTTCAGACAGTCCTCGGAGTAATCCCAAATTTTATACACTCCGTGTTGGGAAGCGTATTTGGAGGATTCCCGCTCATCCTGTTCCTAATTGCAGGACTCCTGATTGTAATATTGTTGCTACACAATGGACGGCCCCCTTCCCGAGGGAATGGTGAACACGCTCCTGGAGCGGAAATACCTCGAACGCATTGTATAACTTCTGGGCATTTCTTGCCTGCGAGAACTCAATGCCTCCTGGTTTTTATCATTTAGACCAGTCTGGATAGACTGCATCTTACCTGTGCTTCGATGCCTGTTCTGCAGAGAAGAATGCACGTTGGATCTTTGTCTAACTTTTCCATCAGATGCGCCTCCGGACACGGATGCAATACTGGACCCCATAAAGGCCCACGCTCTGCGTTGTCCTCAACGGCTTCCGATTCTGATGAATGCATTCCTGGAGAACCCACAGGTGCCGTTCGCTCCTGCTGGGTTAGGTGATTCTTCCACAGGCACCCAGGTTACAACTGCCGCACAAGCTGCCGCAGCTCCGACTGTTGGCAGTACTACATTCCATCTATGTGCGATTGACGTTCTCTGTGAGGCATTGGATTTGTCATCTACAGCAGCTGACACCGATAATATTGAGCTTCCCAGCCAGGACGCATAATCTTGATTTGGCTCATCGTGTCCTGGGAAAGAATTCGGCTTCTCCACTCGTTTCAAAATAAACGATCTAAATTTGGAACATTTTCTTACATTGACACTTTCGCTTGAGAAAGGCATGGCCTTCTCCTGCTTATGGTGATACAACTTCTATAAACAGACTTTAAAGTGGCAACTAGAAAAAGCTGAATTTGAACATTTTTTTTTTAAAGCACCAAAATTTGTAACGATTTTTTAGAACCATGTTTTTACTTGCTTTTAGAGAAAAATGTTTTTAAATTATCCAGATTTTAAGTATGGTGATTTATTATCCCGTTCGGAAGAGGAGTCGGTGTTATATCCCGCATAGATGCCCTAATGTAGACCCGTTCGTACATGCCCTAAAATGGACTGTTGTATTCCTCTTAGGGTGTCCGTACATGGGTTCTCCTGTATCATGTCCTTATATAGGCACAATTCGCCCTGCCCTTATATAGGCATAAAATCCCAGTCCTTATTTAAGCATTAAACCGTGCACTCCAAATACAGGCATGGTCTCCGACATCCGTCCACCCTAACGTCACAACGAGTTCTTGAAGAACAGACCCTTAGGCTTCGGGAGTTTCCCTAGCACAGGACTATTGATTTCTTCAAGGACTCATCTATTATGCATGAACCGTTATACCTTGAGGGTTCATTCATGACGTCTTCCGCTGTCCGATTCACGTCAATGCTAACATTCTGAGGTACCTCTCAGGTATAAATATACCTTCCCTAGCCCTTGTAAATCAGAGGAGACCTCGACTTCAGAGGAGCCCGTTTCCCGGCCTGACGCACTGAGAAGACGCTGTCATCCCTGCACGCAGAGAATCCAGCTTCCAGTGATCTGACTTCCCTCACGGGGTGTTGGAGTTCTAGTCTGGCAAGAGATTCCCACCTCTCTCATTCTTAAGGTATGGAGCTGACTAGAAACCTAAAGGGACTCTTGGCATACTAGGCATACTGGGCGTAACATACTCTTAGTATACCATAGTAAGAAATACTTCACCTACTTCATACCTCTCCCTACACCTAGGTTAGAACCTGGGGTAGAACTAGCTTAGAAACGCATCGTATGAGTACTCGCATTTTTAGTCTATGTTATTTATGTAAATGAATATCTACTAAAGATCATGCTAGCGCAGTATTATTTATTTCTACTGCTTACGCTGTACATTATTTATCTTGCATACTGTCTTGTGATCGTAACAGCACATATTACTTATACGAGAAACAAGACTGTTCAATAAATCTTTTAATAAAACGCCCGTCTATTCTTTCTGTGTAACTTTGATGAAAACTATGTATGCATGAGTGAGCTGAGTGAAATAGTTATCTATTGTTTCCACGACTCTGGGACACGTTCTGATTCTAAAAGGGAAACAAAGTTGTCATGTTTTGCGGCTGCCAGAAACTACTCCCTTCTTGTTTATCAAGGAGTTTCTAGTGGCCTCTGAGCTAACTGGCACAAGTAATTAAGTTTAATATACTCGATAGGGACATATTGACCTTAGTCCTATGTCAAACCTATAGGGTATATTATTCCAATGCACAGAGCCTATTAGGGAAATAGGAGCTACACTACATGGCGCCCAACAGTTTGGTAAGGCGGTAATTTAACGTTAGATACTGAGTAACTCAGCCGTGCCTTTTCTCTCAGAGACCCCTAGCCATATACTCCAAAAGACGTCGGGAGTGGGCAGGGTTAAGTATCCGCCACGGCTACTTAGGGAAGCACCCTATATATTAGCTGTTTGGTTTGCTCAACGTTGAAGGATACAGGGTTCCAAAATATTGTGCACCTTATCTTTGTTTCCTTGAAACTTGTTCTACATTTTTCAAAAAAACTAAATGTCTATAAACGGGGACGAAGCCACCGGAAACAGTGGAGCTGCGGCTGACCCAGCCATAGCAGTTTTTAACTTTACTGGTTTAAATGAAGGGGAGGAGGGTGTCATAGACATCCATCCAAACTTAAGAAGAGCCATCACTCTAAAACTTATAAAACACGGCCTACCACCAAGAGGTGGTAGAGCAGTTTTCGTGATAGAGCCACACAAATCATTTCAGACAGAGGTATTCTATTCATGAGTAATATTTCCTGAATCCAATCCAGTTACAAAACTGTTTCACTTCTACAAAGAAGATGATCCACCAGAGGAATATATTCCTTTCGAGGATATAGAAATTCCATTAACATACCAGGAGCATCAGCTCTGGTTTAAAGGCGCCCTAAAACATCACAGAAACATTACCAGGCTCGGTCCACTAGGTAGACCAGGAGCAACATGGCCGATTCTAGCCGGCTACACACCTCATCCTGAACTGGATATAATGTCAGATGAGGAACTACTTACTCAACTTACAGAGTTAATAAAAATCTACAGACAATTGGTCCAATATGTCATGCGGACTTTCACAGTCCAACCACCATTGACCATTCCAAATCAGACCCCTCAACCGGGGACTGCACTAAAAATTACACCACAGACTCTAAACGCAGTCATGGGTAAAATGCCCACAAAACGTGAGCAAATTCCATTTTGGATAGCTCAAAAAATTACTCAAATCGAAGCAGTATTTCCAAATACTAGCCCGTATGAGAAACACAGAATCCTAACCATCTGTTTACCAATGGGGATCACACCACAACTGGAAGACTGCACCACTTGGGGCTCAGTCTTTGCTGCCATCTATACTAAAACACATGGCATTCCGTCAATTGCGGTAATACCTGATGTCCTGAAACAAATTCAAAACGAATACGGGGCAGAGCCTGCTCTGAATTTAGGTATGAAATTACTGAAAAATTTCGACCAGGTCTCAACAATAATATTATCTAATATTAAAGGGGAGGCAGCAGCAGTGGCGATCCGCCAACGATTAAGGGAATTCGATGTTACAGAACAACAAACTGAGCTACCCAGAATAATAGAACAATCTTATGCAGAATTAGGCAGAGATAGTTTGGGTGGAAGACCAGTGAAGCCGAAACTATCTGAAAGTCCTGAGAAGGACTCTATTAAACAAACTCCTACATCTTCTAAAAAGAAGTGGGAGACTAATAAACAAAATTCAAACGAGAAACGTTCTCAATCCCGAGGTAGGTCTCCTCAAAAGGAGCCCTCTGAAAGGAGGTATAACCTCAGGAATAGGGATACACGTTCCTCTCGTACCTTTCAGAGCTCATCACAGACTTCTGAAAGAAGAGGACGGTCAGAACATAGAGAAGAACGCGTGAAATCGAAAGACGACAAACACGCTCCAAAAAATAAAACAAAAACTCAATTCTCCAAAAAGAAAGTAGCAGGTCTGAAGATCAGATATGCCGAGAATACTTATAACACAACTCAAGAACGGAGAATGGGCTCAGACAATGCTGGACAGTGCAGCAGAAGTCACAATAGCTCGCCAGAACCTGAAGGAACTTCAGGAGATAGCGGACTTGAATAAGTACATTACAGTTGAGACTGTAAACACCAGGGTTAGTACTCCACAAACGTTATATGAAATAACACTCCGGATGGAGGGAGACATACCTAGACAGGTGAAAGAACTTTTTTGGGCTATGACATACTTCTAGCAGAAAAAGACTGGCCACCACAATATGTCAGGGAGTGCCCACACGGCGAGGACATTATTATGCCCGCCTTCTCCAACCATATTCCAATTTACCTAAAATATACATATGCCAGGAAATGGGCAGTAGCCCAGGCCCCAGCATTATATAAAAATCATGTAGGATGGGATGAGGAATCACCTCACCATAAAATACATCTGAAACATGAACCAACTGTACAAAGGCAGTATCCAATAAAGCAAGAAGCTAAAAAACAGGTCAGGGAGATCTTTGATCAACTTGAATACCAAGGGGTGATTGAAACATGCACCTCCTCAATGAACAATCCTTTGTTTCCTGTCTCCAAACCAGACAACACCTATCGTCTAGTTTTGGATTACAGACACTTAAACACTTGTTCTAAAACATTTGCAGTGCAAAATGCACATAGCACAGCATTAATGAATAACATTGTGCGTAAAAAATATAAAACCACATTAGACATCTCAAATGGTTTCTTTTGTCAAAACATAGCACCTGAAAGCAGGTACTTAACAGCTTTCTCCATAATGGGGACCCAGCGTCAATTTTGTCGACTCCCACAAGGGTTCAAGAACAGCCCAGGTTTACTCTCAGCGAGGGTAACGGAGTTACTACAAATTTATGACAATGAGGCATTGTCATATGTCGATGACATCTACCTGACAGACGATGACCTGGATAAACACTTGAACAGGGTGAGTACCATTATATTGGGCTTCGCCTCTGAGGGCTACAAATTCAACTTCAAAATGTCCAGAATTGCCCATCTCAATGTCCTATTTCTAGGATATGAGCTTTCAAGTGAAGGCAAGAGCTTGGCAGCTAACTTTCTAGAGAAATGTGCGCTGCTCCAACCTCCAAAAACGCAAAAAAACTTACAATCCATCCTGGGTTTCCTAAATTTTGGAAGAACATACATTCTAAATTATGCAGAAAGGGTTAAACCTCTCTACGCATTAATCAAACCTGATTTTTCAATCAGAAATTGGACACAGGAACACACAGAAATCTTGCGTTCACTCCAGGCTAACATGTTAGCAACAAATCACTTACAAACACGCGTAAGTCAACGCAACCTGGTGATCCGAATAATTTTGAATCAATGCGGATTCACCTACTTAACATTTAATGAGAGTGAAAAAATACCAATTGCATACACATCTCATTTTTATACACAAGCGGAAATGCGCTTCACTTCAACTGAAAAAATTCTGACAGCAGTTCAAACCGCTGTAGCAAAAGAAAGAGCCCTAGACCAAGGAAAACGCATTATTGTCCTAACCCCAGTACCAGCTTTAGAAGCGGTCACAAAAGCAAGCATTCCAAATGCTAAAGCATTACATCCAAGATGGATACAATGGGTTAATTCTCTTGCTGCAACAGATGTTGAATATGTTTTTGATCCTGATTTAAAAACACAAGCGTTCCTGCAATATGAACAAGAATGTCCTCTGCCCACTGAAATTCTGCCTCTCGATCAGTACGAATTCATAATTTACACTGACGGATCCGCACAGCCCGCAACAGGGAGTAAGCAAGCTTACAGTGCAGCGTGTGCAATCGTAAAAGGTTGCATGCGAGATGGCATCTTCAGACCTATGGTCACAAAAACTCAACCTCTAGGAGATTGGACAGCTCAGGGAGCTGAACTACAAGCATTCAAACTGGCACTTGAAAGTACAGATCGAGAATTCCCCACGCTGATAGTGTGCGATTCCTTTTACTGTGTTCAGTCGTACAAAACTGGCTTGAAAATGGTTTCAAAGATGCAAAAGGTGGCACAATAAAGCACAAAACGCTTTGGGAACAAGTAGTTCAGTTGAAAAACGAACTACCAAAGGCTCACGTGATCCACACACTGAGTCATCAACGTGATGGCGTTCACGTTGCAGGGAATTCATTGGCTGACGAAGCCGCAAAGGGGGCTGTTCAGACGGCTTCCGTAGCTGCGATCACTCGTTCAAAAACGAAAATAGACAGTGAGATAATGTTGGCTGTCAACGCTACAAGCAAAGGCTGTGGTGCAGCGTTACCAAAAAAGTTTCCACTCAAGTACTCTTATGTAATTGATGCGAACAGCGTTCCTTTTGCTCGAATCCCTGGAGTGGGAGATAGGGTAATTCCAAACATGGAACGTAGAGCAGCTTTGATTTATGAGGCACATTTGGGGGAGGGTCTGTCACATCAAGGGATCTCTAAAACAATTTTGACATTAAAAGAGATGTACTGGTGGCCTGGGATGAATACAGAAATCCACATCTTCATCAATAACTGCATAGACTGTAAGGTACAGCGTGATGCTGACCGCCATCAGACACCATGCTACGAATGTAGCTGCACAGTACAGACACCACTGTTAGACAGCATTAGACTATCTACGCGCATGCGTCTTTCTGGACAAATGCAATCTCACAAATACTGAATCAAGGTTCCTATGGATATGTCCTCAGCGCTCGGCTGACGCTCGAACTGTTATAAAAGATTTGCGAGTCTTTATCGGCACATACGCAATAGGCATGCTACATTCTGACCAGAGCCCTGCGTTGAGCTCTCGGGCTTACAAAGAAGCCATGGCCAGTCTGGGCGTTGCATTGCGGTACTCCTCTCCATTCCATCCTGAGGGAAATTCGGTTGTGGAAAGGAAAAACCGGGACATAAAGCAGTCTATAACAGCTAGGGTATTAGGTTCGAGTGATGGGTGGGTCAAACATCTTTATGGGGTCCAACGCTCATTAAATAACCTGCCAAGAAGTTCTCTAGGGGGGGGTCACTCCATATGAGGTCCTATTTGGGACAAGAATGTGGGTACCAGACCTCGATCACGTAGGCACAGTGGTGGAAAATAAACCGTTTGATATCAAAGATCGTTTGGCTGTTTTACAGGAACTCAATGAACTCAGATCGAAACAAAGCAACGTATTCCTGCAGCCAACCACCACTGGGGAAAGACCGGCGGTCCCAGCAACGCCTGTCTGGATTCCAAAAGTTGGGGATCTAGTCAGAGAAAAGATTGCGGACAAGAAGGAATTTGGACCTTCTTACAGACAACCAGTACCTGTCCTAGCAGTTCAAGGAACAAGAACAGTACTTCTGCCGTCCCTTGCTGGAAGAAAGGAGAAACGATTTGTGTCCATCGACCTCATCAAACCACAGTATGTGGCCAATACTAAATAGTAGGCCACGTGGACTCCGACCTAGTAGCAGACGCACTCCTCTCGCTACTATCCAAGAGGTTCAGACTGAAAGACTGATAACCATCAAGAATTCAGCTGTAACAGATGAAGGACTGAGCAACAATGCAATGGAACTCATCCCTCTTGAAAATCAAGTAACAGTTCGTCCAAATACACCTGTCTACACCAATGTAGCAAGTGATCAACTGGTTCCAGCGATTTCTACAAATCCTGATGCAATTCCAACAATTGACAGAACTGCTTCTGGCTACTTCATTAACTTTGATACGTTCTCAGAAGATCCAAGTGAACCTGAAACGACGCCAGCATCATTAAAATTCAAGCAGCAAGTACAAGACTTTCTTCACTTTCTGAAAAAGACTTATCTGGTTTCCCCATGGATTGAGCTCTGGATTATTTCTGGAATATTTGTTTTCCTGCTTTGGCTAGCTTTGGTTATGACTATGAGCGTGCTTATAAATGGCAGATACATCCATGTGAACACTGAAGGAAAAGATGTGAACGTACTTTTGAAACCTCATAAATCTTCCCATCGTGAAGCAAGAGACTTGTCAACAGTGAACATCACAGCCGTTCCTATACAGGATGGTATAGTGTGGGACAAAACAGATTTTGATATTTTTGACCCAATGGAACAATTGAACCTTCCACATTTGTTTAAAATTTCACTAAGTGATCTCATTTCGTCCAGTACCTATTCGGATGATTGGGACTTTGAGACTGTTAACGACATAATGTTTGACCTAGAAAAATCTGCTGCATTTTCTAAAAATGAATATTTAGAGGGTTCATCAGACTATGAACAGCTGTATTGCTATAACCACTATGGTCATCATTATTTGCATAAATCTGCATACCCTAGAAATGTGTTTATGTTTAACCAATAGGAGCATTGTCCTACACCACCACAAGGTAGTTCAAAAACATTTGCTAACAAGTTTCCATATTTTTCAGGTTACAATACATCTGATCCAGAAACTTTTTTACTATAAAAATGTAAACAAAGCAGGACTGAAAATTATGTTAACAAATACAAAACAGATTTACTCTGCAGCATTTATTGCCCAACTGTCTAGACAGGGTTTCGACTTATGGAAAGACACAATAGACACAAAAACTGTCTGGGGTACTAAAGATTGGCAAGTGCAGGGGATAGAAGCTTTATTTAGAGCCTGTATCATCCCTGAACAAATAATGTTTTTGAATGAAACTGTCCAACAAACATCTTGTCTTGGACTAGCCAAGATAAAAGAGATGAAAACACCTTCTGTACCAACACCTGCATGTGATAACAATACACAGGCAGCGGTGACAGTTGACAAAATACTACAACTCAACAGATCTAATCCTGATTGGAAAAAATGGTTGATCTGGCCCACAGACACGAACAACTGTCAGGAAAGATTCCTGAATAAAACTCAGGGATTTACTATTCATAGGCCAGACCCAAGATACGTCCAAAGACAGCATCCGGGGGTAGTAACAACATACAGTGTAGGAAAATTATGCCTCGATTGGCTGCAGAAATCTACACTACAGGATGTGAAACAACACTTATCCTTACTTAAAGAAGACGCAGACCTTAGGGAATTCTTGCTTGGACCAAGAAAACCGCGTCAGAAATGTTTCATATATGCCGGCATTTATGCTGCCTATAATGAAGCATGGATAGTGTCACAGATGGAGGCCGCAGAACGAATATGTGAACTAGATCGTATTAATTTAGAGAAAACTCTCTCTGTGGTCGACAATGGGTTAACAACTTTGTCCTCCAGAATATATTCATTGGACAACATTGTATCCTCTGCTATCGACATACTAGAACAAGATTTGGCGATGTTACAGCAAGGCCAATCTCAATTACGTTCTATTGTGTTATTAAGCTGGACGCTGCAATCTTTGCGCGTGGGCTATGTGCCTTGGCGTTTCATCAACACGTCGACTCTGTTTGCAGAATACAATCTAACTGATAAACAGATCGAACTGGCACAAAGAGGAGCAAGGTATACAGTGCTGAGCATTGAAAAACTGGAAAAGTTACCATTCACAGTGGCAGAAAAACCAGCTACAGAATGGCTCATTCATGGCAAAATCACACTACCTGTGACTACTTTTCAGTTTCAGTATTGCCTCAAACAAATGCAAGCAGGCAAATATGAAAGGTTGGGTAAGGAATACATTAAGACATCTTGGAATTTACCGTATACATATAGATGTTGGAGTGGGGATCGTGAAGTGTTTTTGAGCGGTACACACTGTAAAAGTGCACTGAGCGGTTCACTTATATGTCAGGACATTTCTTTACATGGGGCTTGCAATGGTTCCGTGGCAAATTTGTCCTGCCATCAGCAGGGTACACCAGCTGCTGTGATTAATCCAACGTTTGGACAACTTTCTAATGGGAGTTACCTCATGTTGAATGATCAGAGTTGCTGCGGCATGTTGCCAGGCATCCCGTATCTAGTAACGGTCAACTCCAGGGTCACTTTCTGTATGCAAGTATTGTTTGCCCCAATAGACACAGTCAGGGAGTCGCCTTTGTGGCCTTCGCTGAACGTCTCTTTTATAAGATTTGATACTTTAAGCAGAATGAAAGCCATGCTTTTGCAACAATCAGTGCCTTTAACCTCGGCCAAAGAAACCTATGATCTACAAGTAGCAAGGACTTAGGCTGAGATACAGACTTTAATACGTACAAACTGCCCTATACATTTCGTGGAAATGATAGGACGTATCTTTAACATGTCTGATACAAGCGGAATTGTACATGTATTTAAGAGCATCTGTTCCGGTCTGTTAGCACCTTTCCAGGCAATACTCGGAATCATCCCGAACTTTGCACATTCGGTGTTTGGTGGCATACCATTACTCCTCACACTTGTTGCCGGAATTCTATTTCTCTTCCTGCTATTACGCTATGGCCAGCCTATTCGCAGACATCACTCCGAGCGAAATGGAGAAAGCTCTCCTTGAACGAAAGTGCCGTGAGCGAATAGTACAGCTTTTGGGCATGACTCGTCTACGGGACCTTGATACCACGTGGTTCCTGTCATTCAGACCAATCTGGCAAGATTGCATCTTACCTGTTCTACGATGCCTGCTATGCGGTGAAGAATGCGTGTTAGACACCTGTCTAACATTTCCATCAGCAACGCCAACGGATATCGATACTCTGCTGGACCCGATAACGCCCATGCTCTGTGTTGTCCCCAGAGGCTACCAATCCTGATGACGGCATTCATTGAGATCTCACAGATGCTTCCAGCTGCTGCTGAGGTACGAGATGGATCTACAGGCACACAGGTAACAACGGACGCAAACATTGCTGCGGCATCCTATGCTGAGAGCGATGCTTCACATCTTTGTGCAATTAATCTACTACACGAGGTGTTCCAACTGACACCAACTTCAGTGGACGATATTTTCTCTACAGAAATAGATGATCTCATGTTTACACCAGACCCGTACACTGACTCTGATTCCACCCACAGTGTACCAGAGACGCAGTAAAATTTGGCCTTCATATTTCAAAAACTTGGAACTCTTCCCAAATTGAACTTTTTTCCATTTTTCGAACTAAATGGCAATTCAATCTGCTTGAAGTAGAACCAGCCTTATAATACAGACTTCGCGGTACTTCCTCAGACACTTTGTCATCTTATTTGTCTAAAAAGTTCATTAATTTTCATGACATGAAATGACTGATTTTTTAACAACTTATCGATCATTTTCTGTCACATGTAAATATTACTGCTTATTTTCATTCAAATTGCATTTTATTTCCAAATATATGCCTGTAATGAAAAGCAATGCTTAAAATGTACAGTACCTTTTGCATTTTAATAGGTTTTTAAATGCTTTTAAGGAATGTTCTTAGCAATATGCGGTACTCCATTTTATGTTTAGCATATTAAATGTTTAGCATTTTATTATTATCGTACACACGAAAGTGGAGTGGGTGTTGTATTCCTCTTAGGGTGTCCGTACATGGGTTCTCCTGTATCATGTCCTTATATAGGCACAATTCGCCCTGCCCTTATATAAGCATAAAATTCCAGTCCTTATTTAGGCATTAAACTGTGCACTCCAAATACAGGCATGGTCTCCAACATCCGTCCACCCTAACGTCACAACGAGTTCTTGAAGAACAGACCCTTAGGCTTCGGGAGTTTCCCTAGCACAGGACTATTGATTTCTTCAAGGACTCATCTATTATGCATGAACCGTTATACCTTGAGGGTTCATTCATGACGTCTTCCGCTGTCCGATTCACGTCAATGCTAACATTCTGAGGTACCTCTCAGGTATAAATATACCTTCCCTAGCCCTTGTAAATCAGCAGAGACCTCGACTTCAGAGGAGCCCGTTTCACGGCCTGACGCACTGAGAAGACGCTGTCATCCCTGCACGCAGAGAGTCCAGCTTCCAGTGATCTGACTTCCCTCGCGGGGTGTTGGAGTTCGAGTCTGGCAAGAGATTCCCACCTCTCTCATTCTTAAGGTATGCAGCTGACTAGAAACCTAGAGGGACTCTTGGCATACTAGGCATACTGGGCGTAACATACTCTTAGTATACCATAGTAAGGAATACTTCACCTTCTTCATACCTCTCCCTACACCTAGGTTAGGTTAGGTACATTGGGGTAGAACTAGCTTAGTAACGCATCGTATGAGTACTCGCATTTTTAGTCTATGTTATTTATGTAAATGAATATCTACTAAAGATCATGCTAGCGCAGTATTATTTATTTCTACTGCTTACGCTGTACATTATTTATCTTGCATACTGTCTTGTGATCGTAACAGCACATATTACTTACACGAGAAACAAGACTGTTCAATAAATCTTTTATTGAAACGCCCGTCTATTCTTTCTGTGTATCTTTGAGGAAAACTAAGTATGCACGATTGAGCTGAGTGAAATAGTTATCTATTGTTTCCACAACTCTGGGACACTTTCTGATTCTAAAAGGGAAACAGAGTTGTCATGTTTTGCGGCTGCCAGAAACTACTCCCTTCTTGTTTATCAAGGAGTTTCTAGTGGCCTCTGAGCTACCTGGCACAAGTAATTAAGTTTAATATACTCGATAGGGACATATTGACCTTAGTCCTATGTCAAACCTATAGGGTATATTATTCCAATGCGCAGAGCCTATTAGGGAAATGGGAGCTACACTACAGGACGTATTCATATTTACCCTAATATGGTCATATTCGTAGTTGCCCAATTATGGTCATGGCCGCATATGCCCAATTATGGTCACAACTGTACATGTCCTATTATAGTATGATTCCTTATATAGGCATGATCTTTCACCTACATTGGTCCCAGCTAGTACACAACGAGCTCTGAGGGCTGAACGTTATCTGTCCTGTGGTTTTGAATGCAGCAGGGTTCTTCCAAACACAGGCCCACACTGTACTCATTAATTATGCATGGCTTTCTAAGAATACACCACCGGCTTAATATGTAGGTACAAAGTTCACCCCTGATGTCTTCCTCATGTCCAATACAAACCATACTGAGGGCCGAGACTCTTTATGGTATAAATACACCACATCTTGCCTCGGTAAAGTAGAGGGAGCCGAGACTTCCATGCTGACACACTGGCCAGAGACGCTGAGGCTCCTGCATGCAGTCGCTCAAGCTGACAGTGGTCTGACACAACCCGGACGGGGTGTCCAACTCGAGACCAGGACGGGGTCCCACACTCTCTCTATTCAGGTATGGGGGTTCGACTAAATCCTAGGAGGATTCTTGGCTCTTACCTTCTAAGACCTACACACATATGCTAGGTACACTCAGGTACATCTAGGTAGGCATCGTAGGAGTACGTGCACTTGCATAATGCTTTTATATTCATGTATGTACTCATGATTATCGCAATATGGTAGAACTGTGCTATCCCTTTGCTTTTATCGTACTGCTGATAATATATCTCTGCTATTGTCTGCTGGTTACCGCAGCACATATATTTTACACTAGAATAACAACTGTTCAATAAATACTTATTGAAACGCCCGACTGTTTATTCTGTGTAACTCTCTGAGACAAACCGAATAAGTGAGCACGAGTGACTGAGCGAAAGGTAGTACATTGTTTCCACGATTCTGAGGGAATCAGGGTTGTCATGGTCTAAGGTTGCCAGAAACTAATCTCTCCCCGATAAGAGGAGACACTAGTGGCACTGCGAGCTAGCTAATGCAAACCAGGCTAACATATACAGTGGGGGTGCACGGAGTCAGTCTGCCACCAAACCCGCAGTATATGTTATCCAAGCGCGCAGGTCCTGCAGGGGTACTATAGGAGCTACACGACATTTGGTTTTGATAAAGATGACTTATTTTTCTAAACTGGTGTGGTGCCTATTTGTAATGTTTTCTCTGGATTATTGTATGTGTGCACAAATGCTTTACACACTGCCTCTGAGATAAGGCTGTCTGCTCGTGCCAAGCTACCAAGGGGGTGAGCAGGGGTTATTTTAGAAGTGTATCCCCCTTACCCTGACTGGGAAGAAGGGTCCCTACTTGGACAAAGGTGCAAACCGTTGGCAACTAGAGACCCCCATTTCTAACAGGAAGGCACTCCAGAGGCTCCAGCCAATCTACAATTGGAAGTCCAGGGCCACATGGCAGTGACAGTGCACACAGTCCACTGAGCAAAGTTGCACTTGCATCTGCTCCTTTGGTATCTCAACAGTCAATGGTCATGAATCCTTATTGGCTTTTGGGTTCTGGTGGGGTGGCGGATTACGGAGAAACAACACAAAATTTATGAGAATGTTTTAAGGCTGTATCTTTTATTTATAGAATATGTGTTCCCCAATGCAAGATAAGACTCTTGAGTCCACTTGTTCACTCCTTGTATGAGCAGGACAACATTAGGGAACTTCCTTGGGTTTCACTGAAGTCACTTGTTTTCCATTTTCTTCCCAGGTGCAGCTCCTGACACCAGGAACCCTCAAAATAATAAAATTCTGGTAAGTAAACAGTTTTTTTAAAGAAAAAAAACTTCTATTCCTCTGTCTCTCTCTCTCTTTCTTTGGGATTTCCTTTGTTATTTGTCTTCTCCTTATTATTTTCCTCTTTTAATTACTTCCCTTTAAAAATAGAATCGGAAAGAGAAAAAGAAAACAAATCTAAAATAATTCTCAGTAGTTTACTATCCCACATTTATTTCATTAGATTTCTGCATTGCGTAATACTTGTTTGCCTGTATTTCAGTCACTAAGGAACATGGGGTCATCTTAGACTATCTATGTTAGTTCGTCTCAAGAGTCCTCCCTCCTTTGCAAAAAGCCTCAAGCCCTCTCCTCTGCTGCCTTCCACATATCCAGGCCCTCAAGCGAGCACCCACCTGAAATAGCCACACCCCTCCAGGGACGTGCAGGAACTGTTGGCATCTTCCATGTTAGTCTGGACTGGTAGCTCTGCCGTTGGGACCTCTCCGACTCCACTGGCTCCGTCTTCCTCATCAAGGTTGGGGCTCCTTGGATGACCCCATGTCCCTCTCGCTAGGTCTCCCTGCATTTCCCTCCCACTGCCGGGTCACTCCCCGATCCTCTGTCTGTTGCGGGGTAAATCCAAGGTTCCTCTTCGCTCTCATTGTGTTCTTCCGCCTCTTGCGTTTGTTCTGCCTTCTTCACAACACTTACTTCTTCCCCTTCTGTTCTTAAAGCCTGGAGGGAAAGATATGAGAGTCTTTTTTTTAGTGTTTGTCCATGTTGGTTTTGTTCTGTTGTGTTGTCTGTTATTTGTTTCAACTCTTTTGCATTTTTTTCCTGGAATTGGTGCGTCTCGAAGGATCTTCGTGAGCAGGTTTTCAGTCGGGGTGGTTAAAACTTGCATAATTCAGTGTAGCGTAATTATGCAGAATTACCTACGAATTCTGCAAGATGATGTGTGAATTATGCAAGAAGGGTAATTCTGAATTTAGCGCTAATTCTTAGCACAAAATGCCGTCTCGTGTCCGAAATGGGCGCAAGGATGCATTTTGCTCTAAGAAATAGTGCTAAATGCAACAGAACAGGAATAGTAAGAGCGAAATTTAGTCTTGGGATAGGATTTTCCTCCAACTTACTACCGGCATTTAGCACTGTTTTCTTTGTGCAAAATGCGCCCTTGTGTCCAAAATATATGTGAGTATGCATTTTGCACTAAGAAATAGCGCTAAATGCAGCAGAACATGAACAGTGAGTGCGAGTGGCTTCTTACCTCTTTCTCTTCTGGGCTTAAGGCCTGGAGGAGAAGATGCAGGTGTCTCTCTTTAGTGTTAGTCCATGTTGGTTTTGTTCTATTGTTGTCTGTCATTTGTTTGAACAATTTCATAATTTTTTCCAGGACGTGGTGTGACTTGGAGGATCTTTGTGAGCAGGTTTTCAGTAAGGGTGGGCATAATTTGCATATCAGTGTAGCATAATCATGCAGAATTACCTAAGAATTCTGCGAGATTACACTTGAAAAATGTAAAAAGGGTCATTCTGAATTTAGCGCTATTTCTTAGCACAAAAATGCCCCCTCGCATCCGAAATGGATGCAAGGAGGCATTTTGTGCTAAGAAATAGAGCTAAATGCAACAGAACATGAACAGCAAGAGCGAAATGTGCTCTTGGGTTAGGGTTTTCACCATCTTACTACCGGCATTCAGCGCTGTGTTCTTAGCACAAAATGTACCCTTGCATCCAAAATGGATGTGAGGATGTACTTTGCACTATGAAACAGTGCTAAATGCAGCAGAACATGAATAGCGAGTGCGAGAGGCTGCAAGCTAAATGTGCTCTTGCAATAGGATTTTTCCCCTCAAATTGCTCTTAGTTATGCAAACTGCAATGATCACGTAATTATTGGTAATTCTGAGACAAAGATTAATGCGGAATTACCAAAATTACTCTGATTACGCCAGCTTAATTGAAATTCTGTTGAGGCCTAGGTTTTAGGGAAGTGGTGAGACTCGTGTCAATCCTACATCCTTTGAACAAGCTAATTCCTCTGTCATCAGAAGCAAAGGAATCTCTTGCTTGGTGGTCAAATGTTCAAAATCTGCAAAGGAGTGTGACGATGCATCAAGACCCTACAGTGGTTCTCATGACTGATGCCAGTCGTCTTGGACAGGGAGCGATAGTTCTGGGTATAGCTTGTCCATTCAAGTCGACATTCTTTGAATTGACGAGCGCTGTTGGCTGTGTTTCAGGTTCTGAAGTACTTTCAAGGTCTCTTGCTTCAAAAGAATGTATTTGTGAAGACAGACAATACTGTAGCAGTAGAAGACAAAAGAGGTACGGTGTTCCTGGGTGGCAAGTTGGCCACCTGGTTAGTACTCAGAGTGGTGGAGAGGTGGGGAATACCTCCTTTTGGAACTAGGACCCTCACACACCCAGCAAGCTAGGTGTCATGCTTCATCATATGGGTCTGCTCCTCGTCGAGCCGGCGCTGCAATGCTCGACGGGCACCCATAAAGGGGCTCTTTATCGGAGATCTTTTGTTCCTTGCCGTATAGGTGCCGTGGGTGTGAGGGGCCTGGTAAGATGTAGATGTGGTGTGTGGGTTAAAACAGGTAAGGGAATCCTCTATAATTATTTTTATTCTGGAGAGGTCACAACCTGATTAAAAAGTAAAAAGAAGAAGGAGGGCGACTATTTTGTTTTAATCTGACAAAAATTACGCTCTACCCCTTAGTGGTCAACATGTTTCTCGCCTATAAAATATCTCTAATAGATCAGTTGGCGATTCCTCAGGACCTAGTGACTAAATGAAAACTATCTACAGTGTGTGGTGTGGTTCTACATACCACTTCTTCTCTCGGTAGGACGTTGCCCCGGAGAAAAGCAGCCAACCTCTTAAGGATTCAAGTGCTGCTTCATCAGACCGCAGCGGAGTATATGGACACTCAACGTAGTGTCGCTGCTCCCGCTCAGAGCAGTCCGGCTCACCTACCCGCTTGCTGCATCAGGATGCAGCGGAGCGGGTAGGTGTAGGTCTTCTAGTTCTACCCAGGGCAAGTACGGTGGACCTTTATCAAGCCCTCATTGTCCCCCTTGTTGTTTACTAAATACTGTAGCAGTCTCATAGATAAAACATCAAGGGAGTAGCCCGATCGTAAATCCTCAACTTAGTGGCAGCTCATTTGAGTTTTAGGGTAGAAAACAACATGTCAAACTTATCTGTAGTCCACATCAAGGGAGTCAGCAACGTGTTAGCAGACTCACTGAACGGGAGATTCCTCTCTTGACAGGATCTCAGCCATTCCACAACGACTTTCAGGAAAATTTGCTAACGTTTGGGGCTCCCTTTCTAGATCTATTTGCAACAAAGAACAATGAACTTCTACCAAGATTCTGCACCAGGTTTCCTGCAGAGAAAGCCTGGGGAGTGAATGCTCTAAACATGAGATGGCCAAAACAACAGCTTTATGCCTGCCCTCCATTCTACAGAAGGTTCTTTCAACATTTCTAGAGGAAAAAGCAGATCTGATTCTGGTGGTTTCTATTGGCCACGAAGGTCCTGGTTTCCTCTGCTGAAATCACTGGCACTTCTTCTGCCCTGGGTACCTCTGCAAGCCCCATCTCCTCTAAAACACTCTGCTTTGTCTCTACATCTCAAACTCACTCTGTTGGTTTGGAGGCTGAAAAGTCCAATCTTTTAGCGAGAGGCCTTTCTCCTCCTTTGGTGGAGTTTATTCATCATTTAGGAGACCTTTTACACTGCAATCCTATTCTAAGCACCGGAAGTCTTTTGAAAAATGGTGTTCTTCTCGTTACTTTGGTTCTCCTACTTGTGATTTTTCTACAGATTTGTATTTCCTTTCAGATGGATTTCATCTTAATCTATCTCTTTCTACTTTAAGGTCTAAGTGGATAGTGATTAAAGTCTTCAGAGACTTTTATGGTGTCTAGACCTTCGTCGTCTTCTCTAGCTCTGCATGGGATCTTCCTACAATGTTGAGGGCTCTACAGGGTGACCATTTTGAACCTTTGGAAAAGGTTGGTTTAAAATTCTTCTTGGTTGTTATCCCTTCAACCCATGGGATTGGTGAATTAGGAGCTATGAGGAGTAATCCTCCTTTTATCAGATTTATGGAGGATATTGTAATTCCCACATCTGACCCTACCTTTATTCCAAAAGTTAATTCTGTCTTTCACAGATCCGAAGATTTAATTCTTCCATCTTTCGTTCCTTCTCCTTCCAATGATGAAGATGTTTTGTTGAGTACTCTGGATGTGAAAAGGGCTATTTTGATTATATTGACAGATCCCAACACTGCAGAAAGACTAATCATTTGTTTGTGGCTTTTGGCTAGTCTGGAAGTGGAAAGAAGACAACATTGATGACTCTAAGCAGGTGGATTAAGTTGTTATTTTGCTAGCAGGACAAGATATTTGGGTTCCTTTCTACATCAAGGAAGATCTACAAGAGGCATGGCTGCTTCCTCGGCAGAATTTAAGGGACCATTTATCTAGGAAATGTGCCGATAAGCCACCTGGTCAACAGAACATACCTTTGTCAGGCATTATCATTTAAATTATATTTCAAACTTACCATTGAACCTGGGAGCAGTGGTCTTAAATTCACTAAAATAATTTGAAGTGTGCATTGGATTTTCTGTTATGCAGTATTAAAATAGAGTGTTGCATATTTGAGTCTTCTGATGTGATATTTCAGCTTTTAAATACCTCATTTGTAATGATGAGGGAAGTAGAAGTAATGTCCTGATTACTTACCAACAATCTTCATTACTCTTAGTCCATCTCGTCCCCGTCAGAGTCATTGCATCCTGCCAACGTATTTACCGGAGCCACGAGGGCAGCCCCTTTATGGAACCCAAGTTGGGTGGGTGGAGCTAGCATTTTGGATCCGCCTGCTTTGATTCCTGTCAGGAGGTGACAGCCACCTCCTTAGTAATGACTGTGATGCGGACAAGGTGGACTAAAGGTAATGAAGATTACAGGGAAGTGACCGGGGCACTATCTTTCAGCGCTACCTTTGGCTATGGATAGCAGTGGTAAACCTGTGAACATTGGGCCTGATTCACAGAACTAACTTACGGCAAAAACGTAAAGTTAGTACTTTTTGGTATTCACAGAATACACTTACTCATTTTGGTATTCACAGAATGAACTTACTCATTTCGGTATTCACAGAAGTTAGTAGTCCTAACTTTAGGACTCCTAAATGCCTTCTGTGAATACCGAAAGTCTTAAAGTTAGGATTTTTCTCAGTTTAGGAGTAGTAAAGTTAGGACTCCTAACTTTACTACTCCTAAACTGAGAAAAATCCTAACTTTAAGACTTTCGGTATTCACAGAAGGCATCTAGGAGTCCTAAAGTTAGGAGTCCTAACTTTACTACTCCTAAACTGAGAAAATCCTAACTTTAAGACTTTCGGTATTCACAGAAGGCATTTAGGAGTCCTAAAGTTAGGACTACTAACTTCTGTGAATACCGAAATGAGTAAGTTCATTCTGTGAATACCAAAATGAGTAAGTGTATTCTGTGAATACCAAAAAGTACTAACTTTACGTTTTTGACGTAAGTTAGTTCTGTGAATCAGGCCCTGTGAGTTCCCAACCCCAAAAGTTCCATTTTGTGAGGGGCGGGACTTCCATTACTGGCGAGCGAGCAGCTGCGGAGTCACTGTGTTTACTGACTGCAGTTCAGGGCAAACCTGATTCAAGGTAGTTAAATTTTCCTGGTGCTGAGGTCAATATTGTGCCTTTGATGCGCTGCTGAGCTCTGGGAGAACATATTTCATGGTTAATAATTACTACTGCCTTATTTAACCTGAAAATAACTTCACCGCTGGTTTGTTCCCTCTGAAATTACTTAAACATTGTAATTTGCTTTCTAATGGCATTAAAAAAAACAGGAAAACCTTGAGCCACATATGTTTTAGAAGCAAGTGGAACAATTATCGTTTCATCTCCCCTTTCATACCTGTCACCTGGACAGCTGTACAGGCACCTGCAGACAGTCTAACCCGATTGTCAGTTATGGCTTTTTGAAATTAAAAACTCCTATTGTTTGAGTAGAGAAATGGTCAACGGGCTGCATCCACTGTATAGATAAAATCACCGGCTACTAATTGCAAAGGAATAGGGCAAATAAATGGATTACCTGACACCAGGTAGAGAAAACAGCCAGCTGTGTATGGTAGCTGCCTTATCAATGTCATCTCCAGCAGGTCATGGTTGGGCATTGACCCTTCCTCCACTAGACGCTCTATATACCCCAGAAACAGCGGGGTATATTTACAAAGGGTTAGCTCCACCAGAACATCACTTTTAGCGATGTTGGTGACGCTATGCCCTTCTCCATATTAACAAAGCAGCTTTAAGCCACTTTTTGTGGCTAAACGTCGCCTTGTAAATACGGCCCCTTTACACGCATCACTTTGTGTGAAAGGGGTGTGCAATGGGTGTTGCTATGGGCGTTCCATCGCAACACCCATTGCTTTTTGACACTGCCCCAGATTTACAAGGATGTGTAAATCTGAGGCAGACAGAGCCAAAAACGAACGCCATGCAATAGCTAGCGTTAGAATGGCGAAATGAGGAGAAATACTTTTATTTCTCCTTCTTTTTGCTTTTTCTATGTGTGCAGCATTCTGCAGCACACATGAAATGGCAAAACGCCATTAATGATTGTTTGTCCGCAGAAAGGTGTCCCTTCCTGCACAAAAACAATCCTTAAATAATGACAATTTACTTTCTGCAGCACACATACAAATAACAAATCGCTATTATTGATTGTTTATGCACAGGAAGGGACACCTTCCTGCACATAAACAATCATTCCCTGTAATGCAGGCACCCTTGTACTATGGTGTAAGGGTGCCTGCGTTGGCGCTAGGCAGCTAATTTTAGCGCCACTGCTAGGGAAAACACAGGGGTGCGGCGTACTCTTGTAAATACGGCGCATGCCTGCATTTTGGAAATGTCAGAGCACGGCGCTGTCAAATTTGGCTCAGCTCCGCACTCTGACATTTCCTTGTAAATGTGCCCCAGCATGTGTAGATATTAGCCCTACATATATAGACACCATATAATCTCACAAAACGAAGACACGTCAGTGAAAGAACTCCTTTTCTAACATGCCATATTCACTGGTGTAAATCAGGTATAAGTAAATGTGACTGCGCCAAGAGGTCTCAAACTTCTAAATACAGCGGCTACATAATTGTGTTAAAGTACTATTTGGGAAGAGGAAGAGGTGTTGCGCAGCGGCCAGGGTGGCTGACTCCGGAACCCGGGGGCTCACAGTTCGATTGCCGGTGGCAGATCAGCCCAGCACCATGTGACTCTGGGCAATAGCTCGCTTATTTTTCCCGACGGCCCCCAGCACCTTGATACCCTCGGGTAATTGTTTGCGCTTTACAAATACTGGACATTTACTATTTGCAGTATTTTTTGGATCAACAACCATGGCAAAATCAAAAATTGCCAGTACTGTACATTCTGTTACATTTACTTTAGCCGAGACTTGGGAACATTTTTTAAACTTCTGTGAAATGCAGGGAGTGTATGCCACACTCTTGTTTCCTGCAATAAATGACTCGAGTGGGTAATACCATCTGCAAAGTTACATGTCACATTATTACCCAGGACCCAAGACAAAACAAACATTAACTTGTATTAAGATCATGTAATATGTTTAGTAGGAATGCACATGGGACCTTCTAAAGTTTTTACTTTATAGCCTTTAAAAACTAGGGTTGATTAACAGGATCAATGGAAAACGTCATCAAGTGACCAAAATTCCCATTTTTCCTTTTATGCATCATGCACAACCAAGTTGCTTAAACTAGCGCTTTGGCCTATTCCAGTGGCGGTCCCTACAGGTAAGCAGCTGCGGCCGCTGCAGGTAAGAGCGGTGGGGTGGTGGGGACGGTTGGGGGGGGATTTCGAGAGACGACCACAAGGGAAAATTAATTATTTATTTAATTTTCCTTTGTGGTCGTCTCTCGAAATCCCCCCCACCGCACCACCGCTCTTACCTGCAGCGGCCGCAGGTAAGCGTGGTGGGGTGGGATGGGAGGAAGTCGACAGACAACGGAATAGGGAAAATTAAATAAATAAATACATCCTATTCTGTCATCTGTCGACATCCCTGCCTCACCCCGCACACCGCCCCACCGCGCTTACCTGCACGGACCGCTGCTGCCTAGTTCTATAAGGTTTGGCTTTCCCACAAACGGGTGTCGGAACGTAATTCCGTGCATCAATGCTTCAGCATGAAAGTTCAGGTTGTTGTAGCCCTACACAACCCCACCTAGCATACTTGATGGTGTGGTGTCCATGCTTTCTGGGTTCCTAACAGTACCATGAAGGGGTCAGCGGCACAGTGGTAATTCAAACCCAAATTCTTTCTTTACAATACTACATACTAGTACTGTACTAAGAAAAGATTATTTTGAAAAGTGTTTACTTCAACAGTTTTCGATGGAAACAGTTGTATGGTGGAACCACACCTGCAATTACAATGCATGCCTTAACAACGCGGTCATTACAACAACTACGTCTTTACCACACATGCCTTTACCACGCATGCCTTTACCAGGCTGCCTGCCTTTACAACGAAAAAGTAAATATTTTGCAGGTAAGTATAAAGCCTTTTAGATATATTGTAAATATAAATATATATTTGTTTCAATTTTATTACATATAAATATATGTCTATATAACAATATATATGTGTTTTATACTTATGTATATATAAATATATGTATATGTAAAATAAATCCACACATACATAATTATATGTATGTGTGTATAAAATTGCATACAAATATATATATATTATTATTATTTTATTTTTTTTAAAGCGCATATGCTTTTACCACGCATGCCTTTTCGAAGAAAATAAAAGTATTTTGCAGATATATAATTGATGGTTTTATAGATATCAGCGAAATACTTACATTTTCTTTGAAAAGGCATGCGTGGTAAAAGCATGTGCGCTTTAAAAATATATATATATTTGTATGTAATTGCATATATGATGGCTTTATAGGTATCTGCAAAATACTTACATTGACTTTGAGCATATTTGTATGCCATTTTATACACACATACATATAAATATGTAAGTGTGTATTTATTTTTACACATACATACATATATACAAATAATCAACGTACTTTTATACTTGCATTTTTCGTGGTAATTACATGCGCTGTAAAAGCAGGCAGTGGTAAAAAACGGTGTGGTACAGGGATGTGTGGTAAAGACGCATGCTTTGTTAAGCTTTTGTTGTAGTGGCATGCATGGTTCAGAACACATTGTAATTGCTGTTTTCCATTTCAATCTGTTGGTTAGTACATGAGTAATAGCCACACAGAATATAAATAGAACAGCACTAATGCACGTCACTAACAGCGAGAATAATACTAACATTTCGAACCTGATCGGAATGTTCTTGGCAGCATAACACCTTAAGAATACTTCTATGTGGTACACGATCAAAGCATGTAGTAGCTAACTTGCCTCTAGAGTTTCCTGGGATTCAGCCTACTGCATAACTGTTCACAGCGAAGAAGCTGTGATTATCAGACTTTAGCCGAGAGAGTGTTCCCTTGAAAGGAAATCACACATCAGATAGGCTCAGCTCCTCTTCTCTCTGTATCAGGTCTCAGCATAGGAATGGATGTTGCGTCAGTACAGCCGGCTAGTAGGACCTCTTTCGATAACCTGATGTGAAACCCTCTCATTTTTAGTCGTCAATTCATCAGGTTTTTATAGAGTTGACCACTGACTTTTACCCTACATTGGTGACTTTCCACATAGGGCCTGATTACGACTTTAGCAGTGCAGCGCCGGGGCCGCCCCTCCGCCGCACCACCATAGCCGTGGTCAGGCCGCCTGCCAGATTAGGAGTTTCCTCCTGTTTGGCAGGCTGTTATTTGGCCTTCTCACTGCAGTGCTTCTAAAAATGGGCACTGCAAGTGGGAACGCCAAAATCAGTTCCTGCACGGCATGTACTGTAAAGTCCATGCCGTGCAGGAACTGGTGTGCATGCACACAGAGGGGCACATGTTGTGCCCCCCCTGTGTTCATCCACAGTCCGTGAGGCACCAGGGGGCCCAGGAGAGCCCCCTTTGTTTTCTCTCCCTCACGGTTTTCATGGCAATTCGTGGTGGAGAGGAAACTTGTAATATGCTTTATAACTGCACAACTTAACCAAAATCACCCCAAGTCTTCAGTCCGATTCTATTTTGTAAAAGAAAATGTAGTTAATGTTAAGAAAGTGAAAATCTCACGCTATTGAACGTTTGGATATTCCATTCATTGCTATGTTTAGGTGCTCACTCCTTAGACCACTCCCTTCAACAGATTCATTCTCACACTTAAATGTTTCAGGTAGGTGCTCTCCAAATTCAACTTTTCTTTTACAAAGTGCAAAATCTAATTTAAATCTGTTCCTCATTCATTCTTGTTTCATTGAAAATAAATATGTTCTAAATGAGTGAACCATGTGTTTTGTGGAATAATTCACTCTCTCGGTTGAAAATGCATTACAAATTTATGATTTTTGCATTGGATAAAGGATAGTCTGTGAAATTTATACAATATTTACATTGAAATTTGCTAATTATTATAATATGAGAAATATATTCCGACCACGTCATCCATCCTAAAAGCAGATAGAAAAGTCAGGCAAAAAAGAACAGTATAAGATCACATCCAGCTTTTGGAGTATGGATAGTTTTCATCTATTGTTTATAATAACTCTGAAACAGTAAATTACTGTCTTTTTAGTCAAAATCCTAATTTGTATTATTCGAATACATGGTACTCAAATTATTTTAAATTAAAAAAACTCAGTAATTCAGAATTCCAATATGCAAATTACATTTTGTAGTACGTAAAGGAGCACTCCAGTAGCACTACTCACATACTACACAATGCAGTTCACAAGCCTATGGTTGGACACCACTGCCTTAGATTCTCTTATCTTTTCTGTGCAGAGATCTCCCCACAGTGGCAGAGATCTGTGCATACATAGGTACAGTGGTGGCTCGCAAGATTCTCTCTCTCAATGCACAAGGGAAAAAATTCAGCTCTTTGTTGAAAAATTCTCCTGTCTCAACATGTAGAAGAGTCTGTCAACTCTCCTCTCCTAACATGATGGAGATTCAGCCTTTCCTGAGAGTCACTTTCTCACCTCTCTAAGATTGATCATACCTCTCTTGTTCTTCCTTTCAATTGCACAGTTCACCAAACAATCCCTCCTACTTTGATTCTCTAAAGAAAGGATTCAGGGTCCAGGATGGTAGCGCCTCGGCATTCACTCAATAACTGGCAGCAAGGCATAGGAGGGGCTTCTATTTACATGCAGCCCTGCCTCAAGATCCAAGATGGCCTCTAGATTACACTTGAGCTACTGTCAGAAGAGAGAGCATGCAGCTGGTACTGCCAGGACATAGCCTACTACCTTCACATTGCCCTCCTTGATTACGACAGCCACACTGGGGCTTGGAACAGATTACTGCCTCAATAATGCGTGTCTGTGGTGTGGAGAATATCGGCCTCCCATAGTTTGTTCCCCATCGTCTCAGGGCAAAGTTGTAAACCACTGCATGATTGGGAAGGAGGCCGGTTCCTGACATAATATCAATGTGATGGGTGAAAAAAGGTGAAGGTGTGGACTATTTATCAGACTACCAGCATAGTCTGTCAGTTCCTGAGCCCTCTTCCCCTCTGTCTGATGATCTCTAGTTGGGTCAAGGTAGGAGTCGGTGAAGAACCAGATTATTAATGGTATGGGGCACAGCAGTGTATCCAAAAGCATCGATGCTCTCTTCGGACATTGGCAGCCATGTCGAACCCTTATGTCCAGAAGAAATGATACTCGACTGAGAGGCTGCCAGCTTGTCAATAACTTGGGAGGAATGTGGTGGGCTAGAGCCTGCTCTCCTCATTTTCTCCCAGTTGCCTTGCGAGTCTCACCCAGTTCCTCTGGGATAATCGACATCCACGTGGGTCAGAATGGGCAAGAGCAGGAAGTAGGCACAGAGACCCGCCATCTTTCCTGATCTCAGGATGCCTGACCTAGGCACAGCAAAGATCCTGCCCTTAGGTCCTTCTCCAAAGATTATCAGATTTTAATCCGGTCTACAACGGAAACCACGTGACAGTGTGGGAATTGAAACTATTGACACGCCACTCCCTACACAAATGTCATTACCGTGACATGCCACTCCCTACACAAATGCCATTACCGTAACATAAAATAAAATGACATGACTTAACCAATGGAGCAAGACTTGACAAATGATGCTGCAGTCGATTTTGGCATGATGTAGGTGGTTAGTGGTTATGGTCAGTAGTGAGATCAAGCGTCCCATGAATCCAAGGCCGCGATCCCATGCTGACCAAAACCTACTGAATAATCCTCTCCTACGCAGAATCTGTGTTGTCGGTCTTTAGACAGAGCTCAGAAATATGTAGATAATGACTTTCTATAATTATACAGCAGCACATACAGCACAAAGGGTTACATCACACCAGCAAAACTTCTTTCGGGTACAGCTAAATAAAGCTCATGAGTCCTCACTGCTCCTTCCATAGGATTACACCACAGAGAGTCTGTGCACGAGGGAGTGTTAGTAGCAATGCACTGGCCGTGCCTCGCGGGTAGAGCAGGTACCCAGAGCCGGTACATACCTCAGCCATCGCTAAGCACCCGTTTCTCAATGATCAACATCTTTAGTTGGGTGGGACAATTCCTCATTGTTGACATCACTTTTTAATTCCTGTCCTTTGTAGTTCTCAGGGAGGGACCCATTTCAGGGAAATACCATTCATGCAGATCAGGATGTCACTGGGATGACTGAAAGAGGGAAGCTTTCACAAGATTCTAATTTTAGCGTGCAGTGACGTGGCTCCCAGCCAGATGGCTTGGGGGAATTTAATAATGATGGTTTTACTGCTTCCCTTTCTTCCTTGCAACCAAGCAGTGTGCTCTGATCATTATTAATCACAAATTAAAACAACATGCTTTAATCCCAGTAAAGCCTTATGTTAATCCTTCAATTATAGGGGAGTTCTCGTCACACTTTCTATTCATTAATAGATCCTAAAACCGTTTCTAAAGCTTTGACCGTTGTGATTTAAACTCTTTTGATTGTTTTGCCACCATCACCTAGCACTGCAGCTGCCAAGGGTCTCATTTAGAGTTTGTCACTAAAAGAAACTCTTCTAAGGTTTGGAGGAAGTGGTATGCACTCCATTGGTGGATCCTTTTCCAGTGGAAAATTCTCGAGCAATATTTCCAAGGGATAGTAAGTCTGAAGTAAGTATGGGGGTTGATTCTCAACCGAAGGAGAAACCTCCAAATATACGATTTCCCACCTCTTTCACAAGTTGGAGTATTTCTCCTTACTGCTTTACTCCAATCAGGCCTATCATTCTATCATCCCCTCACTATTTCAGTATCTTCCTGACCTCATGTCCTGGTCCAGATGTGTGTTTCGGTCTGTGTATCACAGTGTGCTTGTCTCTTGGTCCAGGTGTGTGTTTCTGCTGGTCCTAATAACCGGTCTGTGCATGTCTCCGTATCACAGTGTGCTTGTCTCCTGGCCCGGTGTGTTGTATGTCTCCATATCACAGTGTGCTTGTCTCCTGGCCCGGTGTGTTGTATGTCTCCACAGTGTGCTTGTCTCCTGGTCTTTGTGTGTGTTTCTGCCAGTCCTAATAAATGGTCTGTGTATGTCTCCATATCACAGTGTGCTTGTCTCCTGGCCCGGTGTGTTGTATGTCTCCACAGTGTGCTTGTCTCCTGGTCCTGTTGTGTGTTTCTGCTGGTTCTAATAAATGGTCTGTGTATGTCTCCATATCACAGTGTGCTTGTCTCCTGGCCCAGTGTGTTGTATGTCTCCATATCACAGTGTGCTTGTCTCCTGGCCCGGTGTGTTGTATGTCTCCACAGTGTGCTTGTCTCCTGGTCCTGGTGTGTGTTTCTGCCGGTCCTAATAAATGGTCTGTGTATGTCTCCATATCACAGTGTGCTTGTCTCCTGGCCCGGTGTGTTGTATGTCTCCATATCACAGTGTGCTTGTCTCCTGGTCCTGTTGTGTGTTTCTGCTGGTTCTAATAAGCGGTCTGTGTATGTCTCCATATCACAGTGTGCTTGTCTCTTGGTCCCGGTGTGGGTTTTCTGCTGGTCCTAATAACCGGTCTGTGGAAGTCTCTGTATCACAGTGTGCTTGTCTCCTGGCCCGGTGTGTTGTATGTCTCCATATCACAGTGTGCTTGTCTCCTGGCCCGGTGTGTTGTATGTCTCCACAGTGTGCTTGTCTCCTGGTCCTGTTGTGTGTTTCTGCTGGTTCTAATAAATGGTCTGTGTATGTCTCCATATCACAGTGTGCTTGCCTCCTGGCCCGGTGTGTTGTATGTCTCCATATCACAGTGTGCTTGTCTCCTGGTCCTGTTGTGTGTTTCTGCTGGTTCTAATAAGCGGTCTGTGTATGTCTCCGTATCACAGTGTGCTTGTCTCTTGGTCCCGGTGTGAGTTTTCTGCTGGTCCTAATAACCGGTCTGTGGAATTCTCTGTATCACAGTGTGCTTGTCTCCTGGCCCGGTGTGTTGTATGTCTCCATATCACAGTGTGTTTGTCTCCTATCCCTATGTTTGTATGCCCTGGTCTTGACAAGCATGTTTCTTGTTTTCTGTGTGAAATGTTTATCTCCCCATCACCGTGTGCTGTGTGTATCTTCTGGTCCCAGTGTATGTTTCTGCTCTCCCTCTCCCATCGTATGTTTCTCCTTGTCCTTAAAAGCTGTCTCTTGTTTTTAGGTCTCGCTTAGGCAGCGCCTGTGCTGTCTCTTCGAGACATGCTGTATTAAGGTATGGAATAGAAGCTCTGCCCATTTTCCGCCCATCTTTTCAATTGGGTCCTGTTACTGTCCTTTCTAAATGGTTGCTTTTGATTCATCAATAGGCTTAGTAGTCCCTCCGTAGTACCGCTTTGTCTTCATTTGTAACCTCCCATGAGGACTGGCCCTTTTACTTGTATTGTTACTCGGGATGTTTTAATTACAGACTGTGAGCACTATTTTCTTCAAGGACTTTCTTCTACTAGCTGTTATAGGTAGGACATGCTCTCCTGCTACCATCGTTTTTTGTATTTTTAAAACCAGCCTTGTTTCACCGCTTACAAATGCTCAGAAGCGGCATACTATGCGAGGGGCCATCGTGTAGGTAAAACATTTTTTTATTTTGCTTTCAGAACGTGCTTTAAATTCAATATGGCACACTCGTGCCTTTCTGTTGTACACTCAGCACCAAAACATTGTTTTTTTAATTTAAATTAACAACACTGCGCACGCTCCGCAATGGCGCCTGCCGCCCACAACCCCCTCCCGCCCCTGGTACCGCACTTTATGTTTCAGCACTGCGCCCCTTTACAAGTACAGTAAAACATTTTAGTATTTTGCTTTCACAATGCTTTAACTTTAATATGGCGCACTTGCGCCTTTCCCTTGTTGTGCACCTATACATTGTTTTAATTTTTTTTTTAATGAACACAGCACACGCTCAACAATGCGCCTGCCACCCGCAGCCACCTCCCACCCCCGGGCGCCGTGCTTTTGGTTTCAACATGGCGCCCACTTTTCAAGTACAGTAAAACATTTTAATATTTGCTTTCATAGCGCTGCTCAGAAGTACCAGTACAGCAGTACATCAGCCCCGCTGAGAAGTGCCAGTACTATATTACATCTGCCCTCCTGAGAAGTACCAATTGGGCCTGATTCACAGAACTAACACGTCAAAAACGTAAAGTTAGTACTTTTTGGTATTCACAGAATACACTTACTCATTTTGGTATTCACAGAATGAATTTACTCATTTTGGTATTCACAGAAGTTAGTAGTCCTAACTTTAGGACTCCTAAATGCCTTCTGTGAATACCGAAAGTCTTAAAGTTAGGATTTTCCTCAGTTTAGGAGTAGTAAAGTTAGGACTCCTAACTTTACTATTCCTAAACTGAGAAAAATCCTAACTTTAAGACTTTCGGTATTCACAGAAGGCATCTAGGAGTCCTAAAGTTAGGAGTCCTAACTTTACTACTCCTAAACTGAGAAAATCCTAACTTTAAGACTTTCGGTATTCACAGAAGGCATTTAGGAGTCCTAAAGTTAGGACTACTAACTTCTGTGAATACCGAAATGAGTAAGTTCATTCTGTGAATACCAAAATGAGTAAGTGTATTCTGTGAATACCAAAAAGTACTAACTTTACGTTTTTGACGTAAGTTAGTTCTGTGAATCAGGCCCATACTGTATACTCAGCCCTCCTGAGAAGTACCAGTACTGTGATACATCAGCCCTGCTGAGAAGTGCCAGTACTGTAATACATAAGCCCTTCTGAAAAGAGCTGATTCCCATCTCACCAGCAGAGTTATGGAGGTGCCTTGTCGTGCAGGTACCGTCCAATCAGAGATAAGGCCGTCCTGCAGGGAGATGCTGCCACTGTCCCACTGACTGATTGGCAGCCTGTGTTCGAGGTACCAGTACTGCCGCACTAACAGAGCAGCAGCACTGGCAGTGCCTGCTGATAAGCGCTTGGAACTAAGCATTAAAAGTGCTCCGGCGATTAAGAGGACCCCACTCACGCGCAGAGCTCACTGCTCCCCGCGGCGGAATACTGCACATCTCTTCATTTAAGCATAAGGTATGGCAGCGATGAGACTGCAGCTCTAGGAGCAATAACACATCCATTTCCAATACTGCTTCGGCTACTTTAAATACTCTGTACGCCGGGGGCTCGAGTTCAAATCCCAGATTGCCCTTTCCCCCAACCTACGTTGTGTGACCCTGGACGGCATCACTTTACTTACAACTCCCTCATCTGCTAAAAGAAGAAAGTGATAAAGAAGCAGTCTAAAGAGGTATTTAAAAACAAGCATTTACAATGCAATAGGTCTCGCATTTGCGAGAGTTTAAGCTATTTGCGTTGCAAATGACAATGCCTTTTATTTATGTTTTAAAAAACAACACATAGAGGGGCGTGGTTTCGGCGCCGCGTAAGATGGCCGCCTGAGCTTCGTGCTCCACCACACCGGGACGTGTTTGGAGCCGCGAGTGTGTTTTTTCGCACTCCTTGTCCACGGAAATCATCGCAGCCTGCACCGGAACATGCCGTGAGTCGAGTGAGGGGTTTAGAGAGTAAGTCGCATCGCGCTTCTCGTCATTCCCTGCTCAAGCAACTTTTCCTCTCTCGGCCGCCATTTTGATGTCATGCTGCTGCTTCCTAATTAACCCCGTATGGGGCAGATGAAACCTCCTTTCTCTCTGGCATAAGTTATGATACGGCCACGCTAACACCTGCAGTATGGTTTTCCTCAGGACATTAAAAACACCGTAAGCTGATTTAAAAAAAAAAAAAACTTGTTTACCTTAATCTCCGTGGTCAGCATATTCTCCTCAGTGCTTCTACCAACGCTCTGCTTTTGACCAATTTTTGGACTTCTAACTTACCACAATGCCCGCTCAAATGCCCACAATGTTGCCTTGATATTGGGTGTTTACCTCTTCCTGACTAACTTCTCAGCGTTCATTACTAAACTGGATGTATTAAGTACAGTTTTGCCATTGCGGTTTTCCTGCGCCATTTTGTCATTGTATGCTTACGTCATTTCTCATTTCTCTTTGGAATCATTGTCTAAGCTTACTGTGGTTTGCTATTCTCTTTTGTGACATCATTTATTCAGCACGAGGCTCCCCTTTTTATTGTTTTGTCACCCACATATGGGCAGGCTACGCAAGCCACAGTTTGTTTTTGTTCCTAAAACTTTCTGCACATCGTCATCTGCGCAATCTTCGACTTCTTCATCGGCGATTCCTTCTTCCACTGCAGGTATGGCTGGAGTATCTTCTGCTCGTTCCCAAGCATCGCAGTCGACGCCTCATAAATTGTCTCCTCCTACTTCCACTCCTAAAAGACTGAAACAAGATCCTCCATCTCTTGATAAATCGCCTCCTACTATTTCTCTGGAACTGTTATTGGAGGAAATCCGCGCCTTACGCCCGTTTGTGGAAGAAACAAATAGTAAGATGCAACATTTGGAAGGAAAATGGTCTTCAATGGAGAGCAGAGTTTCTACATTAGAGCAACAACTTTCGTCGACCCAGGATGATTCTCAAAGACTTTCCTCTCTTGAAACGGAAGTCCGCAAGCTTCAACAGCACACTGAGGACTTGGAAAATCGTAATAGGAGGAATAATTTGCGTGTCTATGGTTTGCCGGAATCTTTGGAAGGAGAAGATTCAGTCACCTTTTTCTCTTCCTTTCTGACAAAATTACTTGAGATGCCTTCTTCAACAATGCTGAGCATTCAGAGAGCCCATAGGCTTGGTCCACGTCCTTCACTCTCTTCTCCCTCGGTCAAACCCCGGGGAGTCATTATTCTCTTCCTGAAATTCACTGACCTGCTCTCGGTTCTTTCTGCAGCTAGGGCAAAACAGCAAATTTCTTGGCTAGGTCAGAGAGTCTTTCTTTCTCAGGATGTTTCCAATGTTACAGCTGCCAGACAGAAAGAGTTTCTTAATCTCCGTCCTCCTCTTCGCTCAATGGGTGCTCGCTATGGACTTTTTCACCCCTGCATCTTTAAAGTTACTTTTCAAAATCGAACCTTGTCCTTTCAAGAACCTGCAGAGCTCAAGAAGTTTATCCATTCTCATTCTTCGACCATCATGGATACCTCTAATCCTCCTACGGGATGATATGTTCTACTCACGCTATCAGGACTCGCATTGTTATTGCAATGTTAATATATGAGTCATCTTTGTCTTTATTTGTTCCTGGTTCAGCTTTCCCTGTCTGTTATCTGGATTGACATGTTTCTATTCTTATTCCTATTATTTATCTCTGTTATTATATTATATCTATTACATTCAAATTTCTTTATATCTTCGTTTCCTTTTCTCATGTTATATTGATTGTCCTTCTTCTCCTATTGTTTCACATGACGTATTACTTTCTGTTATTTTCTTCCCCACTATTATTATTCTTCTATCCTACTGGCCATCTCTATAGTTCATATTTGTTATTGTCCGTGCTCTCAGTTTGCTTTGACATATGTTCTCCATTTATTCCTTACTATCTTCATGCCTTCTTAATTTCCCTTTTTCTTATCTTCATACAGGTTCGTTTGTCATGTTTATAGTTGTTTGATCCGTCTGCACTTTCTTACGTGTTCTGGTGTGGTTTGGACTCCCTGATTCGGGTGTCCCGTCTTCCGTTCGTCGCCATTGCCCCAGCCTTCTTTTGTTCCCGTCCCCTCAGGTATGTTCCTCTCAGTCGTCCTTTATGGATATGTACTGTCTCTCCTTACTGCTGACCTTGCTTCCTTCCTCCCCTTTTTCTTCCCTAATTTTCATTCCCTATTCTGTACCTATTTCTTCCTTCATTTTTCTATTTAATGCATATTTGGTTCAGTATAAAGCTTTACTGTTTTTACATTCAGAGTTATTTCCTGGAATGTGAAAGGTTTTAATAATCCTATTAAGAGACAGAGAATCCTTTCGCACCTCGCCTCTTATAACCCTGATCTAGTACTTTTGCAAGAGACCCACCTAACTGAAAATGAAGCGTTAAAATTAAAAAGGGGCTGGGTGGGTACAGTATTATTCTCCCCTTCTACTAATAAAAAAATGGTGTCATTACTCTATGTCATAAGAAACTGATCTGCAAGGTTTTATCTCAAGAAATTGATACTGAAGGTAGATGGTTACTGGTTAAATTATTAATTAATAATGTTCCGTTAACCGTTTTTAATGTTTATGGTCCTACACATCCTGACTGTTCCTTTTGGCCTGTTGTTACGCAAAAATGTGTTCAATTTCAGGAGGATTTTTTCATATTAGGAGGTGACTGCAACCAAGTTATAGACCCATTTCTTGATCGTCAACCTCAAGCTCGTTTTATTTCCACCAAGACCCACAAACATTTTCTCGACACTATTTCTCAAGCACATCTCATTGATTCGTGGAGACTCTCACACCCTGACTCTTTGGACTTCTCTTTTTTCTCTCCTCCCCACGCTTCTCTTTCCCGCTTGGATTATATCTTTCTTTCTCAATCCTTATCCCAAAATCTCCTCTCTTCCTCTATTGAACCTATTGTTATCTCTGACCATGCCCCAATAGTAACTGACCTAGATTTGCTCCCTCCACATCCCAAACCATCTCGTTGGCGCTTTAATAACTCTCTCCTCTTAGATCCTCTTTTCTCCTCTTCCTTTCGCTCATTTGCAACTGAATTCTTTGATCTTAATTGCGCGCCCAACTCACTTCCACATATCATATGGGACTCCTTTAAAGCTACTGCAAGAGGATTTATCATTGATTTCGTCTCAAAAAAGAAGAAACGCTTTCTCCAGCAACGTAAAACTACCTTGGCACATATCAAGCTTTTAGAGCACAAATTTTACACTTCCCCAAAGCATTCTGTTCTACCAGAACTCATCCAAGCTAAATTTGCTTTTAATAAAACTACTACTGATAATGCGTCCTCTGTGCTTTTGCGTAGTATCGCTCGCTATTATGGTGGCTGTAACAAAGCAGGGAAGCTTTTGGCTAATTATCTCAGAACACGTAAAGATCGTACCCTCATAGACGCTATATTTTCCTCCAACGACTCTCTTTTACACAAAGATCAGGAAATACTTAATGAATTCAAATTCTTCTATCAAAACCTTTACACTCCTGAATCTCCTCCTTCTTCTTCTAGCATTCAGGAATATCTTGAGAAAATTCCCCCCCTCATCCCATCTTAATCTTCTTTCTCTTGAATCGGACTTGTCCCTTACAGAACTATCCAACGCCCTAAATTCTCTCATTAAAGGGAAGACTCCTGGCCCAGATGGCTTTTCTGTTGAATTTTATTTACACTTCTCAGATTTTTTACTGCCAAAACTTCTTGCACTTTTTCATTCCTTTTTTTTAGCTGGTAGGACGGTGGGTACTTTTCAGGAAGCAACAATTTGTTTAATTCATAAAGAAGGTCGAGATCCTAAATATTGCAAGAATTATCGCCCAATATCTTTGGTAAATGTTGATTATAAGTTGTTTGCTAAACTGCTTGCTTTACGTCTAGACCCTCTCATGCCCCACCTTATTGGGAAAGAACAGTGTGGGTTTGTCAAAGGTAGGCACACTTCTGATAACTCTCGACTTTTCCTTAATGTCCTAAACAAACTTCCCTCTATCTCTACTTCTCTAGCGGCTATCTCAGTTGATGCTGAGAAGGCTTTTGATAGAGTGGACTGGTCCTTCTTATTTGCCTCATTACAGTGGCATGGGTTTGGTCCTAAATTAATCTCACTTATCTCTCTTTTGTATTCTTCCCCTAGAGCCTCAGTATTAGTTAATGGTTCTATTTCATCCTATTTCCCTCTTCAACGCGGAGTTCGTCAAGGTTGCCCTTTATCCCCTCTTCTTTTTGTCCTAGCTCTTGAACCATTTTTGTCTTCTATTCGCAACAACGACTCCATTTCTGGTTTTTCTTTTGGGGACCAACAACTTAAACTTTCCGCATATGCGGATGATATCCTTTTATTTATTTCTGATCCTGACACCTCTGTCTCTTCTTTGCTTCATGAATTTGACTCCTTTTCCAAGGTCTCTGGTTACAAGATTAATTCGGACAAAACAGAAATCCTTCCCCTTACTAAATTTTGCTTTCCCCACTCTTTTTCGTCCACCGGTTTTGCCTGGAATGCTTCAAAAATTAAATACTTAGGCGTATGGTTTTCCAACTCTATTGCTTCTTCGATTAAGTTAAACATGTCTGCTGTTCTGTCTCGTATTGATAAATTACTCTCTTCCTGGAATCCCCTTTTTCTTTCTTGGTGGGGTCGATTAGATTCAATTAAAAGGATGATTGCCCCTATTTTAATTTATATACTCTCTATGCTTCCCGTCCACATCCCCGCCATATACATGAAACGCATTGATTCTTGTCTTTCTAAATTTCTTTGGAAGAATAAAAAAGCTAGAATTGCCCTTTCCTCTCTTCGTAAGACTAGATCTAATGGTGGTGTGAACTTTCCAGATTTTCGCCTTTATCATAAATCCTTTTCTCTTCGTCAAGCCTCGAAATGGCTCGTAGCGGAGCACTCTCCTTTTACTCCTCTTTGGCTATCCATTGAGCAAACTTTATTACTACCATTCTCTCTCAAGGAAGTAATACCTTTTTCCGTTAAAACTTCTCATACATCCTTCCCCCTGTTTAGACATACTTGTTCCCTTCTGAAGCCTTTAGTTTTACCTAATCCTCTTTCTCGTGATGACTTCTTGGATTCTCCTATTTGGCATAATTCTCTTATTCTTCTCAATAACAGGCCCATTTTCTGGAATTCTTGGAGGGCAAAGAATATCATTTGGGTTAAACACCTTTTCAATGGCCTTTCGCCATGCTCTTTTCCCGAATTTCAAGCCTTATTCCACTGTCCCCGTTCCTTCTTACAGAGGTTTACCACTCTTATGGCAATTATTCTAGATCTATACTATTCTCTTCCCCCTCATCTCCGACTGAAGCCCAAAACTCCCTTCTTAAACTTCTTCTCTCATTACCCAAAGCTTCTCTTATATACAAATATTACTTAGCCCCCAATCCATATCGAGTCAAATCCAAGTTGGAACTTTCCTGGGAGTCTGATCTGGGATGTGAATGGACTATCTGCTTCTGGGACAAACTTTGGTCTAGATCTTTAAAAATCTCTCGCTCTGCCTCTCTTACTCAATCTATGTTTTTTCTCTATCATAGGCTTTATCTCACCCCTGTCTCTATTGCCCGCTTTTCTCCTGACTCAGATTCTAACTGTTGGACCTGTGGTTCTTCTGACGCTAACCTTATGCACCTTCTTTTTCTTTGCTCTTCGGTTTCCAATTTTTGGAGATCCGTTTGGTCCTATATTTCTAGTATCTTTAACCTCTCTATCTCTTACTCATCACTCCAATTGTTTACTGGAAGCCTCTCTGACTCTTTATCTATACCCTCTCATAATCATGGTCTTTTTGATCTCATGCTCGCTCTAGCCTTTCAACACATTACTCTCAACTGGAAAACTCTCAATAATCTTTCTACGCATCACTGGTGGAATAGCCTTTGCCACTTTCATAGACTTGATGTTGCCTTCGCCTCCTCCTGTAAACCATTACTTAATAGAGAGCTTTTTTGGTTGCCCCTTACAACTTATTTAGATCAGATTGTTTTTAAACATAGCTCCTCTCTCAATTCTGAAAATTTTAAACCTCCTTGAACACCTTCTCTCTGTTCTCTTTCCATACCATCCAAGTTAAGTTGATATATGTTGTTAATTGACCAATAGCTTGTTCACATTTCGTTGTGTTATGCAATGTATTATGCATTCTTTTTATTTTTTTTTATTATATATTAATATGTTATATTTCCCCCCTCCTCTTTCTTTCCCTCCCTTCACTTCTTCCCATCCCCCTTTTCCATATAAAACCTTAAAATAGCTTTTATTTCTTTTATTGTACTAGCCATATATATTGTTATAACTATGTTTCCTTATTCAAATCTGTTGCTGGTATTTTTTTTTGCCTACTTCTCTGTTTATTCAATAAAGCTTTTCAAACACAAAAAAAAAAAAAAACAACACATAAATAAAAGGCATTGTTATTTAACAATGCCAATAGCTTAAAGTCTCACAAATGTGAGACCAATTGCATTGCAAATGCTTGTTTATATGGTGTGTCTGTCCCCACAGCAGAGTGTGCTCATCGCCTAATTCTCCTATCAACACCTTTGTATTGGAACTGTGCCCGTCTGAGTATCGGTGTGATGTTAGTGTGTTTGGAAACCTTTGACGTGGTTGACGTAGGTGCTAGTGACTGCAAATCGACGTGCCAGGTGGTGCAAGTGCAGCGCATGTGCCAGTGACTGCTGATGCTCTGTAGATGCCAGTGGGTGGCACTGCAGTGTAGGTCCACGAGAAGTGCAGGATTTAAAGGGCGTCATTGCAGGGATGTGGGACGCAGATGAAGGAGAGTGCAGTTGGACATGCTGTTGACCTGTGCGTAGAGTTTCGTTTGCCAGTGGGTGTAGTTGAATTGCTCTTGGCGTGGGTAGAGGTGGAGTGCAGGTGCTTGTGGAAAAAGGCAACTGACAGCAAAGGTGTTTTGTAAAGCACAAGTATTCATTCCATGGAAAAACGTCCTAAGGATGTCTTTTGGACCTGGGGAGAGGTGAATCCTATCAGGCATTCATGCCCAGCATTAGGGTCGGTGGCGCCTAGTGCGAGAATCATATTTGCCGCCACCCCCCTCCCTATTACCTCCATCTCCATGGATTCCCTCACTACCACCCTTCGAAACTGCCCCCATCTCTCTTTAGCCCCTATTTCATAAGCATTTAATTTTTTTTAGCACTACTCATACCAGTGTATGGTGTCAGAGCACTATACATCGCTCACATATGTCTGCTCTCTGATCATATGTAAAGTGCTCTAATTCCCGCATGAGTCATGTTTACGCTATTTAAAAAATTTTAAATTAAAAAAAAAAATGTGCAAATCAGTCTATAGGCAATGTTACATAGGACAATGAGGATTACAAGATGTAGGAATCACATCATCCATACTAGTAGACAGTATTTTTAAAAGTGTGCGCTCTACAGAAGCGCAAACTCACAAATGAAAACGTACCACACTGGTTAAGGTTGGCTTTACTAATAAGAGTGTATGTTTACCCAAAGTAACCATTTTTAGTAAAACTAGGATAATGAAAGCCTGGGGAATAGCATAGCATTCTAACCTATACTATGCAGTTTGCATGCAGCTCTTTGATGACAGTTCATAGGTCACTCTGCTATATTGGGATTGTAACTTATGTACTGCAAGTAACAAAATGATGTCTGTGACAAAAGCAGCAACCCACTGAGCTATCCACATAAAATATAGTTCTGTGATCTGCTTGGTAGACGATCTGTACAGCATGCATATTAACTTTATGATGAGTCAAAACTGCCACTGGACAAATCTTCGATCGCTCTCCCGCAGCAGAATTAATAGCCAGAGTTATCTTGCCACTTTTATTGTTGCCTGAAAACTTCTGGACACACAGGAAACTCTGCAGTAGGTGCTTTGAAACCCATAAGTTATTTCTAAACACAGCCTTAGCTCCAGGTGCAGCTGCACTGGTCGCACCACCCTAAAGCCGGCCCTATAGGCATGTGTTTCAAGGAGAGAGCTGCTGGGGAGTGTTCACAGACTGTCAGATGTTATAGAGGGTGTTGGACTTGGCCCTTTTTGCAGGGTCATCCCTAAACTTTGTAACTTTCTCCTAGCCTTTTTAGGTCTCGCGCCTAGCGTTGCAGTGCGCAGGGCTGCTCGCGCAGCGCGAGACTTATTGTAGGGGCTTCTGAAAGCTGACCAGACGCTCGTGTGTCATGGCCTTTTCTGTGCGGTTACCCGCACGGCCGGCATCTGTTTCCAACCATCGTGCCCAGACGCGGGCGCGATAATTGGAAACACATGCCGGCCGTGCGGGTAATCGCAAGCAAAGGCCATGATGCACGAGCGTCTGGTCAGCTCAGCAGGCTGCCGTGCTCGCCGCCCCGCTCCTCTCTTGTTAAAATTGCACTACTCTAAATGGTCTTTAAGGGATCCAGCGGTAATCTCAAGATCCCAATATTTCAGCAGAAAAGCAGGACGGAGGAATTAATAAAAGCTCTTTTTTTCCCTGTGGAAACTGCTCCCTGCTCCGAGGCTATATCCTGATGTCAGGGCGCTAAGAGAATTTTAAATGCACAGGATGGATTGTTTGTGTTGCCAAAGCAAAACAGGGGGCAAAGGCTAAGAGACTTGAGAAAATTGAAAGACTGCCAGGGATGCTGGGATGCAAATAGCAACAAAACAGGGATAAATGCTCCCGCTCGCATATGCTGGAGTCCTGCAAGGAAGGGAGAAAAAAAAGTGTTATTAATTTTCACCGGGCTGCATCTTACAGCTGGTAGCTCAGCGTCAGTTTTAGGTGTAATGAAAATGGCCCGGGCAGAAGATAAATGGATCATAAAGTGGACCATTTAGATGCAATCGAGACTCAATCTGGCCAGTGACTAATCACGTCCCCCCAGTAAAGCTGAATTCCACGAGCAGACTTTTTTTTTCCTGCTGTACCAGTGAATTGTAGTCAGGTCTAAGTTCAAGGCAGGCAGAGAATTATCTTGATTTATTGGAGCGCTGCCTGGCTGTGCCACTTGCTCTGCTCTGGCTTTGTGGGCTCCTGCCCTGTTGCTGTCGGAGTGTAATTTTTACTGTTCCCCTGTGACTAGCGCACAGCATCATTTTCAGCAGCTAGAAAAATGGGCTGCTTGTACACCTGCAATTTTTCTTCTCTTACGGCTGAAGGTGTATAATATATCTCTAAAGGGTATAATAAGTTTCAGAGGAATGTGCTTTTAAAGGGGATTGATTCCAGTAGTTTACAAACCCGAGCAAGACCGCACAGGGAAATGTACCGCATCGACAGTGTTTGTTTGGCTGAGTGGGTAGCCATATTCGTCGCCATTTTTAGGTCGAGCATTCGAGACCTCTTGTATATACTTTAGTATATACTTATATACTTTAGTATATACTTATGTGTTTGTACTTTGTGGACTCCGGATTTCAACCCTAGGACTTGTCTGCTTCCGCTTAGGGACTTTTTTTCTGTTAAACTGCCTCTATTCAACTGTCTTGATAGAAAACGACCAGCAGAGATCAGTAAAATACCAGAATTGCTTTCTGCTGAGCGACTTTCTTTTTTTAATTTTTCTGGCAACTGCCTCTATTTAACTTTCTTGATAGAAAACGACCAGCAGAGTTCAGTAAAATACCAGATTCACTTTAGCATTCTCTAGATTCCAGTCCATAGAAATTGTCTTCCACGAGCACCCATAGACAATATTTTTTTTAAATCTTGTATTTTCAGTGATATGACCACCGAAGGCCCTGATTTTATATTATAAGCAGAGCTTTGGACTATACCATTTCCCGCTGAAAGGCAATATTTCTCTCCATATGTTCCTATACCTGGTGTGTCACGCAGTTTGGTACTTACTTTCCCTCCATGTTAAAGAACAGTAGATGTTTCAGCACCCAGGCTAATGTGCTGCTTAGCTAAATACATATAGGCAGGGCCAGACTGGCTTCCGGGCATTTTGGTGTGCTGCCAAGCTGGGGGCTGATTTCGTTGATGGGGACCTGCGTGTGCTTAAAACCATTCGTTTTGCTTTGTATATTTAGAAGCACACGCAGGTCCCCAGCAACGAAATCAGCCCCCACCGCAGTGAAATCAGCCCCCAGCTTGGCAGCACACCAAAACGCCCGGTAGCCAGTCTGGCCCTGCATATAAGGTCCCAAAGGCGAGACCGATTGCATTGCAAATGCTTGTTTCTGACATGGTGTTGGTGGTTTTAGGACTCTGGGCACTTTAGCACTGCTGTCCAGTGTAAAGTGCGTGTGCTCTCTGTGTTAAATATGGTAAGATTGGTCTACACCTGTTTGGCCTATTTAATTTACCTGTCAGACCCTTGTAAAGTGGTATCCCATATACCCAGGGCTGGTAAATTAAAGGCTACCGGTGGGCTTGCAGCGCTGATTGCGCCACCCACCAAAGTAGCCTTTCAAACCTATCTCAGGCCTCTGCCATTGCAGGGCCTGTGCACGCAGTGTTACTGCTGCTGTGACATGGCACCTAAAGTGTGTGCCATGTCCGTGACCTCCCTTTTACTACATGTCAGTCATCCCTAAGATAGCCCTAGCTAGCCCTATGGGCAGGGTGCGTTGTGAGTAAAAGATAGGACATGTACCTTAAGTGTGTGACATGTCCTGGTAGTGACAAACAGCCATTTTGGTTTCTCACTACTGTGGGGCTGCCCTCCCATAGGAATGCATTGGGGATTCCCTGATAAGTGTTTCAGTGGTAATTCCTGATATGAGAGGCGCAGCATGGTCAAGTTTAGTATGTTTGAAATAGTAATAATAAATGCTACGCAATGGTGTGCGCAGATTTATTATAACTATTATAACTATTTTAGAAATGCCACTTTTAGAAGTTGGCATTTCTGTGTGCTATGTGCCTGCCTGCCTGATGTGAATTGCATGTCTGGCTTTTGAGTGACAGGGGCTGGTGAGGTGTGTGTGGCTCCAGCAGGGGCAAGGTGAGTCAGCGCTAGGCTGAATGGGACATCTGCATTTGGAGTGGTGGGAGGAGAAGTCCCTGAATAGGATTGTGCCTGCCCTAGTGAATGCTGGCTCCCCCCCCCTGTGGTGTGTCTGATGACGAGCCCCCACCTAACAATGGAGAAGAGGAGCCCTGTCAACAGAGTGCTCCAAATCCCCCCTGAACCAGGTGCATCTGGTTTCCCTAAAGCCCTGTGCTGGCGCAGACAAAGGGAAATGTGTATAAATACTGGGCTGTGACCCCATGGAAGTGTGCTTACCTGGGCTGGGAGGGACACTCTGCCAGGAGGAACCGCCGTGGGACCCAGAGGCAGCTTCTTGGGGGTCCCTGCATGCTGGCCTGCCTGGCTGCGCCCTGCTGGGGTGACCCCAGCCCCAAGGACTTTTTCCTAACTGCTGGAGCTGTGGCTCCTAGCGCCTTGTGAGCGCTATATTTAAAAGTACCAAACAGAGGAGCGTTTGGTTTGGGTCTGCAGCGCTGCGCTGCATGGAGAGAGGGAATCCCCAGCGTAGGGACTCCCCCGAGGTGCGCAGGAATCAAGCGGGAGCCCACCCCGCGTTGTGGTGGGCTTCGGCGGGAGCCCACCCCGCGTTATTGCCGCATTTTTTAACTTTGCTCAAATAGCGGGAGCCTACCCCGCATTGTGTGCTCTAGCGGGCGCCCACCCCGCTTATGTGCTGTTGTGGCGGGTGCCCACCCCGCACTTGCGGAAGGAATCACCGCTGCTGCCGGGCCGAAGCAAAAGTGATCCGCCGAGCCGCTGTCAGCTTGACCCGGAAGTCAGGCAGAGCTGCCTGGTGGTGGGCGGGGCCGCGAGACACGAGCAGGAGCCCACCGGAAGCCAGGAGAAGCCGGGCTGCGTGGAGAAGGGAGGACGGGAGCCTACCCCGCCTCCCAGGACGTCCGGAGCCTCGCAGGCTCCTTGCGGAAGTCCCGGTTCCAGGAGAGGGACCGGGTGAAGAGCAGAGTGACCGCCAAGCCAAGTGAGGAGGGGGGCTCGACCGGAGTCTCCCCAGAGGACCGGTGCCCAGGAGGAATCCGTCCGGTCCACGTGCAGGTCGCCAAAGTCCTCCCCGGCCTGAGAAGACAACAGGAGGAATCCTGGGACGCCCCGGTGAGTGGGGGCTGAAGGGGGAGCCGTGTTAGCACTCCTCAGGCACGGTGAGTGCCGATTGTCAAGGAGAGCATAGCTGCGCCGCCCCAGTGCGGGCAGCTACAACGAAGGGGGCATTTTCTGTTCGTGGCACTTGGAGGAGCCCGGTGATCGGGGCTCTCCCAGTGAGCCAAGTTGGTGCCATTGCCTGAGCGGAACCGCCGGAGAGCGGGCCGCTCCAATGTGGGGCACATTGCTTTCAAAGCCCCAGTGGGGGTCCAGAAGGCACGGTGGTGCCAGAGGCGATTGGCAAGCCCAGCTGCCCTGCGAAAGCGCAGGCAGCTGCAACGTTTGGGCACATTTGAGTTTTAGAGTCCCAGTGGGGGACAGAGGGCACAGTGAGTGCCAGTGCCCATCTTTTTTGGCTGCACAGCTGCACCGCAATTAGCGGCAGCTACAATGTTTAGGCCGGTGCATTGCGCACTTTTCATTATTGCTGCATTGGCAGCTGAGCCCTGACTTTGCTGGACATAGGGCATTGGAGCCCTAGAAAAGGCCGGTTGGCCTGGGGGTCATGTTAGGGTGTGATTGGGGTATACTGGGTTTATGCTGGTGATGCTTATCCCCTAATGTGATTTATACGCCCTGATTTATGCCTAATGTGATTTCTGCTTATGAGGTGATTGCGTAATGTGTTTATGCTGATGAGGTTTGGGCCTAATGTGGTTATGCCTAATGTCATGCTATGATATTTTAGGAGGGTGTCTAATGCTAATGTGATAATGCTTAGGTCATTATGGTACCAGTAGTTACTGGTTGTGTTTTACATTTACTTACCTGTTCTGATGGTTCTGACTGTGGCCCGATTGGCCTGGTCCTGTATGTAATCCCCTGTGAATATTGCCAGTGCCAGTTGGCACAGTGTATATTGTGTGATTATGTTTCTAATGTGTTTATGACAATACAAAGGCTATTTTTGATATAACCTTGTGTGGAGTTTCTTTTGTAGTGTGCCTAGTGTGTTGCTGGTGTGTGTGTGTGTTGCGCAAACGCTTTACACATTGCCTCTGGGATAAGCCTGACTGCTCGAGCCAAGCTACCAAGGGGGTGAGCAGGGGTTATCATCAGTGTGTAATTCCCTTGCCCTGACTAGAGTGGTGGTTTCTGCCTGGCTTTGGCGCAAGCCTTAGCCAACCAGAAATCCCATTTCTAACATTGGTTGTCAGCGGTGAGGATAGGACTTGCGTTTGCGCAGTACCACAGCGACAACTGGTTGCACTACAAACTCTGCATTTAGATAATCACGTGTTTGGGGATTATTTTTCCTGAGTTTTATTTTTCTCCTAAAAAGTGTAATTTTTAAATTGTGTACTCTTGCTTCAGCTCAGATGCCTAGGTCTCTTGTGTTGCACCTGTGTATTAAGTGCCTTGCCAAAATGGAATCTACTTTTAACTTCCATGATATGTTGAACTACAGTCTAGAGGAGCTGAGGGGGTACTGTGATGAGAGAGGCTTAGAAGTAAGTGGAGAGGGCACTCAGGGAAACCTTGGGTGTGCCCTGATACGCTGGCAACAGGATAGGTGGAGACAGAGGGACATGGACCAGGCCGCACTCCAAGAGGGTGGTGGGTCTGAGGGTGGCCCTGAAGAGTCTGAAGAAGAGGAAGAAAATGACAGGGCAGGGACGCCAGTAGATAATGAAGACCCCATAGATAGGGAGTCCCTTGCTGGGTCCAGTGTCGGGGGCAGTGCCCCATCCCTTTCCCTGTCCCCAGAGGAGTGGGTGGATAGGAAGGAAGAAAGGGAGCATCAGCTGGCTTTGGACAAGCTCCAGTCGGAGTATGCCACTGAGATAGCGCGGCTGGGTTGGGAGGAGAAGAAGGCCTTGTTGGCTCAGGAGCTGAGGCTCAAGGAGTTGGCCCATGAGTTCAGTCTCAAGGCATTGGGCCTTGAGGAGCAAAAGCTAGAGACCGAAAGGGTCTTAGCTCAGGAGAGGATGGCGGAGGCAGAGAGGGCCTTCGCCAGAGAGAAGCTAGCTCTGGAGGGTAGATTATCCCCTGAGTGCAGTTTTAGTTGTCTGGATTCACCAGTGAGGGTGGGGTCCAGTGGTGGCAGCAATTTGGAGTTCAGTGCAGGAAGTCCCACTCCCAGATCCCAGAGCGTGGTACCTAGTTCCCAGGAGGAGGGTGTCACACCTGAAGGGTATAGGTTGAGGTTCAGGGGCAGTAGGAAACTGTCTCACCAGTCTTGGGGAGAGTTTGTGGATGAATGTTGTAATGCACTGGAAGGATGGGTGATGAGTAGCACGGCAAATGATTTTCAAGGGCTGTTCAATCTCGTTGTCAGAGAGCACATGTTCAGTAATTGTTTTCCGGGGTTACGCCAACACCTGTTGGAGTGTGAGTTCTCTGATTCCTGGGAGCTTGCACGGGAGGCAGACCTCTAGCTGTGTGCTAGAGGGTCTGAAGAGGCATTGGAGAGTGATCCCAAAAGAAGTGGCTCAGGTATCTTCCAGACCTGTGTGGGGTAAGAGGTTCAGAGTAGCCCAGCTAGGTCCCAGTGTAGTGGGAGGGGTGTAGGGGCTCACGTCCTGTCTCAGTGGAGAAGGAGTGAGTGTGGGACTGTGTGTCCCAAGGTGCTCGAAACCCAGTCTCAGGGCCTGGAGGGTTCCCCAAGGGAACACCAGGTTGGGGGCCTAGGCTGTACTGATAGACCATTTGAGGGGGAGCTCCTAGTGTCAGGAGAACCTGGAGCATCTGTAAATGGAGCTCCAGTGGTTCTGGTGTCTGGCGGTGCCGCTCCAGTTGGGAGGGTGCAGAAGTCCAGATTGAGGGGTGAGAGGGGGATGTGTTCCCCAGTGGAAGAACCAGTGGGTCAGGGACCAGCCAGAAGGGCTGAGTCTCCTAGAAGTGACCATGGTGACACCACTTCTGTCCTGGGGGATCCTCGCACACTGTCAGATGGACAGGGGTTGGGAGATCTGTGCCAGGCAGACTGTCACACGACACATGAGTCATGTGTTACCCTCGGGGGATACTGTGTGAGTCCCCGAAGTCCTAGCATGCCAGGCAAGTGTTCAACCGCAGGGGTTGGTCCCTGGGTTGGGAGGCCAGGTTCAGGTTTTGCCTGACCTGGAGGGAAGGGCATCGGTAGGTGGTGTCCTGACCGGGGGGGTACTGTGTGAGTCCCCAGAAGTCCTGGCGTGCCAGGCAAGTGCTCAGCTGAAGGGTTCAGCCCCAAGGTTGGGAGGCCAGGTTCAGGATCTGCCTGACCTGGAGGGAGGGACATCTGTAACCAGTGTCCTGACCGGTTTGGCTTCCAGGGGTACCGCTCCAGTTGGGAGGGTGCAGAACTCTGGAAGGGGGTGCAGAGGGAGGGAGTCCTTGCCTCTGACCCTGGTGCAACCTGAGGGTTCAGACTCTAGGTTGGGAGACCAGTTGCTGGAGAGAGGTCCTGAACTGGTGGGAGAGTTGTGTTCTGAGGGTGCCTCTCAAAGGAGGAGAGTGCGGAACCCTAGAAGGAGAGGTAGGGGGAGGAGAGCCTCGCCCGTGACTTCTGGTCAGCCTGAGGGTGCGGACCCTAGGCTGGAGGATCAGTGGCAGTTTAGAACTGCCCTGATGAGGGGTAGAGTGGAGAATGGTCACTATGTGCCAGGGGTTACTGCCCCCCACTCTGTGAGATGGCAAGGACCGGATACATCCGGATGGCCTAGGGCCTGCTCCTGGCCGAGTACAACTAGGGAGTACCAGTGGGGTAGCTTAGTTGGTCCTGGGAGCTTTGACAGAGGGAACCACATGGGTTCAGGATGGCGTAGAACTGGAGTGTGCCCCTGCAGTTGTGGGCCCGCGTCCGTGTTCTATCGCCCAAGGCAGGGAAGCCCATCATGGTGTTGATTGGCCTACCCTGCGTTTTGGTTGGAAGGGGGTTGTGTTGGATTTGGCCCTTTTTGCAGGGTCATCCCTTAACTTTTTGCCTTTCTCCTAGCCTTTTTTCTGACATAATGTTGGTGGTTTTAGGACTCTGGGCACTTTAGCACTGCTGTCCAGTGTAAAGTGCGTGTGCTCTTTGTGTTAAATATGGTAAGATTGGTCTACACCTGTTTGGCCTATTTAATTTACCTGTCAGTCCCTTGCAAAGTGGTATCCCATATACCAAGGGCTGGTAAATTAAATGCTACTGGTGGGCTTGCAGCGCTGATTGCGCCACCCACCAAAGTAGCCTTTCAAACCTATCTCAGGCCTCTGCCATTGCAGGGCCTGTGCGCGCAGTGTTACTGCCGCTGTGACATGGCACCTAAAGTGTGTGCCATGTCCGTGACCCCCTTTACTACATGTCAGTCACCCCTAAGGTAGGCTCTAGCTAGCCCTATGGGCAGGGTGCGTTATGAGTAAAAGATAGGACATGTACCTTAAGTGTGTGACATGTCCTGGTAGTGACAAACAGCCATTTTGGTTTCTCACTACTGTGGGGCTGCCCTCCCATAGGAATGCATTGGGGATTCCCTGATAAGTGTTTCAGTGGTAATTCCTGATATGAGAGGCGCAGCATGGTCAAGTTTGGTATGTTTGGTATGTGTGCGCAGATTTATTATAACTATTTTAGAAATGCCACTTTTAGAAGTTGGCATTTCTGTGTGCTATGTGCCTGCCTGCCTGATGTGAATTGCATGTCTGGCTTTTGAGTGACAGGGGCTGGTGAGGTGTGTGTGGCTCCAGGAGAGGCAGGGTGAGTCAGAGCTAGGCTGAATGGGACATCTGCATTTGGAGTGGTGGGAGGAGAAGTCCCTGAATAGGATTGCGCCTGCCCTAGTGAATGCTGGCTCCGCCCCCCTGTGGTGTGTCTGATGACGAGAACCCATCTAACAATGGAGAAGAGGAGCCCTGTCAAAAGAGTGCTCCAAATCCCCCCTGAACCAATTGCATCTGGTTCCCCTAAAGCCCTGTGCTGGCGCAGACAAAGGGAAATGTGTATAAATACTGGGGCTGTGACCCCATGGAAGTTTGCTGACCTGGGCTGGGGGGGACACTCTGCCAGAAGGAACCGCCGTGGGACCCAGCGGCAGCTTCTTGGGGGTCCCTGCGTGCTGGCCTGCCTGGCTGCGCCCTGCTGGGGTGTCCCCAGCCCCAAGTACTTTTTCCTGACTGCTGGAGCTATGGCTCCTAGCGCCTCGTGAGCGCTATATTTAAAGTACCAAACAGAGGAGCGTTTGGTTTGGGTCTGCAGCGCTGCGCTGCGCTGTGTGGAGAGAGGGAATCCCCGGCGTAGGGATTCCCCCGAGTTGCGCAGGAATCGAGCGGGAGCCCACCCCGCATTGTGGTGTGCTTCGGCGGGAGCACACTCCGCGTTATTGCTGCATTTTTTAACTTTGCTCAAATAGCGGGAGCCTACCCCACATTGTGTGCTCTAGCGGGTGCCCACCCCGCTTATGTGCTGTTGTGGCGGGTGCCCACCCCGCACTTGTGGAAGGAATCACCGCCGCGGCCGGGCCGAAGCAAAAGTGAACCGCCGGGCCGCTGTCAGCGCGACCCGGAAATCAGGCGGAGCTGCCTGGTGGTGGGCGGGGCCACGAGACGTGAGTAGGAGCCCGCCGGAAACCAGGAGAAGCCGGGCTGCGTGGAGAAGTGAGGACAGGAGCCTACCCCGCCTCCCAGGATGTCCGGAGCCTCGCAGGCTCCTTGCGGAAGTCCGGGTCCCAGGAGAGGGACCGGGTGAAGAGCAGAATGACCTCCAAGCCAAGTGAGGAGGGGGGCTCGGCCGGAGTCTCCCCAGAGGACCGGTGCCCAGGAGGAATCCGTCCGGTCCACGTGCAGGTCGCCAAAGTCCTCCCCGGCCTGAGAAGACAACAGGAGGAATCCTGGGACGCCCCGGTGAGTGGGGGCTGAAGAGGGAGCCGTGTTAGCACTCCTCAGGCACGGTGAGTGCCGATTGTCAAGGAGAGCATAGCTGCGCCGCCCCAGTGCGGGCAGCTACAACGAAGGGGGCATTTTCTGTTCGTGGCACCTGGAGGAGCCCGGTGATCGGAGCACTCCCAGTGAGCCAAGTTGGTGGCATTGCCTGAGCGGAACCGCCGGAGAGCGGGCCGCTCCAACGTGGGGCACATTGCTTTCAAAGCCCCAGTGGGGGTCCAGAAGGCACGGTGGTGCCAGAGGTGATTGGCAAGCCCAGCTGCCCTGCGAGAGCACAGGCAGCTGCAACGTTTGGGCACATTTGAGTTTTAGAGTCCCAGTGGGGGACAGAGGGCACAGTGAGTGCCAGTGCCCATCTTTTTTGGCTGCACAGCTGCACTGCAATTAGCGGCAGCTGATACGTTTAGGCCCGTGCATTAGACACTTTTCATTATTGCTGCATTGGCAGCTGAGCCCTGACTTTGCTGGACATAGGGCATTGGAGCCCTACAAAAGGCCGGTTGGCCTGGGGGTCATGTTAGGGTGTGATTGGGGTATACTGGGTTTATGCTGGTGATGCTTATCCCCTAATATGATTTATACACCCTGATTTATGCCTAATGTGATTTCTGCTTATGAGGTGATTGCGTAATGTGTTTATGCTGATGAGGTTTGGGCCTAATGTGGTAATGCCTAATGTGATGCTATGATATTTTAGGAGGGTGTCTAATGCTAATGTGATAATGCTTAGGTCATTATGGTACCAGTAGTTACTGGTTGTGTTTTACATTTACTTACCTGTTCTGATGGTTCTGACCGTGGCCCGATTGGCCTGGTCCCGTATATAATCCCCGGTGAATATTGCCAGTGCCAGTTGGCACAGTGTATATTGTGTGATTATGTTTCTAATGTGTTTATGACAATACAAAGGCTATTTTTGATATAACCTTGTGTGGATTTTCTTTTGTAGTGTGCCTAGTGTGTTGCTGCTGTGTGTGTGTGTTGCGCAAACGCTTTACACATTGCTTCTGGGATAAGCCTGACTGCTCGTGCCAAGCTACCAAGGGGGTGAGCAGGGGTGATCATCAGTGTGTAACTCCCTTGCCCTGACTAGAGTGGTGGTTTCTGCTTGGCTTTGGCGCAAGCCTTGGCCAACCAGAAATCCCATTTCTAACAGAGGGGATGTGAAGAATGTTAGCTAATGGGGAGAAAGTATGCTGAGGACCTTGGCAGGAGGGATAAATGGGCTAAGGCTGGCCAAGGGTTAGCTGGTGGGGTCAGTGTGGTCTCAGAGCTACCATGGTAATAGCCACATATTGAGGGCTTCCTGGAATTCAAGCTGGTTAGTGGTCTTCTGGGTGTTCTAAATGGGAGAATCCTTCTAACTTGTGTTTTGTGGACGGTGGTTAATACTGAGACACCTGAGGGCCTTTGTGCATGAGAGGAAAGGTTGTGGATACTTTGTCTTGAAGTGACTCTGGTTTCTTTCTGTGACATCCTGTGTGTGATGTGCAGCGATTTAAAGAGGCCACCCAGTGCTAGAGAAAACACAGCTATCCTTATCCAGTCCTGGATCTCTAACAATCACCAGCAATAGGCATTCTAGGAGGTTTCTCTATTTGATGGGGTCAGCTGGGGTGACATCATTCGATGGATAATCCCTTTAAAGGGATTCTATTGAAGACTGGGAACGAGTGGAGTATTAGGGTCAGGGAAGTGTTGTCTCTGTGCCCAAGGTGCTGTGGACGTAGAATTTCCTTGTTTTGAATAACATCTGCCTCAACCTCCTCTCTCTCCCCACCTCACCCTGCAGTCTCCACATCACTCTTCTCTCCCTGCCTGACCCTTCTTGCTCTGCCAATCCCCTCCTCTCAATCTCCGTCCCATCTTCCTCTCTCTTTCTGACACACTCTTCTTCTTCTCTTCACTTCATTGTGTTCCCTCTCTTGATCACTTTCCTCCCTCTCTCTACCTCACTTTCCTCCCGCTAACTCTCCTACCCTTCACCCTCTTCTTTCTCTGCTTCTCCTTCTCCTCGCTCCACCTCCCCATCCTCTGTCAGCATCACCTTCACGGCTAGTGCATATAGGGTAAGGCTTTTGTGTATGTAAAGGAAGCTTGATATGCTGCCGTGCAAGCGTGTGTGAGTGTCCTTGTGTGTGCGCGCAGGTGTACGTAATAAAGACTGCACTCATGCTGCCTTGGACCTGTTCTTCACTGGTAGCACTCAACATTTGAACAGTGGTAGTGCCAAGGCCTGAATTATGTAGAGTGGGCTCATAAATATGCATAATCTACAAATATGCTGGGTGCATGTGTATTTCAAAGAGATAGCAAGGGCTGTGCAGCTTATAAAGTTGTAGATAGTGCCTCCTGCTGCACCTTTACTTAAAAAGAGTGATAGCAATTGGAAGAGGAACCAAAGTAGGCAACCTGAGGTGAGCCAACCAAACATCAAATGTGGGCCTCTTCCTACCAGTAGCTACGCACTGCGCCAGGTGCAAAGCTCCTGAGGCAGATGACTGGACTTTTCATTGAGTTACTATTTTCTCAAACAATATTTGTTTGCAGTTCCTTGAGTGGAATTTATTTTAAGAGAAACACAGAGGAAATGCACAGCTTATGAGAGTGCCTCAAATCTGAACTGTCTCTCCTAAATTGTGACTAGCACGTCGCTGCCTCTTTCACATTCGCTTCTTCTTTCCCACTAGTCTTTCCTGGTCCCTTCACCTCCTCTTTCTTTCTCCATCACTCTCCCTGCAACTTTCATTCTACCAATCTTCTCCAGTCTCTTAGCCCTCCTTCTCTGGTCCCTCCCCCGCCACTGATCACTTGCTTTTCATCCTTTTCTCTGACCACCTTCCTTTCTCATCGTTCTCGTCCTCCCACAGCCTCGTCCTTTGCCTTCACCCCTCCCTACTCCTCTCCCTCCACTCACTTCTCACCACCCCCACTCAGTACATGCCTACTCGTTTCCCTACTCCCATCAAACACTTTTCTCATCATTCTCCTGCTCTCTCCTGATACATCATCCTACTTACTCAGACACCTCTTTCATCCTCCGTCATCCACCTTTCACAACATCTTTATTGCCTTCTCTGTTTTATGACATTCCTCACCCTCCTCTCCAATCAGCCACCTCTGTCACGATATTTCTTCTTTTCCCTTCCTCTCACTCCTTTACTATTATTTCATCCACCTCTTTCCTTGCCATTCTTTTGTCTTATTCTTCCTTTTCTTTTTCTTACCCTCACCTTTTCTATCATCCCTCTTTCCTCTAATCACTTTCCTGCTTTCATTTTTGTGTTCCTTCACCTTTTCCTCTTGTCCAGATTCTAGAATGTTTAATCATGTTCCCACCCTTCAGCACTACAGTTGTGAAAACTGTGGCTGTATGTTTTGCAGGACTTCTAATGAAAGGACACATTATGTCCACAGCAGCTAGTTACTCAATAGCTAATAACATTTAGTTAAGTGAGTTATGCAATTTTCCTTTCAAAATTCCCCAAAACATCACAATTATTTGAAACTGATATAAGTGTATCTATATATTTGAGAGACACCTAGCAGCTCAGAAGTGTTATATTGTTGCAAGGAGATAAATGTATTTCCAGCTCATGCCTTCCCTCCATTGTGTTGGAAATGAAAGGCTGAGCAGGAAGATGTGTATTTGTGAAGCTACAGCTTGTAGGAACATTTGAGTATCAAGTGCATTAGACCATTATATTAACTTAGCACTTTAGGACCCGTTACAGCAGGTCCTAGTTACGCATATACCCAAAACAGAGATTTGTTGGGGACAGAAATGTTTGGGAGAGAATAAACGCACAGTAACCATCGCCCCAAAGTGTTGTGCCTGTGCCTTAAGCTGTTTCAGATTATGTTAGCAGACTCTGGATATTTGTACGATTGCACGGACACTTTCAGTACTGTTGTTGGGATGTCAAAATCCTATCGGATTGTTTCTGCTATATGACGTCTCGAGTACTGTGTGATGGGAGCTTGGGTCCGCCTCTTTTAATGCAGTGGGAGTGTCACATGTAGCCATGCTGTTTACACAGGCATGATAACATGATAACAGACGAGCCAATAAGAAAAGAACAAAATATGCTTTTCTAATTGTAAATGGGCCTTGGGTGGACTATGGGGCTACCTTGAGAGGTCTTGGCCCTCCCTCTAGAACTGGGCCAGCGTGTCAGGGCCCTCCCTCTAGAACTGGGCCAGCGTGCCAGGGCCCTCCCTCTAGAACTGGGCCAGCATGCCAGGGCCCTCCCTCTAGAACTGGGCCAGCGTGCCAGGGCCCTCCCTCTAGAACTGGGCCAGCGTGCCAGGGCCCTCCCTCTAGAACTGGGCCAGGGTGCCAGGGCCCTCCCTCTAGAACTGGGCCAGCGTGCCAGGGCCCTCCCTCTAGAACTGGGCCAGCGTGCCAGGGCCCTCCCTCTAGAACTGGGCCAGCATGTCAGGGCCCTCCCTCTAGACTGGGCCAGCGTGCCAGGGCCCTCCCTCTAGAACTGGGCCAGCGTGCCAGGGCCCTCCCTCTAGAACTGGGCCAGCGTGCCAGTATGGTAGGATCACTAACTTTGGACTGCACTCAGTTGGACTACCAAGGGCCAGTTGAACAGATTCTTGAAACCAACACTGTCCCCTGGCTTTTACTCAGGACCACTGCAGCTGACTGATTCCTGTGGCACATTTTAAAATCAAGGGCGCGACCCAAAGTGACAGGTGTAAGGCCATGTATCAGAAATTCTAGTGTTAATACAGGCTCAGCTAACTATAATGATATTCCACATTGATATAAAACAGGCCACTAACAGGATTCGTTTCCAGTCCCTAAAGATGGACATTACTACTCTTTCAAATACAAAAGTCTTCATTCATGGTGACCCCTCACCTTTTTGGAAGCTCCAAGGGGCAGAAGTACCAGTTTCACATACAAGGAAGATTCAGGTGAAGAGAAGCTGGACAGCACACACACACGTGCATAAATGTGTGCATGCACAACCATGCACAAAACATGTACAGCAGTACCTGTGTAGTGTCACCCACAGACACTGTTCAGCATGGCCAGCACTTCTGTGCGGCGATTACTGACTCGCAAACATGTCCAGGATTGAGTCTAGAGTTCACTTCTCACTTTTATGTGCTCTGGCAGGCAGAGCATACCCCTGGTTAAAAGAAAAAAACACTTGGCAGGCACAGGGACAGAGGCTTGGCTGCTTGTGCAGCTAAAGTGTCAAATGATATTATTGGTTGTTTTTTGCGGTCAGCTCAGGACAGTGGACGTGGAAAGCCAACAGGTCAGTCAGGATGTGTGTCGACCTTATAGACTTAAATGCCAGGATTTGGGACACAGACATCCCTCACCAAATATCACTGAGATGTTGACCATGTTAAAGGATGCAAAGGTTTTCACTATGGTAGCCATGGCTTCGGCTTGCCACCAAAGAGAACTACATAGAGTCTGGCAATTTGACCTATTATGTTATGTTAATAACACTTATATAGCGTGCAAATACCACTGGTCTCTTGGACCTCATTTGTTACTACAAAAGTGGCTTTCCATTTTAAACAAATGCATTGAATTTCTGGATTGACTTTGACCACCATGGTTTACAAGCATTTAATGGAGTTACTGGTCAAGGAGCACAAAGGAGTCATCTGCTTCCAAGATGTAGATAAGAAGGATGTGCATGACTAGGGATTAGCATAAGTACTGACCTTATTGGAAAAGAAGGGTATTACTTTGAGGGAAGAGAAACACATGTTTTATGTGGTGAGTGTGAATTTCCTAGGGTCCAAGCTATCTGCCTGAGGTATGGAACCTAAGGAATGTTTGGTGTATGCCAAGGTGGAATCTACTCTGCCAAAGTCCGAGAAGCAGTTGCAATTTTTCAGGGTTTGCTGGAGTTTTATTCACATTTTATCCCCAGGTGCACTCAAAAGGCATATTTCATGTGCAGGTTACTTTAAAAGGGTGAAAGATTTATGTGGGATGGGAGTTGTAACTAGGATTTTACTCAAGTCGAAAGGAATCTGGCTTACACTTTGCCACTTAATCCCTTTGACACCCAGGACGCCAGCATTGTTGTCAGAGATACTATGTTACAACATAGCGATGGACAGGATTAAGTGGTGGCTTTTAGTTCCAGGAGCCTGAGAGGTGTGGAAGTATCATATTCAGTAGCTGAGCATGAAGCCTTACTTTAATTTTGTCAACTCGATCTGCACCTAAACTGCTGTAAATGTGGATACTCCATTGACTCTGATCCATTGCAAGGAAGCATCGACGTGTGAGTCCAAAATAGTGGCAAGTACCATGATGTCGTGCATGCAGATAGAAATGCGCAGTCCCAGGAACCAGGATGTAAGTGCCGATTCAAGGAACACAGCAAGGATTCTGATCCATCACAACACTGCAACATACTGCAGTCCAGCAGGCACTCTATTTGGCCTCAGGTGGAAGATGTTACCTAGATTGACTCGTGGCAGCTGGCATGTACATAGGGTGGTGGTGCAGGTGGGACAAAAATAAATAAATAATAAAATAATTACACTTACCGTCCTCTCCCAACGTCCTCCGCGCTCTGGTCTTCTCGAGGCAGGCTCCGTTGTGGGACCCACGAAACTGCACTAACCAATCCTAGCGCTGCTCTCATGCTGCATGAGAGAAGCGCCAGGATTGGAGAGAGCGGTCTCCTACGGCGCTTCTGAAAACACAGGAGCCCTATGCATTCTCTAAGCCAGCATGACGTTCGGCTCGGGACGTGGTTATTGAAAAATAAAATGGTAATAAATTAACTTTATTACCATTTTATTTTTAATCTCTTGGCGCAATTTAGTTAGTGGGGCGATGCTCCATGGCCTTCACTGAGGAGCCGCCCCTGAGATCCACCAATGAACTTTCAGCTGAAGTGAAGCCTCCAACAACTCTTCGCAGAGCTAGCAAGATCTGTTCTAGCTTGTGTTGAACACACTCTGAGGCTGTGTACAAACAGGTGAGCACAGTGAACAGCAGCCAATACCTCCTGTACCCGCCTTCATGTTAGTTGCAATAACCCTGCCAGTCACTCAGTGCTAGAACTGTATTCATGTTATATTCGCAGCTGTGCTCAAAAGACACCTTCCAATCACAGGTTGCTTAAGAACCAGCAAGCCACTGGGCCTTAAACAGAACCTTTACTAGCAAATTCTTGAGATAATGAGTCATGAACAATATCTTCAAAATGTAGATAGCCTCTATACACTACAGAGATTGTGTGTTGAAATGTGCACAAGAGGAACCTAGAAGAGTGCAACAAAGCAAGAAAAATTATTGCCAACTCCATCCACATGTATAGCGCTTAGCAGCCTAACACAGAGCCCTCCAAATGGCGGTCATCCTACTATTGGAAAATATTCCCGCTCCACCTTTGGGTCCAACAAGTGCATTATTGGCAACTCTTCCAGAAATGTAGGATGACAAACTAGCAACTTGTCTAGCAGAGCTAACTGCATAAAACACCTCCCTTGAACTGGTAGGGACATACCCGAAAAGGAAAAAGGCCTGATTCACAAAGATTTTGCTATGATTAGGTGTGACTTACTCTTGAACTACTTCGAGGTTACTCCTGAATTTCGCAGATACTGCTGTCTTGATCCTGGCTTACTTCTAAGGCGAATTCATGAAGGTAAATTAGTGTGGGGATCACCGCAGATGTAGATTTATGTCTATGCCTGGGTGTAAATCTCTGCCCAGATGCAAATCAGTAACTCTCGGTGGAAATGTATGCGTAATAATGGGAGTCTTTATAACCCCATCTTCTTGCTTGAAACAGTGAGGAAATGCAAAACTCAAAATACAACCATAAGTTACTAATTGGTAAATTAAAGAAAGTAATTTTCTGGGCATGTGTTGGGTGTACATTAAGTAGAAGTTGCTGTACATAGCGTAGGTTAAGATCGTGGTCTGTGCGATCTAGATTGTAATGTGTGAACTTAAACTGTCGATAGAGAGGACCAGATTTGTGAAAAGCTGGATGCACACAACACAGTGATTTGAAAATGATTCTTTTCGGTGCTACTACCAGTGGAGCGAGCGTGGAAATGTGGGAGGGGGTTAAAGAATTAACCTCACTGCATCGTGATAAATTTACTGTCGCGATGTCACAGACAAAGAGGCAGGCATAGTTATAAAAGGGCATATTTTTTAAGGGCTTGCCTCGGGTGACGCAAGTCATCGCAAGATAACGCAACTCTTTAAATGGTATTTACTAAGCTACACAAAGCAACCTTGAGTGCCTATGCGTGGTTTAGTAAATCTAAAGTAAATCAAGGCAGCGCATATTCCTGCCTTGCCTTACCTTGCGGAAGGGAGGCGTTCCATGGAGGGAGTGTTGGTGCCCCCAGCTACCACTGGTTTTTGACACAATCCCACATTTACTAAAGTCAGTAAACCTGAGATTGCGCCAAAATACTGCTTCTTCCTGACCAAGGCATGATGAGGAGAAATATCTTCATCTCCCCTTGTTATTTCCTCTTTCTATGCATGAAAAGAGGAAAATGCCTCAAAGGACTGTTTTTGTGCAGGAAGTTGTCTCTTTCAACACAAAAACAATCCTGCTCGTAACGCAGGCACTCTTGCAACATGACGGCAAGGTGCCTACGTTGTTGCTAGTGATCCAGCGCGATATTAGCAAACAGCATTCATACACCAGATACTCACTTGGGCCCATACATTCATACTACGCTAATACTTACGCTGGGTTTTATCAGTTGTTACTCTCTGTCAAAAATCCCTGCTACCAATTACCTTCTGATTGAAGAGTAATGACTTACCAATGAATCCTTTGCTAATTGGGAAGTTTAAAATGAGTGACATTCATTATAGTACATAATCCTGAAATAACCACTGAGTCAGGAAGTTTTAAAATGTTTATCTAAAGATTTAGCAGAGTAAAATACAGAGCCACATGGTACTTAATCGCAATACCCAAGATTAAGCCTAGAAATGATTATTGCTAATCAATGACAGTGTTTAAAGAAAAGGAGAAGATAGAGACAGCAGCGCAACTAAAGGTTGCATTATATTTACCTAAGTGCGAGAACCAAAACCCCTTAGCCAAGGAGTTGAAAGAATAAGACCCAGGAAGGATGAAGAGGAAAGACCTCCACCAGGATCAGGACAGGACCGGTGACCTCTCTACAACGACGCCTGCGTCGTTCCCCTCTCTGATACTCGGCTTCTCCTCGATTCTCCCGTGCCTTCCTTCTAATGGACTCCGCCGCCCCCTCCTCAGGACCTCTTCAGGACAGGGATTCAGTCAGCAACCGATCAGCTTGGCAGTCTGGAGCTAAGAGCGCTCTGGCAGCATGGTCGCCTGTTCTCTGCAGCATCTCCTTCTCGAACGCCTGTTCTTCGCCTCTTCTAACTAATTAACTAATGCTATATTCTATTATACCCTTACGCCCATGTACGTCCCCTTAATGTTGCTAAAATATGGGACCACTACTTCTGATTGGACAGGGACAGGGGGTGGATTCTCGCACCATATCGATTTGGCCTAAATTGTAAAGCCTATTGTTTTTAAATTCCCACCCCTTCAAATTAATACATTCGCTTTATTTCCCACCCGTCTCATGACAAATGTAAACCAATTTTCCTAGACAATGTATCAATGTACAACAGGAAAGGCAAAAGTACAGCATCTTCGGCCATCGGGTCGCGTCCTTGGACGACGTCCAGATTGACTTCATTTGGCAGGCACACAGGACACATGCGCAGAACCATTTGCCTCTCGAGTTTCAGGTCACCAACCCAGGCCCAAGTTTACAAACTAATAAAAGTGCAAGAAGCAAATATTAAAATCACAGAATAAAATGTTTCACTGTATGCCCACTTTTTCTACTCTATTCCCATTTAATTATAAATTCTATCCCACGTTAGTAGCATTAGGAAACGACAATTTAGTAATGACATGAGAGCAAGCTGAAGCATGTGAAAACATCAAGCAGCCATTTTACTACATACTGCGCAGAAGCAGAAATTTCCCACCAAGCAAAGAAAGACGACACACCATGTGATATGGTTGCGACATGCGCATTGAGTTTTCCCGCGCATAGCGGCCTTTTTGAATTATAGACAAGCGTTATTCATTAGTAAAACACATAGGCAAGCTTCCTTCCCTTTCGTGTCGTGAATGCAAAGGTTAGTATTAACAATACAAGTTTTTAATAAATTAATACTGTGAGGAGTATTGAATACAAGCAAGTTTCATTTATGAAACCTTGCTCCATCAATCCCCTCTCTGATGGCGTTTCTGAGCCATCAAAACACTACCCTCAATCAGATGCCAACTTCTAGGAAATTACTTCATTCTCATCTTTACACTTTCCATTTTTACAATCTCCTTTTAATTTTTTGTGTAATTCACTTCTCCACTCTTCAGGTTCGATTTCATCTACCTTTCGTTTCTTTCCTCTTCCTGTCACCTTATATGTTCCATTCTTTTTACAGCATTTGCAGCATATTGTTACTACCAATATTATTATTGCTATCCCTGCTAAGGGTACTAATATTTGACCTATAAGTCCTTTTCCTACATTAGCAAACCAGGTACCAATTGACGAGATACTATTTGTCAATCTTTCCCATACACTATCAACTTCCAGTGGTTTAAATTCCTTCTCAAGTTTAGTTATATTCTGTATGTACGTTCCAATTTCTGCACTCTTATCAGGAATATAAGTGCAACAATGTTTCGTCTTCAATAATTTACGGACTCCGCCCTCTTTTGCCAATATAATATCAAGAGCAAGTCGATTTTGCATCACCATAGATCTAATCGCAACCATTTCCGTATTAATCATTAGAAAACCTCCAGCAGTATCCGTTGATAAACGATCAACCACTGTAGACAATTTACATATTTTCCTTGAGTTCAGAATTATTCCCACTGAAGGTATCAATGCACCAAATATATCACCTAAAATTTCTGAAAAACTAGCTCTTTTACTACGTATTAATTTGCTATTGTTTTCATTGCTCTCAGTGTTTCTTTTTACGTGGTATATCTTTGGAAATACTATTCCAAAATAACAACTTCCATACCAACGTGCAGGAAGCCTAAAGTAAGCCTTATTCCCACACACATAATAGTTTCCAGGAAAAACTGAATCTGTTCCTCCTTTGAGTCCCCAACCTCCAAGAATTAAAAAATGGTGTTCACATTCACTGGTACCGATGAAAACATTGTTATAATCAGTCTTTAACCTATGAAGACAAATTTTCCCTGTCTTTACGAAATCCAGAGCCATAGCAGCTTGAGCCTTGCCAGGTGTGTAACTCCCTTCTTTCTCAGCCCAAGGTGGTAAATGAGCCTTATGCTCAGAAGCTTTCTTTTGAAAATCTTGTCTTCTATCTTCTACCAAATTCAAAAATATCTTTTCTTCTTCAAGTAAAGAACATGTTAGATTGTGTCTATGTGCTTGTGTTATGTCTATTGATTTCATTGTTAAGAAAAATTCTCCCATAAACTGTGCGTCTTGACTACTAAGCACTGGGTTCATACTCTTGCGAATCGGAACCTCAGAAAATATCACATCTAGGTTTGAAAAATAATACTGAAGTCTCCCTGTTCTATAAAATAAACTAGACAAAACACTACATGATATACCATATGTCAGTGGTAAGTGATGGTATGTTAATCCTTCTGCTACTGATTCAGGTAACTTCATACAGACATAACAATTACTAACTTCCATTGTGTCTACATATTGAAACAATAACTTTGTGAAAACGTATAGACTAGTGTCGTTATCAGTTATTTCATGATGAATTTCTGGTTCACTTTCTGCCATTAGTTCTACTCTATTGCCCTTCATTTTTGCTGTCCTCTCCTTAGTTTCATTATTAATCTTTTTATCTATTATCATAAGGTAAGGAACTGCTACAATCAGGACTAACCATACTATAAGCACCATTACTAGACTACATATGCATATTGCACAGCATCTTCTACAACATCTCTGTTTTGGTCTTCCAACAACTCTATCGTCAGGCATTTTTTGACAAGGAAGATTGCTCTTCTTATCTTTTCTTCTTTTCTTTAGCTTATTCTTTTGCTTAGTCAGGGTGGTCTTGTTTCTTTTTCGTTCGTAAATTCTGCACTTGTTCCTTCGCCACCACTGTCACTTGACTCTGAGCTTTCAAAATCTTCAATAATGATATAAGTCCAGTCAGGACCCTTGAATTTGTTATTCACAAGTTTCAGTCTTTTACTTCTTCTTTTCTCAGTTTTATTTTCTTGTTCAGTTTGACTTGTTACTTCATTCACTTGATCTGGATTTTCACTTCTGGTTGTTATGTGGTACTTTACTCTTTTAATGACACTCGGCCAATGATCTCCTTTTCTTGTTTTCTTTGTTTGCACTGTCTCTTTATCTTTGTTTTCAGAAATCTTTTTAATTTCACTGCTTAGCACTGTTTCGTGTTCTTCAATTACTGTGTTTCTTGTTTGCTCCTTTTCAGGTCTAATTGGTTTTTCTGTAACAGCTCCGCTGTGAGTTTACAATAACTGACCTTGTTCTTTATTTATTTCTTCAAGTTCATGTTTTTCAAGGTTTTCTTCTTCTGTGCACTCTTTTTGATCTAACTTGTTCTGATCAGGGCTTATTGCACTGTGATCTTCTGCAGCCTGACCGGATTCTTCTAGACCTGTCTGTCCCTGTTCAAAGTCTATTAGGTCTTCACTGTTTTGAGTCCAGTTTCCTTTCCCTACCTGACCTTGTTCAGGATTTCTTAATGTCTTTTCTTCTTGTTCCTGAACTGCTTCTTCTTCACCTATCTGATCTTCTTCAATTTCTTCCAATTTCGCTTGACTTCTTGTTCTGTGGTATATTTCAGGAACCTCTACCACCGGTATCCAATCCTGACTTGTGCTCGGTTGTTCTACTTCAGCTTCTCCGGAATCTCGAACCTGAGATCCTTCAGCTGGGCAACCTTCAGCTTCTTCAGTGATTGGCGTTGTCTGAGGATTCTCTTCCTCGGAATCTGGTACTCTCTTGGTGTGACTTACATGAATCCAATTAGGAAATCCGGCACACTTTACTGCTGTATTCGTTGTCAGTATGACTTGACACGGTCTGCCCCATCTAGGTGATAGACACGTTTCTCTGGTGTGATTCTTCACTACCACCCAGTCACCAGGATTCAGATCATGTTCTTGCTCGGGCTGCCTGGAAACTGCGTCTTCTCCAACCTGATGAGAGACAGAACGCACTAGGTCAGCCAATCCTTTGCAATAGTCCAGAACCATATCATCAGATATATTCACCAGTTTGTTTGTGGGAACATGTGTTTGTCTAATTGCTCTTCCCATCATTATTTCATGTGGGCTCAATCCTGTGGTTCTGTCAGGTATACTTCTGAGTCCCATTAAAACGAGTGGCAATGCATCTGGCCACTCTAATGATGTTGATGCACACATTTTTCCCAGTCTTGACTTTATAGTGCCATTCAATTGTTCAACCACTCCAGAAGCTTCTGGACGATATGCACAGTGCAGTTTCTGTTTGATTTGAAATGCTTCACAGATTATTTGAATCACTTCACTGTTAAAATGTTTTCCTCTATCTGATTCCAAAGTTACTGGAAAACCAAACCTAGGAATGAGCTCTCGTAGCAACAGTTTTGCAACTGTAATGCTGTCATTTCTTCTAGTAGGGTAAGCCTCCACCCACTTTGAAAACAGACACACTATGACTAGTACATATTTCAGCCCTCTACATGGTGGTAACTGTATGAAATCAAACTGAAGTCTCATAAATGGACCCTCTGCCTTTCCAATTTTTCCAAATCCAATTACTGTCTTCCTCCCCGGATTATGCATCTGGCAAGTTAGACATCTCTGGCAAAGACTCTCTCCAACAGCCCTGAATTTGGGATTGTACCAATTTTGTCTGAACAGCCTAATCATTGCATCTCTTCCTATGTGTGTGTCTCAATGATGCATTCTAGCCATTTGTGAGAGTAAACAGTCTGGCATGACTGGTCTGCCATCCGCACTGATCCACACTTCATCATCTCCTCTTTGGGATCAACCCACTTTGATCCACAAATTCTTCTCACTTTCATCAACCTCATCTTGCAATTTCTTAATGTCATTCCAAGTTTCAGGTGGCATATACAGAATAAGTTGGCAGCTGATTCCCATTCTTTCCACCCTCTTATTGACTGACATTCTGGTTTTGGCACAATGTTGAGCCACCAGATCTGCATATCTGTTGCCGACTACCACCCAGTCATCTCCTGACTGGTGTGCAGCACATTTCACCACAGCCAATTCTTTTGGTGATTGTATTGCTTCTAGCAATTCCCTTACAAATTGTCCATTTTTAATGGGGGATCCTGAAGAAGTCATGAAATCCCTCTGCATCCATAGTTGGCCAAAATCATGCACAACCCCGTAACCATATTGGCTGTCTGTAAATATAGTTACTTTTTGATTCCTCCCAATTTTGCATGCTCTTATCAGCGCAATCAATTCAGCTACTTGTGCAGGTTTGACTCCTGGTAAATAAGATGCTTCAACTATTCCAGTTAATGCACATACCGCATAGGCAGCAGTTAGTTTACCGTCTTCATGTCTTTGACATGAACCATCAACTAATAGCTCCCTGTCTGGCTTTTTAAGAGGCTGTTCCTCTATATCTGGGCGTGGTTTTGTGCAAAATTCTGTAATTTGTATACAATCATGTTCATTGTCTTCATCATCTTTAATTCTCTCATGATATGGGTCTGGTAGTAAGGTTGCTGGATTTATTATAGTACACCTTACCATGTTCACATTTTCAGCACCCATTATTATTCTTTCATATTTAGTCAGCCGACTAGGAGTAAGATGCTGAGTTCGTGTTCTTGTCAACAGAATCACAACCGCTTGTGGAACATACACCTTTACAGGATGTCCCATCACAATTGACTCACTTTGTTCAATGCTCAAACAAGTAGCCACCACTGCTTTTAAGCATCCTGGCAACGCGGCTGCTACTGGGTCCAATGTAGCAGAAAAATATGCTATAGGACGTCATTCTAATCCATGTCTCTGAGTTAAGACAGAAAGTGCACAATTTTCTCTCTCAGGACAGAACAATGCAAATTCTCTTTGATAATCAGGCATGCCTAAGGCAGGTGCTGAACATAGGGCATTTCTCAATTTTACAAAGGCTTCTACACTTTCGTCCTCCCACTCAACAGGGTCCTTTGCTTTCTTTTTTGTCATGTTAATTAAGGGCTTAGCCAACATGGAAAATCCTGGTATCCATTGTCGACAGTAACCTACTATTCCTAGGAACATTCTCACTTGTCTTTGTGTTACAGGCATTTGCATTTTCTTTATTAAAGCTACTCTTTCAGCTGTTACTCTTCTTTTTCCTCTTTCAATTTGGTGTCCCAGATACTTAACAGCTGTTGTACAGAATTGCAATTTTTCAGGTGAGACTTTATGTCCTTCTTCTGCCAAAAGATTTAACAATGCTATGGAATCAACAACACAGTCCTCTCTGGTGTTCGATGCCACCAATAAGTCGTCGATATATTGGACTAATACTGAGCTTCCTGGCATCACTAGTTTTTCAAGGCACTTTTTCAGTATCTGGTTGAAAATAGAAGGACTTTCTGTGTACCCCTTAGAAACACGATTCCACACATAGACCTTGTTCTCAAATTTAAATGAGAAAAGATACTGGCTGTCTGGATGTAATGGTATTGAAAAGAACGCTTGACACAAATCAATTACTGTGAACCATCCTGCACTCCAAGGGATCTGGTATAAAATTACTGCAGGATTTGGCACTATGGGACAACATGGTTCCACAATCTTATTTATTTTTCTCAGGTCCTGAACAATCCTATATTTTCCACTAGGTTTCTTTAACCCCATTATAGGTGAATTACATGGGCTACTCATTACTTCTTTTAGGATATTTTGTTCTATCATTCGATTTATTTCTTCAATGACTCCTGCTTTTACTTCTGCACTCATTTTGTACTGTCTGGTATTTGGGAAAATTGCACCTTCTTTTACAGTAATTTTAACTGGATCTATTTTAGCCATAAGTCCTACTTCCTTTCCGGTGAAATCCCATACTATGGGGTTTACTGTACCTTTTAATTCTTCTGGCAACTCATCTTTTGTTATTAACGAAAACATCTCGTCTACTTCTGTACCTTGTTTTGCAATCATAATTTTATATACATGATCTTCATCTGGTGTCTGAACTGCCACACCATCCGGTGTGCAGAAAATGGTACAATTCATCTTGCACAATAAATCCCTACCTAATAAATTTACTGGGCTAGAATCACACACAACAAATTGATGCATTTCTCTAAAATTTCCGATTTTAACTTCCATGGGTTCGGTAAGAGGTGTTCTAATCCACTGATTAGCTACCCCCACTACTTGGATATCTTCACCAGAGAGAGGAAGGTCTGGAATGTCTGCTGTTCTCACAGTAGACCGGGTAGCACCAGTGTCCAAAAGGAAAGTAATATTATTACCTTTCACATTCCCTTCAACATATGGACCTGACTGATCTACCTGTAAGGATGCGCCAAATATGCACTCCTTCTTCCCCTCTCCTAGGCACTGTCATGGACTGAATTGACAGAAATCGTCCTGCAAAAGAAATTGTGATGTCATATAATCATTCTTACCACTTCCTCCTTGATATCCGATGTCTGTACCATGCTTTGCTCTGCTTACATTACCCTGAATAGGTGCAGGTGGCAACTGACTCTGATGATTTACACCCTGCTGTGAGTCATTCTGCGTCTGTGGATTTAAATTTTGATTTGGGCCATTATTATTCCGAATCTTTTTACATTCATCCTTCCAATGCCCCAATTTTCCGCATCCATGACAAGGAAATTTCTTTTTAGCTTCTTCTCTACTCATTCGTCCTATAAATTTTCCACCATTCCCAGTATCACCATTCGTTCCAGAATCTTTTCCTTGATTTTCACTTGGATTTTCCAAATTAATTCCCTGTTTCTCAGCCATTTTCACCTGTGCCCACATTACCTTCTCCTGTAACTTCTTGTGTCTATCCTCAATATCGTCTCCACAATATTTTGCATATTTCAAAATCTCATCAATGGGCTTCCCTTGCCAACAAAGCATATGCTGTTTAATCATTTGACAAATTTCTGGCTTCAAACCGTAAACAAATCGATACACAAACTGACTCATGTTCTTGTATCCAATATCCTCAAATCCACTATACTGTTTAAATACCTGCAATAGACGCTCATAGTAGGAATGTACTGATTCATTAACTTCTTGGGTAGTTCGATCTATTTTTACCCAATCCGTTTCTTTCGGGGGTATTTTCCCTTTCAGGTATGTTATCACTTGCTGATACTTTTTCATCACACCATTTGACGGGGCACCTGTCTTCGGATCTCTAGGATATTCGTCACTTGGCCAATCCACTGTGACTTTGCAATCTGTCCATAAATCGGCAGGTACCACTATATCAAACAAAACATCCAAATCCTTCAACAATACCTTTGACACCTTCACAAACCTGTTAACCTGCTTGTACCATTCAATTGGTTTTTCTCTCAACTTTGGAAAATCATTCGTAAATGACAAAATATCCTGTCTGCTCCATGGGACATGTACATATCCTCCTCCCGCAACTTCTCGCATCGGATACATTTGATCTGCTTTCCCTGTTTCCTTCATCACATATTCAGATGCTGTTCTACTTGTTCGTGCTTCTTCCTTTTCTTGGCCCACCTAGTTTTCCATTTATCTAGGTCTCCCCATTTTTGCAAAACTAACATTTATTCTCTTATTTGTAATCTTCTTCCAGAGGAATTCATCTTTTCTAAATCTTTGTCTGAAAATTCTGCTCTATAGGGTTTCTGTAGTACTTTTGATCTCCCTATTTCTATTCCCATCTGTAGTGCTAAATTGGATAATTTTTCAGGGAATATCCTTACATTTCTGGTGATACTCCTGCACAGGAACAATAATTCTTCATCCTCATAGGTATTTAAGCGTTCTGGTCCTACATTTCCTGCTATTATTTCTTCTAATTCTACTTTCAATTTATGAATGTCCATTATTTTCGGAGGTGTGCACTGTTTAACTGACCCTTGCACCCATCTTTCTAGATCTTCAGGTGTTACTATGGTGGCACTTTTTGCTCCCGATGAAGTTATTAAACTTACATCTTTTGAACATCCAGGTACATCTTTTCTGGGAGTGCTATTTACAGAACCTCGAATAGGCAAGTCGATGAGTGATATTGTGGATTCAACGTCACTAAATTGATCCTCAATTATAACTGGAGCTTCAGGTTTGGGATTATTCACAGGAGTGGGTGTAAGTATTGGTGGAGGACAGCTTCCCTGAGTACCATATAATGGAACTACTGGACCAATTGTTACAGGTATGGTCAATGAATCAGGATGCACTTTTATCTGGGTTATTTTCTGTATTAATTCTGCTCTGGTCTTTTCTAGGGCTTCTTTTTCTTTGTCATGAAGTATTCTACTCGTGGTGAATTCATGCATTACCTGTGGCACTAATGGAGTTTTCGGTGGTGCACTTGGGGTGCATCCACTTGTCCCTTCCTGATATGGTGGGGGGTTTCTTAACATTTCCTCCATAAATTCGTCTTCAGACTCCTCATTTCTCATTAAATGTTTTGTCTTTTCTGTGCACTTACTTCCTAATTTCTCCTCTGCTGAGAACAATGGATATAATCCTTCTGTAATCATTGCCCTTCTCATTGTTTCATCTGACCGTTCCTAGACTCATGTAGGTATCTTGAGAAAAATCCTGGATAACTCCTATTACTTCTAGATCGATCCCGCTCAAATGCCTCGGTCTCCCATTCCTCTAGAGCTTCGTACTGAGTTAATCTAGGTCTGGGTTCTAAGTCATTCATCCTCAATCTCAAGTTTTGCAGAATTCGCCCATTGAACGTGCCATTCTCGGGAAATGCTAGTATTCCATCATTTTTGGTATATTCTATCCAATTCTCCATCCATACACAAGTATGATAACCTCTCTCCATCATCATGAATGAAGCGGGCGTTTTAGCTGGTGGAATAATAATTCCTTCTCTAGTTTTGATTGGTTTGTCCTTTTTAAAATAATTCTTGATCTTTTGTAAAAATGACATTTTTCTCCTTTCTCCGTACATCTTGGGTAAGTACCGATGTATAAAATTATATTCTGCAAAGCCTAAATATCTCCTATCCTGACGAATTCCTGTTAAAGTCGGATCGCGTTTTAACATGCAATCCTTATTCACTAAGAATTTCGCTTCTATAATTTTCACCAATCAAATGTCTGCTATCTTTTATTTCCGAGCCAATCCTTGCGCGACCTTTTGGTGACGTTTATCTGTCAACCCCTCCTTTACAATCTGCTCTTTTCTGTCCTTGCTGGTTTAACCAATCCCAGCGCGGCACCTGTGACGTCAGTACTACTCCTGATTACTGACCCCTCCTTTACAAGGGTCTTTCCACACCCGCTGATTCAACCAATCCCAGCGCAGCGTTTTGTGACGTCAGCTCCCTCTCCGGCAACTGACCCTCCCTTTACAAAAATTTCCGCAAACTTATTTTCTCTACAATTCTTAATTTCAGTAACAACATAAAACATTCGCTATCGTGCCAGTTTCTCTAAAATAGAAAAGATAGTTTTCTCTCACTATTAGTAAAATCTTTCCGTTTACTAAACATACACTACGAGTAAAACACTTCCGTCTACTCTTCACACAAGCTCCAGAAGTACCTGTTACTTCTCCAATGTTACCCTTTCTAGGTGATATAACATCAAATTTTTACCAGCGTATTCTTTTGCTATTACTCACACGCATAGAGTCCCTAACGAGTACTGAAAGTCCTGCTTAACTTTTCAGTACTAATTCTGCCTGGCAGATAACCTCACTGCAGTATGGCTTCCACTTACCATCCGCTATTCCTTTTACCCCGGGGTTTCTAGACAACATAAAACAAAACTTCGAATACACGGATGTTAGTTCATAAAAATAAAATTCTCATTACCCAATTAACAAAGAGTAACCATCCTCTGATTACCAGAAAACTGATCCAGCGCGATCAGCATTCATACACCAGATACTCACTTGGGCCCATACATTCATACTACGCTAATACTTACGCTGGGTTTTATCAGTTGTTACTCTCTGTCAAAAATCCCTGCTTCTAATTTCCTTCTGATTGAAGAGTAATGACTTACCAATGAATCCTTTCCTAATTGGGAAGTTTAAAATGAGTGACATTCATTATAGTACATAATCCTGAAATAACCACTGAGTCAGGAAGTTTTAAAATGTTTATCTAAAGATTTAGCAGAGTAAAATACAGAGCTACATGGTACTTAATCGCAATACCCAAGATTAAGCCTAGAAATTATTATTGCTAATCAATGACGGTGTTTAAAGAAAAGGAGAAGATAGAGACAGCAGCGCAACTAAAGGTTGCATTATATTTACCTAAGTGCGAGAACCAAAACCCCTTAGCCAAGGAGTTGAAAGAATAAGACCCAGGAAGGATGAAGAGCAAAGACCTCCTTCAGGATCAGGACAGGACCGGTGACCTCTCTACAACGACGCCTGCGTCGTTCCCCTCTCTGATACTCGACTTCTCCTCGATTCTCCCGTGCCTTCCTTCTAATGGACTCCGCCGCCCCCTCCTCAGGACCTCTTCAGGACAGGGATTCAGTCAGCAACCGATCAGCTTGGCAGTCTGGAGCTAAGAGCGCTCTGGCAGCATGGACGCCTGCTCTCTGCAGCATCTCCTTCTCGAACGCCTGTTCTTCGCCTCTTCTAACTAATTAACTAATGCTATATTCTATTATACCCTTCTACGCCCATGTACCTCCCCTTAATGTTGCTAAAATATGGGACCACTACTTCTGATTAGACAGGGACAGGGGGTGGATTCACGCACCATATCGATTTGGCCTAAATTGTAAAGCCTATTGTTTTTAAATTCCCACCCCTTCAAATTAATACATTCGCTTTATTTCCCACCCGTCTCCTGACAAATGTAAACCAATTTTCATAGACAATATATCAATGTACAACAGGAAAGGCAAAAGTACAGCATCTTCGGCCATCGGGTCGCGGGCTTGGACGACGTCCAGATTGACTTCATTTGGCAGGCACACAGGACACATGCGCAGAACCATTTGCCTCTCGAGTTTCAGGTCACCAACCCAGGCCCAAGTTTACGAACTAATAAAAGTGCAAGAAGCAAATATTAAAATCACAGAATAAAATGTTTCACTGTATGCCCACTTTTTCTACTCTATTCCCATTTAATTATAAATTTTATCCCGCGTTAGTAGCATTAGGAAACGACAATTTAGTAATGACATGAGAGCAAGCTGAAGCATGTGAAAACATCAAGCAGCCATTTTACTACATACTGCGCAGAAGCAGAAATTTCCCACCAAGCAAAGAAAGACGTCACACCATGTGATATGGTTGCGACATGCGCATTGAGTTTTCCCGCGCATAGCGACCATTTTGAATTACAGACAAGCGTTATTCATTAGTAAAACACATAGGCAAGCTTCCTTCCCTTTCGTGTCGTGAATGCAAAGGTTAGTATTAACAATACAAGTTTTTAATAAATTAATACTGTGAGGAGGATTGAATACAAGCAAGTTTCATTTATGAAACCTTGCTCCATCACTAGGCTGCCACAAGTGCGCCAGTACTAGGAGACAGAAGACGAAATGTGCCATATCTTAGTACATTTGGCACATTTCTGCTGTTTCCCTTTCACACAACACAGCGCAGCAAGTTGTCTTGGTGCATTGCGCTGCATGAAATATTGGTAAATATACCGCTAAGAGTTGCTGTACTCAAGGTGGCTAGGAATAGCGGCCTAAACGACTGCGCGATGAGACATGAAAGGAATGAAAAGGGTGATTTTACAAAAGATGCATATCTGTGAAAAAACAGCTGGAAGAGATTTTGTTTACCTGCAAAAAGAGCGAAAGAATCTGGTCAAACCAGAAGCCGAGGTTAAATACTGATGATGCTTTGAAGGGAGAAGACCCGAGCCCTGGAGGTCACCAATCACTAAATCAGTAGGAGAGGATGTTCTTGCTCCTAACCACTGGTATTTCAGTTTTGTCAGTCTTGAACCCCAGTGAATTTCAATTCCTCCAAGAGACCACTGTAAGTGAACACAGCTAGAAGTAAGGTGTTAGATGATTGATCCTTGAATCCAACCAGAATTTGAATGTCATCCGCAGAGCACTTAAGATTAAGACCCAAGGACCAGATCATCTGACCCAGTGGAATGACAAAGCAAACACAAGGAGATGATGGACGGAGCACTGAAACTTTTCAGAAACTCACCCCCAGTCACAGATCTGGGTTGAATCCATCATCATTCTTTAGCTCACTTCGCCACCCCAGTTCAGACATGGCTATATGCAAATCAGTCTCAACCCTGTGCCTCATGGGAACAGCCCAGCCTGATCTGCCAAGCCAGCACTTCCCTGAACCAGAAACAAGCATCCTGGGACCGGTTTCGGGCATACAGCCCTCATCAGCCAGGCTAGCTTGAATCCAGTGGCAAAGTGAGCAAGGGACCCACTTCTGGGCATACCCTGCCAACTTAGGGCGAACAAAGCAAACACAAGGAGATGATGGGCTGAGCGCTGAAACTTTTCAGACACTCACCCCCAGTTTCAGATCTGGGTTGAATCTATCATCATTCTTTAGCTTACTTCGCCACCCCAGTTCAGACATGCCTATATGCAAATCAGTCTCGACCCTGTGCCTCATGGGAACAGTCCAGCCTGAACTGCCAATGCCATTGACAAACATTGAAAAGAGTTGATTTAATGAGGTGCCCTGCGGCATTCCAAGAGTTAAAAATTTGAACTCATGAAATGAATAATCTGTGCACAATGCTTTAAAAAAACATCATCCCCCATAAATGCATTCTTCCTAATCCTGGCCTAAGAAGGGCAATTGATTAAATGGCCATTAAAGACCGAATCAAATGTCTTTCATGGCCGAGAGGTCAAGTAGAACCAGGGTAGCCCAACTATTGTGATCTATGAAGGAGGCATAGGCTAATTCTGTGTGGACAAGAGACCAAAAGCCCGATTGGGCTGCATCGAGAAAGTTATTAGGGTCTAGAAATGATGAAACATGGCAATCTCTTTTCCAGTATCTTGATCAGAAGTGGTCGAAGAGAAATAGGTCTAAAATTGCCAGTACTGAGCTATCGATAGAGACTTTCTGGGCTAAGGTATAATCACGTTTGTGATAACCATTGTTTGTTTCCAGGTAGGTGGCACAGAACACACTGAGAAGGATCTTTTACTAATTTCCTGAAGCATTAAGGCAATTGACTCAACACCACTCAGAAGGAAGTGAGCAAGGAAGGGTCTGTAGGAGAATCTGAGTAGTGGAAAACAGAAACCTTCTAGGTTTTACTAGAGACCGAGGATCAACGTCAGAGAGTGAAGAAGCGTCTTGCACATTTGGTACATAGTCCGGATCTAAGCCTGGCAAGCATGGAAAGAACCTTTCCCTTTCATCAATTATTGTCAGAGAGAAGATTAGAAAGGGAATAATCACACTGTTGAAGGAGCGAAACATAAAGAACAGCGGAAACCGCTGAGGATTTCTTGGACTAAGAGATTTGAGAGATATTTTATGAAACACATGTGGTGTGAAATTATTTCTTCGAAGATTTTAGAGCCTGGTGATGGGCTTCTAATTTAAGTAGCGAATAATCCACTTGCCAAGGTTGCTCTATTTTTTGTTTTTACAGTGGAGTTTGGTGTCCTTTAAATCTTCGCTGAATCAAGGCACAAAAGGCTGTAAATGGTGAAAACTCTTAACAAGGGTAGTAACATCTAACGAGTGAGATACTCAGGTGTGAAAGTCATCATAATTGTCATCGAGAGCTGTATTCAAGACCGGGCGAGTGAACGCAAAGTAGCTGTAAAGTTGCCCGGTGTTGGTTTGTTCCACTGCCAATTTCCGGAGGATGGAGGCATCGTACCAGAAATTGTGTTTTTTTAAATTATACAAATTTCAAGTAAACGGAAGAAGACAATGGTTGGTCAAGATGAAGGAATGAGCTTCTTTTAGAGTGTTTGAGAGGTTGGTGAGAAAATGAGTTGGACCAAATGCCTACCAGGTGGCTCGGGCCTGAGAGGATCTGAGTGAGGTTAAGGGCATCCAAGGATTCAACTATACTAGAAGAGTCAGCTTATTTGGGGGCATATTAACAAGGGCTTTATCTCCACTTTTTTGGCTTAAAAAGCCAAAAAAGCAGAGATAAAACTATCGCCCTATTAACAAGCCGGTGCTAACATGCATAATCGCATGTTAGCACCCTTTTTCCCAACGCCTCCCTTTGCATCTCTAATGAGATGCAAAGTGGGCATCACTGGGCGTACCCCGGATGGACTACCTTGTAAAATATCGCTGATGTTCACATCGCGATATTTACAAGGCAGCCCACAGGATTTTAGCACACGTTAGATTTTGGCGAAAACAGCGGTTTTCGCCAAAACTAACGTCTGCTAAAATCCTGACTTACCTATGCTTAACATATGGGGTGGATTATGCTGATACGACCACAGGGTCGTATCAGCAAGGTTATCGCCGTTTTGCAGGGAACATCGCTGGAAATCCAGCGATGTTCCCTGCAAAACGGCGATTTCCCCGCTATCGCTGGTATTTTTATCGCTTTTGAGATAAGCGTCGCTGATAGCGCGCTATCTCAGCGATAACATCCAGCGATAGCCGACGATAAATATCCTAGCGCTAAGTGCGCTTAGCGATAATTATCGCCGGTTGTTGCTGATATGCCCCGAAGTTTGCCCGGCCCAAGAGATTAAGCCGCCAGGGCAGGCTTCAGAGGGCAGGAGCATAGAATCTCAGGGATGGGGCCAGAAGGGGAGTGGGGAGTTCTGAACCCCAACCACTGCCTCAAAGGTACTCAGAGCCAAAGGGATAACTTTAAAGATTCTTTGAAAATAATAGCCAGCCCACCACCCTTTCTCAAAGGGTGGGGGCCCGTGGCTTTGTAGCCAGGAGGAAAGGCGAAGGCCAAATCAAGGCCAGAAGAATTGTGAGTGTAAGATTCTGTAGGGAACACAACATTGAATGAGAGGTTGAGAATCTCAGTTGAATGCTTAGCAAGGAAATGCACTTTTACTAATGCGGAGTAAGTTGTTGAGTTGGAGAGAGAGGATATGAAAGTGAGCTTTGGTGATCCTCAGGATTAGGGTTACCGTCCGTTTGTTTGCGTTTTGCTATTCTGGACTAGTCAGGGCCTGGTAGGAGAAAAAAAAATCCTGAAAAATTGTCAGGATGAATTCATCATGTAGCAATCAATTAGTTCTCTGTTTGCAATACTAATCAATCGGAAACCATTTGACAGCTCTCCAACACTTTTTAACAGATTTGTTTTTGTGCTTGCTGTTTGAGAGTTATATTGCAGAAGGGAACAAATACCAAATGTCACTGCTATTTTTACTATACTTAAAAATAGAGACCAGGCGGGTAAAATAACGGCCAGTTGGTACCCTACTCAGGAGGGACCTTCCCAACTGTAATGCCAGATCATTGACTGATGCAGACAACTATACCTTTGATGCACTATCGCCACGTAGCAGCTTTACATGGCGCCTACCATCGAGAGCAGAGGCGGCGTGACAGCGTTGTGTGGCAGAGGCGGCGTGACAGCGTTGCGTGTCTTTGTGTCTAGGTAACGCCAGACGCGTTTGCCCAAAGGCAGAGAGCAAAATTAGAAAACAGTAGAAATGCTGGCGGGAGAGGGTTCATAAGCTGGGAGGGGGGAAGTAACTGAAACCAAGCTGGAACCCTGAAGCTCACAATGTTGGTACCAAGCTCCCTTGGCACTGAACCTACTGGAGTCGACTAGCAGAGTAATACTCCACATACCCCAGCTTGCAGTCAGTGGAGTAAATTTAACCATCTGCCTCTGAAATTAGTGAAAATGTCTGCCATAGTTAAAGGACCATTGTGGCTCCCGCCATAGGGTAGATAGACACTTTGGTCCCGATTATGACTCTTGGCGCAGCGGGAGCGGGTGGTACGCCACCTTCACGCTCCCGCTGCGCCAAAGCTGTGGTCCGGCCACCCGCCAGATTAGGAGTTTCCTCCTATCTGGCAGGCTTTTTTGGGGCGTTCCCACAGCGGTGCCTCTAAAAATGGGCACCGCAATGGGAATGCCCAAAACAGTTCCTGCACAGCATGGCCTGCTAGGTCCATGCTGTGCAGGAACTGATGTGCATGCACACAGGGAGGCACATGTTGTGTCCCCTTGTGTGGATCCACACGGTGGAACCGCCATGAAAACCGTGGCACAGAGGAAACTTGTAATATGCTTGGCGGGACCACAGCGGTCCCACAAGCATATTGCAGCCTCAGGACTGCTGCGTCACCGACAGGGAACAGCTGTTCCTTTGCGGTGGCGGAGGTCCGACTGCCCAAGTCTTAATGGGGCGGTCGGACCACAGGTGCGGCGGTGGCTGGACAACCACCGCCGCGCCACCACGAGTCTGGCGGTCCCGTAATCTGGCCCTTTGTGGGAAAGCCTTTGCTGCCATGGCAGAGAGATTAAAATGTGGCGGACTTTCCACCACTGGGGTGGTGAAGTACCTAGATCCTCCAGATTCAATTATGGAAATTCCACCAGCCAAACTGAATCTTATGTTTTCACAGACCATCACGTATCCCCCCTACCTTTAGTGAGGTGATGGTATTGCACCCCCACTCTAAAAATGGTTCCAGCAGCACCGCTGAGTAAACCTATTTTACCGTTCACGCCATCGTAGTTAAATAAAGGGACAGTTTGCATATAACACAATTATGTAATCTATTACGGTGATGTAATTGTGATCTAATATTTTATACGACTCTGACATATTGTGGAAAGATTTGGTATTTAACATTTAGCAGTCGCTGAAACTGTGCCGTTTCGCTAAAGATATGGGAATCATGTAAGGATGTGCTTTATTGCTGTTTCCTGCTAAAAGGTTTCAAAATAGTTAACACTTAGAACTTCTGTAAAACGTGCTTAATGTGCAGCAGAAGCATTTCCCTTTCTCTCTTTTGCTAAGGTGGGCGCCTTTGCCTTAAAAGGAGTAGCTCTGCCACTCTCAGATTTTCCAATGAAGTTTGGAACCTGTTGTCTTTCATAAGGGATATTTAGAACTAAGGGGCATATTCTCAAGCCCCCATCGCCACCACAACGTCACTTTCAGTGACGTTGTGGTGGCAATAGGGGCTTAGCCCTATTCACAAGGCAGCGTTAAGCCACGTTAAGAGGCTTAACGCTGCCATGTGAATAGGGCCCCCTTCACGCTGTCTTTAGCGTGATGGGGGCGTGCAGTGGGTGTTGCTGTGGGCGTTCCACCGCAACACCCATTGAGTTTGACGCTGCCTCCTATTCACAAGGGCAATAGGAGGTAAATAGGAGGTAGCACCAAACTTAAGACCAGGAAAAATCTGGTCTTAAGGTGGCGAAACGAGGAGAAATGCTTTATTTCTCCTCGTTTCTGCTTTTTCCATGTGTGCTGCCTTGTGCAGCACACATGGAAAAAGCAAAATGTCATGGTTTGTTCATGTACAGGAAGGTTTCCCTTCCTGTACACGAACAAACCTTTTTTTAAAATGCCGTTTTGTAACTTACATGTGTGCTGCATGAAGCAGCACACATGTAAGTTACAAACTGGCATTTTCGGTTTGTTTATGTGCAGGAAGGGACACCTTCCTGTACATAAACAAACCTCCCTGCTTGCAGACACCCTTGCACTCTGGTGCAAGGGTGCCTGCGTTGGCGCTAAGTTGTGAATCTTAGCGCCATCGCAGGGAGAAACGCGAGGCTGCACCATATCCTTGAGAAGAGGGTGCAGCCTCGCGTTTCAGAAGTGGCGGAGAGAGGCGTTAAGCCAAGAAGGCTAACGCCTCTCTCCGCCACTTCCTTGAGAATATGGCCCACAGAGTCCAGAATGCAAGCGGTGTGTGTGCCAAAGGCCATCCATGGGGCATCTTGAGAGCTGATGTGTCACCTGCAAACAGCGCCCCCACCCTCCCCCATTGGCAGTTTTAGGGGTTTGCAGATATGACAGCAAACTTTAGAAATCTTTAGAAGTGTTTAATTGGGTGATTGGTTACTGTTCACAGATGCTCTTAAGTCCTGTGGCACACTGGAAATAGTCAGATATTTATTCCAGTCGAGGGAACACTCCCAAATACGGCCCACCTAGTTTTCCATTTATCTAGGTCTCCCCATTTTTGCAAAACTAACATTAATTCTCTTATTTGTAATCTTCTTCCAGAGGCATTCATATTTTCTAAATCTTTGTCTGAAAATTCTGCTCTATAGGGTTTCTGTAGTACTTTTGATCTCCCTATTTCTATTCCCATCTGTAGTGCTAAATTGGATAATTTTTCATGGAATATCCTTACATTTCTGGTGATACTCCTGCACAGGAACAATAATTCTTCATCCTCATAGGTATTTAAGCGTTCTGGTCCTACATTTCCTGCTATTATTTCTTCTAATTCTACTTTCAATTTATGAATGTCCATTATTTTCGGAGGTGTGCACTGTTTAACTGACCCTTGCACCCATCTTTCTAGATCTTCAGGTGTTACTACGGTGGCACTTTTTGCTCCCGATGAAGTTATTAAACTTACACCTTTTGAACATCCAGGTACATCTTTTCTGGGAGTGCTATTTACAGAACCTCGAATAGGCAAGTCCATGAGTGATATTGTGGATTCACCGTCACTAAATTGACCCTCAATTATAACTGGAGCTTCAGGTTTGGGATTATTCACAGGAGTAGGTGTAAGTATCGGTGGAGGACAGCTTCCCTGAGTACCATATAATGGAACTACTGGACCAATTGTTACAGGTATGGTCAATGAATCAGGATGCACTTTTATCTGGGTTATTTTCTGTATTAATTCTGCTCTGGTCTTTTCTAGGGCTTCTTTTTCTTTGTCATGAAGTATTCTACTCGTGGTGAATTCATGCATTACCTGTGGCACTAATGGAGTTTTCGGTGGTGCACTTGGGGTGCATCCACTTGTCCCTTCCTGATATGGTGGGGGGTTTCTTAACATTTCCTCCATAAATTCGTCTTCAGACTCCTCATTTCTCATTAAATGTTTTGTCTTTTCTGTGCACTTACTTCCTAATTTCTCCTCTGCTGAGAACAATGGATATAATCCTTCTGTAATCATTGCCCTTTTCCATTGTTTCATCTGACCGTTCCTAGACTCATGTAGGTATCTTAGGAAAAATCCTGGATAACTCCTATTACTTCTAGATCGATCCCGCTCAAATGCCTCGGTCTCCCATTCCTCTAGAGCTTCGTAATGAGTTAATCTAGGTCTGGGTTCTAAGTCATTCATCCTCAATCTCAAGTTTTGCAGAATTCGCCCATTGAACGTGCCATTCTTGGGAAATGCTAGTATTCCATCATTTTTGGTATATTCTATCCAATTCTCCATCCATACACAAGTATGATAACCTCTCTCCATCATCATGAATGAAGCGGGCGTTTTAGCTGGTGGAATAATAATTTCTTCTCTAGTTTTGATTGGTATGTCCTTTTTAAAATAATTCTTGATCTTTTGTAAAAATGACATTTTTCTCCTTTCTCCGTACATCTTGGGTAAGTACCGATGTATAAAATTATATTCTGCAAAGCCTAAATATCTCCTATCCTGACGAATTCCTGTTAAAGTCGGATCGATTTTTAACATGCAATCCTTATTCACTAAGAATTTCGCTTCTATAATTTTGACCAATCAAATGTCTGCTATCTTTTTTTTCTGAGCCAATCCTTGCGCGGCCTTTTGGTGACGTTTATCTGTCAACCCCTCCTTTACAATCTGCTCTTTTCTGTCCTTGCTGGTTTAACCAATCCCAGCGCGGCACCTGTGACGTCAGTACTACTCCTGACTACTGACCCCTCCTTTACAAAGGTCTTTCCACACCCACTGATTCAACTAATCCCAGCGCCGCGTTTTGTGACGTCAGCTCCCTCTCCGGCAACTGACCCTCCCTTTACAAAAATTTACGCAAACTTATTTTCTCTACAATTCTTAATTTCAGTAACAACATAAAACATTCGCTATCGTGCCAGTTTCTCTAAAATAGAAAAGATAGTTTTCTCTCACTATTAGTAAAATCTTTCCGTTTACTAAACATACACTACGAGTAAAACACTTCCGTCTACTCTTCACACAAGCTCCAGAAGTACCTGTTACTTCTCCAATGTTACCCTTTCTAGGTGATATAACATCAAATTTTTACCAGCGTATTCTTTTGCTATTACTCACACGCATAGAGTCCCTAACGAGTACTGAAAGTCCTGCTTAACTTTTCAGTACTAATTCTGCCTGGCAGATAACCTCACTGCAGTATGGCTTCCACTTACCATCCGCTATTCCTTTTACCCCGGGGTTTCTAGACAACATAAAACAAAACTTCGAATACACGGATGTTAGTTCATAAAAATAAAATTCTCATTACCCAATTAACAAAGAGTAACCATCCTCTGATTACCAGAAAACTGATCCAGCGCGATCAGCATTCATACACCAGATACTCACTTGGGCCCATACATTCATACTACGCTAATACTTACGCTGGGTTTTATCAGTTGTTACTCTCTGTCAAAAATCCCTGCTTCTAATTTCCTTCTGATTGAAGAGTAATGACTTACCAATGAATCCTTTCCTAATTGGGAAGTTTAAAATGAGTGACATTCATTATAGTACATAATCCTGAAATAACCACTGAGTCAGGAAGTTTTAAAATGTTTATCTAAAGATTTAGCAGAGTAAAATACAGAGCTACATGGTACTTAATCGCAATACCCAAGATTAAGCCTAGAAATGATTATTGCTAATCAATGACGGTGTTTAAAGAAAAGGAGAAGATAGAGACAGCAGCGCAACTAAAGGTTGCATTATATTTACCTAAGTGCGAGAACCAAATCCCCTTAGCCAAGGAGTTGAAAGAATAAGACCCAGGAAGGATGAAGAGCAAAGACCTCCTCCAGGATCAGGACAGGACCGGTGACCTCTCTACAACGACGCCTGCGTCGTTCCCCTCTCTGATACTCGGCTTCTCCTCGATTCTCCCGTGCCTTCCTTCTAATGGACTCCGCCGCCCCCTCCTCAGGACCTCTTCAGGACAGGGATTCAGTCAGCAACCGATCAGCTTGGCAGTCTGGAGCTAAGAGCGCTCTGGCAGCATGGATGCCTGTTCTCTGCAGCATCTCCTTCTCGAACGCCTGTTCTTCGCCTCTTCTAACTAATTAACTAATGCTATATTCTATTATACCCTTCTACGCCCATGTACCTCCCCTTAATGTTGCTAAAATATGAGACCACTACTTCTGATTGGACAGGGACAGGGGGTGGATTCTCACACCATATCGATTTGGCCTAAATTGTAAAGCCTATTGTTTTTAAATTCCCACCCCTTCAAATTAATACATTCGCTTTATTTCCCACCCGTCTCAAGACAAATGTAAACCAATTTTCATAGACAATGTATCAATGTACAACAGGAAAGGCAAAAGTACAGCATCTTCGGCCATCGGGTCGCGGCCTTGGACGACGTCCAGATTGACTTCATTTGGCAGGCACACAGGACACATGCGCAGAACCATTTGCCTCTCGAGTTTCAGGTCACCAACCCAGGCCCAAGTTTACGAACTAATAAAAGTGCAAGAAGCAAATATTAAAATCACAGAATAAAATGTTTCGCTGTATGCCCACTTTTTCTACTCTATTCCCATTTAATTATAAATTCTATCCCGCGTTAGTAGCATTAGGAAACGACAATTTAGTAATGACATGAGAGCAAGCTGAAGCATGTGAAAACATCAAGCAGCCATTTTACTACATACTGCGCAGAAGCAGAAATTTCCCACCAAGCAAAGAAAGACGTCACACCATGTGATATGGTTGCGACATGCGCATTGAGTTTTCCCGCGCATAGCGGCCATTTTGAATTACAGACAAGCGTTATTCATTAGTAAAACACATAGGCACTTTCGTGTCGTGAATGCAAAGGTTAGTATTAACAATACAAGTTTTTAATAAATTAATACTGTGAGGAGGATTGAATACAAGCAAGTTTCATTTATGAAACCTTGCTCCATCACTAGGCTGCCACAAGTGCGCCAGTACCAGGAGACAGAAGAGGAAATGTGCCATATCTTAGTACATTTGGCACATTTCTGCTGTTTCCCTTTCACACAACACAGCGCAGCAAGTTGTCTTGGTGCATTGCGCTGCATGAAATATTGGTAAATATACCGCTAAGAGTTGCTGTACTCAAGGTGGCTAGGAATAGCGGCCTAAACGACTGCGCGATGAGACATGAAAGGAATGAAATGGGTGATTTTCCAAAGGATGCATATCTGTGAAAAAACAGCTGGAAGAGATTTTGTTTACCTGCAAAAAGAGCGAAAGAATCTGGTCAAACCAGAAGCCGAGGTTAAATACTGATGATGCTTTGAAGGGAGAAGACCCGAGCCCTGGAGGTCACCAATCACTAAATCAGTAGGAGAGGATGTTCTTGCTCCTAACCACTGGTATTTCAGTTTTGTCAGTCTTGAACCCCAGTGAATTTCAATTCCTCCAAGAGACCACTGTAAGTGAACACAGCTAGAAGTAAGGTGTTAGATGATTGATCCTTGAATCCAACCAGAATTTGAATGTCATCCGCAGAGCACTTAAGATTTAGACCCAAGGACCAGATCATCTGACCCAGTGGAATGACAAAGCAAACACAAGGAGATGATGGACGGAGCACTGAAACTTTTCAGACACTCACCCCCAGTCACAGATCTGGGTTGAATCCATCATCATTCTTTAGCTCACTTCGCCACCCCAGTTCAGACATGGCTATTTGCAAATCAGTCTCAACCCTGTGCCTCATGGGAACAGCCCAGCCTGATCTGCCAAGCCAGGACTTCCCTGAACCAGAAACAAGCATCCTGGGACCGGTTTCGGGCATACAGCCCTCATCAGCCAGGCTAGCTTGAATCCAGTGGCAAAGTGAGCAAGGGACCCACGTCTGGGCATACCCTGCCAACTTAGGGCGAACAAAGCAAACACAAGGAGATGATGGGCGGAGCGCTGAAACTTTTCAGACACTCACCCCCAGTTTCAGATCTGGGTTGAATCTATCATCATTCTTTAGCTTACTTCGCCACCCCAGTTCAGACATGCCTATATGCAAATCAGTCTCGACCCTGTGCCTCATGGGAACAGTCCAGCCTGAACTGCCAATGCCAATGACAAACATTGAAAAGAGTTGATTTAATGAGGTGCCCTGCGGCATTTCAAGAGTTAAAAATTTGAACTCATGAAATGAATAATCTGTGCACAATGCTTTAAATAAAACATCATCCCCCATAAATGCATTCTTCCTAATCCTGGCCTAAGAAGGGCAATTGATTAAAAGTCCATTAAAGACCGAATCAAATGTCTTTCATGGCCGAGAGGTCAAGTAGAACAAGGGTAGCCCAACTATTGTGATCTATGAAGGAGGCATAGGCTAATTCTGTGTGGACAAGAGACCAAAAGCCCGATTGGGCTGCATCGAGAAAGTTATTAGGGTCTAGAAATGATGAAACATGGCAATCTCTTTTCCAGTATCTTGATCAGAAGTGGTCGAAGAGAAATAGGTCTAAAATTGCCAGTACTGAGCTATCGATAGAGACTTTCTGGGCTAAGGTATAACCACGTTTGTGACAACCATTGTTTGTTTCCAGGTAGGTGGCACAGAACACACTGAGAAGGATCTTTTACTAATTTCCTGAAGCATTAAGGCAATTGACTCAACACCACTCAGAAGGAAGTGAGCAAGGAAGGGTCTGTAGGAGAATCTGAGTAGTGGAAAACAGAAACCTTCTAGGTTTTACTAGAGACCGAGGATCAACGTCAGAGAGTGAAGAAGCGTCTTGCACATTTGGTACATAGTCCGGATCTAAGCCTGGCAAGCATGGAAAGAACCTTTCCCTTTCATCAATTATTGTCAGAGAGAAGATTAGAAAGGGAATAATCACACTGTTGAAGGAGCGAAACATAAAGAACAGCGGAAACCGCTGAGGATTTCTTGGACTAAGAGATTTGAGAGATATTGTATGAAACACGTGGTGTGAAATTATTTCTTCGAAGATTTTAGAGCCTGGTGATGGGCTTCTAATTTAAGTAGCGAATAATCCACTTGCCAAGGTTGCTCTATTTTTTGTTTTTACAGTGGAGTTTGGTGTCCTTTAAATCTTCGCTGAATCAAGGCACAAAAGGCTGTAAATGGTGAAAACTCTTAACACGGGTAGTAACATCTAACGAATGAGATACTCAGGTGTGAAAGTCATCATAATTGTCATCGAGAGCTGTATTCAAGACCGGGCGAGTGAACGCAAAGTAGCTGTAAAGTTGCCCGGTGTTGGTTTGTTCCACTGCCAATTTCCGGAGGATGGAGGCATCGTACCAGAAATGGTGTTTTTTTAAATTATACAAATTTCAAGTAAACGGAAGAAGACAATGGTTGGTCAAGATGAAGGAATGAGCTTCTTTTAGAGTGTTTGAGAGGTTGGTGAGAAAATGAGTTGGACCAAATGCCTACCAGGTGGCTCGGGCCTGAGAGGATCTGAGTGAGGTTAAGGGCATCCAAGGATTCAACTATACCAGAAGAGTCAGCTTATTTGGGGGCATATTAACAAGGGCTTTATCTCCACTTTTTTGGCTTACAAAGCCAAAAAAGCGGAGATAAAACTATTGCCCTATTAACAAGCCGGTGCTAACATGCATAATCGCATGTTAGCACCCTTTTTCCCAACGCCTCCCTTTGCATCTCTAATGAGATGCAAAGTGGGCGTCACTGGGCGTACCCCGGATGGACTACCTTGTAAAATATCGCTGATGTTCACATCGCGATATTTACAAGGCAGCCCACAGGATTTTAGCACACGTTAGATTTTGGCGAAAACAGCGGTTTTTGCCAAAAACTAACGTCTGCTAAAATCCTGACTTACCTATCCTATGCTTAACATATGGGGTGGATTATGCTGATACGACCACAGGGTCGTATCAGCAAGGTTATCGCCGTTTTGCAGGGAACATCGCTGGAAATCCAGCGATGTTACTAGTTTTCTCGCTGCACGTACATACTGGGATTTTAAACTGTTGTGACTTTATAATATATGTAATTGTTGTCTCTATTCGCATCGCGTTATTTTAAAAATCATTTTTTAAAAAAACGGAACTTTTTACTGCTTCTTACTGCTGCTATATTCTTGACATTTAGCCACTTTAGCCACTTTAGTCACTTTATTCAGTGCCCCCTTGATGTGCTGGTGTACTCGTATGTCAGAGCGAGTCACCGGAAGCGACGCCATCTTGGGTAGCGCTCTAGTTGTTTATTTGCACTCTCCCTATTTAATGGATGAGATGCAAGCGCGTGGTTAGTTACTAGTTTTCTCGCTGCACGTACATACTGGGATTTTAAACTGTTGTGACTTTATAATATATGTAATTGTTGTCTCTATTCGCATCGCGTTATTTTAAAAATCATTTTTTTTTTTTAAACGGAACTTTTTACTGCTTCTTACTGCTGCTATATTTTTGACATTTAGCCACTTTAGTCACTTTATTCAGTGCCCCCTTGATGTGCTGGTGTACTCGTATGTCAGAGCGAGTCACCGGAAGCGACGCCATCTTGGGTAGCGCTCTAGTTGTTTATTTGCACTCTCCCTATTTAATGGATGAGATGCAAGCGCGTGGTTAGTTACTAGTTTTCTCGCTGCACGTACATACTGCGATTTTAAACTGTTGTGACTTTATAATATATGTAATTGTTGTCTCTATTCGCATCGCGTTATTTTAAAAATCATTTTTTTTTAAAAACGGAACTTTTTACTGCTTCTTACTGCTGCTATATTCTTGACATTTAGCCACTTTAGTCACTTTATTCAGTGCCCCCTTGATGTGCTGGTGTACTCGTATGTCAGAGCGAGTCACCGGAAGCGACGCCATCTTGGGTAGCGCTCTAGTTGTTTATTTGCACTCTCCCTATTTAATGGATGAGATGCAAGCGCGTGGTTAGTTACTAGTTTTCTCGCTGCACGTACATACTGGGATTTTAAACTGTTGTGACTTTATAATATATGTAATTGTTGTCTCTATTCGCATCGCGTTATTTTAAAAATCTTTTTTTTTTAAAAACGGAACTTTTTACTGCTTCTTACTGCTGCTATATTTTTGACATTTAGCCACTTTAGTCACTTTATTCAGTGCCCCCTTGATGTGCTGGTGTACTCGTATGTCAGAGCGAGTCACCGGAAGCGACGCCATCTTGGGTAGCGCTCTAGTTGTTTATTTGCACTCTCCCTATTTAATGGATGAGATGCAAGCGCGTGGTTAGTTACTAGTTTTCTCGCTGCACGTACATACTGGGATTTTAAACTGTTGTGACTTTATAATATATGTAATTGTTTTCTCTATTCGCATCGCGTTATTTTAAAAATCATTTTTTTTTTTAAACGGAACTTTTTACTGCTTCTTACTGCTGCTATATTCTTGACATTTAGCCACTTTAGTCACTTTATTCAGTGCCCCTTGATGTGCTGGTGTACTCGTATGTCAGAGCGAGTCACCGGAAGCGACGCCATCTTGGGTAGCGCTCTAGTTGTTTATTTGCACTCTCCTATTTAATGGATGAGATGCAAGCGCGTGGTTAGTTACTAGTTTTCTCGCTGCACGTACATACTGGGATTTTAAACTGTTGTGACTTTATAATATATGTAATTGTTGTCTCTATTCGCATCGCGTTATTTTAAAAATCATTTTTTTTTTTAAACGGAACTTTTTACTGCTTCTTACTGCTGCTATATTTTTGACATTTAGCCACTTTAGTCACTTTATTCAGTGCCCCCTTGATGTGCTGGTGTACTCGTATGTCAGAGCGAGTCACCGGAAGCGACGCCATCTTGGGTAGCGCTCTAGTTGTTTATTTGCACTCTCCCTATTTAATGGATGAGATGCAAGCGCGCAGCGCGCGCGCGCAGCGGGCGCGCCGGAGGCGCGCCAAAGGCAAGCCCGTCTGCGCCCGTCCGCGCTCTGGATGCGCTCAGCGTCAGCCATGCTGCTTTAAGGGCCTCCCGTTTGATCTATTCTAGAGATGAGCTTATCCGACTTGATACTCGGAGAGACAGGAACATGTTGAATGAAAATGGCACTGACGGTAAGAGTTTTTTAAAGAAAGCTATATCTGAAACGCTCAACTGTGGATTGATTAATGTTAGATCTCTGGCTAAACATCATCTAGAGATATATACATTATTAGAAGATTATAATTTCGATGTCCTGTTTCTTACAGAAACCTGGACACGAGTAGATAGAGAAGTTGAGCTAGGCTTAGCTTGCCCCCAGGTTATAAAATTTGCCATAAACCTAGAATGGATGGGAGAGGAGGAGGAGGAGTAGGATTTATTTACAAAGATAGCTGGAACTTCACCCCATTTTGTGTGGAGGATATTCCAGGGATAGAATCACTGGGGTTCTCACTTAAAAATACCAGTGGTACTTTATGCACTGGCTTACTATGTTATAGACCTCCTGGTGGAGCTGCCCAGGGTTATCAAGAGTTGATTGATGCGATATATGATTTATCACACTCTCACTCTAAACTATTGATCCTTGGAGATTTTAATCTCTGGGAGAATGGTACCCTTGATACAGCGTTTAAAGAGCTCTGCCAGGCGTGTGAGAATGTTAACCTTCAACAGTTGATATTACATCCTACTCACCAGAAGGGCCATGTGCTTGATCTTGTCTTTTCTGGTGAAAAAGACACAACTATAAAAGACATACTTCCGCAATGTTGGACAGACCATTTCTTGGTGGTTTTCTCATTAAAAATAGCTAATTGCCTAAAACAAGCCGCTTGTATGACCGTTACTCGAACGAGTAGAGAATGGTCTAAAATACTAAAATTGGCGGATCTTCCCGGTTGGTTGATGACAGAGTTGCCATTTATGACTCAGTAGAGCAGAACTACCTGAATCTATGTCACCAAATTACTAATACATTAGATCAGTTAGCCCCTTTGAGGAAAGCTAAAAATCGTAAAAAACCCTCTGCCCCTTGGTACAATGAAGAGCTACTTAGAGATAGATAAAGTAGCCTTAAAAAATAGACTCCACACCTATAAAGAATCGATAGGCAAGGCAAAGGCCAAATATCTTGAGGAGACCATCCTACATTCAGCTAATAAATCTCAAACCTTATTTAGCTTAGTAAGAGGTTTATCCAATCCAGACTGTGCTAAACCTAAAATTCCAGCATCGCAAGAACTATGTGATGAATTGGCTGTCTTTTTTGAGGATAAAATCAATAAAATCTTAAATGGATTTCAGTCCTCTACGGATGATGATGTGCTCCAGGCAACTGATAATGAAACTTCAACAAACTGTGACATAAGTGGAAAAGAACATACGACATTCTTGGATCAATTCCAAATTCCCTCACAAGAGGAATTTAGTGTAATTGCAGCCAGCATTTCTTCCGGCTCCCCTATGGACCCACTTCCACATAAGTTCTGGAAACTGTTCGGTAATGAACTTTTTCCACATCTGTATCAAATTTGTTGCCAATCCCTAACTAATGGAGTGGTACCGGATTGTTGGAAAAAGGCGGCGGTTTCTCCACTGTTAAAAAAGGCTACACTGGATCCCCAATGCCCTTCCAGTTACAGACCCATCTCTCTGCTACCGTATCCGATTAAGATCTTGGAGAAGGTAGTGAGTAAATCTCTCTCAAAATTTGTGGAGGATAATGAGTTGCTGGACGAAGTCCAATTTGGATTTCGCCCGCACATGGAACCGAGACTGCCTTGGTGGCAGTCTTGGATGACTCTGCGAATGAGGGTCGACAGTGGTCAGACAGCCTTTTTAGTGCTGCTTGACATGTCGGCCGCATTCGATACGGTTAACCATCGAATCCTGATTAAGAGAGTAGTGGAGATGGGTGTTACAGGTAGGGCTCGGGACTGGCTGCACTCTTTTCTTTCTAATAGGCAGCAGGCAGTGACTTTATCGTCATTTACCTCTCAGAATAGAGATGTTAAACATGGGGTTCCACAGGGCTCGGCTATTAGCCCGATTTTGTTTAATCTCTATCTTCGACCACTTATTACTTTAATTAAATCATTTGACATTGATGTCATAAACTATGCGGACGACACTCAGCTCGTCTTTTCTATTGAGGGCAACAAAGCAGTGCCCCTAGAAAAATTTCATAAATGTATGCATAGAACAGCGGAATGGTTGAAAGAGAATTCATTGCAATTTAATGGTGAAAAAACCGAAATCCTGTGGTGTACTGCAGGTAAAATTCAGCGACCATTCCCAGTAGATTTCTGGCCTGGTCCGGCCAACAACTCCGTATTGCCCGCTAGTTCAGTGCGCAATTTAGGAGTGATGCTGGATAGCAATTTACAACTAGATTCTCAGGTGAATAAAACGGTGAACACTTGTCTTTCTCTGCTCCGAGCTCTTCGAAAGATTCTCCCGTTTTTACCTACCCTTGCTAGACCTCAAGTGGTGCGGAGTTTAGTTTTAAGCAGACTGGATTATTGTAATGCACTCCTTTTGGGTGCCCCAGCATCCCTGATAATAAAACTGCAAAGAGTCCAGATTATGGCGGCTAAGTTGGCATTAAATCGACCGCGTAGGGCCTCGGCCTCATTGGCGTTAAAGGACCTACATTGGTTGCCCATCGCGCAAAGAGTCCAATTTAAGGCACTTTGTATTGTATATAAGGCAATACATAAAACTGGACCTAAATTACTGCAAAAGAAATTTGTATGGTATTCTCCTGTTAGATGCTTGCGCTCTTCTTCTGCTAATCTGGTCTGCGTTCCCCATGTTAGTAAAGTACGAATGGGTGGCAGATCTTTTAGCTTTACAGCATCCAGACTTTGGAACGCTTTGCCTCCGGAAATCAGACAACTGAACACCTTGTCACGCTTCAGGAAGGAATTGAAAACCAGACTGTTTCCTAGAAACTGATTCCTTCCTATCTTAGTTTAGCTACGCGCAATGGATGATTGGTAACTTAAGCGCCAGGATACCCTTGGGGTGGCAGCTGCGCTATACAAGTGTACCTTACATTACATTACATTACATTACATAACGGCGATTTCCCCGCTATCGCTGGTATTTTTATCGCTTTTGAGATAAGCGTCGCTGATAGCGCGCTATCTCAGCGATAACATCCAGCGATAGCCGACGATAAATCTCCTAGCGCTAAGTGCGCTTAGCGATAATTATCGCCGGTTGTTGCTGATATGCCCCGAAGTTTGCCCGGCCCAAGAGATTAAGCCGCCAGGGCAGGCTTCAGAGGGCAGGAGCATAGAATCTCAGTGATGGGGCCAGAAGGGGAGTGGGGAGTTCTGAACCCCAACCACTGCCTCAAAGGTACTCAGAGCCAAAGGGGATAACTTTAAAGATTCTTTGAAAATAATAGCCAGCCCACCACCCTTTCTTAAAGGGTGGGGGCCCGTGGCTTTGTAGCCAGGAGGAAAGGCGAAGGCCAAATCAAGGCCAGAAGAATTGTGAGTGTAAGATTCTGTAGGGAACACAACATTGAATGAGAGGTTGAGAATCTCAGTTGAATGCTTAGCAAGGGAATGCACTTTTACTAATGCGGAGTAAGTTGTTGAGTTGGAGAGAGAGGATATGAAAGTGAGCTTTGATGATCCTCAGGATTAGGGTTACCGTCCGTTTGTTCGCGTTTTGCTATTCTGGACTAGTCAGGACCTGGTAGGAGAAAACAAAATCCTGAAAAATTGTCAGGATGAATTCATCATGTAGCAATCAATTAGTTCTCTGTTTGCAATACTAATCAATCGGAAACCATTTGACAGCTCTCCAACACTTTTTAACAGATTTGTTTTTGTGCTTGCTGTTTGAGAGTTATATTGCAAAAGGGAACAAATACCAAATGTCACTGCTATTTTTACTATACTTAAAAATAGAGACCAGGCGGGTAAAATAACGGCCAGTTGGTACCCTACTCAGGAGGGACCTTACCAACTGTAATGCCAGATCATTGACTGATGCAGACAACTATACCTTTGATGCACTATCGCCACGTAGCAGCTTTACATGGCGCCTACCATCGAGAGCAGAGGCGGCGTGACAGCGTTGTGTGGCAGAGGCGGCGTGACAGCGTTGCGTGTCTTTGTGTCTAGGTAACGCCAGACGCGTTTGCCCAAAGGCAGAGAGCAAAATTAGAAAACAGTAGAAATGCTGGCGGGAGGGGGTTCATAAGCTGGGAGGGGGGAAGTAACTGAAACCAAGCTGGAACCCTGAAGCTCCCAATGTTGGTACCAAGCTCCCTTGGCACTGAACCTACTGGAGTCGACTAGCAGAGTAATACTCCACATACCCCAGCTTGCAGTCAGTGGAGTAAATTTAACCATCTGCCTCTGAAATTAGTGAAAATGTCTGCCATAGTTAAAGGACCATTGTGGCTCCCGCCATAGGGTAGATAGACACTTTGGTCCCGATTATGACTTTTGGCGCAGCGGGAGCGGGTGGTACGCCACCTTCACGCTCCCGCTGCGCCAAAGCTGTGGTCCGGCCACCCGCCAGATTAGGAGTTTCCTCCTATCTGGCAGGCTTTTTTGGGGCGTTCCCACAGCGGTGCCTCTAAAAATGGGCACCACAATGGGAATGCCCAAAACAGTTCCTGCACAGCATGGCCTGCTAGGTCCATGCTGTGCAGGAACTGATGTGCATGCACACAGGGAGGCACATGTTGTGTCCCCTTGTGTGGATCCACACGGTGGAACCGCCATGAAAACCTTGGCAGAGAGGAAACTCGTAATATGCTTGGCGGGACCACAGCGGTCCCACAAGCATATTGCAGCCTCAGGACTGCTGCGTCACCGTCAGGGAACAGCTGTTCCTTTGCGGTGGCAGAGGTCCGACTGCCCAAGTCTTAATGGGGCGTTCGGGCCACAGGTGCGGCGGTGGCTGGACAACCACCGCCGCGCCACCACGAGTCTGGCGGTCCCGTAATCTGGCCCTTTGTGGGAAAGCCTTTGCTGCCATGGCAGAGAGATTAAAATGTGGCGGACTTTCCACCACTGGGGTGGTGGAGTACCTAGATCCTCCAGATTCAATTATGGAAATTCCACCAGCCAAACTGAATCTTATGTTTTCACAGACCATCACGTATCCCCCCTACCTTTAGTGAGGTGATGGTATTGCACCCCCACTCTAAAAATGGTTCCAGCAGCACCGCTGAGTAAACCTATTTTACCGTTCACGCCATCGTAGTTAAATAAAGGGACAGTTTGCATATAACACAATTATGTAATCTATTACGGTGATGTAATTGTGATCTAATATTTTATACAACTCTGACATCTTGTGGAAAGATTTGGTATTTAACATTTAGCAGTCGCTGAAACTGTGCCGTTTCGCTAAAGATATGGGAATCATGTAAGGATGTGCTTTATTGCTGTTTCCTGCTAAAAGGTTTCAAAATAGTTAACACTTAGAACTTCTGTAAAACGTGCTTAATGTGCAGCAGTAGCATTTCCCTTTCTCTCTTTTGCTAAGGTGGGCGCCTTTGCCTTAAAAGGAGTAGCTCTGCCACTCTCAGATTTTCCAATGAAGTTTGGAACCTGTTGTCTTTCATAAGGGATATTTAGAACTAAGGGGCATATTCTCAAGCCCCCATCGCCACCACAACGTCACTTTCAGTGACGTTGTGGTGGCAATAGGGGCTTAGCCCTATTCACAAGGCAGCGTTAAGCCACGTTAAGAGGCTTAACGCTGCCATGTGAATAGGGCCCCCTTCACGCTGTCTTTAGCGTGATGGGGGCGTGCAGTGGGTGTTGCTGTGGGCGTTCCACCGCAACACCCATTGAGTTTGACGCTGCCTCCTATTCACAAGGGCAATAGGAGGTAAATAGGAGGTAGCACCAAACTTAAGACCAGGAAAAATCTGGTCTTAAGGTGGCGAAACGAGGAGAAATGCTTTATTTCTCCTCGTTTCTGCTTTTCCATGTGTGCTGCCTTGTGCAGCACACATGGAAAAAGCAAAATGTCATGGTTTGTTCATGTACAGGAAGGTTTCCCTTCCTGTACACGAACAAACCTTTTTTTTAAATGCCGTTTTGTAACTTCCATGTGTGCTGCACGAAGCAGCACACATGTAAGTTACAAACTGGCATTTTCGGTTTGTTTATGTGCAGGAAGAGACACCTTCCTGTACATAAACAAACCTCCCTGCTTGCAGACACCCTTGCACTCTGGTGCAAGGGTGCCTGCGTTGGCGCTAAGTTGTGAATCTTAGCGCCATCGCAGGGAAAACGCGAGGCTGCACCATATCCTTGAGAAGAGGGTGCAGCCTCGCAGTTCAGAAGTGGCGGAGAGAGGCGTTAAGCCAAGAAGGCTAACGCCTCTCTCGCCACTTCCTTGAGAATATGGCCCACAGAGTCCAGAATGCAAGCGGTGTGTGAGCCAAAGGCCATCCATGGGGCATCTTGAGAGCTGATGTGTCACCTGCAAACAGCGCCCCCACCCTCCCCCATTGGCAGTTTTAGGGGTTTGCAGATATGACAGCAAACTTTAGAAATCTTTAGAAGTGTTTAATTGGGTGATTGGTTACTGTTCACAGATGCTCTTAAGTCCTGTGGCACACTGGAAATAGTCAGATATTTATTCCAGTCGAGGGAACACTCCCAAATACGTAGAGGTGTAGAGAAAGAGTTTTTTCAAGGCAAGAAATAATTTCTTTGGGGAGTAAAAGAAGTGCCATTGCACAAAGACACTGCCTTTCCACAATGCAAAACTGTAGTTTGAGTTCAGTGCCACATAGAGGAAATGCCAAAGCCAAAAAGGGGTGCTCCAGAACTATCCCAGGAGTACATCTGGAGAGCAGTGCTTGTACTTCAGAAAGGTTTATGAGTAGCAAAATAATCGTGTCTCTGTCACAGTACATACAGCTACTCTGCTTCGTATCAGGAACCACCATCGAACAAAGCATGTCAATGCATCTATATATCTAACAAGGACGACAACACTGTTGCACTGTGTCGGAAATTTTTATGAGCATTTAAAAATGAAAAACTTCTCCATAACTGATGGGCTAACTCAAGCACTAAAGTGTTTGTTAAACAGAATAGGAACTTAAAGGGTGCTTTTAAAGGAGCATATATTCCATGAGGGTTATTTATTACTCTAACGCCAGCCCTGGGATATTTTGGAAAAGCCTGAAAATTCCTCAAGTATTTTGAAAAATTATGAAAAGATGTAATTTGCATTGCCGGGAAGAGTAGCTAGAGGGCGCCACTCAGGGCAAAAATCCAAGAATACCTCTTCCACTCCAAATTGTAGTCAAGCTACTGGAAGGTAACTTGTCACGGGCTCAGACTTAGGATGGCTCAGTGAGTTAGACGACTACTGCTGAAGAATGGAGTATTCTGCAGGCTGCCACTGCCAAATTCTCATTCACTCAGCCACTGTGAGAGGCCTAGTGCATGGCCCATTGTGTACCTCTCTGCTCGGTCTCCTTGCCCTGACCCCACCTGCCAGCCCACCACTGTTACCGGCCTGGTCACTGCAGCCGGGGCTACGGCAGGGGTTCTCCTTCAGTTGCTGTCCCCATTGAAAGTGGTCACGTGCTGCTGCTGCCACAGCAGGGCAATCTACGGTGGCCCTGCAGGCCTCTAAAGGCCTCTATTTGTTCTTAAGCCCTAGCCTCCGGGTTGTTAGGCCTGGCTCGTGCTGCTGGTGCAATGGGATGGCCGGACATGGTCAAGGTAAACGAACCCCACAGTCCATCACTAACCAAAGGAATCTCTCCCTTTGGTCCACCTCCAGTCACCTCCTGCAGATACACCTGTACAGATGCAGCCACAGCTGCAGTGATCATGTAAGCGCAGACTTGGCTTTGTTTGGGCAGTTTTAGTCAGGATCTCAGGCCATTAAGCTACATCTTCTCCTACTAGAGGCAGGGTTTGGGGGGTGATGGTACTGAGGAAAGTATGTGGTGTAAGCCATGTAATGAGGGCAGCTGGACTCTGGCCACCCCATGGGTTATGTTAGGTCCCTTACGGGCTCTCCTCGGTTTCTGAATCTGTCAGTCACACGCTTATGTTTACGCTTCTTGCGCTTATATTCCACACATAGCAAAACTCAATTGATTCTAGGTGCTAGAGCATGAACTCTGTATACAAAGTGAGAGATACCTTTCATTAGTGATGGACCGCTTGGTTTGTTTACAATGACCAAGTCTAACAGGTGTCGACAAGGCGAGGCATGCACAAATGGACAGGTCACAGTGTCGTTACAATGCGGGAAACCCTGTGCATCCAGCACCCTGGAATGGCGATTGTGTTTACATTGACAGGGATAAGTGGGCATTACTGAACCATACTAGACAACAGGGCCAGACTAGGGGTCTCATCTACAACAAAATGACGCAAAGCGGCGCCGCAATCCATTTAACTGCTCGTGCTGCATCATTTTCAAAGCACAGGGATGCGTTGTATTAACAACAATACAACGCATCCCTGTGCTTTCCCCTGTGCTGGCGCACAATTGGCTGCCGTGCGCCAGCGAAGGCACCCTTGCTTCATTTTGCAAGAGTGCCTGCGGTGTGGGGATGATTGTTTTTGTGCAGGAAGGTGTGCCTTCCTGCACAAAAACAATAATGAATGGCATTTTCCTCTTTCTATGCGTTCATTCTGCAGCACACAAAGAAAGAGGAATAAAACGAGGAGCAATAAAAGTATTTCTCCTCGTTGCGCCATTCCTATGCCTTCTCTGGTGAGGCGCAGGATTCTGACGCATTCCCAGGTATACCAAATGTTGTAAATCTGGGAATGATTTAAGTTCCATGGATGTTGCGTGGAAACACCCACAGCAACACCCATGGAACGCCCCTTTCACACAGAGTAATGCGTGAAAGGGGCCCATATTACCAAGGCCATGAAAAGTTACGCAGGGCGACTTTACATGGCCTTGTAAATACAATCAAGCCCATTGCGCCGCTGGTGCCTCAAAAAAAGTGACGCACCAGTGGTCCAATGGGCTTGTAAATAAGCCCCTAGGACCACGGCTTTAAGTGGGCCGGGTCCTGACGGTGCTCAGCACGGCAGTTTTTAAAAGCAGGTGCCGAGACAGGTCCCTATCGGGCTCTCCATTTTTGCCCTCAGGGTGAAAAAAAATAAAAAACCTTAACTTTGCAATAGTACAACCCGTCACTGCCTTTGATGAAACTTCAAAGAGGCTCATATTTTTCAGTTGTATATAGCGCATATTTGGAGCGCTTTACATGAGCACCAGTTACATTACACAAGGGCATATTCATTTTTTGAATCACAGGTCGTCAGGCTCAAACCTGCTTTCTCAGCTCGGTCAGCTGCTCTAGCCTTACGCAACCACCTCGCCCACAACAGCGAGTCGCATTTTTTATATTATATACAATGAAGTGATAGTTGTTGCTTATTTATCTTATGCAACTTACAACCATTGACAAAGCCAATAGTCCTGGCTTGTTGTAGGTGTAATGTTGCATGTTGTATTATATCTGGATGCAATGACAGAAACAGCAAAATACCAGTCCGACAGCACACAATGCTGAGAACAGATTTTTTGTTTAGGTGTTTTAAGCCACGCCCTTAATTACAGCGGCCACGCCCCTATGAGATACCCCACAGTTTTTTCATCCCACTTAAAGCCCTGCCTAGGACTCAGAAGCAGCCCTGGCACTAATGTTCAAACCAGCCCTGCACCCTTCCTGTCTCTTTCTTTCCAATCTCGCCATCTCTTCTTCTCTGATTCGCTCTCGTTTTGCCTGTTGCGCCTACTACTATAAACAGCAGGGGGCTGGAGACAGAGGCCGCAACCTCTGACCTTCAAACAATGACCTCCAATGACTCCAGCCTCCCCGGGAAATGCCTTGTGGAAGAAATGGCCAACCCAGAGCTCATAGACGTCATACATGCGAGACAAAAGGCTTGGCCAATACAAAGCCCACCATCATGGACCAGCAGATCACCCCTAAATAAAGCATAAGGGCTCGATTTCCAGGGCGTTGCTTGAGAGAAAGGACAGCAGCATCTTTTGAAACTAACATATGACACTAGAAGGCTGGACCGGGATGCTGCGGAAAATTGATTGTGCAGTTTGAACACTAGGAAAGTCGAGGCCGGTCTGCTGGGGACATCTTGAGTTCCCACCGGCAGTGACTATGGAAGGTTGGCAGGATGGGGTGAGCCAGGGTAGGACATGCCATGTGCTCTCATTCAGACTGTGTGAACGTACAGGATTTCACTTCTGCCTGCTTCACAAAGTTGATTAAAAGACCTCAGAGACTCCATGAAATGTGCATATAATTGTAGATGTGGGATATATGTATCTCTGTCTGTGGTATTTATTTAGCACAAACTTAGCTGGAAATAAAATGTGCAAATTATTTTAGATGTTGGATATATGTATCTATGTCTGCGGTATTTAGTTAGCGCAAACCTAGCTGTAAATATAATTTGCAAATTGCATTTTGAAGAATATTCAGTGCAAAGGAGTTTTTGCCGGAAAACATATCACCAGGGATGTTGTAGCAAAATAAGTCAAACCTTCACAATTTTCCATCAATTTTGCCCAATACCATTAGTGGTGTGAAATTGTACCTGTCATTAATTCTTAGCAGATAAAAGTGTTAGTCAATGGTACAAGGTGCTGTATGTGGTTGTATGTGGTTATGGTGAGTGTGTGACAGTAAAAGTGATAAGGAAGGTGCACTGTGTGTTGCAAGGTATGGAGCAAAGCATGGAGTGTTCATGGTGCAGAACTTTGCAACTGATTGCAAAACTGTGTGTGGCGAGGTGGTCTGCACAATGCAGTGGAGGCGGTGCTTAATTTCTAAAAACAAAAAAATGCTGGGGCCCTAATCAGGAGGCCACCACAGTTTGCACCACACATTGTTCCTGTACTACCACAACTACTAACCATCACACTGCTACACGTGCAACAATTCAGACAGTTTGAGGCCGCGAAAGCTTTAAGAATGGCTTGGGTGGCAGGTATTAGTTGTTTTTAATGTATATTGAATTAATAAATGACTGTTTTCTGCTCATGTTTAAATTGCACAAACAACGCCACCATGTGGCCACTGTCATAAGTGCAGGTTCCGGCAATTAAGTGCCAGTGCCCAGTACCAGAAACCACCGGCTCAAATTAAGAACTCAGATCAGAGCTGGAAAGACAGCCTTTGAAATTAAATTTCCTGCAATTCTTTACAATTTCATACTGTCACTACTGCTCGAGTTGTCAAGTGTGCAGAGTCATAAACGGTGTAGACAGTACAAAATGCAGAGTAGTGTATGGGGGAGTCTCATGAAGGGTTAAGCTGAATGTAGAGTTTTGGAGGGGGAGAGTTCCAGAGATGTAAAGCTCAGCGGAGCTGTGCAAGTTAGATAGTTGTAGAGGGTTACCAGTGGGCAGTGGTATGGGTGTGCATTTCCCTGAGCGATGCTGACTTTTGTGCTTTGTAGGTTGCAGATCTGTGCAGGGCGCAGTCATCCAGTGTATAGAGTTGTGCGGGATGTAGAGCTGCTCAAGGTGTAGAATTGTGCTAGATGTAGCGTTGTGTAGTTTGCATAATTATACAAAATGCAGAGTCCGCAGTAACTTGTAGAGTGAAGAGTGGGCCAAGAGACAGAGTTATCCAGGGTGTGGAACAGTCTATGGTGCAGACCCAAGCAGGTGTGCGATGCTAGCAAGGGTACAGAGTGGGCCAGGACACAGAGTTCTCCGGGGCGTACAACAGTCCATGGTGCAGAACCAAGCAGGGTTCAATGCTGGGAAGGGTGCAGAGTGGGTCAGGAGACAGAGTTCTCCGAGTTGTGGAACAGTCTATGGTGCGGAACCAAACGGGGTTCGATGCTGGGAAGGGTGCAGAGAGGACCAGGAGGCGAGTTCTCTGGAGCGTAGAACAGTCTGTGGTTCAGAACCAAGCAGGGTTCGATGCTGGGAAAGGTGCAGAGTTCTCTGGGGCGTAGAACAGCCTATGGTGCAGAACCAAGCAGGGTTCGATGTTGGAAAAGGTGCAGAGTGGTCCAGAAGGCAGAGTTCTCCAGGGCGTAGAACAGTTTATGGTGCGGAACCAAGCAGGGTACGATGCTGGGAATGGTGCAGAGTGGTCCAGGAGGCAGAGTTCAGCAGGGGGTAGAACAGTCTATGATGCAGATCCAAGCAGGGTTCGATGCTGGGACGGGTGCAGAGTGGGCCAGGAGACAGAATACTCCAGGGCGTAGAACAGTCTATGGTGCAGAACCAACCAGGGTTCGATGCTGGGAAGATTGCAGAGTGGGCCAGAACACAGAGTTCTCTGGGGCATGGAACAGTCTATAGACCAGAACCTAGCAAGGTTTGATGCTGGGATGGGTGCAGAGTGCAGACAAGTGAAGGGTGTAGAGTTTTATAGTCCACAGTAAAATACTGATGCAGAGCTGTGCAAGGTGCAGAGTGTTACACTGGACAGAATTAAGCAAATGCACATCAGTGCATAGCATGGAGCCAATGATGGTGCAGACTTGGGTACTTTACACTACTGTGCAGAGATAGGGATGTTCATGGTGCAGAGATGTATTAAGTGTAGATCTGTGCAGGGTGTAGAGATCAGGAGGGTCCAGAACTGTAACAAGTGTAGGCTGGTGCTGGAAGACTAACTATCTAAGGTGGTGAGTTGTGTAGTGTACAAACTCGCATAAAATCCAAAAGTGTGCAGAACCTAAAGGGGGAAAAGTTTATCACAGTCTAAAGGTGAGCAGGGTACAAAGCATCCAAGGTGCAGAGTCATGTGGAGTGCAAAACTACGAAGCACCCAGACTTTTGCAGGGTGCAGAGTGGTGAAGCACCGAGACTCATGCAGGGTGCAGAGCGGTGAAGCGCCCAGACTCATGCAGGGTGCAGAGCTGTGAAGTGCCCAGACTTATGCAGGGTGCAGAGCGGTGAAGCGCCCAGACTTATGCAAGGTGTCGAGCAGTGAAGCGCTCAGACTTATGCAGGGTGCAGAGCTCCGAAGCGCCCAAACGTATGCAAGGTGCAGAGCTGTGAAAAACCCAGACTCATGCAGGGTGCAAAGCTGTGAAGCGCCCAGACGTATACAGGGTGCACAGCGGTGGCAGGGTGTAGAGCGGTGAAACACCCTATCTTGTGCATGGTGTAGAGTTGTGCATGCTGCAGAGTCGGATGAGGTCACGGAGGAAGTGGTGTTTAACAGAGTATAGAGCTGTGCAGGGTTTAGACCACACTTGACGCAGGGTCATGAGGGCGCAGAGCTGTGAAAGGGGCAGACACGCGCATGGTGTAGAGTGGTGAAGGGCACAGAGTGAATAAAGATACATGAAATGAGACAGTGGGGTATCTATTCTGCAGCTGGGAATCGATCAGAATCAGAGAACTGGCGCTGGGAACTTGGGAAGGGGTTTGTGAGTCGGGTCTTAAGGGTTCTCCCAAAAAGAAAGAAGTTGGGGTGGCTTCTGAGACCTGGAGAGAGACAGTTCCAGACTTCAGGAAGGGAGTATGACCTTTAGGGGACTATTACTAGGCACATCGCTCTACCAAAGGAAGAAACTTGCTGTATCAGGATCCATAGGTGTCTCCGAAAAAACAGTAATTGACATTTCAAACCAACAGTGGCGGCTGGTGACATTTGAAAGTGGTGAGGCGTAAAATTATTGTCGTACTGCACTACGGCGAGCGAGCCCGAAAAACATACGGGGGGTTCGGGTGGGTTCTTCCCCCAAGAAAATTTTGAAAAAAGAGTGGACAAATGATGCATTTTCAAGCAAACTTGAGGAAGCAGGAAGGTTAATAAAGCAATACGATTGAATTATTTATAATTTAAGAAATTGCTGGGTGTTGGATTTTTTTGGGGAGGTTATTACACAGAGGACCACACAGAGATGTTGAGAGTGCGGCAGAAAAAAGTATGGTAATAGACAGCAAGATAGAGTGTGGAAGAGAGAGCTCACCTGTGCTAACTTTTACAGTGTCCACAGTTTCTGGCACCTCACACTATCCACCAATGCCACCTTCACACGCTGCCCATGAGAGCCAGCTCATCTCTGCCCACCAGTGCCAGCTTCACACTGCCCTCAAGCATCTTACATTGTGAGCGATGCTGTACGACCCCAATGCATACAATAACCCTTGAAAATGGTAACTTTAGAGTGGCTTGGTATCACTTAGAAGCCAAGGCAGCAACAAATCCAATCTGCCTTGAAAGATTCTACATCTTTAATTTTGGGGTGCACTTTAGGTCCCAAGAGTCCTGGGGAAATCCTCAGGAATCCATCTTTCTCTCAGAATTTGGAACACTTTCACACCCTGCTCGCCGTCTGCCTGCCACCTTCACAAACCTATACCCACTCTCCTTTGTGTTGTAACTCAGTCACCATGTTCCTTTCCATGACCGATGTGTCGTTAGCCCACTCTATACCCCCCTCACCCTGCTGAAACAACGTACCCCTGCTAAAGTCTGCAGTGCCCGCCCTGAATTCCCGGTTCCTCGTCTGAGAGTGGCACAGCACCCCTCATAAAGTTGTTACCTGAGCTGTACCCCCCTGCTCGAAATGATTTGGGGCCATTTATACTTGTCGCTGACGTCCATCTCACACAGATTGGCCGTGAATGCTTTCGAGTGGGAAACCTTCGTCGGATGAATCACAACCGCAGGCCAGTGTCTGTGCAAAGCGCCAGGAGGCCAAGTAATTAGCGGGCTCTGCACTTTACAATTCCCAGTAACATAGCCTTGGTAGTCCCAGAGTCAAAACAGGGCGTTAACAATTGTTCTTTCTGATTTGGGGCGCCATAGTCAGCAGATACAATTTAGGCAGAGGACTGTGATAGGAACAGTGGATGGGGGACTCTCGTGATAACTGTGCACGTGGGCATTCCTATTGATTGATGGAGAAGTGTGGCTCAATGGTTAGAGCGGCAGACCCTGATGCAGAGATCTGGCCCGGGACCAGGGTTCAATTCCCGCCTCGGCGGGTCTTGGGCTCAATTTCCTCGGACCTGATAATTCTCGCCTCGGTGCCTATTCTAATCATGGGTCCCACTCTGCAACTCTGGGCAATAGCTTGCTTAATCTCCACAACGGCCCCAACAGCGCTGGGATGCCTGGCTTCACCCTGGGGGTGCCCAGGAGTGGACATTTCACAGGGAAAAGCCAGGAAGGGTTGTACAGCGCCTGGACACCCCTTTGGGGGTATGGGTGCGCTTTACAAGTACTAATTTCATTTCATTTAATTTCATTTCATTGATTGGTTCGGGGATTACATGGCGTAAATTATGAACTGAATAACCCTTAGGCCTCAGTATCCATGGAACAGATCTGCCCTCTTTATTTCTCCCCCAGGGACAGGTGGAATGAAGGAAGCAAGTGCAGACGCCCAGAAAGAAAACGGGAAAGTTGTTAAATTGTAGGCTTGGCGGGTGGTATATTTGATTTCAGAGACATCAGGACTTAGTGCCAGTCTGTTACTTAAGAGACACACAGAGCCCGGACCTTGGTTCTGGTAGCAGGATGATGACCGACCGCGTCTTGCCTCCCACTCGGGGATGATGAATAAATGAAACCAGAAGAGCCCATTCCATCAAGTTGGCAAAGTAGTCATCGGGTAAGTGAAGATATTCTCAGGACTGGAGAACGGGAACATTCCAGTTCACCCAGTATTTGTAAGCCACGGGTGGCCGAAGTAAAATATCGGGACCTATCAGCAGCGGCCGGCATGCTCGCGGGAGGGGGGGGGGGGCACTCAGTGCACTGACTGCAGCTATTGCGAAGCCTGCACGATGGCAGTGCTGGAGCGCTTTCACTGTTGGCTTGTCCTTGCTGTTACTGGTGCTGGGGCCCGCAGGACTTCCGGTATTTGGCCGCATTGTCTGGCCTGGGCTGTTGGCAGTGGTGGGTTTCTAGGAATGGCGGTGCAGGGGGCCCGCAGTACTTGGAGGCACGCCGGGAAGAGGCTATGGTTTACTTAGATAGCAAGACGAAAACGATCAAACACAACGCTTCATGGGACCCCGTTAAAATGAAAGTTACGAGCAAGAGAAAATACGCAGGTGGTGATAAACAATATTACAACGCTTCATCGAACACTATAAGTTTGTCTTTGGCCGTATCAATAAAAAAAAAAACCTACCTTGCCGCCTCCGCTCCAGAGGGCTGTCGAGTTGCGCATTTTTCATGGTTGTTGAGAACGGTTTCTTCCTTCTCTTTTCTTGCGCTTTCATAAAATACCTTTCCCAAACGGCAGGTGGCAGGCGGAGCCTACATTATAATAATACCCGTCATTATAATGACGGGACACGTGGCCTAAGGCCACGTGGTCCCGTCATTGAAGTCACTGGCTGGCCGCAGTCCCTACTAGCAGGCTACAGAAACACATCCGGAGGTCGGACCGCTTTACTTGGACTTAGTCTAAGTCACTTAGAGAAGATCTGGTGAACAGAAATACGCAGCATGTTCTGTTTTTTATGGCGTTTTGAGGATTTACAGTGAATTGGGCATGGTTCTGTCTTAACCCGTTGCTCAGCCTTGAACGAGAGCAGCCTCTGGATTTCTGAAGGCACTGAATCCATGGCGTCTTAGCAACACTGCTGAATGGTGACGGCCTTAAGGAGATGACAAACTACATTTTTAGGACAGATCACCTGTACCTGTGGCTGACATATAATAAAAGATCCCAAATATATGCAGTTTGAAAATAAAGGTTTAGTCTGAAAACAAACATTGGCAAAGCCAATAGGTCTCTCCTTTTGGATCTATTAGCTTTGCAGATGCTGTTTACCGATGCTGTGCAGCATCGAGAAAAAGCAATATGCTTTCTGCTGATGCTGTGAAGCATCAGGAAAAAAAATGCAAAATAAAAACAGAGATGACGCGGCCGCTGTCATTCCACCGTCTTGCACATGGGTAATAATGTATGCACAAGCATGTGTCATGATGCCACTGAATTTTCTTTGCTCTTTTTGCTTACTGATCCAAGACATGTTTCTAGCGCACAATAGCTTTCTGTACTATGGAGCGACCACGTAGCTAGCCCCAGGTGCCGGCCCTCTAAAAACATAAATTAATTTTTTTTTTATAGGTCAGCAAGGGGTGGAGAAGCAGAGCAGGAGCTGTTGGGGTAAGCAACGTGGAGGGATAAAATACAAATAAAGCTGTGTGACCATATTCAGTAGGCATTAAAAATGTAAAAGTCTGAAAATGACCCATCACAAAAATAAAGAAAAGAATAAAATAAAAGCTAAGTTTGGCCTACTATCCCTGGCACTGGAGTGGGCTTATTTTTTGTATGGATGTACATATGTGCACAAGCAAAATGCCATCACACACAGTGAAGAGAGACAATTGCTGAAGTGGGCAGACCCATTACTCCATGCTTTATATTGTGGTGAGCAAAAGCAAAATGTAAAAGCCAGCGCCTCTTAAGCAGACCAAAGGACGAAGAGGGCTAAACAAAGCCCCTGTGTGAAAATATATGTATTTTTATTATGAATCTTTTAAAAACATTATGCTGAACTAAAATAATGCAGTCTATTAGCCAAACCTAAAAAACATAGGGCCTCATTTATGAAAACTATTGCATCGCTGCATGAAAACAGAAAGGTTCAGTGTGCCAAATTGGTTCATCCATCCGCCCAAGATCACACAAAGCTTGAGCTTTTGAGTGGTTGTCAGTGGTATCACTGGATAAAGATATCTGTGTAAAGAGTGGAAGTTCTGTGGAAATATACATAGAGCTGATGTGGGCAGTAGGCAGTTTGGAAGCAGGTATTGAGGCTATAAGTGGAGGCATGAGCAGTGGTTGCTTGAAGAGTTCTTGCTTTGAGGCCAATTTCATTACATGTAAACTGCAGTGATTTGCAGCTTGCTGTTCAGCTGGTTTATGAGAGAAAGCAACTGGGAAACCTCCATGCTTGTTCACTGTTCACACATCAAAAGGGACGTTGCTGAGAGCTGTAGTGGAGCTCTTCGGTGCTTCTTTTTTCTGCAAGTACATCAGGAAAAATCACAGGATATAGAGAAAATGGTGAAAAGGCAGAATTTCACCTAGACGCATAGACGAGTAGTAGACTTAAGTGCATCTGGTTAGGAACAGAGTATTGAAATGCAGTGCCTGTTATTAGTCATCAGCACATTAAGGAAAAAGTAATGCATCCTTTTGGATAGCATGCTTCTCAAAGGTGTATGGAGGTTTTTTCATTCTGGACTCAAGAGATCTTCAGTATTGGGCAGTCAATGAGCTGAGGGCCATTTGCAGCGAGATGAGTAAACTGCAGAGAGAGCGCGGGTAGGGAGGGTGGAGAGTGGGGGTAGTAGTACAAGAGAGAGAAACACAGACAAGGGGTGCATGTGGGGCGAGCACACAAGGGACAAAAGGAGACAGCTGGAAAACACATACACACTCATAGAAAAAAGTAGTTCCTTAAACGTGAGCAGTGGAAGAACTGAAGTCAGTCAGTCAGAGAGAAACATTGATGCCCCCCTCCCCCACCCTGACGACATTGCCATTAGTGAACCAAGAGACACGTTATTTGTCCTGAGTACCCTCTGGTTGGCTTAGATTGTTATTATACTTGGAACAACATTATAGTTTACTAAAAACAAACACAGGAGAAGGTTTTGACAATACACATCCTAAACGCATGTATTTTCAGGAGCTCATATATGTGATAATAAAGAAAAATGAGGCAGAGTGAAATCAAACAATCGCTAGGATCACACAATTTGGTCAAGAGGGGAACCTTGGATTGCTCCCAGGTTTTCTGGTTTCACATTGTGCAATTTAGCCACTAGATGGGTATCGCTTTCACTCTCACACTTGACATCAAAAGTGAAGGCTTTTTCTTTAATTCTTGGCACATGAGGTTAGAGCCTGGATGGAAGACAGAAGCCACATGAAGGTATTGAAGACTGAAAGAGGCTTCAAAGTGTGGTAAATTAACTACTAGGAGTTCTTTACAAATACCACCATAGCTGTGGTGTTTTAGAAGAACTAGAACAATTGATGTTTCACAATATAAGCCAGAGGGCGTTAGTATTGTCACTGTATGAGTTGATGGAAGTTCCTACTGCGCCAAGTGAGACCTCCTTTGAATGAAGGGATACATGCACCTGAGCAAACAGTTTTCAATACGGGATCGATAGACAAAAAAATCCCACCTAACATCAAAACTCATTTATAGTCGAAGGCAACTCCTAATAGTAAAACTTGGTCCTGGTGTCATCCGTCTGTTCTCCGTTAGGAGATGCACATTGGTGTCTAGGGAGGTGTGTGCGCTTTTACCACCGAGGCAGCACAAAACTCTGAGGGTGGCGTGCTATCAAAGCGTTTATCATATTCTATTGTGATGCCATGCAGTTTGAGAAGCTATTGGCCATCGGTTATCCAGTGGTAGAGAGGCAGGTCTTACCTGTTGTGAACCATAAGCGGTGCTTAATTTGTGCTAATGTTTGCAGTGGTGGAAATCCTAAAGGGGATCTACATCAGCCAGGCAAGAGAGGGTCTGGCTTCAGCTGCTGAGACCAGATGACTCGGGAGTAACTAAAACATATCCAGGTGAAGACTCCCTTGACTTCCGAGAACTAATGAAACAGAATCTGGTTGTGTCAAGGGCCTGATTTATATTTTGGCAGGCGGAGTATTCTCCATTGGCCTGGCGGAGGAATTAATGTCCACCAGGCCAAGACTACTCTCCCAGTCAAATTTAGAAATGAGAGCTATGCTGGAGGTCATTTCAAAAGCATTGACAGGAGCCGCCATCACTTTGGTTCCTGTCAATGCTTTTCGGAGCCTTGCATTAAACTGGTTTCTTTTTTATTAGCAAAAAGAAAATCCGGAAGCTGTATTTTCTTTATGAAACTAAAAATGATAATGCCCCTCTCGCCATGGGAGTAATCTTCCATGGCGAGGGGGTATTATTTATTTTTTACTGTTGCTAACCACCAGAGTTTGCCTGGCAGTGATGGACAGTAAAAAACAACTATATGTCCTCTCATCTTAAATGGGCGGATGAACATATAGCCAATCCTCCAAATGCCCTTACTCAATCGGACCGGTCAGAGAAATTTGGCCATGATGGAGACAGAGTAGTTATTGCCATAGCTAAACTAAAATATGTTTCTGCCAACATATAAATCGGGCCCAAAGTCTGCTCTGAGATCTTGAACCAGAAAGGAGGCATGCCTCACCATCAAGAGCTGCTTTTGAGGTGGTGTGTATAGATTCTGTGCTCAGACTAGAAAGCAGACGGCACTGGATCGAGAAAGTCGTGATGTATCAATGTAATTTCAATTTGGAAAAAAAACACAAGGGTTTTGGTTAGGGCAGGTCGATTTATATTGGATCTGCAGTAGCGGATAATACTCGGAACAAGGTCGTCTTTTTTTAATAAATAAGTGGCAATAACTTTGCTGCTGATCTTAGCCAAAAAGAAGTTCCATGCACTTCCATCCCCCCTTTAAATTTCTTCATTGCTTCTCAGAAAATATAGGTAAATGCAAAGACCTCCTTCACTAAGAGCAGTGGGGCAAAATACAGCACAGAGTTAAAACCAGCAATGGCAAGGCCAATACGCCTGGTACGGACCACAGTCTTTTCGCTTTGTCAGTGCTTGTTTTGTCATGGTTTTTTGCAAAACTTTATTTTTGGGAAAGCTACAAAGCCAAAAATATGCTACGCTCGTAAAAAGCACACATTTCTATAGCATCCCCTGACATTGTAGAGAACTACTTTGTGTTCTGAAGTGCTCAGAGGAAAGGGCGGAATCCCACCACTCACAGTGAAGCTAGCTAATGGCTGAAGTGGGCATACGAATCACACCATGGAAGAAAACGTGAATGACACAATAACAGACCAATGGATGAAGAGGGCTGGCTGAAGCCCCTTATAAGTCAGTATATTATACATACAATTTTAGTAACATTAAAAAGGCCTTTGATAATACCAGACCTAAAAAAGAGACATTACCATCCCCATCTCACCAGGCGCACTCCTGCCAGCTGTTGTCTAGAGAGGATGCAATGGCTGATGAAACGTAACGACTGTTTTGGCCTTTGGCGGTTCCGTCTCCATCCCAGACTCGTAGTATGGTGTACTGCACGTGAGCCATAAAAGAAGGAAGTGCTGGAGCTTTTAGAGTTCCTACTAAGCCGATCGCATGTAAGCACAGCATTCACGCAAACAATGGCAGGAAAGATCCAAGAAAGGGCATATTTCAGGGAAGGGCCGGGGAGAAAAGAGATTATCGCCCGCCAACGGTTGTGTGTTCTGTCACAGTCACAAAGGAGCACTTTTGAGTGATGTTGTTTTCAGTTATTTAGCTGTTGCCAGGGTTAACATCTGTGCTGGCCAAGACGGCCCCGCGGAGGCCAAGAGCAGCCGTGAGTCATGCGGGCTGGTAGCCAAAGCTGGCTAGGAAATGTTTCCATTTCTGTTTAATCTTCTCCCAAAGAAAGTGTCACGCTGCCTGCTGAGAGCTCGTTCCCAGCCCCAGAAACATCTAGGGGCAGATTTACGAGGAAGTGCCACAGCGCAGCAACGCAAGCCCTTTGGCTGCGTCACGCTGCGGCACTTCCAAAGCACAGGAATGCGACATATTTACAATAATATGTTGCATTCCTGTGCTCTCCCTTGCGCTGGCGCACAAACAGCTGCCATGCGCCGGTGAAGGCACCCTTGCACCATGGTGCAAGGATGCCTGCGTCGTGGGGAGATTGTTTTTGTGCAGGAAGGGGCACCTTCCTGCACAAAAACAATCACTACAGGCATTTTCCTCTGTCAATGTGTGCTGTAGAATGCAGCACGCATTGAAAGAGGAAAAAACGAGGAGAAATGAAAACATTTCTCCTCGTTGCGCCTCGCGTAGCATTCACACGCATTTCCAGATTTTACGATTCCTCATAAATCTGGAAATGTGTCTTGTTCCATGGGTGTTGCGTGGGAACACCCACAGCAACACCCATGGAACGCCCCTTTCACACAAAGTGCTGCGTGTAAAGGGGCCATATTTACAAGGACAGGAAAAGCCAACCAGGGTGGCTGGCTTTTCCTGTCCTTGTAAATATGGGGCAGAGAAATACGCCACCAGTACGTCACAAAAAGTGACGTACTGGTGGCGCAGGGGGCTTGTAAATCTGCCCCCTAGGATTTATGCCAATTTAGTGTCTCATTTTAGTAAGGTTTGTCAGACACAGTGAGACACCTGCGCGTGGGTTAGAGGGCCTGGCCACATTGGAGGTCAGAGGTGTTCTCTGAATGAGTAGAGGTAAGAAAGCGCAGAATTGTAATTTGGCCAGTGATATTTCAAAAGGTTGAAGCTCTTCCACTAAAATTGCGTCTGTTGGAGGAGGGTTTGCTCACGATCTACTGGGGCGCGATTTCTATTCCCTACGTCTTTTCTTTCACACATTTGCTAAACATCGTGAAGCTCTGTGAAGATTTGAAAAACACCCCACAAACTTTGGTTAGGAAAACTTTCAAGATGTCACACAGCCTGTTGGCATAGGGCCCTTAAAAGGTCACAGAAGTTCACTGCACCTTTTCATATTATGATTGAAAACAGGCTAGGTGTACTTTAGATCGCAAAATGGTGGAATCCACGCAACCCAAATCACTTTAATGCACCCCTTAAATGTCATTCAGCAAATGCCTGTGTTAAATTTGATTTATATATGAAATCAAGTGTCCTATGCTGTACAGTAACCTATGGTGTTGGGTGGAAACCCCACTTTGTTGCATGTATCAATGAATGAGGCGGCCACCTGCCAGTGTTGGGTGCTCTGTTCTAACCCCTATGAAATCAATGGCACATTCCCTCTTGTGATTGTTTTCAGTGATTTTTGTATGCACTCTGCACCTGCCAGCAACAATGCATGATGCCATGCCGACCATGGACCATGAGGACTGTGCTACATTTAACTCAGTGGAGAGGGGGGAGGCGGAGGGACGACTCAGTGGAGAGGGGGATGACGGAGGGACGACTCAGTGGAGAGGGGGATGACGGAGGAACGACTCAGTGGAGAGGGGGGATGCAGAGGGACGACTCATTGGAGAGGGGGATGACGGAGGGACGACTCAGTGGAGAGGGGGATGACGGAGGAACGACTCAGTAGAGAGGGGGATGCAGAGGGACGACTCAGTGGAGAGGGGATGACGGAGGGACGACTCAGTGGAGAGGAGGATGACGGAGGGACGACTCAGTGGAGAGGGGGATGACAGAGGGACGACTCAGTGGAGAGGGGGGATGCAGAGGGACGACTCATTGGAGAGGGGGATGACGGAGGGACGACTCAGTGGAGAGGGGGATGACGGAGGAACGACTCAGTAGAGAGGGGGGATGCAGAGGGACGACTCAGTGGAGAGGGGATGACGGAGGGACGACTCAGTGGAGAGGAGGATGACGGAGGGACGACTCAGTGGAGAGGGGGATGACGGAGGGACGACTCAGTGGAGAGGAGGATGACGGAGGGACGACTCAGTGGAGAGGGGGATGACGGAGGGACGACTCAGTGGAGAGGGGGATGACGGAGGAACGACTCAGTAGAGAGGGGGGATGCAGAGGGACGACTCAGTGGAGAGGGGGATGACGGAGGGACGACTCAGTGGAGAGGAGGATGACGGAGGGACGACTCAGTGGAGAGGGGGATGACGGAGGGACGACTCAGTGGAGGGGGGGGGGAAGGGACACGGGGCAGGAATCAGTGTTTATTTCGAACATTCCTCCTAAAGCCGGAACGTTTCGCCCACTCCTTGATGTATGTGTATATTTGAATGACTACACTTTAAAGTCACAAGAATAACGTATACAATTTGGGGAAAATGTAAAAGGAGAGGAAGGGGGACATGAGGGCCTGGGGGATGCCCCCATTTGATAGCAGGGATAATGGCAAAGAGACGAAACCAGGGGTGTACAGATATGTAGAATCAAATCTGTTGGGAGAAAAACAAACCAATGTGCAACCTGAAATTTTGAATATTGAAGGCAAGCTTTGGATATAAGGATGTTTACACAAGTTGAATTATGTTTATGAACTGTAACATGTCACAATAAGCAGCTTAGGGTAGATAAGAGAGCGAAATAAATGCACCTTCTCTCACCCATCTCATTGTGACTCATTTCTGAATAATAATAGTCAGCACTGAATCAGCACTCAAACCTTTGACCCGCAGGTCTCACACAGAATTCAGGGGTGAGTGCTTACCTCACTGAGCAAACTTAACGAATGTGCAGAAAATGCCATATAACTTACAGTAATAAAAATCAGATTTGTATATTTCATGTTCTCAGTGTAGGTAGTCAACCAGCTACTTGCAAACTTTTTAGGATATGGTAAGGCCCTAAATGGTGGTGTCCTGAATGCCAAGAGTAGCACAGGCAGTGATGGATGCGTGAATTAATCATAGTCACTGGATTTACTCTGGGCAGCATTGTTCCCCATTTATTTTTGCTTGTGCCTCACCAATGAGGTGCAGCTTGAAAACGATGGCACGGCGAGCTAGGGACCTACAACAGCAAACATTCCCATGTATACTGGCATTCCTCTAGATAGGGCAAATGTGTTTGATCAAATGCACGAATTAACCTAAGTCACTGGCAATTAATCTGGAAAGCATTCCATTCAATTGTTCTGCACCTCACCTGTGCAATTTTAGACAAGGGTCAACCATGTGCAAAACAGCCTAGGCCACACTTCAAAAGGGACAGTCTTGCTTGAACTCCTAGGCCCAACTGAATGACAACACAAGCAACCCAACTGCTGCACAGTTGAAAAAAGTCTTGGCTACTTTGAGGATCCATGTGAGGTCAAATGTGAGCTACGGATCTTTCGCCCCAGCAATGATTTAACAGAGGAAATCACAGATCTCATCACTATTACCTCTGTCCAACGCAACCACCCCCAATTCCTTGGAGACATCAACATCCCTAGATTCTCAAACACCTAGTAAAAAGGACATATTTTTTTTTGCATGCCCGGCGTATGCTAGACCAAGAAGGAATTGGTTGGCTCCTGTATGTAGACAGTTGGGGACTCAAAATCACTGTGATGCTTTACGCATTTTAAAATCAGACACAAAACCACTTATTGTATGTGCAGTTGCAAAATTTCTTGGCCAATTTTGGGCTATTAGGCGGAGGCTACTGACTACCCCCCAAGTGTGGTGATCTAACTCCAGGAAATTTGCTATGATCTGAGGGTGTTCTAATTTATAAGATTATAATTACAATATTTGATTTTAAAGTATTTTAATGTGGTTTTATTATTCATATTTTTTCTTTTTTACGTATATGATGCAGAGGGACCTTAATGACTCTTATAGATTTGATGTGCCCCACTGAGTAATAATTGAGAAACTTTCCAGCTATTTGATTGCACTTGCACCTTAATTATTATCTTATCTATTTTCGATAGTAAATTTTAAAATGAGTTATGCTTTGTTGATTTATTTCGTGTTTATAAGATTGTAATCTGGAATACTCGACTTTTTAGAACTTGATGTACAGAAGATCTTGTAACTAATTTATTTCGATCACCAATGAAATAGAAGTATACGTTTGTATCTTTAATGGTATTATAAACCGAAATAAAGATTTTTATGATGATGAAGGACATACTCCTCAGCAACATGGATATCAAGCACCACGTCACTGAACCTTCCCACTAGAAAGGCAATACACTCAGCCTTATCAATAACAGCCTCTTCATCAATTCATTTGAAGTCCCTGGACTGGACAAGCACCTCTCCTTTTCATTCACTCTCTGCCATACCACCACCACTCATCACGTTCAACCCAATTGAGTAAAAAGAGCTCATCACCTACGCAAAGACATCCCCAAATCATCCTCTCCCAAGAAGAATTAATCAAGCTCTACTGCATTTATCATCCAACAAACGACATTAACAAATATAGAAAACTCTCTGTTAAAACTTGTAGACACCCATAGACCAATCAGTCAATTGGAATTTATAAAGCGCAGCTTATCACCCCGGGGGGTATCAAGGAGCCGGGAATGATGAGAATTAGTCAAAGATCGAGGTCTTGAGTCCCTTCCTGAAATTGGCGAGTGAGGGGGAGGTTCGGAGGTGGAGTAAGAGATCGTTCCAGGATTTGGCAGCGAGGTAGGAGAAAGAACGACCTCCGGTGTGGCTGCGCTGGATGCAGGGGACGTGTGCGAGGGCGAGAGAGGCGGATCGGAGTTGTCTGGTGGAAAGTCAGGTGGTGTTTGATGTAGGAGGGTCCGCAATTGTAGAGGGCCTTGTAGGCGTGAGTCAGCAGCTTGAACTGGTATCTCTTCTGGGCGGGGAGCTAGTGGAGGCTTTCGAGGTGGGGGAGATGCTGGTTAGTTTGTGGAGGTCGAGGATGAGTCTGGCTGAGAAGTTCTGTATGGTCTGTAGTCGTTTGAGGAGATGGGAGGTGGTTCCAACGTAGAGTTCATTTCCATAGACCAGTCAGCTGGTGACGAGGGCATGAGTCACTGTTTTATTGGTGCTGGCGCGGATCCACCTGAAAATCTTATGGAGCATGTGGAGGGTGTGAAAGCAGGATGAGGCTACAGGGTTGACCTGCTGCTTCATAGAGCGGTCGCTGTCCAGGATGATGCTGAGGTTGGGGGCGTGGTTGGTGGGGGTAGGTGAGTGTTCGAGTGCCATGGGCCACCATGTGTCATTCCATGGGGAGGAGTTCTTTCTGAAGACAAGAACGTCTGTCTTGTCTGTGTTCAGCTTCAGGTAGTTGGATCTCATCCAGTCGGCGACGTTGGTCATGGCATTCTGGAAGTTGAATCTGGTGGTGGCTGTGTCTTCCATGAGCGAGAGGATGAGTTGGGTGTCTCCAGCGTATGAGATGATGTTAAGTCCGTGGGTGGAGGCGATGTCAGCCAATGGAATCATGAATGCGTTGAAGAGGGTGGGGCTGATGGAGAAACCTTGAGGGACTCCGCAGATGATGCTCTTGGGTTCAGAGGTGAAGGGGGTAGACTGATTTTCTGTGTGAGTCCTGTGAGGAAGTAGGTGATCCACTTGAGGGTGTTTCCTCTGAAGCCGATCTGATGGAGTCTAGTGATGAGAGTGTGGTGAGTGATGGTGTCGAAGGTCGCTGAGAGGTCTGGGAGGATCAGGGCTGCTGTCTCACCCTGGTCGAGGATGGCTCTGATGTCGTTGGTTGTGGCTATCAAGGCAGTCTTGGTGCTGTGGTTGGAGTGGAAGCCGGAGTGGGTGGCATCAAGTAGGTTGTTTCCTTCCAGGTGGTCTGTGAGCTGGCAATTGATGGCTTTCTCCAGGACCAGCGAGATGGGTCACTGGGGTCAGCGGGAGGTTTCTTCAGGAAGGGTTTCACCCCTGTGTTTTTCAGGCATCAGGGAAGGTGGTCGTGGTGATGGATGAGTTGAGGATGTTGGTGAGTGTGCTGCCGATTTCCTTCTGTCCCTGATTAAAGGTGTGGTGGGGGAAGAGGTCTGTCGGTGCTCCGGAGTGTATGTAGGTCATAATCGCTGTGGTGATTGGCGTGGTGAGCGGTGTCCAGTCGGTTAGGTGGCTGTGGCAGTTGTCAGTGTGTGTCAGGAGGTGGCTGAGGTCGGCCGAAGCACCAAAAAAATATTCCTTAAAAACCCAACCACTTAGTACCATGGTACTTCCAAAAGCTCCCTTAGCTGTGCATTAATAATCTGCTGTTTCAAAGTTGGTAATATAGTTGCCCTCTCAGCAAAGCTTCATTTTCAGGACCTAGACATCCTGCCTCAGACTGAGATTTGGTTTACTATTTTTACTGCAACTAATGGACACCTCATTACCTTCTGGATATAAAATTCTGTGGATGAGAAAGGGACACAAACCGTCTACTCCTTCGAATGCCTCATCACAGACATATGCGCTAGTACAAGCAAATCCCCCAACAGGACCCATTTATTTATGAGTTAATGAATTTCACCTCTCACCAACTCTTATCTTCTCTTAAAAATATATTCATAGGAAAGTTCAACCTATAATGGTCAAAGCCCAATGGCAGGCAGGGCTTCACCTCAGGCTGAAGCCTTTCTGTGTGACAGTAGGCTCACACTTCAGTGTCAGTGCCTTACTCAAGACAAATGATCCACTTTTATCATTGATATACTGGAAACTTCAGAAATCTCATAATCTCTTTGTGACAGGGCTACTATCGTTTGCTCCCTATGTAGACCACAACATCACCAAATATACCTTTCAAAAAAACCCTAATAACATCAATAGACCTCAAACACATTGACCAGTCTGTTTCCACAAATATGATTATCTCCTCGGTGCTTGTAATATGCAGTGATATAACAAGACCACCGATTAAGGATAATACCAAAGACATTTGTTTGATTAACATGTAGTGTTAGACCCAGTTATACTGACACCTCTATTGTCAGGGCACAAGACCGTCACCCACCAAGGAGCAATGCTTCATCTTAAGGACTGCTCCTTCCAGCCAGGATATCCCGTTATGGCTGCTCCTTCCAGCCAGGGTATCCAGTTGTGGCTGGGTGGATTCTTTTGTTGGAGCTCTTTTGAAATGGTTGTGGGCCGTTCTGTGAGTAAATATTCTATTGTGGGAGACCTACTTTCTGAGCTGTTAAAATGACTTGTAGGTAAACTGAAGAATTTGATTGTGGTCTCCAATGGTAAGATTATAAAATTGGGATGTTCAGTATGGTATGCGGAAAGGTCTACGGATGGAAGTATTGGGTCTTAAAGATAGGCTGAAAAGAAAACAGGGGAAAGGGAGTGGGTGGCCAACCCCACACCTTAGCGGATATCAAAGTGGAGTTCAAGGAGGCGTTGCAACAGCTATCTAACCTGGATTTTAAGGAAAATGTTAAGCGCCAGCATGAGTTGGGTGATAAGGCCATTGGACTATTGGCCTGGTTATTGAGGTCTGAACACCCATGCTCCCCTACAGGTGCAAATTGTTCAAGGGCTGGGTCCATAGTGAACTCCCAGTCAGCAATTATTGAGGAATTCGAGGAATACTCCAGGGAGCTATTTAGGGCCCCTGATGGAGTGAACCAGGCAGCTATCTTGGCCTACTTGGGAACCATCGAGACCCCTGTCCTGGATCCATTACATAGACAGGAACTAGACTCTGATTTGATGCTGGAGGAGATCAAACTGGCCGTCAAGCAACTGGGCAGAGGTAAGACACTGGGCACCGATGGGCAGCCAATTGAGTTCTATGCCGTATATCGAGTGAAGCTGTTCCCTGGCTCTTAGAGGTGTATGAACAGGCCAGGGAGTGTGGTCAGGTTTCAGGCATGATGAGTAAGGCTTTGATTGCAGTGCTACCAAAACCTGTGCGGGGTCCGCTTGAGGTGGCCTTTTACTGCCCCCTTTCTTTGCTTAATCTTGAATAGAAGGTACTGGGTAAGGTCCTGGCAAAGAGGTTGACCCCTCTCATCCAGCATGTAGTACACCCGGACCAGAATAGGTTTATCCCGGGCAGAAATACATTTCTGAATCTCCTACGCCTATTCTGTGTAAGGGTGGGCAGAACTTGCAGAGTTTTGCTCCGTGGAATTCCGCGGAGTTACCAAAAACCTCAGCGATATTCCACAGAGTACTGAAAGTGGCGAAATTCTGGTCTATTGTGCTGATTTTTAGAACCAGGAGCTTGTCTCGCGAACAGTACCACACAGCGCGCCGGAGGGCACTTCTTTCTGCCACTCGCGTAGATTTTCTATTCGAGAGACAGCTTTCGTAATGCGAGCGGCAACTTTTTCAACGTGGGCAGTAGCGAGCTGCTGCGACTGCCCGTGTTGAGAAATCTCACCGGGGGGGCAGTCTAGTGCTCAATTTTTCCAGTTCGCCAACTTAACGTTGGGGAGCTGCGTGTGAGAAAAACTCTGCCACTCGGTGGATGGCAGAGTTTTTTGCTGAACTCCGCTCTCCAAGGGGAGCGCACAGTGGACAAAACTCTGTGAACTCAACCGGCGAAGCAGAGTTTACCAACCACCCCTAATTTTGTGTTATGGAGTGGGCACGCTGAACAAACACACACTGCTAGGTGGAGTCATTAGACACTAAGAAGGCATTCAACACATTAGGTGGGCCTGCCTGCAGTCCGTGTTGTTTAAACTGGGGATGGGTCTGGAGTTTCGCGGATGGATAGGGGGGTCCTATATGAGTCCCTTTTGGCTAGAGTGTGCATGTCTGAGGTCGAAATTAGACTTGGACGTAAAATTCTACTCCGCTCGTAGAGTTTGTGGAATTCGGCAACTCCGCGTTCCACGGAGAAAGCGGAGTTACCATTAAAATCTGCACTTTTTGCGACGAGACTTGACGGGCACTTGCAAGGAGACGGGCAACCCTCAGCAGCCAAGGGGACTTCATCCCTCAACCAATAGTGCACCAGGAGACCCCTTTGCAGAGTGGTTGAGAAATGGGATGGGGTCATTGACGATGTCTCAGCGATCCCGCTGTGGGGGACTTACTTATAGCAACAAAAGGGTTCTTGGCCCCCAATGACCCTCAGCAGCCAAGGGGACTTCATCCTTCAACTAGAAATGCACCAGGAGGCCCCTTTGCAGAGTGGTTGAGAAATGGGGCAGGGCCTCTGACAATGTTTCAGCAATCCCACTGTGGGGGACTTACTTGTTGCAACAATAGGGGTTCTCGGCCCAAACGACCCTAAGCAGCCAAGGGGACTTCATCCCCCAACCAGTAGTGCATCAGGAGGCCCCTTTGCAGAGTGGTTGAGAGAGGGGGTGGGGCCTCCCATGACATCTCAGAAATTCCTCTGTGGGGGACTTACTTGTGGCAACAATAGTGGTTCTTAGCCCCCAATGACCCTCAGCAGCCAAGGTGACTTCATCCCCAAACCGGTAGTGCGCCAGGAGGCCGCTTTGTAGAGTGGTTGAGAAATGGAGCGGGACCTCTGATGACATCTCAGCAGTCCTGCTGTGGGAGACTTCATCCCCAACCAGTGGTGCACCAGGAGGCCCCTTGGCAGAGTGGTTGAGAAAGGGGGCGGGGCCTTCGACAATGTCTCGTGGTCCCACTGTGGGGACTACTAGTGGCAACAATAGGGGTTCATGGCCCCCAACGACCCTCAGCAGCCAAGGGGACATCTCCCCCCACCAGTAGTGCACCAGGAGGCCCCTTTGCAGAGTGGTTGAGAAATGGGGTGGGGTCATCTACGATGTCTGAGTGATCTCGCTTTGGGGGACTTATAGCAACAAAAGGGGTTCTTGGCCTCCAACGACCCTCATCAGCCAAGTGGACTTCATCCCCCCAACAGTAGTACGCCAGGGGGGGGCGGAGCTTGCTTGCGACCAAGATGGCCGCTTGAGCCGAGCGCTCCGCAGAAACCGTCTAATATCCGGCAATTATCCTGCAACTGAGCAGTCCCGTGTACTCCTCCGAGTGCCCCCTGAGCTCCGGAACCTGGTGGCAAAGTGTTGTTGCGTTCCCGACCGCCGCACAGGAGCGCTGGGCCGGCAACGACAGGCGTCCTGGACCCGGCTGAGCAGGGCCCTAAGCACCGGACTTGCGTGCCTGCGGTGGGCGGGGCACGATCGCGACTGCGGCAGCCTTGGAGGCGTGCGGCCTGCCCGCAGCGTTGTACACGACTCCGGCGGTGGCGGAGTGGCCCGGAAGGTGCGTGAGACACGGGGGGCGGATGCCTCCCACCGACATACGGCAGAAGCTGAGCAGAGCGACCTAGGGGGTGGAGTACAGCTGAGGCCCACGTGGAGACACGGAATGCCCTGTGAGCGGCTACAGGCGGCGCAGAAATAACCGCACATCCGCTACCTGGTGTAGGCCTGCGGGGATCGCGGCGGGGGCGATTGCGGGGTGGCCTGGCCCCCCCCCAGCATTAAGTGGACAAAACTTTGACGACGAGTATTGTAGGCGCTGAGAGTCTGCTACTATCGGCGCCTGGGGGCAAGGACCTACGTGGGAGCCTGTCAGCATCGGGACACAAGTGGTGCGCTGGCGGGCTGCAGGAACGAGCTACGCTACAAGTGAGTGGCGCGGTGGAACACTGGGGTGCCTCTAACGGGCTGCGTGGCCGCGATTGACTTTATGGGCTGCGCTGCAGACACTGACCGAGGATCTGGACCCTGGCCGACGTTGGCACTGTGGAGGTGACCATTGCACTTGGCAGTCGAAGGCGCCGTGCCCTGCTGTGCTACTCGTGGTGGCTGGGGCCGTGGTGGCGATCCGGGAGCTGCTGGCGAGTAGGGGACGACACGTGTGAACCTGACGGGTTATGAGAGTGCCCTACCTCACCTTTGATGAGACTGCACTGAGACCACACGATGACGTTCACGGATAGCAGTGTGCCCCCGTGACCTGGCGAGGCCTTCTGGCCACTCATTGGGAGTGAGTGCTTCTGCTGGGACCGGTACTGGGACCGAGGAGAGAATAGCGACGCGGACCAGAGGTGTGTGGGGAGCTTAGTGGGACCTCGCCTCCCGATATTCCGACCTCCCGGGTCCTGGCGGCGAATTCTGCACGAGGCTAAAATGGGCAGAGTGGATAGGTCGCAGCCGAAACTCACGTTCGCGCAGAAACGGTCCACGTCCAGCGACAGGTCCACGGAGGGCGCCTCCGGAATGCAGGAGCAGATAGCGGACGACCCAGGCCCGGACATACGTGGCATGCTTGTGGCTATGGAAAAGAACCTGCAGGGTGGTATCTCGTCACCTGGTGCGAAAATGGACGTATAGAATGGACCGCATGGCGGAGAGAATAGACAAGCATTCTGAGCGGCTGGACATGTCCGAGCGGAGGCTGATGGAGGTGGTGGAGGCCCACACCACCTTGGACTCAGAACACAAACAGCTAGGCAGAGTGCTCCGAGTCCTGCAGGACAAAACCAAAGATCTTGAAGCGCGCTCTCGGCGCTGCAATCTCCGAATCACGGGTCTTCCGGAGAACACGCCAACTGGTAACATGGAGCAGTTCACGGACCGGCTACTGAGGACACTACTGGGAGAGGACTCGTTCTCGGCCATGTTTGTGGTGGTAAGGGCGCACCGCACTTTGGGACCTCACCCCCCCGGTGGCGCCGCCTCTCCCAGTCATAGCAAAGCTACTTAACTATCGTGATCGCGACGCTGCACTGAAGCTAGCCAGGGAGAAGCAGCCGCTGGAGTTTGAAGGGTCCACGCTTTCGCTCTTCCCGGACTTTACCGCCTGCGTCCAGGAGGCGCGCCACCAGTTTGCACCAATGAAGAAACAGCTGCGCGAGCAGGGAGTGGACTACGCCATGCTTTATCCAGCAAAGCTGCGGGTCAACAGACAGGGTCGCTCCCATATATTCACAGATCCGAAGGCGCTGCAGAAGGCGCTCAAAGGCTGGTCGCGAGAAGACCGCTCCAGTCCGGGGTGGCGGCCCCCGGATGAGGCGGCAGGAGGACAGCTGACGGAACGAGATTGAGTCGGAGCTGGTGGTCCGGAGTGATAAGTATGGTCCTCGACAGTGGCACATGGGAGACACTGTTGTTTGGTGGGCGGGAGGGAGGGGAGCTGGGGGTTGGGTGGAGGGGTTTCAGTATCCTGATTTGGCCGCCGGCCATGGAGGGGTCAGATGCCTGGGGTCCTTTTCCTGTTCCATGGATCTGCACGGGGCCCTAGTCGGGAAGACAACGGCCAACATTGAGACTATGTTTTTGTGGACAGATATCTGAAGCTCGCCTTGTATAGTTAACTCTATATCTGATTGTGGGTATGTGGACTGGCGCCACCGGCGTACTGGCGGAGCATTGTAGGGGAAACTCATGCCTATGGATTCATGATGGCTGTTGCGGGGCAGGGGGGATCATCATATACTAAACGGTTGCATTAGATGTGCTTGACGGTTTTTGGTGGAGGCTTCATAACTGGTTTGGGAATATTCCTTGCCTGAGGAGCGACCTCCGCCCACATGTGAAACACACCTGGGCATGTTCTTTGTTTTTGAGGGAGGGACGGGGTGGGGGGAGGAATGGGGAGGGTACGGGTAAAGTTCGCGACCATGTTGGGGGAGGTCTGCTGTGGGAGGGGGGAGGGTGGGTATTAAGAAGCAAGCTGTTGTTTTTGCAGAGTGATGGTTCTACCCAACGAGTTTGTTGTTTGGGACGATGTTGTACAAAGCGCAGATCCAGATATGTGATGAGAACACACGACTGTGATGGGGACGCCTGACTAAGCCTGCATAAATGCACCGGTTTCCATGCTTAGAGCACTTACGTGGAATGTTAGGGGACTGAACAACTACAGGAAACTCCGCAAGGTGCTGAACTATTTACAAAATCATACTATAGACGTAGCTTTACTGCAAGAGACGCACCTCCCGCATGACAGTCCCCTCTTACGCAGTAGAGGTCTGAAGGATAACATACATGCCTCCGGTTTCACCACGCATGCCAGAGGGGTGATTACGTGGGTCAACCCTAAATCCTCATATACTATAACGCCGTTGGACACTGACAGGGATGGCAGGTATGTTGTATCGAGATGCCAGGGGAAAGGCCAAGATCTGGTCCTTGTGAATGTCTATGGCCCCAACTACGACAGTCCAGACTTATTTGACAAGTTGGCGACGGTAGTCGTCAAATATTCGAACTGTTGGTTCCTCTGGGGTGGGGATTTTAATGTGGTCAGAAACCCAGGGGAGGACAGGTCGGGGGCCCAGAGAGACGCCCCACGGCGGCTGTGGGGGCACTGGGTAACGCAATGTTGCGCCTGGATTTACAGGATGTATGGCGCACTAGATTTCCGCATCAGGGGGTGTTCACCCTCTATTCCGCTTATTATAATCTGCACACTAGGATTGATTACTGGTTGGCATCCTCTCCTCTTTACGCAGAGGTCCGGGAGTGCAGGGTCCTCCCTTGCACACTGTCCGACCATTCGCCCTTGCTGATAGCGATTAACACCCCCAGGGGAGGCATTCCACCGTTCACATGGCGTTTCCCCCCATACTCGTTATTGGACACGGTGTTTCAGGCTAAGCTCGCGGAGGCGATTGAGGTCTTTTTTGAGACAAACTCGGGATCTGTGGACAGCCTTCAAGTACTTTGGGAGACGTTTAAGGTGTATATACGGGGCATTGCTATGTCCAAGCATTCGGGTGTCCTCCGAGACATACGCCGCCGCCTGGCAGATCTGGAAAAAAGGTTGGGTGTGCTGGAACGGCGCCTGTTGCTGCAAGCGGACGACGCTGTGGCTTCTGAACTTAAGACTTTATTGGTGGATTATCAGGATGCGGCGGATGCTGAACTGAAACACTTGGGTAAATACGCCACGGCACGAGCTTATGGAGAGGGGGAGCGACCGGGAGCGGTCCTAGCGCAGTTGCTGCGGAGGCGTCGCAGTAGGGTGCAAGTAGCGGAACTTCAATCAGCTGACGGTGAGGTTCTAACAGAGGAGGTAGACATTGCAGAGTGTTTTAGGAGCTATTATGCTGATTTATATTCAGTGCGCTCTTCTGGGAATGAGGAGGAAATTATGGATTATCTCTCCTATATTAAAATGCCCTCCCTCACGAACGCACACCGCGAATATTTGATGCGACCTGTAGAAAAGGATGAGATTATACTGGCGCTGAAGGGGATGAGATCCGGCAGTGCACCTGGGTCGGATGGCCTCACCGTGCCCTTTTATAGAACTTTTCTCGACCTCCTCCTGCCTCATCTGTCTGCCCTCTTCAATGATATGTGCCAAACTGGCACAATGCCGCCTACTATGAGAGAGGCAGTGATTGTGGCTATACTCAAACCGGGAAAGCGACCTGAGGAGTGCGGGTCATATCGTCCGCTCTCTCTGCTGAATGTGGACACCAAAATCTTTGCCAAAATTCTTGCCAATAGGTTGGCCCCCTTAGCGCAGATCTTAGTTGCCCCTGAGCAAGCTGGGTTCATTCCAGAGCGGAATCTTACTTATAATTTGCGTACGGTATTCGGGGCTATGCCGCATACTAGACCAGACGCCACGGCAGTCGCGGTCTTTTTGGATATGGAAAAAGCCTTCGACTCTGTCGAGTGGCCATTCCTACGACATGTCCTGACTAGGATGGGACTGGGCCCGGTTTTTCTACAACTGATTGATGTGCTGTATCACCGCCCCTCGGCCAGAGTCCGCATTGGTAATCTGGTGACGGCGCCTTTTAACATTTCCCGTGGGACGCGGCAGGGATGCCCGCTGTCCCCGTTGCTCTACGCTTTGGTGGCGGAGCCCCTGGCGTGTGCACTGCGTGAATACCATAGTCACAAGGGCCTACGATTGTCACGGCTTGAGCTAATAGTATCCACTTATGCGGATGACACCTTACTGTATGTCCACGATCCCGAAAATAATCTCTCCTCGGTTTTACGGGAGTTGGTGCACTTTGGAGCGCTCTCCGGTCTGCGGGTCAACTGGCCTAAGTCAGTTGTTGTCCCACTAACGCCTGCTACTAAGCAATATGACCTGGAATATCCCTTGCAGTGGTCCACGGACTCGATCAGATACCTGGGTATCCAAGTACACCCTGATTCGGAGGTAGTATTCAGGGAAAACTATGGGGTAGCGGTTAGCAGGCTGGAGGATGACGTGGGAAACTGGATCAAGCTGCCACTGTCCCTCTTAGGTAGGATCTCCATTATGAAGATGGTGGTGCTGCCGCGGTTTTTGTTTCTTAATATCCCCATGGTGTTGCCCGCTGCCTTTTTTAGCCGAGTCATGACCCTATTGATTAAACTAGCCTGGGCGGGCAAACAAGCCCGAATAAAGTGGCAAACGTTAACTTTGCCGTACCACATGGGGGGCCTCGGAGCCCCAGATTTAAATCTGTATTACAGAGCTGCGCAGTGCGCCCACGCTTATTATTGGATTCATGCCCCACCGGATGCCCCCCACCTCCGCCTCGAGGCGCTTGTGGCGGAGCCATTGCCTCTTCCAGCCCAGCTATGCGAGGAAGCTGATCGCAGGACAGGCATACTGGATTCTATAAATGCTACACGGCATGCCTGGCGGTTTATGCTGCAGTTACAGGCGGTCGCCCTATTATATTCCCCGGTTATGCCACTAGACTGGGCTCGCTGGTTACGCCCCTGCAGAGACCAAGGGGTGGTACAAGCACTCAATTCCATGAATTTGCGGACGGTTGGGGATCTGTTTCACAATGGTGCAGTTATGCGGTGGGAAGATTTGGGACAGCAGGACTCTCCTCCTACCCTGCTGCAACGCTTTCAGTTTCATAGAATCAGACAGGCACTGCGGGAACTGCTGGGTGGGGATCTACTTGAACCCCCTGAGGTAGCGGAATTAACATATGTCATTAAAGCTCAGACGCCACGCAAGCTTGTATCCAATGTGTATAGGATGGCTATGTCTCATAGGGCTACCCAGTACACGAGGGCTCGATTGGAGTGGCAACGTGATCTACAACAACCGATCAATGATGCCATGTGGTCCTATTGCTGTAACAGTACGCGGCGAATATCGCTCAATGGTAGGCTCAGACTAGTCCACTTTAAGTTCCTCCAAAGGGTGTATTACACCCCGGAGAGACTCCACAGGTACGGGCTGAGGGACTCCTCTACCTGCGAAAGATGCACGGAAACGAGGGCAGACTTTATGCATTTGGCCTGGAGTTGCCCTGGAATATACAAATTCTGGGAACTGGTTTTCAAAGAGTTGGCGACCATTGTAGACTTGGAGCTTTCCCCGGAACCAGCCGTGGCCCTATTGGGCTACTCTAAAACAATTCCGCGAGCGCAGCGCAAATTGGTTGATATGGCCTTACTACTGGCGAAGCGTAGAGTAGCGATACACTGGCAAAGCGGTCCTACCCCTACTATGACACAGTGGTCGCGCAACATGCTTTATAGCTGCACACAAACGGAGAATTTCAGTGAGTTATTGCCCCCCAGGAGCCGTCCAAAAACTTTTGGGGACTATATGTGACGTATATTGCAACTAGGGGACAAGATCAGTCTGAAAGTGCTAGCGGCCAAGCCAGTCACGCTCACGATGCGCCGGAGGCCTGAGTCTTCCCTCCCTTTCCCCCCCCCTACTGGGATAGTCAAGTGACATCACAACATCTCCTCTACTCAGGAATGTTTAGAATTAGCATGTATGTTGTATGTTTTATGTCTAGAGCCACTTTAAAATGGTGCGTAGAATAGCACGTCACAAACAGTATGCGTGTGTCATCCCAGCAACCAGAAGAGTTTGTACTTTCAGTCAAAGGTTTAATTGATAGTAAACAGGTCTGTCCTAAGTGACTGCATTAGTATATTTTAATAACCCCGGGCGTGGTGTGCGTAGCGGGGCTATGCGGAGGTCCACGGAGTTGCAGACAAACTCCGTGGAACTCCGCTCTGCTCCGCTACGCCACCCGCCTCCACCCCCCATATTATAACAAGTAATTAAACATTAATAAAAAATACATTTAAAACCACTTACCTGTACTGCGGCGTCCCCGGGCTGCCCTCCTCCTCTTCCTCGACGTCTCGCTAATCCTTCCGAAAACTGCGCATGCTCGCGCGCTGCAGAGTGTGCGGAGATTTGCCTTCTCTGCAAGGCAAATCTCCACACACTCCGCAGGCGGAGCGGAGTTCTCCGCCCGGGGTTATATTTTCACTGCAATGAAAATACTTGTGACTAACCCTGGGCAAAGCACTACGCTACGCTCGCGTAGTTTGCGAAGTTTGCGCTACTTCGCACTACGCGAATTGCACGTAGCACAGTGTAAACACGCGTAGCGGTCATTTTTTGCTTGCTCGCGGTCCTCAACGTCAAGTTGGCGACCGCGAGCAAGCAAAATGACATCCCGGCGATACTTTTTCCTCGTTCGCGATCAGCAACATCAAGTTGCCAATCGCGAGCGTGGAAAATAAATCTCCCGGCGAGATTCTCAACGCGGGGAGGTCAGGTTTCTCATTGCGATTGGTCGCGTATGCTCGCGACCGCTCGCCATGAGAAACTACCAGTCCGCGTTGAGAAAGCTGCCGCTCGAGTAAAAATCTACTCGAGCGGCAGTAAAAGACAGCTCACACTGTGCAAGATGCCGTTTTCAATGATTGCACAGTGCGGACAAGCATCCGGCACTGTGCAATCATCGCGAACAGCGCACTACGCAGTTCACGTAGTGCTACGCGTAGCTCGCGTAGTGCGAAGTGCACTTCGCGTAGCTTCGCGTAGCGCTACTTCGCGAACTACGCCCAGGGTTACTTGTGACTCATATGAAATATGTGAATTAGACTGGAATAAACAGACTGGTGCTGTTGGTGACAGGTGAGCATCTTCTAACAGGGCAAGGCTGTCCTTGCAAATGTTGCTGCAAAATGAATATACACCGTGCCCAGTGTTTATCATTGAACATATTCATCCAGCCAAACAGTGGTATGGCACGCACCAATCCGGTGATCCTCATTCTTTGTGAGAGAATGACTGGGTGGGGCGGTTCTGCGCATACAAACTGGTATGAGGCACTTGGATCTTTGAGAGAAATATGATATGCCCCTTTAGTATATCTAGCACTTGGGTTAGAAAGTGTGCCTGTTCATGAGAAAATTTGCCCCACCAGACCCACACAGTGCCACACCTAAGGAGGCTTCATGTAGCACTAGGGCTACAATGGAATTTCCCAAAATATTGTAAAGTTCCATAAAATGAAAAAAAAGGAGCTAAAGCATTACTAAGTTCTAGAGCAGTTGGGTCTGATTCACAGAACTAACTTACGTCAAAAACGTAAACGTAAACGTAAAGTTAGTACTTTTTAGGTATTCACAGAATACACTTACTCATTTTGGTATTCACAGAATGAACTTACTCATTTTGGTATTCACAGAATAGTACTAACTTTACGTTTACGTTTACGTTTACGTTTTTGACGTAAGTTAGTTCTGTGAATCAGGCCCATTGGGCCTGATTCACAGAACTAACTTACGTCAAAACGTAAACGTAAACGTAAAGTTAGTACTATTCTGTGAATACCAAATGAGTAAGTGTATTCTGTGAATACCTAAAAAGTACTAACTCTATGTTTACGTTTACGTTTTTGACGTAAGTTAGTTCTGTGAATCAGGCCCGTTGTTCTTAACCTTTTGTCTTCTGTAGACCCCCACATACTCATTACCAGAACTTAAGTACCCCCACTGAATCATTATTGGAATCCAGGGACATAATTCTGAGTCATTTCTGGAAACCGAGAACCCCAGCCTAAGCATTTTCGGTGATTTGAACCACAAGACAATACACAAAAACACAGAAACAAGCATTCATCAAATAAATACACAAACAATAAAATATTTTATTTAATTCACAAACAAATAATAAAAAAAATCAAAATTTTAATGGGAAGGTTGGAGCTTTTCTAAATTCAGTTGCGGCCACTCATTGTCGACGCTATATTCTGTTTGATACACTTGCTCTGCTCCCTTGAATCAATCTGAAGATACTAACTTCATTTTTAGGCTATGTTGGAAAATGGCCCTCTCTGAAGGGTCACCACAAACTTTTTGCCTTCTTTCTCCTCTTTTTCTGACCTTTTTTTTGTTGGCTTCAGGACTCTAAGCAATTTACCACTGCTGACCGTTAAAGTGCATCTGCTTTTTCCTTAAACATGGTAACATTGGTGTATACACAATTGGCAAATTTAGTTTGCTTATAAGTTCCTTGTAAAGTGGTATACCACATACCCAGGGCCTATAATCTAGATGCTACTAGTGGGCCTGCAGCACTGATTGTGCCACCCACACAAGTAGCCTTTCAAACCTGTCTCAGGTGTGCCATTGCAGAACCTGTGTGTGCAGTTTACTGCCACTTCGACTTGGCATTTAAAACCCTTTGCCAAGTCTTAAAATCCCCTTTTGTTGCACATAAGTCACCCCTAAGGTGGGCCCAAGGTAGCCCATAGGGCAGGGCACTGTGTAAGTAAAAGATAGGACATGTACTTCTAGGTTTTGCATGTCCTGGTAGGGACAAACACCGAAATTCGAATTTCACTACTGTGAGGCCTACTCCTCTCATAGGTCAACATTGGGAATACCTTAATACACTTTTAAGCTGTAATTCCTGATTAGAAATGAGTAGCTGCATCATTTTGCATATCTTTGGAATGGTATTGATAAATCCTCTTTACTGGTAAAGTTGGATTTACCATTACTATTTTAGAAATGCCACTTTTAGAAGGTTGAATAGAAAATGCAAACTAGAGCGTAATGTTCTAGACAGGACGTGCACTACCGGAAAACACTCCTATATGAGTGTATATAAACAATACATCAAAATCTTTTAATACATTATTAACATGAAAAAACTATGTTGTTCATGAATCCACAATGTCCAAAAAACCATAAATCTTCAAAGCATGTAAGCTTAAGTCTTCAAACAAAACAGTCTTGCCGATTGACTTCTTTTTATCGATACATGTGCTGTGAATCCAAATCAAAATGCGGATTTTCAAAGGTCCATTTATTCAAATCATAACAGTGAAATGCAATTCACTCCACAATCCCAATGCATTTCGGGTGTAGTCAACACCCTTCTTCAGGGGATATCTATGAATAAATATATAAAGTATTTAACATATAGCGAAATAAACTTGTCATGCTGAAATTTATACATGTGAAACATTTAAATGACTGACCTATACAAACCGGGAGGATATTAAAACGATATATATGCATGCATCATAGACGTTGCAGTATTGTACATGACAACCAGATTACAATAATGAAGGTGACTCTGAAGAAGCGAAAGTACTAAAAAACAATAAAAGTACCAACGTACCTGCACACCTGTGCATAAATTGAAAAAGAGTGAGAGATTGAAAATCGAAAAAGTGTAGAAAGAAGAAGCCCCATTATCAAAAACAGTATCTACCTAGTTCCTGTCCAATGACGGTGAATATCCGAAGCTGAGACAAGTATATCAAAAACTTCCAACCGACCTGAAAACCCGAAGAAACATGTTCACTAAAATATAGCCAAAAGATCACCAATGCGTGAATTGTATTGCTAGTGTAAGGAAACTCACCCAACTTTCTAAAGCGCCGCAAGTAACCGGGCTATGTAGATCAAAACGGGTGTCTAATCAATGAAATACTGCTAGAGCTATGAGAGGTAACTGTGGGTTAAAAATGAATGGTATTCAATATTGAAAAATAATTGCAGGGTAAACAATCTGGGAACTATCAAAAACTTCCCATGAAAAAACAGAATGGAATTTCACTTACGAAGTTCTCAACGTATCCGGCATGTCCCAACCCTCCTACGGGGATAGTAGTAATGCTGAAAAAATAAATAAATAATAAAAAATTGTGCTCAATAAAAATGTGCGTCCCTACCATACCTCACATACACCGTGAAGCGATAACCCATGAAAAAACTGAACTTACTAGTGAACGGTGCGTATTCCTCTTCTAACTCGTGATGAAGTCGTAAGCCTCGATTCTGTGTGATCCGCCAAAAACACACGTTTACGTGCTGGGTGCGTAAGTTATTGAAACAGAAGAAGGAAATCGAACTAACAGCTAAATGGCGGCCATATTGGAGGAACCCAGTTCCTATGAGACGTGTCTGCCTAATCTAGTGAAAAAGTAAACTATGCTGAACACACATCTGCCGTCAGTAGATTACAGCATGAAGTGATAATGAGAATAGACTCTCTCACAAACCGAAAATGAATTAGAAAATGAATAAAACTGATAATGAAAATAAACAAAGTAGAAGAAAAAGTGAAAAAGGGTAAAGAAAGATAACCTATCATGTCACTTCAAAGCTGATAACACAAAAATACAAGAATGTGTCAGTAAAACACGAAAATACACTCGACCTTTATCCATTGTAACCATGTTGTGGTTGTGAAAACATTAAATTAAAATAGTACAACAATTGAAATATAACATGAACAGTGTTGCAAGCTCAAAATATTACATGCCTGCCGTGCCAATACTAGAATATCAGACCACTTTAACAATGAAACACATCATGAGATATATAGTGGAATGAAACGTAGTAATCAATCTACATACATATCATAAGCAAATAAAACACTGATAATTGTGTGATCTGCCATGTAACAAGTATACATGTTAAGTGTGATTCTATTCAATGTTGCATGGTCTCATCATGATTAAAACAATTGATTAGAATGTGCTGGCAAAAAAATGGAAACTACAATGTCACTCATTAAGCTGCAATTGTGTATGCTGCATAAAATTGTCCAGATGAAAATGTCAGATGCACTGTAAAACAACGATGAAAATGCCTGTGTGTCAACACTGTCACTTAATCAACAATCATGGTTCTGACCAAGATCTATCCATTGCCATGAGAGATACCTCTACAAGAAACATGCTAACTCCAGTTTATCATTCAGGCCCCTTGGGCTCATTGTATCAAGAAATTTGATCCAAAATGTCTCCCTCTGAGTGATGTATTTCGTCATATCTCGGTCACAGTATTCTCGCACTACCTCTAACACACTGAATCTAAGTTGTGCTATGGTGTGATGTGTGTTAACCCAATGACTAGCTAAGGGAGAACTCAATGTTTTAGTTTGAATCCTACTTTTGTGCTCGGTGATACGAGTACGCAAGGATCTCTCAGTTTTACCTACATAGTGCATGCCACAAGGGCACCGAATTACGTAGATGACATTCTGTGTGTTACAATTAGCCGTGAACTGTAACCCAATCAGTTTACCTGTCCAAGGGTGTTGAATAGTAGTGCCTATAATTACGTTATTGCAATGAGAGCAATTTTGACATTTCAACATGCCCTTTTGTTGACATGCTTCTTGAGTGTTGTGCTTCTTCAATAATTCTCATATATTCTTTGAACGTTTATAAGCAAAGATCGGCTGATCTTTAAAGAGATCCCCAAAATCAGGTTCTGTTTGTAACAAATCCCATCTATGCAAAATGGTTTTTAATAGCTGACGATTGAGTAGAAAAAGTGGAAATGAATACTTCCCTACTATCTGTGGGTTTCACTTTTTCAAGTAAAGCAGATCTAGAAAGTTCTGCTAATCTAGCTTCTGATTCTTCCACTGTCTCCCTCGGATAACCCTAGCCAGGAAATTTTGTTTGGCTGACTCAATAGTCTCAGCCAATTGTGAGGGATCTGACGTAATCCGCTTGATCCTTGAAAACTGTGAAAATGGGAGATGTTTCTTTAGGGAACCAGGGTGAAAACTGTCAAATAGTAAGGTGTTGTTACAATCTGTCAACTTTTTGAAAACCTTGGTAGTGATCTTGGAATCATGCAATTCAATTCTCACATCCAGATATGATATAGCCTGTTTATCTAGTGTATATGTAAACTGAATCCTAGGATTGATGCTGTTAAGTGATGTTAGCTTTCTAACTAAATCCTGTTTCTCTCCTTGCCACATAATGAAAATGTCATCAATATACCGACGGTATATGATGAGATGATCAGTCCATGTTGGATCATTGAGTATGTGTTCCTGTTCAAACTTCATCATGAAAGTATTAGCATAACTTGGTGCCCTGAAAAACCCATGGAGGTACCATTGGTTTGAAGAAAGAAATGATCTTTCCATTTAAAATAGCTGTTGAAAAGACAGAATTGTAACAGTTCCAAGAGGAAAACTTTATCGGCTGGTATATCCCCTGTTGTAACAGAGCCCATTCAATGGCTTCGATACCCTCCGCATGAGGAATCGAAGTATATAAGGAAACTACATCTACAGTTCCTAGCCAAATTTCTTCTCTGATGGTAAATTTAGATCTCCAAGTAATTTCAAAAATGAGTGGTGTCCTGCACATAAGTTGGTCCTGCCTGCACAAAAATCTGTAAAAATGCGTCTAAATAGTAACCCAATGGTTCATGAATGGAACTGCACCCTGATCTTCGAGATCCCCCACTACGTCCCATTGTGTCAGGGTGCAGTTCCATTCATGAACCATTGGGTTACTATTTAGACGCATTTTTACAGATTTTTGTGCAGGCAGGACCAACTTATGTGCAGGACACCACTCATTTTTTGAAATTACTTGGAGATCTAAATTTACCATCAGGAGAAGAAATTTGGCTAGGAACTGTAGATGTAGTTTCCTTATATACTTCGATTCCTCATGCGGAGGGTATCGAAGCCATTGAATGGGCTCTGTTACAACAGGGGGATATACCAGCCGATAAAGTTTTCCTCTTGGAACTGTTACAATTCTGTCTTTTCAATAGCTATTTTAAATGGAAAGATCATTTCTTTCTTCAAACCAATGGTACCTCCATGGGTTTTTCGAGGGCACCAAGTTATGCTAATACTTTCATGATGAAGTTTGAACAGGAACACATACTCAATTATCCAACATGGACTGATCATCTCATCATATACCGTCGGTATATTGATGACATTTTCATTATGTGGCAAGGAGAGAAACAGGATTTAGTTAGAAAGCTAAGATCACTTAACAGCATCAATCCTAGGATTCAGTTTACATATACACTAGATAAACAGGCTATATCATATCTGGATGTGAGAATTGAATTGCATGATTCCAAGATCACCACCAAGATTTTCAAAAAGTTGACAGATTGTAACAACACCTTACTATTTGACAGTTTTCACCATGGTTCCCTAAAGAAACATCTCCCATTTTCACAGTTTTCAAGGATCAAGCGGATTACGTCAGATCCCTCACAATTGGCTGAGACTATTGAGTCAGCCAAACAAAATTTCCTGGCTAGGGGTTATCCGAGGGAGACAGTGGAAGAATCAGAAGCTAGATTAGCAGAACTTTCTAGATCTGCTTTACTTGAAAAAAGTGAAACCCACAGATAGTAGGGAAGTATTCGTTTCCACTTTTTCTACTCAATCGTCAGCTATTAAAAAACCATTTTGCATAGATGGGATTTGTTACAAACAGAACCTGATTTTGGGGATCTCTTTAAAGATCAGCCGATCTTTGCTTATAAACATTCAAAGAATATCAGAGAATTATTGAAGAAGCACAACACTCAAGAAGCATGTCAACAAAAGGGCATTTTGAAATGTCAAAATTGCTCTCATTGCAATAACGTAATTATAGGCACTACTATTCAACACCCTTGGACAGGTAAACCGATTGGGTTACAGTTCACGGCTAATTGTAACACACAGAATGTCATCTACGTAATTCGGTGCCCTTGTGGCATGCACTATGTAGGTAAAACTGAGAGATCCTTGCGTACTCGTATCACCGAGCACAAAAGTAGGATTCGAACTAAAACATTGAGTTCTCCCTTAGCTAGTCATTGGGTTAACACACATCACACCATAGCACAACTTAGATTCAGTGTGTTAGAGGTAGTGCGAGAATACTGTGACCGAGATATGACGAAATACATCACTCAGAGGGAGACATTTTGGATCAAATTTCTTGATACAATGAGCCCAAGGGGCCTGAATGATAAACTGGAGTTAGCATGTTTCTTGTAGAGGTATCTCTCATGGCAATGGATAGATCTTGGTTAGAACCATGATTGTTGATTAAGTGACAGTGTTGACACACAGGAATTTTCATCGTTGTTTTACAGTGCATCTGACATTTTCATCTGGACAATTTTATGCAGCATACACAATTGCAGCTTAATGAGTGACATTGTAGTTTCCATTTTTTGCCAGCACATTCTAATCAATTGTTTTAATCATGATGAGACCATGCAACATTGAATAGAATCACACTTAACATGTATACTTGTTACATGGCAGATCACGCAATTATCAGTGTTTTATTTGCTTATGATATGTATGTAGATTGATTACTACGTTTCATTCCAATATATATCTCATGATGTGTTTCATTGTTAAAGTGGTCTGATATTCTAGTATTGGCAGGCATGTAATATTTTGAGCTTGCAACACTGTTCATGTTATATTTCAATTGTTGTACTATTTTAATTTAATGTTTTCACAACCACAACATGGTTACAATGGATAAAGGTCGAGTGTATTTTCGTGTTTTACTGACACATTCTTGTATTTTTGTGTTATCAGCTTTGAAGTGACATGATAGGTTATCTTTCTTTACCCTTTTTCACTTTTTCTTCTACTTTGTTTATTTTCATTATCAGTTTTATTCATTTTCTAATTCATTTTCGGTTTGTGAGAGAGTCTATTCTCATTATCACTTCATGCTGTAATCTACTGACGGCAGATGTGTGTTCAGCATAGTTTACTTTTTCACTAGATTAGGCAGACACGTCTCATAGGAACTGGGTTCCTCCAATATGGCCGCCATTTAGCTGTTAGTTCGATTTCCTTCTTCTGTTTCAATAACTTACGCACCCAGCACGTAAACGTGTGTTTTTGGCGGATCACACAGAATCGAGGCTTACGACTTCATCACGAGTTAGAAGAGGAATACGCACCGTTCACTAGTAAGTTCAGTTTTTTCGTGGGTAATCGCTTCACGGTGTATGTGAGGTATGGTAGGGACGCACATTTTTATTGAGCACAATTTTTTATTATTTATTTATTTTTTCAGCATTACTACTATCCCCGTAGGAGGGTTGGGACATGCCGGATACGTTGAGAACTTCGTAAGTGAAATTCCATTCTGTTTTTTCATGGGAAGTTTTTTGATAGTTCCCAGATTGTTTACCCTGCAATTATTTTTCAATATTGAATACCATTCATTTTTTTAACCCACAGTTACCTCTCATAGCTCTAGCAGTATTTCATTGATTAGACACCCGTTTTGATCTACATAGCCCGGTTACTTGCGGCGCTTTAGAAAGTTGGGTGAGTTTCCTTACACTAGCAATACAATTCACGCATTGGTGATCTTTTGGCTATATTTTTAGTGAACATGTTTCTTCGGGTTTTCAGGTCGGTTGGAAGTTTTGATATACTTGTCTCAGCTTCGGATATTCACCGTCATTGGACAGGAACTAGGTAGATACTGTTTTTGATAATGGGGCTTCTTCTTTCTACACTTTTTCGATTTGCAATCTCTCACTCTTTTTCAATTTATGCACAGGGTGTGCAGGTACGTTTGGTACTTTTATCGTTTTTGAGTACTTTCGCTTCTTCAGAGTCACCTTCATTATTGTAATCTGGTTGTCATGTACAATACTGCAAAGTCTATGATGCATGCATATATATCGTTTTAATATCCTCCCGGTTTGTATAGGTCAGTCATTTAAATGTTTCACATGTATAAATTTCAGCATGACAAGTTTATTTCGATATATGTTAAATACTTTATATATTTATTCATAGATATCCCCTGAAGAAGGGTGTTGACTACACCCGAAATGCATTGGGATTGTGGAGTGAATTGCATTTCACTGTTATGATTTGAATAAATGGACCTTTGAAAATCCGCATTTTGATTTGGATTCACAGCACATGTATCGATAAAAAGAAGTCAATCGGCAAGACTGTTTTGTTTGAAGACTTAAGCTTACATGCTTTGAAGATTTATGGTTTTGGGGACATTGTGGATTCATGAACAACATAGTTTTTTCATGTTAATAATGTATTAAAAGATTTTGATGTATTGTTTATATACACTCATATAGGAGTGTTTTCCGGTAGTGCACGTCCTGTCTAGAACATTACGCTCTAGTTTGCATTTTCTATTTTGAATTGGTGGCAGGGTGGAACCACCTCAGGTTGTGCACACCAAGTTAGAAAATCAATGAACATTGGGTATAATTAGAGAACCGGTTTAACTTCAGTGCGCACCAGCTGTGATTAGTATTTTGTATGTTTCGCATTTTTTCTACCCGACACAGCTATTTGCAGCACCATTAATCATGTCATTTGAAGACATATTGCATCTCACAGAAAATAAGGCAGAAACCAAAGCTTACAGTTCATCAGATGCTCAAGACATATATGGCCTTATCCGGGAGGCCCGTTCTTTTGATGTAACACAGGGTCCGGTTGTTCAACAACTGAGACAATTAGAATACCTGATGCGACGTGAAATTAATCAGCGTTTGCATGCAACGACTTTAGTGCAATATCACAAAGCTAGTAGAATTCCGAGAGGGTTAAGATTACCACTCAAACCTATGATGTTTAAGATGAACAAAAAGTTCATGGATAAGTGGTACTCAATACTTAACAAGTGTTCATTAGATCTCATCCTTTTGATAGTAGAAGAATTGTCCAGTATTTTAATAGGTTTAGAGCAGGAAATCCATGAATTACAAGAAGCTCTGAAGACTCGCATGACAGGAGATGATTGGTCAGCATCATTAGAAGGGATCAATAAGAAATTAGATTTATACGCCAAAGAGATACACGAACGCAAGGTTCGTAAATTTAGACGTGATACTATTGATTATAAGCTAGATGAGGTATATTCATGGGCGGAAGTGTATGCGCAGAAGCGCTCATATCAAAAACCAGGGAATTCGTCTTCTGAAGAGAGTATAGCTTCGGTCAGTGACACTCGTTTAACAAGACCACCTGTATCTTCTTTGGTTGACAATACATTGGCAGAAACATCGTCAACATCAACCACTAAAGTTTCTTTTTTAGAGATCAGCGCAGCCGCCAACAACCCACCACTAGGACAAATAAACTCCGAGTCAAGCACACTAAAACCCGCAGAGGCAGTGGAAGGAACAAAGCAAATCAATGTAGGGCGGAGGCAGAAAAAACATTAGTGGTGAACATTTCTTCAGTGACGTTGACAAAGGCACAAACGTTGGTTTTGAACAAAGGCACATCCTTTGTGCCTACATTTCACACCTCACCGTTTAATACGGAAATAGAATTTTACAAATTTATGCGGAAATTGAGGTTGCGATATTTTTTCTCCAACTCCAGTTTCACTAACATTGACTCTCAACCCAAAGAATATACTGAGTTTAAACCCAAAAGCACGTTTGTTGCTCCTAGCTCTCATAAGGTTTTGGACACATTTGAGACTTTGGTAAAGAAGGATTTAGCTCTATTATCTACTCCATCCAGGAAAGATCACAATTTGACTTTGTCAGACAGGAAAGCACTCAAATCTTTGAGGATGAATGAGACATTAGTGTATTTTCCAGCAGACAAAGGTGGCGCTTTGGTTGTAATGGACAGCGTTGTTTATGAAGCCAAAGTCAATGAGATGTTGTCAGATGAATCCACGTACTTACCACTCAGCCAGGATCCAACTCTTGAATTTCAAAATGAATTGTTTAGGATTTTAACACATGCCAAAGACATGGGGTGGATCAGCTCTAAGACATTTGATTTTTTGTATTCTAAGTTTCCACGTAGGCCATCAATATACATGTTACCAAAAATTCATAAAAATCTTCGAGACCCCCCACTACGTCCCATTGTGTCAGGGTGCAGTTCCGTTCATGAACCATTGGGTTACTATTTAGATGCATTTTTACAGCTTTTTGTGCAGGCAGGACCAACTTATGTGCAGGACACCACTCATTTTTTGAAATTACTTGGAGATCTAAATTTACCATCAGGAGAAGAAATTTGGCTAGGAACTGTAGATGTAGTTTCCTTATATACTTCGATTCCTCATGCGGAGGGTATCGAAGCCATTGAATGGGCTCTGTTACAACAGGGGGATATACCAGCCGATAAAGTTTTCCTCTTGAAACTGTTACAATTCTGTCTTTTCAACAGCTATTTTAAATGGAAAGATCATTTCTTTCTTCAAACCAATGGTACCTCCATGGCTTTTTCGGGGGCACCAAGTTATGCTAATACTTTCATGATGAAGTTTGAACAGGAACACATACTCAATGATCCAACATGGACTGATCATCTCATCATATACCGTCGGTATATTGATGACATTTTCATTATGTGGCAAGGAGAGAAACAGGATTTAGTTAGAAAGCTAACATCACTTAACAGCATCAATCCTAGGATTCAGTTTACATATACACTAGATAAACAGGCTATATCATATCTGGATGTGAGAATTGAATTGCATGATTCCAAGATCACCACCAAGGTTTTCAAAAAGTTGACAGATTGTAACAACACCTTACTATTTGACAGTTTTCACCCTGGTTCCCTAAAGAAACATCTCCCATTTTCACAGTTTTCAAGGATCAAGCGGATTACGTCAGATCCCTCACAATTGGCTGAGACTATTGAGTCAGCCAAACAAAATTTCCTGGCTAGGGGTTATCCGAGGGAGACAGTGGAAGAATCAGAAGCTAGATTAGCAGAACTTTCTAGATCTGCTTTACTTGAAAAAAAAGTGAAACCCACAGATAGTAGGGAAGTATTCGTTTCCACTTTTTCTACTCAATCGTCAGCTATTTAAAAAACCATTTTGCATAGATGGGATTTGTTACAAACAGAACCTGATTTTGGGGATCTCTTTAAATATCAGCCGATCTTTGCTTATAAATGTTCAAAGAATATCAGAGAATTATTGAAGAAGCACAACACTCAAGAAGCATGTCAACAAAAGGGCATGTTGAAATGTCAAAATTGCTCTCATTGCAATAACGTAATTATAGGCACTACTATTCAACACCCTTGGACAGGTAAACCGATTGGGTTACAGTTCACGGCTAATTGTAACACACAGAATGTCATCTACGTAATTCGGTGCCCTTGTGGCATGCACTATGTAGGTAAAACTGAGAGATCCTTGCGTACTCGTATCACCGAGCACAAAAGTAGGATTCGAATTAAAACATTGAGTTCTCCCTTAGCTAGTCATTGGGTTAACACACATCACACCATAGCACAACTTAGATTCAGTGTGTTAGAGGTAGTGCGAGAATACTGTGACCGAGATATGACGAAATACATCACTCAGAGGGAGACATTTTGGATCAAATTTCTTGATACAATGAGCCCAAGGGGCCTGAATGATATACTGGAGTTAGCATGTTTCTTGTAGAGGTATCTCTCATGGCAATGGATAGATCTTGGTTAGAACCATGATTGTTGATTAAGTGACAGTGTTGACACACAGGAATTTTCATCGTTGTTTTATAGTGCATCTGACATTTTCATCTGGACAATTTTATGCAGCATACACAATTGCAGCTTAATGAGTGACATTGTAGTTTCCATTTTTTTGCCAGCACATTCTAATCAATTGTTTTAATCATGATGAGACCATGCAACATTGAATAGAATCACACTTAACATGTATACTTGTTACATGGCAGATCACGCAATTATCAGTGTTTTATTTGCTTATGATATGTATGTAGATTGATTACTACGTTTCATTCCAATATATATCTCATGATGTGTTTCATTGTTAAAGTGGTCTGATATTCTAGTATTGGCAGGCATGTAATATTTTGAGCTTGCAACATTGTTCATGTTATATTTCAATTGTTGTACTATTTTAATTTAATGTTTTCACAACCACAACATGGTTACAATGGATAAAGGTCGAGTGTATTTTCGTGTTTTACTGACACATTCTTGTATTTTTGTGTTATCAGCTTTGAAGTGACATGATAGGTTATCTTTCTTTACCCTTTTTCACTTTTTCTTCTACTTTGTTTATTTTCATTATCAGTTTTATTCATTTTCTAATTCATTTTCGGTTTGTGAGAGAGTCTATTCTCATTATCACTTCATGCTGTAATCTACTGACGGCAGATGTGTGTTCAGCATAGTTTACTTTTTCACTAGATTAGGCAGACACGTCTCATAGGAACTGGGTTCCTCCAATATGGCCGCCATTTAGCTGTTAGTTCGATTTTCTTCTTCTGTTTCAATAACTTACGCACCCAGCACGTAAACGTGTGTTTTTGGCGGATCACACAGAATCGAGGCTTACGGCTTCATCACGAGTTAGAAGAGGAATACGCACCGTTCACTAGTAAGTTCAGTTTTTTCGTGGGTTATCGCTTCACGGTGTATGTGAGGTATGGTAGGGACGCACATTTTTATTGAGCACAATTTTTTATTATTTATTAATTTTTTCAGCATTACTACTATCCCCGTAGGAGGGTTGGGACATGCCGGATACGTTGAGAACTTCGTAAGTGAAATTCCATTCTGTTTTTTCATGGGAAGTTTTTTGATAGTTCCCAGATTGTTTACCCTGCAATTATTTTTCAATATTGAATACCATTCATTTTTTTAACCCACAGTTACCTCTCATAGCTCTAGCAGTATTTCATTGATTAGACACCCGTTTTGATCTACATAGCCCGGTTACTTGCGGCGCTTTAGAAAGTTGGGTGAGTTTCCTTACACTAGCAATACAATTCACGCATTGGTGATCTTTTTGGCTATATTTTTAGTGAACATGTTTCTTCGGGTTTTCAGGTCGGTTGGAAGTTTTTTGATATACTTGTCTCAGCTTCGGATATTCACCTTCATTGGACAATAACTAGGTAGATACTGTTTTTGATAATGGGGCTTCTTCTTTCTACACTTTTTCGATTTTCAATCTCTCACTCTTTTTCAATTCATGCACAGGGTGTGCAGGTACGTTTGGTACTTTTATTGTTTTTGAGTACTTTCGCTTCTTCAGAGTCACCTTCATTATTGTAATCTGGTTGTCATTTACAATACTGCAAAGTCTATGATGCATGCATATATATCGTTTTAATATCCTCCCGGTTTGTATAGGTCAGTCATTTAAATGTTTCACATGTATAAATTTCAGCATGACAAGTTTATTTCGATATATGTTAAATACTTTATATATTTATTCATAGATATCCCCTGAAGAAGGGTGTTGACTACACCCGAAATGCATTGGGATTGTGGAGTGAATTGCATTTCACTGTTATGATTTGAATAAATGGACCTTTGAAAATCCGCATTTTGATTTGGATTCACAGCACATGTATCGATAAAAAGAAGTCAATCGGCAAGTCTGTCTTGTTTGAAGACTTAAGCTTACATGCTTTGAAGATTTATGGTTTTGGGGACATTGTGGATTCATGAACAACATAGTTTTTTCATGTTAATAATGTATTAAAAGATTTTGATGTATTGTTTATATACACTCATATAGGAGTGTTTTCCGGTAGTGCACGTCCTGTCTAGAACATTACGCTCTAGTTTGCATTTTCTATTTTGAATTGGTGGAAGGGTGGAACCACCTCAGGTTGTGCACACCAAGTTAGAAAATCAATGAACATTGGGTATAATTAGAGAACCGGTTTAACTTGAGTGCGCACCAGCTGTGATTAGTATTTTGTACTTTTAGAAGGTTGACATTTCTCTGCTCTTACTGCTCTGTGTGCCTGCAGCCTGTCTCCAATACATACAAAACACACAAAGAAGGCCTGAGGAGGTTTAGAGACCAGCGGAGGGCGACTCCCCTCTATCACAATCAGACAATACAAAAATAGGCCCCTGGGTCTAAATCTCAGAGAGAGTGCTGGGGAGTCCCTTTTATAGGACGATTTCCCTCACCTACCCCTAGGTGGCATGCTTCATCAAAGGGTAACCTCCTCGCACTGCGAACCTAGTCACATTGCGGGCTACAACCCACTTTCTGAGAGGAAGGAGCTCAGGGATGTTTTTTTGTATAGAGGAGAGGTATCCTAAAACCTTAAGATGAAAAGGGTGTGGAGGGAGTGAGACAGGAAGTGTAAGTGAGCTAAAACCAACTGGTATGCCAAAATAATCTTTAATGGGGCATCCAGAGGTCAGGATTAAAAAGTGAGACTATGGCAGGAGGATTCAACCTGTCATAGAATGGTGAAGGTCGACATGTTTCAGCCTGGCACCCTCCGTAGAGGTGTAGCGGCTTTCTTCAGGACCGACGTGAAAAGTGAAGTGAATTAACCACTCATACCAAACTCAGTAGGTGGTAAAAAGATATACAACCAGCTATTGGGTATAATCACCGAATCACTGACAGAATATCGAGGAGCTAAATATCGACCTACAAAAATATCGGTGACAAAATATCGACTACCAGAATATCGAATTCCTATCTACAAACAGGTAAGTACAAAAATATAGAATCCTAAATATCGTTGTAAATAATAAAGTTTGTTAAAATATCGACTTTTTAAATGTCTTAAAAGTAATGTAAAATTAATTAAATAATAAATATAATTAAGTAAAACATACTTAAAAATACTTAAATAACCTTAAAATTAATAAATAATTAATGTAAGTAAAAAAATTAAATAAACATGCATTTTTATTTTTTAATACATATATATTAACTTAATAATATTAAAAAATAATAAATATTTTTAGTGTTGGATAGCGGGAGGGTAAAATTTACTATTCCCACTCCAGTGAGTGCAACAGTAGGGAACGCATTGGATAGCGGGAGGGTAAAAATTACTATTCCCACTCCAGTGAGTGCAACAGTAGGGAAAGCGTTGGATAGCGGGAGGGTAAAAATTACTATTCCCACTCCAGTGAGTGCAACAGTAGGGAAAGCGTTGGATAGCGAGAGGGTAAAAATTGCTATTCCCACTCCAATGAGTGCAACAGTAGGGAAAGCGTTGGATAGCGAGAGGGTAAAAATTACTATTCCCACTCCAGTGAGTGCAACAGTAGGGAAAGCGTTGGATAGCGGGAGGGTAAAAATTACTATTCCCACTCCAGTGAGTGCAACAGTAGGGAAAGCGTATGATAGCGGGAGGGTAAAAATTACTATTCCCACTCCAGTGAGTGCAACAGTAGGGAAAGCGTTGGATAGCGGGTGGGTAAAAATTACTATTCCCACTCCAGTGAGTGTAACAGTAGGGAAAGCGTTGGATAGCGGGAGGGTAAAAATTACTATTCCCACTCCAGTGAGTGCAACAGTAGGGAAAGTGTTGGATAGTGGGAGGGTAAAAATTACTATTCCCACTCCAGTGAGTACAATAGTAGGGAAAGTGTTGGATAGCGGGAATGTAAAAATTACTATTCCCACTCCAGTGAGTGCAACAGTAGGGAAAGCATTGGATAGCGGGAGAGTAAAAATTACTATTCCCACTCCAGTGAGTGCAACAGTAGGGAAAGTGTTGGATAGCGGTAAGGTAAAAATTACTACTCCCACTCCAGTGAGTGCAACAGTAGGGAAAGTGTTGGACAGCGGGAGGGTAAAAATTACTATTCCCACTCCAGTGAGTGCAACAGTAGGGAAAGTGTTGGACAGCGGGTGGGTAAAAATTACTATTCCCACTCCAGTGAGTGCAACAGTGGGGAAAGTGTTGGATAGCGGGAGGGTAAAAATTACTATTCCCACTCCAGTGAGTGCAACAGTAGGGAACGTGTTGGATAGCGGGAGGGTAAAAATTACTATTCCCACTCCAGTGAGTGCAACAGTAAGGAAAGTGTTGGATAGCGTAGGGGAATTATTTAATATACCCACTCCTGCAATATAATTAACAATTAATTATTTTGTAAAAATTAATTTACCTCCCACCATTTTCCCCTATAAACATCACCTACAATATTGTAACATATTAATAAATTAACATAATTAATTAACAATTAATTAATTAACTAATTACAGTTAACAATATAATTAATTAACATATTTACAAATTAATTGGTAATAATTAATATCGAAGTAATTACTAATTAATAAAAAAATACACAATTAACATAATTGCACATTAATTATTAATTGTTATTAATCAATTAATAATTAATTAACAATAAATTAATTAACTTAATTAACAATATAAATTATTAAATATTAATTTATTGAGTAATAAAATAATAAATTAATTAATTTCAATTAAATTACTTCCCACCCTATTCCCCTATAAACCCACAACCCACTACAGAATTAAATTATGCAAAAAAAATTAACATATAATTAATTAATTCTAAATAATGCTAAAAATATATATTTTAGTTAAATTACTTCCCACCCTATTCCCCTATAAACCCACAACCAGCTACAGAATTAAATTACAAAAAAATTAATTAACATAAAATTCATTACTTTTACAAAATTCAAACATACATTACAAAAATAATACATACTTTTAACACATATACTAACACTTAAAACACTAAAAAAAAAAATCGATATTACTAACTTTGATATTGTGGAACTCGATATTTCTTACCTGCATTTCGATATTCTGCACCACTATAATTTTGCAATTCGATATTCTGTCCATTCGATATCAAAAACTCAATATTCTGTCCAGTCGATATTTTTTTTTTGATATTGTGACTAGTTACCATAATCACCACTCAAATTTTCAGCTGGTCAGCATATTCCCTGAAAAGAGACAAAGTGGTAGACATTGGATATGTAACACTCAACAACACACACTCACTCATAGAACACCATGTGTACATGCGAAAGGTCCAATCATGGACCAGTCAATCACAAGATTAACTATCCCTGACGCCTCAAGTTTTTGCGCCGAGGTTAAGGTGCCATTAGCTCACCCAACAATACAGGTAAGCGTCAGGGATAGTTGAACCCATAGTGACTCCAAGGGCTTGCAGGCTTGCCCCCTATTTTGAAGTCCCAGGGCCATCAAAGACTTCCTACAGCCCTGCAATAGCACCATGGACTCTGCCATCTGCGAGCCATGCCTTGCCAAGTGGTGTCAATTCAGTCCTGGGCCCTTGGAAGTGCTTGTTTCTGTGCTGACCCAGCAGAATGCACGAATCGACAACTTTGCACCACTCAGAACCGACACATCGCCCTTCGATGCCGACGCAGCTGCTGCCCGACAACATTGTTTCAACCAACTGCACGGCTCAACGACAACAGACTGTGCAGCTTAACGATGATGCATCGCCTCGTAAGGGGCTAGTCAATGAGGCTTCACTGACTGCGCAGACTGGAACTGATGTATTGCCTACATCCACGAGATGGACAACAACGCATCGCCTCCTCTGCTCCTCGCATCGGGTCCTTGGTGTCAACTCTTCCTCCATCCAAGGTACTTTTATCAGGGGTACCTGTGTGAGTCCTGTAGCCTGCCTGCCTTCCATCGTAGTCGGCCTGAACTTTGGATTTCCCCCGGTCTATCGTGACCAGATGGCCCCGGTTGGCGCTTTATGACTCTAAGCGCTATATTTTGATTTAATCTTGATTTTAGGTGATCTGACGAGGCCGGGATTCCCTAGGACTTGGATCTCGAGCTGGGACATTAACTTACTATATACCCTGATTCTGGGGCGACTATCCTGGTGACGTTACAACGGCTCTCATGAACAGGTGTGAACACACTATTTAATATTTGGAGCCCTGATGAAGTTCCTACTGTGACAGGAATGAAACTCGTTGGCTGATGGCTGATTTTAAACTTACATGCAATAACTTTCATTAATAAAAGAAGATGATGAACTGACATTGGCAATACTGAATCCATTTCTGGTGCACCTTCCTTTTGGCGTATATCAGCAACAGAAGATATTTATCCGGGGGGAGGCCATGCAAAAGGTGGTAATTTCCAACACATAGGGGCCGATTCCGATTCAGGCCGGAAATCTCTCCGACCGAGCCGGACCCGGAGAGATTTCCGACCGAATCGGACCCTAGCAGTCCGACCGAACGAGTACGATGCGTTCGTATGCTATCGGACTCGATTCGGTCGGACTCCCATTGAAGTCAATGGGAGCCGGTCGTACAACGCGTACGCGGGCTCCCATTGACTCAATGGGTGCAAGGCAAACAAGGGCGCCCCCTACAGCGGGTACGCGTCGAAGCGGGTCGCGCCGTACATGCACAGGTAGGGGGGACCCATGGGTCCCCCTGTGTGCGACTCGCGCGGCTAGGCGTACAGGGGGGTCCGACACGGACCCCCAAAGTGCAGCTCCGACTGCTCTTTCGAGCCGGACGGCGCGAGTCGGTCGGACTGCTCTCGGCGCGCATCGTACTTACCCGGCCAGGGAACGTCTCCATTGCGCGGTGCGAGTCGTGTCCGTGCGAGTCGGTCGGAGCGGTTGGGTCCCGCGAACGAGTCGGTCGGCGATTTCGCGTACGCTCGCATCGTACTAGCTCGCCCGGACGCACGTCCGACTTGGTCGGGAAACAGGGCTCCGAATCGGATCCGGTAATGCCGAGTCCGATTCGAAGCCCTACCGGCCGAGATCGGAATCGGCCCCCATAATGTCCTAATAGATGATAAGGGAGTGCTGATCAATTTAAGTTCTATTCACTTTCCCCCATTATAGAAATGCCACGAGAATACTGGAATGCTGGAAGGATAAATGGTGGAAGTCTTCTAGCAGATTAGGGAGCACATATCAATACACAGTGCAGTCCTTTATCAACAACAGCAGTGTGCAGCTGAACCACCCGAGACCTCCCCGGGAGAATGATATCCACATCACTGGCAGTAGTCAAGATCTGTAAGCCATATGGCAACAGAATCATATATAGATTGAATGATCAGGGGGATAAATTCAACGAGACTTGAACCTATTTCCTTGATCCAACTGCACAATAACCCTCCTTCCCATAAAACTACGACCACTCCTTGGTTTACTCGCCTCGGGTCCTGGCATATTGGTGCTATTTTCTACCATACATCAGTGCCTCACACCTAATAAATAATCTGCTCTAAGGCTTCTCTCCCATGTTGATTATTATGGAATAGGAACCCACAAACCCGCAGCATGAGAGACCACTCACTGTATATAGACAGACCTGAGCATCTTTCCCCTGCCTGAGCTTACCTTCCCCATCTCCACCCGCCCAAAAGCTGCCCCTGGAAATCCTGAAATGATATAGGAAATGTGACTATCCGATACGAGTCTAACTTACACCTACCATAGTTTGTGTTTTATTTCCTGAATGCCACCATTTGTTTGCATGTTTAACCATACATCATTGAGTTGATAATCTCATTTTAGTCGAACTAATGGAAGACTCCTGCTTACTCACTATGCGTGGTTTCTGTTTCCATTTTTGATAAACGGAATAAATACATTTTACTAAAACACTACTATGTAAATGGGCACATTATGGATCAGATTAGACATTTAAGAACATTTAAATTAATATGAGGGTATATATGTACCTACATTCATTTATTAACTTGTTAGCAATCCAGCTCGCAGAATAAAGGGTACAGAGGGTAAGCAACCAGTTCTGGGCATCTTAAAGGGGTGAACCAATACTGCGTGGCATGGCTCACCATTTGAAAAAGGCTTAGCCAAGCACAGAGATACAGCTTTAGATATACGTGAGTGGTGTTGAGACTAACAAAGCAGTGCAGTTCATGGTTCAAACCAAGCTTAAAATGCAAGGGTAAAAATCTATTAACCAGAAGTCACAAAAGAGATAAATGGAAATGGAGAATCATAGTCCTTGTAGGGGAGGGATAACAGCCCCTAACCTGTTTGAACATAAATAAGGTAACAAAAATGTCCAAAAGCAACAATAAAAATGTATTCTTTATAAAAGTTATTTAACCATGTAGCAGTTGAATGGGGAATATAAAAGAATCCAGCATCAAATCAAAAGTTGCAGCAAAGGGCAGCAAAGAACCAGTGTTGCTCAGTAGCGGGCATGACAGTGCCAATAGTTTCATGGAAGCCAAAGAGACTTCAGTTAAATCGATACTGTGGTAGATGCATGTATTTCACTGTATTGATGTTACAGGGTTTTCATTGTGTACAGGGTTTGTAGTGCCAGGATACCCTCGCAGGTGATAGTGTGCTTTACAAATAATGTAATGTAATTGAGCATTTATAGAGCGCTACTGTCACTCCGAGGAGCATCATGGCGCTGAGCGGAACCCCAGCTGATGGAAACATACTAGGTGACTGTGATACGCAAGGAGTAGGCATTAGATCAGAGTTCTGCATAGGGCGTCAGATGTTGTGAAAATCTGCGGGGCATATTATCAAGAACGGTGTTGAAATTATCGCCGGTTTAGCGGCAGAAAACTGCCGCTAAAGCGGCGATAATGGGCTTGATAATATGCCCTGGAAAATTCCAATAGAAGCCCATGTTCACATCAGAACATGGACTTCTATTGGAATTCTCAAGGGCATATTATCAAGACCATTATCGCCGCTTTAGCGGCAGTTTTCTTCCGCTAAACCGGCGATAATTTTAACGCCGTTCTTGATAATATGCCCCCAAGTCTTTAAGGCTTTCCTGAAGAGAGTCTCAGATTGGATTTGGGGGAGCTGGTTTGGAAGTTTGTTCCAAGCCTTAGAACCTATCACTGCAAGCGATTTCCCTCCCTTCGAAACAAGTCTAAAAGCTGGTACTTTCAACAGGTTGGCGTTGGACGACCTAAGACTCCGGGAGGGTGTATAGCGCATGAATTTGGTTCGGAGATAGTGGGGGCTTGTGGAGTGGACTATCCTGAAGGACCTTGAACAGAACTCTTTTGTGAATTGGCAGCCAGTGGAGTGTTTCTAAAGCTGCTGATGCAGAAGACATCCTAGGCCATTTCAGCACTAGCCGTGCTGCTGCATGTTGAACCATCTGAAGCCTGTGTAAAACTGACTTGTTTGTACCTGCATAAAGACTGTTGCAGTAGTCCAGTCTGGACGTGATTAGAGCCACTGCAACTGTCTGTCTGGCAGAGATGGGAAGTAGATCAAAGAATTTTTTGAGTGTTTTTATGATATGGAAACAAGTGCCAGCAACTGCCAGTGATTGCTGTTTGAAGGAAAGAGTGGCGTCAAATTTAATTCCTAGGTTTCTGACCACATTCACAGTGTTGGGCGGGGGGGTGGTGTCAGCTGGCCACCAGGTCTTAGGAGAGAAAGAATTCTCTTTCCCTAGTGGTAGTATTTCAGTTTTTTCGGTGTTACACTTTAGATGGTTAGTTTTCATCCAGTTGAAGGTGGCAGTGAGACATAGGTGTAGGTTTTCTTCCGCCTGTGTGGTGTTGTAGTCCAAAACCAGAATTAACTGCGTATCGTCCGCATATGAGATGGTCTCTATGTTGAAGGATGATATCAGGCTGATCAATGGGGCCATGTAGGCGTTGAAAAGTGTGTGGCTAAGACTAGACCCCTGAGGAACACCGGAGAGCAGTGGTTTTTCTTCTGATTTGTATTGGTTTAGTGTGATGACTTGTCTTCGGTTCTGCAGGAAATTCTTTAGCCATGCCAGGACTGTATGGGAAATGCCGAAGGATGCGAGACGGTCTAGAAGGATGACATGTGAGACCGTGTCGAACGCTGCCGACAGATCCAACAAGACCAGGACGGCATGTTTTCCTTGGTCCAGAGCTGCTCTGAGGAATTCAGCTGTATACAGTAGGGCTGACTCAGTAGAGTGTTGAGATCTAAAACCGGATTGGTTGGGGTGAAGCAGATTTGATTCTTCCATGAATGTTGTAAGTTGGATATTGACAAGTTTTTACGTGATCTTGCTGAGGCAAGGTAAAAGAGAAATTGGTCGAAGATTGGAGAGGGTAGAGGGGTCCGCAAGTTGTTTCTTTTGTAGCGGCTTTACCGCTGCGAGCTTCCATTCTGCGGGGATCTTAACAGTTGACAAGGAGGCATTTATTATTTTGTTTATGATGGGATTTACAGTGTCGATTATGGCATGTAGGATCAGGGGGGGGCAAGGATCAAAGGGGGAACCTGATTTAGTAGTGAGTATCGCCTGGCGTGATTCTTCAGGGGTGATTGGTTTAAAAGTTTGCAGAGTAGCTCTATCTTTGCTTAGAGCGACATCGTTGTTAGTGGGAGAAGAAAAGGGAGGTGAGAAATCTTTTTGTAATGTCAAGACTTTGTGTTCGAACTAGTCTGCTATGCTGCTGCAGAGGGACTGCGAGGGGGGATATCTTGTTGTAAGACTTTAGGATTGGTGAAGGTGTTAACTATCTTAAAGATAGCTTTTTGGTTAGAGCTGGTAGTTTTGATCAATTCTGTATAGTATGCTTTTTTAGCTATTTTGATTTGGGTGTGATAGTTTTTGAGGGCCACTTTAAAATTGCTTAGTTCAGTCAGCTCGTATTTCTGACGCCATCTGCGTTCTAGGGTCCTACAGTGGGTTTGTAGCTCTTTCAGAGTTTGTGAATACCATGGGGCGGAGGGCTTCTTCTTTGGGTGGCTGTTTTGTGAGCCAGGGGGTGCAAAAGGGTCTCTGAGGGTATAAATCCACTGCGTGAAAAGCTGGTTGTCTGCTGTTGGATCTCCTGACAAGTTCGGTGTGCAGGCTTGCGCAACTGGAAGAAGGTCAGGGTGAGCTGTCATCTCCTTCCACCTAGGCATATCTAGTTGAAGGAACCTGGCGTGCCCCTTGGTGTTTTGCTCGCTCTCGGCTACGATTTCAAAAGGGATAAGCTTATGATCAGTGTTGGACTTGGCCTTTTTGGCTAAAGTTCCCTAAACATTTTGCTTTCCCCCAGACCGTTTTCCTGACATAGAGTTGCCAATTTAGATGCTTTGGGTACTTTGCCACTGCTGATCAGTGTCAAAGTACAAGTGTTCCCTGTGTAAAGTGTAATGGTAAAATTGGTTGGCCATGATAGGTATGTTTGCCTTACTAGTAAAGTCCCTAGTGATGGGCACTGTGTGTGCCAGGGCTAGTAATGCAAAGGTGCGCGGAGAAGGGAACTCAGGCCTGCAGTGTAGGGCCTGCGCGCAGTTTGCTAAGTTAGCATGTTGTCCTGACAAGTGCAACCACTTGTCAGGCCTTACTTTCCCTTTTGCGTACACAGTGGGCACCCCTGTGGTAGGTCCCGGGTAACCACTGGGCAGGGTGCAGTGTAAGTAAATGCAGGACATATACTGAGATGTGTGTTATGTCCTGACAGTGAAAAACACTCCATTTCGTTTTTCAATGGTGAAAGGCCATCCTGCCCGTAGGACAGAATGGGGGAGGCTGGGTATTGTGTTTGTTAGCCTAGTTTCCCATAAGTTTAAAATGGAGAGGTGAAGTTTAGTATGTATGAACTCACAGTGTCATAACACATCTTTCTATGAAAGTGGTTTTGTCACTGTGTGTTCAGAAACCACTCTTTTAGAAAGTGGCTGAGTTTTGTGCTTTAAGCATTTCTGTGTGTCTCTGCTGAATGTGGATTGACTGTCTGGATCTGAGAGGGGAGAGAAGCTGGGGGAGGTCTTGACCCAGGGAGGGGTTGAGATGGCACCAGGCTGACCTGCATCTGGAGAGTAGGTGGAGGAGAAGCCCCGGGAGGTGAAGAGGCCTGGGTTGCGGCTATAAAACAATTGACCCATCTCCTGCTGAGTGATAAAGGATCCAGACCCCCAGTATCAAAGGGAGAAAGGTGACACTGGGAGGGAGACACCCAGAACTGATTTAGGCAGGGGTCAGGGACCCCTGAGCACAACGAACTTCAAAGACATTTAGGGGTATAACTATGAGAGCTGAGACCCCTGAACGTGGGAATAGAAATGGATTGAGACCATTTTGTGGTCAAGAGGAACCTCTGCTAAGGAAGGAACAACTATTGAGACTGCTGGGAAGGACCGACCCTTGCTTCGTGATCTGGGGCTGGTCTGCAGTTTGCTGTTTTAACCAAGGAAGAGGCTGTTGGGACTGTGCATTGTGCGCTGGGTCCCCTGCTTGAAGAAGACTGTGCTTTGTGCTGTGTCTTGTTACCCCAAGGGCCCGAGGTGAGCTGGCTCCCTGTTTGGAAACACAGGAACATAAAAGTTTCCGGAGAAGTTTCAAGCGGCGCGGTGGGCGCGTGTTGTGGCAGCTTGAGACCCTCGGAAGGTGTGCCCTGTGATCTTGGACACACGGTGGAGAAGTGAGACTCGGACGCGCTGGGTGCGTGTCGTGGTGTACCGCAGGCGTTGGTGAAGAGCGCCTGGTCAGCGTGTGCATCGGAGGTGACGTGAGACTCGGACGCGCAGGGTGCGTGTCGTGGTGTACCGCAGGCATTGGTGAAGAGCGCCTGGTCAACGTGTGCATCGAAGGTGAAGTGAGTCTCGGACGCGCTGGGTGCGTGTCGTGGTGCACCGCAGGCATTGGTGAAGAGCGCCTGATCAGCGTGTGCATCGGAGGTGATGTGAGACTCGGACATGCAGGGTGCGTGTCGTGGTGCACCGCAGGTGCTGGTGAAGAGCGCCTGGTCAGCGGGTGCATCGGAGGTGAAGGGAGTCTCGGACGTGCAGGGTGCATGTCGTGGTGCACAGGAGGCGATGGTGAAGAGCGCCTGGTCAGCGTGTGCATCGGAGGCGATGTGAGACTCAGACGCGCAGGGTGCGTGTTGTGGTGCACCGCAGGCGCTGGTGAAGAGCGCCTGGTCATCGAGTGCACCGGAGGAGAAGTGAGGCTCGGACACGGTGAGCGTGTCGGGGTACGGCCGAAGGCGTTGGTGAAGAGCGCCTGGATATCGGGGCACCGGAGTTGGAGTAAGTCTCAGCGAAGCAGTGTGCGTGCTTTGGTGCAACCTGGGACTGTGGAGGTGATCGGCTGATCATCGTGTGCACCGGAAGAAAGTGAGTCTCTGCAGCGCAGTGTGCATGTCTTGCTGCCAACTGAGACCGCAGGAAGGAGTGCCTGGTGAACGTGCACTCGGAGTCGACGTGAAGTCCCATCAGCGTTGTGTGTGTGGCTTCGTGCCAGAGGAGACCCGGAGGGTGCTGTGGTGAACGTGCACCCGGAGTAACGTAATCTCAGAGGCGTGGGGTACGTGTGCCCTGCGGTCAACTGAGACCTTCCTAACAGTTGGTGCCCGGACCGGCAGCCCCGGAGGAGCTGAGCTGCCAGGCCGAGCCGCTGAGGCCCATTTTGAAAGTTCTGCACGGAAGGCCCAGTTCGCTGAAGGAGGAGAGGAGAGTGGGGTCGCACCCCCAGGTAACGTGGATCACTGCCTGGGCGGGGTGCAAGCTCGGAGGGACACTCTCTCGGCCTCTCAGTCCTTCTTGCAACGTGAGCCTTTGCTTCGGCTCAGATTGGGGCCCATACTGACCAAATGAATGGCAGTACTAGGGCCAGAGTGAGAAGCTGTACTTTATGTCATTGTTGATATGTGTGGGGGCAACTGTTATCGAAGAGGCTGACTGTCGTAATACACATTGCCAATATTGCTGCTAACGAACTGCCGGACTGTCTTATGACGCCTGACATTATTTCTGCCTAACGAAGTACACAATTGTAGCGCTACGCATTGCATTATTTCTCCATTGCAAAGTACAGGATTGTAGCAGCCCGCATTGCATTATTTCTTCATTGCAAAGTACATGATTGTAGCTACGCATTGCATTATTCCTTTATTGCAAAGTACATGATTGTAGCGTGCGCATTGCATTATTTCTTCATTGCAAAGTACGTGATTGGGGTGTGACGCATTGCATTATTCCTTCATTGCGCAGTACATGATTGTAGCTGTACGCATTGCAATATTTCTCCCATTGCAAGGTACCGGGGTGTATCGTTACACATTGTATTATTTCTCCTTTGCCCAGCATAGGATTGTATCGTTACGCAGCGCACTATTGTTTGTCCATTGCAACGTGTGTGATTCTAGCATTGCGACCAGCATAGCATTTTGAAAGCGGTGGTTGGGATTTGAACCTACCAGCTAGCCGGAACGATTATTACCCTTTATTATATGTTGGCTTTTGTATCGTGTGGTCTGATTGTATATCTTTTGTATATAAAGTTTATACTCGTTTTATCAAACTCGTGTGGAGTCCATTTGTGGTGTCACCAGTGGGTGGCTGTGAGTGTGGTTGCACATACTGTACACTTGTGCCTTGGAGATAGACCTGGCTGCTCGTGCCAAGCTACTAAGGGGGTGAGCAGGGCTATCTCAAACGGTGTCCTTACTTGGCCTAACGTTGAGTGAGGAGTCCCGGGTCTCGCATTTGGTGACAGTGGTGCGGGACTGGGACTCCGGCTTCCAACATTTGGGGCAGAGCGGTGGGATACAATCCTAACGTAATTGAAACGCGTGTGTGCAAAACAACTCACAGTAATTGGTGTACATCATAAATTGATTGCAGACCACGACGCAACAACATATTGTTTTGAATTGTTGGTTCTATTGTTGAGTAACCTTTAACCCCTTCGCTGCTAGGCCTTTTCCCCTCCTGTGCTAAGCCTTTTTTGGCTATTTGGGGTAGTGCGCGCTTAGGCCCCTGTAACTTTTTGACCACATAAGGTATCCATGCCAAATTTGCGTCCTTTTTTTCTAACATCATGGGGATTGTAAAGGTACCCAGGGTTTGTGGATTCCCTGGAGGGGACCCAAAAATTAGTCAAAATACAGCTAAATTTTGTTTTTTGGGGAAAAATGCGAAAAAGGGCTACAGATGAAAGCGTCTTGATTTTTCCCTGCAAATGGCATCAAAAAGGGGTTGTGGTGCTGAAATCACCATCTTCCCAGCTTTCAGGGACAAGCAGACTTTTGTCAGAAAACCAACTTTTTTACACAGTTTTGGCATTTTTCTGGGACATAGCCTATTTTTGCTATTTTTTGTGCTTTCAACCTCCTTCCAGTTAATGGTAGAAATGGGTATGAAACCAATAATGGATCCTGGAAAGCCATACATTTCTGAAAAGTAGACAAAATTCTGAATTCAGCAAGGGGTCATTTGTGTAGATCCTTAAAGTTTTCCTTATAGAAACTAACAGTTAAATAAAGGAAAAATTGAAAATTAGTTGAAAAAAACAGCCATTTGTGTCAACGTTTTCACCTGTAACTTCTTCTAATTATGACAGCTATTTGAAGGCAATATACCGTTATATCCGCTGGACCTTTCTGGTTGTGGGGATATATAGGACTTGTAGGTTCACCAAGAACCCGACGAACCCAGAGCCAATAATTGAGCAGCATCTTGCAATGGTTTTTTATTATGTATACCGGGTATATAGCAATTATTTTGGGAAAATGTATACATGGAAAAATTGTTATGAAAGACACCTATGTATTTCTGAAATGGGAATAAAATGTAGATTTTAGAAACAGTAGAAATTTCCACATTTCCGAAATTGGGAGTACCCATACTAGCATGAGAATTATAGGTCATTTTTCAAAATGACTTATTTTTTACACATTGTCTTTCATTTGGAAGGCAGAAATGCATCGAAAGTCAATAGGTAATAACAGTTGCTCTACAATTCTGTGTTACCCTAAGTCTCCCGATAAAAATGGTACCTCACTTGTGTGGGTAGCCCTTGTGCCCACAACAGGAAATGGCTCAAAATGCAACGTGGACGTACCACATTTTCACAATGAAAAATTACCCTTTTTTTGCAAAGTGCCTAGGTGTAGTTTTTGAACCCTAGCTCTGCCGGCACCTAGGGAAACCTAGCAAACCTATACATTTTTGAAAACTAGACACCCAGGGGAATTCAGGATGGAGTGACTTGACTTCCTCCCACCAGGTTCTGTTACCCAGAATCCCTTGCAAACCTAAACAATTGTCCAAAAAAACACATTTTCCCCACATTTCTGTGGTGGAAAGTTCTGGAATCTGCGTGGATCCACAAATTTCCCCCGACCCCACGTTCCCCAAAGTCTTACGAGAAAAATGGTACCTCACTTGTGTGGGTCGGCCTAGTGCCTGCGACAGGAAACGGCGCAAAACGCAACGTGGTCACACCTCAATTTTGCAGTGAAAAATGACCCTTTTTTGGCAAAGTGCCTAGCTGTAGTTTTTTAACCCTAGCTCTGCCGGCACCTAGGGAAACCTAGCAAACCTATACATTTTTGAAAACTAGACAACCAGGGGAATCCAGGATGGGGTGACTGGACTGCCTCCCACCAGGTTCTGTTACCCAGAATCCCTTGCAAACCTAAACAATTATCAAAAAACCACATTTTCCCCACATTTCTGTGGTGGAAAGTTCTGGAATCTGCGTGGATCCACAAATTTCCACCCACCCCGCGTTCCCCAAAGTCTTACGAGAAAAATGGTACCTCACTTGTGTGGGTCGGCCTAGTGCCTGCGACAGGAAACGGCGCAAAACGCAACGTGGTCACACCTCAATTTCGCAGTGAAAAATGACCCTTTTTTGGCAAAGTGCCTAGCTGTAGTTTTTGAACCCTACCTCTGCCGGCACCTAGGGAAACCTAGCAAACCTTTACATTTTTGAAAACTAGACACCCAGGGGAATCCAGGATGGGGTGACTGGACTGCCTCCCACCAGGTTCTGTTACCCAGAATCCCTTGCAAACATAAAAAATTGTCAAAAAAACCACATTTTCTCCACATTTCTGGGGTGGAAAGTTCTGGAATCTGCGTGGATCCACAAATTTCCACCCACCCCGCGTTCCCCAAAGTCTTACGAGAAAAATGGTACCTCACTTGTGTGGGTCGGCCTAGTGCCTGCGTCAGGAAACGGCGCAAAACGCAACGTGGTCACACCTCAATTTCGCAGTGAAAAATGACCCTTTTTGGCAAAGTGCCTAGCTGTAGTTTTTTAACCCTACCTCTGCCGGCACCTAGGGAAACCTAGCAAACCTATACATTTTTGAAAACTAGACACCCAGGGGAATCCAGGATGGGGTGACTGGACTGCCTCCCACCAGGTTCTGTTACCCAGAATCCCTTGCAAACATAAATAATTGTCAAAAAACCACATTTTCCCCACATTTCTGTGGTGGAAAGTTCTGGAATCTGCGTGGATCCACAAATTTCCACCCACCCCGCGTTCCCCAAAGTCTTACGAGAAAAATGGTACCTCACTTGTGTGGGTCGGCCTAGTGCCTGCGACAGGAAAGGGCGCAAAATGCAACGTGGTCACACCTCAATTTCGCAGTGAAAAATGACCCTTTTTGGCAAAGTGCCTAGCTGTAGTTTTTTAACCCTACCTCTGCCGGCACCTAGGGAAACCTAGCAAACCTATACATTTTTGAAAACTAGACACCCAGGGGAATCCAGGATGGGGTGACTGGACTGCCTCCCACCAGGTTCTGTTACCCAGAATCCCTTGCAAACATAAAAAATTGTCAAACAAACCACATTTTCCCCACATTTCTGTGGTGGAAAGTTCTGGAATCTGCGTGGATCCACAAATTTCCACCCACCCCGCGTTCCCCAAAGTCTTACGAGAAAAATGGTACATCACTTGTGTGGGTCGGCCTAGTGCCTGCGACAGGAAACGGCGCAAAACGCAACGTGGTCACACCTCAATTTCGCAGTGAAAAATGACCCTTTTTGGCAAAGTGCCTAGCTGTAGTTTTTTAACCCTACCTCTGCCGGCACCTAGGGACACCTAGCAAACCTATACATTTTTGAAAACTAGACACCCAGGGGAATCCAGGATGGGGTGACTTGACTGCCTCCCACCAGGTTCTGTTACCCAGAATCCCTTGCAAACATAAAAAATTGTCAAAAACCACATTTTCCCCACATTTCTGTGGTGGAAAGTTCTGGAATCTGCGTGGATCCACAAATTTCCACCCACCCCGCGTTCCCCAAAGTCTTACGAGAAAAATGGTACCTCACTTGTGTGGGTCGGCCTAGTGCCTGCGACAGGAAACGGCACAAAACGCAACGTGGTCACACCTCAATTTCGCAGTGAAAAATGACCCTTTTTGGCAAAGTGCCTAGCTGTAGTTTGTGAACCCTAGCTCTGCCGGCACCTAGGGAAACCTACCAAACCCACACATTTCTGAAAAGTAGACACCCGGGGCTTCCAGGAGGTATGGCTTGCGTGGATCCCCCAACGTTTCCTTACCCAGAATCCCCTGCAAACCTCAATTTTAGCTGAAAATATTACTTTTTCACACATTTTTGTGTGGGAAAGTGTGGCATCACTGGCCTCACACAAATTTCCTACCACCCAGCGTTCCCCAGGTCTCCCGATAAAAATGGTGCCTCACTTGTGTGGGAGGCCCAAGTACCCGCCACAGGCAAGGGCCCACAACGTATTGAGGCGACCTCAAAATGGCCTTTCACAAAACCACCTGGTTTTGCACGGGGGTCACCTGGGTTTTGGCCCCGTGCTCAGGCGGCCATCTAGGGAAACCTACCAAACCCACACATTTCTGAAAAGTAGACACCCGGGGGCTTCCAGGGAGGTATGGCTTGCGTGGATCCCCCAACGTTTCCTTACCCAGAATCCCCTGCAAACCTCAATTTTAGCTGAAAAAATCACTTTTTTCACACATTTTTGTGTGGGAAAGTGTGGCATCACTGGCCTCACACAAATTTCCTACCACCCAGCGTTCCCCCAGGTCTCCCGATAAAAATGGTGCCTCACTTGTGTGGGAGGCCCAAGTACCCGCGACAGGCAAGGGCCCACAACGTATTGAGGCGACCTCAAAGTGGCCTTTCACAAAACCACCTGGTTTTGCAAGGGAGTCACCTGGGTTTTTGGCCCTGTGCTCGGCGGGCATCTAGGAAACCTACCAAACCCACACATTTCTGAAAAGTAGACACCCGGGGGCTTCCAGGGAGGTATGGCTTGCGTGGATCCCCCAACGTTTCCTTACCAGAATCCCCTGCAAACCTCAATTTTAGCTGAAAAATCACTTTTTTCACACATTTTTGTGTGGGAAAGTGTGGCATCACTGGCCTCACACAAATTTCCTACCA